>CM068718.1:8369645-9769645 GCA_035079005.1 Fraxinus americana | reverse complement strand
GGATTCCTTTGACTTCACAGATTTTGATGTATGTATTGAATGTATCAAGGGAAAACAGACCAAAACTAAGAGATTAGGTGCTAACAGAACTTCGGATGTCTTAGAATTGATACACACAGATATTTGTGGACCATTCCCTACGGCTTCTTGGAATGACCAACAATATTTTATATCATTCATAGACGATTACTCACGTTATGGGTACCTATATCTTATTCATGAAAAGTTTAAGTCACTAGACATGTTCAAAGTGTTTAAAACTGAGGTTGAGAATCAACTCAACAAAAGGATAAAAAGCGTTAGGTCTGACCGTGGTGGTGAGTACTACGGCAGAAATGACGGTTCAGGTGAACAATGTCCAGGACCATTTGTTAAATACCTAGATGAATGTGGAATCGTCCCACAATACACCATGCCAGGATCCCCTAACATGAATAGTGTAGCTGAGAGACGAAATATGACTCTTAAGGATATGGTAAGGAGTATGATCTGTCATTCCACCTTACAAAAATCACTCTGGGGGAAGCATTAAAGACTGCAGCTTATATTCTGAACAGAGTACCAACTAAGGTTGCTGTCAAAACACCTTATGAGCTTTGGACAGGTAGAAAACCTAGTCTAAAGCATTTTCACATTTGGGGATGTCCAACTGAGGCTAGGCCTTATAGGCCACATGAAAAGAAATTGGACTCCAAAACAGTGAGCAACTACTTTATTGATTATTCTGAGTGATCAAGGGGCTATAAATTCTATGATCCCACACTTAAGTCAATTTTTGAAATGAGAACAGCAACATTTTTTGAGGATGTTGAGTTTGGGGAGAGAAATAAGGTTAGAGATATTGACTTTCAGGAAAAAGTTGAGGAATGATCGATTTCGATTCTTACTATTGCTTTTGACAATGTACATGTTTCTATACCTGTTATTGATCAAGAAGTATATTCAGAACCTCAACAAGACAATTTTGAACCTCCCATCCAAAATGAGGTAATTATTCCTGATGTACAAATTCAACAACCTCAAGAACCAATACCTTTAAGGAGATCCATGAGAGAAATGAAAAATGCTATTTCCAATAATTTTATAGTATTTCTCCAAGAATATGAGGAAAATAATGGATTGATGGAAGATGATCCAATCAACTTCCAGCAGACCATGCAGGGTTTTAACTCTCAAAAGTGGATTGATACCATGAATGAAGAGTATAAGTCTATGCAAGACAATAAAGTTTGGGATCTTGTCACGTTACCAGAAGGTGCGAAGCCCATTGGTTGCAAATGGATTTTTAAAACCAAGACGGATTCAAAAGGTAATGTGGAAAGATACAAGACTCGTCTTGTAGCTAAAGACTTTACCCAAAAGGAAGGTATTGATTTCAAAGAGACTTTCTCTCCAATTTCAACGAAAGATTCTTTCAGGATAATTATGCCACTTGTTGCGCACTTTGACCTTAAGTTACATCAGATGGATGTTAAGACGGTGTTTCTGAATGGCGACATTGATGAGACGATCTATATGGTGCAACCAGAAAACTTTGTGTCAGGAGACCCAAAGAATATGGTTTGCAAATTAAAGAAATCAATCCACGGGCTCAAGCAAGCTTCCCGTCAATGGTACTACAGATTTCATCAAGTAATTATCTCGTTTGGTTTTGAGACAAATGCTGTTGATGATTGTGTGTATCACAAGTTCATGGGAGAAAGCATATTTTCCTGGTTTTGTATGTTGATGACATACTACTTGCCACTAATAATATAGGCATGTTGCACAAAACCAAGAGATTTCTATCAAGGAATTTTGAGGTGAAAGATCTTGGTGACACCTCTTTTGTATTAGAGATTCAGGTATATCGAGATCGCTCTCGAGGTATTCTTGGATTGTCACAAAAGAGCTATATCGATAAAGTACTTAAGAGGTTTGGCATGCAAGACTGTAAATCAGGTGACACCCCTGTCGCTAAGGGAGACAAATTTAGTCTCGAACAATGCCCACAAAATAACCTTGAAGTTAAGGAAATGCAGAAGATTCCCTATGCGTCAGCTGTTGGGAGTCTTATGTATGCTCAAGTTTGTACACGTCCAGACATAGCGTTCATTGTTGGAATGCTAGGCAGATATTTGAGCAACCCTGGAATGGATCATTGGAAAGCAGCCAAAAGGGTTATGAGGTATTTGAAGAGAACAAAGGATTACATGCTCACCTATATCAGATCAGATCAGTTGGAGATCATAGGGTACTCCGATTCTGATTTTCCTGGATGCCAAGATAGTAGGAGATCCACATCAGGCTATATTTATCTGTTAGTTGGAGGAGCTATTTCTTGAAAGAGTGCCAAGCAGACACTTATAGCTTCTTCTACCATGGCAGCAGAATTTGTAGCATGCTATGAGGCATCTAATCATGGAACATGGTTGTGAAATTTTGTCACTGGGCTGCGCATTCTGAATGGTGTAGAAAGACCACTAAAGTTATATTGTGACAATAACTCAGCAGTTCTATATTCCAATAACAACAGGAGCTCATCCAAGTCAAAACACATTGACATCAAGTTCCTAGTTGTGAAGGAAAGAGCACAGAGTGGACAGATTTCCATAGAGTATATTGGGACAAACTCCATGATTGCAGATCCTCTTACTAAGGGATTGACACCCAAGGTCTTTAATGAGCACACTGCTCATATGGGTATTGTATATCATGAGGATATCAAGATTTAGTGGGAATTTGTATTTTCATTGCTTTATGTTTTTTGACACATTTGTGTATTTGGATATTATTCTGTACAGAAATAAAGTATTCAGTTCATTTCACTCTGTTATTATGTTCAGTATTGATCTCACTTAAGAAATAAGGTTGGACCAGTTGGAAATAGACATGTTTGGATCACATAACATGTAATTTTCATGCTACACTCCCATGATTGATCTATGTCATTTGGTTATATGGGTGTATGTGACCATTGATGGATTTAGTCACGTTAAATGTGACGAAAATCGTTTTGATCCTATATCAATATGACTAATGGACGAGATTGTTTGGTAATACCTATAATAATAATAGCAAAATTTTGAGCTCATAAGGTTGTGCTCATTAGAAAGGTTACAAGTATGGTTCAGTGGGAGATTGTTGGATAATTTCAACATATATGGGACCACAAGTTGTATATTGAAATGTGCGGTGCTATTGTTTAAAGGACATTAGTCAATTAAAGTGATTCGATAAAGATGTATTGTGACTAATAGGTATTAGAATTCATAGAATTATAGTGTGGAGACCGGAGTATTGTTTTAAATTGATGAGGGGCCAATTTGAAACAACTAAAAGATAGTGACCATTGAGTTACTACTATTATTTTATATGGTTATGGTCCCCATTTGTTGGTGTTCTTCAAGTTTCTCTACATCCCCCATCAATAGAGAGTAAAAAAAACTAAGGGAAGATTACCAATCATTTGGAAGAGCCTAACCTATCAAGGAAAAGAATCAGATTATCATGGATCAAGGTATGTCTTTATGTTTTGTTATTTTTCCGGATTTCAACATGGAGTAAGATCTATGGTTATTATTGAGAATTAAGGATTTGATTATTGTTTTGATCGATAATCCTATTATGTTTTTCTATCAAGAAAAGCTGGCTTCTTTCTTAAAAAGAAGCCAAGCCCTTATTTGACAACTGCTATTTGGAAAAAATAGAATTTTGAATAATGATTTTTAAGAGAATGTATAGTTAAAAGTAAGAAAGTTTTGGATTTACGTGCAGAATATTTTATTGTGTGAATATGTGGTTGAAAATGAATATATAGAAAAAAGAATTTGAAAATGATGGTTGTCAAACATGGGCGAATGCTTATCTTAACCGGAAAGAATATGTATACAAAACAAAGAGTGAAGAAGTAAACCTCTACTTCATTAGTGTCATCAATCTTATAGTGAAGAAATAAACCTCTGCTTCATTGGTGTCATCAATCTTGTGACCTTAGGGAAGTTCTGCTTATTACAGAACACGGGGTTTTCCTCTATAAGCTTCTTTACATCAGCAAACATCGTAGCCCTTGCAGACTGTGTCTCCATAATTGGATAATAGTTAGTGATCTCTGCATGTCATTGTATCAAATCAACCTTCTTGAAAACTCTCATAAATGAAAATAATTATGATAAAGGTACTTTACCAGAAGGATTTGACAGAAAGCTTGACATAATTACATGAGGCAGTAGATGACTAGATAGAAAAACGAATTGTATTTTAAATTGTCCAATGATAAAATGTCATGTGATATTATGTCAAGCAATTATGACTTCACGGAGTCACGCCTCCATATGACTTTCATGAAAAAAAGCTGACATAATATTCAAAGATATCAAGAAACAAACTTACCCGTCCAGGGCTTCTAGGCACTTCTGTCTTATGATCTTTTAGAATATTTTCGTAGAATAACTGTTATCATCGATCCCAGTGAAAGCCAATAAGTACCTTTCCACCTTGTCCCAAGAACAATGCTTCCTGTACAGAAGCATTGTTCACAGGGGGCATACAGGCCCCTCACAAAGGGAGGCCCCTCACAAAGGGGGGCCCCATACTATTTTTTTGTGAACAAAGCATTGTTCTTGTTGCAATCCCCATTTGTTACGATGTCCTCAAAGTTGCTCATATTGATGAAGATTTCTTATTCTTCTCTCAATCCTAGTTTCACAAAGAATTAAACCATTAATCAAACAATTAAATAAAAAATCTCTAGAGCGCTTTCCGGAAAATAAACATATTAAAAAGTATTCAACACGCAGATCAAAAATTCATTTGAACTAGGGCGGACGCTCGAGCGACCGTCCAGGGACTACCCGATATATTGGGGAAAAAAAAAGTTCCGATGGACTCAGCGTGAGCGACCGCCATGGCTCACTGAATGCTGACTCTACCACTGAACACGAAAAATATATAATTATTATAAACAAATTTGGAATTTTTGAACACCCAATTGAATAATTATTTTTTCTTGTTTTAGAGAAAGGAAAATCAAATAAAGGTATAACAAGGAAATGGACAAAAGTTGAGTTAGCACAGAGTTTTTGTGAATCAAGGACAATGGTGCAATGAAAATAATAGGCTTGGGCTTAATTGTCAAGAAAAATAGAATGATCACCTGTTTGCTACGAAATGGACGGTTGGGACTAACTTTGCAATTTTCCCAATTAAATATGCTAATTAGTCAAGTAAAGAACAGTTAACTTACGAATAAATAACGATTATACAAGAAAATTAGATTTCAAATAAAACCTAATAGCATGAAAACAGAAAAAAAATACAATAAAATGAAAAAGAAATTGATTAAAATACATTAAAAATTCAATTACTTACATGCGAGCAGTTTTCGTCAAATTGGAATCCTCCAGAAATTGAAGAACCGAAAACAAATCCTCTTTGCTAACATTGCAATACGTTCCTCTCAAATTCTCTTGTCGAACATCTCCTTCGGCTTTCTTTTGGCAAGTAAACCGAACAGGGGACATGATTAACCTCATTCACTACACCTACAAAAAAACATAAACTGCATAAACGAAATTCTAAACTTCTTATGCCTGAACCAGGGACGGACCTAGAATAATATGTTATGAGAGTTGAAAGTCAACCAAAATTTTACCGATAACCCTTTTATGCTAATAAGCCCTCGTAAAGCTTATGGTCCATTTGGAATGATTTTTGAAAAGTTGAAATGAAATTTTGATATCCAAAAATTGTTTTTAGACCCGTTTGACGAATTTTATAAATCTTTTTGTTAGGACCAAGTTGACATGACTTTTGTTTTCTATTATAGTATTTGTACAATCATATTTGACAATAATGGTTGATAATGCTGGTGTTGTCAAAATTCAGGCAATTGATTTATAATTTTTGAAATGGATGAATGTGATATTGTCAAGTGTGAGATGTCAACCAATATTATCAAACTAGATTATATATGGAGCATGATTCTTTTGCTTTTACATTTTACTTCTTTTGTATAATCTATACTGTATATGTTCAGTGGTGAATGGGAAAGAACAATACAGTTATTTGAAGAGAAGATAAAAGAATAATGCTCCTTGGACAGACTCAAGAACAGCGGAAGGGTGATGTGACAGATAATAATTGAGTGTTGTGTGTTTATTTTTTTCCAAACTGTTCAATCATGTGTTGACATGTCTCTCCTCATTTCTGAATCTATTTTTGAACATGTTTGTGTAGCTTAACTGAAAAAGAATAATGCTTCTTGGGTAGGCGGTACTAATATAGGGGTTGCTAGGAAAGGTGATACTAATAATTCATTTGGTGTAGAGGAATCACCAACCCAATCAAGTTGCTCTCCTCGCTCACACTGATACTTTTTGTCGGTTCCACGTATCAAAAGTAAGTAGCATGAACAATATATTAAGCTCTGCTTAGACTCCATTAAAATTATAATTCATTTTTCTCTCCTCTGTTATCAACCACACATTCTCAAAAAAATTAATATTCCAAAATCTAATTAAAATGGAGGCCAAACAAAGGCTAAATATTTTTTTATTTGTTGTTTTGTGGATTATATTTTATGTTGCACTCTGTAAATGAAATTTCAAAGAGTGCGTGAATTCGGGGTATTCCATTGTATTTGGTCCAGACTTGCAACGCCAAATCCGAAGACATACATAGGATCAGGCAATGTTGCAGAAATTAAGATTGCAATTGAAGCATTTGACATTGAGACTATAATTTTTTATGACGAACTATTACCTGGGTTAGTCTCTTGATGACTTTTATGTAAATATTTAATGCTTAGATTTATTTTCCTTGTTCAGAAATTTCAATACCATTTCTTCTATTATGAAAATGCTGTTGACAAAGTTTGATTTCCATCATGTGTGAAATAATTTCTTTAAACTAGAGCTCCAACTATTCTCATGTGATGTAGGCGACATGAGATGTAATTTTACCAAAGCTCTTTCTCTTTCTTAGTTCATTGTGAGGGTTGTTATGTTAGAGTTATTCATTTGTTTCCTTTTTTTAAAAAAATGTACAAGACATGATGTAATTTACGAGAATCCAACACATTTAACGCACTAACATCATCTTCAAAAAAAACCCAACCCGTGCATTGCTCGGGCAAAGACTAGTCTTGGAGAAAAGGAGAACAACGCCAGTGAGCTAGTTCTTCTATTTGTTAATTGTTACCAAGCCTCGTTGGAAAAGATTTTTTGATAATAGATTTTATGAAAAATAATTTTTTTGAAAAATATATGGTTAAAAAATAGAGAATTTTTTTTGAATTTATTTTATTAAAAGAATATGTAATTAAAAATGAATTTTTGTTCATGGGATGAAACAAGGGCGAAAATTAGGGCCGCCTACTACTTTTCTAACTCATATGGTATGTCTGAGCCCCATTTTTAGTGTAAAATGCATTTTAAAACTGTAGATTGATAAAAAATGTGTTGTTAAAAATGGAGGAAATTTTTTTGGATTACGTGTAATATTATTTTATTAAACAATGTAATTAAAAAACGAGATTAAAAAATATATTTTGAAAATAATGAAGATCAAACCAGGGCATAAAGTATTTCTCGTCTTTCTCTAGGGAGTGGTCTCATTGATAGAACAATGTTCATGTTTTGTACCTTGAATTACTAGCTAGGCCCTAGGGGGTAGGCATGGGAAATTAGCACGGAAAGGATAGAGCGAGGGTCTGTAGTGAGGAATAGACCTTCATCATCTTATTTACTTATTTATTTTGCATGTTAAATACGATTTATTACAGGAAAACCCTCTACATTTCATGAAGAATTTAGGACACCGAGGAAGGCTACATGTTCTTCTCGCACATTTGAATGACCGAACAATATTTTTTATTTACATCACTGATTATGGATACGTCGATTCCTCCTCTAATAGCTAACTTTGGAGACGAGTTGGTTTAAAGTAGTATCAATGCAAACATATTTTTCACGACTTCCTAGCATGAAGTGGTACTGTAGTAAAAGCGTATCTGCCTCATTTTTCTTTCCCCATCGTTTCTTCTTGCAAACAGGAATATACTTGGACAACTAAAGGAGAAAAAAATTCGGTCTTCCATTATTACAGGACAATTTAGGGAGGCCCTCGTAAAGGGGTTAAAATAATAATATGATCCAACATTTCGTCGTGCTTAAAACCTGTTTTTTTTTTTGAAAAACTAATCACAAAAAGTAGTGGAACCCCGATTCTTATAAGCACACCCAAACAGTTCCTAATAATGATAAGAAGTTTTGAACTTTCATTGTTTAGTTCCAATGTCAACCGATGACAAGTAACAAAAAGACTAGAATTGCAAAACGGGGAATTCTCAGATGACAACTTCATTGTTTTCTGAGCTAAACAGCTCAGTGCATAACAGGTCAAGATTTTATATGAGATCAACAGTCTCATACAACAGATTCAACTTCGTCTGAGTTGACAGCTGCTCCATTTGGGGGGTCGTCTGACCGCAGCTGAGTGGATACATTGTCTATTGCAGAGTTGAGCTGTTCAATCTTCTCGGCCAGTTTCTGACGTTGCTTCTATGAATGGGACAGAATGCAAATGTTTCACAAAAGGTAAATGAGTAAGGAACATGCCTCTATGACATTGGTGTTATATCAATGATGAAGCAAATCAAAGCATTTATTAAATATTTATTCGGCAAGAATTTATATAGATATTGCAGTTGTTGGTTATTACCAAGTTATTCCATAGTCTAGTTTGAAGATTCTATTAAAGAAAAAACAATTATCTTGACTCTACTGTATTCTCATTAGACGATACACACTAACTAATAATCCGCCCGGTGCTACATCATAGGCACACCTCTCTCATAAGAGAGAAAATCGACCAGTCGACCTATAGTGGCCCTGGAGCCTGGATATCTTGGATTGCAGGATTCTCCATCCATATTTTGAAAAGTTCAAAGATGGCAAGAGGGTCCTTGATCTATCAATAGAGGGAGCAAAACGGGGCTTTGTTTGACCATGAACACTTGCGTATATCTTAAAAAAACAGCCTTGAGAAATATTTGTATTGAACTTCACCAAAATAGGCTAGTAGTTGAATCCAGTAGCAGCCATATACAGTTTGGAAGAGGTATTGTTTGATTGAGGTTTGAAGTTTTTATCACTTCATTTTTTATTTTCTTCTTTTCTTTTCTCCCAAGTTCAAACTCATGAATTAACCCTTTTCCAATCTCAGCAACTCAAAATATATCATGATATAGCCCCTGTTTGGTTTGGATAAAATATAGGATTTTTAGAAGATTTTGATTGAAGTTGGTGAAACGTATGGTAAAAAAGTTAATAAAAGTTGTGGGTCCCATAAAATGTATTATTGAAAATGAATTTGTAAAAAATTGAGTCAAAGAAGGCATAGTTTCAATTGATGAGATTAGAAAGAGATTAAGAGCATATTTGCTGTAGATTTTTTGAAAAGTGATTTTGGGAAAAGTGATTTATTTGGAGAATATGGGATTAAAAATAGGGAATAATTATAGGTCCCTGTGCAAAATTATTTTATTGGAAGAATGTAAATGAATTTGGAAAAAAAAAATGAGTTTTAAAGAATCTTATACGAAACGGTAGCTAAATTGTTAACATCGGAATCCATTAGAATCTAAGAGTCGGGTTGAGTAGATTCAAGACCCAATACATGCAATGCCACTTCAATAATAGTAGGATCAAACATATTAATGAAGTTACTATAGACAATCATGTCATCTACAAAACTAAAAGTAATTGTCATTCCATGTAATAAGTAATAACAAGATACCAGCAAGGTTAAAAGGCTAGTTGTACAAGACAGCTATTAGATTTGCAATGCTCTATTTTGTTATTGGGTATTAAAGGACACGATATCAATAAAATGAATGCAGTGATAACTAAGCCCTTGTTTGTCTACCATTCTCCAAAAAATCATTTTTCTAAAACTCATTTTCAACCGCACATTCTTACTGTAAAATATTTTGCTTGTAAATCCAAAACTTTTTTCTACATTTTAGCAACACATTATTCAAAAAATCACTATGGTCCTGTTTGAGATGGATTAGATTTTTCTACAGTAAATTAATTCTCATTTTCAACCACACATTATTCAATAAAATAATATTTTTCATCACATCAATAATTTTTTCTTCTTTTTCAACCACACATTTCCCATCATATCACTATTCAAAATCAATTATTCCCTTAAAAATTTCTCCCAAGCAAGCTCTATTTCAAAACTCCTTTTAATGGGCATCAAATAGGGGCTAGGTTTGATGTGTGAGCAAACTAAAATGGAAAAGATAAGAATGAAAATATTCGCCAACAAGTGGAAGTTATTGATTGATGAGGACAAATTAAGGGAATGATGACTTAGGTGGTTAGGACGCAATTTGCATAGACCTAAAGAGGTTTATGTTCATAGAAGGTTAAAAGAGGGAGGGGCAAACCATAATTAAAAGGCTAGAATGATCTAGGTGTTATCTTCCAACACATCTAAAATGAACCAAACGAATTGGCAAAAAAAGGATTCGTGTAAGTATCCTAAATTTATTCGAAACAAAGTTTCTTTGTTGTTGTTTTCTTTTCTTTCTTTTTCTTTCTTTTTTTTTTTTTTTGTTCGGATAGGAGGGAGTAAGAGGGGATTGTCTTTTGGCAATCTCTAGAGTAGCTACAGTGACTTCCACATATTTAGAAAACAATACAATTTGCAGGCTTTAGATGAAATTTTCACACAGCTGACATTTCTTGCATAAAAAATTCCTCTGCGTAGATATCAATTCAAATTACTAACAACTTATAATAGATAACAAAGCAGCTCTTGAATTCATTTGCATTTATAATTCAGAGCTGTGGAAAACCTCATGCAATAAAAACCAAGGTTCTTCTGTGTACCATATGCAATCTAACATGATGACATTATGTTTGGCTCAAACGTCAACAGGTGAAAATGGGCAAAAAAACAACTTATTTTGCCGGGTTGCTTATAAATGGGAAAATAATTTTTTTTATTGTATAGTATGACTAGCGGTCTAGCAAGCAAGCAAATATGCAGACATACAGGATCTCAACGCATAAAAACTAGTTTTTATCAGAAGAAGATGCTGCATTGGAAGAGATTGCTCCCCCAATTAATTACAAAAAGCCATACTTACCTCCAAAGCTTTTTCTTCATCATAGATGAATTTGGGCAATTTCTTCATGAGATCCTTTTTATCAGCACCAGCTAAAGCCTTGCTGATCTGTGAAAAAGAGAAGAGACCAGCTGAATAATGTTCTATACAACAGTTTATTTAGATTCCTCCTCAAAGATGCAGCAATCAAGCATTGCAGTGAGACAGAATGAAATCTAGTGAAGCAAAAAAAATTGATGTCTAAGATAAGTTTTCAAGATTACAAGAGAGCTGATGACCTTCATGCTAAAATAATTGTATCTATTAGTAATTGTTTGATTGTTATCACCTGAGGTGCATACACACAACTGAGGGTTCCAACAACTAATCCACCCAAAACAAATCCGCCAATAAAGATGCCTGCACTACTTGGCCTTCCACCATCACTGCCATCATACACACAAGAGACGGAGATATCTTTAGAAGCTTATGTTGATATACATTGAAAATGTATAGGTATAGGTGAGAATCACAATATTCTCTGTCATAATTTATTTCACTTTCACATTGATCTCTATGCCATTGAAAGTTCACATTATTACAAGTGATAGGCAGCCTTTGATCCTTCATCATTGATCAGGACCAGATAAAGAAAACTGAGATTTGTATAAAGTTATAGTTGAAGCCGTTGGGTTCAAAACAAATAACAAAAAGCTGAGATCAGTCTATATCTTGAGCATGATGAAGACAATACCTATAACTTGCTTGAATCACAAGTGCCCTCTTGGAGCAAGATACTTTCCTTGAGCCTTTAAGACTGAAGGACAGGTTGGTGGGGACCAGACTTGGACTACATTGGTCTACTGACTTCAGAGAAGAACCTAGCACAAGGAAAACAAGTTTAGCCATGCCAAAAGTACACAATGATGAGCGGCAAAAGATCCAGGCAAAGTAAACTATTCAGGGAGCATGCTTGAAATAATAGCAACATCTGCAGCGAAATTTTACAAATATAAGCAAAATTATCTTTTCAAATTTCAAGTATATTGGTTAGTAAATAGTAAGTAATTGAAGTTTCCATACCCCAAGATTTACTGACAATATAAAAGATTAAATACAAAATATCTTTACGCTGACAAGAAAAGGAGTTCTCAGTCAGGTCAGCATTGTAATTTTGGGTTTCATTTGTTACAAACATGCAAAAAGAAAAAGGAGAAAAAAAAAGATAAAAGGATTTTTTGGGATCATTTTGGAACCTTATAATCAATTTCCAACAAATTGATTAATCCAGTTTTCAAAAGCTTTTTGACTCGTTCCGGCAAATATTGCTGAAGATAGAAATGCATATATATATATAAGCACCAGTGTCAAGACTTATTAATTCACTGAAGATAGAAATGCTATAAATACTTATTTCAGATTCTTCCTAATTCATGCTTTTCAGCCACAGTTCTGAAAAGGATCCACAACAAGAAAGAATTTTTCCTGACCTCAAGAATTCTGGGTAAATATGAAAACATCTATAATTATTCTCCAATAGATTTGATATTTGCACTTTCCACCTTAATATTTTTATTTCCATATTTCCTGCTTATAACAAATTCTACAGGACAAAACCGGTCCAAACCAACAAAATGCAGTAAATCTAGTAGAAGTACAAAGCAAGGTGCACAAATTGACTCAAGCACCAAAGCACGTCACTTGGAAGTAACAGTAAGAATGTGTCACCCCAAGGACATGAGGCACTCAAAATATTCAGGATTACCCTGAGTATGAATCAGATAATATTGGACTTCTTCAACAAGCAAGATAGTAGGATCTTGCATATTATGACCTCAATACTGAACATCTTATGAACAAATATCAAAAGTTCATCCAGATCACACTCACTATCAGTAACAAATGCCTATGGGGAACTAGTTTGAGGAACTTAATTATTATCTTGGTGTTTTATGTTGATCAAAAACTACACTAGTTGGCATCCAACTCATTCGCTGTTCCTAATTGCAAGATTTTTAATATTTAGGTTCTTTTACTGAATTAATTGGACTGTCCCACCCCAAACAAAGAAATTGGTTCTGATGGCGTTGATTTTAGAAAACAAGAACTCAAGTTATTGGTTTGACATCTATACACAGTGATTATAGTGAATGTAATGAGAATCGCACCAATATAATAGGCTATGAAAATTTCTTCTTTCTTTTTCCTATTTCATAATAAAGCAGCAAACAATAGAATCCCATTCAATAAACACTAAGTAGATTCAATAAATAGACACTAAGGGGAACGAAAACTCAACAGAAAAATCTCCCCCAGCTAAAATAAGAAACAAAGATTAGAATCTTTAAGTTGCCAACTAAAGCTTAAATTAAATATTTGTGATCCACGACTCAGGTTTTGAACGTTAACAGTTTCTTTTTCGGCAATCTTCAAATCCCTCTTCGTTTCTCATAGAAACTACGCCGTAAAAAGGCAAAAATAAGCATTTTGAATTGTGCATTTTAGAACAAAATGAAACGAATAATTAGAGACAAATTAAATAAAAAAAATATATCAAAAGATTTACCCGATGATTTGGATATCACAAATGAATTCGATAGGGCTGCCATTTTGTAATGATTTCAGATAGAAATTTTGTGCGTAACGGCGTAGTGAGCAAGGATTACGCAAGGATTAAACTAGAATGAAATTTGGTTTGTTTAACTTATAATTTTGTTTCTTTCCACTTAGGGCGATGAGATCGAGGATCACCACGTGGCATGTAAAAATTAGAGCAGGAGAAGACACTTTATTAAAATAGTGTTTGGTGGGAATTAAAATTAAATTTTTAGTAAATTATGATAAAAAATTTTGAAATGTATAGTTGAAAAGTTGTGGGATCCATAAAAGATGTGATTAATATTAATTGATTGACTTTAATTTGGATTAAAATCAAATAGTTATGAGATTCATGAAAGATGTGGTTAATATTAATTGTTTGATTTTAACTTGGATTAAAATCAAATTTTAATCCGGACCAAACATGAACTAAGCTTGTATTAGCCGTAGTTCAATAATCTCCACGATGTTTATATTTTGATTTTTTATTTTTATTTTTCTACAACCAATTTGCTTCAAGAAAAATACGTGATGAGATTTTTATATAGTTTTTTTTAAAATGATCTAAAATAAACTTTTATCAAATAATCATGGCACTTCTACGATCCTAATTACATCTCAATGAAATATAGATAAGAGTTTTGATTTTTTTCTATTTCTTTCTTTTTATCTCTAATTTATAATACAATATCAGAATGATTGTTCTTTTCATTTACAAGATTGTATAAAATATCATTATGTTTTTCATTGAAAATTAGTGAACTACATAGTCGAAGTTTTCTGGATATCAAAAATATGAAATATCTTCAATATTTGTAATTTGCTTGAAATTTTATAAATGTCGAACATAAAACCCAAGTAAATTCATTTGAGGTTCGAACCCAAGTTTATTTACAAATAATTGTATTGAATTTTTTCATATTTGAAGTATATCATGATCTATAATTTTTTATTTAAAAATGTTAAATATTTTGATTTTAAATATTGCTTCAAGAATATTTATAAATATCAATATTCTTGAAGAATGTTGTTTTTTTTTTTTTTGAGTAATCACAACCAACCAATTGGGCAACTTGTTTAATTGGTACCAGACTTCAACTTAAATCTCTCACAAGGTAGAGTCATGGGTTCGAATTCTAGGTAACGCACATAAAAAACTATGAGGGGTCGGATGGGCTTAGCAAATGGATAGTATGTATGATATAACGACTTAAGTACAGAAGTTGAATCGTTGCAAAAGTGGATGCAGTAATTAAGTGGAATAGACCAATTAATGCGAGCGACTTTCGAAGATTTCTAGGTTTAGCTGGCTATTATTGGATATTCATTGAAGGCTTATCTAAGATAGTTGGACCAATGACTCAATTAACTCAAAAAAGAGTAAAATTTCAATGGTCGAATAAGTGTGAACATAGCTTCCAAGAATTAAAATGACCATTTGTCGTTGTACCAGTGTGTTAACAATTCCGAATGTATCTAAACAAGGCTTAGTATGTGTCTTAATATAGCATAGAAAGGTGGTTGCCTATATTTCACGGCAATTAAAATAACATGAGCAAAATTACATGTCTCATACTTTGAACTTGCTGCAGTGGTTCACACATTGAAGTTGTAGCGGCACTATCGTATGGAAGCAAGTGTAAGATCTATATAGATCATAAGAGTCCCAAATATTTCTATTCAAAAGGAATAAAATATGAGACAATTAAGATGATTAGAGTTAATAAAGGACTATAATTACTTCACCATTCTGGTAAAACTAATGTTGTTGTAGATGCGTAAGTTATTGACATTTTTGGTGTCAAATCAAGATCGGTTGGTTAAAGATTCCAAGAAGATGAAAATTGAGGTTGTTTTTCTTTTAAAATGGGAAAATTGCAAAATTAATTGATTTTTTTTTTAAAATTCCAAAATGATTTTTGAAATGTGTACTTGTCTGAATTAGATGTTTTTTCAACGATGAATTCTTCTTCAAAGTTGTGAAATTCCTGGAAATTGTAAGATGAAGCTTTGAAATTCGCTTTTTAACTATATGCTTATCCATGTAAGATTGTATTCCATTGCATAAGAACTTAGCTCTTCTTAGATATTTGATTTACATTTGGATTTGATTTTGTAATGGAGTGATGATTAATCATTTTGAATCAACATCAATTTGCACAACCATATCTTTATTTTCTTTAGAATGAACTAGTGATAGTGAAGGTTAAACAATTAATGGTTTGGGATTGGTATGTAAAATCACAAGTATAATTGGTTACCGTGAAGAAGTAAGAATTAGGCAATAGGCATTGACTATCGTCTAACGCTCTAATGGAAATGCCATTAACCCCTGTTTGGTAAGCATTTTTTTATCGAATCATAATGAAAAATGTGAATGTTATACAGTGAAGGGAACATGGGTTGCAGCCTTTGTTGATTGCTTTCTTACAATCAATTAAATTTTTTGATGAAAAGACCATTTTGCCCCTTAATTGTAGCATTCAATCTATTAAAGCGAGGCATTTTGGAGATTTACGTATAGAAAAAAGACATCTGCTTTTGAGATTGTAAAAAATAGCGGCTAGAGTAACTGCAAATTATCGTTACAATATTCGGTTTTTTTAATAAAATATGGAAAGAATGGTGCGCAAACAGGCGCTTAGTAATAACATATCACTAGCTCTCTTACCTTTCAGTCTATTTTTAGCTCACTTATACCAATTTGTAGGATGTTGAAGAAGACTGGGAGTTGTTAGAATTATTGTTCAAGATTAAATTTGGGTCTAACGAAATGGATGAAATATGATAAACTAGACTCAAATGAGATGAATTGGATTTGGAATCAAAATTGAAAAATTCGAGTTTTTACAACGTGTACATAGGCTATTCAACCATGTGTACACATGGTTTGAGCCTGCAGAAACAGAAGCAAAAAATGCTTTTACCTGCGTTCGCATGGATTATACTATGCGTACGTATAGGCCAAAATTTGTTTGATTCTTGGTGGCTTTTTATGAAAATACTCAACTTTTCATGTTATTATGTCATTATTTCGTGGATAGTGAATTGAAATCTATAAATAAGTGACAGATTTCAATTACAAACATAACAAATCAACAATCAAATCCATATTATAGTGTTTTTAAATCCAATTCATTTACATATTCAAACATTCAAAGTGTTCTTTAAGTATTGGAAGATAAATACAAGTGCTTAAATATTTTCTTCTTCAAGACTCGATCAATCTTACAAACCATTTGACAAGAGTCCCTTTAAGTACCAATTAAATCCTAGAGAGGTAAATATTGTTTGAGAACAACGATCTCGTATTTGAGTCATTCGACCATATTTAGCGTTCTTGATTCTTTCTTTTTGTTATCATTTCCATTCCCTCGAAGGATAATATTCAAACAATCTCAAGGGTTAGTTTACAGTAGAGAATGAAACTACCATGGAGACGATTAAGTTGATGAATCAAGACCTCGTTCGTTTGGATTGTTTTGATGAGACAAATTTTATTAGGTGGCAAGACAAGTTAAAAGTTCTCCTAACGGCATTGAAGATCTTCTACATTTTTCATCCAGAATTGGCACCGCTTCAGATCTAACGGTTGAAGATGTCGAAGCCGTAAAGATGGAGAGACAAAAGTGTCAAGAGAATGAACTTATATACCGCGATCATATTCTTAATGCTCTATCCAATGTATTGTAAGATCTCTACACAAATATATCATCAGTAAAAGACATATGGGATGCATTGGAAAAAATATATAAAGTCAAAGAAGAAGGTACAAAGAAATTTCTCATATCAAGATATTTTGATTTCAAATTCATTGATAACATTCCCTTTCTTCCCCAAGTACATGAGTTACAAGTTCTTGTCAACAAGTTGAAGGAGGTCAAAATTGAAATTTCGGAATCTTTCCAAGTGGGAGCAATCATTGTGAAACTCCCACGAACTTTGAAATGATATCAGAAGAAAATCATGTATAGTTTCGAAAATTACTCTATGGAAAAAGTCAGAAACATTTTCAAATTAAGGAAAAGTCAAGGGCAAGAGATAATGATGACAATTCTTATTAAGGCACTTCAAACGCCAATGTTGTGGAGAAGACCGAACATTCAAACAATTCCAACAAGAGAAAGTCTTCTAAAAACTTTGACAAGTTTAAGAAGTTCAAGGGTGGTTGCTTTGTATGTGGAAAACCAGAACATTATTTAAAGGAATGTCGACATCAAAAGCAAAACAACTTCGAAGGAAAAGTAAACTCTATCAAAGAAGACAATATTGTGGCCACCGTAAGCGAGATCAATGCAATCAAGGGAAAGTTCTTGGTTGATGGTATGATACATGTACAATTGTACATATATTATATGATAAGTCTTTATTCAAGAAATATTATGAAGTGGATGGAGATCAAGATATTCAAATGGGTAATGAAGGCCACTCTAAAGTGATTATTTTCACATCCGGAAAGACCGTTACCTTAACTTAGTTAGTGGTAATCTCTTAGGAAAATTGGGTATAAAAAGTGTTTATGATTCCAGTAAATTTAAACTATCCCTAAATGAGAACTTTGTTGGAAAGTACTATTCTAATGAAAGAACGGTCAAACTTTGTACCGTTGACAAGTTGATTAATAATAAAGTTGAGTTTGCTTATTTGATTGATTCATTTACTTTATAGCATACTAAATTAGGTCACATAGGTAAGAGAACCATGAAAACGAATGTTAAAATGTGACTTAATAGCTTACAAAGAAAATGATCAATATAAATGTAAAGCTTGTATAGAATCTAAAATGATAAAAAAAAATTATATCAAAGTGTGAATAGGACTTCTAAAATTTTAGAATTAATTCATATAAATATATATGAATTAAATGGTATATTAACTAAAAGTGGAAATATGTATTTCGTTACCTTTATAGATAATCACTCTAGATACACTTGTGCTTATTTAACGAAACATAAAAATAAAGTTTTTGATATGTTTAAAACATATAAAAATGAAATTGAAAATCACTTAACTAAGAAAGTAATAACTCTAAAAGGTGATAGATGATGTGAATATATTTCTAGTGATTTTAATTCATTTTGTGAATAACAAAGTATAGTATATCAATGTTCTACACCTAGGATACCCGAACAAAATGATTTGGTTGAAAGAAAAAATAGAACATTAGTTGAAATGATAAATATCATGTTAACTTATGCTAAGTTGTCATTTAATTTATAGAAGAAAGCATTGTTGAGTGCGTGTAGAACATTAAATAGGATTTCTACTAAATTTTCAAATATTTATCCTTATGAATTGTGGAAAGGAAAAAAAAATAATCAAACATTGGATACTTCAAAGTGTGAGTGTCTTGCATATTGTAAGAACACGAACTTTGATAGGATCAAGTTAGATCCAAGATGCATTAAATATGTCTTAATTGCATATGCCAATAATAGCAAATCATATAGATTGTTAAATTTGGAGACCAATGTAATAATTGAATCAAGTGATGTTGAAGAATTCACTATCTTCAAATAATGAATTGAGGAAAACTTATAATGAGATTTCTAGCTCCAATGGAACACAAGATGAAATATTTTCTAAAGATGTTCATGAATCTAGTGAACTATGAAGAAGCAAATAACTAGAATTGAAAAGTCTTTAGAACCAGATGAAATTGACTCTCAATTTATTTCGTTTTACCTACTAGAAAAAAATGAGAAAAATGTTGTAAGAACAATTCTTTTCGTTCTAAGTGGAGACCGATCCTAAAACTTATAGAGAAGCTATGACTTCTACTGATAGCATATTTGGAAAGATGCAATTAAAGATGAAATAAATTCAATTATGTCAAATAATACATTGGAACTTGTCGACTTACCATTCAGATCCAAATCTATTGGATGTAATTTTTTGTTTATGATAAAATATAATATTGATAGTTCTCTTAATACCATTAAAACTAAATTAATAGCTAAATATTATCGACAAAAGGAAGGATTTTGATACTTATGTACCGGTAGCTGAAATAACATCAATTAAGATATTATTCGCATTAGTTTCTATACATGACTTGCATGTTCATCAAATGAATGTCAAAATGACATTTTTAAATGAGGATCTCAATGAAAAGGTTTATATGGAACAAATTGATGGGTTTGCTCTACTTGGAAATGAACTTAAAGTACGCAAGTTAGTGAAATCATTATATGGTTTAGAGCAAGAACATAAGAAATGATATGAGAAATTTGACTTAGCTATTGTTTCATTTGGTTTCAAACATAATAGTGTAGATAAATACTTGTATTCTAAATTATGTGATATTCGTGTTATATTTATTTGCTTATGCGTTAATGACATGTTGATTTTGAGTAATCACATGATGGAATAAAAGAAACGAAGATGTTTCTATCTTCCACATTCAAAATAAAGGATTTTGGACAAGTTGATACCACTTTGGGTATCAAAATTACTAAAAGTAGTGAGGGTTACAATTTGAATCAATCACATTATATCGAGAATGTCACAAATAAGTTCAAACATTTGAACATAAAAGAGTATAATACCCCTCTTGATCCAAGTTCTAAACTTATAAGAATTATGAAAGAGTTATTGATCAATTTGAATATGCAAGTGTTATAGGGAGTCTTATGTATGCAATTCAATGCGTAAGGCCGGACATAGCATTTGCAGTTAGTAAACTTAGTAGGTTTACTAGTAATCCGAACAAGGAACATTGGAAGGCAATTGGAAGAGTTCTTGGCTATATAAAGAAACCAATAACTTAGGTCTACAATATACTAAATTCCCCACTATATTAGAAGGATTTACTAATACTAGTTGGATATCTGATTACGCCCAAAAAATAACGCGATAGTTGTAGTACAGTTTTGGGGTATCGTATCCACAGGGAGATGGAAAAATATTTAAAGGTTTCAAAAAGAGTGAATTTGTCCTCTTAAATTTGTAGTAAATTCAATGTTGAAGTAGCAAAGTTAAAATCAATAATTTGGGGTAGTGAAGCGTCGGAATTCCCCCAACTGGATCGGATCATTCACATCAATTATGTAATTTTATAACTCAATTAGAGGCTTTCATTCCGACACTCTAATCAGAAGATATATCATTACAAATCAATTTAATTCAATAGTAATTCTAAAATTTAGACTTCCTATAACGCATTCGCACAATTTTATTGAAATCAGATTCAAAGATCGACCATATACTTCAAGCATAAAGTAGTAATTAAATCACACCAATAAAATAATTGAGATTACAATTCAACAATTAGTTCAACTCGTCGATAGAAAAAGTCTGACTGAATCTATGATTAATTTAGTAAAAGTTAAATCAAACTCAATATAGGTTCATGAAATTGAAACTCAACAAATATTTCGATTAAACAATAGAAAAAGTATGACTGAATCCATAAAAAATTTAATAACGGTTAAACAAATTTCATGAAAAATTTATGAAAGGAAAGTCTAAATTTTAAAAGTATTCAATAAATGAAGATCAGATTACATGAATAAATGATGTAAAATCACCGAATCCAATGAGTTTCTTCCAAACTTCACCAAGATTTTCAGCCTTCCATGGAGTTTCTGGAGCCAAAAGGGATCAAATAATGGTGTAAAATCAAGGTTCCGACATTTTGGGCCGTTCTGGGGTGTTTTAGGGTTGAGAAATCGTGCCAAAATAAGTTACCATAAGTGGTTGACTGAAATTCGGAAACTAGAAATTTTGTCTTGAAAATACCCTATGTGATCGCAAGACATAAACCCATGCGGTCAAAAGGAACAAATAATTTCAGCATCTGAAGTCCCTGAATGCTTCTGTGCGGTCGCATGAGATTAACACCATGCGAGCATGGTTATGTATTTTTCCCGCCGGATAGCTTTTAGTATTTTAGCCATAACTTTCTTTCTCGATATCCAATTAAAGTAATTCAAGATGCGTTGGAAAGATAACTCAAAGGGATATAACTTTACTTCAGATGTCAACTTCCAATTCGATCATTTACCATATCAAAAACTGATCTCAATATAAGGCTGAAAATAGGTGCAAAACTTTTCAGTTTGAAAGTTGATATGAGATAATGTCTTAACTATATTTCACTCATTTGACTCCCTTCTTCATCGAATTAACCTTTAACACTCTTGAATCTTCATCACAAGGTTGGAAACAAGTTTGTAGTATTTGCACTTTAGTCCCTGAATTTTCACTTTCCTTAATTTTGGTTATTTTTCATTTGTTTCTCCTTATTTCGCTACATTCATCACTTTATCCTACAAAACATGAATTGCATAAAATTAAGCTATATTCCAACATTTTAATTAACAATTGCTCATATTTTGACAGTCAAATATGTATGTGAAAATGCACTTATCAATATCTAATACATGTGAGAGTAAATCTTCTTCAAGTTAGGTGTGTACTCTTGGAGGAGTCGTCGTTTCTTGAAAATCAAAGAAATAAACGTGTATAACATAGTCAACTATGAAATCTGAATTTGTAGCATTATCAAAAATCGAGAAAGAAGTTGAGTGGCATAGGGATCTACTTTATGAGATACCTTTAGGATCAAAGAATACATATTCGATATCTATTATGTGTGATGGTTAAGCCACATTAGCAAAGGCATACAACGAGGTATATAATGGAAAGTCTAGACATATGAGTCTAAAACATAACTACATAAGGAAATTAATCAAGAATGAAATAATTTCTCTAAATTATGTTAAGTCAATAGAGAACTTAGCGGATAATTTAATTAAACCTCTAAATAGAGATTTAATAATATCTACTTCGAGTAGGATTGTGTTGAAACTTTTAAACTAAAAGATCCACCAATGATTGTAACCCTACATATCATTACTTAACAAGTAATCCACATGTTCAAAGAGTAACAATAAATTATTCGATATGTGGATAGTTTTAGTATTATAAAATTTGCGATAACCATATCCTAATTATATAATGCTGGTTGTTACTCAAGTGAGGGTTGAGCTTTAAGTTCTTAATGAAATTTAGTGCTAAGTACAAATGTCTCTAAAACTAACAAAGATACTAAAAGAACTTCATCTAGATGAACTTCGAGGTGGTGCCACCTCAATAGAGAGTTAAAATTTCACTCATAAAAGTTTGTTGAAAAGGATGAGCGCAATGCCGTATTAACACAAAGCATGTTTGAGGAACTTGTGAACACATGACACATGTGTGTGTTTTCATCGGTATTATCACAAGAATAACTGGTTCAAAGCTATCATGCTACATAGAATTTCGATTATACTTTGTGAGAATTACACTATGGCTAGATTCAAATCGAAAGATATTTAATCCTTATACATAAGTGTTGTTATTTTGAATTTGTGATCTAGATAATCTTAAACAAGTGGGGGATTGTTATAATAATTGTTCAAGATTAGATTTGGGTCTAATGAAATGGATGAAATATGATAAACTAGACCCAAATGAGATGAATTTGTTTTGGAATCAAAATTGGGCGAATTTATATTTTACCATACGTACACAAGCTATTCAACCATGTGTACACATGGTTTGAGCCTGCAGAAACAGAAGCAAAAATATTTCTACCATGCGTACGAATGTATTATACTATGCGTACACATAGGCCAAAAAAGAGCCGTATGACTAGTGTTTCTGGTCTGATTCTTGGCAACTTTTCATGAAAATATTCAACTTTTCATATTAGTATGGCACTATTTCGTGGATGGTGAATTGAAATCTATAAATATATAATAGATTTCAATTACAAACATAACAAATCAACAATCAAAACCATATTATAGTGTCTTTAAATTCAATTCATTTACATATTCAAACATTCAAAGTGTTCTTCAAGTTTTGGAAGATAAAAACAAGTGCATAAGTATTTTCTTCTTTGAGGCTTGATCAATCATACAAACAATTTGCCAGAGTCCCTTTAAACACCAATTAAATCCTAGATTGAGCAAATATCGTTTGAGGATAACGATATCGTATTTTAGCATTTCTACCATATTTTGCGTTCTTGATTCTCTCTTTTTGTTGTCATCTCCATTCACTCGAAGGATAATTTCCCAACGGGAGTTTGATGACATTCACTTGTGATAGGATACCTTCAGAAGTTAAAATAGATGTGTAAGGAGTGGTTAGAATTCACGAGTGAAGTGAGATACAATTGGACCTTATATGGATTGAGGCATTAAGTTGTTTAAGCTTATTATTAACTTGGTTATTGATCTTGTTGAATTATCGACCAAAGACTAGAGACGTCTAAGTTTCATACACGGAGAGGATCAAGAATCGAATTAATGTGAGAAATTTTTTATGAAGCTTTATTTGAATTTTTTCATTGAATTGTGTGCGTAAATTTATTATATTCTGAATCAACCAAAAGCATGACATTCTACATAGTTGCATTTCCGTCATTTTTCACTTATTGTGGTTTTGCTTAATTTTGCTCAAGGGCTAACAAAAAGTATAAGTTATTATATTCTAATTATGTAAATTCACTATCTTTTTATGTGTTTTTCAATCCAATCTTATTTGGTCTAGACAAACAATGCACGTCTCAGCTTATTATCATCCACAAATTAATCAATTATCTTAACGCAATAGCAAAAATAATACTCAATTATCATCCAAAAATAAAAAAAACTTCATAAATAAAACCAAAAGTTCAATCTAGGCTACATTGTTTGTCATAACTAAGAAAGTAGGTCATCATCATCATTGCATTAACAATAAATTTGAAATTGAAATAAATCACTGGATTTATGAGAGAGAGAGAGAGAGAGAAATCTTGCACCAAGCTTGAATTCATCTCCCTATTCAATTAATTTTCCAAACCCTAGTTTTGTACATTATGGCCCTGTTTGGGAGGGATTAAATTTTTCTACAGTAAATCAATTCTCATTTTCAACCACACATTCTTCAATAAAATAATATTTTTCATCACATCAATAATTTTTTCTTCTTTTTCAACCACACATTTCCCATCATATCACAATTCAAAATCAATTCTTCCCCAAAAAATCTCTCCCAAACAAGCTCTATATTTCTCTCAATTTAATCTAAAAAAGTCTAACAAAAAAATAGAATACTAGGTCTTGAAAACCTTTAAAATTGACCAAAAACACACTTGGAATTAGCAAAATACTTAAAAGGGTTAAATCACTTTGCTAGAATAATGTTGGAAGCAGTGCCAGAATCGTAGATGGCGGGAAGTGCTTAGACGAAAAGACGACTGCATTTTAAACAATCCAATAATATATTTTCATTTGACATTATTTCAAATGAAAATACGATATGGTAGCACAGAGGTTGCATGCCTGCGATGCCCATCCCGTGCATGCACCGAGGAACAGTAGGATGACGTGTGTAAGCGCCACATGGTTGATGTGAATTGTCCTTTTTTGCAGCCTCCATCCTTGAACTTTCCACTTCTTCCATTATGGTTCCAAACTTCTAAAATTGTCCATTTTGGTTCTAAAATTGAATTTTCTCCTATTTTTACCAACTTTTCGGGGCTGGGTGTGCGGAATATGAAAACAAAATTACTCATGACAATGGATGCAAACTGGCATACAAGTATCACATAAAATTTAAAAGAAATTTGCAAAATTTAAACCTTCTTATTGTATGTGAAGATTGGGTTCGTTCTCTTGCGCTTCTGCCTTATTATGCTGTCATTGCCTCACTAAGGCGGATCTGGTTTTGTTTCCCTAATGGCCTCCTGCCTAATGGTACTCCTTCAACCCTGATCCTTATAGATCCGTACATGGAGTGTGCATAACAGAATAGAAGTAAGAAAACATAGTAATTTTATTGCAGAAGGTTTAAGAACAAAAACTCTCTTAAAATTTATTTAGATACAAGTATTTAGATCCAGTATGTATCCACTGTCTTTGAGGGATTAGCCTCGAAACACGTACATCTCAAAGATAAGAAAGAAAATTTTCTTAGCAAAATTTTTCTCCTCCTCTTCTTTCTGAATTTGTCTCCTTTTAAAGATGAGAAAAGATGCTCTCTTCATCTCTGTCGTCCATTTGTCATTAATCCACAGTTTTTTTTTTGCAAAAGCAAAAGTAGTGATAAAGGGATTAGACAATGTTGTCATCTTTTCTTTAAAAAAGTAGATGCTCTCCTTTTGTCACATCTTTTTTTTTTTTTAAGGACAGATTCTTCAATCAAGTAATCTTTACTCTGATTGATTTGCCGTAGTGCTCCCACTAGACTCTGTTTCTTCCTTGTCTTCTTTTGTTTCACACCATTGGCAAAAGTGATCTCTTCCAATGCTTTGTCTTAAACATTTGCACAACTCCCCCTTGTAATTTGAAGGTACGTTGGGTAAATTGTAAAAATTCTTCTCAAAGCTGCACAAAGCTTTAATTCCCTTTATATCAATTGTTGATCCTGTCTTACTCGTCATTAAGATGAATTCTGATGAATGATTTACCTTAATTTTTGATTCACTATTAAAGGTCCTTAAGCCTGTTAATAGTCTTTGGTATGACAAACTTCTCCATTCATTGAGCATCTGTTCATGTACACACTCAATTTTTGCAGTTGTTGGTTTATTCAGAGTGATCTGATTCATTGTCTTGATCTGAATATGATGATATCCTTTGACCAAGAGTCCGTCACTATTCCAAAATGGAATTGTGCTGTTTATTTTCAAGATCATGTGAAGATCTGGATCCTTAATGACAATTCTTTTAAAGTCCTTGAGGGCCTTTAATAATTTATCATCAAGTAATTTAATTTCTTCCATTGTTTCACTGAGAATAATCATTTTGATAAGTCCACAATGAAAAGTTGTCTGCACAATTGTTGGTTCAGCTCCTTGAAGGAAAATGAACTGTCCAAATCTTTTTTCAAATGTTCCAAAGTATGTCTTGATTGGATCGGAGTCTCCAACTGTCCTTGTTTCTTCTTCACATTGAAGAAAATCCTGTAATGAAATTCAGCTAAAAATTGGTTTTTCTTGTGGTTTAGGAATTTTTTTCAATAGATTTGAATCTATTTGGAAGATTTTCTGTTTCGGAATTGTTTTGGACCATATCTTTAAAAGATATCATCCTCAATCTTTGATTTTTTGGATTTGGAAATAGTGGTAATCTGGGTCTTGCCCTTGGATTGTTTTCTTGACAATATCTTGGTCTGAGTGAGATATTATCATTAAGGTGGTTATATGAAGATGGTGTAACACCTTTAGCTTCATGGAATTGGTTAAAGGCTTGTTGGGCTTCAGAAAAGGTTTTGAAACTTTTATGTTTGTAAGGCTTGTTTTTAACAAGTGGTTCAACTTGTTTCCATTGTGAGTAAAAGCCCATAGATGGACCTTCAAAGATCACATAGAATTTTGTACCTGCAGGCAAATTGTTAATACCAACAAGTGATGAATTTTCTATTCCAACAATTGGAATATTTTGTTTCTCTTGGGCATCAATGCCTTCGAGACTTTTCGAGTTTTGAATACTCTCTTGCTCTTGCAAGCATTTTTCGTACCATGATTGCGGGCTTGGATTACCCTGATGTCCTTTCGAACACTGAGTTTTCAAATTCTCGTCTGTATTATTTTCAATAGTCTTGCTATTGTCAATATTATCTTTTGGGATTTGAATTCCCTTTTGTTCTTGCGAACACTGAGCTTGACTATGCTCTTTTTTATTACTTTCAGCAGTATCACTGCCTTCAGTATTGAGTGTCTTTTTCAAGACTGTATTTATCTTTCCAGTAGACTTGCTACTTTCAATTCCTTCTGTCTGGGGTTCTGCTTTCAAGGTGTCCTCCTCCCCCAATTTCTCAGAAGTTGATGCTAATTTTTGCTTGAGAAGTCTAGCCAACTTCTTTTTCAAGATTTGCAATTTCTGTTGTCTTGTTGAGATCTCCATTTCTTCAATTTCGATCTGCATTTCGAGATCTTCAATTTGATCTTCAACTGAATTCATTTTTACCTGTAAAAGCAAATTCTCTTGTAAGAGTATCTGCTAAAGAATTGTCTTTACCTTTTATGATTTGTATTTCAAAATCATAATGGCTAAACCACATTTGCCATCTCACAAGTCTTCCTTGCTTGTAATCTGGATGCACCTGGTTTCTTAAAAACGAATTACATGTACTTGAATCAGTTCTAACAAGAAATTTGTCAGAAATAATATAAAGTCTAAATTTTGTAATAGCTTTTTTCATAGCTAAAATTTCTTTCTCATTAATATGATAATTCTTTTCTGCTCCTTGGAAAGTTCCTGAAGCATAGGAACATAATTTTTCACTTTGATCTTGATGATCAAAAGCCTTTAAAACTGCTCCCCAAAATTCATGAGATGCATCAGTTTCAACTATCATTTTATCTCCCAATTTTGGATGATATAATGATGGTAAAGTTTTTATTTTAGATTTAATTTTCTGAACATAAATACTATCTTCTTTAGTCCAGTTCCATTTAAAATCTTTTTTGAGTTTCTTCTGAAGAGGTGCTCTCATTTTTGCTAATTCTTTAATAAAAGATTCAGCATAAGTGAGACATCCAAGAAATCTCATCAATTGTTTTTGATCTTGAATTTCATTTGGAAATTCTTGAATATGAATTAAAATGTGAGGTTTTAAGGTTTTATAACCATAAGCTATATCCAAACCTAAAAATCCAATTTTTTCTTTAAATAATTGTGCCTTCTTTTCAGATAACACAATCCCTTCTTCTTTTATTTTCTTTAAAACAGTCATTACATGGTTCTCATGTTCTTCTTCTGTTTCTGAGAAAATAAAAATATCATCAATGTAAATACAACAATATTTACAAAATTCTTTCAAGATATTATCCATATGTCTTTGGAAAATACCTGGTGCTTGTTTTAATCCAAATGGAACAACTTTCCATTGGTAGTGTCCCTGGGGACAACTAAAAGCTGTAAGATGTCTACATTCTTGGTCAAGTATTACTTGCCAAAATCCTGATTTACAATCAAAAGATGGAAATATTTTCTTTCCTTTTATTAATTGTAAAAGACTTTGCATATTTGGAATTAAATATCCATCGTCTTTAGTGATTTTGTTTAATTGAGAATAGTCAACAACCATTCTGGCTTTTCCATGTCTTTTCTCTGCTTCTTTTCTTACCATAAAGGCTGGTGAAGAAAATTGTGATTTGCTTGGTTCAATTACTTTAATTTCAAGTAATTCTTTAATTTGATTAGAGAATTCTTCTCTATCTTTAGGGCTGTAAGCCATAGCTTTAGCTCTAACTATAGAATTTTTGAATTCTTCAATTAATTCAATATTTGCTGTCATTTTTCCTTTATTCTTTTGAGGGTCCAAAAGATTTTTTGAGCAACAATTTTTTAGTAAATTTAAAATTATTTCCCTTTGAGAATTAATTTTAAATTGATTTTGTTCTTCCAAGATTATAAAAATATTTCTTTTTTGAATAATATTCTCCCCTATCAAATTTTTGCATTTTTCTTTTTATTATTAATTGCAATATTTTTCAAGAATTTTTCTTGTAAAATATTCATTGCAATTGCTTTTCTTTGTTTTGGAATCCATAATTTGTTACCATTAATGGTAAAACTTATAGTATCAATTTCTTGAATGAAAGGATGATATAATTGACAAAAATTATTGCCAATCATAAAATCTATACCAGTTTCAAGTTGGTATACTGTAGGAATTTTGAAATAAAAGGTTTTCCATTGGGATTTATGGAATCCACTTACTTCAATATTTAATCCTTTTACAACTTTAGAAGCTTTTATTTCCGATTTATCTGCAATTTTTAGATTTACAATTTTTTCAGATTGTACCCAAAATTGCTTTGGAATAATCCATTTACTTGCTGTACATACTGATACTCCAGTATCTACAAAAGCATGGATTGTAAATTTTCTATATCCTTCAAAACTTAATTTTATAGGAATATAGATTGAATTCGGATTAGTAATATTTTTATTACTCATCTTCAGATGTTTCTTCTGATTCTTCAGATTCAGATTCAGTAGTTAGATAATACAGAGATTCTATATTACTAAGGTCTTCTACTGGATAAAATCCTTGATCTTGAAATGTTTCAAGAAGCTTTACTCTTTCTTCATTTCCAAGTCTGACTGGGCATTCATTTGCATAATATCCAGATTCATTACAGAGCCAACATCTGCAATTCTTTTTCTTTTGTGGACAAAATTTTCTTTTATCCAAATTCTTCTTTTCTCTTCTCCCTTCTCTGGGAAATTTTTGTTTTTTTAAAAAATTTTCTTTTCTTAAAAAACTTTTGTTTATATGGTTTTTTATATTTTTTAAAGAAATATTTTTTTCTTTTCTTAAAAGATTTTTTCTTTTCATTTCTGGATGGTAAACAACCATATTGTCCTGGTATTTTGTTGAGATATTTATCACAACATAATTTAGGATTGCTAATTAAAGCTCTTTTACTATCTCTGACTAAGATACTTTCTTTACATTTATCTGCAATAAGATTTCTAGTTAAAGTGATAACTAATCCTATTGAACTTTCAGCTTTAACATTGAGTCTTGGATCAATGTGATTTTGTTGTTTTTCAATTGCATTGTTAAGTAATTCCATAACTTCATGGTTAAAGGGTTCAGGAAGTTTTCTTATAAATTTTTCTGTTAATTCTTCCCATTTTTCACTGGGACTAATGTAAAAATATTTTGAAAATTCACATGCATAATTTTCAAAATAACACATATCACATATAGAAATTTTTTCTAAGTGATTAAGTGCATCTGCAATTTCAACTGTTGTTCTTTTACTTTTAAAAACTTCATAAGTCAATCCAGTAAATTGTTTATAGAGTTGTTCAACAATCCTTTTAACAAAATTTGGAATATTGTATTCAACATCATTCCAAATATTATTTTTGACATTATCATCAAATCTTTCAAGAAATGTTCTTGCATTTCCTCTAGTACTAGCAAGTACATAATTCCAAGAATTTGATTCATGTCTTATTATTTCTTTATTGACTATCATAGCAACCATGATATGGCTGTACCAAGCGTCAATAAGTTTTTCAGGTTCAAGTGTACAATCTAAATCTAAGATTGTTACTTGCTGATTTCCTTTTTTAGGTACAAATTTAGATTGTAACAGATTTTTACTTAAATCTTCTTGAGGGTTTATTCTAGGAGTATTATCTCCAATTTTTCTTTTCCCATCCCCTTTAGGATTAGAACTAGATGGTTCTATCGTTTCAGGTTTAGGTTCTCTTATAACAATTCCAGGTTCTCTTGTTGTATGAAATCTTTCATGAATTATGACTTCCGAGTCACTATCATCCGGATTGTTAACAAAATGTTCTGGTTCTGAATCTTTAGAATTTTCTTCTTCTGATTCAATTGTCATAATTGTTTTCTATTTTCCAATGTTAATACTTTTAACAATGTTTTCAATTTTTTGAAGTTCAAAATCTTCAAATGCAAGAAGCACATTTAAAAGTCCTAAATCATTACTTGTTTCATAAATATTTTCAAGATTTTTTCTTAAATTGGCCATATTAATTTAAAAAGTTAATATCAAATTTTCCTTTTGATGTATTCTCTTCTATTTCCCCTGTTTTTTCAAAAATTCCAAAAGAAGCCTTTTGAATTTTCTTTGGCGGGTTTTGTTCTTTTGTTTTGACTCCTGCAATAATAATTGCAGAGTGTTTTTCCATTGTTTTTTCTGTATTTTCTTGTAGTATTTTTAAAAGAATTTTTACTTCTTCAATACTACTTTTTAAATCTTTTATTTCTTTTAGAATGTCAGTTATTGTCATTCTTCTCTAAAAAGATTTTCAGCCATTTCGTTAATCTTTTTATTTAACTGTTTTAATTGTTTACTTGTACTTGTTTCAGATTCTTCTTTCCATTTGACATTTGGAAATGGTTGTCTGTATGATAAACTTCTTGTTGAAAGAAGTGGTTTCTGTTCCTTAACCAGTTTTCTTTGTTCATTAAAATTTATATCACAAGATTTTCTGGATGGTTGTATTAACCATTCAAATTCTGTTTCTTTATTTTCAAGATAATCTGAGAATAAAGGATCAATCTTTATTCCTTTAGATTCTTTAACAATTGTCATATTGTGCTGGTTATGGATTGCATAACTAACTAAATATGAAATTGAGAAAGGTACATTATTTTCTTTGACTAGATCCGTTCTTCTATACTTGTGTACAAAAGAAAGTATTCCATCAAAGTTTTGGTCATGTAAACTTACTGAAAGTCTTGGATAAACTGTAAATAATAATTTTCCACAAGCTAGGTTCCCTTCAAGGGCTCCTAGACATCCTTCAGCAGGATTTTGAATTCTTTCATCAATCAACATCATAGAGATTGGTTGATCAATTTTGTCAGATAAGGTGCTACGAAGTTGTATTCTAATAGCTCCTATTGTAACCCAAAAAAGATTCTTGCTGTTATCAAGATCTATTTTTTGTTTGGCTTTATTTATATCTTGTTTGGTTAATAAAGATATTCCTATCTTTCCATATGTATGTTGTACATGTATGGCAAACTCTTTTTGAGATACACCATAATATACATTTCTATTTTTCTTTGAATACCTTTCAATAAAACTAGGTTGATCAAAGATTTCTCTAGGTTCTATTGTAAGTTTTGTCTTACATATTTTTGCTAACTTCTTGTCAGAAATTAGAATTTCCTTTGAGAAGTTTCCTTGCGATTCAATCTGTTCACAGATCTCATCGTTGGTTTCATTATCATTTACGTGCTCATCAATTTCCATGATGACAAGTTATATAATGCAAGATAAAAATTCTAACATCATATTCATATTTTTGTAAAGCAGTAATCATACTCAATTTGTTCTTTATTATTGTTGATCTACATCTTCTTGATATAGAATCATTATAAATGTCTTTACAAGTTTCATATATAACATATTCAGATGTAATAATAAGAATATGTATATTACAAGCATGACAATCAATCATTTTTACTTAGTTGTCTTCCTAATTTTCTATCAGTAAAAAATAAGTATTTATTTACTGTCTCTAAAGTAATCCTATTACTTACAATTTCTATATAAAATCTAAGCATTCGCTCAAATTCCATTCTTTTACATGCTTGAGGTAATCTATTTTTAATGGGTCTTCTCATTTAAGGAGTCTATCAATTTCATTATCAAGAATCATTTCTATTCTTTCTAATGTTTTTATTTCATTTTTAATAGGGGCCTTTAATAAGGTTCCTAAATGTCCAAAGTCTAATAATTCTTGAAAATCAAGTATTATTACTCTTAGTTTATTGGCATTTATCTTTTTCTTTATGATATTATCAGTATCATGTATTTCCATTAATATCTTATGAGATTGATTCATAAGGTATGTAGTATATTCTTCTGTATTAAGAACTGTAATTGGATTAGTGGTAAGATCTACTATCCATTGGTCTCTCTTATGAGTATTCATATTAATTATTGGCTCTGATACCAACTTTTCGGGGCTGGGTGTGCGGATTATGAAAACAAAATTATTCATGACAATGGATGCAAACTGGAATACAAGTATCACATAAAATTTAAAAGAAATTTGCAAAATTTAAACCTTCTTACTGTATGTGAAGATTGGGTTCGTTCTCTTGCGCTTCTGCCTTATTATGCTGTCCTTGCCTCACTAAGGCGGATCTGGTTTTGTTTCCCTAATGGCCTCCTGCCTAATGGTACTCCTTCAACCTTGATCCTTATAGATCCGTACATGGAGTGTGCATAACAGAATAGAAGTAAGAAAACATAGTAATTTTATTGCAGAAGGTTTAAGAGCAAAAACTCTCTTAAACTTTATTTAGATACGTGTGTAAGCGCCACATGGTTGATGTGAATTGTCCTTTTTTGCAGCCTCCATCCTTGAACTTTCCACTTCTTCCATTATGGTTCCAAACTTCTAAAATTGTCCATTTTGGTTCTAAAATTGAATTTTCTCCTATTTTTCCAACATTAACCGTTCCATCTCTTGCTCATTTTCTCATCCTCTCTTGAACTCGTGACATTTCCTTATTTCTTGTCCAACTCTATAATCGATCTAAAACAAACAAAATAAAAATAAAATCAGTAGAAATCATACTTTTAAACTTAAAAAATATGTAAATTTAAGGCACGAATAAATGTAAAATATACAATTATTAGTCGTATATTAACAATATTTTACATTCATATTGTGTCTTAGATGCTCCAATCTTAGGATAGAGATGTACATAGCGACAAATACATCTATATAATTATCGCTTAGATGAACATTATAATATCAATAATATTATTCTAGATTGGAGTTTAACCGCTGCTTATCTCTTTACCTAATCTTAAATTCTATGTTCTGTTCATATCTAGGTTAAAATCTTTCCCAACCAAGTAGATGCTTATGAGAGAATTCAAAAACCTTGAAAATGAAAAACCCCTTACCCCTTTATATAGGTTTCTCATGTGCTTAGTTGCAATTAGAGTAATCTCTCACTTACAGTTTTAAATATCCAAGGTAATTCTTTTAATTATGATTTCCCCAAAATATCACTATTTACCTTTTCAAGCCCATAATTTTATTTCAAATCCTAAAAATTCTTAAAAATCACAAAAATATCTGAGATGTTACATTTAGTTGTCATCGACTACAATGTGTAGAAGATTGCTTGATATCCCTATGAGTTGCAAACCAATTTTTGCATATAATCATTTTATGGCATTGTAAAATTGATAAGTGTGCTAAAAAATCACTGTATGCATAAAATCATCATTTCTTGACGTTGTAAATTGTAGAATTTGTTTCATGAATGAACATAGTTCTATTTTCTTCAATCTATTAAATTTATCATTGTATTTGTATTATTGTATATGAAAAAAAATTAATGAAAAACAAGCAGATGCTCTTGGACTGAACATATTATCCACTTGAGCCAACAAAATTTCAACAATCATGCTACATGTGCAACATATGAGTTACAACATTGGATTACAACCTCTCACAAGAGAGGTGAACCCAGCGATTAAAATAATAGTGGGCCACACCTCCCTTGTGAGAGGTTGTAACCCAACATTGTACAATTAGCATTATTCAAATTTCAAACAGGACAACAAAATTTATCTCAATCGATACCCTGAAATTGGCGCCGACAAGAACATTTCAAGAAGGAAATTAATAACTCTCTTTAAATGTCTATCTTTTTTTCCTCGAGTGGACGAGATCATAACAAGAACTCTAGAAATTCAAGATTTCAAACAATTGAATCTGTTTTTATACGTTCTTTTTTACTAATCTTTAAAATTCAATTCAACTCGACTTTAGGAAATTCTCTAAATATCAAAAATTGGGGGATGTTCAAGCATATACTCCAAAAGAAAAGTCTTTGGAAACTAAAAACAAATTAGATTCGACATATTGCCCATGTTAATTAAATGGTACTTGAAATATTAAGCCCCCGTTTGACACCATTTTTTTTCATCTCATTTTGCTACAGTTCACGCCTGACACTTGAATGTGTAAATTCAGAATTTTTGTCAGCATAATTAATGCCGTTCAACCGTTGTGTCAGCATGTTTAATGCTGTTTTATTCTTTTGGACAATTTCACCCCCAAATTCAATTGGTTGTTTACATCCTTGCCCTCCATCATTTTAACACAAACATTTGAAAGCCACCTACAATCAATTCAAGGGCAGATTTGGAATGTTAAAAAATATGAAACTCATCTGATAGACAATGTCATGTAATGACAGACAATCCGTCATTGTGGTCTAAGATGGGGCCCACAACTGTAGCAAAATACATTGAAAAAATTGGCAAAAAATGAATGTCAAACGAGGGCTAAATAAAATGAAGGCATTCCCAATTAAGCCAGTGTAGTGGTGGTGGTAATTGAGCTGAGCGACTCGTCGGCTCGACTGCTCGGATCGTACTGTAGCAGCCCACGAGCCTCTTGGGCTCGTCTTTTGAGCGCGAGCCGAGCCTATTGTACACGAGCTGCTAGTGGGCTCTTTAAAAAAATAAAAATAAATAAATGCAAAATTCAGTGACCAGAACTGCACTGAATTTAATTTAGTCACGTTTGGTCCATTATTTTTATTTCATTTTTTTCTCTATAAATACCCACCCTAATCAACATTTTTTTCCCACTAATCTCCCATTCTCTATTCTCTACAATTTACAAATTATCAACAATATCATTCATTCTATAATCATCTTCATCTTCTACATTTTTTTTTACATTATTATCTTGATTTTACTTTTACCATTCATTTTATATTACTACATAATCTTCATTCACTTCTCAATTCTACATTTCTACATCCTACTTCAAGTCTTCAACATTCAATTTCTATTATTCACAAATGTATCCACAATCATTTGTTGAAAAATTGTTTGGTTTGAAAGGCGAAACATCTGCCCAAAATCAATTTGGGAATGAATTCACCGATCTCAATGAATTACCAATTCCAGAAAATATTCAAGATTTCGACGTTCGTGAAGGTAGTCATCCAATTGATTTGGATGATGTTGATATTGATCATAGTGTTCCAATTGATTTGGAACAAGATGAGGAACCTACATTAAATATTTTCGATGTAAGATGGAAGAGAAAGGGGAAGAAGCAGGCAAAATGTTGGGACCATTTCAAATTGGTTTACACTGGTCGTGTGGTCGATAGACTTCGAGAAACCAAAGCAGTATGTAAATATTGTCAACAATGACTGGCATGACAAAAAGGCATTGGAACTACCCACCTCAACTGTCACTACAAAAACTGTGCGGCTAAACATGGCCTTCTTCCAACTCATCAAATGCAACTACAGTTTGGTACTCAATGCCCCGGTGCTATTGCTACGCCACTTTTTACGTGAATGTATTCGGAAGAGGAAGCTCGAACGGGAATGGTGAAGTTCATTACCGTGGCGGAGTTGCCACTAGTAATAGCGGACAATCAACATTTCGTAAACCATGTCAAACAAAATTTTCAACCAAGGTACGTTGGGGTAAATCGAAATACTCTTCAATCTGATACAATTGAATATTTTCTTAATTCAAAGAAACTATTAATTGCGGATTTAGAAAAATATGGGGGTGTGATATCTTTAACTTCGGATATGCGGGAATAGATTAATAAGAGATGTTACATAGCTACAACTGCACACTATATAGATCCACTTTGGGTCATGCATAAAAAATTGTTACTTTTAATATTATTGAGTACTCGCACAACACTCAAACTATATTTAATCTTATTATGTAAATAATTAGAGAATATAAATGCGATAGTAAAATTCGTTCTTTTACATTCGATAACGCTACTGTAAATAAGGTTGTTATCGATAAATTGCATAGAGTACTTCAACCTGATTTTAGTGGTTATTTATTTCATATTCGATGTGTGTGCCATATTTTTAATTTAATAGTACTAGACGGTTTAAAACATGTTAATGATGAAATTAACCGAATTAGGAATGCACTTATATATATATATATATATATATATATATATATATATATATATATATATATATATATATATATATATATATCACGATTACACCTAATAGAAAACAAGGATTTGAGGAATTTTGTGAAGAAGTTGGAAAGACGCATACAAAAACCTTTATTACTGACGTAGGCATAGATGGAACTCAACTTATTATTAAAATCATGTGAAGGTTTTGAAGCGTTTATTACTGAATTTTATAACAATAGGTATGTTAGAGACGATGACGATATTATCTTGAATGAATTGGAATATTTTTTAAAATTAAAAAAATTTTGGCAAGTTTTTATGAGTCTACAAATATATTGTCTAGTTTTTATTATCCCATTAATTGTATGGTTTTTGAACGTCTTTATATAACTGTTATGGCTTTTAAGAGATTTCAAAATGACCCCGATTTTCATGCGGTTATATATTCCATGGAATTAAAATTTAGAAAATATTGGGAAGAATTACCCATGTTATTTCTTTTAACATGCGTCATGGACCCCCAATATAATTTATCGGGTACTAAATTTATAATTGATCAAATTTCAAATGTTTTAACTTTTAATGCACCTATTACTTATAAGAATTTGAAACAAATGTTACGTGAAATGTATGAATTATATGCTTCACGAATGAGTACATATATTACTCGTGTACCTACAATTGCTCCTCCTACTAATATAATAGATGACGACGCTGCAGTTTTAAATTTATTTGAAAGTATGAATTCATATAGATATGATTCAACTGCACATGCATGTGGTTCCTCTAGTAGTAGTAGTAGTAATCGTAGTTTGTCTTACACTACATGTACTCAAACTTTGAGCAATAGTCTAAATGCGTTGCCATCTGAATTAATTGATTATTTTGGACTTGATTACTTTTGTCATTTTCTCTTTGTTTGAATGATTAAATTTAAAGATTTATTTATTAAATTAAAAAAGTCAAATAATTATGATGGTTACTTGTTAAACCTAGTCAACTTTTTGAATTTGGGATATTTGGTGAACTTAAGCTGATGATTGTTTATTTTTTTGTTAAGAAAGTAAAATTTTCACTTGTAACATTCTTAGATATGGATCATCTAACAAACCGTGATACTTTTCTGTGGATTATATCAATTAATTATGATGGATTTATGGCTCCGTTGAAAAGAATGTTTTATTGTCCATCATGTTTTTGGTTGGTCGCTCGACGATCGTGCGTGCTCATCTGGATCCGATTTAACTCATTCGAATTCCTGGATTTCCCACTAAATTAATAGGTGAGTGCGATTCTTTGCGACTCGTCCAATCTCTATTCTTCGATTTTAGCTTAAATCATAATGTTTTTATTTTGTATAGCCCTTAACTCGGGATTTGCTATTCGTTTTATTTTTCGAGAAGAGAATAAAGTGGTCCATGAAATTAAGTTTGGCCCGATCATAATGAACATTGCTACACTTACAAATCTTAGTACACAACCCTCTCACAAGTGGCATTTTTGCGATCATAATACCCCCAAGATTGTATTCCAATGTTTTATTTATCAATTATTGGACCAAGTAGACAAAATGAAAGGGAAGCCGGCCCTTTTCATGACCTGGAATCCACTCTCTATCGTTCCATTTAACAGAAAAGAAAGGGCGTGCTGCGATGAAAAAAATAGCAGTTGCAAAGATCCCTTTTTCTTCTTCTTTTTTTGCACATGGCTTTTTGATTCACAAATAGAACTGCAGAAGCCCTAGAATTCTGAACTAGTAAATGCCTAAATGGATCGTCTTACACTGAATTCTTAGCATCTGGGTCGGCATTGATATATGAAGTACTTCATCCGAGTATAATGCCTCTGTAATTATGCTAGAAATAAAGAGAGAAATCGATAACCCATTTACTAATTTTTAAGCCATAAGTTCAGTTACTCACATTCGTCCTTTTCTTGAGTGGGATTTGTCAAAATTTGTTATTTGAACTGTAAATGATATCGATTTGACTTGGTTGTTGACAATGGCTAGGCGTCACGGATGGCAACTTCCTGCTCATTCTTTTCAGGTTTGATGTTTTTGACTTCTTCTCGTTTTAACAGGTTGAAATTTTGAAAATTTCTTGTGGGTGTTTGACTTCGAAATGTGGATTCTTATTTTTCTAATGTAGTTGGGATTCTAATAATTAATGATTTCTTTTCAGAGTCTAGCTTACAATGTGGTAATTTTTCGTACATGGTTACTCTGAAGATGAAATTAGAAAGATAAGAATAAAAATTATTGGAAGAGAAAATGTTTTTACACTGTATTTGAATAATTGGAAAAGCTAGTTTTGCAACTAGCACATATTATTGCTGAAAGTATGATTTACTTATTTGAGTTAGAGCAAACATAGATTGAAATCAAGTTAACTTGATCTTGATGGATCATTTTCCTTTTCCGAGCTTGCATGGAAAAAGCGTCTTTTCGCAATTGACAAACTAATGGATTATGTGAAAAAGACGAATACTAGAAAAAAAACTCCAAAATGCTTGGCCCACTATATCCTCTCCTATTCCTATTTTACAGTTTTGAGAATTGTTCCTGCAGATTTTTGTGTTTTTAGTGGAATAAGATTTGTTGCTTCAAGAGATTTTTGGCCCGGATCACCTAAAACATAAAAGCTAATGGGTTTTGACATTTTATCTCATTGCTCTATTTTACTGGGTTGTTGAAATACAAAAACTGTAGTTTTATCATTCAGAAATGCACCTTGCACCATTATTTATAGCCATAGATTTAACAATATGTTTCGGCATTAATTGCTTAATTATATATTTGATCACTGAGAATTCAGCTGAGACAGAATTCTTATAAAATCTTATAGTGGAATCTGTTCCTGCTTATATTCTTTTAGAGGGAGGAATATTATCACCTTCATCACATCGAAATTCTTGAGGCTCAAATATATAAGTTTGAAGCATGAAATTCCAGTTCATTGTTTATTTTATGTCAAATTGTTAGAGTAGTTTATATAATAATCTTCTTTCTTCTATTAGTAATTTAGGTTTGAGCCTTTCCTGCCCATCCTTACCTTGCTTTCTGTTGTTTCTTTGCAATGCAGGTTGTGGCTATAACTGTTTTTTTCTTGTTATCTGTTGCTTTCTATGCTTTTTTTGCTCCATTTCTTGGGAAAGACATCTACGAGTACTTTGCGATCGGCATTTACTCCTTCCTGGTAAATGCTCTCTGTGCTTAGTCTTTTTGTTATTTTTGCTGAATCCTGCCATGATCCTGTTTGCAGAAGCTTCACTGCTTATTATTCCGTGCAATTAATATTTCCAGGCACTGTGTGTATTTATACTTTACACAAGGTGCACAGCTATTAATCCTGCTGATCCTGGAATTCTCATTGAAGCCGACAAGTCATCAACTTATCGATCACATAATGGAACAGAGGTTCCTGGTAAGCAATTTGCACATTTTACAAATGAAAAATATCCTCAAAAAGATCAGATACACTACCTAATTGGAACATCGAGGATATTCGCTGTATTTGTAATATGAGTTATTACAACCTACAAGTGCACCACTGTTGGACCTTTCTGGACTAGATACTTGAACAAAGGCCCTAAGTATTATGATGTGGCTGCATTTGAAGTTTTTTCTTTTTTAATTGAAGCCTATTGGACTATTTGGATTTGAAATTTCCACATTACAGCATTTTTTCCAAGTTTTGTTGATAGCTTTATGGTGTTTATAAGATATATCTACCACTGAGGAGCCAAGCAAGATGGGATTAAAGAAAGGAGAAAGATCTTACAGGCATGATGCAGGCTGTTGTTCGAAAATTGGAGGCTTTCTTTGTTGTTGTCTTATGACGGAAGATTGCCGTAAAGATGAAGACCATCTACCAGAGCAAAATGGTGAGGAAGATGCTTTATTCTGCACATTGTGCAATGCGGAGGTACACAGTTTATAAATGTTTATTTATGATTATGTGGAATGCATAATACATAAACAGGATTTAGGGAATGGCTATACCTTTCATATCGTAGCCAATCAGAGTTATTTTCTTCTACATTATCGAGAATCAGTTTACTGTACTTGATTACAATGCCAATGGCCTGAACCATTAACTTTAATTTGTTTCAGAAAAAAAGTAAATCAATTAATGTAATTCGTTTCACCATGGATGCTAGTTTGGAAACACACTTTGAGCCCCAGCTTTTATTTCATTAAAAGATCAAAATTCAAACCTGAGAAAATAAAACAAGCTGCTCTTTGGTTTTCACAATATGAAAACTGTGTTTTCATTTCTTATTTTTGTTGACATGATTCCCTCTTTATGAAATTTTAGTGGAAAGAATGTACATGTTAGTAAGAAAGCTACAGAAATGAGAAAATTAGTAGATGATTAGATGTGATTTAATTGAAACATGGAACTGCTCCTTTAAAACACCTGGACTTTATCCTTGAAGAAGGAATGGATATAGAGAGAGAGAGAGAGGAGTTGGTGGGGGGTGGAGGGCAGAGTCCATACTCCACATGGTCTGTCACTGTAGTACCTGTCGAAACTAGGTAGTATGCCTGCCAAAAATTACCTAAAAAATTGAGAGGGATAGGTGAAGGGGTATTTGGAGTATGATAAGAACAAGCATGGACTTCTATTACTACTTCTGAGATAATTCTTCATGATTCTAATATTATTAATGCTGCCCTTGTGACATTATTTCAGCATCATTATGTGGGTGGTGACTGTAGAATCATAAATTCTAGGTATGACTAAATTCAATATGTGATTCCTAGAAGTTTCATGCCAGTGCAGTCAGTCACACTAGCCCTTGCCATCTTTGTGTTTGTTCTTCCTGTTCTCTTTTTGAAACTTAACTGAAAAGAAAGAAACAGATAAACAAAGCTTTGATCCAACAGTTATTCATGCAGGAGGCCATTTTTTTATGTCTTAAGTTTGTTTGTATCCTTACCCATTGATATTTTTTGTTATCAGCAACTTAACATTCTTTTGCATGTATATCAATTAGAGATGTATATTTTCAATATAGCCTTTCCTCTTTCTTAGGTGCGCAAGTTCAGCAAACACTGTCGAAGTTGTGACAAATGTGTTGATGGATTTGATCATCATTGCCGGGTAAGTTTGAGATTCAATTGTGATTGGGAAGCTCAAAATGAATATAATGGAAGGTCTATCACATTAGAAGTGAAATATAAGGTTTAGTCATGAAATGAATAAAATCTATGTGATTACTATTTCTTCTCTGTTTCTCATTTTTATAATGTGCAATCATCTCTGCAATACAAACATATTTGTGTTTTATTGTTTCTTGGCTAATAGCACTTGGGGCATGTCATCCTAGCAGTGGTTGAATAATTGTGTGGGAAGAAAAAACTATATCACATTTGTATGCTTAATGGCTGCAAGCCTTGTTTGGGTAAGCTCTATATCAAGATAGCTTTATTCTGTCAGGCTTTCTCTCTCTCCCTCTTTTGTCTCTAATTCACATTTGGCTTTGCTTGCTAGCTTGTTTTTGAATGTGGGGTGGGCATTGCAGTCCTTGTTCGCTGCTTTATGGAGAGAAAGGCTACAGAGAATCAGATAACTGACAGGCTTGGAGATGGATTCTCTCGTCCGCCCTTTGCTACAGTAGTGGTATATTACACTTCTTTTTGTTAGAAGTAAAACTGAGTGCTTCATCTATCTCTAGTTCATGACTCAATTTATTTTACATTATTTTATGGATCTCTCTATATATGTAATTTAGATCTAAGTGTGTCTATTTAAAAGATCAGGAATTCATGTTTAAAACTGGCCTCGATTCTCCACTCGATTGAGTTGAGGAATTACATGAAAGAAATGAAAGATTGATCTGACCATGTTTTTCCATCAAGAGAACATACATGTTTCATTTTATTTATCTTATTTAAGAATTTTTTTAGATTGCACGTGGTTGTATATTGGAATATAATCTCTTGTTTGGTAAAGCCTTTTTCAGATTTTAAGTTTGTCAGACTTTGTTTTTAACCGCACATTTCATTCAACCGACAACTTTTATCCTATTTTTAATCACACATTTCATGGACCTACCAGCTTATAATGTCAAGAATCTGTCAAACAGGTGCTAAATATCTACCGTGGTCATATTTCATTCCAACAGAAATTTATTCCCTACATATTTTCAGTTTTACTATTTATCTTGTTACAGGCGCTTTGTACAGCTGTTTCTTTGCTTGCAATGGTACCTTTGGGAGAATTGTTCTTTTTCCATATACTCCTTATCCAGAAGGTACATATCTATTCATTCTCTCTATGTGTGTGCATGAACGTGCTTTTGACTGTCATTTGTTTCTCTGTGTGTATGCATGCTTGTGTTATGCCCGTATGATGCATTGTGTTTGTTTTGGCATTTTAAGTGCAGGTAGGGAAAAGTGAAGTTGGTAACGCTAATATAACATTTTTTCTGTAGGGTATCACAACATATGAGTATGTTGTTGCTATGAGGACTCAAAGTGACCCTCCTGGACCTTCTGTAGATGGAGGAGATCAGCAAAGTTTGCCATCTTCACCAACGAGTTCCGCTGTTACTGCCATCAGTGGAAGAAGCTCTGTTGGCATGGGGCTTCAATATAAAGGTTCTTGGTGTACTCCACCCAGGATATTTATGGATCATCAGGTATTGATGTCTCTTTGTAATACATGACTTCTTGAAGGTGACTATAGGAGTTTAGCGTGAAATAGAGTGATGAAACCAATCCTTATGGTGTTGAGTTTTTAGACATTCTCTTTCACATTGCTCCTTTTCCTAAAGGAGATTGTTTCAATATGTATGCAACTAAACTTTTTCTGTCAAACCATTGTTTCTAATTTAATTTTGGGAAAATTACAGTCACGGTACCAAACTTTTCATTTTATCTCAGACTTGACTCAAACAATGGTATGAAAAAACCCTGTTGAGGCCCGCCTTGAGGCCTGCCTCATTGTGAGGCGCAGCTTCTGTGCCTCAAGGCTCAATCTGTGAGGCAAAAAAAGTGAGGCGTGCGCCTCATTTGAAGTATGTTTTTTTCAGGTTTTTTAAAATGAATTAAAAAAGGCCCTTTTTAAAAAGAGAAGGGCCATTTAAAAAGACATTTTGGGCCAAGCAAAATAGTAAAATATCTAGAATACCAAAATACAGCCAGAAATCCTTCTACACGGCAGACAGAAATCTTCTTAGATGGCCAGAACTACACGGCAGTCAGAAATCTTCCCAAAACTAAACGGCAGTCAGAAAACTTATCTTCAATCCTTTGCTTAAAAGAGGTCCTCAAGTGCTGCTTCTATATCTCTTTTCTCCTTTGCTTCTGCTTTCTTCTAGTGACTTACAATTTAAAATTGTTTCACTAGACCTTGCTTGGCTTTTTTCTTGTTCAGTGCATCGACGTCAGATTGCACCTGTTATGTTCGGTAGATTGCACCTATTTTGTTTGTGGTGAGGCTTACGCTTCGCCTCATGACAAAAAAAGTCTCAGTACCCTTTTACGTTTTTTCAAATTATGACTCAAACCTTTTCTTTGTGCCACACACGGTACCAAACATTTCAAAAATTCGCACATGGAGTCCAATTTGATGGAATCCATTAGTTAAGCCGTCAAACATTGAGGATTATATTATTTGAAGGGTAGTGGAGTCATTATTGAGGATTATATTGTTTGAAAAGGTAATTGTTTTAAATATTTAAGTTTTTATATGAATATAAAAGGAACTTAAAGAAGATGTAATAAATTAATGCAAGTATTTAGAAGTTTGGATGAAATTGAGAAATGCAAAGGAATCCTTTGCGAATCCAATATACTATTTAAAAGATACGTGTGCAAAACAATTATTAAACAAGTTTTATTTTCTGGTATTGAGAGTTGAATCGTTACTGAAAAATTTTCAATAAGATGAATGTATTGCAAGTGAGGATGTTAAAAACGTGTGGTTATTCTAGAATGAAATGACATGAATACATGCCAACTAACAGAGGTGCCACCAATGAGGATAAATTTCTTCTGAGGAATGATTTTGTCATTTTATTACAAGGAGCTTATGGGCCATCCAAATTATTGTCCCTGATATCATGACATAATTTTGATTAATGAGATTAGTCTGAAAATATGTCCTTAATTTGTACTTTGGAGTCTGAAGGCTTTAGGTTAAGTAGAACAAAGATGTAATACATAGAAAGCCATTTTTTGTCACAGTACGAACAATGATGGTATTGGAGTCACTATAGAGGATCATGCTATCTCAAGTTGTGGTTTTAGGTATTTAGATTTGAATATTAAGAAGGACTCGGAAAGGATGTAATTCTATAATATACAGGATACGGATGGTTGTTTTAGTGTTTCTATATTATCAAAGATTTGAAATACACCAATAAGTTAAAAGAGAAGTTTTATGGAATGGTTATTAAACCAACCATGCTGTATGTTACCAAGTTGGGCTGTCAAAGAACGAAATTTGCTTAGGATGAATGCAAAGACATTCTCATAGGATGAATGTACAGAAATGAGGATGTTGAAATGAACGTGTGATCATATTAGGATGGAGTCAACTTTAAATAAGAATTTACACTTACAAGTGGAGGTTCCTTCAATTGAAGATGAATTACTGTAATAATGACTTTTGTTGTTGGATCTAAAGAAAGTCTAATTCACAATAGCGAACAATCTTAGTAGAACATGTTAGAGAAAGGAGGTATATAAAAACTAATATGATCTACTGTGGTTGCCAAAAATTTAATTTCTTCAGGACCTTTTGTTTTATGTAGCAGTGATCAATGGAGTGGTGAAAAGGATTCACATTGCTGACTCCAATTTACTGGGAATAGAGTTTAGTTATTTGTAGTTGTTATGAAGGCATTATCAATGATAAGTAAAAGGGTGGGTAGCAAAAGCATTTGAAATTCTAATTCTTGTGCTAATGGAAGGTAGGTTGACGATGACATTAGGCACTAAGTTAAAACGTGTGATGATAAAGAAGTTGACCTTGTCTTTCAATTTTTATCGCACTTGCTCATCTCTATCTTTTTGGTCTGTCTTATTATTGGGCATTTATAATCATATGCTTTGTGTTCTCTGTGATGTGCTTTGCTTTCATTTATATAAGAAAGGAGGTCCACATTGGTTTGTCCATGTTTAGTTTTATAATGTGGATCGGCTCTTATGAATGATATGTAGGATATGCAACCAACTTGCCATTTTCAACCATTTTGTACAACTTTTAACTACAAATTCTACGCTCGTATAACGTATTGGTTTCTCGTTGTCTCCATGGTTACTAGGGAAGTTAATGTTTTAATCATGTTGGTTTTGATTTGTTAACTCAAAGCGAGTTTTCCGTTTATCTGATAGCATTTTATTTTTTTTAACCTTTGATGCTATGAAGTACTGGAATTTTAAATTTCAACCGGAACATGGGAAGTCAAAATGCATCTATCTTGGCTCAATTATACCACTTAAAGGGAAACGTTTATAACCTCATTTATCTTTTGCTGCAAATGTATCTAGCTTACCGAGTAGTAATATATTCCTTTGTTTTTTGGCATCTCCTACACAGGATGAAATTATTCCCCATCTTCAGCCCGGACGTCTACCTTCCACAGTTGATCCAGATGCCGTTCAATCTGACAAGGAGAGACGAGGACCCCAGCGTCCAGTCAGAATCAGTGCATGGAAGCTTGCAAAGTTGGATTCTCATGAGGCTATTAAAGCTGGTGCAAAGGCCAGAGCTTCGTCATCCGTTTTACGTCCAATAAGTTCTAGACATCATAATTACGATGCTGATCATTTATCCAATACCACTATGAGTGGTAAAAGCTCTCCAACGAGTACAAGGCACGGATATTACAAGAGCAATGCTCGAGCAGGGGCATCAGGGTTGTCCCCATTGAAGACCTCGTATTCACCTAGTCAAGCTAGCAGGGACGACAATGATACGCGTGGTCACAGCATAAGTAACTTAAGCAGTCCTCTTGCCACAAATCTCACTTCTTCACCAGTCGAGCAGCAGCATTCTTCAAACAAAGACCACTTTAATCCAATATATCAAGCATCGGCTAATCAATCTCCCTGGTCGGCAAAAGCAAGTGATAAAAATGAAGCTTCTATTAGCGATGACAAAGTTGGGGCGCCCATGAGAAAAAACAATTCGGGTATTGCTGAAAATGTGAAATCATCAGTATTTTGGGATCCAGAAGCAGGGCGCTTTGTTTCTGCTGCCACCCGGAATGTTGGATCATCATCTCAAGTTACTGCTGCTGAGCTTACATACGCAAGTCAATCTATATTCTTTGGAGGTCCTCTCATGAACGAACAGCCGAGCCGAGGGGCAAGAAGTGGCACCTCATTGCCAGCCGGTCCCCAGAGAAGTTCAACGTCTAGTTACTATCAACAGGGTAGATCACAGAGGGGAGGTCAGCTTCCTGTATTTGTCCCAAGTGATTCTCAGCAAAACCAATTTTCTTCTAGATTGCAATAAGATTTTGTATGAGACATGAAATGTTACTTCAGAATGGAGTTAGATTTGCAGATTATATTTTGAATTTCCTTTACCGCTCATTTCTGCAAAATTTTCCTTCGCCTCTTCTTCTGGTTAATACAAGCCAATCAAGCATCTTAAAATCTGATATTCTACTGATCTTGCTCATTTATCTGCAATTTTACTAAATGGGGTAAGATTCTTATTCAGGTTTCTCGAGGTGTTGTATGCATAGATTTCTTCCATGTCATCCCGAAAAATAAATAGAGTAATGCTATTAAGTATTACTGATGTCAAGCACCCGTCTAGATAGTAATTACATGACATTAAATGATAGATTTTTTTAAATGTTATGTAATTCATTTAATTGAACTATCAAGTGTGATCGTCCAGGTTGGTGTTAAATAACAATTTTTTTCTTTAATATTGTCCGGTCTACCTTACCGAACAAATTATCAAAGGATATTACAATGGTATTTGTACTTATATTATGATTCTATTTTATTTTTCTTCGCAACGGACACTTCTTTTTCTCTATTTCTTAAATTATTTATAATTTTTAAAGGCATAAATTTTATTTTATTTTTAAAAAAAGGTGGAGTATTTCCCTCCCCATTTTGTGGTCATATTTTCCCCTCACTTAACTAAATCCCTAATAATACTCTCGTTAATAAGTTCCTCAATGGTATTATTGTAATTAAATCAAATTCTCTTCCCATTCTTACACAATCAATCTCCCAGACCCGGTTCAATACCGTTATAACATTTTGAAAACCAAAATTTTCTATTTTTTATTTTTTTCAAAAATATATTGTATTCTCCCTGTCTTAACCAAAATCTGAATTTATCATTTCCATTAGAAACTGAATTGGATTCTATATATTTTATCGGAAAAAAAAAGGAAAAAAATGGCGGGAGGAGGATCGGAATCAGCGAGGGAACTAGACCAGACGCCAACATGGGCAGTTGCATTAGTTTCTGCAGTCATCATTATAATCTCCATATTGTTGGAAAAATCTCTTCATAAGTTCGGAGAGGTTATTCTTCTCGATCATTCTTTTTTTTTTTTTTTATGCCTATTAAGGAATGCTTTTTTTTTATGTAGAATGAAACAATTATTTTCTAATTGATTTCGCTGGACGTGATTGACACTGATTGGAAATGTGGGATTTTTTACCGTAATAAAATGGGAAATATTTGGTCGAAGCAGCTTTTTTGGGATGTTTGATCAGCAAAATGCAAGGAAAATATACAGGACGATGATGGATTCTCGTGTTACGTGTGCTTACGTCCATTTTCCGAAGTCAGAATTTCATAAGTTAGGAGGGATTGAATTGTAAATACGTTAATTTGCAAAGAATTTCAACATTGTTGCCACTGTACTATCAATGAAAAGAAATAAGTTGAAATATTATTTTATGAGCCTGTGTGGTAGAAGAATTTGGAACTATGCATTCGATTTGTATATTTCTCTTATTCCTTACTCTTCCGTCTAATGATGCTTTAATTTTTAGACATTTGAAAGAAGAAAGAAGAAAGCGTTGTTTGAAGCTCTTGAGAAAATTAAAGGGGGTAAGAGGTCCAACATAGTTTTACTCTTGTGTTTTCTGTTTGTGTTTTAGAGTCATTTATTTTGCTTTATGACTCACTTTTTCTATGTAACTTACTGTTTTCAGAGCTAATGGTTTTAGGCTTCATTTCCCTTATTTTGACATTTGGACAAAACTACATTTCCAAAATCTGTATTCCTGAAAAAATTGGGTATACTATGTTGCCATGTCCTAACCGTTCGGCCAGTAAAGAGGAGCACAAGAGTGCTTCTGGGGCCGAGGCAGAACATCACCGTAGGCTCCTATGGTACGAGCATAGAGTGTTGTCTGGTGATAGTCCACCCCAAGGTTGCAAGAAAGTAAGAATCACTAATTCCAATCTCGTATTTGCATTGCACACACACGTGTGACTATGTAAGCTTATTGCTTTCATGCATGTTGCTATTTCTGTTGTGAATATTCATCATTCGAAGCTTATATTCTTAGTTCATTGCGAAAAATTGTATTTTTTGTAACAGGGATATGTGGCACTTATGTCAATCAATGGAATACATCAACTACACATCTTCATATTCTTTTTGGCCGTATTCCATGTCATTTACAGTGCTATAACAATGATGCTTGGAAGATTGAAGGTGAGGTCTATTGGTTTCTTTGTTGTAATATATGCTCATTTAATCCCGTTTTAATTGAAGAGTCGGATCAGTCTTCAGATTTTTATATATTCAACCATGGTTTCTTTCCTAATCATGGGCGGTCTTACCTCGTCTGCTGGCATTATAATCTAGTTCAATTTATTTGGAATAATTTGTATTTTGGTCCTTTTCTTTGTAAAATCATTCGTGCAGATTCGTGGATGGAAAGAATGGGAACGACAGACTGTCAATGAGTACGAAGTGTCCAATGGTATTTTGTAGACTCGCTGTGAAAAATGTGAAAAAAAAAATGAACTTTTTTATTTGAAGATATGCTCACCTTTCATCCTGGAGGTCACTGAGTTGTTTATATAAATGTTTGTATCTTTCGGTATCATGCAGATCCTTCTAGATTCAGGCTAACGCACGAGACATCTTTCGTGAGAGACCACACCAGTTTCTGGACAAGAAACCCAATCCTGTTTTATACTGTAAGAATAATGACTATAGTTTATGGTGCTCGATTGATTTCATCATAATATATTGTTTTGTTTTGTGATGTTTTTAAGGCATTTATGGAGTTTCTAAGACTATTTGGATAATGAAATTCCATTTTTCATCGAGACTGTATTTATAGCTCGGTTTCAGGATTAATTAGTTCAACCATTGCAGGTTTGTTTTTATCGTCAATTCTTTAGGTCCGTTCGTAAAGCTGACTACTTGACGATGCGCCATGGATTCATCTCTGTAATTTCTTAACACGACTATTAATTTTTATATTAGATATTTAATCAGAAAATGGGATGTTCCATTGAGTTTATTGAAATTCTTCAACAGGTCCATTTAGCTCCTGGAAGCAAGTTTGATTTTCAGAAATATATCAAAAGGTCACTGGAAGATGACTTCAAAATTATTGTTGGAATCAAGTATGATATTTCCTTTTCTACATTGATTGTTTCCTAAACGAAAAAAATGCAGCATGTTATGTGTTACCTTCTTACATAATACCTTGGTGCTATTTTCAGTACAGTATTATGGATGTCAGCTGTTGTCTATATGCTGCTTAATGTTCATGGTACGTTTCATTCTCTCTTTAAGCTATTTTTAAATTGTGTTTATGTATGTGAATGAAGTAAAAATACTTCTCCTGTATTCATCAATCGGCTTAATTTCAGGGTGGCAATCTATGTTCTGGCTGTCTATAATGCCCCTAGTTGTAAGACTATCTGTTGTAACATTTTTTGCGTTCTTCTGTCATTTTAAATATGGGAATAACTAATGAATTGATTGGTTATAGATAATTTTAGCAGTTGGGACAAAACTTCAAGCGATCATAACACAGATGGCTGTTGAAATCCAAGAAAGACATGCTGTAGTCCAAGGCATACCTCTTGTGCAAGTTTCCGACAGTCATTTTTGGTTTAGTTGGCCTAAGTTGGTTCTTCATCTTATCCATCTTACTCTCTTTCAGGTCAAGTAACTTATCTACTTTCGGTTGAGGTTTAATTTTTTTTTTCCATATGGAAATATTCTAATAGGCTCTTTTTTTCCTTCATTAATGTCCAGAATGCATTTGAGATCACAAATTTCATTTGGATATCGGTAATCAAACAATTTTCTATGTCTTCTTTGCAATTGTATATGCATCAATTCCCAGTGGTTGAAACAATGTTTCCTGATGCAGTACGAATTTGGGATGCATTCTTGCTTTCACGAGAATTTTTATCTTTCCATATTTAGAGTTGTTCTCGGGTAAGTTTTAAGTACACAAATGTGTTGTTTTGTTCTGATTTTGAATTACCAACGATTTATTCAAATAGGCCATTCGGATTTGAAGTTGATCGAAATGTATTCTTGGGCAGGTTAGGAGTACAAGTTTTGTGCAGCTACATTACACTCCCACTTTATGCACTCGTTACACAGGTAACCTACTCATCGTGATCCATATATTCACTCTTTCGAGCTAGTTTTGTCGGTTAAAAGACCAAGATTTAAGAAGTCGGGTTTTCACATTGTCATACTGCTTGTTCACTTGAGTCATTTTACTTTCTTGGGTCATTACTTGGAATTTTCAGATGGGATCAAATATGAAGAGGTCCATCTTCGACGAACATACTTCTAAGGCATTAATGAAATGGCATAAGCATGCAAAGAAGAAAAAAGAAGAGCGTCCTCAACCTCATACAGAGAAATTAGGAGAGAGTCCAGGAGATTCACCAGATAGTTCTCCACGAGTAACTGAGGCAAGCGGAGGGACTGCCAATATTACTGCCAGTGTAGAAATTTCTGTGGAAGCTCTTGTTCCTGATAATGTACAGTGTAGGCATAGGGACGTATTAACGAGCCCATGATCAAGGAAAATGGGACACGATATTGACTGGAAAATATAAGCATATTTTCTTCTATGGATGAATAGGCATTTTTGTAGAGAAACACATTCATATCAACCCTCTTCTTAAGGTTACAGAACTGATTTAAGTTATACTGGTGCAGAAAATGGGGTAGTATAGTACTGTGATATAGTTTCTTGACTGATTTGTAAAATGAAACACAGCTTATTTGAGCTACTATTAGAAATGAATCGGATTCAAATTTTGTTATATTTGTTCATTTGTACAAAGCGTTGGAAATGCTACCCAACAGGCTCTCTTGCTGGTAAACCATACCACAATCATTCATCTTGTTTAGCAAGAAACCTCTATGGCCTTGACATCCACCTCCTCTTTGGGCCCAGTTACAGTCAACAAACCATTCTCCATGCTGGCCGTAATCTGATCCATTTTGGAGTTCTCCAGCAGCCTAAACTGGCGTGGAATCTGCAGGAACTCCTCTCAATGCGATGCCACGTATCATTCTTCACCTCTTCTCCCTGCTCCTCTCTCCACTAATTTGAAGAATGTTACCTTCCTCACCTTCCACCTTTACTTCCTCTTTCTAAAGACCGGGAAAATTCGCCTTGAACACGTGCTTTTCCAGTGTCTGAGTGTCTCTGATGTAGGACGAATAGGAAGCATTCAACATATAACCGAATTATGATGCAACATAGAGTGAGTGGTTAGTAGAAGAAGCAGAGTAGATGCAGAAGAAGAACTGAGAAGAAGGGGAGAAGGAGAAGGAAGGGGAAGGGGCTGCAAGCCAAACCAATTTTTATCAATTCATCAACTAATCCAACTACAATGAAAAAATCCTTAAATAGTAAAAACCTAGTCAAGTGACGGGCTTGTGTCAACCCACTACTACAAGCTCAATAATAGAAAACATAACTAATAAGGTCCAATAACAATAAAAACTAAATCTCGATGATTGATGTCCGCATCAACTCTCTCGGGTTAGGAGAAAAACTCGACCCTGTCGAGTGGATAAACTTCTGCCACGGGGGACGATCTTTCGTAAGAACCAAATATCGAAACTCCAGCAGTGTAATCCAGATTTGTTGGAGCTTCTCTATAGGACTCCATGTACGGTCTGCATCAGGTGGAACTACCCAACGAGCAAGGAAACACCAAATCTCTCCATCATTGGTCAACACAATCTGTTCATCTAAAATAACATCAATTGTATCTTTGTGTGCTGTGACAGAGGCTATGGAAGTAAAAATATCAACATAGACAGGTTGGGAATCCACAGAGCTAAATAGAAAAGGATCATCAAAGGAATTGAAACGGTGTTTGTAAATAATGAAGTCCTCAATATTTAAAGTAAAGTAGTAGCCAAAATGTGCTAAAAGATCAATGACATGTGCATTTGGACCAACATGCTTTAAAATTTTAAGATGACCATCACTACGGGCTTGCAATATAACATAATCCCCAATATTAAATCCAAAATGTCGTTTATGCAAATCATCTTGAAGTTTACGTAATGCATTACTTGCTTTAAGTCGTTTATTGATGTCAATATGCAAATCATGAAGATGATGTACAAATGCTTCAGCTGACATCGACACACTAGCATGTGAGGACATGTGAATAAGGTCCAAATGCTTCATAGGCTCATAACCATGAATAATTTCAAAGGGGCTCGTACTTATAGATTGAATCACATAATTGTATATGTAAGTTGAACTGTTGGGAGGATCAAATCCTGATTCCCAAGACTTTCCTTGAAAATGGCACAATTACACAAATCAATAGCACCTTTGGGTTGGTTAAGGGTAGGACATACAACACTTGATATAGAGGTATTGGGAACAAAGTGTATAATACCTAAATTCATAGGAAAAGTCCGAATACTACTAAGGAGGTGTTCACACTATCATCAAAGTCATCAAATTCTTGAAGTTTAGGTTCATGGATTTGATCGTCTAACCGCTCACCTATTGCATTCTTTCGTTCTTCAATGACTAAGGCTCGATTAGGACTTTTGGAAGAGATGTGACCAAAGTCCTTACAGTTGAAGCACTGCAAGTGAGAAGAAGTCTTTGGAATTTCAAAAATTGTACCCTTATTGTCGAACACAGGAGAAACATTTGACAGGGAAGGTCTCCTAATAGACTTAAGAGGAAGTGGGGATGATGAGATGGTGTATCGTTGTCACCATGCTTTTCATATGGAGTACCAATAATTAACTTATAATTTTGAGCTAAAGAATAAGCATGATCAAGAGTAGTGACACCCCGAAAGAAAAAGCTAATATCATCTCTTAAACATTGATTAAACTTATTTAAAGTCAGGGCCTCATCCTCAATAACATGACAATTCATTTGAAATTCCTCAAATTCAGCAATATACTTAGCCACTAACCGATTCTCTTGTTTAAGGGCAGTCCATTGAGTAAAAATTTCAAAATCTAAGCAACCATCAGGAGTAGAAACACCTATTTCAATGTTTCTAAAAGAACGCTCCTTATGACGTGGAAGCAAATGAGTACTGTGACGGTAATAACCTCGTTTTCGTTCATGAACCTGACCCCTATCCCTACGATCGTGTCCAAAATATTTTTGATCACCTTGTCGACGATGATTTTGTCTATTATAGGACACTTCAAAATTATCAACATCAGTTGCATGAGGAATTTGCTTAAACTTGTTCAAACTAGAAGCTAGGCTCCTACGCTCTTCGAGATTAGTAGTCATCTCAATTTGGACAGTCGTTAACTGATTTTGGAACTGTTGTTAGTTAGTGGCAAGTTGTGCTAACTGTCTGGTGAGGGCATCAAATTGGGATGGGTCCATGGTCAGGTTATTGAAATTAGATATGATAAGACGACCACTACGAACTTGCATGCAACATACTACCAGCCAAATGAAGTGTACTGGAACTAGATTCGATAAAACGACCACTATGCAGTTAACTGCATGCAATGAACGAAATGAAGTATGTGGAGAGATAAATAAATAACTCATTTTAAACTGAAAACAATTATTATTATTATTATTATTATTATTATTATTATTATTATTATTATTATTATTATTATTATTATTATTATTATTATTTTATTTTATTTTATTTTATTTTTGGGATTATGTGAATCAAAATATGACAAGCTAATACTGCTGATACATGTAAAATAATAAAGTAAGGGTCAAATACTACTCAGCAACTGAATTTCGTAAAATAAGGAAGATAAAAGTGGAAATATAACAAGATTAGGGATTTTAGGGGCGGAAATTGTAGGTAAAGATTAAAATAACAGCAATACAAAAATATAACGATGCAATTTTAAACGAAACAGTATAAACTAAAAATAGAGAAATAATAACTCCCTTTTGTGTTCGTTAAGGTCACTGAGTACCAAGTAACTGAATAGCTCCAAAGACAAAGACGGTAGTCAAAGGAATTGAACCGATCAGTAGGTCAAAGTGAGGTACCTGCAAAAATATGTTAGAAAATACTCTTTTTTTTCACTATTTTTTTTCATGTTTTTTTCCACTTTCTTTTACTAAAAGTAAATTACAAAAAATAGGAGCCCAAACCGATGCCCAACAAAAAAAAGCCAAACCATGCTTTTTTTTTTTAAACTAAAAGCAGATTTCAAAAAGGGAAATTATAAAAAATCAGGTGTTAAAAGTTTCAAATTCAAAAATCAAGGACCAAGTTTCATTCTTCAAAAATCAGGTAATATATAAACACCCTAACCCAAATTTTTCACTCTCCTCCCCGTCCGTGTTATAAACTGCCGCCCAACCGCCGTTCTTTCCTCCCCGTCTCTGTGTTAGAAACACCCATCCAACCGCCGGCGAAATAAGGGATCCGACGTTTTCTCTAGGTATTTCTCTCTTTCTCTAACTTCTTCTCCCTCTCCACTTCGAAGAAATGGCACTCCAGATCTGTTGTTTTTCACCCCACAGATCCAGATCTTTTTTTTTCAGCAGCATCAACTCCCTTTTTTTCATTTCCAGATATGTTGCTGTCGCTGCAGTTCGCGTTGCACCGTTTGCAGATCTCGCAGCAGCGTCGGTGTTTGGGTTACCGGAGTTTGGGTCTATTTTTTGTGGATGATTTTGCGGTTGGGGGTTCTCGTTGGTGCGGTGGTGTGCGAGCGGTTGGAGGGTTTTTGTTGGTGCGGTGGTGTGCAATGGGTGGTTTGTGCCGTGCTGTTGACCAGTGGGTGTGCCTTGATGGTTGTGCGGTGGACCAGTGGTTGTGTGGGGTGAGTCGGTGAGCGGTGGTTGTGTGCGGTGAGTCGGTGACCAGTTTGTGTACGGTGATGGTGCAGTGTTTTGTGTGGCATCTGGCGGTAGAGGTGAGTTTTGTGGTGGTGGTTGTTGGCAATGGTGTATTTGGCGGTAGACGTGAGTTTTGGGAGAGGGGGTGGATTTTGGCAGACGACGGTGGTGCAGTGGTGCAATGGTGGTGTCGTGGAAGGTGTTGTGGGTGCGATCATAGTGCTGTGACCAACAAATTTAAAAATTTGTGACCGATTCATAATCCGTGACCTGTAATTTTTTTATTTGTGACCAATGAAATAAACTGTGACCTATAAAATTTTTGATTTGTGACCTCGAAATAATCTGTGACCAATTAATTTTTTGATTTGTGACCTCGAAATAATTTGTGACCAACTAATTTGGAAATTTGTGACCGTGTGACCTATAAATTTTGATATGTGACTAACTAATTTTGAAATCTGTGACCAACGAATTAAATGTGACCTATAAAATTTTTGAACTGTGACCATTAAATAATCTGTGACGTATAAAAATTAGTATTTGTGATTGAAAAATAATATGTGACTAATTCAATTATAAATTTGTGACTGGAATGATTGCCGGAATGGTCGCGGGAATCGGAACAGTCGTCGGAATGGTCACTGGAGAAGAGTGGTCGCCGGAATAGTCCCCGGAGCGGTAAGGGTGGTGCATGTGGGGTGGGTTTATTATATTATATTATATTAGAAATTAAAAAAAAAAAACCTGATTTTTGAATTTTCAAACTATAAACATGATTTTTGAATTGGTGTAAACTAAACACCTTATTTATGAATTTTTCCCTTACAAAAAATATAGTGCCAAAATCAAGCCCCAAACTGAATTTAGAAATTCAGGCCCACAATACAAAGGTAGAGCCCAAATTGAAATGGGGTACTTACAAAAATACTCTTAAAATTATGAGTGTTTTGAAAAATCATGCGATAGATTTTTAGGAAGTAAAAAATACTGTATAAAATAAAAAAAAGTGACACAATGTCACCTTTTTATAAAAATTGTCACTTTTTAAAAAAAAAGTAACACAAACTAAAAAAAAGTGACACACATACTCAAAAAGTTATACAAACTAAAAAATGTGACAAACACTTAAAAAAGTTACAAAACATCAATCAAAACCTATATTTGTTATTCAAAAAAGTCATAGAAATTTTTAAAAAGTAACAAACATTAAAAAGTGAAAAAAAAAAATTTAAAAAGTGACAAACACTAAAAAAAGTGACAAACACACAAAAAATTGATAAAATTGTCACATTTTTAAAAAAAAGTGGCACAATGTCACTTTTAAAAGTTTAGTATCATTTTTTATCATACAATCTCACTTTTATTAAAAAGTGACACCTGTTACTAAAAAAGTGATAGAAATTTTAAAAAGACAATCGAAAAAAAGGTGACAAATACTAAAAATAAAGTGACCAAAATTAAAAAAAAAAAGTAACAAATACTAAAAATATGGCAAAAATTTTAAAAAAATTCCCGACGAAGTTTTAAAACATAAAATTCATCTACAACCAACGAGCTTGACCTTCCATTTTCAATTTTTTAAAGCATGTGCCTTTAGGCCTCGTATAAGGTGACAAAAAATTCAAAAAAGTGACAATCTAAAAAATTGACAGAATGTCACTTTCATGCAACAAGTTACATTTGCATCTTTTTGTAATATTTTTGATGTCACAATTTTAGTGGAGGAAGCCAACACGAATGTAACTACAATTTCTAGTAACCAGAATACAAATATCACCATGCCTCTTCACATACGGATGTGTATGATATACATGATCACATAATCACCATGCCTATTCAAAGATAGATTCTGCACCCAAGAAGCTGTCGAATTACTTGAATAGACACCCTTTAAAACTCCGTCCATCATTCGGCATAAAAGTGATAAAAGTTAGCCAAATTCACTTAAATCATAGAAGGCCATTTATCAACAAGATATTTCAGTCTGTAATATGGTAATCACCACTACAATTAAAATAAAAGATATGTACAACCATACTTTTCAAAATGAAGTAACTAACAAACAAATATTGATTTTGCGAGTGTAACCAATGAATTTATCTGTCTGAAAAATGTAATATTTATGCAACTCTCATCATTCGAACTAAGTAGATGCAATTATTGGATGTTAATAGAGATCAATAAGCTACCATTTGAACTAATGTTAAACCAAAACAACTTTTTAAATACTAAAAGAAAACCTTGACATCAATGTCACAACCCTTCTCCTCTACTTCACATATAAAACCATTCAGATTGTTTGTGGCTGCCAATTCAAGCAAATTTGAGCAATTTCTATAGGCAACTCTTCCCTTATTCTCTTGAATTCAGCCTCCATCTCCAAATCAAAATGGCAATTTTAGCTCTTTGAACCTTCTGCACATCAAACCCTGAAAAATGGGAGTTTGAGTGTAAAAGAAAAGTTTTTGTTCTTCACAACAATGGAGTTTTTATTCAGTACATGGGAGTCGAAAGAAATGGCTACTCCAATGGAGCCAAATCTCAAGTCGAAGAAAGATGAAGGGAAGCCCAAGCTCACAATCAGAAGCTTCCAACAAGTACCCAATCTCGGGCTGAGACTCGCCACCAGATCCATGACTTCCTCCACCTCCTATGAAGATCTTATTTCTTTCTCAAAGCTCTTCATGATTGAGTGCAGATCTTGACTCGTTGGACAAAAATTCGTCTCGTCATCTAAACTTTTCCGTCGATGGAGAGATAAGAAATTGGTGAAAATGTGATGATGGACGGAGATAGAAATTTGGGTTTTTCTCTATTTTGAGGTTTGGCACGTAATTATTACTACGGTAATTATAATTATATTTAGTTTGAGAGTATTAATCAAATATGTAAATTTTTTAGGGCACCGATCCTCATTTCCCCAATTGAAATCTAGGCCAAAAACTATAAGGTAGAACCCAAATTGACAAAAATAAGGGAAAAATTTACAGTTCAGGTGTTTACTATTCCAAAATTAAAAATCAGGCCCCAAAGTTTATAATTACAAAAATCAGGTTTTTCTTGAATTAATTAATTATATTTCAGAATTATTATATTAAATTAAATATTTAACTGTAATATAATGAAATTAACCCATTCCACCCCCACCCACCCCCCCGTTGTTCCGACTACTACTCCGACGACAGGCGACTACTCCGACAGCACTTTAATTCTGGCGACTTTTTCGAGGTCACAGATCAAAAAATCTGTAGGTCAGGGTTATTTCGAGTTCACAGATTATTTCGAGGTCACAGATTCTTTTTTTAGTTACAAATTGTGAATTTCAAAGTCACAGCTTAATAGTAAGGTCACAGACACCCCAAAAAACCCCACAACATTTCAATAGTTAGGTCACAGACACCAAAAACAACCCACAAGAGTTCAATAACTAGGTCACAGACGCTTAAAAAAATCATTACAATTCAATAGCGAGGTCACAGACAAAAAAAAAAAAAAAATCACAAGAGTTGAATAGCTAAGTCACATACATTAAAAAAAAAAAAAAACCCACTACAATTCAATAGCTAGGTCACATACACCCAAAAACCAGTTCAATAGGGTAGGTGATAAGTGTATTTTATACACTTATTCGGGCTCCAAATTATGACATTTGGTGGTTCTTTTAATGAGATTATAGCCTAATTTATGATATAATGTGTTATTAGGTGAAACTCGATGGATGATGAAGAATTGGAGAAAAGAATGCAAAAATTGGCGAAAAAATGGAAAGATCCAAAGCTTGAGGGTTAAAGTGCAAATACACAAAAGTTGTGTCGAAGCTCACGATGAAGATTCAAGAATGCTAGAGGTCAAATGGATGCAACGAAAGATCAAAAGGAGTGAAAACAAATCAATTTCCAACCGCACAAGGGTGTCTAAATTTTAGTTGGAGATTGAGACGCAGTTTTGGCCTAGATAAAGTTCGAATTGAAGAAGATCTATTTCTATCAAAGTTGTAGTCCTTCGAGTTATCTTTCTAACGCAACTTGAATCATCTCAATCGGACATCGGAAGGAAAAGTTATGACAAAATTACTGAAACAGACACAAAGTGGACAGAAACTTGGCGCCCGAGCGCTATACACTCAGCGCTCAAGCGCTGAACTAGCCAGAAAATGGATTTTTAACAGATTTTCAGCGCTCAAGGGCTGTCCCATAGTGCTCAAGCGCCGCGCGCCGCCATAGATTTTAGGTTTTTATTGTTTGGGCCGCGAAAACTCAACAAAAAGACTCCAAATTGGCCAAGAACGGATATGAAAGTATAAATAGACCTAAGGAGGCTTAGGAAAAAAGGGGGAGTTCCCACCTTAGTTCCAAACAACACAAACACATGGAACTTTGAAGATTTGGGAAGGAATTCAAGGAAGAACACATCAAAAGGATTTATTCTACTCATTTGGAGGGAAAATATATACAATTGGAGATTCAAAGGCGGAATTCAAAGGAGGAAAACATCGCGCAAACCACGTTTTGAAACATCAATGGGAGTTGGAAGAAGATCTTGGTGCAAGATTGGATTCTTTTTCTACATTATTCTTCTAAACCCGGTGATGTACTCTATAATAACTTTGTATTTTTCTTTCATTCCCATGAGTAGTTAAATCTAATTTAGGGCGAACAATGTAACCAATTGGGATCCTTTATTTCTTTAAATTGAGATTCTTGTGCTTTTATTTGATGTGTCGATTTTGCTATGTTCTCAATGCATATGTGTCGATTTTGCTATGTTCTCAATGCATTTAATTACTTGATCACTAATTAAATGATTTCGTGAACAATAATTACGTAGAGATGCGGATTGTTGTTTAGACCAAGTAGTAAATTCCGGTAAATTGGCATAACGTGTAGAGATACCTATGTTAATTGCTGCGATCATAATTGAATTCTTAGAACTGATGTTTCGTTTAACTAAGGAGAATTCGCATAGAGATATGGAATTGAATTAGTTAAATATGCTCAATGAGAATTCGAGAGGGGTAAATTGAATACAATAGAAGAATTCGACCGAACACTACCTTAGATTGTATGAATATTGATTTAAGGAGTAAATGTGATAAATAGGTGAAATTGTTCCGCCCTAATATCCGTTATCCTTTGAATTTCCAATTAATCGCTTCTGTATTCAATTTAATTTCAAGTATTTCAATTCAAGAATTCATAATCAATCATTGTTCTTGTTTATTTATATCAAATAAAAGTTAGAAATAATAGATTAAGACTAAAGTATAGTTCTCGTGGGAACGATAATCCGGACTCTTAGGTCCACTTTATTACTTGTCACGATCCGTACACTTGCGGGATATAAAAATCGACAACAGTAGGTCACAAAAAAAAATAAAAAATAAAAAAAAAACCATCGAAGTACAGTAGCTAGGTCACAGACACCCAAAATAATTGGTAACAGACCCTTCGTCTCATACACCGCCGACCCTAATCCGCCTCACGCATCAACACCACACATTTGTACCTCAGCCTCCACCATAGTACCATCACCACGCAAAAAATAATAAAAAAAATAAAAGGGCGTCGACGCTGCGGGGGTCCCATCAGCGTCGACGCTGCTGTGCTGTGCAGGACACAGCAGAGCAGCGATCTAGGGGGAGGGGGAGGGGGAGGGGGAGGAGAGGAGGGTGGAGGTGGTGGCGGGCGACGAGTGAGAGAGGGAGGAGATGTGAAATGGATTAGGGTTTGGATAGGATGTTATATTTAAAATAAAGTGGGTGAGGGTAGATAGTGGAGTGTGTATATATGTTATTTTAATTTTATAAAATCATTATTAATTATAATTATAAAAACCTGATAATTGAATAAAAAACTTAAAAACCTGAATTTTTAAAATGTAAAAAAAAAAGACATGATTTGATGTAATTTCCTCCGAAAATAAAATCCCAAACCCCAAATAGAGCCCAAATTGAAAAATCCCAAATTGACAAAAATCACATACTCATTCTACCAATCCGACCGAGGAACTGCAAAAAAAGAAGAAAAATCCCAAATTGACAAAAATCAAATACACATTCTACCAATTTGGCCGAGGAATTGTAGATGAAGAAGAAAGAGTCGGTGCTCTAGGTTCTTGTCGATGGGTGGCTGAACTATTTTATTTTGGTTGGGACGGCGCCGAGCCGGTGACTGTGGTGGCGGAACGTGGTGATGTCGGCAGTGGACGGTGAGGCAGCTCACGTACGGTTCGAGTGAAGGTGGATTTGAAGGTTTGTGCGGCTATTTCAATTGGGTAGTGACGCGAGAGGGTGGTTATAGTTGGTGGTTATGACTGTAATTCCAGGGAAGTAGAGATTATTGGCTGCGTCTGGTGCTTTGTCGGCGGGGGTGTGGTTTGGTGGTTCGGTCTTGGGTTTTGCAGTTTAGCAGTATTTTGGACGTAAATTGATGATGGAAGCCAGGTTTAGCTCTGATACCACTATGATGCAGGATGAATAGGAAGCATTCAACATATAACCGAATTATGATGCAACATAGAATGAGTGGTTAGTAGAAGAAGCAGAATAGATGCAGAAGAAGAAGAGAAGAAGAACCGAGAAGAAGGGGAGAAGGAGAAGGCAGGTGAAGGGGCTGCAAGCCAAACCAATTTTTATCAATTCATCAACTAATCCAACTACAATTGAAAAAAACGCTTAAATGGTAAAAAACTAGTCGACTGACGAGCTTGGGCCAACTCACTAATACAAGCCCAATAATAAAAAACATAACTAATAAGGTCCAATAACAATAAAAACTATATCTCAATGATTGATGTCCGCATCAGTCTCCTTCTAGTCAATCTGAGTTGCAGCAAACTGGGATGTCTCGTTGGAACTAATTGGATGAAGAGCTAAATGGCCAGTCTTGAAATGGATGAAAAGATGGGTCCAAAATTGAGCTAAATGGCCAGTCTTGAAATGGATGAAAAGATGGGTCCAAAATGTTGCTTCGTCGGCTAAAAACACTTGCAATCAGCGACATTTTCCAATCTTATTTGGAAGATTTTAAAATTGGAAAGAAGCAAAATTTGTAGAAGGCTATGATTGTTAGATTCAGAATCGAAATGAAGAAAATGAAGTTTATTATTGATCGAAGTTACAGGAAATGAATGTACAAAAATATATAAGTAGCATACAAGATTGGCCCCGAAAGAAAACCAGCTAGACAACTAACTAACAAGAAACTAGCTGGACAACTAACTAACAGATTATGTACAATGCTATACAGCTCTTAATACTCCACCTCAAGATGTACTTTAAATGTTCTTTACATACATCTTGGATAACGAAGGAAGAAGAACAGAGGCATGAAAGGTTTAGTGACATTAGCAAGTTGAAGTTGTTATCAAATAGAGAGGAGTTTAACTGTTCCAGCTGCAATCTTGTCTCGTACGAAGTGGCATTCGATTTCAATATGTTTCGTCAGTTCATAAAAAATGGGATTGTAGCAATCCAAATGGAAGCTTGGTTATCACAGAAAAGAACAGCTGAAGAGGCTACAAATGTCTGAAAATCCTTTAGCAATTGGTTGATCCGAACAACTTCACTGATGGTGGCTGCAAGAGCCCTGTATTTTGCTTCAGCTGAGGAACGAGATACTGTGGATTGCTGTTTAGCTTTCCAAGATATTAAGAAATCAACAAGGAAAATGTAGAAACCAACAGTGGACTTCCTCATATCAAGACAAGAACCCCAATATGCATCTAAAAATGCTCGAAGTTTGATGGGTGAACTGGAATTAGAGAATGCAGAGAAAAGTAGGCCTTGACCAGACTACCTTTCAATTATCCATGGAGATGATGTACATCTTTGAGGTGTGGCATCCTAGGTTGAGATAGGAATTGACTTAATTTGTGTACTACAAATGTAATATCAAGGCATGAAAGTGTCAAATAAATCAGCTTCCCAATCAAACGTCGATAATGAGAAGCATCTGATAAGAGATCTCCATCATGGATGCTTAGAGAAGCCTTTGGATCTACATGAGTATTCGTAGGTTTGCAATCTAGATAACCTAAATCTTCAAGAAATTGTAGAGCATAATGTCTCTGTGATATGACAATCCCTAAATTGGGACGAGCAATTTCAATGCCCAAAAAGTATTTCAAACAGCCCAATTATTTGAGTTTGAATTGAGAGTGTAAAAGCATCTTCAATTTGTTAATAACTTGAAAGGTTGGCCCAGTGATGGCAATGTCATCAACATACACGAGCAAAGCCACAGAATTATCATCAGATCCTTTAGTAAATGGGGAATAATCAGCCTTCGATTGAGTAAAACCATATTGAATAGGTGCTTGTGTGAACTTTGAATTCTATTGCCTTGATGCTTGCTTGAGTCCATATATGGACTTATGCACCTACAAACTGGTTTTTCTCATTGTTTGGCAGTTTGTCGACCTCATAGCCAAGTGGAAGATCCATATAAATCTCCTCAAATAAGTCACCGTTAATTAAAGCATAGTTAACGTCGAGCTGGATCAAATGCCACTTACGGTAAGCTGCAAGAGCTAACAACACTTTAACAGTAACAATCTTTGCTGGAGAAAGTGCCAAAGTAGTCTAGTCCCTCATATTGTATATAGCCCTTAGCTACAAGATGTGCTTTGTGTCTTTCAATTGATCCATCTAATTTGTACTTGATCTTGAAAATCCACCAGCATCCAACAAAGTTTTACCAATGGGTAAAGAAACCACTGACAAAGTACGGTCGAGTTCCATAGCCTCTAGTTCAACTTTCATAGCCTCGCACCATTAAGGATATTAGACAGCTTGGTGGGAAAATTGTGGCTCGAACTGAGATGAAACATTCAATACGAATTACCTGTGAAGTTGAGACAATTTTTTATAATATATAAAATGCCTAATATGATGGGGTAAATGAATACTAAGATTAGGACTTTCAGAAATCAAGTTGCAATGATAGTCTCTAAGATACTTAGGAGGCCTAGTAACTCTTCGAGACTATCGTATATTAATTGTTGGATTAGGCTCAAGTACTGGTGTCATATCAATATGTTGATTATCATGTTGATCAAGTCCATTGTGAACTTGTGTTGTATCAACATATGGTGGTGCAAGAGATGAAAACTCCTCCTAAGGTGAATTGCGAGCTTCAGTAGATAGAATAGAGGCTAAATTGTATTCATCTGATGTATTAGATGAATCTTGATAGAAATATAGAAGGATAACAGGTAAGACCAAGTCGGGAAATGGATCCCAAAGTTGATCAGCAGCTATGACTGTATGGAAAGGGAAAATTTCTTCATGGAATCGTCATTGCACGTCTCCAAAAGGCATAGTTTTCTCTCGCGAGCTGTTGTGACACAAGCACCAATCCTGGACTGTCGAAACGGTGAAGGAAATAAGGGCTTGAAGGTTCATCAATGGCAGACTTGCTCATGTTGAAATTAAGTTTCAAAACTTTCAAATTGAAAATTAAAATTTCAGTTTTCTTGTAATTTAATTTTTCAGTTTTTCTTATTTTAATTTTAAAATTCAAAAAAAAAAAAGATTTAATTTCATTATTTTATTTGTAATATATATTTAATTTGATTAATTTTCATTATAAGAGTGTTAAATTTTTCCACTATACAAAAACAAACATTTGAAAAAAAAAGGCTTTAGTCATTTTATATTATATCTTCTTTGATAATTTTGGCAATTGATAAAAGGTTGTTCTTTCTCTCCCTATGGTCGTGCCCATAGAAGGAGAACCGACTGTGAGCTATAAGGGTTTTATTTTGGAGTCGTGTAGTGTCGAAAGTACCCGTATGAAGGGGATGCCACACGACTTTAGAATATCGTTTATCGTGACTCTCTTAAGCCAACTTTTTAAACTCTATTATCATATTTATATTATTTCATTCATACTTCTAGTTGATAATGTATTACACAAATCACGTAATTTTTACAACAACTCGTGGATGATCTAAAACTGGAGTTATCTTCAGATTCCGTTGAATCCATTTGAGAATTGAATTCAAGATCGGATCAATTGAATAGGTGAGGAAGAAGTGCGCAGAAAAGAATCTGCTCTGATACCAAGTTAGATTCATAATTGAAATGAAGAATATGAAGTTTAGAGCTTGTTTGGTAGAGATTAAAATTGAATTAAAATTGAAAAACTAGCCGTTATTGTTGACTTTTATTAGATGAGTGGGACCCAATAACAGCTATATTTTCAATTTTAATTGAATTAAAATCCCTCCCAAACAAGAAATGAATGTACAAAGTTATACGAAATGAATGTACAAAGCTATATAAATAGCATACAAGATTGGTGCCAAAAGAAAATCAATTGGACAACTAACTAACGAGAAACTTGCTAGACAACCAACTGAACCAACAGATTATGTACAATGCTTTACATTGTTGTAACATAAAATTAAAAGTTTCAAATTTAAAAATTAATACATTTAATTTTATGGTTTGTTTTCAATTTCAGATTTAATATAAAATTAAAATATCATTATATTAGATGTAACCTCTTTTTAATGAATTAATTTTCATTATGGCGGGGGATGAACTTTTACACCGTAAAAGGAACATGAAATTTCATTGTTTCATTGTTTATTTGACAAGGGAAAAAAACAATTTGATAGACAACTTGAAAATACAAGTTAAAGAATTGTTCTCCTATATACATTTTCATACCATATTTCTATAGTTTTTAACAATTCGAAAAAGGCTCGTTCTTTATTTTCTCATGGTCGTGTCCATAGAAGGATAACCGACTGTAAGCCATATGAATTTTATCTTGGACCCGTGTAGTGCCTAAAGAACTCGCACGAATGAGAGGCAACACGACTTTAGGACAACGTTCTTGACGTGAGTCTCAAAAGCTTGAATTTCTAACTCTATCTACTTATATTTTATGTTCATTCTTATATTTATAATTATAGTTGAATTATATATATTAATGTTATGTTTATATTATTTAATTAATTATGTTAATTGATAAATATCTACACACAAATCACCTATTTTTTCCAACAATCTAAAGTCGTGTTGGGTGATTTGTATGTAGACAATTCATCAGTTTTATGATCTCGAACTAGTAACATTGAAAAATTTCTTATTCTTTTAATTAAATTCAGAAATCTAGGCATTGCGGGATCTTTACAAAATTGCGAATGAACTCCCATAATTTGTCCTTGGTGTAAGTGATGTAAATTTTAAATTAGGAGGCTTATGAAACTGTTGCATTCGAGGTAGCTGTTATTTGAAGAAGTTGATGAGGGTGAACATGTATAAATAAAGTAGGGCTTAGGAATTAATACAATTGGCCGGCTAAGAGCCATGATATATAGATAACCATTGTAGAATGTAATTTCAACGAATTGGTAATTGGCCTAGCCTAATCAATAATAATAATATGATAGTCAATAAAATAAATTAATTGGGATTCAGAGGTAGTGAAAATAATTTCATTCAAGGAGTATGTCTAAAGCCTTCAAGTACTTCCCATACAACTTTTCAACAATCAGCAACAATATTTGAAGAAATCAGATCTGGTTTGAACCAAAAAACGTGCGGCACACATCCCAATTCACTTCACCCACTTCGGCTCAGAATTTGGAGACGAGACCACCACCATTGATTTCAGAAGGGCCCAAAAACCCCTGGGGTAGTGTCGGAGGCAACCAATTTGGCCGAAATCAAAACTTTGAATTCCATGCAATTCGTGACTAATTTTTCGATTCCTCCCGTTGTGGGACCGACCTTGCTACACGCACCTGATATTCATGTGTCCCGTGATGAGGAGATGCTTTGACAGAAAAATTAGCCTAATCGGAGCTTGGAGCGCCCGGAATCGCCCCAAACGTAAACGCCCAACAGGTCAGAAAAACGAAAATTCTGGCCAATCCTGACCTCATCTCCGGCCGCGCGCCTGACCGCCATGTTCAAGATGAAATTCCGCACCACCCTGTAAAAAATCATCAAATTTTGAGTCCGAAGGTCTGTGGCTGCTAGACGTAGCCACCGACGGCCCACTAGTAGTGCCCCAACAATTTTTGGGCAGAATGTAGCTCCAGTTAATTTACACACAATTCCATCGACAGATCGACGGATTCACCAACTGAGATCCCTAAGTTGCCAAATCAAACTCGAAAGTCATATGCTGCTGCCCTCTCAAGCAAAACTATTATATCTCAGGTCGAGCGAAACTAGAAAAAGTCATTTGCATCGACTCTTCAAGCTCCATAGTACACCACTGATTACGGATTGGTCTCTAAAGACCCATATATACATAATGGTGAGCCGATGGTCTTATTTATAGAAGTGGAGAGGGAGCATCTTTCTACGCCATACAAGTTCACACTTGGCAAATTCTCTCATCATAAGCCTTCTATGATTAAAGTACGCGATAGTTTTTTACGCTTTGGATTTCACGATGATTATATGATATGACTGATAGATGCTTATCATATTTTGATTTACTTGGCACACGAGAACGATTATTCTCACTTATTCCTTAAGCCCATCTGGTACATTGACGGGTGTCCCATGAGAGTAACCAAATGGACGCCTAGTTTCAGCTCTCAGTACGAGACCCTCATTGTCCCTGTTTAGGTTTCATTTCCACTATTGTCCATCCACTTTAGGGCAAAGAGCAATTTGTTTGCTATTTCTAAGGCTATTGAACTTCCGCTCCGTATTGATGAAGCTACTAGGGCTGTCCGTGGGTCGGTTCGATTCTGAAGAGACCCGAATCGACCCAAGACTTTCGGGTATTTAATAAATGGCCCGTCGGGTCCAAATATAATTATGGAACCGTTCGGGTTCGGTTCCGTTCGGTTCCGTTCGGGTCGGTTCCGTTCCGTTCGGTTCTGTACCATAATCAATTTTTTTAATATTTACAGCAACACTACATAAATACAACTAATGACATTTCATTCGTAATTTTTACAAATTAACGTGGCCCAATTCAAAAACATATAAATAACTAGCTGTCCAATAAGATTAATTCAATGCATACAAATACCAAAAAGTAGATATTAATATTACAGTAAAACTACATAAAGTATATTCATTTGTTTCAAATTAAAATGGGCTAATGGGTTTTAAAAATGATTTGGGCTTTAAAATTAAAATTATGAAATAATCTAATTTATTTAATTAATTTGCAAATTTGTATAGAAAAAAATAAAATAATTTAATTAATTCAATATAAAAAATAAAAAAATTATTTAGTTTCGGTTCTTATTCAGTTCTTAGTCTAGACCCGACTCAAACCCATTGGTTCTCAATTCGGGTACCCGTTCAGGTATTTAATTTATGAAGAACGCTCGGTTCGGTTTGGGTTCGGTTCGGGACTTTTGGACACCCCTAGAAGCTACTTCCGATTTACGACAACCTAGTGAGGCACCAGTTTGTATTGAGGTTGATCTTAATTTTAAGCTCCCTGATTGGATATAGATTGAGAGGGAGAAAAGAAGTGGATACTGGCAGACTGTTGTATATGACAAGATACCAGATTATTGTTTCACGTGCCGACACTTTGGACACACTGATGAGCATTGTATGATTGGATCACGCCCTGCACCACCCTCTATTGACCCCCCTTCCTATGCCTCTTCAACCGGCCAAAGACAAGGGTAAGGGAAAGGAGATAATTGTGGACCCTCGTCAGAGATGGATACCAATTAAGAGAGATCAGAGGAGACAGCACCATGCCAGCACTTCAGAAGACCCTTTTATACCACCACCAGCTACCACTGTTGATCCTACCGCTATGCTTTCTACACGTATCGAGTCTCAGTCAATCGTTCTTTCTATGGTTCTTTCTCCAGTTTTAGCTTCAGCAGTTCATAGCACAGTTGCTCATCAGACTCATATTTGGACCCAGTCAGTTGCTCATTCAGTCCCTCCTCCCATTATTACAGTTTCGCCAGTTACCAGAACAGTAGCTCTCCAGGTTGATCTAGTATGCCACATATTCTACTTTTGTTGTTATTACTTTAGCTCATTCTCAGACTGCCAGATCTTCTTTGACTTCATATTTTAATCCCCTTGTGGATTATGGGATTCAAGCTCCTCCTAAGGCCCCTTCCAACTCCACAGCACCTCCGGATACTTTATTGTCTACTTTACTACCGTCTACTCAGACCATGATTGTACAGCATCCAGTTTTTGCTACATCTACTTTGCCATTAGCTTCTACTATGTTCTATGATCCGATGTTGGATGAGATATTGCAAAGGCCACAGATATTTGATTATCCATCGGACATAGTCACAAGAGCTGCTCATATTCCATGCCCGACACAAGGTAGGGTTCAGGCACCCATTTCTACGTCTCCTCCTCCCGTTTGTCATCAGAATGTAGAGGCATCTATTCCTTCTTTGTAGTTGGTTCAGTCAGATACAGAAGTTTCATCTCAAATTGAGGTTTACCAGCAGGGCCCCTTCCGTAGATCTTCTTGTGATGATTTGGTTGGTTTGAGTGTGATGACAGAGGATGATGGATTTGTCCCTATTGTACGGAAGAGACATCCATGAGCTACGACATCCCATTCCCAAGCAGAAGGGTCACTAGAAGTCAGTCATTAAGTACCTCCTCGTATTCTACGTCCCTATAAGTGCCATCATATGGAATGTGAGAGGTGTAGCTAGTGTAGCTACTAGCAGGCGCCTGAGAAAACTTATTCAGCTTTATCGGGTTTATATCTTTGTTATTCTTGAGCCTATGGTTTTGGAGAGGAGGTTCGATTTTATTCGTCGTTATCTACATTTCGACACTGGGGTTCAGAATGAGTCGAATAAGATTTGGGTATTCTGGAATGTGGGTACTACCGTTATTGTTATTGATGATCATATCAAGTTCCTACATGTTAGAGTTTTGGATCCTAGTCTAGCACTACCTATTTTCTTGACTTTTGTTTATGTTGCTTGTCAAGCCTATGTTAGGAGGGACTTGTGGGTGGGTCTTCACCACATTTTCCTCTCTATGGATGATCATTGGCTTGTTGGGGGTGACTTTAACGTCATCACACATTATGGTGAGCGTACTTTTCATAGTCATCAAGATCATGGTTCTACTAATTTTTCTGATATGATGTTGGACTGTGGCTTAGAGGACGTTGGATTTTCTGGGTCTCAGTTTACCTGGACGAATGGCATGGTTAGTAAAAGATTGGATAGAGTTTTGATTAACTCTTTAGCTGCAGATTTTTGTAGACAACTTACCATGACTCATCTTAATCGTACTTCATCTAATCACTCACCTTTACTTTATAGTGGATTTCTGATGATGATTCAGGTCCTAGACCATTTAGATTCCTCAATGTTTGGACCAAACATCATGACTTCTCAGCCTTTATTTTTCAAAAGTGGTCATTCTCTACTCATCTTACAGGAATGGCTACCTTATGGAAGAACTTTAGGCTGAAACAGGGACTTAGGTAATGGAATCGACAGGTATTTGGTGGTGTGCTCTAGAGAGTTAGAGATGCTGAGGAGAGGGTTGACCAAACAGAAATTGATTTTGAAGTTAATCCTACACCGGAGCACCGTGACTGACTTCATCATGCATGGGCTAATTTGAATCGAACCTTAGCTATTGATGAGGGTTTTTGGAAGCAAAAGACCGGCTCTCGTTGGGTATGTGAAAGAGATCGTAACACCAGATATTTTCATTTGCTGGTACAGGGATGATCGATCAAATCTCGTATCAGGACCATCACAACTCAGGCAAGGAAAGTTCTTACCACTCGAGCGGATATTCAGAGCTCGGCAATCTATTTTTTTCAAGAATTATTATCAGCTCTTTCACAGCCTCTGGAGTATATTCGTCCTGATATCATACCTAGAATATTGACGGAGGCAGACAATACGACGCTGAACCGTCTCCCTTTAATTGATGAGGTGCGGGAGGCTGTTTTAAGTATTGATGCTGATAGTGCTGCGAGCCTGGTAGATTTTTATCATTATTCTACCAACACTGTTGGGATATTATACAGGATGATATATATAGTGCAATCATTGATTTCTTTGATGGTGGTCATTTTCCGAGAGGATTTGGTGCTAGTCTATTATTTTACTTCCGAAGAGGGAGAATGCTTGTAGATGGACGGATTACCGACTTATCAGCCTATGTACAGCGTTCAATAAGCTTATCACAAAGCTATTGAACAACATATTGAGTTCATTTCTGCCTTGTATTATTTTTTCTCATATTGAGTTCATCTCAGCAGAGTGGATTTGTCCCCAGTCGACTTATTGGGGACAATATTTTGTTGACCCAAGAGCTTTACATATGTTAGATAATAGAATGTGTGGAGGGAATGTTATGCTGAAACTTGATATGACTAAAGCTTATGATCGTATGTATTGAGAATTCATTTATTCTATACTGGAGGAGTTTGGTTTTGACCAGTTGTGGATTGATCGGATCAGACGTTGTATATCGGAGTGTCAATTCTCAGTAGTTCTGAATGGATGACGATGTGGTTTCTTTTCTTCATCGCGGGGACTCAGACAAGGAGATCCTATATCTCTATCCTTATTTATTATTGCTGCAAATTACTTGTCTCGATTACATACTCAAAGGTTTCAAACATATCCTAGTATGCAGTATCGACAGAGAGGTAGTACTCTTGTCTCTTATCTTACTTTTGCTGATGATATGATTATATTAACCAATGGATAGAAGAAGTCTATCAGAAGGGTCATCGATTGTTTGGAGTACTATGAGGGGGTCTCTGGCCAATTAGTGAATAGAGACAAGAGTGGTCTTATATTGCCTAGGTGGGCATTTGATATTCACATACGGAGGTTAGTGAATTTGACTGAATTTTCACATCAGAGACAACCGTTCACATATCTGGGAGTCCCTATGTTTAAAGGGGCTAAGAGGAACGTTCTGTATAATGATCTCATAATGATGGTGATGAGTAGGATTTCTGGAGGGGCTTCACGCCTTCTCTCTCCTGGTGGTAGGATTACTCTACTGAGGTCTATTCTATCATCTATACTACTGTATCTATTCCAGATTATGCTACCTCCTAAGTTCATTCTGAAAAGGCTAGAGAGCATATTTGCATGACTCTTATGGGATTCTATAGATCATGCATGTCGTCTACATGGCGTAGTTGGAAGGCAATTTGCCTTTCTGCTGACGGAGAGGTCTGGGCTTTAGATGATTACAGGATATGGTAGATACATTTTCATTGAAGCTATGGTGGTTGTTCAAGTCTCAGAGTTCTCTTTGGGCTCAAGTTCTACTGGGCAAATATTGTAGACGGACACATCGTTCACTTGCAGCAGTTCCTCACTCATTCTTTCCTATTTGGAAGATACTGAAGAAATTTGGACCATGCGTCGAGACACTCATTGCCTGGCGCCTTGGGATATGGCAGATCTTCTTTTAGCATGATTGATGGTTGGGTAATTCTACATTGGCATCCATTTTTCCACACAGACAGCATATATCTGCGAGGGTGCAAGACTTTTTCGAGGAGACTGGATGGGATTTTGGTCAGATCGCGACCATTCCACAATGTCTTGATGTCTTGGATCGTATTTTCTGGAGGGCCACGTCAGATGGAAGATTTAATACTAAATCAGCATGGTAGCTTATCCAATTTAGCAAGCCAGTTCAGGGTTCATTTTGCCTACTGTGGAGCCCTATCATACCTACTATTGTTCGTTATTTTATTCGAGACTGGCAGGATTTAATACCAGTCAATGTCATTATCCGGAGGAGGATCGGCAGTCATTTGGCTTCTCAATGTCAGTGTTGTTCTGAGATTGAGACCATCACTCATATTTTTACTGGTAGTAGTATTTCAGATCATGATTGGCAACATTTGGGGCTTTATTTCAGATTACCTTGAGTGCAGGAAAGCATGTCAGACAAAGATTTCTGAAATTGAGGTATTCTGGACAGTTTGTAAGGACTTGACACATTCACATCATTATTCCTCTATTGATATTCTGGTTTCTTTGGACTGAGAGGAATAATGCAAAACACATGAATATATGTATGAGCTCGAGATGTACTATTTGAAGAGTTTACCGTATGATATCCTTCCTCTATATTGGTGGACTATTCCAATCATTATATTAACGTAATGACATGCAGTTTGCTATACTTTTTGGTATTTCTTTGACTCCCCTCCCCCCCTCCCCATCTCCTCCCCCTATCATGGTTTGATGGCTTTCCATCATTTGGATATATCAAGATCAACGCCGATGGTGAAGGATGGGTTTGCAAGCTGGGGAGGCATCATCAGGGACTACGCAGGAAATTGTATCAGGGCTTTCTCAGCTTCATATGGACAATGTATGATATTAGAGGCGGAACTCAGGGCTATTCGTGATGGGATACTATTGGCTAGAGATCTTGGTTTGTCAGATATTTAGGTTGATGTAGATTCGGCTGTTGCCATTCACTGCATCACCAGAGGTGGCAGACTGTGGCCTATCTAGGGAATACTGAGACAGATTGCAGATATCGTTTCATTTGACAGAGATATGGTCTCCCACATCTTCAGAAAGGGGAACCAAGTTGCAGATGCACTTGCTACCGAGGGTTGACATCATCGTAGATACCAGGAATATGGACCAGTCATCTACCACGACATATGAGACTTCTTGTTCAAATTGACACGTATGGTTTGCCCAGCATTATAGTTTAGGTATTTGTATTTTGCTTTTACTTTTAGTTTTGCTTTAACTTGTTCTTTTTGTAAGGGAAGTAGTACTCATTTTTACTTCTTTCCTTTTATTCTTTACTTTCACTGTTAGAGAAGTAATACTTCCTTATTTATTGATCTCATTGATATTATTTGTAATCACTGTATTTCTCCGCCATAAGTGATGACATTTTAATAAAATCTCGGAGGTACCGCCATCCTTCCAAAAAAAAAAAGTACTTCTCCCTTGTTCATTAGTGGGTAAGTAATTGCGCTAAGATAAATCAATTTATAATGGACAGTGAATAACTATAATTTTTTTTATTCGGCAATTAAAAAAAATTCAATTGCATTTATGTTTCCTTTATCGAGCATTTAGAATTGTCTGGAATTGCTTTTTACAACAAATGAGAAATTTCCTGATTTAGCTATCATAAAGGGGCGGAATTTGGTCAACTTGTGGATAAGATCCATCTATAGCTTCATGGTGGTTGTTCCAAATGTGTTTATGAAATGTACAGTAAGTGTGGAGACTCCAAGGCCTCTTGGGGGCTTAAGCACAAAGCAAAGTGTCAGTTTCGTTAAAGTATAGTTAATATGATATTCTAAATGAGCTGTGATGCTTAATATATATAATAAAGTTCAAATTTTATAGCAAGTTTCAGCAAATATCGGTTAATCAATTATAGCTGATTAAGCCATTGAAAGAAATGAACACGTAAATCAAATTTTTTGTGAAAGAACAATGTTCATATCCTTAAATTCATTAGTTTATGCGTCACTAAATGTTTGTTCCTATCTGTGAAGATTTTTTTGTTTATGATGATGGCGTATATATAAATGATATAAAATATCAACCACAATAACATGAGGAAAATTTAAATCTTAAACTAGGAACTTTAATTCCTGGAAACATAAAATTATTATGAGTTCAATTTACCAGAATTTTAATGGTTGAATTAAAAATATTTCCTAATGCAATTGAGTTTATTTTCGAATTTGGTTCTTTTTTATTTTGTACATGCAAGAGATTTATCTGACATATGTTCTATGAAGTTATATTTCCTCTATTTATCTATGTGCTATGGATTCATATTCTCTATATTCCTTAATTTTTAAGGTAATCAAAGAACACGAACAATTAATGGGACCAATAGCTATTTTTAATGCTAGTTATTGGTGATGGGTTTTATATATTAATATTGCTTATTGAATTTAGCAACAGAAAATTCTATTATGCATACTATTTGGACCAATTAGAAAAACACGTGCTCACATTTGATAAAAAGAAAGCCTATATACAAATTAGAATGTGTAATACATAAGTTCTTATTCGAGAATTTGTAAATTGTAGGAGGTTATTTTAGTCATTTTCATTTCTTTCATCTTCTATATACTAGGTGCAAGCAACGTGCAATGCACGTTTACTTAGTTTATATTTAATATTTTTGTTTAATAATTAATTTGTTATTAATAAAGATGTAATTTTTTTTGGTTAATTAAGGACGTGTCTGGGCGCGCTGCAAGGAGGAAGGAAAATTGATTATATTACCGATTTTTTTTTTTTCAAACTTACGGCCCTACAGTGAGAGAATTTGTCCAAAATTGCGACTCCCAATGGCATGAATTGTATTGCCAACGACTTAATTTCTGCTGAAAAGCAGAAACAGACACCTTATAAATAATTAATAATGTAATGTTTATGTAATTGATAAATAATTATATGTGTAATTTTGATACTGTGATGTAGGTTGGTGAGACTGAAGAAAATAAGCCAAAGTAGACAAATTTGGAGAAATGGCTAAATTGTAAGGGATCCAAAATTTGGGGGCTAAAATGTAAATACTTAAAAGTTGTGCCGAATCTCAAGATGACGATTTGAGAGTGCTCGGAGTCAATTGGATAAAGGAAGATGTCAAGGGGATCAAATTTATTCAAAAGATGATCACAAATCAATTTCCAACAGAATAGTTATGCTTCGGTATTTTAGTCTCATATTGAGACCTATTTTTGGCATAGGAAGTGATTGAATTGGAGAATGATGTATGAACTAAAGTTGTAGCCCGATGAGTTAAATTTCCAACGCATTTTTTATTGCCTCAATTGGTCATCGGAATACAAAGTTATGATAAAAATACTGAATGAAGGTGCAGCTGCCTGTTTAAAACAAGAAATTCCGTTACATAGTCCGTTATATTGAGACCTATTTTTGGTATATAAAGTTGTCGAATTGGAGAATGATGTCTGAACCAAAGTTGTAACCAAATGAGTTATATTTCGAACGCATTTTGAATTGCCTTAATCGGATATCGGAATACAAAGTTATAATAAAAATACTGAAAGAAGGTGCAGCTGCCTGTTTAAAACAAGAAATTTCGTTACATAGTCCGTTATATTGAGACCTATTTTTAGCATAGAAAGTGATCCAATTGGAGAATGATGTCTAAATCAAAGTTATATCCATATGAGTTATCTTTACAACGCATTTTGAATCGTCTCAATCGGACATCAAAATACAAAGTTATGATAAAAACACTGAAAGAAGGTGCAGCTACCTGTTTAAAACAAAAAATTCCATTACATAGTCTGTTATATTGAGACATATTTTTGGCATAGAAAGTGATCGAATTGGATAATGATGTCTGAATGAAAGTTGTAGCCAGATGAGTTAGCTTTCCAACGCATTTTAAATCGCCTCAATCGAATATCGAAATACAAAGTTATGATAAAAACACTGAAGGAAGGTGCAGCTGCCTGTTTAAAACAAGAAATTCCTTTACATAATCCTTTAAAACAACAAATTTTCTCTTCTTCTCCATCTCTCTTATTTCAATATTTCACATGGTATCAAAGCGGTGAAGCTTTGCTGCGATGGCATCACAAGGATCTTCAATTGGAGATTTGATCGGAGAGGAAGCTAATTTGGTTACCAGTCGACTAATAATGGATCCAGGCAGTCCCTATTATCTTCATTATGGTGATAACACTGGTATGCAACTCAAAGACAATTATGCGACATGGAGTCGCGCGGTTGTTATGGCTCTCAGTGTGAAGAATAAAGAATGATTCATTGATGGAACTATAACTGAACCGAGTGCTAATAATCTGATGTATAGCGCCTGGAGGAGATGCAATCGTGTAGTCTCATCGTGGATCATTAATTCCATTCCCAAGGAGCTCTATCCAAGTGTAATGCACAAGGATTCAGCTAGAGAGATATGGATTGAATTGAAGGATCATTATAGTCAAGGTAATGGTCCTAGAATTTATGAATTGAAGAAGCAGATCTCCACCATTTCACAGGAAAATAGCTCAGTTAATTCCTACTTCAATCGATTCAAAGGATTGTTGGAAGAGTTTGATAACTATAGACCGAATATCAGTGGATCTGATTACAAGCAAGAAGATCAAGTTATGCAATTCCTAATGGGGCTAGATGAACATTATTCTGCAGTTAGAAGTCATATCCTGTTGATGGATCCTCTGCCTCCACTTAACTAGGTTTTTCCGCTTATTTTGCAAGATTAAAGACAAAAGGAATTTGTTACTAAAAGGCAACAAAGCTTTGAGGCACCTGCATTTGATAATAATGCTATACAAGGATCTAATAGAACTCAGAAAAATGTTAGATTAATTCAAAATCAGAGAAATGAGAGGCCTATTTGTAGTTATTGTGGGATGCCTGGACACATTAAAGGAAAATGCTACAAAATTGTTGGATATCCCCATGGACATCATTTTGCTAAAAGCAAAACTGTAGTTGCTAATGCGGTTGGACGATCTTCTGAAGGTAATCAGCTTGGTATTATGGAATCCCTCTCGAACCTTACTATTACTCCAGATCAGTGTAAGCAAGTCTTGACAATGTTGATGCCTCAGCTAAAGGGGTAAATGTCTGATGCTACTCGAACACAGACTCAATTACAACCTCAGGACACACTATCCACTGGTCATTCTGTGCCAGATGCCTTTGCCTTCTCATGTAATCACTCTCATTCTAATACTAAACTAGGCACAGCAAAATGGATTATGGATACTGGTGCTTCAGAGCATATGGTATGTTCTATTTGGCATCTAACCACAATATCTTATAAATTTAAAGCAGCTATTAAGTTGCCTAATGGAGACATTGTTAAACCTACACATATTGGAACAGTCAAATTGTCTGATACATTGGTCTTAATTGAAGTGTTGGTGGTGCCTTGCTTCAAATTCAATTTGATTTCAGCTAGCAGATTTCAAGTATAATTGCATCCTGATATTTTTGCATCAATATTGTTTGTCCAGGATATTTTAACATGGAGGACGATTGGAATGGGCAAACTTGAAGATGGACTGTATACTTTCCAAAATCCTGCTCAGCAACTTCATGACAAACCTTCATTCAAATGCCTTCATTCTGATTTCCAATCCACTGCTATTTCTGATAATAACATTTCTACTTTTCCTAATTCCAATTGCAAGTGATAAGTGTGATTTTACACACTTATTAGAGCCGTTAAATGGAAGAAGCATTGATAAATTGAGCAAATTTCTACTCATAATTGTGATTATTTTGTCTTATATAGGTAAACTCCGTGTTGAAAGAAAACAAGCAAAATGAAAGAGATTCGAGCTTAATTGAAAAGCTGACTTTGAAGTTCGTCATCAAGATGAAGGAATCAAAAGGTTGAGGACCAAAATGTCACTTATCAAAGTTGAGGGACTAACTATGCAAATTATCATGAGGATCTCCTGTGCAATTTGTGATTTCACCAAAAGTACGCACACGTGTGCTTTACTTCTGGAATGGTGCGCACCTGTGCGTTGAAAATTGTCGAAAATTAGAAATTTTGAGGGCATTTTGGGCTTTTGTTTATACTCGATTTTGAGTGTATTTAAGGACCAAATCTCATGACTCAAACCCAATTTTTAGAGTTCTCATTTTCCAAAAAGCCTTGGTTCAACAAAGAGAAGAAGAAGAAGAAAAAGAAGAAGAGAAGAACAAGAAAAGTGGAATTTTCGAGTGAAAATCAAAAGCAACATTTCAAGAATTTCATTCAAGGGACATGTTCATTTCTTTATCTTGAATTGTAACCTTTGATTTGTTCACTTTGTATTGTACTACTCTAAATTTAACCATTTTTACTCTTTTTATACAATGAGCTAAACTTATTGAGGTTGGGATGATTGATGTGGCTCAACCTAATTTGATTAATTCAATGTTTGCCTTTTGAGTAAAAGTTGCTTATTTTCATGTGTGTTTGCTATTGTATTGATTTCCTTTCATTTATTTGGCCATTAAATGATTGTGTTGAGTGAAGTGTATAATAGTCGAGAGATATTATGCATTTTAGACCAAATAGCAAATGCCCTAGGTTCTTGTAGGAGATAGAGATACACACCTAACCCTAGGTGACCCTTTGAGATATTTTCACAACGAATTAATGTAATTCTTGGGGCTTTAATCTACATAGAGATATAGTAGATTAACTCAATTAATTAGGGCTAATTTGACGCTCGAGAGAGGTAATTAGCTAAAATAGGAGAATCCGGTCTAACATAGAAAATAAGTGGTTTGCTTGATTAAATGATGAATCCCAACCGTTTCAACCTCCCAACTCTTCTCAAATTCAAACCATGGAATCTCAATAGAGCAACAAGTCAACCATGGAATCTCAATAGGGCAACAAGTCAACCATTCTAATGTTGACTCATCTTCTAATGGATCGATCCAACAAAAGAGAATTCAAGAAGCTTATGACCTATTTGAGATTATGAGCGAGCAAAGTGCAATGTGGCCGGATAGAGGTTCACAAAGAAAAGCAATGGAATACACAATGTTGATGCCTATGGACTTGTTCTATCTAAGATTGATTCTCTATCAAATAAGGTTGAAGGGCTTTCTACTTCAACTAATCATTCCATGAATATGATGCAAGCTTCTCCACCGGTATGTGACATATGTGGAGCAAATCACCAAAGCTCGGATTGTCCCTTGGTAACACATGGTATGGCTTCTCCCGAACAAGTAGTTTATGCTCAAAATTTCAACCGCCAACAAGGGAATCTCTAATCCAATACATATCATCCGGGGTTGAGAAATCATCCAAATCTCTCTTGGTCTAACAATCAAAACCATTTGAAGCCATCGGGTTTTCATCAACCTCCACCACCTCAAGAGAAGAAACCAACATTAGGGGAATTAATGATACAACATATGAGTAAAATCGACACTATCCTCCAAAATCAAGTGGCTACAATCAAGAATCTTAAGACCCAAATAGGTCAAATGGTAAGAGCAATGAGTGATAGACAACAAGGAGCTTTACCTAGCAATACTGAAGTAAATTCAAGAGAAAATGTTCAAGCTATCACTACAAAGAGTGGAGTACAATTGCCCGAGATCATAATGAAACACCCAATGGCTCAAACCGAAAAATCACCTGCAAAAGAAGATGAACTAACTCAAAAGTCCGATGAAATTGCTGAAGTGGCTAAGGAAAGTGAACCGGGGTCATTACCCTCAAAAGCTCCTACTCCGGTCAAAACTTATGTACCTCCAATCCCTTTCCCTCAAAGGCTCAAGAAGAACAAATCCAAAGCTAAATTTGACGAATTTTGGAGTTATTCAAGGAGATTCGCATCAACAACCCATTTGTTGATGCTTTGATTGAAATGCCAAATTATGCCAAATTCTTGAAGGACATAGTTTCCAATAAGAAAAAACTTGGAGTGCACGAGACGGTAATGCTAATAGAGGAATGTAGTGCCGTCTTGCAAAACAACCTACCTACAAAAGTCAAAAATCCAAGGAGTTTTACTATTCCATGCATTATTGGTGATTTAAATTTTAGAGCTTGTTTGGGAGAGATTTTTGGGGAAAGAATTGATTTTGAATAGTGATATGATGAGAAATGTGTGGTTGAAAAAGAAGAAAAAGTTATTGATTTAATGGAAAATATTATTTTATTGAAAAATGTGTGGTTGAAAATGAGAATTGATTTACTGTAGAAAAATTTAATCTCTCCCAAACAGGGCCTTAGTAAAGCCTTATGCGATCTTGGTGTTAGTATTAAGTTGATGCCTTTATCTATTTTCAGGAAATTGGGCTTGGGAGAGGCTAAACCAACTACCATATCTTTACAATTTGCCGATAGATCCATGTGGTATCATTGAAGATATTCTTGTCAAGGTGGATAACTTCATCTTCTTGGCCGACTTTGTGAGTCTTTATATGGAGGAGGATTATGACATTCCAATTATCTTGGGAATGCCTTTTCTCACTACCGGATGAGCTCTTATTGATGTATACGAAGGAAAATTGTTATTAAGGGTTCTTGATGAGCAAATCACTTTCAATGTATTCGAGGCAATCAAGTATCCTTCCGGGTTCAATTCATGCTTCTGGGTAAATATTATCAATCAAATGGTAGTAAATTCTTTCACACATGAGTTTTCTAAAAATCCTCTTGAATCTTGTATTACACATTCTTTTAGTGTCAAAGAAAAGGATCCCAATGTTGAGCTTGATGAACTCCGCCTTGACTCTTATGAGAACGCCCGAATTTACAAAGAAAAGAAAAAGTGTAACGTCCCGAAATCTTTTTAACTTTTTTATAGACTTCGAGTGTTACAAAAAAAAAAAAAAAAAATTCTTTTTCTTATTGAAGCAGAAACACACTTTTGTTCAAAATTGACGACTGACCGACAAACCGATCTTATTAGAACAACAAGTTACGTACTACAATTTCAAATCATAACTTTGAAATTTAAAATAAAACGTCAAGTGCTTAACAAAAAGAACTATTAAAATAATGAGTACCACATTTAACATAAAAATGTCCTTCAAAATAAAATTTGCAATTTATTATTTTGGCTTTTACTCGGCGATCCCATAAGCATCACTCGTCAATCGTCCACGTACGCACGATCCGTTTAATCTGAAATGTTAATGTAAGAATGAGTATTTCGGAAGAAACACTCAGTAAAAAAGTACGTGCATATCCTTATTATCGTGATATAAACATAAAAATAAACAGAATATACCAACATTTCTTATATTTAGAGCAAACTGGTCGCGACATCCAATAGCTCAAGGAATTACTTAAGAATTCCCATATCCCGTAGGATTTAACATATTTGACCAAACGGTCCATCCCGTAGGATTTAACATAATAGTCGACCCGAAGGCCTTAGGAGTATATCATGTCAAAATTACATAAATATCAAGAAATAAGAATTTAACACTTTGCACACTGTATTCTTACCTCAACTTGAAACCAAGTAAATCTGAAATGTAATTTAGAATGATAATATGTAAAAGGATAGAGTGTGTATTAGAAAGGAATTTATGAAATTTCTCAAAGAAACACTCTCATCTCACACCACATATATATACATCTCCCACACGTAACTCCAAGGCAATTCCAAAGATTGAACAATAAATTCCAATCAATGCATTCAGGTTAATCAAGGTAATGGATGTTAATTAAAGTCATTATCCTTGGTTAAATGGGATTTATGGGGTTTAAATTTTATTACGTTTTGTCCCTTTAAATTCTTTTTATAATAATAAAATATTATGGTGGCAAACATTCTTTCCGACTAAAATAACTCCGACACAACTAGTTTAGAAATATTTTTTCTTGATTCCGAATTATTTTATTTTTTACGAGCTACAAAATGAGTATAATATCGATATATATTTTTCAATAGCTAAAATACACGACTCAAGTAGTTTACAGTAAAATCTAAAAATTATACTTAAGCAAAACAAACCATTTACGTAAATAAGTGGCACGAGTTTATTGTTCAACTTTTGGACTTTTAGTGTGACGACCAAACTAGACATGGACTATTCGTGTGCTAAATGTCAAACCTCAAATTTAGCCCATAGGGAAATACAATAAAAATCCGGGGTGTTACATCCCTGCCTCCTTAAAATAATTTCGTCCTCGAAATTACCTTATTTAGTCGAAAAGTTCTGGATACTTGGTTTTTATTTCATCTTCCTTCTCCCAAGTAGCCTCTTCGATTCCATGATTTTTCCATCGAATTTTAACCAATGCAACTTCCTTATTTCTGAGTGCATGTACCTTTCTTTCAATAATTTCCATAGGAGCCTCTTCATATGTTAGATCTTTCTGTACTTCCAATGTATCGTAATTTATCACATGTTCTGGATCATGTACATACTTTCTAAGCGTTGATACATGGAATACATTATGAACTGTTGATAGTCTAGGCGGCAATGCCAGACGGTAAGCTACGTTCCCAATTCTGTCTAGAATTTCGAAAGGACCTATAAATCGAGGTCTTAACTTTCCTTTCTTGCCAAATCTAAGAACTCTTTTCATTGGTGCAACTTTAAGAAATACCTTCTCACCAACTTCAAATTCTACCGACTTTCTTCGTTGGTCTGCATAGCTTTTTTGTCTATCTTGAGCTACTTTTATTCTGTCTCTAATTTTATCGATTGCTCGTACTGTCATTGCAATAATTTCTGGACCCAAAATTCGATTTTCTCCGACTTTGTCCCAATGAACTGGAGATCTACACCTTCTACCATATAGAGCTTCATAAGGAGCCATGCCAATAGTAGCATGGAAGCTATTATTATATGCAAACTCCACTAATGACAGGTATGTCTCCCAACTACCTCCCAAATCTAATACACATGCTCGAAGCATGTCTTCTAAGATTTGTATAGTCCTTTCAGACTGTCCATCTGATTGAGGATGATAGGCAGTACTGAATTCCAACTTTGTTCCCATAGCTCCTTGCATGCTCTTCCAAAATTTGGAAGTAAACCTTAGATCTCGATCTGAGACGATAGATGTTGGAACTCCATGTAGTCTAACAATTTCCTTAACATATAATTGGGCAAATTGATCCATACTGTAGTTCATTCTTACTGGAAGAAAATGAGCTGACTTTGTCAATCGGTCCACAATTACCCAGATGGCATCGTGACCTTTCGTTGTCTTTGGAAAACCTACAACAAAATCCATAGCTATTTGCTCCCATTTCCATTCTGGAATTTCTAATGGATTTAATGGCCCCGATGGTCTTTGATGTTCTGCTTTAACTTGCTGACATATTATGCACTTCTCAACAAATAGACCAATCCCTCTTTTCATATTCCTCCACCAAAATATGTCACGAAGGTCTCAATACATTTTGGTACCACCAGGATGTGCAGCATACGGGGCATAATGAGCTTCCTCCAATATCTCCTTTCTTATCCCTTCATCTTTCGGTACACATAATCTTCCTTCAAACATCAAAGCATTGTCATCCGCTATTTCAAAACCCTTTCTTTTACTTGCACCAACTTCCGTCTTGATTTTTCTCAAAAATGGGTCATTGTCCTGAGCATCCTTGATTTGATCCCTAAGAGTAGGTTGAATCTTTAATGATAAAATCTTTGCAGGAACTCGAGCTCGCGAAATGACAACTTCTAAATTCAATTTATCGAACTCCTTAATCAACTGTACTTGAGTTGTGGGTAAAACTGCTATTTGTCCCACAGTCTTCCTACTAAGGGCATCTGCGACTACATTAGCCTTACCGGGATGGTAATGGATAGTGCAGTCATAATCCTTAACTAACTCTAACCACCTTCTCTGCCTCATATTCAAATCCTTTTGAGTGAAAAAATATTTCAAGCTCTTATGATCAGTATAAATATCACACTTTACCCCGTAAAGATAGTGACACCATATTTTTAGAGCATGTACTACCGCGGCTAACTCTAGATCATGCGTAGGGTAGTTTTGCTCATGTTGCTTTAATTGTCTTGAGGCGTACGCGATCACCTTTCCAAATTGCATCAGTACACATCCCAAACCTTGTTTGGATGCATCACTATATATGGAAAATCCATCTGAACCTTCTGGTATAACTAAAACTGGAGCTGAAATCAATTTCTGTTTCAGTTCTTGAAAACTCTCTTCACACCTCTCAGTCCATTGAAATTTTACGCCCTTCCTAGTTAATTGAGTCATCGGCCCAGCTATTTTGGAGAATCCCTCAATGAACCTCCGATAATAACCTGCCAATCCCAAGAAACTACGAACTTCACCTACATTCGTTGGTCTGGACCAGTTGGTTACTGATTCAACTTTAGCAGGGTCTACTTCAATTCCTTGTGATGTAACCACATGGCCTAGAAAAACTATACGATCAAGCCAAAATTCACATTTCTTAAATTTGGCATACAATTTCTCCCTTCGTAGTGTCTCCAACACTAACTTGAGTTGTTCTTCATGTTGATCCTTATTCTTGGAATACACCAAAATATCATCAATGAAGACAATGACAAATTGATCTAAGTACTGATGAAATACTCTATTCATCAAATCCATAAACACCGCGGGAGCATTTGTTAATCCAAAGGGCATTACCGTGAAATCGTAATGACCATAACGAGTTCTAAATGCCGTCTTTGAAATGTCATCAACCTTCACTTTCAACTGATGGTAGCCTGACCTTAAATCAATCTTGGAAAATATTGTTGCACCCTTCAACTGATTAAAGAGATCTTCAATCCGAGGAAGGGGATATTTGTTTTCGATAGTTAATCGGTTCAGTTCCCTATAATCAATGCACAACCTCATTGATCCATCCTTTTTCTTCACGAATAAAACCGGTGCACCCCAAGGAGATGTACTTGGTCGAATGTAACCTTTATCCAGTAATTCTTGTAACTGTATCTTTAATTCTTGCAGTTCTTTTGGCGCCATCCTATATAGAGCTTTGGACACTGGAGTTGCTCCAGGTACGAGGTTAATTGTGAACTCCAATTGCCTATCAGGTGGTGCGCCAGGTAAGTCATCAGGGAATACGTCAATGAAATCTCGTACAATCGGTACATTACCAATAGTGAGCTCTGACTGCTGAGTTCCATATATACTCACTAAAAATCCCTGACAAGATCTTTTCTTTAACATCTTTACCGTCTTCATGGCCGACCCGAGACAAGGTAAGGACTTAACTCGCACGGCGAAAAATCTAAACTCTTCATCTCCAGGCTTTTAAAAAATCACCTCTTTTTCGAAACATCGAATAGTCGCATGGTTGCTTTCCAACCAATCCATTCCTAGAATAACATCGAAATCTTTCATGTCTAGGAGGTATAGATCCACTTCTAATTCTTTTCCATTCATTTCTAACTTTATCGCCCTAGCGATCTGATTGGTGTTCAAAGTTCTACCGGATGGAATGGAAATTTCTAACATACTATCGGATTTTTCACATGCAGTATAGGGTTTAGCAAAAAATGTGGTAGAAATAAATGAATGAGTAGCTCCTGAGTCTATAAGAGCATATGCAGGTAGTTCAGATATTGATAGAATACCTGCTAATACGTTCGAAGCCTCCTTTGCCTCTTCATGGGTTAACGCGAAGACTTTGGCTTTTACTTTCTTTTCTTGCTCGGAATCTTTCTTAGGTGGGTATGCCTTGCAATCCAGGGCAAAATGACCTCCTTGACCACATCGATAGCACACGTTTTTCCCAAACAAACACTCTCCTCCATGTGCCTTGTTGCATTTAGGGCATTGTGGAATATCCTTATTTGGTTTGTTTGACCCCGATCCTGATGCTGCATTGGCTTTCTTAAATTGTCCACACCCTTTCCCTTTATTAGATCCATTCCACTTTCGTTTCCCGTAAGATTCATTGCCCTTCTCAGTCATACAATCCATCTCTAAACGATCGGAAATTGACTGAGCCCGCTGAAGCACTTCACTGTATGTAGTCGTTTGGTGAGATGCCATGATTCCTCCAATTTCTGGACGCAAGCCTAATTCGAACCTCCTAGCCTTCTTTGGCTCGGTGTCCACGAGGTGCGTAGCATACCTAGAAAGTTGTTCAAACTTCCTTTCATACTCATCAAGCGATATATTTCCTTGTTTCAGCTGTAGGAACTCTGCCTCTCTCCGATCCCTTAAAGATTGGGGAAAGTATTTTGTCATCACTTCGTCTTTGAACTGTATCCACGTCATAGCACGTTGTTGAGCTTCCGTTCTGGTACGTGAAGAAGACTCCCACCAGTGGCCTGCTGCTCCAACAAGCATAAACTCGACAAATGATACTTTTTGTGCATCAGTGCATGCCATGTGTTTGTAGATCCGTTCCAGTCCTCTTAACCATTCCTCGGCCGCCAAAGGGTCGGCTTTGCCATCAAAAGAAGGAGGTTTGAAACGATGAAACTGCTCCACAATTGAACTTGCATTGTTAGCTATTGCCGGTCCATTCTGAGGAGGTAGTAGTGCTTGATGTGTACCAAGATCATGCACCGCTCTCATTAGATCCCTAAACATAGCTGCTTGATCTTGTTGTCCTTCCATTTCCTTTAAATCAACAAAATATTAATTTTGTCTTAGGAATATGGGACAACACAATATCTCAATATGTTTAAAGGGAAATGCGAATCTTATTAATAATACTTCTTGGAATCAGGGTCTACAATTTTTTTTTTTTGACTAATTTAATTCCCAATAACATAAAGGAAAAACATCACAGAACAAAGGAATTGAATCTAAGTTTCTAATTCCTATGAATTCTACGAATCTTCATTGACGGAGCTTCATCTTCGGAGGAGTCTTCTGCCTCAGGCCCAGACTCAATGTCTATCTCAGCCTGTGGCTCAGGTTCATGCTCATGATTATTCTCTATCTCCAACCCCAAGTCATCATCATCCTCCCATTTGGGATCCTCTTCTGGGTCCAATTCAATCTGAGGTTCTAGCTCGGCCTCATTTACCATCTCCGATTGAGGTTCTAAACTCTCACTCCACCTATCTAGAAGGGTCTGACAATAATACCGAACGTAATCGTATATGGATGATCTCGAGAGTTATTTTCTAGCATCTCATCCCTAACCATAACTCCCATGTCTCCCCATTGAGGTGGGAGTGAGTGTATGAGGTTATTCACAGCCTCAATATGCGTGATCTCAAATCCTGCATCCACAGCTGCCGAACATCTCTCATAGACGTCTTGCACGTGTTTGGAAAGTGAATGAGTTGGGTCACTCACGTAATTCTCGTAGGATTGAATGATGGACTTACGATTTAACGCTGCTCTACAAGCGGTGGTCTTTCTAGCGGTCTGATATGTTCTAACCATGTCTGTCACGTAAGTGTCCAATTATGTTTTATCTTTGTTAGTGATGTCAAATAATACATTATGCTCATGTGGTTTTAATAAAGGCTAATCATCATACCTTCTTGTATATTAAAACAAAATAATTAACATGCATAACATATTTCATTCTAGACATCAAGTTATAATTAAACTCATGAATTCAATCTTAAATGATACATAAATCATGCTTGAAATAAAATGAAACATATCATTTCATCCATACCTTAGGTTCATCGGACGGTGTAGATTGACGAGCGCTAAATGCCATGGGTCTTATTTTAACACTCGTTTTTTTTTTCAAAACGTATATAACAAAATAAAAGAATAAATAGACACTTAAAAATTTGACGTCATAATTTTGTCATTTGAGTAGCAACCAGATGCAATTTACATTTACTGGAACCTTATCATTGAAATAGGTAGTTGCAGGAATCAAAGTTGACTTTGATATAAACAAAGGAACTAAGATTTTGTCATGTTCTTGAAACTGGGAAGAAGGAAAATTTAAAACAGATACAATATGCATAACATATCCAGCAGAAGGTTGGTTTCGCTCAAAATTATTTTAGTATTAAAATATTACTTCTCATCCTCTTCTAATTCTCGTAATAATTCCAAGCAATCATGAGGTCAACAGAAAGCAAAAAATAATAATTTGAAAAGTCTAATATGTAATACATTTACTTGAGAAATCTCAACAGTCAAAATCAGTATTTTTGGCGATGGATCCATAAATTCCAAAACCCCAACATAAATATTGTTATCAAATTTGTCTCTGATACCAAACTGTAACGCCCCGAAATCTTTTTAACCTTTTTATAGACTTCGAGTGTTACCAAAAAAAAAATTTTTCTTTTTCTTATTGAAGCAGAAACACACTTTTGTTCAAAATTGACGACTGACCGACAAACCGATCTTATTAGAACAACAAGTTACGTACTACAATTTCAAATCATAACTTTGAAATTTAAAATAAAACGTCAAGTGCTTAACAGAAAGAACTATTAAAATAATGAGTACCACATTTAACATAAAAATGTCCTTCAAAATAAAATTTGCAATTTATTATTCTGGCTTTTACTCGGCGATCCCATAAGCATCACTCGTCAATCTTCCACGTACGCACGATCCGTTTAATCTGAAATGTTAATGTAAGAATGAGTATTTCGGAAGAAACACTCAGTAAAAAAATACGTGCATATCCTTATTATCGTGATATAAACGTAAAAATTAACAGAACATACCAACATTTCTTATATTTAGAGCAAACTGGTCGCGACATCCAATAGCTCAAGGAATTACTTAAGAATTCCCATATCCCGTAGGATTTAACATATTTGACCAAACGGTCCATCCCGTATGATTTAACATAATAGTCGACCCGAAGGCCTTAGGAGTATATCATGTCAAAATTACATAAATATCAAGAAATAAGAATTTAACACTTTGCACACTGTATTCTTACCTCAACTTGATACCAAGTAAATCTGAAATGTAATTTAGAATGATAATATGTAAAAGGATAGAGTGTGTATTAGAAAGGAATTTATGAAATTTCTCAAAGAAACACTCTCATCTCACACCACATATATAGACATCTCCCACACGTAACTCCAAGGCAATTCCAAAGATTGATCAATAAATTCCAATCAATGCATTCATGTTAATCAAGGTAATGGATGTTAATTAAAGTCATTATCCTTGGTTAAATGGGATTTATGGGGTTTAAATTTTATTACGTTTTGTCCTTTTAAATTCTTTTTATAATAATAAAATATTATGGTGGCAAACATTCTTTCCGACTAAAATAACTCCGACACAACTAGTTTAGAAATATTTTTTCTTGATTCTGAATTATTTTATTTTTTACGAGCTACAAAATGAGTATAATATCGATATATATTTTTCAATAGCTAAAATACACGACTCAAGTAGTTTACGATAAAATCTAAAAATTATACTTAAGCAAAACAAACCATTTACGTAAATAAGTGGCACGAGTTTATTGTTCAACTTTTGGACTTTTAGTGTGACGACTAAACTAGACATGGACTATTCATGTGCTAAATGTCAAACCTCAAATTTAGCCCACAGGGAAATACAATAAAAATCCGGGGTGTTACAAAAAGAATTGGCATGATAAACATATTGTGAAGCGGAAAATTCAAGTTGGCCAACAAGTTCTCCTCTACAATTCTCGACTACGATTATTTCCACGTAAATTACGCTCTAGGTGGACGGGACCCTTTACTATTGCTCAAATCTTCCCACATGGAGTGGTCGAGTTGTATCATGAGGAAAAAGGAAATTTCAAAGTCAATGGGCAAATGTTGAAACCCTACTTGGGAGGTGATTTTTCAAAAGAGAAGTCATCCATTCTTCTGTCAAACTCGAAATGATCATATCTCAAAGTCTAGCTAATGACTTTAAAGAAGCGCTTATTGGGAGGCAACCTGATTTCTTTCCCTTGTTCTCATTTTCTCTACTTTTCATACTTTATCTATTTATGTTGTTATCCATAATTTTTGTGTCATCATCCCCATGCATTTGTGTGCCTATCATAGCTCATTTTCATGTCATGTGTAAAGCCTAATATTCCATCTTTTATAATGCTTCAACATTGATGAGTGCAGATTATCAAGGATATAGTATAAATTGGATTGAAATTTCTCATTTTGTATAATTTTTGTTTTGGTATTCCATAGCCAATTTTCATGATTTTTGTTGGAAGACACGTTATTTTGTGTGCATATTTTGAGCGTGTGAAATTTGGAAAAGTGCGCACGCGCGCACTTTCGTGGGTTTTAAATAACCCGCCACACTCACTTCTTCATTTCATTTCAAGTTTTTTCCACCTCCTTTCCCCAACTAGGGTGATTTTGCCTTCCCCTCTCATCACTCTCAAACTCTCTCAAGTTTAGGGCTCATAACACTTAACAATCAAGCAAATCATAATTTCAAATCCAAATTTTCTTGAGGTATGTTTTTGAACATTATGAATCTATGGTTCTTCTTCATTAGTTGATTTCTTTAGTTTATGGAGGAGTTTGAGAAACTTAAGAATGGAGGAGTTTGTGGTTTAGATTGTTGATTTGTTTGCTAAAATTTTGGGATTACATGAACCCTAAAATCTTGTGATGCTAATTGAATGTCACTCATGCCTTCAAGGTGTTTGTGAGAAGTCCTCAATGAAACTTTTGTACACCAACCTTAGGCCACGTTTGAGCAATATTTTCCACTAAGTTGGGGGGTCTCGTGTGCATCATTATTTACTCACATGCCCAAGTTTCATCCGTATTACATGTATATCTTTCAATTATGCTACATTTGATTGTTTTATATGTTTTCTTGGTAGATCTTTTGCCACAAACAATGACGAAGACAAGTCAATCATTCAAGAGTGCTAGGAAAAAGGGAAGATATTGAGGATGCTAGATACATTGATATGATGATCCGTTTCGGGCAGCTCTTACCACCACAACCACCCCAGTGACTACTGCCATGGGGAGTACCGTAACTGTCTTTCCTCTTTTCTTCTACTGTTTTGTGCTACATTGAGGACAATGTGTTTTCTAAGTTTGGGGGTGAAATATTTTGCGTGTCTTGTGTGGTCGTCATCTTTGTTTTTGAATCTAGCAGAGTCTTGGTTATTTTCAGCCTAGGTTATATGCTAGTGGTACCTATTTTGTGTTAACATATTAGATAGCATTGCCGCTTAGCATGGTTTGATGTTTAAAATTGTTGTTAATTCATGAGCTATGACCAAATATGCTATTTGTGCCTAAGTTTTCAAAAATTTCTTGTCCATGTGAAATTCCAAGTTACTTTGAGCACAAAAGTCACAATTAATCGTTATCTAAATGTGGAAATTTTTTATTGATGGATAGAATTTTTTTTTTAAGAACTAGGTTGAGAGTTAAATTTGCACTTGTTGAATCTTAGGCCTCATTTTGTACCCTTTGGTCTAAACAACCGGGGAGCTATCAACCTAAAACTCGCTACAAGGGTCCAAAAGAAAGTTTAAGGGAGTGAGGTCAATCATGAGCTTTTGTTGAAAATCTCGATGAAATTGTGCAATTGTATTTGATGTTTGGGCTTAGATAACTAGTGGGTTTGAATTACTTAGTATAAGCTAAAATGTCGAAGCACTCATCTAGTGGAGAATCATCACAATAATAGATTTTTGACATTGATGATTAGGCCCAACCAAACTAGGGTGAGAAAATAAATGAGTGATCTGAGAGTAACCTTTAGATTTACACTTGGGAAAAGAAAGTAAAAAATTTATTTAAGGAGTGTAAATCTCACGAGTGGGAAAGGAAATATTTGACCAGAAAGGGCCGGGTTGAAATCAATTTGAAAATTTTTCCATCTTGACAACTTTTTCATAATATAGATAATGATTGAAAGTGGCTATGCACATACACACCGATTGAACATTGGATAAGCCTAAATGATTTTGCTAGCATTATTTGGAGCATATTTGTGTTTTGATTATACAATTTTACACTCTTTAATTATTATGGCAAGCTATCTAATGTTGTTAATCTTTATCATGTATTACTTGATTGTGTTAGTAGATAATCTTGCTCGGGACGAGCAAGAACTTAAATTTGGGAGTGTGATAAGTGTGATTTTACACATTTATTAGAGCCGTTAAATGGAAGAAGCATTAATAAATTGAACGAATTTCTAGTTATAATTGTGATTATTTTGTCTTATAAAGGTGAACCCCCCATTGAAAGGAAAACAAGCAAAATGAAAGAGATTTGAGCTTAATTGAAAAGCCGACTTTGAAGTTCATCATCAAGATGAAGGAATCAAAAAGTCGAGGACCAAAATGTCACTTACCAAAGATGAGGGACTAACTGTGCAAATTATCCCGAGGACCTCCGTGCAATTTGTGATTTCACAAAAGTGCGCACCCGCGCACTGTAATTCTGGAATGGTGCGCACCCGAACACCTGTGCGTTGAAAATTGCTGAAAATTAGAAATTTTGAGGGCATTTTGGGCTTTTGTTTGTGTTCGATTTTGGGTGTATTTAAGGACAAAATCTCGTGACTCGGACCCTATTTTTTAGAGTTCTCATTTTCCAAAAAGCCTTGGTTCAACAAAGAGGAGGAGGAAAAGAAGGAGAAGAAGAAGAAGAAAAAGAGTGGAATTTGAGGGTGAAAATCAAGAGCTACTTTTTAAGAATTTCATTCAAATGGCAGGTTCATTTCTTTATCTTGAATTGTAACCTTTGATTTGTTCACTTTGTAATGTACTACTCTAAATTTCACCATTTTCACTCTTTTTATACAATGAGCTAAACTTATTGAGATTGGGATGATTGATGCAGCTTAACCTAATTTGATTAATTTCAATATTTGCCTTTTGAGTAAAAGTTGCTTATTTTCATGTATGTTTGCTATTGTATTGATTTCCTTTTATTTATTTGGTCATTAAATGATTGTGTTGAGTAAAGTGTATAATAATAGAGATATTATGCATTTTAGACCAAATAGCAAATGCTCTAAGATCTTGTAGGAGATAGAGATATACTCCTAACCCTAAGTGACCCTTTGAGATATTTTCACAACGAATTAATGCAATTCTTGGGGCTTTAATCTACATAGAGATATAGTAGATTAACTCATTAATTAGGGCTAATTTCACGCTCGAGAGAGGTAATTCGCTAAAATAGGAAAATCGGGTCTAACATTGAAAATAAGCGGTTTGCTAATTTGCTTATTGGAAATTGATTAAATGATAGTTAAGTGAAATCATGAATCCCAACCATTTCAACCTCCCAACTCTTCTCAAATTCGAACCTTGTTTATTTTAAGTTAACTTTGTTATCTTTAGCTACTTTTATATATAGATCGTTTACTCTTATTTTGAAAACTCAAAATGAATTGTGTGTATTTCTATTGCTAGAACTAGTTCAACTCTTGTACAATTAGATAGTCATTCTTAGAGGGATCAATACCTCGAACTCTCAAAGTCCACTTTATTACTTGTACGGGACCCATACACTTGTGGTATATTTTCAAGCGAACATCAAGTCTGATCTCAGTCTGCTATGTAATAAAGCAAGACATTCCGCTTGTAATTCCATAAGCAATTTCAATGTAAAGGCTAATATAGACCTACGGCATTGTCGTATGGGACATCTCCCTATTTCCAAACTATATGTTTTACATGATTTGGTTCCCACCATTACATTCAATAAGCAACTACATTACACTGTTTGTCCAATAGCCAAACAACACAAGCTACCTTTTCCTGTTGGTGAAACTAGAGCATTCAAAAGATTTGATATAATCCATTGTGACATATGGGGACCATATTCAGTCCCCTCATTGGATGACTTTAGATACTTCTTAACCATTGTTGATGATCATACTAGAATGACTTGGACTTACCTAATGAGAGAAAAATCTCAAACTGAATCCATCATTAACTCGTTCTATCATATAATTCAAACTCAGTTTGACTGCAAAATAAAAGTCCTCAAGTCTGATAATGGATTTGAATTCCATATGAGTAATTTTTTCTAGTCTAATGGCACTCTTCACCAACTCAGCTATGTTGAAACACCTCGGCAAAATGGAGTGGTGGAGAGAAAACAACACCACCTTTTAAACGTTGCTAGAGCTATCAAGTTCCAAGCCAATTTGCCTCACAAGTTTTGGGGGGAAACCATCCTTGCAGCAACACATTTAATCAACAGAACTCCTACTCTTGTCCTTCAGAATAAGACACCTTATGAAATGCTTCATCAAACAGCACCATCATATTCTCATCTCAAGGTTTTTGGATGCCTTTGTTATGCTTCAAGCCTCAAAAGAAATCGTACCAAATTTGACCCTAGAGCTGTGCCATGTATCTTTATTGGTTACCCCTATGGCATGAAAGCTTTTAAATTGTATAATCTGCTTAACAACTCTGTCTTTGACTTTAGAGATGTTAAATTTCATGAGAATATTTTTCCATTTCATCATCCCAGCTTCCTTACCTCTTTGGCAAAATCTGGCGTCTGCTTACCAATTGATTCATTTATTTTCCAAGTCCAAAGTGATGATTCATCGCCTGATATATCAGTTCCAAATTCTGGTACTAACTCAATCTCTACTGATGTTAACTCTCATATCAATTCTGTTCCAAATTCTTCTGATTCTCCTCAAATAGATACTTATGAGTCCACTTCAATACCTATCCTCACTCCAACTCCTGCTGTACCCATCAGACAATCTAACATACCTAAAAGAGCCCCAACCCATCTTTAAGATTATCACTGCAATCTTGCATCTCAAGTGCCTACTTTTCAATCAAAATCCATGGTGAAAGGTCAAATAGCTGGCAAGCAATATCCTATAGCTGAGTATCTGGATTATGGCAGATTATCCCCTGCTTACAAGAGGTACTCACTTGCTTTATCTATTATGTATGAGCTTAGATCATATGAAAAGGCTGCTAAGTATCCAGAATGGCGTACAGCCATGGAGAATGAGTATCAGGCATTGGTTTCAAACAACACTTGGACTATCACTCCTCTCCCTGCACATAAAAGGTCTGTGTCTTGCAAATGGGTTTTCAAAGTTAAACTAAATTCTGATGGAACTGAGGAGAGGAAGAAAGTCAAACTTGTTGTAAAAGGATTCACACAACAAGCTAGACTTGATTATAAAGAAACCTTCTCCCTTATTGCTAAGCTAGTAACTGTGAAGACTTTGTTAGCTGTTGCAACTCATCGATGCTGGCATCTCCATCAATTAGACATCAATAACGCTTTCATCTATGGTGAACTTGATGAGGAGGTTTATATGTGGATGCCTAAGGGTTATGAGCAGTAGGAGAGTGTGGAGAACAATTGGTATACAGATTAAATAAGTCCATTTATGGACTCAAATAGGCATCTCGACAGTGGAACACTAAACTCACTTCATACATTATTTCACAAGGATTTAGACGGTCAAAATCTAACTATTCTTTGTTCAGCAAACAAGAAAAAAGATCATTCACTGCTTTGCTTATGTGGATGATATTATCATAAGAGAAAATGACTTGACATTCATTGAGCAATTCAAGAAAGAATTGAATAAGCAATTCAAATTAAAAGATTTGGGGGTTTTGAAGTATTTTCTGGGGCTTGAGATAGCCAGAACATCAAGAGGGATATTAGTAAATCAAAGGAAATATGCCTTAGACGTGTTGACAGATGCAGGATACCTTGGTGCCAAGCTTGCCAAGTTTCCTTTGCCACAGAATTTGAAGTTAAGGACCAAGGAGAAATGGCTGAAGATGCAAGTACATTTAGAAGATTGATAGGAAGAATCCTATACTTGACTATAACCAGACCAGATTTATCGTATGCAGTACATGTACTTAGTCAATTTCTTCAATCACCAAGGCAGCCACATCTGGAAGCTACTCATCATGTACTAAGGTATCTGAAGGCTACACCAACACAGGGATTACTGTTCAAAAGCAAATCAAACCTGATTCTTAAGGGCTTTTGTGATACTGATTAGGCAGCCTACACAAATACCAGAAGATCAGTAACTGGTTACTGCATTTTTCTGGGAAATTCATTGGTGTCATGGAGATCAAAGAAGCAACATACTGTATCTAGATCCTCAGCAGAAGCAAAATACAAGTCCGTGGCTGCAGCCGTTTGTGAATTAAGCTGGTTGAAAGGCATTCTTACAGATCTTGGTATCAAATAGGATAGAGCAGCTTTGTTATTCTGTAACATTCAATCAGCCATCCATATTGCTAGCAACCCAGTTTTTCATGAAAGAACCAAACATATAGAGATTGATCATCACCTTGTGAGAGATAATTCAAGCTGGAAATGTTAAAATGCTACACGTTAACTCTCAAGATCAGCTAGCAGATATATTGACAAAGCCATTAGGAGGAATTCGGTTTAAACTGTTGATCATCAAGATAGGAGTTTTGAATATACATCACCTATCTTGAGAGGGAGTATTGGAGAATTTGTAAATTGTATGAGGTTATTTTAGTCATTTTCATTTCTTTCATCTTCTATATACATTGTACAGCTGCTTTTTGTTTCAATTCAATTGGGGATTAATAGATTTTTCCTCCATTTTGTCTTCCTCTCCATCTCTCTTATTTCAATATCTCACAGTTCTTATATACTATTCATAATAGTTTGTTAGTAGTTTTCCAACAGTGTTTGTGATTCCTTAAATATATTTGGTTCACTTTGTTAATATGAGTATCAATTAAGTGTTTGTTTCCAATTTTGAAGAATAAGCAGGTTTACTATTTTCTTCAAAATGAAATTGAAGAATAAATAAAGGTGAAAGAAATTGGTACTTCTACGTCCAATGAGGATTGCAGGGAATTGGTTATAGTGTTGGAAATTTTTGGTAATGCTATGGTAATTAATAATTTAATATAGTCATCTACATATGTGTTGTGTACGTATGAGTAGAATATACATTGAGGGTTGATTAATTTTATTCAACTACAAAGATCAATATTATATTGTGATAAGGTTGAGAATTACTTTATAATGAATTATTATATCTTTGGTATGTGGGGTGTTTAATACAGATACACCTCACATTTTATTATTCTAGTTGAATAAACTGACTTTTGAAAAGTGTTGAAACTAAATTGTAGACTTGTAGGTGAAATGCAAGAGCTCAATGGATGCATTAGCCCAAACGTGATACCAAAAGTCAATTTCTAAAGTTCACATTTTTATTTTATTATACTTAAATATGTGACTTTGATATTTTAGAAGACTATACAGATGTGCAGATTACAAGTGGAAGAGCTTTGCAAAAATATGATAACAAATTATTGTCCAAAAGGAACATAAATAAATTTTAGTCCGAGATGGACATAATAAATCATCGAGGGGGATGAGTTTAAGCCCATAAGTGAGTCATCTCCGAGAGTAATCCAACCTTTGTGATTGGAGATCCCATGAAGAAGGTTCAATACGGTAGAAACAACCCGCACCATGTGACTTGTAATAGCACTATATTATTTGTGCTCATCCCTATGGTGATAGTGTTATAATAATGTGATGTTAGAAAGGGTTAAACCCTGAATGAGTACCGAGGCAAGAAATCTTGCGAGGTGTGGATCACACACACCCTTGGATGACTCACCTATGTAAGAGTTGCATTGAGGCCGTGGCTATGGGATTGGGCTATTCCCTAATGGCCATTAACAGCGCAACCCGCTACGAATGGAACCTAAATAGATACTGTGTGTGGGACAATTGAAGTTTGGCTAAAAGGACATAATTCAAGGCTTAGTCCATTATGGTTCCCTCAAATGGAAACTGTTATCACTAAGTGGGGATTCAAGTCCAAATGACACCTACACATATTGCACAGTATATGTTGCCACTATTATATATAATTTGAAAGTTTAAAACTTGTGGGGGATTGTTGTAAAAAAAATTAAAAGTTTTAAATTTCAAACTTAAGACATTTTAATTTTAAGGTTTGTTTTCAATTTCAGATTTAATATGAAATTAAAATATCAATATATCAGATGTAACCTCTTTTTAATGAATTAATTTTCATTATGGTGGGGGGTTGAACTTTTACACTATAAAAAGGACATGAAATTTCATTGTTTATTTGACAAGAAAAAAAATACAATTTGATAGACAACTTGAAAATACAAGTTAAAGAATTATTCTCCTATATACATTTTCATACTATATTTCTATATTTTTTTGGCAATTCGAAAAAATGCTCATTCTTTATCTCTGTATAGTCGTGTCCATAGAAGAAGAATCGGCTGTAAACCACATGAGTTTTATCTTAGAACCATGTAGTACTGAAAGAACCCGCACGAAGGAGAGGCAATACGACTTTGGGACAACGTCCTTGACGTGACTCTCAGAGGATTGAATATCTAATTCTATCTACTTATATTTTATGTTCATTCTTATATTTATAATTATAGTTGAATTATACTTATTAATGTTATGTTTCTATTATTTAATTAATTATGTTAATTGATAAATATCTACACGCAAATCACCTATTTTTTCCAACATACAGTTCTAATAATGATCGTTGGATTTCATTTGATACCTTGCGTAGGAGATGGAACAAATTTTTAGGAAAAGGATAAGGGTGAGTGAGTCGAAGAATTTGGTAAGTTCACCACAACTATCGGAAAAATCTTCATAATAAAAACTATCAGAAAATTATAAGTCACCAAATTTAGATTTGAATGAGGTCTCTCTATGGGTGTCAACGAGACGAGACAAGTCAAGTTGAGCTGAGCCACAAGCCGAAATTCGAATCTCAAGCTCGGTTCGAGTAAAAATAGTTCGGGCTTTTTTTTGCCCGATCCGACTCGATTTTTTTTTATATAATAATTCATGAAACGCAGGTAGTAGTCACATGCTACCTGTATTTGCAGGCAGCCAGTACTATAATTTTTTTTTAACCTTCTTTTTTTTTCTAAAATTTGGCTTGGCTCGTCCGGGCAAAAATGCCCGTAACTCGAGCCAGCACGTGTGGCTCGTCGAGCCACACGGGCAGGCTCGGGCTTTTCCCGAGCCTAGCCGCCCAAGTCGACGAGTCTCATTGACATCCCTATGTTTGTCCACTTGCATTTCATGAATATGAGCTATTGGAAAAATTCCCGAACTCATCAAATTTAGATTTGATGGACATCTATCCACTCAGTGACGGAGCTAGGATTGTAAAGTTGTGAGGGAAAATTTTATAAAATTTTGATTGTTGGGACAAAATTGAAATCTAAAAGGAATTTTTTGAAAATTTTGTGCAAAATCTTGGATTTAAATTTAGTGCGAGGGCAACGAACCTCGCTGCCCATGTACTAAATCCACCACTTAATCCACTTGCGGTCTTTTCATATTTGATTTTTCTCCAAGAATTAAGTTAGTTTTACATTTCATTTGTACATCATGGTTGACATTCCTTAATGTGTAAAAATCAAGGCGATTGCTTTAAGTGTTGTTCAAATCAATAGCAAAATTGTTTTAAGTGTTGTTCAAATCAATAGCAAAATTGCGTGTTACATCATAGAATGTAAACAAAACTATCAACCATGTATGTAGCGAAACTGTTTCTCCAAAATTTTCATTCAAGCTTCAGTTCGTTTAGTTAGTTTTTAGTTTAAATCAAAATTTAGTAGGCTAACCAGAAACAAGTCCTTGTATGATCGACATTCTATTCACACTTTATTATCTGTCCATAAAATCGTGCCTTCGTAAATTCAAACTACAAAAAGTAATATAGTTCATACTTTTCAACTGGTTGGAATATGATCGAGCATAACACGTTCAAGACGAGATCAAATTTAATTTGAAGAAATTGCCCTCAATACCCCCTTTTCATATTTCAAATATACTTACCTTTTCTTTCATAACTCCACTGTACTGCCCTTTACCTATTGGTATTGAACCACTAGATGGTCAGGCACAGTCCAAATGGCAAAAAAAGCAAAAGAAGGCTGCGCAGGCCTTGAAAGCTGTTAAATATATGTGACCATAATTGATAGTATCTCATTTATAGGGATTTGTCCTATAAATAATGTAAATAACTTGTATATATGTAAACATTAGGGATTTTATGAAATAAGAGAAAATTACCATCTTCTCTCCTCCATCTCATGAGTTATTTTACATGGTAACAGAGCGGGGTTTGTACATCTAAAATTTACCGCCAGTTTTCTTGCCCAGACTTCTCGCGAGCCTAGGGTTCCTGTCTCTGTTGCTTCTTGTCGCCGTCCAGTCCACTCACACGCCTAGGGTTCCGTCGCCGTCCAGCTCAGTCTTTTTTCCGTCTCCTAGGGATCCATCGCCTGCACCGGAGAAGTCACCCTTCGCCGCTCAGCTCTCCTCTGTCGCCGTCCAGCCTTGACTGTTCCGGTTATTTGGAGTTTTTTGGTTTTTGGTACTTTTGCAGACTTTTTCGGCCTTTTGGAGGTTTGGGTATTTTATTGATTTTGGAGTGTGACTGCCGGTCATTTGGAGTTTTGGGTAGCTTTGCAAACTTTCTGGTCTTTGTTGCTTCGGGGGTGCTATTTACTCAGGTACAGTTCTTCAATTATTTTGACTGTGTTGAGGTTCTTGCTTTATTATTTGCTTGATATTTGATAAATGGAGGATAAGACTTCCGTTGTTGTGTCTGATATGATTCCTATGATGTCAAAAATTACGGAATATAAACTTAATAGATCTAATTATTTAGATTGGAGTAAAACTGTTAGATTGTATTTGCGGAGTATTGCCATGGATAATCACTTAACTGATGAACCACCTTGTGATGGTTCGAAAGTCTCGTGGCTAAGGGAGGATGCTCATCTGTTTTTGCAAATACGTAATTCCATTAATAGTGAGGTGGTTGGTTTGATAAATCACTGTGAATTTGTGAAAGAATTGATGAATTATTTGGAGTTTGTGTACTCTGGCAAGGGAAATATCAAACATACTTATGAGGTGTGCCAAGCCTTTTATCGTGCAGAAAAAGGTGACAGATCTCTCACCGACTACTTTATGGAGTTTAAGAAGACCCATGAGGAGCTTAATATGCTACTTCCATTTAGTGCTGATGTAAAAGTTCAGCAAGCTCAGAGAGAAAAAATGGTAGTCATGAGCTTCTTGGCCGGTCTTCCTTTTGAATTTGAGACTGCTAAATCTCAAATTTTGTCTAGCCCTGATATATCCTCTTTAGAAGAAGTTTTTAGTAGGGTTCTCCGCACAGAATATTCAGCTTCTACTCAACATAATAGTGCTCTTGTCAGTCGCACTTCTGAATTTGGGCGACAGTCATTTAGAAATGGCAATAAAGGAGGAAACCCCAGTAACCACGATCAAAATCTTAATGTTCGAAGATAGGGTTCGGGAGGTGTTGTATGTCACTATTGTCAAAAGTCAGGGCATCTAAAGAGAGATTGTAGAAAATTACAGTGCAAGAATCAGTCAAACCATTCAGCTCATGTTGCCTGTACTAATGATGATTCTGAGCCTATTCTAATATCTGCAGATGAGTATGCCACACGATATCAGGAATCTCTAAAGTCTTCATCTACTCCTATCATTGCCATCGCTGATTCAGGTAAAATGAACACGTGCCTTGTTTCCTCATCTTCCAAATGGGTCATTGATTCTAATGCCTCAGACCACATGACAGGTAATTTTGGTCTATTCTCTTCTTTTCAGTCACATGCTTCTAGTTCTTCAATTACTTTAGCAGATGGGTCTACACCTCATGTTCTGGGGTCCGGCAAAATTCTTCCAACACCCTCAATTCCTTTACAATCCGTTTTGAGTTTACCTAACTTGTCTTTTAATCTAGTATCTGTCAGTAAGCTCACTCGTTCTCTTAATTGTTGTGTCTCATTCTATCCTAATTTTTGTCTGTTTCAGGATCTTATGACGAAGAAGATTATTGGTAAAGGACATGAGTCTGGAGGCCTCTACATTCTTGATACACAAACACCAAAGTCTATTGCATGTTCTGGAATTGTGACCCCTTTTGAAGTACACTGTCGGCTTGGTCATCCTTCGTTGCCTGTGTTAAAGAAACTTTATCCCCAGTTTTCTAGTCTATTTGCATTAGATTGTGAGTCTTGTCAGTTTGCCAAACATCATCGTTTGAGCTCTAGTCCCAGAGTCAATAAAAGAGCTAGTGCTCATTTTGAGTTAGTTCACTCCGATGTTTGGGGTCCGTGTCCAGTTGTGTCTAAACCTAGGTTTAAATATTTTGTTACCTTTGTTAACGATTATTTTTGAATAACCTGGTTATTTTTAATGAAAAATCATTCGGAAAAGTTATCTCATTTTACAGCTTTCTGTGCTGAAATCAAAACTCAATTTAATATTCCTGTCCAAACTTTGAGAAGTGACAACGCCAATGAATATTTATAAGAATACTTCCATAATTATATGGTTCAACATGGTATTATCCATTAAACATCTTGTGTTGATTCACCATCTCAAAATGGCGTTGCTGAAAGAAAAAATAGACATCTTCTTGAAACGGCCAGAGCTTTGTTGTTTCAAATGCAGGTAGCAATGTCAACGAGCCGAGCCGAAGAACCGAGCTTTTTTTCGCCCGAGCCGAGCCGAGCCCAACCAAAAAAGGCTCGTATTTTTTGGTTTTTTTATTTTTTTTTTACCTTTTCTTAGTTGCCTTAAAAAAAATTGTTATTATTATTTTTTTTAAAATAGGTGGCTCACCCGGGCCGGCCCGGGCTCGAGCCGACTCCCCAAAGTGGGGCTCTGCCCGAGCCCGAGCCGGGCCTGGCTCGGGCTTTTTCGGAGCCTAGCCCGAGTCGTCCGAGCCTCCGAGCTTTTTGGCCACTGCTAAATGCAAGCCCCTAAACATTTTGGGCTGATGCCGTTTCTACTGCCTGTTTTTTGATTAATCGTATGCCTTCCTCCGTTCTATCTGGTGAGATTCCCTTTCATGTCCTTTTCCCCACAAGTCCTTATTTCCTATTGAACCAAGGACATTTGGTTGTACCTGTTTTGTTCGGGATGTTCGACCTCATGTCACAAAACTTGATCCCAAATCTCTAAAGTGTATCTTTCTTGGATATTCTTGAGTGCAAAAAGGGTATCGGTATTACTGTCCCAACCTTAACAGGTACCTTATGTCTGCTGTGTTACATTTCTAGAACAAACACCATTTACTTCATCCTCAGGTTCTATCAGTCGGTGGGAGGATGATGATTTATTAATCTATACTTGTACATCCCCTAGTTCTGATCCTCCTTCATCTGCTCCTGTTCGGCCTCCTATGACACAGGTTTACTCTCGTCGCCAACAACCTACTGCTTCTGATCCGGTTCTTGTTACTCCACCCCCCGCCTCATGTCCTGCACCAGTTCCTTCGTTATCAGATCCAGTTCCCAATTCGAGTGATGATCTTCCTATTGCCCTTTGCAAAGGTAAACGTCAATGTACTTATCCAATATCTTCTCTTGTGTCATATGACCATTTATCGCCATCCTCGTGTTCGTTTATTGCATCTCTTGATTCTGTCACTATTCCTAAGACTGTTCATGATGCCCTATCTCATCCTGGATGGCGTAATGCTATGATTGAGGAGATGAATGCTTTAGATGATAATGGTACTTGGACTTTGGTACACTTACCTACAGGTAAAAAGGCTATTGGATGTAAATGGGTGTTTGCAATTAAAGTCAATCCTGATGGGACTGTTGTTCGATTAAAAGCTCGGCTTGTTGCTAAGGGATATGCTAAAACCTATGGGGTTGATTACTCTGACACATTTTCTCCTGTTGCTAAACTTACGTCGGTCGGGTTATTTATATCTATGGCAGCCACATATAATTGGCATCTGCATCAGTTAGACATTAAGAATGCATTCCTTCATGGTAATCTTCGGGAGGAATTCTATATGGAGCAACCTCCTGGTTTTGTTGCTCAGGGGGAGTTTGGACGAGTTTGTCGTCTTCGAAAATCTCTGTATGGTTTGAAACAGAATCCCCGTGCTGGGTTTGGAAAATTTAGTCAGGCCGTCAAAAAGTTTGGTATGATGAAAAGCAAGTCTGACCATTCTGTGTTCTATAAACAATCGTCAGCTGGTACCATTCTTTTAGTTGTGTATGTGGATGACATTGTCATTACTGGAAGTGATACTACTGGAATCTCATCTCTTAAGTCTTTCCTTCATACTCAGTTTCACACGAAAAACTTATGGATGCTAAAGTATTTCTTGGGTGTTGAAGTCATAAGGAGTAAAAAGGGTATTTTCCTATCTCAGAGAATATATGTCCTTGACTTGTTAGTTGAGACAGGAAAATTGGGGACGAAGCCTTGTAGTGCTCTAATGATTCCAAACATGCACCTTACAGGAGATGGAGAACAAATTGAAGATCCTGAGAGATATAGAATGTTGGTTGGAAAGCTAAATTATCTTACGGTGACTTGTCCAGATATTGCATATTCGGTCAGTGTTGTCAGTTAGTTTATGTCATCCCCAACGGTTCATCATTGGGCAGCGTTATAACAGATTTTGTGCTACTTGAAAGGAGCACCCGGACGAGATATTTTGTATTCAAATCATGGGCACACTCATATTGAATGTTTTTCAGATGTAGATTGGGCAGGTTCCAAAGTGGATAGAAGATCCACATCAGGTTACTATGTTTTCGTGGGAGGAAATTTGGTCTCATGGAAGAGTAAAAAACAGAATGTTGTGTCAAGATCGAGTGCAGAGGCAGAATATAGGGCTATGGCACAGTCTGTGTGTGAGATAATGTGGATATGTCAGCTCTTGACTGAAATAGGTCTTAAAATTTCAGTATCAGCAAAATTGTGGTGTGATAACCAAACTGCACTTCATATTGCGTCTAATCCAGTCTTTCATGAACGAACAAAACACATTGAGATTGATTGTCATTTCATTCGTGAGAAGATTCTGCAAGGTTTAATTTCTACAAAGTATGTGAAGACTGGAGAACAATTAGGGAGTATCTTCACGAAAGCTCTAAATGGGGTTCGAGTTAATTATCTTTGTAACAAGTTGGGCATGATTAATATCTATGCTCCAACTTGAGGGGGAGTGTTAAATATATGTGACCCTAATTGATAGTATCTCATTTATATGGACTTGTCCTATAAATAATGTAAATAACTTGTATATATGTAAACATTAGGGATTTTATGAAATAAGAGAAAATTACCATCTTCTCTCCTCCATCTCGTGAGTTATTTTACAAAAGCCAAGCACAGGCCAAACCATCTTTACATCCCCATTCCCCAATGCATTGTTTTTCTTATTCTTTTTCTTTCATTCATACTAAGCTCTTTAACAGCTTGCAGTTTAGTTGTACCAAAGGCAACAGATTCCAGCAATCCTATTTAGGACAATAAGTAGAGAAAAGGTATAACATCTTCAATTATATAAATTACCAAAATAAATGAATTCTCAATTGAATTACATAGCGCAAAACTCGCTAGACAGCATAACATAGTGCCAAAGAAGAACTAACAACAGAGTCGAGCTCCTCCCATTACTCGTGCTTATCAGCAGCCTGTTTCGCTCCAACAGCAAAGAACTCTGTAATGACCTCCAGGGGCATGCCCTTTGTTTCAGGAACCCTCAAGTATACGAAAATCAAGGAGATGAGACATACAACGGCATAAATGCCAAAAACACCAGCCAACCCAATCGAACTAAGCATCACAGGCAAAGTGTAAGTAACGATGACATCACATATCCAGAAAACTAGAGCACAGATGGCAATGCAGATTCCACGAACCCTTGTAGGAAATATTTCAGAGCAGAGAATATTCGGGATTGACCCATAGGCCATGACAAAGGTGCAGATGTAGATAACTAGACAGATGGTTGAGATAACGGCATGAGCTATGGTTCCAAAATCAAAAACATTACCAATGACGAGGATGATGAGTGACACTATCAACACCGGGATAGTCATGAGCAGCAAGGACCTGTAAAATGAGTTACGATGTATTTTCTCATTAGGATATCATAAAAGAGAACTCTATACACATTTAAGACAGTTACATTTCTTTAAGAGCATCTCCAGGAGACTCTATTTTTAAAGAGCATATTCTATCATTTGACAGCATCTATAAATTTAGAGAGTTAAATTTTTGAAATACTCCAACAAGCTCTTTATATTTGACGATTGATTTTACTACTCCCAAAAACTATTTATTATTTTTCTTTATCTTTAAGATTATTTTATTGTTTTCCTATAATAAAAATTGAAACGCTTTGAATACATTTAATTATACAGTGAGTTGGCTTTCCAAATTTGGAGAGTCAAACTCACTCTCTAAATTAAAATGTTAATTTAAAAAGTCTCTAGAAGCATGATTTTAAATGTTGACTTTTTAGAATAGAGAGTGTTTCATGTTTAAATAATCTCTTGGAGATGCTCTAACATGGTTTTACCCAAAAGAAAAGGATTATTATGAACCCATTCAATCAACCTACTCATTGTCATTGAGTCTGTTTATCAGTTAACGATGGAAATACTATTTTACAGAAAAAATGACTTTTTTTATACTCAGCCACTTCTAACTGGATGAGAGAAACAAGATATTGACCAAAAAGATTGGAAGAAATGTCCAAACCCGAAATTTGAGCTCAGATGGAAGCTACAGAGACCAGTCAGCATCAGAAAAGAAGAGAAATTAAGAAATGGAAAGAAGTTACCTTCTGCCAGATAGATCCATGAACCTCATAGCAACAGCTATACAAGGAAGCATCAAAAAATTTGTAAATGCGCTAAGGAGGAAAGATGCAGACTCCGATCCAATGCCAAGGTTAGAAAGAAGATCAGAAATGCCTGCCTGCTGAAGAATTTGAGGTGTGTAGTACAAAACCCCATTGATACCAGAAAACTGCAGAAACATGAGAAAGAATGAGGGGCAAGATTGGACAAGTCTATTATCCAACAAAGTCTACTCATCTTAAAATCAAAAAGGTTATCAGAGAAAACAAATTATTATTATTATTATTATTATTATTATTATTATTATTATTATTATTATTATTATTATTATTATTATTATTATTATTATTATCATTATCATTTTTTGGGATTTTCCAAATAAAAATGAAGAAATAAGCAAACAATGGCGACGATTAATAGCCACAACAAATTTCTCTACAAAGGTTTTATTGAATGTCTTGTTTCTAAAATGGATAAAATCTTCAGTAGAAATGGACGAGGCAATGCCACCAAATGTATAGGATAAGTTAATATAAGTCATGTCTTGTCATGTAATGGTGAATTCAAAACCTTGTGATGGCAGTAACTATAATGAATGAGATTGGAAGGAGGAAGTAATATATCACAGATGAACACTAGATGTTAGCAGGACCATTAACATGATAACATAAACTGCTCACTTCATTTTCTATACATTAGCTCTTATTTACTTAGTATAGTTTTTCGGTTTATTATTCAATTCTTTGAGCTAAAATCTAATGTCATCTCAGAATAATGACAAAAGTGTGAAAACCCGTCAATCATGAAGATTGAAAGTTTTTCACAAAATAAAATGACGAAAATTAACTAATTTTATTAAGGCCTTGAGGTGAATTATTTCATGAAACAGGTTATCCATTCACCATCATAACATAGATGCATACCCAACCATATTTCTCTACCCCCGGTTGCCAGTTAGATACTTTAGCTGTAAAGGAATTCTTTTCTATCTACTTGAACCGAACTACCTTTTTGACTTTCTTGTATAAAGTAATTTGTGCATCTGCCCTAAATCATACAAATAAAGAAAGAAAGAGCAATACACAGAGGTAGAAGCCCAAGGAAAAAAAATGTCAAGAAACAAATAATTTCATTCTAGTACATAACAATATTATAGAGCATTTTACTGCAATACTTCTAAACTTGAAACTGAAATTTATGAGTTGATTATCTTGAATGGTTCATAATAGGTTTAACACTTAGACCCTGCTTGGTGGGATAAAAAATAGAATTTTAGTAGATTTCGATAGAACTTGATGAAATCAGTGGTTGAAAAGTAGTGAGTCTCATGAAATATATGGTTAAAATTAATATTTGACTTTGACTTCAATTAAAATTTAGCTTTTAATCCATACCAAATAGTGGCATAACAAACTTCCATTTTATACATGTAATAAGAGGTGAACTTGAACAATACCTGCTGCAGCATTTGGATCCCAATCCCAACAACTAATGCGCGTTTAACTCCAGGTTCAAGAAGAGCAATCCAACCAGGCCCTTTTGCTGTGGTTTCAGATGGGTGCACCATCGCCGGTCCAACTGGATGCTGACTCATAAGTTCCTTGGAATAAAGAGCAGGCTGGCTTACCAGAGCTGCTGCCTGGATGAACCCGCCATCAACAGGAACATCACCTCCATGGAGCGAAAAAAGAGACCCACATCTTGACCCAGGAACACCCTCCTCATGTAAATAAATCCTTTTAAAACCTCCTTCTTTCTTTCCATCTTCACCTTCTCTCTCCGACCATTTCCATGCTAACTGCCAACCACCACCAATACCCATGCTACCAACAGCTTCTCCCGCATTGCCTTGTATGAGACTACTATGGTGTCTCATGCTTAGAATGCTTCCATGGGACTGAGTGGGGATAATGTCCTTCTCCATGCTTGTCGTTTGACGTGAGATTAATGGACTATGCAAATTATCATCTGAGTCGGCACCACCAGCCTCTGATGTGTATCCATCACCTTCTCTCTGAAGACTCTCTTCATCCCATTCTTCATTTTTAATATGAGGCTCAGCTGTACTGAACATGCTGCCGAAATTGGGAAATAGCATGCTTCGCATACTTCCTGTCTCCGGTAGCTTCTCATGGACACTGCCAAAGAGCGTTACAAGAGGATCCATGAGAGGCACACTCTGATTTACCATGGTTCCTTGACGGGAGACGAGGCCTATGCTACTTTGTCCATTAACAGGCTTGGCAACCCATGAGAGGCCATCCTCAGGTCCATACAACTTGATATGGTCATTATCAGGATATGGCTCCTGCTCCTCCCCAAGATCATCTGCTGGACCGATAATGTATTCTTCTATGGATGTGTCACCACCAACTGCTAGACCTTCAACCAATAGAGCCATCTCACCTGGAGGAGCATCAGCACAATCAACAGAATGATTAAAATTTTGATTCATATGATATTTGGTCAAAGAATATTAGAAAGTCCAAATGGTTCATTAGTAAAAAAATTTACCAGATAGAGGGTAAAAAAAGAAGGAAACAAAATACCTACAAATGAACATCTATATAAGATCCTTTGATCATTAATTATGTCGTGTTAAAGTTGGAAAAGAAAGTCATGTGACAGTAACGACAAGTTGAATCATCTAAACCTCAAACAACACACGTTATATACAAGGAATTGACCATTGTAATTAGTCTACAAGTTGCTACATTAATATACATGCAGAATGCAATTGATGTTTTTTTAACAGTTTGCAATTATTATGTACATATTAATAGTTTTAATTTATATTTGATAGTCCTTCGCTTTCGGAACATACTGAGATTAATGTGTGAAAAACATGCAGCACAGATTCCACCGAAAAACAAGGGAATGAATCCAAACTCATTTATCAGTATCCACATTATAACTTACCCTAACTTGAAAAGACCTTCCAGACAGCATATTTATCTTATCATTTGCTTAAATATGAAACGAAGGATATATGTACTGAATGATAACTTTGGTGGTTGAGACATGTCTTGCGTATACCTAAAGAAACTTTGTTCCATAAGATGGATGTGATCTTAGTACGACACGTTACAAACTGAGAGCTAGACCAAGACTAACATGGCCTGTCGTGACTGCTAAATGCTTAGCTACCTTGGATTTCCACTAAAATGTGCAACGAACAAAGCATATTGATGAAAAAGGATTTGTTTAAAGCTTACTGTTGTTTGCTATTTTTATCAAACAAAGAAATCTATAATCTTTTAACACCACGAACCCTGGCATAAAGGTGCAGGACATCATTTTTTTAACTACATTTGACATGTAAAGAATGTACGTAACCTTTTCCTTTACAAATAAATACCATGAGAACAGTTCAAAATTTGAAAGTCCAAGTAGAATTTATCTTCTGTAAACCTACCCACACTCATGCAGAAATAACACATTTTATATAGGCTTCTTGTTAATGGCCTTTATCTCACTGTAAAATGATAAATGTACAATGTCCTTGCTATAAGTATAGGTTAATGGAATACAAAGAAGAACGAATGTCTATTGTTGCCCACCCAAGCTCATAATTGTCACGATACGTCCCCAATGAAGTTTCGACATGGTCCATGTGGATTCAGTCTGTATCTCAAGCCTACATATTATCCACGGGGGTTGGCCCCAACGTAGTTTTCTTATTGAATTGGTACCAACATTACTAACTACCTCTTAAGGGAGGTCTTGAGATCGAATAGCTGGACGCGAAAGGAAACCACGTTGGGCCCAACCCCGTGTACCGAGTTCACATGGACCATTTTGGGTATTGAAGGCCGAATCCGGTGTCCATGATGGGGGGAAAGCCTTCAACTCCCTTACCAACAGGAGAGAGGCAATTAAATCATTTCCACTCTTACAGTTCGTTAAGGAAGTTTTATGCATTTCAAGTACAAAGAAGCCGAAAATATAAACGGAAAAAATCACACATAAAAAATTAAAAAACAAACGAAGTGGCCACCAAGAACATACACTAGCTGACATCATCTTCCAGTTCATCATTATCGCACAGACAAGAAAATAGGTTAACAGGCTGTCTGGTGGTACAAAAGTTAGAAACCAAGATGAGTGTCATTTCCGATTCCTTAGAAGATTGTGACAATCCATCATCTAATAATTGAACGCTACAAGGAGATTTGTTCAACTAATTAGAAGATTTCTATACTACAATAGATTGAAACTAAGAAGCACCGACACGATATGTGTCGGATACACCGATACGTGATTTTTTTGAAAAAGTTTCGACATGATATGCCGTCGACACGTTAATTAAAATACTATTCTTTTATTTTTTAAAAAAAATTTAATAGTCTAAAATATTTAAGTTTTATACTTATTACATCATATATACAAATAATTAAATAACAAGTAGAATTCGAATTTGATTTTTTATTGGGATAAAATCATAAATTAAATGGTAAAAAATTTGATCTACATAAAAATTTACCTTTTACTTTGTTAAAGGGTAAAACTATAGAAAAAGTCTTTTATCATTTATAGAGTATTTAATGTTTTGGGCTCATTTAAAGAGCATTTAAAATTTTGGGCCCAATTTGAATTGAAAATTATATTTAGGGTTTACTTCCTTGGAATTTTCTTTTCTTTCTCAGAGAGCCGTTTCTTTTCTTCCTCACAGCCTATCTCTTCCTCCTCAGCCTTTTCTTCCAATTCTAGCTACCACTGCATCTCTTCTTCAACACAGCAACCGTCACACGCCTCTTCTTTTCTTCCAGCCATATGTTGTGCTTACTGTTTTTTCCATCCGTATGCATTTCTTCTCCGACACACGTCGGCAACATGTCGGAGACATACCGGTGTCCGATACGTGTCGACACCGATAAGGAGACACCGGCAACGTGTCGGTGCTTCCCAAGATTGAAATAAAAAACAGAAGTCCAGCACTTGATGACAAGGCAATAAAAATGCTATCCATTATTACAACTAGGACTTATGTGCAGTCAGCATGTGTCACCTAAAGTTTGACATGCTGTGAGTAAAACTTCATGTGATGTCTAACATTTATGTAATGGCACAAAAAAGTGGCACGCAACAGCTTAAGAAATTCTGTATTTTAAATAGATGTCATCCAGACAAGTGGAAAATTGGCATTTTGTCTTTTTAGCTTAACAGATAAAACCAAATAATTGTGTCACAGAACTAATCTTCCTACGATAGCTTTGAAGATGAATACATTTTGAGACTTAAGAAATCACAACAAACACGCGATGTCAAGCCTTTTACTAATTTAATAGTGCTAGTCCATCTATGACCATCCAGACCACCATTAAACATCCTTATCCAAGCAGAAAAATTAACTTGCTAGGCCACAGTGAAAAATAATCATTCACAACAAATCAGAATTAGAATAAGAAATGTACCAGAAACATCTTCCCCACCACGCAGTTTCTGCAGAACTTGTTTTGCCTCCAGCATTCTTCCTTTACTCACAAGCCATCGAGGAGATTCTGGCAAATATAGTACAGCTAATGCAAAATACAGGAGAGAAGGAATAGAAAGAACTCCTAGCATCAACCTCCAGCTAGGCGAAGACAGTAAGGACATGCCAAAGATCATACAGTATGCCAGAAACAGTCCAGTAGAACCACAGAACTGAGGAAGAGTATTTAACGAGCCTCGTATTTCTGATGGGGCAATCTCAGAAATGTACAGGGGCACTAAAGTAACAGCTAGTCCAACACCAAACCCATCTAAGAGCCTCGCCAGAAGAAGGACATAGACATTAGGCGACCATAACATTATCAGACCACTAAGAAAATAAAATATGGATGAGAAAATAATCATTGGACGTCGACCAATCCTATCAGATATTGTTCCTGAACAAGTTGTGATAACCGTTGCTCCAATGAGTGACATCGCCACAATAAGCCCTTCCATGGTAGATTCTAACTTGATCTCTTTTTTTATGTAAACAACTGCTCCTGTGCACATCAAACATCAGGATGATTCAAACACTGTAGTACATCTTGAAACCTAAGATGGATTTCTCCCTCCTTATGTTGAAAGAAGAAATAAAACTGATAATAGAAAGCAAAGAGAACACAGCTTTCATTTACAAGTTGCACGAGAAACACAATAGAATCAGTATGAGAATGGTCAAATTTCAAGACATGAACTTTGAGTGTAGCAATCAAGATAAAGAAAAAACATATACTTAATATACTAAGACCATAAACCGAATAAGGGATATGGAACCGAAGAAAAGAACAATTACCAGCAATGGCTGCCATATCCCAACCCTGCAAAAAGTTACCAACTGTGGCAGCAATGGCTAACAATGCCGCTCCATTCATCTTCACTCAATGAAGTAAATTTCCAATCTATGGGAAGTAGCCTGCAAACAAAAAGAAACTAAGATCAATTAAATAAATAATTAACAATACCAATGAATGACACAGATCTAACAGACTCTTTTAGTAACCCTTGTCACTGTTACTTCACAAAGCTTTAAGATATAAAATAATTTTGAGAAAATGGAGCTCAACAAAAGCCATCAAAATCAAAAGTGTAAAGGGAATAAAATCAGGGATCTAAAAGAGTAATAAGATTGCTTACTTGGAAAGAGATGTAGAGCGTGAAATGTCACCGTAGAAATACAGCTAAGCAATTCAAAAAACTTTACTACTTTAGATCATTTAACCTAATTACTTATGAAACAAAAGCAAAAGCTGGACTGGGTTTTCATAGAATCTTCACTCAATGACAAATTAATAATTTATATTTGAAGTGGTTGAAACTCAGCCACACCCCCTACTGAATACTCTAAATCTATGAGGGGAAACACACACTTCAATTTCATTTAGGACAACTCCTTTCTTGCACGGATTAATCAGAAGTCTTTATTCAGTATATTAAGGAGAACCCAGAAATTTATAACTGAGAAAGATTCAATACCTGCTCTCAAAATTGAATCTTTAGAGTTGAAAATTGGAGTGATGAAGATGAATAGAGGAAATATAAGAAAAACAGAAATTATCAAAATCAGGTGGGATGAAAATTGATTATAAAAAGCAAATTAGAATGATCGAGACAAAAGAAGCAACACTACTGTACTTTTTGTCTACCGGTAAAATTGATGTGTCAGATCCTTCTCTAGTTGAATAAAGCCACTCTGACAGGGATTGCATCCAGGTTCGGATGTGGCGAGTTTTTATTAGCCTATTTTTTGTTTAAAAAATTCATCTTCGAATGATTTGGTGACTAGTGTTGTTTGTCATCAAATTCTGTCAATAATCCCTGTCACAATAGCAAGGTTGTCTCTAGTTTGTCCTCTATTTTTCTAATTTTTCTTAGGACAATTTTTGATGTACACTTTGGATAACAGTCCCTCACATGGGTGGAGCTGGTTTGTCCTCTGTTTTTCTAATTTTTTTAGGACCATGTTTGATGTACATCTTGGATGACAGCCCTCTCACATGAGGGTGGGAGTGGTGACGGGGCCCACCCCCATGTGAGGGGGCCGTCATTGAGTGTACATTCAGCATTATCTTTTTTCTTATTACTAGTTTGATGTCTGTGCATTGTTATTTTTTAAAGTAAAGTTAGTGTGTCTTGTGAGAAGGGTTGATGGAAGATATGTGCATTAGATTAGATGAGCAGAACGAACCTAATTTAATAAGGTAAATTTACATATAATGTTATCTATAAAGTATAGTCATGAAGCATCTAAAGAGCAAGAGGAAATAAAGTAAACTTTAATGCATACACAAAATAATTAGCAAACAAGAGTTAACTATATGAAGGGACCTAAACAACATGCCAGAATCTCGACCAGAGATGACACCTCGTGGATCTCCCTTGACACAATATGAGATGGTTGACCTATAGTTGAATTAGCTTATTTATATTTTTCCATTGTCAACTGTAATAACCAAATTATATTTGTGTGTGTGTGTGGGTGGGGGGAATGATTAGAGGTGTCAATCCGGGTGGTCCGGGTCGGGTCGGCCCACCAACATGTGAGCCCGGTAACGGCCCGCGTGAAAAAAAGCCCGCCCGCTGCGGGTTCCGGGCCGGTTACCAGTCGGCCCACAATTTTGGACTACAACCCAGGCCCGCCCGCTGACCCATCCGGGTCGAGCCCATGCGGGTCACGGGTCGTGCGGGTCGCGGTTCGTTCCGGTTTGGCCCGTATGATTGTATAAATAAAATTATAAAAATATAGAATTTTTCCGGTTTGGCCCATATGGAGAGCAACTATCATTGAAAATAGGATTTTGAGAAGAAGAATCGCGAGAATCCATAATATAGTAGGATTAAAAAATTTAGTAGTGACTACTAGTGAGAACCGAGAAGAAAGAAATATAATCAAGATGATGATGATATTTGCAATTGAATAATTGTAATTGTAGTAAGGTGGTAACAAGTATGAACTATGAAGTATAAATGTATAATAACTAATGAGAGGATATTGTAAAAATAAATGTAAGAATAAATTGAAATTTATTGATGAAGGGGATGATATTACCGTTAGAAAATTTATATTACCATTAGTTAAAATTTAAAAAAAAAAAATGACCATGCAGCAGGCTACGCCTTTTTTTGAATTTTTTTTATTTTTATTTTTTCAATTTTTTTTGTTTGGCTCTCTGCCCCCTCTTTTTTTAATTTTGTTTTATTTTTTTTTTCAATTTTTTTTTACGGGTCGCGGTTTAACCGCGGCCCGTGGGGGTGCAACCCGGGAAACCCGCGGGTTACACCTCCTTGGCCCGTGAACCGCCCGCACGGGTCACGGGTCGGCCCGCGGTCCCGATTTTCACGGGCCGGTTTTCACGGGTTATGGCCGGCCCGTCCGTCTTGACACCTCTAGGAATGATTCACGAGTAATTCATAAAAGACGAGCATATGATGATAATTGTGAAGTAGCTTAACAATTCATGAAAAAATAAAATCTAAAAACTTCCCATGAGTTAAATAAATCGGACTTCCACTAAATATATACTTCTCGTATTATCGGGAAAAATAATTATACCCAAAAGTAATGAGGAAAAATAATAGTGACCTGTGAGATGACGTGAATGCTTAAAGAATTCAGTGCACATCTCATTCAACAATACATGAACATATTCAAAAACCAAAAAACATTGAAACCAAAGAGAAACAGTAATCTCATTCATAGCCAACTCCCTAACATAAGTGACACAAAAAAGAAGAATAAAAAAGTCCTAAAAACGAAAACTTATATAGTGCACCAAATGCAACCCAAATGTATAAATTAAAATCACAATGTAATTGCAAAGCCACCAAGAAGAAATTAAAGAAACATACTATATGCTTCTGATAGCAATAGATTCAAAAAGGAACTAAAAAACTAGACAAGCTAATGGACGACATACATATGGTCGAAGTCAATGGCCAAATTGATCAGGGGATCGATGGATGCCCCTTGAAAGAGTACAGCTGCCATAAGAAACGAACTCTTTTTTTTCCTGTTCATGATTGAGACAATTATAATAAAATAGAACCGACATGATACCATCAATGTGAAAGCTAAACAAATGAACAATAAAAGGAATACATCTTCACAAGGAGGCGTAAAGAGTAGCCAAATGATGCAATGCATCAAAGGTTTATCAAGAATTGCAATGGTCAAAAAATGTTCACATCCTGCAAAGAAGTACAATCTATTGTTCATCTTTTCCAGTTAAAACTCAAACTATGCCACGATAGTCAATTACACGAACCATATTCCCAAGCTGGTGTCTATGTTAATCAACAAAAGCTTTTGGGATTGATGTACAACATATCACGTGATTTAAAAGAGGCAGTAAAATTTTGTGCACAAAAAAGTCATTTTCAATATCTAATGGTTTGAAAAGGCTCAACAAACGTATGTAATGTTGAGACAACTGGAACAGTAAAATATATCCAAACTGACCAATCATATGATGGTCTATTGATAAATGAATACGATGAGAAAATCTTCTGGGTAGGTCATCAAGATCTGAAATTATAATTTCCTTTTTTTGTTTCTTTTTTTTTTTTTTTTTTTTTTTTAGGATGCAATAGTTGGAACCAACTTCAACATGCACCAAAAGAAACACCCACATTCGATGAAATCATGAGTACCAGTAAAATCTTCTTGCTCCAACATAAGCAAGCATACAAAATAAACAAATGGATCTAACAAACTCAAAAACAGATAGATTATGAAACCACCCTATGTTGGGTTACAAATGTACGTCAACTAATGAACATCTCCTTTAAGCCTAAAAATGAAGCCTACAAGTTAAACAATCTTGAGTAGACGATTTTGGAAAAAGCATATGCTGCCAGCCGCAGTTTCTGGGTCTAAACATTTGGTGATGATTTCATCACGAGTGACAATTACACATTTGCAGAGGGCGTCCTCTAACTAAAGCCTTCACATATCACCTACAAAATGCAGAACTTTTAAAAACGGAATGTTCTTAATCTTAGGATGTGGTAAGATAAAAATATAGCAACTACTCTTATCAAGTGAATTATAGCCTTGCAAAATTTAACAATTATATGAATAGTTCTATTGCAGTTCCTAAATGAAACCAAAATTTTTTATCTTCAAGCATGGATGAATTTATTTCTTTCCTCTTTGTAAATTCAATGTTTTCAAAATGAAGGATGGCGACAATAACTCTAAATATTGCATCCTAATAGGCAACAAATGAAATAGAGTTAGCAAGAAAACACTTTTACATGCAAAACAACTAATTAATAACCCAAATGGTCATTGAACTTTGCAAAAAGTTTTTACATGGTCACTGAACTTTAAAAATCACCCAAGTCATCACTGAACTTTACAAAAGATTTACACGAGGACACTGAACTTTAAAAATCACTTCATTCATCACTAAATGTTGTAAAAAAATTCCCAGGGTCACTGAATTTTGCAAAAGGTTTCCAATTAGTGATCCCCTAGAAAACTTTTTGCAAAGTTTAATGATGAATTGAATGATTTTTAAAGTTTAATGACCCCTGAAAATCTTTTACAAAGTTAGTGACCACGTATCAACCTTTTGCAAAGTTCAGTGATGACTTATGTGATTTTTAAAGTTCAGTGACCATTTGGGTTATTAACCCATAAAACAACTGTCAATTATACTTGTTCCTCTGAACTTATTCCCATAGTAACCATTGCCTTCTTTATTTTTATATACTCACTGGATTCATCAAGTCAATCTAACTCGTACCTATTTGATTGATATAAATAATGGAACGTTTTTGGATTTCCCAATTTAAATTTTTTAATATCTTGAAAGTAACAAAAAAAACATAAAATGAGATTAATCTGGATTAAGTCAGAAACTTAAGAAAGTGCATAAATAAAGATTTTTTTAAATAAATTGACATAAAGTTAAGAAAATGTGATGACTTATGCGAAAGACGTCATGAACTAACATTTGGATACATGATACCATGTAGACATCAACGGATGAACTCAATTCAATCCCTTGGAATGGTACACAAAAGAGATACAATATATGTTTTAGATTAAAAAATGAGAACAACATGAACATATTTTGAATTTCACTTACCAGTCAATTAACTATATAGAGCTGTAGCAACGGAGAGAATTCAGAAAGAATCTTGGGGACACTGCAGGAATGCTTCATTTGAGTAAATAAAGAAAAAGATATCTTCATCAACAAGTTTTGCAACTGAGCAATAAAGTGGCTTTGATTTTGGAAATTGCCTTGAGATATATAATTGGCATGTCAATGTATTGCTTAACTTCAATCCCCATGGAGATAGAACAAAAAATTAATGAAAATTTAATGCGTATAGAATGTAATAGAAAACCAATTTTTCATTTCCTTTCTTGGTGAATCAATTAACAAATTCATCACATAGGAATCTCCGAGTTCTTGAGATGAGATTATCAACAAGAACAAATGAAGAACATGTTTGAGCCCCATTTTATTGTAAAAATACATTTTGAAATAATAGATTGATAGAGAATGTGTAGTTAAAAAGTAAGAAAAATTTTAGATTTGCGTGTAATATTATTTTATTGAAGAATGCGTGGTTAAAAAAAGGAGAGAACTATATTTTGAAAATAATGAGAATTAAGTCTCATTTCCAATGAATTCAGTGGTAACAAATATTTGAATAAGCAACTACAAACAATGGGGCCTAGTAAGAGTTTTGAAGCATAGATTTCTTCTTCCCAAAATGAAACATATATGCAAAAATATTTCAACCATCATACAGAAGAGAACGGTATAATCCCGGTTTCCCTTTTCATCAATAACAGATATTCCTCAAATGATGGGTCACATTTCTAGGAAAAGACTACTCCTTTGAATCCTGTTTTGTCATTTATATCAGAACTAAAAGAGATAACAATCAGATGATATAGCAAGAAATAAAGAATAAGTTCAGTGTCAATAGCCCTTTCATCAGCCAAGCCAAAGTACTCTATACTGACGAAAGACTGTTAATGCACATTCATTAGATCCAAAGATTCAAAACCTAATCATTTCAGTGATAAATAGCGCTAGAAATCATCCAATTAAATGATTAGTACTACTAGAAAAGCAGGATTTGCATAAATCAATTTTATGGACAGGCGATATCTAGTAGAAAGTGGAACAAGAATGGCTCGAACAGCATTTGCTAAATATGGACTTCGATTCTAAATTTTTAAAAGCTTGTGACTAATATATAGCTTGCTCCGTTCTTATCACCAATTCACAATAAGCAGAATAATATTGAGGAAACCTCCCAGAATTTCCACAAAGAAATGTCTAAGTTGCATCTAAAAGGAGAAAAAAAATTTCCCTATACGAAGATCCAGAACTGTACAAATAGAGATAAAAAATTGCTTCTATTAAATAAATCAATAAATGGTTAGGCGTAAGAAATGGAAAAGGGTGTCTCCCTTTTTCTTAATTATCTTCACAAGTTATAAAGAATACCCATGTCTATAACTTGCTAAGAAACATATCCTCCAATATTGTTTATCAACATCTCAAGAAGCTGTGGATCCAACCAAAAATAAATAGTCATATCAATGCTTCAAAGCAAGTGATCACGGGGACATATATAATCCACTGCAAGTAAAAGGGATCCATCAAACCACGCAAAAAAATTATATACCCTATAAGCACTTACCCTATAAATAATTGAGTGTTCGAAATTTTGAATCCTAGGCATTTTTTATAGCTTTTACAACATCTTTAGCTTGTCTATATTACCAAAATACATAAAATAGTGGTCAACTGGATAGTGCCATTTAGACACACAATGTTAAATTAAACAAAAGCAACCATATCTTAAGAATTAAACTTGATTCAGCAAGATAAAATTAACATCAACACAATTTTACAAATTTGTATTAAATTGCTCAAAGTGAATGGAAAAAGGTCCAAGTTAAATGTGACCTTCTACATCTAGAATGTATAATAATCATTAATTATATTTAGGAAAAAGAAAAAATAATTTTTTTTTTAACGAGATGAAAAGTAAAGAAACAACATCCAACGAGAACCTTCTGTCAAAATATTGACTAATAGAATTTAGGTCTCATTGAGTGAGCAGTGTTCATCAATAATAGCAACATTACAATGCAGTATAAAAGTATTGAAGCTATACCCTTGATCACATGCAAATAACTCACAAATCTTTGCGTTTTTTGCCCAATCCATCCCAGCAAGCTTGTCACTTGTTGCAGAATTCACAAGTTCATATTTATGATCCCCGTCGTAAGCAATCACAGAAAGTTAACAATATTAGAACCATCATCGAGATATAATGCAAAGTATAAAATTTTATCATTCTAAGACATTAATACGAGTTAGAGCATCTGTAGCTGATATATAAGATTTTATAAATCTCTAATAGGTCAGTAAGTGCATCTTGCAATTGAGTTATCTTTTCAGATTTTCAAGTGAATGCGATGATGTAGGTAACACAATATGATGCGTGTATTATTTTTAGCCACTAATTTCTCCCACTTAATACTGAGAATATATGTTCTGTTTAAATCCTTGAAAAAATCTCAAAGTTTTAATGAGTAATATTTTATAACGCAATTTGTTAAATGTCATTTGATTAGATAGCTTTTTCAAAATTCTTTAATGTCCATTTCAGCGTACTACGGTGGAGTGATTTTTATATATATTGCACTATAAAAAATCATTATATAAAAAATATTAGACTTTTAAACCAGAAGTCAAATATAATGAGAATAATTTAAATGTTGCCATGATTCTACAAGTTTTGCTACATATAAAATAGTAATCCTTATACAATAATGAGAAGCACCTCGTTCTCAATAGTAATTGTTTAGAAATTATTTGAAATCGTTCTTGTGATGCTAAACAACCACATTTGGGGAAGTTATATCTGCGTCCTTTTGTCAAGCAAACTACCATGCTCAATTGGTCACGTTTTCACAGTTGGCTTCAAATATTTTGGAGATGGAGGAAAGTGGAAAAAATCTCTTGATCGGGAGATGGTGAGAGGTGTCTCATAAAAGCAGCTAATATAAGTAGATAATAATCCTCTTAAGCCCATGTTTGATGAAATTTATTTCAAAACCTTTTTTTTAACATACTAATTTTCAACCGTACGTTCACACAATAAAACGCAAATAAAAAACTTTTTCCTGCTTTCAATCACACATTCTCCAAAAATTTATTATTCAAAACTTTGTTTTTACCAAAAAAATGACCATCAAAGATGGGTTAAGTAAGGAGTTGGGCTTTCAGCTTTTACAGTCATATATGATCGATTTCATACTTTATATCACTATTCTTCTCCTACTAATTCTCATCGGAGTTTCCAAGAGGGAGAAAAACCCTATCATTTCTTTGCAAGTTTTTGTCATGAGAATCACAATCAGCCGAGAAGGAGAGGGAGAGCAAATATCATTTCGAAAAAGATTTTTTAACATAAAATATTTAGATTTTAACTTGTTCGACAAGTGTTACTTTTGTTTCAATAAGTAAATCGTGGCGTGGAATGAAATCAAATCGAAATGTGAAAAATGGTTCTGTTTAATTTGAAAAAGTTCAAAATGTTTTCAACAATTTAGTTTGAAAATAGGCAAACCACCATCTGAACTCAATCAAGTTCACCCTTAATAGATAGTAATGAAAGAAAAAAGAAAATAAAAGTGATTCCCTTAATAGATAGTAATGAAAGGAAAAGGAAAGCAAAAGTGATTCCCGTAATAGCGTCGAGTGATATGATATGAAAGCTAATGAAAATGAGGTTATGGGAAAAAAATAAAAGCATCGTTCTATTAGAAAAAATAGGGCTGCCGCTACAAAAGAATTTGTATTTTGAAGATAGAAATGATCTTGTTTTGCTATGAGTTTATCGTAAATTATTGTTAGCACTATATTAAAAAAATAAAAAAATCCCGCGCTGCAAGGACACCAGGGGCAAATGTCTGGTGTCCGCGGACACCACGCTCCCCGCTGTGCGGAGGATTTTTTATTTTTTTTTTATTTTTTACACTCCGTACAGTGCGGAGTATTACTATTATTATTTTATACAGTGGTAACAATAATTTATGATAAACTCATAGCAAAACAAAATCATTTTTATCTTATATCTTTTAAAAGTGTACAGTACATTTTAAAATAACATCAACCAAATTTACAAACACTTATTTTTAACACTAATCAAGTACATGGTGGATTGTCTCTGGAAAAAAGTTTCACAAATGAACAGTATACGATGGATTGCCCAAGAAACAATAAGAGATTCAAAGTCAACAATTGTGGATATGGGTAGAAGGAAATCCATATTACCCTTAAAACTTGGATGAATAATGGAGAATGAATAGATAAAATGGGATTAAAAAAAAGTTTCACAAATGAATAATAAACGGTCGATTGCCTCTTTTAAGATAGTAGGGATTAAGGGAAAATTAAAGTCAATGTGCCAAACCTTTCATTTAGTTGCATACTTTACTCAAATCTTTCATTTATGCCACTTAAAGTACCAAATCTTTAAAAAATCGCAGCTCCAATGCAGATTGATGATTTCCGTTTATTTGACTACCAAAATTGTTAGTTGACCCCAAAAATGAAAAAAATTAATATTATTTACCAAATAGATAAGGGCAATTTGGGCATTACACACTTTTCCTTTCTATTATTGCACTTCACTATTCATTTTCCCTCTATTTCCATCACTATCAATATTTTTCCCTCTCCCACAGTTAGTCAGGAAAAATCGGCACGTAGATGGAGATGAATGTATGCAGATGTGATTCATCGGCGTATCATAGACCTCATGGACGAACCTAAACTCAGGAAGAAGATTTCTTACTTGTCCTCGAAGCCAATATCTGGGTGGATGTATCTTTTTTTTGTGGTGTGACCTTTCTATGTATAATCTCTCTAGAGAGTTGATTTCAGGTCTATTAAGGGCTAGGAGGGAAATGGAAGCTGAGATGGGCACCCTTCAAGCAAAAAGACCAAATGTGTGGAAGACTTGGTTGTTCAGCTTTGTGTGTATAGTGTTCGTAAAATGGGTTTGTATCTAGGTACGTAAGATGGGCTTGTGAGATGGGCGTTTTTAGCCTCAGAAATTTACATTTAGTATTTAGGCGTTGGGAGTTTTGTGTTATATGTTGTGAAATGTGGATGTAAAATGTGTTTGTGTTGTACCTTTCTTCCTTGAAATTAAGTGCCACTTTCCGTATTATTACCCATGTTCTAAAAAACGTGAAAAAGCGCCGCTTAGGTGCGCCTAGGCGCGACGCGCGACCAAAACTCGTTGAATTCGAGAAATGCGGGAAAAATGAGTTTTCCAACTAAAATGCGCGCCTAATGCGCCCCTATGCGCGCCTAGTCGCGCCTAATCCCTTTTTTTTTTTAAATCTGTTTTTTTTATATATTAAAAAATCTATTTTTTTTTATATAAAAATATATTTAATGCCTTAAAAATACGTAACGCATTATGACGCTTATTCTTCGCATTGACACGCCTAAACTTGTGATTCTTGATTCTCAGTCTCGACGCTTCGCAACGCATTACGCATTTTAGAACACTGATTATTACTGTTACCGTCTTTCACATTTCTATTTCTACCCTTTGTTTAATGAGAAATTAAAGTTCAGATCACACTCCAAATGTTTTGTATATGGTGCACCAAAGGTACCAAAAACCTCGAGTCATTCAATTCCTCTTCCTCTTTATATTCATCATTTATGGAATCTACTTGTACATCAGATACATTGTCTTCTTGCTCAACACGATGATCTGTTTCAATGTCAATATGCGGTTCAGTTTGCTCTAGTTGCTCCAGTTCAATATGTGGTTCGATATGCTTTGCGTGCTCGGTTCCACATCAGTTTGTCTAACCTGTACCTTTGATTGACAATATTGCACATCAGGTTCAATAGCCTGCACTTCTAATTGACCATACTGCACATCAATTTCAGCAGCATGCACCTCTAATTCAGCAAACAGCACATCAATTTCACTAGTCTACACCTCAGGTAAGTCTGCTTCAAAACTACTGTCAAAATCCACACCAACCACTGGTTCAACCCCAGTTAAATCAACCTCTGTTTTCCCAACCTCTACCTTTGTTTGACCAACATCAGTTTTACCAGGATAAGCTACTTCATCTGCTTTTATGTCATCTACTTCATCAACTATGTACAAGTCGTCACCTGCTAATGAATAATCATAAACCTCAATAGCATGGTTGTTTCTCATCCACTGGTTTATCAATGTACACTAAACTTTTCAACAATAACCAACTCCTCACCAGTCTCACAATCAACCACACAAATATTTTCATCACATGACAACTCCAAAACCCCAACACAGGCAAGCAATACAATTCAACCATCCTACTTTCACCAAGCCACCTCATTACATTTATGAAATTTGAATATTTGACCAACAAGAATGATGTTTCACTCAATCTCTTTTTCTCCATCTTGTACAGATATCTGATTCTACCAGAATATCCCAACATCTTCATGGCATTGTCAAGAAGAAATCCGTTGAAGAAAATATGGTTGACATAGTCCAGATAACTTACTTTATCGTGCTCACATACAAAATTTCTCATATTTTCAAATAAAATTCTACCATGATGTAGACATATGCTAAAATACTTCGTATTTTCCCAAAACAAAAAAATCAAACTTAACCCTTTTTTTAGTTCGAGCAATGCACGTGTACATAATAAACTATTACATAGTATATTAACTCCCAAGTTATCAAATCACTCAACATTTTCACATTTTCCAGTTCATGAAGACTATCTATATGCACAGCTTGAAATAGCAAAATTTCATACTGTAAGTGAGAATTTCAAGGAGCACACTTACCATAAATAGGTTGGGGAAGAGAGTCTTGAATATGGGATGCAAAATCTGGTGGAAGATCATCTTCTTTTTCGTATTTGTCATCCCCATCATCGTGGGTTTTCGCATGTTCCATAATGGATGATGAAATGAAGAGTAATTGACTTTTTTAATTTTAAAAAAAGTGTGTAATGTCCAAATTGCCCTTATTTATTTGGTGAAAATTATTAATTTTTTTACATTTTTGGAGTAAAATAATGATTCTGGTAGTCAAATAGACGGAAACCGTCAATTTGGACTAGAGCTGTGATTTTTTTGTAGATATGGTACCTCATGTGTCATAAAATGAAAGGTTTAGGCAAATTTGCAACTATGTGAAATGTTTGGTACATTGGCTGCAATTTTCTCTATTATTAATCTTATAATTTCGAGTTAATTAAACCATGTTTGATTTTCTTTACTTTACTCTAATTTATTTCTTATACTCATTTTTAACTATACATTTACAGAATGAAATGGGATAATTGCAGCAAAAGTTCCAAACCTTTGAAATTTAGCAGATTTTCTCCAAATTTTTTATTTGTTGAACCGTTACCTCCAACATTTTCAAAGATTGCACGTGAGGCCCTTTGGACGGTTTCCATCCATTTTTCCGTCATTTGACCCCTAAAATAAAAAATTGACAACTCTCTACCAAAATTGGGGAGGCAAAATGGTAACTTACTATTTTTCCCATAAAATAATTAAAAAGTTAAATCAAAAAAAAAAAAAGGGAAAAAGGAATATGTATTTCTTCTCCCTCGCCCCACGCCCACCCCCACGCACAAGCCGGGAAATTATTGAAAATACCCTAAATTCAACCATACCCTTTCCAAAATACCCCTTTTTACTATTCAACCTTAAAACTACCTAAAATACCCTTAAAATAACAAGTTTTAAAACAAATCATTTTAGTCCTTAAACTTTAAATCTAATTTTGGATTTGACAAAATTGTTTGCCGCCTGCAATAAAAAATTAACTTCTCTTCACCATCAACTCTTTCCACCTATCTTGAGCCAAAAAATTTAATTAATAATTTTATTTTTGAATTAATTGTTTTTATTTTATTTTTGCATTTTAGGTCACCTAATAATGGTATCAGAGCAATAATGAAAAGCCCCGATCCTCTCACTCGGGACTCATGCCCGAACCGAGGCTCTCCGTAGGGGATGCTGTTAAACCATAAACAGTTGCAAGCTGATAGGTACCACAGAGTGGGCTGCTCCTTCTTATGGAGTTGGCTCTGACCTAATAATGGTATCAGAGCCCTATATCTTGAGGAATTAGAGAGAATGGAAGATAATAACGAAATTTGCATAGGATGGTACGTTAACAGTTCTACTGAATATTTAGATACTGATAGTTATATTCAACATCTTATTAATAAATCAAGAAACTTGACTAATAAAATAAAAGACTCTGATAGTCTTAAATTAAAGAAAAAATTTGAAAAGAAAATTACTTTTCTTTTAATAGATTTTGATGAAATTCTAGACGAAGATATAGGATATCTTGTTAAAATGCCTATTCTTATAGAAATGAAAACTTTAAAAAGAATACAAAGAGTTCTTAATAATGAAATTAGGAGAATTGAAGAATTAGATACCTAAGAATCATGGAAATTGAAAATTCAGAAAATTTAGAAACTGAAGTATACGAAGGAGTAGAGGGATATGCCTTAAAAGGAAAATTTGATTGGGAAAAATTTAGAAAAATTAATAAAGCAGAATTAAGTCTAAAACCTCCAGGAGAAAATAAATTATTTAATATTTTAGGATCAGCCTTTAGAAGAAAGAAGTTAGTCATTAATGAATATCATGAAATAGAAAAAGCCATAGATATTAAACATACACAAGGAAAAATAAAATTAAATCTTATAACAAAAAGAAATATTAATGAATTCCTAGGAAAATTAAAACAAGAAAAACGAGATAAAATATCTTATGTTTACCTTGTTGGAATACAAATAATAATAAAATCATGTTTTAAAGAAGGAATTAATAGTCCTATAATACTTAATTTACAAGATGAAAGATGTATAAACTCAGAAAATGGAAATTTAGGAATAGTAAAAGGAAACTTAGCCTATAAAAAATTAAAATTTACTTGTTATCCAAGATATTGTGTGCATATAAATGATAAAAATTTAGATGATTGTCTTAGTCTACATTTTAAGATGACTAATAAAATATTAAAAGATGATAATAAAGTCTTTACTATATTATATCAAGGATTATATTGTTATACAAATAGTAATTATGGAAATATATATAAGGAAAAGCCTTTTATAGAAATTGACGAAGAATTTAGGGATATAGGAGAAGCAATCTTACCTAGAGAACAAGACATAGAAGAAATAGAAAATTTTGAGATAGGACATGATGATGCTATAAGTATTGATCAACCTATAATACCAAAACAAATAACGTATAAAGAAAATAAAATAATTATTGGAAATAATACAGTAAGACATAGTATTTCAAAAATAATACAAAGTAAAAATAATAGTGTTTATGGAATCAAGGGAAAGTTTTTTAATGGAAATAAATGGATAAATGAAATTAAAATACTTATTGATACTGGAGCAAGTCAGAATCATATTTGCTCTCTTATTGATGAAGGAATTAAAAAGAAAAAAGTTAAACCTTATAGTTATAGAGATTTTGAAGGAAAAATAAACTCTTGTGATATCATAGGACAAGTTCAAATTAAATTAGGAAATCTATTATTAAGCATAGAATGCTATATTGATAACAATATGAATTTTGATGAACATCCAATATTATTAGGAAATTCATTTTTAAATAGTCTTGATAATTATAAAATAGAAAAGGAAGGAATTCTTATTATACATCAAGGAATAACTACATATTGCCCTAAAGAAAAATGAGTAGAGAAATAAAATTCCCAATAAGTGTATATATACAAATAACTATATTTGAATCAAAAATAACTACTTGTGCTCTAATTGATACGAGAGTGAGATAAGCGTCTTTAAAGAATTTTTATTACCAAAATGGATAGAAAATAAACAACAATTAACTCTACAAGGAATAACTGGAGTAAGAGAATCTTTAAAATATAAAAATGAAAATATAGAAATTATAATAGGATCTAAAATAGTAACTATAAGAAATGTTTACCAATATAATATTAATGATTGTGATATTATTCTTGGAAATGACTTTTTACAACAGTTTAGTCAATATAGTCAAAATATTTATACTATTCAATTAAAAACCCCATGTGGACATTTACTAAAAATTGCTAGAGAATTCAAACCATTCGTAGTTCAAACACCATTTCAGTGGTGAAAAAATAGAATTTATACCAAAATTACTCAATTATTCAATCAAAACAATTACTCTTGATCAAATAAAAGATCTTTTAGCTAAAAATTATAATGAAAACCCACTTGAAAAATGGGAAAAATCAAAAACAACAATTAAAATAGAACTATTAGAACCAACAATCATTATTAGAGTCAAACATATGCTCTATAATCAAGAAGATAAGGAAGAATTTCAAATACAAATTCAAGAACTTCTTAATCAAAAACTTATAAGAAGAAGTAAAAGCCCTCAGAGTAGCCCAAATTTTATGGTTAGAAATCATTCAGAGATAAAAAGAGGAAAACCTAGGATGGTAGTAAATTATAAAGAATTTAATAAAAACACTAAGTTTGATGGATATTATTTACCAAATAAAGAAGTATTAATAAATATAGCTAAGAATAAAAAATATTATTCAAAATTTGATTGTAAATCTGGATTTTGGCAAATTAAACTAGAAGAAAATAGTATACCATTAACAACATTTAGTACCCCTCAAGGACATTATGAATGGATAGTTATGCCATTTGGATTAAAAAATGCACCACAAATTTATCAAAGAAGAATGGATGAAGTTTTTAAAACCTATAATTTTCTTATTGTTTATGTTGATGATATACTTGTTTGCTCAGAAACATATGAAGATCATCTTAAACATCTTAGAATTTTTGCTACACTTTGCTCAAAAGAAGGTATAATACTTAGTCAGAAAAAGGCAGAAGTAGCAAAACATGAAATTGAATTCTTAGGAATGATAATAAATAGTGATGGAATAAAATTGCAACCTCATATTTCAGAAAAAATAATTTTATTTCCTGATAAATTAGAAAATAAGCAACAAATTCAAAAGTTTTTGGGTTGTCTTAATTATGCTGAAGGATTTATAGAAAAACTTGCAGAAAAAAGAAATAAACTTCAGAAACTATTAAGAAAATCAAATAAATTAGGTTGGAATGAAGAACATACTCTTTGTGTTAAAAATTTAAAAGAAAACTGTAGAAATTTACCTAAACTTAGACTTCCTGATGAAAAAGATAAATTAATAGTTCAAACCGATGCTTCAGATTTATATTGGAGTGCTTTATTAAAAACTGATTTAAATGAAATTTGCGGGTATACTAGTGGAACATTTAATAATGTCAAGTAAATTATTCAACCAATGAGAAAGAATTATTAGCAGTTGTTAAAGGAATAAACAAATTTAAAATGTTTTTATTACCCAAGGAATTTATTGTTCAAACTGATAATACACAACTTAACGGACTAGTAAATAATAAATTACCAAATTCACCTCAACATAGAAGATTACATAGATGGCAAGTGTTACTATCTTTTTATAATTTTAAATTTGAATATATTAAAGGAAAAGATAATTTATTTGCTGATTTCTTGAGCAGTAATCATGAATATGGAAAAGATTGAAGCATTTACAAAGGAATTACAAGATCTTCTAACAGATTTTAATGCGTATTATCTTGTTGTTCAAGAAGATCATCTTGATATTCGACAAACTTTGTGTGATTTATCAAGCAAAGTTGTTGAAAGTGGGAAAAATATTGAAAAATTGAATGATAATAAAGAAAAAATAGTTGAAAAATTGTCGAATGTTTAGACTTTTTTGCAAATTGTAGCCAGGAGTATCCTCCTTTAAAAGGTGAATACACAAAGGCTAGTCACATCCCATTTCGGGAGATTAATACATCCACGTCGAGTGGAGAATCAAAATTTAAGAGAAATGACTCTCTTACCTCGCAAGAGGAAAAAGTCATGAAAAAGGGTCCACAACAACTACCTCGTCGGCATGGACAAATTGTTGGAAAAATTTACAAGTGTAAAAGGAGCCACCGAATTCAGTACTCAAACATCTTTATCAAAAGGCCCATTTGAACAGCCTACTGTTATCGGTGAATTCTAAGAAAATAAAAAAGTACCGATTTGTGACCTTAAATCACCAAAGGAAATAATTACTACTCATTACATCAGAATTAATCTACATCCTATGGAGAAGGAGTATTATGAATTTTTAGAATAGGTATATAATTTCAGAGAAATTCTCTTTACTTGACAGCCCTTCCAACGGCGATTTATCCAAGGAGCAGCGCAGTTCAAGGAGCAGATCACAATATTATTCGAAAATTGGCAACATTTGAATTTTTAGATCGACTCTTCCCAGGAACAGATCTAAAAGAAATTGAACAATTTGATAAATAATTTACTAATTGTGTTAGAAAAATTCAGTGATAAGCAGTCAGTTGAACTCAGATTTTACACAATTAGTCCTGAATATAAAGAACCAGAATGGTATGGAAAACATCATCTCATCACTATTCGAAAGAATAATGGAAATCCATTCAAGGAGATTCAGATTTTCAAAGAGTTACCCACTATTAATAAGAAATTGATGATTTATAGGAGAGCTCTTGGAATAAAATCAGTATGTTCAACAATGCAATTCTTTTATGGAGAAAGATACATGGTCGATGGAATGAGCAATAATTGGATTCTTATCTCGTAGGGAGATAAAGAATCAAAAATTCTTGAAGAAAAAATCATGGAATTATGAACGATCAATTTTCCGGAAGTGAAGAATGCATTAAAGAAGCCTCGCCGACTAATGGGACACGTCCACAAGTAAAGGACGATTAAGAAAAACGTGATCGACAAAGACCATGTGAACTTTGAAGATAAGAAGACAAATTGTCTGGAATCAAAAGAAATTGCCGACAATCGGAATAAAGACAATCAACAACCACTTTTAATATTTTCAACCACATTTGAAATTATTGTACTTTTTACTTTTGTGTTGTAAAAATCTGATTGGCCAGAAGCTTCTCGGTGAAGTGCGAGCCTTTCTATAAATTGAGACTTTTCTCATTAGGAAGGATCATCGAAAATTAGCCATCTGAAATCTCATCCTGAACTACCATCTAAAAACCCTCAACAATGATCTTTGTAATCATTCTCTTTAGAGAGTAGAAACCACTCTTCGGAGTATCAATCTCTGTAAAAATCTTTGTATAATAGCTTTCAAGCTATCTTCAGATCAATAAAATCTTTGAGTTTGAAATAAATCTTTTATTACGCTTTGAGTGTTGTTCTACACAGTGAGTCTGTTTGAGAGTTTTGAGTGCCTTTGTGTCCATTTTGCTGTGATGCTGTCGGACTTTGGCCAACTCTTGTGACGAAGGTGACCAGGAACATATAACATTCTTGCTATTTGGCGAAGCGTGGTAATGCCCTTATTTTAAGCTACAAGAAAATTTATTGTCTGAAAATTTGCATGAAAATTATTATATAAGAATTTTTATGAGATTGTTTACTTTGAAGAACTTTTATCATGGAAAGTTACGAGTTTTATTATAGATCTGTACCTTTTAGATATACTAATAGTATTGATTATAGTCACATAATAGAAATTCCAGAAACTTATGATAGTTATACTAGAGGAATAAATTTCATAAAAAGAGATAGTAGATATTATGAAAAATGTCTTACAATTGTATCATTTGGATTAAAAGAAAAATTGCCTAAAGAAATAATAAAAATGATTATATTTTTCTGGTTAGATAGTGAAACTAGTGAAAGAACTTTTGAAACTACAGAACATGTAAGTTATAATGAAGTTTCTGAATTATATGATTTTGATCTTAGTTTTGACGATATAGAATAAAAATATGCCTGGAATAACTAGAAAATTTTGTGATAATAAAATAAAAATTTTAGAAGAACAGATAATAACTGACAACAATCGTAGAGAAATAGAAAGGGAAATTTCTAATTGGAATAAAATTAAAAGAGAATTATTAAGGAATGAAATTACAAGAGAATTAAGAAGAGAAGAACAATTTAGAAGAGAAATAAGACAAATGATAAATAATATAATAATTAATTCCTTAAATATACCAGACTAATATGAGTTTACCAACAAAGATAAGATTTGATAAACAAGAAATAGAAAATATTAGATTACCAATAGGAAGTTATCGTACTAAAAATGGAATACAACTCTATTTCAACCTTTAAGCTCATGGGGAAATACAGATGAATGGTTAAATATGACTACAAATTGGACTAATGCATTTTTATGGCAACAATTAGGACAATTAAAATCTAAAGATATAGAGGCTATAGACGAAATAAATAATATAGATCCAAAAGATGAAATAGCTAAAGAAAGGTTAGAAGTTTTAAGCAAAAATATGTCTAAACAATTTAATAAAATAAAAGAAAAAATAAATAATTTAGAAATACTTGATGAAGCTAAACTTGAAGAAATTCAAAATCGAATATCAAAAATTGCAACGAAAAATAGTATTAATAAAATAGCAACTTTAGAAGAAAAAGTAGACATTATTAATTATAAACTTGATATTCTATTAAATAAATTAGGATTTGAAATTGAAAAACCATCTTATAAAAAACCTAAAATATGAGTATGAATGATAAAATCAATTTAATTGAGAAAAATATAAAAGCAATTGATGAAAAAATAACTAGAATTGAAATAGACTACGAAGAAGAAAAAGAAAAGCTACAAAATAATTTTTTAAGAATAGAAAATCTTTTAAATAGAATAATAGAAAATCTAAATAAAGAAAAACCATTTAAACCAGATTATGCCAAAGAACTTAAAGAAGTTAGAAAGAAAATTGAAAAATATGAAGAATTAATAAAACTTAATGGAGGATTAAAAGAAGATATAGAAAGATTATTGATTGATCTTAGAAAGCAAGAAGAAAATCTTATAGAAAAAGAAGAAGGAAAATTAATCATAGAAGAACAATGAACGAAGAAATGGAAAATTTAATATTTGACTTAGAAGACTTAAAAATTTGTGAAGAAATAACTAAAAATCATATGGTTGGAAAAACAGGAGGACCACAGCAGTTAAACAAGAAGAATATGGAGAAACTAGTACAAATTAGATATGAAGCGAGAAATAGACCCTAGAAGATATGTTAATACAAAAGTAGATTTTAAAACTAGCAAAGAAAAAATGTATAGAGACCAATTTAAACCAGTTTTAAGAGAATCAAACCCAATGAAAATTGCAGGATCATATTTAAATTTAGATTGTGAATTAGATGTTAGAAGAGCTATAAATGAATGGAGTACTAATATGATAGCACACTTTAATTATAATCGAAGTAATACCGATAATAAAAATAGAACTGAATATTTATTAGCAACATTTAAAGGAAATGTATTTAATTGGTATAGAGGATTAGAAGAAACAACAAAAGGAATTTGGAAAGATAGTATTGAAGCAGGATTTGGAATTAGTATAATAGAAGGAATAAATAGAGTCGCTACAAGAATCTATAGAGAATTTTCTGGAGAAGACTGGGTAAATGAAAGTACTAAAGCTAGATTAGAAGAAATAGAAGATGCTAAAAAAAGAAATGAAAAATTACAAATCTGTAATATGTGTTACCTTAACGAATATTGTTGTGAATATAGTAAATATTATTATATGATGTTTGGGAGTGGAGCTGATAATAATTATTATAAAGAAGTTTTTATTAGGAAATTACCACCACCATGGAATAATTATTTTCAAAATAAGATTAAAGAAAAACAATTAGGAAGAAATGAAGAAGGTTATACATTAGGATTTATTATAAGAACTATAAAAGATGAAATAAGTACTATGTGTAGTAATCAAATGATTTATAAACAATCGGTGATTTATACAAGATAGGATTTGTTGTAGAGATACCAAGTACTGTGAACCTGGGGATGTTATGATTATAAAAGAAAAAGAAAAATAAGACCCAAAAAATATAAAAAATATAATAAGTTTAAAAAAAAATATTTTAAACCAAAGAGAAAATATTTTAGAAGAAAATATAAACCTTATAATAAAAAACCATTAGATAAAAAACGATGTAAATGTTGGAATTGTAATGAAGAAGGACATATAAGCACTGAATGTCCAAAAAAGAAAGTTAGGATATTAATTACGGACTTTGAACAAATTAGAGATGAATGTGAAGAAGTTAATATTGAAGAAATAGAAGTAAATGAAGAAATATTTGAGGAAAAATCAGATTTAGAAGAGACATCTAGTGATGACGAATAAAAATAAGAATAAAACTAGTTTCTAAAAAATATAAAGTATGAGGACTTAATTTACAATAACAAAACATTTCATTAAGGGCAAAATTGACTTTTACACGAAAAACCCAAATGGGTCATTTGACCCGGCTATTTTGAAAAATCCCCCCGCACAAGCCCAACCCATCAACCCAAAAATAGAAATCTGCCACCACCACGTCCACAGCCATCCACCACCACCACCACCACCACCACCCCCGTGGACACCAATTTCTTGTTGATCCTTTATTCTTCTTCTCTGAGTGGGCAAGAAATGGCGACTTCAATTTACAAGCACCCACCAAACTCGCACCCACCAATCTCACCCCCACAGTCCCAATCCCTACCCCAACCACAATTCTTCTTCAAACCCACTTTATTGAAGGCCAGAAATGCCCATATACCCATTGCCTACAACTGAGACTTCAATTGAAACCCTCTTCCCTAAATGCGTCAGTGCATTACTTCTTATCGTGGGTAATTTGGTGCAGCCAAGGCCTATAATTTCTGTTGACAGTAATGTTGAAACAATAGGTAGATCTATACATGGGTCATCTGAAAATCATACTTCTTCTGAACTAGTAACAGAGAAAAGTTTGACTCCAGTCGCCGTTGATAAAGAATCAGTCCCTGTTTTTGATAACATACTTGGAAAAATGACTGGTCAGTTGACGATGGAGGAGAGTCGTATGGTAATGTCAATTGTGTGTGACTTGATAAAAAAGCCTGTACCACCTATGGTAATGCAGGCTGTTCTTCATATATGTGCTCGCTTGACAAAATCACATGCTTTTGCTGTGCAATTCCTTGAAAGTGGCGGCATGACTTCCCCTTTTGGTATTCCAAGAAGTTGCTTCTTTCCTGGATATGACACCTTCGCGTCAGCTATTGTTCGGCATCTTCTTGAAGATCCCCAGACATTGCAATCAGCCATTGAATTGGAGATAAGACAAACTCCGAGTGGAAACCGTCATTCTAGTCATATTTCTATGAGAACGTTTTTGACATCAACAGCGCCTGTTAAATTGAAATCTCATCCCACCAACCCAACCCCTATCCCCACCCCCACCCACTATTTGCTTCAAACCCACTTTATTGAAGGCTAGAAATGCCTATATACCCATTGCCTACAACTTGATTAGCCAGCTTGGTGGGTGCCTGTAAATTGAAGTGACCCTTTTTTACCCACTCAGAGAAGAAAAATAAAGAATCAACAAGGAATTGGTGTTCGCGGGTGGCGGTGGCAGATTTCTAGTTTTAGGTTGAGGGGATGAGCTTATGCGTCGGGTGGGTCGGTGGGGTGGGGGAGTTCTTTATTATTTTTTTTTTTTTTGTTTTTGATTTAACTTTTCGATTACTTTATGGGAAAAATAGTAAGTCACCATTTTGCCCTCCCCTATTTTGTTAGAAAGTGGTCAATTTTTTATTTTAGTAGTCAAATGATAGAGAAATGGATGGAAACAGTCCAAAAGAGCATCACGTGTAACGTTTGAAAAGCTTAGGGGTAGAGGTGTCAAGACGAATGGGCCAGTCAGCCCCGTAAAAACCAGCTTTGATCGACCCGGGATATCGAGCCAGCCCTTGACCCGAGCTGGAGGTTCACGGGTAGGGGTAGGCAAAAACCGAACCAACCCGACTAACCCGACCGACCCAAACCAACCCGATCGGGTTGGGTCGGTTTTTTTCCATTTTTTTTCTTGGGTTGGGTTCTGGCAAAGCTTAGTGGGTCGGGTTAGATCGGGTTGTGGGTTAATCCATCCAACCCGACCCAACCCAACCCAACCCGTAAATAAAAAAAAAAAGGGGGCCATTTTTTTTCAAACATATTTCAACTTTTCGGTTTCTATCGGCTATTCAACCTTCAATTCATTTCCCAAGGTAAATTACCAAGTTTGCATTTTTTTTTCCGGCTTATTACTAAGATTCAGCCCTCATTTTGCAGACTTTTTTGTACAAACTTATTTAATAGATCATTGAGCATGACCAAGAAACGTATTTAACTTCTCATTTGTTCATCTTCACTACTTTATTTAGTGGCTACTCGTTTATTTCCATATATTCATTTATTTCTCTTAGATTCTCGTTTTAGTTCTGATTTTCTTGTTGAAAATTTGAATTGAGACATGAGCTAAAACATTGTAATTTAGAACTAGTTAATGGAAATCATTGATACAAACTGACCAACCCAATCCAACCCAACCCGACCGACATATAATTAGGTTGGGTTGGGTTGGGTTTCAACATTTACATGGGTTGAGTTGGGTTGGATTTCGAACAAACCGACAATGTTGAGTTGGTTTTGGGTTGGGGCAAAAACCGACCCAATCCAACCCACGCCCACCCCTATTCACGGGTCAAGGAGGTGTGACCTGCGTACTTCTCGGGTTGCACCTTCACGGGCTGCAATTAACCCGCTGGTCAGTGAAAAAAAAATTTAAAAATTGAAAGCAAGCTGGCAGTTAGGTGATTAGAAATTAATATTTGATAATAGTATTTAGAAATGCATTTAGTTGTTACTTGTTTAAATTAAATTTAATTTTGCAAAATTATAAATAATTCATGTAACATTAAATTTGAATTCTATGTAAATATTTTTTGGTATAAATATGAATTTATCATTTTATTTAATTCTTAATTTACATTTAACAAAAAAAATATTTTTTATTATAAATATGAAAAATTTTATATTTTTATAATTTTATTTATATAATAATACGGGCCAAATCGGAACAAATCATGGCCCGTACGACCTGTGACCCGCATGGGCTCGACCCAGATGGGTCAGCGGCTAGCCGGGTTGTAGTCCAAAATTTATGCACGGACCCGAAACCGGTTCGGAACCCGTAGCGGGAGGACTTTTTTCACGCGAACCGTTACCGGACTCATATGTTAGCAGGCCGACCCGGCCCGGAATACCCCTCTGCAATTATTCCTAATTTATTTGGACTCATTTGCACTTTTTAAAAAATTTAGGAGTAAGATTACAATTTGTTCCTTATTTTTCTTTTCTTTTATTTAAAAAGAAGGGTATATTAGTCATTTTACCATGGGAAACAGTGAAAATGACGTTTTACTCAATGAAACATTGAAATAAGGGCAAAAATGCAAAAAAACAAAAAGGAACGTAGGGACATTTTCCACAATATGAGTCAAACGTAGGGACGTTTGCCACTATTAAGCCAATGACGAATATACATTCATCACTAGAACCCTCTTGAGCTCCATTTTATTTTTCTAGTGATATAGTCGCTTTCAACAATTGCATAAATGTCAATAGTCAATTTATAAGATTTGAAAATGTTATGTTATGCCTCTAGGTAGGGGTGTCAACGAGTCGAGCCACATGCCGAAACTCAAAGTTTGGGCTCGGTTCGAGTTTTTTTTGGATCGAGTCGAGTCGACTCTATTTTTTTTATTTTTTAATTTGTTATAAATCTAAATTTTTTTTAATGAATTTAAAATTTATGTAATTTATACGTATTATAAATAATAATTTAATATTAACATATAAAAAAATAAAGTTAAAATTTAAAAATAAATAAATAAATGAGAATTAAAAAAAAAAAAGATGTAACTGATGACAGCTGCTTGCATTGAAGGCAATTGTAAGCTGACTGTCACAACAGCTATAATTTTAGCTGCATGCTATATTTTTTTTCATTTTTTTAAATTTTTTTTAACACACGGCTCACGGGCCCGTGACGAGCCACGAGCGGCCCGAGCCACGAGCGGCCCGAGTTGACTAGCCATTTTGTCATTCCTACCCTTAGGAATTGGTATGAAGATGGGAAAACTTGGCAAGATCCAAACAAAATAAATAAATGATAAATTAAAAAATGTTCAGTGTTTTTTTTTTCAATTTGAGTAACCATTTGTTCACGTATTAATAGGAATTTTAAGGTTTACAAATAACTCTCTATTGATGGAAATGCATCTAGTTTACAAGGGAAAAACAGACTAAAGTACGAGTAACTTTGGTAATTTTATGTTTTATCGATTCTTGGTAACCAAAAAGGTTATTGGATCCTTTTGGTCCTACAAATTCTAGGTTTTATTGATTCTTTGGAAACTATGTATAAATGTTATTGGATCCTTTTGGTCCTACAAATTCTAGGTTTTATTGATTCTTTGGAAACTATGTATAAATGTTATTGGATTCTTTTAGGTTGTTGTGAACTTGGGACCACCCTACAAGTATAGATGAAGATATTTATATTTGGAAATTAGGTTCACAACTTTTAAAAAGGGAAATAATTAGCACCTAAATTAATTATGTTGTTAATCACTTATTAATTACGCTCTGTTAATATGCTAAAATTCGGCCGACAAACCCTTCTCTTAAAAAGTAAACTACGCTCTTAATATGCATTCATCTAAAACACAGTTGACAAACCCTCCTCTCCAATCTAATTTTTATGCTACGATTATCAATTTTGAGTGATTCAAACATCTTTTAGAAGCTTGCAACGCTGTTGTAATAAATATATTATGGATGGTATTTAAATGTTGAAAATTATTTTGTATGAATTATTGAATGCAAAACTATGATTATTAATTTTTTTTTCTTTTCCTTATTGATATCAATGTAAAAAATTATGAAGTTTAAATCATGATTATTAAATTCATTTGTTGTGGTCAATTTCGACTTGTTATTATGAACACATCATTTATAAATTTTAAATTTGAAAGATGTATTTCAAAATTTGTTATGAATGCTTTTAAAAGAAAAAGAAAAAGAAAAACCTGAATCAACAAGTGAAGAAACAGAGCTTTTAAATAAATCAAAAGAGGTAGCAGAAAAATAGAAATTGAAAGAATATGAAAGTTACAACCTTCCTCTATACAGAAAGCTACAAGAAATAGAAACTACTTTGCTGGAATATAATAATAAACAATTCGACAAGGTTGTTGGATAAAGTGATATATTTTAAAGTTTTGATTGATATTTTATAACTTTTTTTGAGTTTAAGTCACTTTTTTTAATAGTATTTGTCATTCTTTTTTTTTTAAATTCTTATCACTTTTTTGAGTGACAAGCATAACTTTTTAAATAAAAGTATATCACTTTTTAATAGAGAAGTAACATTTAGGGGGTGTTTGAGCCCTATTATTTTTTTTGAAAAATATATTTTGAAATAGTAGACTGATAGAGAACGTGTGGTTAAAAAAGAAAGAAAAGTTTTTGATTTACATGTAATATTATTTTAATGAAAAATGTGTGGTTGAAAAAAAAATATATATATTTTGGGAGAAAGGGAATCAAATATCCCCTTAACTTTATACCGTATTTTTTACTTTCAAAAAATATTTTATATGATTAATGGGTTGACTGAGTTGGTAGATGACGGTAACGGTGAATTAACTTAAAGATGCTTGATGTTTTGATTTGTGTTCTGCCGATAGACCGACTTAAAGATGTTGGCAATGAACGGAGAAAGAGGAGGAACGATGGTTGTGTCATTTTATCGAACTGATTTTAATGTTTTAATTGATGTTTTGTTATTTTTTTGAATTTATGACACTTTTTTAATTTCTATCAATTTTTTTTAGTGTTTGTCCCTTTTTTGGAATTTTTGTTACTTTTTTTAGTGTGTCTCACTCTTTTTGTTACTTTCTTTAAATTTTTATCATTTTTTGAGTGACAACAACACTTTCTAATAAAAGTACATTGTATGTCATTATAAAAAAAATAACACTTAACTTTTAAAAGTGACATTGTGTATCTTTTTTTTTTCTTTTTAATAAAAAAAGTGTCATTTTTTTAGTGACACTTAATTTTACACAATATTTTTTTTACTTCTAAAATACTTTCATATGATTTTTTAAAAGACCATTAATTATAGAGGTATTTTTGTAAGTTACCTTATTTGTATTGTATCTATAATAAGATTTAATGATTGAAAAGTGAAAATAATACTATGATTTTCAATAATTTAAGATTGTAAAAATGTTTAAAAGGGATAGAATTCCTTTTTAAAATGATTGATTAATTATTTATATATTTCAAGGAATATTTGATGGTAGAGACATTTAACAAGGCTAATATTTGGTTAAAATTAAAAGCAAGTAAAAGTTACTTTCTAGTACCTCTTTATTTTGTAAATATTTTTGAATAAGTTTCTTTTATTACTTTTAAGTAAAAAATTTTTTATTTATTTTGAATGTAATTGTTATATTGATATCAATATAATTAACTTATATAAAAAAGTAATTTATTCATTCTTGTTTTAATTAATAAAAAATATTTTAAAATATTTATTTACGTATATGTAAATGTTTTAGGCTGGCTTGTGATACGATTTAACTAAGCCCCTGTTTGGTTGCGATTAAAATCTTGATTTTAATTTAAATCAAAATCAACAATTTCTTTCAATCACATATTTTATAGGATCCACAACTTTTCAACTACGTATTTCATCAATTTTTATCAAAATTTATTAAAAATCTTATTTTAATCTCTACTAAATAGGGGCTAAGTATATAACTTGTAAGTATTAAAAAGAGCTCACTTGAGTCGTAAATGTTCGAGGACGAGTCTGAGTATGGGAATTGTTAAGGATTGAGCACTCGCTCAAACAGTTCACACTATGGTATTCTGATTTATTTTCATAATAGTTTTCTTATATATAAAGATATACTCTTAATTAAATATAGTGTTTTACTATGATTTTGTAAGAAGTTTATTTTTGGAGTAATTTTATTTAGCATCGTTGGTGTCAAACACCAGTGTAGGGGTAACTGCATGACTAAATAATAGATTTATTTATATGCAATATCACATGATTCAATTAATTAAACATATCAAATGTTGTCATTTAAACTGGTACTCTAGCATTACTGGTGTTATGTAACATTATTTTTATTTTTGGTGTACAATAATACATTTTAGGGTTAAAAATCTTAATAAGCATTGAACTTCACTTAAAATTTTCACTAGATCACTGAATTTTAAAAGTTTTTCCATTAATCAGTGAAGTTTGTTATATGTAATCACAGCCATCACTCATAGAATGGTCGTTTAAAAAATTGACGAAATTATTGACGTGGCTAACTGAATAGCTTATGTTGTGCGCTTTTTCAATCAATGGATGCCAAATAATAAAGTTATCAATGTGTTTGATTAATCGTGTTTTAAAAACACGTTTTTCTCCCAAAAAAGTGAAAAAATTAATTTTTAATCCGTTATACGATATCACACAATTCATTTAATTGAACTTATCATGTGTGATCATCTAAATTGATGCTCTAGCACCACTTATGTTAGGTCAGATTATTCTTATGGAAAAAGCCTCTTGTATCGAGGAGGGACTACCGAATGGTGTCCCTCCTCTCACATGAGGCGTGGCCTCTACATGTATTAAATAATGTCGACCAGTAGCCCTCACCTCCTATTGTGAGTAGTAGGTAAAAGATTAGGTAAAAAAATTCGATAAGTGTAGCAAAATCTTATTTTTGAAATATTATAATACTTTTTACCAATTAAGTCTTTCAAGAAATGCCTTACAAGATGGGATGCTACAAGTACGATGACAATTAACCGATGGTGATAACAAGTCAAACCGTATTATCCAAACAAATGGCATAGGTCAATTGGCATCAACCTATCATCGATTGTGATGTGAAACAGAATAAATCATGTTGGTACACCTACCTCCTCCTAAGATTTGCATTTCCTTTTCAAATAGTGATTTTACTTTCCACGTGGTGTAATCAAATTTAATAGTGGAGAATACTCCACCTTATCTTATACATTTTCAATTTCATTCCTTGGCGTATATTCATTGACTGTTCAACACGCTGCCTTTGATTGATTTGAACCTCGTGAGACAACAATTTGATTTGTACTAATTTAGTAATATAACTATCCCTCTTTTGACAACACGGTTTGTTTTTCACTAATTTTAGCTTTTGTTTGGTTCAATTTAAAAAAAAAAAATAATAATAATTAAAGTTTTAAGTTAAAATCAACAATTAATTTTAAATATTTATTTATTGGAATCCATAATTTTTCAATCATATATTAGATTAACTTTTATCGAAATTTACTTAAAATCTAATTTTTATCTAAAAAAAATAGTGACTTAGTGCTAACATACTAATTTAGAACTAATTCTCGTGGTAGCACTCACTATTACGTTTTGTTCAGTACTAATTTGAACAATTTACTTTAGCCCTATTTTGTAGCCTTTAAACTTATTTACGTGTAGTAATTTTTGAAGAATGTGTAATTAAAAAATATGAAATATTTTTGAATTTACATATAGAATATTTTATTGTGTGAATGTATACTTGGTATCATTATTCATTTTCTTTGATTATCTTTTACTTTAATATTTTATTCATATGCATTTCCTTTTCAGTTTGATTATATTTTCCACGTAATGATTAATTTTGTGGTCGAATTTAATTCTGGAGTTCATTCGTTATCAAATAGTTAATAGCCAAATTGAAGGCACATTCTTTAGCTTGTCAAAAAATTACACATGAAACATTAACCATCACGAAAAAGCCCAAAAATAAGATTATAAGAACAATCAAAACTAAACAACGATGAATATACATTTTTTTTCAAAAAAAGAAAAACTATCAATTGTTGAAGACAAATGATTTGTCCCCGACACCAAGGTTCATATTCTTTGGTCATTTTAGTATAGATTGGGTCAATCATTCACCTCAATAGCTCATTAGTAGGGGATAGCAACGAAGCGGATCGAGGTCGAGGCAACATCCCCTCGTCCCATTGTGTAATTTCCCACCCCGTTACCCATTTAAGGCGGCCCTACCCCATTTACTACTCGTTTAATTTTTAAAATTTTTTTTATAATTCATTTTATTGCTCTCATTCATTACCGTGGGATAATAATATATTTATTAATTTTTTTAATTAATTTTTAAAAGTTAAAATATTCAAATATATTTGGTAAACTAAGACTTTTATTATTTGTCATATTTTTTAGATAATCTTAATTGTCATCTTCAAATAGAACTAATAAAATTTCGTACAGTTTTCCATTTAAAGTATTAAATTCTTTTAAAAAATAAATTAAACGGGGCGGGCCTTGTTACCCATACCCACCCCGTTCCGGACTCGAATACTCGATTAAGTAAGTAATTCCCGCTCTGTTCGAGACATGGCCCCGCTGGTATCGAGGTTGAAGGGATTTTTTTCACCCCTATTAGAAAAAGTGATTATTCGTCAATTAATAAAAAAAATAATATCAATTTTCAAAAAGATCAACACGGAAATCCTGCTACAATATTTCGTTGCTAGAATCTGTGTTGCATGAACACAAAAATAAATGCTAAAAATTTGTTATTATTATTACACGGAAATATTTTAGGGAAAATGATATGTACAAGATTTTTGAACTACAAAATTTGATAAATCAGCCTCAATTATAAAAATTAAGAAACTGAGGGATTTCCTGTGACTTGTGATTGTATTAAAAAAAAAAAAAAAAACACTAATAGATACCAATATAATTTTTATTGCGGCATCAATCACAGTTTCTCTCTCCAATCCATGAAGAAAAGTTATCAATTAAAAAAAAAATCTTACTATGTATATCGCAATTCTTGTCTCTTATCTTCTTCATCAAGTCACAAAAATTTTTATTTTGACTTTTTGAAAAAAAATAATAATTAAAAAATGAAAAAAAAACCTATTTTTCTCAATATATATAGATATTGTTATAAAATTAAAGGAATAAAAAAGAAATATAAATAATAAATAGAGAAAAAAATATAGAGTCAAAACTCAAGTGTATATTCTATTGATAATCAAGACCCATATTTATAGGGTTTAAAATGAGAGTTGCAATTGAAATGAGATACTCTATAAACTAGATAAGTCTTATCTATGTATGATGATAAGATTACATAATCATCAATATTTATCTTGCGGTTTTACAACACTCCCCATTTGATGACTATTTGCACAATAACTATCCAATTGAAACATGTTTGTCAAAAACTCGATGGGACAAAAATGCCAACAAATAAAAAAAGAGTACAAATAATTTGAAGTAATAAAATGTTGTTTCGTTAAAGTTTTGTCAGGAAAACCTAGTGAGATAAAACTTGACTGAAAGAAAAAGAGTACAACTACTCCCCCTTATTTCAATTCTTGTATCAAGCGATCTAGGTCTTGAATGTCAATGTTCTTAATATTGATATCTTGTACGTCAATGACTTCAAATAACACCTTCTTCATATGAAATATTTATCAACTTTTAATGATTGCAGTAATGATAAATGCATTTTATATACTTATTCAGTGGCCTAAAATATTCTTGTGAAAAAATATAACCTAAATTGTTGTATTTTATATTATATAGGTAAAACTCAATGATTGAACGAGAAATTGGAAGAAACAAAAGAAAAATCAAAGAAAAATGACAAAATTCAAAGTTTGAGGATCAAATTGTAAATATTCAATAGTTAATTCGGACCACAAGACAATACTTTAAAGATTGTTAGGAGACAAATAGATAGAATTAGAACTCAAAAATGAATGAAATATGATCAAAATATTATCAAAATCAATTTCCAATCGAACAAGTTATATTCCAAATTTTTAGTCGAAAATTAAGACCCATTTTTTGCATAGTAAATGTCAGAATTAGAAAAAAATATAGTTCTAGCACTCTTGTAGCTCTTTGAGTTAGTTTTCCAACTCATTTTGAATCTCCTCAATCAGATATTGGGAGAGAACGTTATGACAAAAATACTGACTCTTGTGTAGAGACAAAAAAATCTGCGCAGGAATGTAATTGTCCTTATTCGATTGAAACTCTTTTGAAAACCAATTTGGATATGATTTTCAACCAATTTTCTACTCCTACGAATACCTAAAAATTGAATACTTATTAGAGACCTCTCATATATATCTCATACTCCAATATTTATCAATTATTGTCATCAAATGAAGAAAATTCATAATTTTTATGAGAGAATAGAAGGGGACTTGCAAAAATTCAATCAAGTGAAGATTCAAACTTGATTTTTGGGGCAAAGAAGAGAGGACGTAAGTGGAGATTCATCAAGATTCTATTGAAGAAATTCAAGATTTCAATATTCATCTTCATCTTCTTAATTTATAAAAAATTCGGGTTATATCTTTTCACTTAAATATAATTTTTTGTCATTTTGACATGTTAAGCTAGTTTTAGACATTTCTACGATGAAATGAACAATTTTTATGATATTTTTAGTTTTTAATTAATTATTTTGACTTTAATTTGATTTGATTTGTGGATGTTTATTATCGTTTTTATCGTTCTTTTCAATTGCTTGATCACCAATCGAATTGTTAGTGGATTTTACTGTTATCGAGAGAGACAATAGAGTTTAAACACAATATAATAAACATTGTCAGGTTCGATTGAGGATATATATATATATACCTTTATGTTTTATATGGTTTCAATAGGTGTTCTAACACTTGTTAATGCATTTATCATGTTTCCATCTTTTATCGAGAGATAGAAGTGTCACATAAGGGGAATATAAATAGATTGCTACCGAGAAAAGTTTTCAATTAAATAGGAATATTGACTAATATGAACGATTTCAAATTATCATTTTAATTGTTACACTAAAACTTGAATAATAAGGGGGATTTGACATTTTAGCAATGCATCTCACATATTGGAAAAACATATTTACTTATTTTCATTAGTTTAGTTGATAGTTTAGGTATTAATATAGAAAAATCACAAAATTTGTATGCTATTCGATTAAAGTTGTAATTAATTTTAACTCGGTCAAACACATAATTCTCACGGGTTCGACACTCTATTCATCATTATATTACTTGATCATGATTTCATGCACTTGTAGGTTTTCAAGTGATCAAATTTTTTGGCATCGTTATCGGGGACTATTGTTTTTTATAAATTTAGTTAATTTTAGACTTAATCTGATTTTTACAATTTTTTTAGTTTAGTTTATTATATTAAAAAAAATATTACAGTATTTCATACTTCATTTTTCAGGACCTTGTATGCGAAGTTTGAGAGCCGGTGATTCTCAATTTGCCCCAGAGATCAAATGAACATTCAATCTTCAAAAACGACAACAATTGAAAACACGCCAAAAACAGAAAAAGGAAGATATGGCAGAGGAGTTTTCGAATCAAATAGTCATCGGGGCTAATCTGGAAGTAGCACAATCGAATGTGGCTGCAGCTAATGAAAATACAAGTCTAATGGGGGAGTATATGGTTCCACTTGTTGTGGAAAGCCACTCTAGTGTTTGATCAAGCAAACTTCTACATGAGGACTGATGTGATCAACATGTTCCAAAACGCGCTACAATTATTTGAGAGAGCTATGGAGAATCCCAATGCTCATATATCAGTATTTCTAGACATATGTGCAACTATCGAGTATTCAGGGGGTGTCAAGTAAAGCAATCAGACTGAGACTTTTTCCATGCACATTGAGAGACTCAGCCAGAGAGTGGTTAAACACTCGTCAACCTCAGAGCATCATTACATGGACACCGTCATGATTGTAATATCTGAAAATTATGCTCATAATTTAAAATTTAAGTAGTAATTTCGCAAACTTTAGGTTGCGAACACCATGCAATCATCTAATATATGTATCAAATCTATTAAATACAAATAATATTTAGATGATCAACGTGAAGGATGTTGATACCCATTTATCACCCAAATTAATCTTATATTTCAATCCTTATTTAGTTAGTGATGATCAATTCGACAAAAATAACAAAATAACATATAGAAATTCATTAGATTAAAGAATCTAGCTCTTCATTGAATGTCCATTTAAATTTTTAATTTCACATTAATATTGATCAAGTGATGGTCCAACTAGATATGTCAAACAATAAAATATATGAGTTATTGAACTTTTGGTTCATTACGATATTTATCAAAATGGTCATTAGAGTTTAGTATAGTGTACCAATTTAAAAACATTATTAAAAACATTGTATGTTTATCTTTTCTTTAGTATACCAGCAATAGTAAGTTTATCCATTCATATTACAAAATATTAACTTTTTTGGAGTCTCAAAATAATATTTTTCAGAGATATTGATTTATATAAACTATTGCTTCTTTAGAAGCAATTTTATTTAAAATTGATTTTTCAGGATCAATACAATATTTACATTGAAATGCCTAATTTGTGATTCTTAAAAAATAACCGTAATATTCTTCAAAAATATTAATAAATATAAAATTGTACTTCTTTTAGGGAAACACAATGCTTTTCAAGAACATTGATTTGTATTAATTAATTTAAACAATTCTACAATATTTTTCTAGAATATTTACATATTTGAATCTTACTTCGTTTCTGAATAACAATAATATCATGCTTTTTAGAAGTAATAACATATTATTGTTTAGAGTAATAAATTATGTAAGGATTTACCCTTAAGGAGTAAAATCATAATTTATATTAGATTTTATATTATAATGCTCTTTGAAAGCAAGTAAAATCTAATTAGGAATTATATTATGCTATTTCGAGAGTATGTTATATTTTACTATTATTGTTTCAAGAGTAATATGTCAATATTTTTCAAAAATATTAAAAATTATAATTCATACTTTTCAGAAGCAAGTAATATTCTTCTAGAATATTAATTATAATATTGTGCAACTTCAGATATAACAACGAACTATTATTTCGAAATATTAGCTCTTCAAGAGCTATATATTTGCTTTGTCAAGAGCAATATATTAATATTCCTTTGAAATATTGAAAATTATAATTTGTGTTTAATGTCATGCTCTCCTAGAGCAATTAATATTCTTTTAGAATACTAATAATATTGTGCTATTTCAAGAGTACCAACAAACTATTATTTAAAAATATTAACTCTTGAAGATTATGTTTTACAACATAATATTAATTATTGTAGAGTTGTGCTTTTTTAGGAGAAATAATATGATCAATTTAAAGTTTATAAACAGACATAAAAAATATTTAATTACATTGTGATAAGACGGTAACAAATTATATATATCAATACAATAAAATAATATTTAATTAATTTATATGATCACATATTTTTTTTAATACAAAGATAATAATCTACATCATTAGTTTCATCACAGAATCATAAGATAATATTTGTTTTAATTTAATATGCAATTAAAACTACTATAAATTATTATTTTAAACAATTGACGTGTATAATGAGATGTAAAGAAATTCAATAGAATATGCATCCTAAGACTCACAGATTAATTTTTTCTACGCAAATCCCATGCAACTAAATTTTAATTGAGGAAAGAAATTATTATGTTTCAAAAGATAGATGCAAATTCCGTCATAATATTCAAGTAACCGGTAGATATAGAGAATTTTCAAAATTGAATGCAAGATATGGAATGATAATTGAGTACAGAATTGGGAATTTGGAATAGAGAGTTTCGATAAATAATTTTTTTCTAAGAAAAAAATAGTAATTAGATAAAAGAGTTCGTGCTGATAACGTGTTATAAAATTAAAAGAACAAAGGAGAAATATAAGAATAAATAGAGAGAGAAAAGTGAAGAGTCAAAATTCAAGTGTATATTTTATTGATAATCAAGACCCTTATTTTTAGGGTTTAAAATTAGAGTTACAATTGGAATGAAATATTCTTTAAACTAATTAAGTCTTATATATGAATGATGATAAGACTACATAATTATCAATATTTATCGTATAATTTTTCAACAGGCACAAGCTAAGGCCAAATTTTCTCAATATTTTAAGTAAAGGATTAATAAAAAGCCCAACTTCGTGTCTTAAACAGCCTAGTTGTAATCCGACCCACTTAATTCCCTCGTTCAATTTATTTCTTTCCCTCCAATTTTCAATTGCTCTTATGAGTTTTCACCATTCAAGAATTCAGCCACCCAAATTGGGAATGCAAATCCATGCACATATCATTTTATCAGGTCTATACTCTATATTACTCAGCCATCTGGTATGTTGTCAATTAAAATTAAAGATAACTGGAAAATGTATGCCTCTACCAACGAACGTTTTAAAGTCAATCTAACCACTTAAGAGCTCAAGATAAGGGTAGCGAGCATTGGTTAAGAGAAGCCTTATAATCAACCTTGAGCATTAATGACGAAAAAGCATATTTACAATTTACTTTGTCAGCGATTCAATATCATAAAAAAATGTCATCAAAGCACATGTAAATAAGAGTGTAAAACCATATGAATGAAGAATACTTAAATCGGTGAATAAAATGTGAAAAGATAACAAATTCACCTAAAGTTCACTAATCAACGACTGACACGTGTAATTAACATAAAGGATGTTACATAAATAATTAGGCTACAATAGGATCTAGCATGAATAATTAGACTCGAGATTCGGAGTTTAATTTGATTATTTGTTGCCAATTAAAATTAAGGATAATTAGAAAACTGGAGATGAAGCTGCTAAAACTTTTCTTATTATGATCATTCATGTTACACGGTTTTTATACACAATTGGCTAGACCTAAACATTCTAGAATTGCACCAACAGAGTATCTATCTAATTCCTACCAATTGGCTAACAATTCTCAATTCCATTCCTGAAAATCAGGAGATGCAATAGCCACCGAATTCTGTTTTGGTGCATCTGCTAGTTGGTTGTAAGTGGAGTCATTCTAACACCCCCCTCAAGGTGGAGTGTGTTCTAATACTCCAAGTTTGTCTCTAAGAAGTTGAAATCTTGAATGTGATATTGGTTTGGTCAGGAGGTATGCTGTTTGGTCTGAAGAAGGTACATACTCTATCTTCACCTTATTGGAAAGTGAGCATCTAGTTCTATGTGTTTTGTACGAGCATGATAAACCGGATTTGAGACCAAGGCACTGGCACTTAGGCTATGACACCAAATGATTAGAATTAACTTCTGCTGTATCTTCAACTCTTCCATCAGGATTGAATCCAAGTGATTTCTGAAGCACAATAGGGTAATGCTCTGTACTCAACTTCCGTGCTCGACCTGGCCACCATATGTTGTTTCTTGGAGCACCAGGACACCAAGTTATCTCCAATGTACACGTAATACCCTACAGTAGACCTTCTGTCATCTGGACAAGTAGCCCAATCAGAATCAGCAAATGCTGTGATGTCAAGGCTGTCATTCTTTTGGATAGCAAGTCCTTGACTTAGTGTGCCTTTTAGGTACCTGAATACTCTTTTAAGTACCTTCCAATGAGTGTCTGTTGGTGCTTGAAGTAATTGGCTTAACTTATTCACATAATAAGTAATGTCTAGTCTTGTGCGAACTAGGTACTGGAGGCCACCAATTGCACTCCTGTACAAGGTAGGATCCTTCATTGCATGTCCTTCAGTTTTGGAGATTGGTTTCCGTACTACCATAGTTGTTAGGCTAGGTTTCAAGTTTTCATAGTTAAACCTTTTGAGTAAGTCCATAGCATATCTTGTTTGATTCAAGTATAGACCAGTTGCATCTCTCTGTGCCTCAATTCCCATAAACAGTTTAAGATCACCCATGTATTTAAGTGCAAAACTGATGTTCAACTTGTCAATGAACTCCTACAATTATTGATTGTTATTACCTATTATCACTATTTCATCCACATATATTAGAGCAAACAGCATATCAGCTTCTCTTGCCAGGAAGAATAGAGAGTTATCTGCTTTAGACTGCCTGAAGTTCTATTCTAACAAGGCATTCTCCAGCCTATCATGCCAAACTCTTAGAGCTTACCTTAAGCCGTATAGAGCTTTCTTCAATTTGTACACATAACCAGAATGCTTCTCATTTACAAAACCATGTGGCTAGTTCATATAAACTGTCTCTTCAGGTTACCATTCAGAAAAGCATTGTTTATGTCAACTTGTCTGATCCTCCAGTCCTTTGATACAACAAGAGTTAGGATGATCTTTAAGGTTTAAGCATGGACAAACATGGCTGAATGTTTCATTGAAGTCTACTTAGCAACAAGTTTGGCCTTGTGCCTTTCTATTGTTCCTTTTGAATCATACTTCAACCTAAACACCCACTTGTTACCATTAATCTTCATCCCAGCCTTAGGTGGTACCAATGCCCATGTTTCATTCTTCATTAGAGTATCATATTCTTCTTGCATAGCTTTCTTCCAACTGCTACTTGATAATGCTTCATCAACATTGGCTGGTTCAGTTTCTATTAGTTCATCCACTACTAAGCTTGCATAAATTTTTGGTTTGAAGATTCCAGCCTTACTTCTAGTAATCATTTGATGTCCAATGTTCTGAGTTACATTTCCACCTTGCATATTTGCTTCTCCTACTTCATTCTGAACATCTGTTCCAATTTTTTGGACTTCAGATGTCTCATGACCAACTGGTTCCTCCTGATTTATCTCATCCTCATGGTGTTCTATTTCCACTTCTCCTTCAACACCAGTTCTCCTTTCTCAATCAAGGAGGTCTACTGTAGGTGGAGCATCAGGTTGAATTGTAGCAGTTGCATTTTGAGGTATGGTGTTATGATTGAAATCAATAAAGAGAAGAAGACTCATGATAGTTTTACAAGTTGGGGGTTGGACCTGCTTGTTCAAGAAGCCTATTTTGAATGGAAAGTCATGTTCATTAAACGCAACATGCCTAAAAATGTAGACTCTACCACTTGAGCTCAGACATTTATAACCTTTGTATGGATCACCAAAGCCAAGATAGACGTACTTTTAAGAGTGAAAGTTAAACTTATGCTTTTGATAGGGTCTAAGACAAGGGTAATAAGCACAACCGAATGTCTTAAGTTTCTTATAGTCAAAGTCCATTTTAAAAAATGTTTGATAAGGTGAACTGTGTTGAACAACAGAGGTAGGTAGTCTATTGATTAGATAAGCTGCATCCTTGAAGGATTCCCACTAGTAGTATATAGGCATATGAGCCTGAGCTAAGAGAGTTAGTCCAGTTTCAGTAATATGCACGTGTTTTCGTTTAGCTCTCCCATTTTGTACTGAGCTGTAGGGGCAGGAGTGTCTCAAGTCAATACTAGACTCTAAGGCTATTTTACTGAAATTCTTGAACTCACCACCCCCATCAGACTATAGTGATTTAATCTTCCTATCCAGTTTATTTTCCACTAGTTTCTTGAAATGAATAAAGACAACTAGAGCTTCTGATTTGTGTTTCATGGGGTATATCCATGTGACCTTACCGTGGTCATCCACAAAGATTATATAATAACTATGCCCTGTGGTAGAGTTTAATGGAGCAGGTCCCCAAACATCTGTGTGAACAAGATCTAAGGGGTTTGGAGCATGTAATAGAGAGACATTAAATGGTCGAGCATGTGACTTGCCAAATTTGTACGATTCACAGAAAGTAGGAATTTCATTAGCTTTGATCATTTTATTACATGACTTTTGAACTTAACTCATCACATAGTTTGAGGGATGACCTAACCTTCTAAGCCAAACATCAAGCTCAAACTCTAGCACTTGTTTAATTGGAGATGATTGATCACTGCTAGATTTAACTATGAAGTAGTGGACATTATTTTGGTGGTTTGAGTCGAGAGGAGTGTTTTCTAGTTTGTGGTTTGGCAGCTGCAACCGATACAACCCTTCCTTAAGCACTCTTTGCAGCAGGATTCTCTTCATTTGGAGATCCTTAACAACACAACAGTTAGAGTAAAATTCAATGAACACACTATTGTCATAAGTAAGCTGTGACACACCGACTAAGTTCTTTTTAATTGAGGGAACATGCAGCAGTTCATTTAGAGTAAGTGGCCTATTATTCATTGTAGGTACTTGTCCATTCCCAACATGTGCAATATGTAACATATTTCCATTATCAACTAACAATTTTTCCTTACCTTTATATTTATTCATAGTGTGTAGAGGTTACCTTTATCAGTTGTAACATGGTTACTCGCACCAGAGTCAATGAACCAGGCTGGATCTTCAAGGACTCTAAGTGATGCTACATACTCTGAAGGTGCTGAGCTGAAATTCTGTTGCCCTAGATTATTTGGCTTGCTTCCCATATATCTTTCATCATACCTATTGAAACACCAGCTTGCAGAATGATTGTGAGGTCCACAAATTTGACATGGTCCTTTAGTTTCATTTTGTCTACCAGTTAGAGCTCTACCTCTATCCTTTGTTCTGCCTCTGAAACTTGGTGATCTACGACTCTTAATACCTCTCAGACTTCTGCCAGTCACTGAATTAGTTTGGTGTGTCAATAGAATACTTGATTGGTTAAAACTTAGTGATGTAAAGCTGTTCTTAACTTGATTTAGACGTTCAAGTCGAATTTCAAAGGTCTTAAGTACAGATGACAATTCATATCGAGATATATTTTCCCTACTATTGATCTGAACCACAATAGGTGTGTATTCTTCGTCCAAGCCTGATAGAACTTGTGTTATCAGATCACTTTGATCTATAATTTTCCCAGCTATCTCTAGATTATCAGCCAACTGTTTGATAGTTGTTAGGTAATGGTCCATTGACATAGATCCTTCCCTGGTTCTTTGTAATTCTCCAATGAGAAATATCACTCTTGATTAGTTCAATATTACAAAGCTTTTTTCTACTGCTGTCCAAAGCTTGCTTGAACTGGTATACCTTATAACTTTCATTGCTATTTCTGGGTCATGGATGAATACAACTAGCCCATTAGAAGTTGATCACCTGAATTCCACTTAATGAACTAAGGATTTTGTATCATTTCCATTGTTTTCCCCCTACCAACGATGATTTGTATAGCTAGAAACTCCGGTGGACACTCATTTGTCCCCAGAAGGTATCCTTCTAAGTTGTGCCCTTTGATTATGGGCATGATCATGTTTTTTCACAGTAGAAAATTATTCATATCCAGCTTAACTGATGGTGTTTGGGTGATATTCATTCCAACTAGTGAGTTTTGGTTAGCTGCAACCTGACTGACTTGTGCTGTGTTGAACTCATACGGATTTGATTGATTTTCGGATCCGGTGTTAGCCATTATGGCTCTGATACCAAATTAGAAAATTGGAGATAAAGTTGCTAAAACTTTTCCTATTATGATCATTCATGTTACACGGTTTTTATACACAATTGGCTAGACCTGAACATTCTAGAATTGCACCAATAGAGTGTCTAAATAATTCCTACTAGCTGGCTAACAATTCTCAATTCCACTCCTGAAAATCAGGAGATGCAACAGCCACCCAATTCTATTTTGGTGCTGTCTACTAGTTGGCTGTAAGTGGAGTCATTCTAACAAGGCTAAGTACGAACCTATGCCTCTACCAAATAACCTTTTTAAAATCAATATGATCATGTGCAAGCTTAGGGTAAAGTTAGTGCCAGTTACTTGAAACTTATAACAACCTTATGCATTAACGATAAGTAAATATACTTGCAATTAACTTAACCACATATTCCACATAAACAAGAAACGTTATCAAAGCACGCGTGAATTAAAGTGTAAAACATGATTGCACAACCAATGAATGAAGAACACGTGTACTGGGGGAGGGGGAATAAAACATGAATATTTAACAGATTTAGTTAGAAGTTCACTAATTAGTCACCATGAACTCATTAAATATTTATTATAAGAATAGTTGGGAACAAATAATGGTATGCAAATCTAAATATCCTCATTTCAAATAATTATTTCTCTTCTTGCTCCTATTTTCACAATAAAATCAGTATGTTTAAGATGGAAAAATCTTGACTAAGTGAGAATAATTTTATAATCTCAATTTTGAGGTCAACATGGAAGAATTCAATAATTCAATGATGCTTTGAAGATTTTTTACAGAAATGGAACATGATAATTAACAAGTTGGCAGATTCTAGTTTGATAAAAGAAAGGTAAATGCTAATTGATAAAATGCCCCAAGAAGACTATGTTTCTTGGAGTTCAACAATATCGATTATTTTAATAACGAATAATGCTATTTCAAAAACTTGTTCGTGTAAAATCGGCAAGCGTACAAGATCGTTGACAAGTAATAGATAAAGTGAGTTTAGAGTTATCATCCCACGAAAAATAATTTTAATTTCAGTTTACTATATTATCAAGTTCTGAAAAATCGGGTGTCGCAATGGATACCATTTAATAGTTTACGGATTGCCAATTTAATGGCTTTTAAGTTATTGAATGGTTGTTACTAATCTGTTTTTATTTTGACCCTACATGCGGAATTAATCCATCAAAAACAATAAATCACTTTTAATTATTTCTAGATGATTAAGCATATAAGTCCAATTATTTTATGTTGAATTGCCGCATTAATAAGGAAAGTAGTAAATAATACAATATTGATGACGGGAAATTTAATTGGGTAAAACTCCGGGACCAAACCAATTACATCCACTATAGGCAATACAGAGTGAGTTACAGTCAGATGCTATCTAGCCAACTCCACTAGACTTCTCGATCTATTTCCTGCTAACTCTAAGGTCTGCTCCAAGACCTGCTCCAAGATCTTCTGCAATTGTCTTTTCCACGTGAAATTCCAAGAACCTGCTCCAAAGCATCGTGCTCTTCCTGCACTTGTAGTCCAACCTTTTTCAACCTTTAGCAACCTCTAAAGTTCCCTGAGAAAGTGCCTTCCCAAAAGTGTTTAGGAAGTAGGTGTTATGGATTCAATGGATTTGATGTTTTCCTCAATTCTGTGGTTGTATAAGATTAAGTGAAAATAGATTATAGCAAAGAAGCACAATGAACAACCACCCTGATTTTCGTGCATAGACTTGGGTATTTATAGGATAGGGTAATTAGGTTGAATGAGCTGGAAAAAAATACTTCAAAATAGCAAAATAGAGTTTTTTGGATCGACCTGTAGCGCGGTGTCACTCGACCGAGTGCTCGGCGACAGGCGGACGACAGGTATTCTGCTTTTGTTGCTCGGGCGCCAACTGGGTGATAAGCTAGCGAAAATGTAGCGTCATGTTTATCCTCTTTTCATGCTCGAACCCTAAATCTCATAACCCAAATTAGCGAAAATGTGGCGTCTTTTTTATCCTCTTTTACAGCACGATACAAATAGTCCTTTCATCCACAAAATTGCCAACACTAAAAACCTAACAAACTCCCCCTTAGCATTCTGTGACAAAACTATACAATAAGTCAAGGAAAACTAAATACAAAATCTAAACTACCAAAGCTTCATCAAACTGATGTCTCTCGCATTCCCTTACTAAACATGTTTCCTGAAATTCATAACTCAAATACCCAGTGTAAAAGCACGTGATATATGAAATAATGAAATCGTTAAACACACGATACCAACACTAGCTAGAATGAAACATAACACTAATGTTAATCCAAACACCAACAAAAACATTAGCATCACACAATCATCAAAAACTCAAACAGTTAGGTAGATATGGTATGGAATACAATGCAATGCAATCAACAAATCTCCCATATCAATCTAATTCACTTCAAAAACTTTAAAATTTTAAAATTCTCTCATTCACATGCAATCAACAAATCTCCCCCTATAAATTTATTTCACCTTCAAAAATTTTAAAAAATTTAAAATTCTCCAATTTACGACATCTACTTTACTCTCCCCCTTTTTGTCACAAATGATGAATGGATCGATAATAAAAATTTTTTAACATTAATATATAATAACTCAAAAATGTTATTGTTAGCATGCACACATATAATCAATGTACAGTAAACATTCCCACATACTTCGTTTAAATTAACAAGGAGTAAATTGTATAAGTGATCTAAATGTGTAAAGTGTCACTAATCCTTATAACCTTAATTTTGTGAGAAATGACATGCTAAACATCACTGCCAATAAGTGTATTCATCTACTTATGAAAGTCAGACCATGTAAAGTACATTAGAACCTATAAAGAAAAGCTCATTTTGTATGGATATTTTCTTTTCTCCTCCTGATTTTGAGCATATTTTATTTTCACATCTTTCAATATTTTAGCCTCGTTATTATATTTCACATCTTAAGTGCAAACTCTTCTCCATTAAATGACTAAAATGACTCCTGTAGTGAGCTTTAGGCCGGTTAACCCAAGTCAATTGATCATATACACTAAGTCATGAGAAACCCCGCAGATTTAATTGCTCAAGTCAAATAGACTATAAAGAAGAAGATAGATATTGAGCTTTTTTATTACCGAGGATAAACTTGAGTTTAGGTATAATAAATACGGTCAATTCAAGTTCAAAGTCACCTTACTAACAAGTGATTGCCATCCCAAATCTCACACATGTAGTTGAGTCCCACAGACAATATTATAGTGTGTATTATGTAGATGGTACATGAAGACATCTATATTAAGTACTTCATAATAACCTAAGCCAGTAATGGAAACTATGTTACAGTTCATCAATTAAACCCATACTAGATTACAACAAACAAATTTAAGTATTATATATAGTATGCTGTAAAGAATTTCCCGCATTTTTTATTTTTCAGATTTACATTGAAATATTTTTATTGTTTTTATTTTAAAACATGACAAAAAATAAAAATATGCATGAGTTTTCTGCATAGAAAACAAATAAACAAAAATGATGCATGCATAAATCAATGTCACATAATGATAAAGTACGAGCATGCACAAAAAATATCTAATCAGTTAGGTATGCAAATACTCTTACCTTTAAGAGTACAGTGATCTATTTCAAAAAAATTCAGATCACTTTTCTTCATCCAAATTTGCATAGTGACGGGAATATTTTCGGTCATATTTGTCATTAACTCGATCAATTTACTTACCTGATTAGTAAGGATGTCAATCTGACCAACATAATCTTGATTCTTATTTCTATTTCTGTTTAGAAAATGATGACACCTAGGCTTTATATTCCTAACTGACCACAATGAAAACAAGTAGGGATAAACCAAGGACTAAAAGTATGTGATCGTTGATATCTATTCCCATGTTAGCGTTCCTACGCTATCTAGTAGGCATCTATCCTACATATCCCTTATTCTTAGGTTCAGTGTTAGGTACATGTTTAAGATGGTCAGTACCAGGGACAAATGTGGTCTGGACGTACTAGCAACGTTATGATTATTTTTATTATATCCTAGACCTCCCTTATTGCCAGCAGAGTTGCCCATTCCTAAAATGTTATCCAGCTTTATAGAACCACTAGAAAAAGTAAGAAGTTGAGACTTGAAATGCTCGAGGTCGCTCAAAAGATTTTTAACCTATATTTCTAAGGTCTCCTTTTCAACTACCATCTCATTAGCTCTCCTAGATGTCTTCTCAAGTTCACTAGTGAGATTCTTAACCCTTGTATCTAAAGATTCATTCATGGATTTCAACTCACCCAAGGTAGAGGTAGATTCCTGAATGTACGCTACGAGTTTTTCATTTTTCGACTCAAGTTTCGTAACTCATGTACTTAAGACTTTATTTTTTGTTATAATCTTAATACTCACCTCATAGATCTATTATAAACCTCATGAATATCTCACTCACTATCAGAATCTTCCTCACTTTCAGAATCTTATTTTGAATTCTCACCACTACTTATGCTCTCAGCCTTCTCACTCCCATTATTAGATCCATTCTTAATTCTTATAGTAAATACAATATATTTCCCACTTTCCTTACGAGTTGATTTCTCACTCTGATTGTTCGAGTTAGACTCGTCATAAGTGAAAGTAGCATTCATAGCCTTATCTGGATATCTCCGACTGCTAGGGCACTCACTCTTAACGTGGTCAAAACCTCTACAATTATGACACATCATAGTTTTAGAACTCTTTCTAGATCCACTAGGACCACTTATATGCTTCTCTTGAAGTTTTTGTTTATTCCTAAACATTTTTCAAAAAATTTTAGCAAGGTGAGCTAACTCCTCTTCATTAGGAGAATCTGAATCTGAGGACTCTTTATGACTATTCCTCACAGTATTTAAGGTCAATGCCTTATCGTTTGTGGGTTTATTTAATGTAAGTTCATAAGTCTGGAGAGACCCAACCAACTCTTCAATCTTAATGGAATCTAAGTCCTTACTCTTCTTTATTGCCGTGACTTTAGGTCTAAACCTTTCTGGTAGGGATCTAAGAATTTTTTTGACTATCTTAGGTTTCGGGATTCTCTCACCTAGGTTGAAACTAGAATTTACAAGTTATTTAAGCTCGTATGGAATTCATTAAAGATCTGATTCTCTTTCATTCTAATATATTCAAATCTAGTGGGCAGCATCTGCAACTTAGAGTTATTAACCGCTTGAGTTCCCTCATGTGTGGTCTGTAGAATATCCAAAACCTCTTTGGTTATCTCACACATAGATACTCGCTTAAACTCTTTCGGGGGTACTTCCATAAATAGAGCATGTAAGGCTTTACTATTCCAGTTACATTCATTTAAGTTTGCTCTTGTCCAATTAGCAACAGTGGTGAAGATTACTTCATTATTAACCGTAGAACTAGGTGTAGCCCAACCATTCACAACACTAAGCCAGATACGTTCATCCATGGATTTTAAAAAGGCTCTCATTTTAACCTTCCAGTAGGCATAATTACTACCATCAAAATATGATGGGATGGATAATGAATTATTCATCTAGATAATATGGGTCAAAGAACAAATTTGGGCTCTGATACCAATTGAAAACTCATGTGTCGCACTGGATACCACTTAATAGTTCACGGATTCCCAATTTAACGGCTTTTAAGTTACCGAATGGCTGTTACTTATCCCCTTTTAGCTTTGACCGTACGTACGAAATTAATCAATCAAATGCAACGAATCACTTTTAATTGTTTCTAGATGATTAAACATACAAGTCCAATTATCCTATATTTGAATACTGCAGTAATAAGGAAAGCAATAATAAACACCGATATGATGACGGAAAAATCCCAACCGGGTAAAAATTTCAAGACCAAGCTAGTTACCTCCACTATGAACAATACGGAGTGGGTTACATTTAGATGTTATCTAGACAACTCCACTAAACTTCCCGATCTATTTTCTAATAACTCAAGGCTCGCTCCAAGATCTTCTGCAATTATCTCTTCCAAGTGGAATTCCAAGAACTTGCTCGAAGGCTTTATGCTCTACCAATGCTTGTAGTCCAACCCTTCTCAACCTCCAGCACTCTCTAAAGTTCAACTGAGAAAGTATCTTCCTATGACCAATAGGATGTAAGTGGTGTTTCGGATTCATTGGGTTTGATGTTTTTCCCAAATATGTGGTTGCATAAAATCAAGAGTGAAAGGATTAAATCAATGTATGAATAAGCTCTTGAATATGTTATAGAGAAGAGGTACAATGAACAATCACACTTATTTTCGTGCATATACTTGAGTATTTATAGGAGAGGGTAATTAGGTTGAATGAGCCGAAAAAAATACTAAAATAGGGTTTTTCGGATCGACCTGTCGTTTGAGCAAGAAGTTGGCGACAAGCGAGCAACGCATTGTCGCTCGAGCGAGAGCTCAGTGAGTTCAACTACAAGCGGGCGATAAGTTTTCTGTTTTTGTCGCTCGAACTCCAACTGGGCAAGAAACTAGTGAAAATGCGGTATCGTGTTTCTCCTCTTTTCATGCTCGAACCCTAGACCTCATAACCCAATTTATACAAATTGCACCGTAGGTCATTGACTTTTACAACACGTTACAAATTAGTTCTTTTGTCCACAGAATTGTCAACACTAAAAACCTAACAGTATTATATTATGCACAATAGTCATGATAATTATTACATATTTTTGAATTTGTTATTTTGATAGAATATGTTAAGTCAATTTTGAACTTGGGTTGACGAACCGAGATCATGATTAAAAACACAACTACTTAACCAATTGAAAAAAAATAGTTTGGGGGTAGTTGATCCGTTATTGAGAGCTATTTAGTATGTGTTGATTCCGTGCATATTAAATATTTGTATGGAATTTTATTGGCTAGCAAATAGAGACTAGGAAGTAACAATTTACTAGGGGTTTAATTTCAATTACGTATTTTGAAAAATAAAATTCATTGCTAGTCTTGAGTAATCTGCCCTCATTCTTCACCAGTTTAGGAAATGATTTCTTGGAGAATAAGGTTGCCTGCAATGTAAAATAAAAACTACATTAAAAAATCAAAGAAAAAAAATCCCAAAACAGTAGAATGGATGCAATGAGAAACAAAACAAAAAGAAAAACACACCAAAATGTGTTGAGGCAGTGGCAAAACAACTATAACCATTGTTTTTGCCCAACCAAGCCTTGGCTTTGTTTGGAATTTAGAATTTTGTTGATGGTTATTATCCTAATTGAAGCTTGGATGCTGAGATGTTCAAATCTAGTAAGAATCATCACATATTGAGATGGTGATTTTCATTGGTGAAACTCAACCAAACTTGAGAGGGAAATGAATAAGTTTTGTGCAATCAACATTAGAATAAACACCCCAGGTATATGAATGAAAACAAGTTTGGAGGCATCCTTGAGAAAGAGAAAATTTTGACTATAAAGGGTCGAAAAATAATCAACTGAAAAGCTCATGTTTATTAGATTGACTATGTACACACACATCGACCAAGCGTTGAATGAGAAAAGAATTAGTTTTAGTTGCACTACTTATAAACTTTTTGTGAAGTATCAAACGATTTCAATACTTGATGCAAGTTCTGTAAAGTTATCTAATGCATTTATATTTTGTTCGTTTGCTAGTGTAGCAGATGGTCTTGCTCGGGATGAATAAGAGCTTAAGTTTGGGTATTTGAAAAATGCTTATCATGCATTTATTCGAACTTCAACTTATTTATTTATATGTAGATTGAGAGAATATCTACTTAATCTATATAAATTATGTTAATTATAGAAAAATCTCATCATGAGTACAATTTATGTGAAATGTCGTTATTTCTAGCTTAATTAAAGTTCATTTGAATCAATTGAAGATTAACCGATTGAAATAGATGAATTGAAAGTATTAATGGGACATTCTAAAAAAATCATAAGTTTCGGGAGTTAAATTCAATAATTGAAAAGTTTGGGGACTAAATTACAAACATTCGAAACTTGCTTCGGGTCAACTAAAATAATTTTAGAATGAATAGAACTTAATTGAAAATGTTATAAGATGAAAGTCTAAAATCACATAGGAAAATGAGTTCAATTGGAAAAGGGATTTGTATCATTTATCTTATCAAACTCTTTGATGGAAATCCATTTAAACAGGGATTTTGCCTAAATCATGTTTTATAAATACATACCATAATCCAATAATTAAAAGAGAGCTTGTAAGATTTCATTAGACACATATATTCAAGTCGAGGCTTGCGAGGGATTGATTATACACATATATACAAGCCCAAAAGGAGGAAAGAACTAATAAATCAATCAAGTAACTAAAGTTTTAAAGGTTTCACAAGTAGGTAAAATGTTGGTGCAAGATCTTCATTTTTTTTTCATTTTTCCTTTAAACCTGATTATTTACTTTAATTCTTTATTGATTATTTTTTCGTGATGTGTAATAAATTAACTAGTTCGATGAATGATTGTAACCTATTTTTGAACCTTAATTTTAATTAAAAAGGTTTAAATCTCCAACTGATTTTGTGAATTATTTTTTACTTTCAATATGCTTGGATTAGTTGGCCACTTATTCATTGATTTTGTGAACGATAGTTATGTCGTGAGGCAGATTATTTGTTTAGATCACGTAGTAAAAATCGAGAACTAGTATAAAAGTCTAGAGATACAGTTTTCTAGTTAATTTACATGGATTCTTAGATGTTGAAGATGTGTAACTTAGGTGTATCCGATTCACATAGAAATATGAAATTGACTTAGTTAAATAAAATTAATTTGAATTCGAGAGAGGTAAATTAAATATTTTAGAAGAATTCGATCGGGTAAACATAATCAATTGTTATAAACTTTGGTGATTGGGACTAAGTGGATAGTTATAGTGATCTCGAGAATCCTAACACTTAAACTCTCATATAAAAAAATCACTTTTATTGTTTTAATACATTTAATTTAAAAAAATCACAAAAAGAAAGCAACACATTATATTTGTTTTCAATCAAATTGAACTTGGGGATAATTTAACCAATGGCTAATGGTAGTTTTCATGGGAGCGATTATTTGGACTAGATCCACCATATTACTTATTACGATCCATACACTTGCAGGATAAAAAATGGACAACATAATCATGCGTGGATGCCATATAAAATGCAGCAGAAATACAACTCCAAGATCTTCGATTCGTGCAATTTTGAACTCAGTTATAAACCAACAAAACACACATCGTGAATTGATTTTTCAACCCACAAACACTTCCACTATGGTTGCCCAATTGTAACCCCCATGGATCAATATGGTGGGTGCAATATCCCAAAGAAGAAGAAGGTAACAATTAGGTCACTGTTTTCAAAAAGAAAATGGACAAATAAACGGCTGCTTATTCTCTTGCAACACACAACATGCTAGCAAATTAGGGCCAATATAGATAGTTTTAGGGGAAAAATTCAAAAGTCAGGTGTTAACTTTGACACAATTCAATTTTCAGGTATCAAATTTCAAAATGCAAAACTCAGGTATTTATTAATTTATTAATTATCAAATAAATGTATTAAATATTTAATTCTAATATAATATAATTAACTCACCCCACCTCCACCACCCCTACGGTTCTGGAGACTATTCCGGTGACCGTTCTAGCCACCACTCTTCTCCGGCGACTATTTCGATGACCGTTTCGACGACTACTCCGATTCCGACAATTATTCTAGTGACTATTCCGTTGAACGTTCCGCCGTAGCTTTATTTCGACGACTGCTCCAATTTCGACAATTTATATAATATGGTCACAGATTCACAATTTAGATAGTTACATATTATTTTTCAATCACAAATAATAATTTTTATATGTCACGGATTATTTTATGATCACAATTAGGGCTGTCTGTGGGTCGATTCGGTTCGGTTATGAAGAGACCCGAACCGACCCAAAACTTTCGGGTATTTAATAAATGGACCAGTCGGGTCCAAATATAATTATGGAACCGTTCGGGTTCGGTTCCGTACCATAATCAAAATTTTTAATATTTACAGTAACACTACATAAATACAACTAATGACATTTCATTCGTAACTTTTACAAATTAACGTAGCTCAATTCAAAAACATATAAATAAATAGCCGTCCAATAAGATTAATTCAATGCATACAAATACCAAAAAGTAGATATTAATATTACAGCAAAATTACATAAAGTATATTCATTTGTTTCAAATTAAAATGGGCTAATGAGTTTTAAAAATGATTTACGCTTTAAATTAAAATTATGAAATAATCTGATTTATTTAATTAATTTGCTAATTTGTATTTAAAAAAATAAAATAATTTAATTAATTCAATATAAAAAATAAAAAAATTATTTGGTTTCGGTTCTTATTCGATTCTTCGGTTCTTGGTCTAGACCCGAGACCCGACCCAAACCCATCGGTTCTCGATTCGGGTACCCGATCGGGTATTTAATTTATGAAGAATCGCTCGGTTCGGTTCGGTTCGGGTTCGGTTCGGGACTTTTGGACACCCCTAATCACAGTTCAAAAATTTTGTAGGTCAGAATTAATTAGTTGTTCACAGATTTCAAAATTAGTTGGTCACATATCAAAATTTATAGGTCACACAGTCACAGATTTTTTCACAGTTCTAAGATTATATAATTTTTAGGCCATAGATAACAAAATTGTTGGTCACAGATTATATTTTTAGGCACAGATTACTGAATTTTATGGTCACGGATTATATTTTTAGTGACAAAACCAAAATCACCAGATCTACCACCTTGCACTATCGCCACAACCACTGCAAACATATCACACCAGCTCGTCACCAGACTCACCACTACCACGTCACGTGTATCCTACCTAAACCCACCTCGCCATCACCACCATCGTCAAGTACACAGTCGACACCTCCACCTGCAAAACCAACAAGACCCAACCCACAACCTCACCAACATAACCAACGTCTCCAACGCCTACACGACCATCGTCAGAAACCACCACATCTACCAGGACCACAACCACAGCAAAACCCCCCCACCAAACACACCCAACAATGCACCACCCTACAACCTCACCAAAACCGCCGATGATCCGCCATAGCCACCAACACATTTACCTGCACAACCAACAAAAAAACCTAAAACTCCCAAACACCACCACCACAACACCACAACGGCGCCCAACCGAAAAAAGAAAAAAGATGAAGAAGAATGGTATCAGTCGCACATCTGCAAAGTCGCCGCTGTAGTCGCGCCGTGATTAGTCGTCAGCATCAGCGTGATGCTGCTGTGAACGGTAGCGTCGACGGACTGCAGCATCGCGACGCTGCCGTTCACAATACCGTCTACCAGCGATCGTAAGGGAGTGCTGCCGCTGCTCACAACGACATCTCCGCTGTATTTTCCTGCGACGACATGAGGAAGGACAACAGAGAGAGAGAGAGAGACGAGAGCGAGGATGGAGAGGCGAGAGAGAGAGAGAGAAAGGGTGGGAATAGACAGTTCTGTGGAGATGAATGAGAGGGGGGATTGGAAATTAGGTTTTAATTATTAATTTAATTAAAACCTAATTTTTGATTAAATAAACTTTACACTTGATTTGTGAATTTAGACACTTGAACACCTGATTTTTTGTAATTTCCCTAGTTTTAGGGGTAAGAAAGTGGTTGGGCCAAATACAATTGGGCTAAGTCAAAACTCATGAGATGGGCCAAAACTGAAGGCATAATTGGCTAACAAATTAAAGGGATGTCTAACTAATGAACAGACCACGAGCAATCAACATTTTAAAAATAGACTTTAAAAATATAAATGTTCACATGTCATAAGGTTGAATTGAATGTAATAAATAAATACACCTAGAAATAATAAAATAATGAGCCCGTTTGAGCTCCATTTTTTTTTTGTTAAAATGTATTTTGAAATATTGATTTGATGGAGAATCTATGGTTAAAAAATAAAGAAAAGTTTCGAATTTGTGTGTAATATTATTTTATTAAAAAATGTGTGGTTGAAAATAAGAGAGTAAAAAATCTATTTGAAAACAATGAGGGTCAAACAAGGGCAATATAATAATAAAATTTTTAATTCTCATATTACTAATTCAATGTAAATGCGAATCCATTTTTTTAATTAGATTTATTATCATATAATTAGTCTCGACACTTCAAAATTAACAATTAATATATTGCAATAATTTGCTTTTGTTAAAATTAAAATATTTTGAGTTTATAGAAAATGATGTTTAACGTTATTATGCTAATAATGAAGTGATTTAAAATTAAATTTTAAATTTAATAAATAAAATGATTGAGTTGAATATTACAATTTATTTTGTCGGGATCCAAAATCAAATTAAAATTGAAATCAACAGGCAAACATTTGGAAAATAGAAAATAGTTTTTTCCTGGGCAATTGAACCTATTTAAGTTTCCCAAATCGAAAGTTTTTAGTATAATTTGGATGGACTGCATCTATAAAACCAAACCGGCAGGCCATGAAAAATTTATTAATGGGCCTTTGACTTTAGTACATCAGCCCAATTGAAGTTCAAAATTTTTAGATGAAAATTTGAAGAAATCGGAGAACCGTCCAGTTCATCGGTTGCCTCTAAATCGGTCACTTTAGCGGGCCTTTTAACGGTTTATAGGCAAGATTACATAAATAAGATGTTTAGTTTTACCAATTTCAAATTGAAGATATTATGTTTAAAATTTCAAATTTCAGAGTTTTTAAAAATTTTATTTATAAATTAATCAATTAAACATATATTTTATTAATTAAATATATTAAGGTCACAATATTTGGTCACAAATTCCATATAATTGATCACCTATTATTAATTGGTGACAAATCACAATTTTTATATGTCACAAATTATTTTACGGTCATAATTCAAAAATTTTATAGGTCATAATTTGTTTATTGATCACAAATCAAAAATTTATAAGTCACAATTTATTTATCGGTCACAAGTCTATCAAATTAATAAGTCACATTTTATTCATTTGTCACAAATCAAAATTTTTTTTACGGTCACAAAATATCAAATTAATTGATTGCAAATTATATTTAGGTCACAATTTATCAAATTATTCGTCACAAAGTAATAATTTTTTAGGTCAAAAAGTATGTATTGGCCACAATTTATCTGTTTCATTGGTCACATATTGTTTATTGGTCACAATCAACTAAATCATTTGTGACCACCACCAAAGCATGTGACCACCACCACACTGTTGCAACGGCCTAAACCACTGTCACCAGAACCATCAACACCACCTCTCGACAACAAATCGTAGCCAACATCACCACCACCACCACCTCCACATACCACCACACACTGCACAGATCCGCCGCACACCGCACCACCCACAGCACACCACTACCACCCACAATCACAGCACCACTGCCATATCACCAGTACCCCCAACATCACTATCACCATCACCACTTCAGCCAACATCACAACCACTACCCAAACACCACCAAAAAATCAAATCCAAAATTATCACAGCCGCCGCCATGACCACACCAACACCATTGTCACCGCCACCACCTTACCATCACGTCCACCACCATCACCACCCCACCACCACCACCACCACCCCACCAAAAAATCCCCAAATTGTCGCCACCGCCACAACCTCCACAAATCCACAGTAGACCAACCATAGACCTCCACAAATCCACGACCTCCATAAATCCATCATACCACAACCACAAATCCACCACGCTGCCACGACCTCCACAAATCCACTATACCACAATCACCAGGGCGGTACGACGATGCTTGAAGCACCGCTGTGTGCAAACACACGCCTTTGTGAAGACGACTCCAAGAAGAAGAAGAAGGGGATGAGAGAAAGAATGGGGAGAGAGAGAAGCGCACTCAGATACGTTGGTGGTGGTGACGGCACGAGTAACGGAGGGAGAAGAGATGAAGAGAAGACAAAGGGAGAAAAGACGAAGAGAGAGTGAGAAGATCGAGAGAGAAGAGAGTGGGAAAAAGTGAAAAATTCTAGGGTTTGCCAGTTTGAAATGAAATTAATTAGCGTTTGGGATGAAAATTGTATAATTAATATTTAATATTTAAAAATAAAATATCTAATTTTTGAAAAGTGAAACCTTATATCAGAAATTTGAAATTAAATTTTGAAAACTCTTGTTTTGTGTAATTTCCTCTTTATTATATCCAGTTAATAATATATGATCGGCTCAGCTTCAGACTTGGCTCAGCTTTACAAATTATAGTTGGTTCCAGTGGTCGAATTCAGTTTTAGGTCGATTCAATGAATTCTGGTGTTGATAAAAATTTCACTCGTTGTTTGAAACTTATGAAATTAATCCAGCCATTTAAATATCATAGCCCGAATTTATTGGGTATCAAAACTAAACAAATGTATACCTTGATACCCAATGAATCTGCAAGTAAACAACACTAAGTTTATATTTATTTAATTAAGATAACCAAATAAAATTAAAAAATTAAAATTGCAGCAGGGGTCCCTAATCTTTTTCTTTTTTACAGATTTTATCATAACATTCAATTTGTGTCAACGAAAGTCTCTAACCTTTCAAAAATATGCACCAGATGTCCAAATGGACGGTTTCCATACAGTTGATCATTAATTGATCAAGAAAAATGAATTTTGACCAAATTAAAAGGGTAAAATTGTAACTTGATGATTACCATATTAAACCCATGTTTGGTATAAATTAAAATCTGATTTTAATCTCAAGTTAAAGTCAACAATTAATTTTAATCCCATATTTTGTGGGACCCACAACTTTTCAATCACACATTTCATCAACTTTTATCAAAATCTACTAAAAATCTGATTTTAATTTATAACAAACATGGTCTAAATAAATGAACCATAAAACCAAAAAAAAAAGAAAAAACTAAAATAAAATGAAGGAAATAAAAAAAAGGGTTGTGCTATGGGTACAAGCACAATACATAATGGTATCCATAATGGACACATGGAGACCTCTTATTGGAGTGGTGCCTGGGCCCGCAGGCACCTCCCCAATAGGGAGTCTCCATGTGTCAATTATAGATACAATTATGGAACATGCTATGTACATATAACATTTTCCTAAAAAAAAAAGGGTTGTCTTTTTTAGCTGCCCCACCCTGCCACACTATTGACCATGATTATCAACTTTCTTCTTTTCAGAATCATCAACTTATGAGAGGGCCATGGTTTTCTCGCATTATTATAAGTTTTCTTCTTATTAGAAAAATGCCTTTTCTGGTGTTGGAGGTGAGGGGGCGACACTAGTATTGAAGGGGTCAATTTTTGTAACACAAATACCAGACGGTGGGGCATGTGAGCAACACTATCTCCAACCACGATCCACATCCCATCAACACCACCACCAACTTTTGCTATAGGCTACCACCATCATGCCAACAACCTTAATTAATTTCACCACAACAAACATATTTTGCCTTCGAATTTCACAAATTAGATAATGAAGAAAGTTCAGAATTGGGAAGAAAGTCCGTCACCAATAACATCATCACACTTCTTCCGGCTAATGAATATCACCACAATTTAAATCTGAAAATGAAAAAAATCAATCTCAATAAAAAAAAATGGAGAATTTTAGATTTAGGGATGAAATTACTAGTTTATAAATGAAATTACAGATTTGGACTGCATTTATGGGACTAATTTTAGATCTAAATGCAAAAACATATCCTACAGCGGAAAGATGGTGGGGTTGGGTGGGGCAGTTGAAGAAGACAACCCTTTTTTATTTCTTTATTTTTTTTTTGGTTCATTTATTTAATATAACAATTATTAAGTTACAATTTTACAATTTTTAATTTGGTCAAAATTCATTTTTCTTGGCACTAACGGTCAAATGGATGGAAGCCGCCCATTTGGACCTCTGCTGCATATTTTTGAAATGTTAGGAACTTTCGTTAGCATAAATTGAAGATTAGGATAAAGTTTGCAAAAAGTGAAAGGTTACGGACCGCTATTACAATTTTCCCAATTAAAAATCACAGACTTTACCTATGTCTCGAATACGAAACACATACCATACTTGCTCATTGTACTCACCTAAAGGCTAAGGTCAATAACTCCAATACAATGAAATATCCCCAGTAATCAATCAAGAGCATATTAACACATTATTATAAAACATGCGATGAAAACACACCATATGATAATTCACAAATCTTTTCTACATATTCCACACAGAGAACTTCGTATTAATACCAAGTTAATCAAATAAATGGTCAACATATAAAACCAATGCATAAATGATCTTAAGAAAAGATTTCACTACAATTATCCTACCCTATTCATGTAGCTCATATCTAGAAAACACATTTCTCCTCTCATCGACAATCTCTGCTCACTCGATTGGTCACTCCTATGCTTAATTAGTAAACCACTACAGATCCTAAGTCTATATGATGTTTTCTGTAACTACATCACATCTCTCGAACTAAGTAGATAATGGATTTACACCTAATATAGGTGATAAGAGTGTCACTCTCTCACTCTACCCGATTAAAATTTTAACTATAAAGGATTCCAAGATATTTAATAACCTCACATCTCGTGATCCAAATGTCATTCTCCACACCCTCATGCACATTATCAATGCACCCTCTAATATTTATACTCCATATTACCAATTGACATACTTAATGCTAATGTACCTACTAAAGTGAAAACACATCAAGTGTTGAATCTCACAATAGTAATTCTAACCACTATGCTTGCAACACATTACACACAACAACATGACTACAGTAATGCTATTTGGCGTGACCGTAATGCGAGGACCCATGGTGTGACTCCTAAACATGAATTTGTTGTTATTCGAGACATTATTTTTTCTGTTTGTACATGAGTCGATTTATGTAGGGGCTTGGTCCCATCTAGTGAGAGTAGATGGCTCAAACGCTCATGGTGTTTTTCTGCGAATATTTTTTATTGTCGTGACTAAGTTCTAAGCACTAATCTAGTTATTGTTATTGGTGCTAGGAAGGCATTTATTCCTAGCCTAGTTTTTCTGGGGTATGCCCATGTGATCTTGTACTTTATTTTTACACTTTGGATATAATACACTTACCTTATCCAGAAAAAACATGACTACTCTCAAATTCATGCAAATATATACATCCAACATAATAGAATGTAATATAAAATAATGCACCAGAATCAAGCAGTCATTTATGCAAATGGAATTTCACACAGAAGCAAATGCAGTAATAGGGTTTATTATCAATAAACCTTAATCACGTCGTAACTAGATCCAGTGTCAACATTCGTTTCACCTCACCTCACCTCTCATCTTTTTTTTTTTTCTTTTTAGAATAGTCTTGATAAAATGTCCAAACTTACAACAACTATAACATCGCTTACCATTCGTTCCATACTTAGATTTATCCCAACTTCTACATTTCTTTTTACCACCTTCATCACTAGAGCTACCACTCGAGTCACTATTGTCTTGATTTCTGTGAGACTGTTTTGTTTAAATTGTGTTCTACCTTTTATCATTTGTATCTCACCACTCTTTATATCACCTTTTTTGTCTTAAAATTCCATCTTCCTACTCCTAATGGAATCTATGACAATCTTAGGCATTAAGTTGTCATTACCTTACTTAATTGCATTATTTACCTTTTTATACGTGTTAAGCGTGAAATTAAGAAAAAATATGGCCTTGATGTCTCAAACACCGTTTTATCACAATTAAAAATATATTGCACAAGTTAGTTAAACACATCTAAATTGCCATCAAGATCCATCTTAAAAATGAAAAATCCATCGAGTAAGTAAAGTTTGTTAGGAGTAGATTTAAGCAAATATAAGTCATTTAACTTTTTCCAAAGTTCTTTCGCAATTTTAAGCTTATCAACTTTTCTCATCTACAACTTTTAAATCTTTTATTGAACCAAAATCCCTCTCATTTTCTGTTTCCAAATCAAAATTTTATTTTTATTGAAAACTTCCAAATCAAAATCTGTTCATTTTTGGGACACAGATCAACAAAAAATGTACAAATACACAATTAGAACATACAAAATAGCCTTAAGGTCATTGGCAATATATACAGTTTTTTAGATTTCCAAAATTTGTGAGATTTACTATCTCAGATCAATGGAATGTTCAAATGGGTAAAGTTCAAGTGTTCTAATGGAATAATCAATACAACAAAGATGTATGTCAAAAAAAAATAAAATCAATTTCTCACTCAATGCAAGTTTCACACAGTGACTTAATTGACAAATGTATCAAATAATCAATAAACAACTTTCAACAGTCAAATTTAATAGACTTAAACCCTTCAAATATGACAAATAATTCCTAAATTCTAACAACAGGCAATGGTTAACTGACACTATAACCCTAAACCTAATAGCTAACCTACACGATTACCTGCTAGCACGATAATTTAAAAGTGATAAGCCAATTTACCGAGTAAACCAATTTGTCGATCCATAGATAAGGAGAGATGCAAATTTTACAACTTTAGAGCCACCACTATTCATCCTAAATCTTGACAACCATATCAACACGATCAGCCAAATTTCAAACTCATACAATCAAGGGTAAAATGGTCCAAAATCACCATATCGCCAGGGAAAAAAAAATGGACACCACTAGTAGATCCGTCACCAAGAGCAAACTGCTTAAAGAGACTGTCGTAAAAAATCGCCCTCATGCGCGACCACCTTTGCGAGTGGACCTCATGTGTCGCCATGTTGTAGCCTCCATGTGCCCTACCATCGGCCTACATGGTATGCCTCATCATCCAGAATAAGGATATGGCCTCCGTTTGCACAGACGAAGACTAGTTTGACTGAAAAATGGAGTTGAAGGTACATGTTTTCTTCCTATTTTTTGGACAACCAGTTTTTACCCAATTTTGCATGGTCGAAACACAAATTTTGCACAACCTATTGCTTAGATACCATTTTTCACGAAAGTAGAACTCTAAGATCTTCGATTTGTACAATTTCTAACTCAGTTTGTAAACCAACAAATCAAACACCGTCAATTGATTTCTCATCCCACATGTACTTCCACTATGGTTGTCAAATTGTAACCTACTAGGGATCAATATGGTGGATGCAATATCATAAAGAAGGAGAAGGAAGAAGGTAGCAATTTGGTCACAGCTTTCACAAAGAAAATGAACAAAAAGACGAATGCCTCTCTTATTTTGTTGCAACACACAACACTCTCTCAAACAAGGGCCAATATATATAGTTTTATGGGCCAAAGTCAAAACACGCGAGACGGGTCAAAATTGAAAGCAAAGTGGGCTAACAAATTTTAAGGTCGTTCAACTAATGAACAGATTCAAAACTAAGAAATTGAGTTTCACCCATTTCAAATTTAAGAGAAAAGGTTTAACATTTCAAATTTCAGATTTTTTTAATTTTATTTATAAATTAATTAATTAAACATATATTTTATAAATTAAATATATTAAGGTCACAATTCTATATAATTGGTCACATATTATTAATTTGTCACAAATTACAAATTTTACATGTCAAATTATTTTACGGTCACAATTCAAAAATTTTATATGTCACAATTTGTTCATCGATCACAAATAAAAAATTGAAACGTCACAAATTATTTTATAGTCACAATTCAAAAATTTTATATGTCACAATTTGTTCATCGGTCACAAATCAAAAATCTTATAAGTCACAAATCAGAAATTTTATATGTCACAAATTATTTTACGGTCACAATTCAGAAATTTTATAAGTAACAATTTGTTCATCGGTCACAAATAAAAAAATTTATACGTCACGACTTATTCATCGGTCACAAATCACAAATATTATAAGTCACGACTTAGTAGATAGTCACAAATTATCAAATTATCGATCACAAATTAATAATTTTTTAGGTCACACATTATTTTTTTGTCACAATTTTTTTATTGGTCACAGATTAACCAATTTAATAGTCACAAACGACCAAATAATATGTGACCACCGCCAACACCCAACTTGTGACAACCACCTCACCACTCCTTCTAGCAGCACCATTGCCACCGTCGCCGCTAGAACTATCATTACCACCACCTCCCGATAGCAACACCACCTCAAACAAATCAACACATCGCAAAAAACACAACCACAACCTCGCATCGATCCAGCACCACCTCGACATGCCCATCGCCACTAACATATCAACATTACTACCACCACCACCACCACCACCACCACCAACAAAACCACTGCACACAACCATAGAACAACCACTGTCTCAGCTCACAAATCTGCTTCACTTATCGCAGATCTCACAGACCACCACCACCACCACACGAATTTTCCCGACGCTGCTAAATTGTACCCCCAATCAGCCTCCAATCCCACCACGTTTAAAATGTACCACCACCATACACTACACCTCAAACAAATCAACACCACCGCCAACGTCACCACCAGAACCACAACCACCATCTCAAACAAATCGGCACATGGCAGAATGTCGTGCCAAATCTACCACTACCACCATCTCATCTCACCTCACTTCCACAGCACAGCCACAAAATTAGGACGCAGAGTATAGACACACCATCACCACGGCCAAATCCATCACCACTAACTCTAGATCCACCATCAGCAGCGCCCGATCCACCACCGCCATTAAAACTACCCAAACATCACCACACCATGAAAACCTCCACCACCAACAAACAAAAATAACCAAATTTGGCATGGCCGCCATCCTTCACGCCCAAAATATCTCAAAACCACGATGGCACAATGCTGCTACAAGCGCGGTGGTTCTGATTAGTGACCTTCGCGTGGTGGCATAACCCTTTCTGGTATCTCGCGAGGCTGCGCCATCTGTGGACGTGCTATATCGCTGTGGTGGAGAGAGGTTGGGCTGTCGATAGAGAGGGAAGAGAAGGCTGCGCCATTTGTGGATGTCGTATCTCGCAAGGCTGTGCTATCTGTGGAGGTGCTGTATCGCGGCGATGGTGCGAGGCTGGGCTACCAACGGATATGGCGTCGCCGATGAGGATTGGTAGAGAAAGTGAGAAGAGATTACAGTGAGAAGAAATGAGGAAGAAGAGGATGAATATTGAAAATTGTTGCTAGGATTTGGGGAAAATTAATTAGGATTGTGATGAAAATTGTATAATTAATATTTAATTAAACATGAAATATCTAATTTTTGAAAAATGAAACTTGTGATCTGAGTTTTTGAATATGGATTTTGAAAAGTAGGATTTTGTGTAATTTCCACTAAAATAATAGTTGCTTCTAATGGGCCAACTTATTTTTGAGTCGGTCTAATCAATTGTAGTGTCGATAAACATGTCACTCATCGATTGAAACCTATGAAATTAATACAACCATTTAAACATCACAACCCAAATTTATTGGGTTTCAAAACCCAACAAGCAATACCAATAATTATTTGTCGCCTCATGTACAACACATGTAATAATTTTTTGTGATTTTCTATTTACAACTACTTTTGAGATATGAAACATTAAAAAAATATTCTTTTTAACAAGAAAATGTAATTTTTATGATTATCATACTTGACTTTGTAGGAAATAAAACAATAAATAAGTCCTACTGTTTTAGTCTTCCTGATTGTTCATGTTGGATCACCAAGAACTAATTAACCAAAAGCGAAAGCGTACCTGAATCAGACATAATTATCGCAATGAATAAGTCCTGCGGTTTTAGTCTTCCAGATCAACATGTTGTTCCTTAGTTTCTTTTTGATGATGGGAATCAGAATAAAATGAACAGAACATGTGATCCGGGGACCATAACCGTATATTTATACTGATTGCCCATTGCCCTAATCTGGCCCATCATGGAATTAGGAATAGGCCCGATCTCTACACATATGAGCCCATACTTTAATTAGATGCTTCAAAACCCAAAATACCGAAACCGTATTAGATCACTTTAAAAGGGCTTAACCGAAATTGATAGCCTTTAATTTAATACACAATATTTCACATATAAGCCCACATGTTTGATTAAAAATCCTTACAATCTCCCACTTGGGCTATATGTGTTACCTTATATTTGTGTATTAAATATAACCTTATGAGTACTCAGAATTTTGCTATCATTACCGAATCCATCCCCAAACAATCCGGTCCATCAATCATATCAACATAGGATCAAAGCGGCTTTCACTACTTGTAGCGTAACTAAACCCATCAATGGTCACGTATATTGATATAACTGAATGACATGGATCAAGCATGGATGTGAAGCATGGAAATTTCATGTGATGTGATCTTAACATGCCAATTTCCAACTGGTCCACCTTAATACCTTAGTGAGATCATTTTCAAATGAGTTCAGAGATAATAAACCAAAAACTTTATAATTGAAAATAACTTTAACCATAAACCATATCCAAAATGACAGTATATGTGTATAATATGAAAATCACAGAAATACAAACTCCCACTGAAACTAGATATCTTCAAGAGATATTACATCCATATAAGCAGTATGCTCATGAAAGACCATGGGTATCAATCCCTTAGTAAGAGGATCCGCAACCATGGAGTTTATCCCGATATGCTCTATTGACACCAGTCCACTCTGAACTCTTTCTTTAACAGCCAGGAACTTGATCTCTATATGCTTTGACTTCGTCGAGCTCCTGTTGTTATTAGAATACAATACTACAGATTTATTGTCACAAAATAACTCGAGTGGTCTTTCTATATTATCCACAATGCACAGCCCAGTGCCATATTCTATGATTTGATGCCTCAATACATGCTACAAACTCCGCGCCATGGTGGAGCAGCTATGAGTGTCTGCTCAGCACTCTTCCAGGATATAGCACCTCCAGCAAGCATAAAGATATAGCTTGAAGTGGATCTCCTACTATCTTGACATCCCACGAAATCGGAATCAGAATAACCGATGATCTCCAACTGATCTGATCTCCTGTATGTGAGCATGCAGTCCTTTGTTCTCTGTAAATACCGCATGACCCGTTTGGCTGCTTTCCAATTATCCATTCCCGGGTTACTTAAATATCTCCCTAACATCCCAACAATGTACACTATATTCGGATGCGTACAAACCTGAGCATACATCAGACTCCTTACAGCTGAAGAATAAGGAATCTTCTGCATTTCTTTAATTTCTAAATCATTTTTGGGCCATTGACTTAAACTGAACTTGTCTCCTTTAGCCACAGGGGTGTCACCTGGTTTACAGTCTTGCATGCCATATCTTTTAAGTACATTTTCGATATAACTCTTTTGTGATAATCCTAGAATACCCCGAGAACGATCTCGGTGTATCTGAATTCCTAATACAAAAGAGGCGTCACCAAGATCTTTCATCTCAAAATTCCTTACTAGAAATCTCTTGGTTTCATACAGTAAATCTATATCGTTGTTGGCAAGCAATATGTCATCCATATAAAAAACCAGAAAAATATACTTACTCCCACTGAACTTGTGGTATATACAGTCATCTACCAAACTCATCTCAAAACCATACGAGATGATCACTTGATGAAACTTGTAATACCATTGACGAGAGGCCTGTTTGAGTCCATAGATGGATTTCTTTAGTTTACAAACCATTTGTTTTGCATCATCCGACACAAAGTTTTCTGGTTGTACCATATAGATTGTTTCATCGATGTCGCCATTGAGAAACACTGTCTTGACATCCATCTGATTTAGCTCAAGATCGAAATGCGCTACCAATGTCATTATAATCCTGAAAGAGTCTTTCGAAGAAACCGGAGAGAAAGTCTCTTTATAATCGATGCCTTCCTTTCTGTGTAAAGCCTTTTGTGACAAGACGAGCCTTATACCTCTCCACATTACCTTTTGAATCCCTCTTTGTCTTAAATATCCATTTGCAACCATTGGGTTTCGCACCTTCAGGCAATGGAACGAGGCCCCATTCGGCATTGTCCTTCATGGACTTTATCTCTTCATTCATGGCATCGAGCCACTTTTGAGAGTTAGAACTTTTCATGGCTTGACGGAAGTTGATCGAATCATCTTCCACTATTCCGATGTCAACTTCATGTTCTTGGAGAAATACGATGTAATCATCTAGAACCGCACTTCTCCTCTCTCTAGTGGACCTTCTTAATGGCATTAGTTCTTGAGGCTATAGAGTTTGTTCTTCTGGAACAAGTTGTTGACTTTCGGAGGGAGATATAATGATATTGTCTTGATCCGGAGTTGCTTCTTGAACAATGTCAGGAATAGAAACTGATCCCGATCATTGTCAATGGAAATTAGAGGAATTTCAACATATTCCTCATCAAAGACAAAGTCTGTAACCCTTTCTCCCCCCCCTCCCCCCCCGGCAAACTCAACATCCTCAAAGAACTGTGCATTTCCTGTCTCGAAAATTGCCTTAGTTGTGGATCATAAAACTTGTAACCCCTGGACCTTTCAGAATATCCAATAAAATAATAACTGATAGTCCTTGCGTCCGGTTTCTTTTCATTTGGCCTATAGGCCCTTGCCTCAGCTGGACATTCCCAAATGTGTAAGTGCTTCAAACTAGGCATTTTACCAGTCCAAAGCTCATAAGGGGTTTTATCAGTAGCCTTAGTTGGAACTCTGTTGAGTATATATGCTGCGGTCTTTAATGCTTCACCCCAAAGTGATTCTGGTATGGTAGAATGAGTAATCATACTCATCACCAAGTCCTTAAACGTTCTATTTCGTCTTTCAGCAACACCACTCATAGTGGACGAACCCAACATAGTGTAGTGGGACGATACCGTATTCCTCTAGGAATTTAGCAAATGGTCCTGGACGTTGTTCACCTGAACCATCATATCTGCCATAGTATTCACCACTGTCAGATCTGACGCTTTTAATCTTTCTGCCAAGTTGGTTTTCAACTTCAGCTTTATAGTTTTTGAACACGTCCAGTGACTACGATTTTTCATGAATGAGATATATAGTCATATCTTGAAAAGTAGTCTATGAATGTTATAAAGTATTGTTGACCATTCCAAGAAGCCGTAGGGACCACAAATGTCCGTATGTATAAGTTCTAAGACGTCCAAGTCCTGTTGGCTTGAAATCTCCTTTTATTGGTTTGTTTTCCCTTTATACAGTTAACACATGTATCATAATCTGTAAAGTCAAGGGAATCGAGAATTTTGTTAGACACAAGTCTCTCAATTCTCCTCTTAGAGATGTGACCTAATCTCTTGTGCCATAACGAAGCTGAATTCTCACAGGTTAATTTTCGCTTAGTACTTACATGCAAGGATTCATTAAAAAAAGCAATTGTATCAATCAAATAAAGATTATCGTAACCTGATAAAGAACCGGAACCAACCAATTTTAAATCATACAACAAACTAAATATTCCATTCCCGAATGAACAAGAATAACCAGATTTGTCCAAAGCAGAAATAGAAATCAAATTCTGTCGAAAAGATGGTACAATAAATGTCTCATCAAGATCCAAATAAAATTCAGTCTTTAACAATGATCTAAATTTTCGTATTGCTTCTACTTCCACCGTCTTGCCGTAGCCAACATAGATGTATCTTTCACCATCACTTGGTTTTCGGCAACTCAGGCAACCCTGCATAGATACACTGATGTGAGTTGTTGCACCAGAATCTATCCACCATGTGTATCTAGGTACCGAAGTTAAATTAACCTCAGAACAAACCAAATTAAGAAGAATACCTCTCTTGACACGCCATGCTTGATAGTTGGTACAATTCTTATTCCTATGACCTGCAGCTCCACAGAAGAAACAACCACCCTCAGTTGGTTCCTTATGCTGTTTCTTTTGTGATGTTGTACCTACAGTTTCCTTATCAGCTTTCCTTTTCTTGTTCCTTTTGTCCTTAGAGGTGGTGGCTAAATGAGCACTTTCTACTTATCATGCTTCAATCTCTCCTCTTCCTGGACACAGTGTGAAATGAGCTCATTAAGGGACCATGGGTCCTTTTGACAATTATAGCTCACCTTGAATTGACTGAATTGTGCCGAAAGGGATATCAAAACCAAGTGCACGAATAAACCTTCAGATATATCCATCTTAAGTGCCTTTAGTTTTGAAGCAATGTGAGACATTTCCATAATGTACTCCCGAATGTTTCCTTTCCCTTTGTACCTCATTGAGATAAGATTTTCCAAAAGTGTACTAGTTTCAACCTTTTCATTCTTGGCCAACCTTTTCTCAAGATCTTCAAGGAAACCCTTAGCCGTAGTCACCTTATCGGACATAGTGCCCCGAAATGCTTCTGGAATAGCACGCTTCATGGCCATCAAGCTTATGCAGTTAGATCGTTCCCACTTTTTCATCTCCCTCTTGTCATCAGGGATACTCTTATCAGTAAGTGCAGTAGGTTGATCAACCCGTAAAGCAAGATCCAAATCCATGACTCCTAGAAAAATCATTACGTTCTCTCGCCATGCCTTAAAGTTGGTGCCATTAAGTATTGGAATAGAATTGATGTTAGCGGAGATATTAACAGCAGAACCTGAAACTAAATTTAGAGAACGTTTAAGTTGAAGAGCTCACAATCCTTAATATGCAAATATTAATTTCAAATAGTGGTAGGGCCCATCACAAGATACCTAACACAACATCAATACTTAGTCTTTGGACAGAAATATTGACTTGTAAGTGGTACTCTTGTTGTAGTGATCAAATATTGACAATAAAGAAACATGTCAATCAATAAACCTGTCTTTTGACTGATTCATTGATCACACGTTAAAACAAATAATCGCCACATATTTATCACCACATGTATATGTGTAATTCGGTCAAATACTGACCTTCATTTGGGCCGATCAAGTATTCGCATGAATAACACACATACAAACACCTTTTTATATTCTAAGTAGATTAATTTCCACAAAAGAGGTTGCTTTGGCAACATGTTGCTTCAATTAATTCACTTTCGAATATTATATCTCTCAAAAGAGTCCTTTGTACCAAAATTTGAAAAATGAATCACCAATTTTGTATATTTGAGTAATTTTGAAACTTTAGGGACCTTTAGGTTAATAATTCAGGACTTAAGGGATCAAAAATTAATTATCCAAAACTTTAGGGGTCAATAATTAATTATTGGAAGCTTTAGGAGTCAAAAATTAATTATGCAAAACTTTAGGGATCCAAAAATTAATTATTTAAAACTTTAGGGGCCAATTTAAATTAATTATGAACTTTCAGGGGCTTAATTGCAAATTTCAAAACTTTAATGGCCCAAATTAATTAATTTTTTAAACCTTAGGTACTGAATTATTAAACCTGGAACTTTAAATGGTTCATTTGAGTGAATTATAACCTTAGGAGCTTAAATAACCAAAGTTACAAACTTAAGGCGCTGAGGCTGTAAATATTAAACCCTAATTGTAAATTGCAAATAAAGGCCCAAACTCTTCAAATTTTCAGCCCATACCCCCGCCTCCAAATCCACCCAAACCCTACCCCTAATTTTTTTTTTTAATAGTATAGAAACTACGTTCACGCTTTAGGCCGCAGTGTCATCGTCATCGGCACGACGCCGCAGAAAAATGTCATTCCGGCGCCATCGCCCGAATCACGACGCCGCTCAAAAAAATTTTTTTTTTTAAACTGAAAATTCTAAAAATCCGAGATTTTGACCGAATAATTTTTAAATTTAACAAACTAAATCCGGAATTATTAAATTCGAAAATAATGAAATTATCACAAGAATGAAATTAAAGTTTCGATTCTCAATGATTTAACATGAAGATGCTCTGATACCACTTGTAGGAAATAAAACAATAATGTTTATCGTCACAAGATCGTTCATGTTGGATCATCAATAACTAATTAACCAAAAGCGGAAGCGTACCTGAATCAGACATGATTATCGCAATGAATAAGCCTTGCGATTTTAGTCTTCCAGATCAACACGTTGTTCCTTAGTTTCTCTCTGAAGATGAGAATCAGAATAGAATGAACATAACATGTGATCCGGGGACCATAACCGTATATTTATACTGATTACCCATTGACCTAATCCGGCCCATCATGGAATTAGGAATAGGCCCGATCTCTACACATATGAGCCCATACTTTAATTAGATACTTCAAAGCCCAAAATACCGAAACCTTATTAGATCACTTTAAATGAGCTTAACCGAAATTGATTGCCTTTAATTTAATACACAATATTTCACATATAAGCCCACATGTTTGATTAAAAATCCTTACGGACTTTAGTTAGCCCTCTTTTGTCGACCGTCATTTCAATTTTTTTTCCTCAAACTCGTGTTTAACCACACCTTTCCTCAATAAAATATTTTGTACATAAATTTAAAAAATTTTCTACTTTTTAACCACATATTTTCCAAAAATTCAATATTTTAAAACTTATTTTCATTGACTAATGATAGACAAAAGGGGGCTTAGTATAAGAACGGGAATTTACACATGCACGTATATATGATATAATGTAAATGGGAATTGTAAAATGGATTAAATATAATAATTGAAAAGAAACAATTCGACCATAAACCTCATTTACTTCAAAAATTACACTTTTACTTTCTGCAGGGATCCTTGTTTTTGTTCAGCCCATGGAAATGGGTTTCCTGGTTGCATTTGTATTGACGTTGCTCGAGTCTCATAAAAAGTGTAAAATTATGAATTGTGGGTCTAAAAATACTACAGTTGTTTGCCAAACATGCACCAAAATATAGTTGTTCAGTATCCCGCCCCCACTACCAAAACTTTATTCCAATTCTTGTGTTCTTCGCAAATTGAGATGCTCATCATGGAAAAAGTCGAGTTATCGATTATTCGAAGATCAAGTTTTGAGTAAAGATGTTAGAACCTTGCCTTTTAAGAATCACACTTGTTCCATTGGATTGTTCACTTCAGGGGTGGAGTCATGAATATTGTCAAGTGCGAGCAAAATTTAATCAAGGTCGGACTTTGAGTTTATGGGACCTGAAACGAACTTTGAATCTGGGCCATTAAATTATAGTATGCAATATGCATTTTTAACAAGTAAAGTTCGACCATGTATTTAATGATTGTAAAAATATAAAATAATATTACAACAACACTAAAAATGACATAATTTATATTTTACACTTGTTCCTTGTATATTCATCACCATTGTTGATGAATAACATTATTCCATATGAACCCATAACACTAACTTTATTCAATTTTTAACATTTAAAATTTTAGACGAAATTATATGGCTCTGTGTCAACTTGCCATGATAATGTAATGTGGGAGGGTAAACTCTATGAAGCACTTTCACTATTGCCCTAAGAGCATGCAGCAGTTGTTTTCTCATGCAGCCTAGACTACATAGTTGTTGACACCCACTTAAGCCTTATTTGATTTAGTTAAATGTCAATTTTTTAATAAATCTTTGAAAAAAAAAAAATTGAAATCTATAAAATATGGAATAAAAAGTAATTATAAGAAAAATAACTAGCAAAAGGCACTGAAAGCATTCCCTTTGTCCCCCTCTTAATCCCTTTGTTCTAGCCCCTGTTTGGCCCCCATTAAATTAAAATTCATTTTTGTTTCTCTTCTCATCAATCACACATTTTTCAATAAAATAATATTATACATAAACCTAAAAAAAATTTCTTCTTTTTCAATCACACATTATCAGCATTTAATTGACCATAAAACATCTTCAGTGCAAAAATATGGATTGTTGTACACATGGCAAGGAAAATGAGAATGGAGAGAAGGGCCATCTCCAATGGCAAATGAAGGATGTCTATCACACCTTCCAATGGAGATACATTTCCCATGTTTGGTACCGATTAAAATCCAGATTTTAATTTAAGTTAAAGTCAACAATTAATTTTAACTACATATTTCATTGGTCACACAACTTTTTAACCACACATTTTATCAAATTTTATTAAGATGTACTAAAAATCTGATGTTAATCTCCACCAAACAAGGGCTATAAAAGTTCAATTAAGGATGTCTAGCACTCCCTTCACATCATATGCCACATTACGTGAACATGGTCTCATAGGGGACAAATATCATTATACAATGTAACATATGCTAGCATAATATGCTCCTCATGCAAATCACTGATTTTCAAATAGAAATTAACATATGGTAAAGAAATATGTTACTTGTGTAAAAATGTTGTTTTCAAATGTAAAATCAAAATATCGATTTTTGAAAAAAAAAAAATTTGATCAATTTTTTGAAAAATTATAAACTTAGGTAAAGTGTAAAATATTGAGTTTCAATGTAGATGAGGTATTTTTATAAAATTAAAAATTATCCTAATTTTTCAAATTTTTATTAAATGTAGCTTCATTGTCAAATATGAGTGTTCTAGGTTGGGTTTGGAGCTTTTGGTTTAGATTTGTTTGGATTCAGTTGGATCGGATTTAAATTTTGAGTTCAATTTGGAAGATTTTGGCTTGGTTCCTGAGTTCGAGTTTCATATCCAGTGCTGAAACCCAAAATCTTTCGAACCTCGAAAGACATCCAAACTCAGAATCCAAACCTGACCCAACAAAACCTAAGCATATCTAAGGGGAAAAAAAATCATATCTTAGATATTAAGTATGCACCAAATCAATTTCTAGACATTAAGTTTTAAAATCCAGAATTCAGGGGTGGGTGTGTGTGTGTGTGTGTGTATTTACATATTCTGCTAAATTAATTTCCTAAAATCAAGTGTGCACTTAACTTTTGAAGCTGGACTCCCTAAAATACAAATTCACCAAGAAACCCAATATAAACAACATAGAGATCTATCCTATTAACATTTATCGGTATCGGAATCGACAATTCAGGGAACAATTAAGAGGTTTTGGTTAAATAGTTGTTGCCAAATCTGTTATATTGAAAATAATCGGACAATTTGGGTCACAAATTGAAGATTCTTGTCGCAGTATATCTCGTCACAGGTTGATTTATAATATGTGTAGATAAATCGGTGAGATGTGCACAATGTCTTTTAATTTATGCATTTTATCTGTCATATCTTTTTAGTTACATTTGACTTGTATACAATGAATCTGTGATCAATGCATAATAATTTGTGACCTATTAGCACTTTATAGACACATGTGAACATTTATATTTAACTAGTCACGGCTAAACGTGTGTTGCACGTTATTTTGAAATGCTTTATAAATGCTGTAAAAATGATATTTGAAAATCAGTGAATATAAAAAATTGTTTAAAAATTTGTTTATGTAATGAACTTTTTATACAATTCAATTATTTATTTACGTGTATGATAATAATTAACACTAATTTATATATATCCTACTATAATTCAATCAATTAATTCTTCAAGTTCATGCATGTACACTTTATACATTTTGGGGGCTGTTCAATTACTCTATAAATACTACAATTCAATTATTTATGTATATGCATGTATACTAATTAACATATACTTGTGAATATATTAAATATAACATTTAGTCATCAAGTTCATGTACACATATTTTGGTAGCTATTTAATTAATTTAAGAGTAAATAAATTATTCAAGTTCATGAACACATATTTATTTTCAAGATTATTCATTTTATCATAAATTATTCTAGGAGTATATAAATTATTAAAGATCATATAATTTGGGAGCTATTCAATTATTACAGGAGTGGATAAATTATTCAAGTTCATGTACCCTTATGTAATTTCAATATTATTCATTTAATCTATGATATAACATCATTTGTCTAAATGCATATAAATTATTCTTTTTTATATTCATTAATTCAAATTAATTAAATTTCATGTTGGTTCATGTACACTCCATTTGTTTAAATGTCTATAAATTATTATTTTTCTATATCTATTAATTCAAATTAATTAAATTTCATGTTAGTTCACTTGCATCCCCTTTGTTTAAATGTATATACATTATTCTTTTTCTATATTCATTGATTCAAATTAATTAAATTTCATGTTCATGAATCAATTTGATTGTTCTCATACAATTCAATTATTTATTTGCGTGCATATTTAATAATTAATATTCAATTAAATATTTATTGAAAAAGGAAAAACAAAGTACTATTGAAATAATTAACTTGTAGTAGGGTTAAAATCACCCAAAAAATGATTCTCACTTGATGCGATATTTAATATATTATAGATACGTGGTGTTGGTAATTTATATGTGACCCCCCAATTAATATCATGTGACATATGAAGCATAATCTGTGATTTGATATTGTAATATGTGACCAAGGCAATAGACCGTGACCTATGGACAAAAAACTATGCAATTTGTGAGTTGTGCGTATTAATTTGTGACCAGTGTAGTATACTATGTGACCACTGCATTGGGCTATGTGACTTATGACCTTTTTTTTAGTTATATTTAACTTGTAAACAATGAATCTGTAATCTATGCACATCAATTTGTAACATGTTAGCACATCACAGACACGTGAACATTTATATTTAGCCTCTTGATAAGAAAATTTATTTTGAAATAGTAATTTTTGGAAAATGCGTGGTTAAAAAAGAAGGAAAAAATTTCAATTTACGTATAAAATTATTTTATGGAAGAATGTGTGGTTGAAAATAAATTTTGAAAAAAATGAAATTTTGAAAAAATATGGACCAAACATAGGCTTAATCTGTAGTGTTCGTAATTCATTTGTGCACTCCAATTAATATCACGTGATATGTGAAGCATAATCTGTGATTTGATATTGTAATACGTGTGCAAATTAAAATATGTACGATAATATGTGACTTGAGAAATGTAATATGTTTATAATCTATGACCTAATGACCAAATATGTAACCAATGTATTATAATATGTGACCTGTGCAGATAAACTGTGCAATTATACCAGAAAACTGTTAAATTTATCAAGTGCAAATGAAACATGACACCTGAGTAATTTAACATTTCAAACATCTGCTCAAATGCTAAATTAAACAAGTTTTCAATATCTCAATGTAAAACCATAGGTTCACATTCATTACAATTAGTTCCATTTTGCACAATATTAAAAAGGACAAATAAAATGAGGCTAGTATTCATAAACTTTACAAATCTCTTCATCATCTTGATTTTCAAATGTATTTTCAACTATCACTTTATGACAAGCCCCTCTTCATCTGTAAGCTTCCCTCGCTTTGTAGGTTGTATAATCTCTCGATGTTTATAGAGTAGCGTGCCTATATCCAGCCTAATCCTGTCGACAATTAATTTCTTCAGTATGGTTTCTCTATCATCATAGAGCATGTATTCAACATATTTAATCACGAATATGCCACAATCAAGGCTGAAGAACAACACAAAACAGTTTATTAAAAATGAAACTTATTTAACGGTATATACTTTGAAATGTTGGTCACAAACTAACCTATTCTTCTGCTGCGGAAGGCTACTATCAATCATCATCCTCAACTCCATGCAATTAGATTCGTTGAACCACAATTTCATGACATTCTAGTAAATTCACAAAGCATGTTCCCATGAGTGTACGTCATTGATCTTCACTTATATATGTTTTGAGATTCGTTAGAACATCGTTTGTCATGGTAATTGGTAATTTTTATACGAAACCAACTATCTTGTGGTATGATGAAGTTCCACGCTTGTATCACGCGTTTAGATGAAAATAATGTTAAGATCAAATTTATAATGGTACAATAAATGAGGTTACATATACAAATAATAATAGAGAAGACTGGAAATCAAGTCACAGATAATAGTTTTCAATCAGGTCACATATTGGAAATGTAAACTGAATTATGAAAAAAAAAAAAAAAAAAAAAATATATATATATATATATATATATATATATATAGAATCTCAGACAATCAAGTAAGTTAGGTCGCATATACATATGGTATACAATCATATCACGTATAGGGAGAAAAAACTAAAACAGGTCATAGATACATATAACGATATATAATCATGTAAATAAGGTCACAGATGCACATAATGGTATGCATTAAAGTCACAAATCCATAAAAACCAAGATCACAATTGGATTGACAGGTCACATATGACCTATTGTAGGTCATAAATAATTCATTAATAATAGAAAATGTCAATTTCTATAAAACAACACTTTCAAATGGAAACCCTCACCCGTTTCCTTTGCTACTAAAATTGAATCGAATAATGGCCACAAATGTCCAATACATTTACAGTACTTGTTACCCATCAATTTTGGATTACATACATATAACTCAGATGAAAAAAAATGAAAAAAATTGAAAATACCTTGTTCAAGGACTTTTTTTGCCTAACCCAAACAATTTTTGTCTTTTTGATACAGTTTCTTTGGGGCTTTCCTTCGGCTTTATTTTACTTCTTTTGTCTAGTGTCTCCTCTATCGTCTTTTCCTTATTTCCACCCTTCAATCTAGCCATTATATTCATTTTCAAATTCTACAATTTTCATAAAGTAAATAAAATACGTTTGTATTGTAGGAGAAGGATAACATACAGTTGAGGATGATAATATGCCGTTGAAGTCACCGGAAGATTTATGAACGTCGAATTTAGAAGAATCTTGGAGTCGTGGAGAATAAGAAAGTTACCCGTGAGAAAATGAGGGTTTAAAAAAATAAAGGAAGTGCAGATAATCCTAAATTTGAAAGACTTAATTTAGAGGTTACGCGTGAGAATAATTAAAATATTTAATTAGATAAATAGGTTATAAACATACACATTCACCCAAGAATTTCCCATTAACATTGACGCCGGTCATCGCCGCCCCAGTGCAACAGGCACACTGCAGTTAAATTGAGATCGGTTTTCTTATTCTCTATTATACCGTACACTGATTCTCTGATCCTATGCACTGATGGAAACTATGCTATCGTCGTCGTCCTCATCTCCATAAGATGACCATATCCCAATCGCCACCATATCGCTGTCATCCATTGTCTCCAATTTTGTCTCCTGCCACCTGCCTCTAGCGTGCTAGTCCCATGACGAGATGGTGGCTCTAATTGACGCTTAACGGGACAAATAGTATTCTCTTCATCGTGGGAACCCTCGTGTCTCCCACTAGCATGTGACGAGATCGTTGACTAATGCTCTTCTTGTTAGGTCGTGTACCCATATAGTATATTTTGTTGTGATGAAATAATAATTTATAATAAATAAATTGTGATTTTATTTATTTGTTGCATTTATTTATTATTGAGCATGTGAATTAAAATATCCCATGATCACTTGTGATAATATAAGTTGGGTACTTACGTTAAGAAGTACAGTGTGACACAACTTATATTTTGATTATAAATAATTTGTTCACAACCAATGCATAAGGGTTTACACCTTATGCTGGAAGGTTATAGTGTTAACCGATTCATTATTTGTGTTTGTGATTTGTCCTCATCACATAAATAGTAAAATGCGACACGGTATACTTGGAGTGCATTGAATGGATCATGTGTCGAGTTTAATTTTACAGCAAGATCGTGCGGAGAATTAAATTCCACTTGATCTTGTATACTTCAGCTATATCCCTTGACATGGTTATGTATTTCTTTTCGTGATTTTAATGATTCTTTGATTCACCAATATGTGAGATCAATGTGATTGATCAAATATTTCAGTGAGTTGGGAACTTGAGAATGAGCGAATTAGAGAATATAAATTCTCGTCTGGGACCGTCGCCCTGAAAAATGGATAGAGTGATTAATTAAGTATTTTCTATTGAATGTTAAAATTTGAGTTCAGTGTTTAGCAACGGCTAAACTTCGACATATGTGATTTGTTCACATGAACGTTGAAAAATATGATATTTAAGTTAGTGAGATTAATTAAAGGGGTAAAACGGTCATTTATGCTTGTACCTAATTATCAAATCTCGAACGATGATAAAATACATATACAGTATGTCAAAGGAATGTATTACAGATTTATTAGCTTCTGTGATTTTATATATTTCAAGGGTTCAGTCTTTTGCCTTTAGTGGAAAAACAAAGACTAATAATTATATTTTGTGGTTTAAGGTCGACTAGACATTATCTAATTATTGGAACGTAAATAATATATGTGTGATCAAGTCTCAATGGTAGTTCTATAAAGTATTGAGATTTAATTACAGTAGTTATAATAGTTTTGGACTTAATTGTAATTACAATAAAGTTTTGTACTTAATTGTATTGCTATAATAGTCGTAAACTTAACTATAATTGTAATTGAAGTTCTAGGATTACACATATAATTAAATGTAAACTAATTGGATGTGAACTTTATTTAATACTCATATTTGGATTTTAATTGAGGCTCCTATTTGAAATTGAAGTTATTATTTTATATGGATTGGAACATCTTTGTCACTATAAATGGAGACTTGATGGACATAGAAATCCTAGAACAATCATAATACATAACTCCATAGTGTTCTAATTTGGAGAAAGAGAGAAAAAGTGAGAAAAATTATATTTTCTTATTGTCTATTCCAAAAATTAGTTTTTTAATTTAATTAAAAGAATGTGCACACCCACTGGTGTAGTCTTGATTTTGGAGAATACCATAGAAAACTTGGAGGTTTGGTGCATCAAGTTTTTGGAATCAAAAGGCTGAAAATTCACGATTCAGAATTAATTCAAGAATTAATCGTCGAATTTAGGTAAAAATTCGAATATTTTATTCTTGATATAACATACACGTGAACATCTAGACGCTATTGTTTATAGAATTAAAGAATTTTTTAATTTTTTGATAATTCTGCTTCCGCATTCCAACAACCCTAGCACCTCAAATACGTCGTCCATAGCCGTCACAAAATGGAGAAGCTCCATAAGCATTATCGTTCAGAGAACCAACTTAAATGTTCCACATGGCAATCCCTTGTCAATTCTATGTGTATGTACGGTTGTTGATAAACTAAAGAAAATTTGGTATGGTTGTTGAGTTATTGAGATGGGATGGTGGAAATGGGTGTTGCCGACTCACTGTAGAGTCCAGGCGACTGTTGGTCCGCCCACTTATTTTTGCCGGGGTAACTGCTGCCGATAAAGAAAAGTGGCTATTTTTATGACCTTGGTAGAAAGTGAAATTGGGTTGGGTTGGGGTGGATGGGTGGGTGGGTGGGTTGTAGAGAGATTAAAAAAAATTAGAAAGTAGATTAATTTTGTAATACTATTAATTTAAAACGCAACGCAGCAGCTTACTGGGCCAATTTGCTGCTGCGTTTGACGCAGTAGTAAAACGCTTTCGACTTTGATCTGGGTCTATTACTGTTTGGGTTGCTACAATTGAATACTTGAAGATTTTTGGACTGAAGATTTACATTAAATATTTGATTTGAATCTACTTATTTTAAATTTAATTCTTGAGTCCTTTTTAGACCACAAATAATTGTTAATTTATCGCTTAATGAATGCTTTAAATTATTGTTTGAAATATTATTGTTCTTGATATTATGACATATAGATTTATTTATGACATCGCTTGTGTTACTATGAATATGAGGCATATTACTGAACACCGATTTTCCTTGATTAGTTTAATTTAGATTAAATTTTTCTGAATGAAATCGTTATCGTTGAACTGTATGATAATTTGATTAATGTGAATAGCTGATATTTATTTAAAATTAAAATCCATTAATTTAAAAATATTGAGTGAAATAGGGTGTTTATTTAAATAAAAACTCGTGTTCTCATTTGGTCAATCCATAAGCAAAGTAAAGCGTTTCCTTCGTGCTTATGATACAACGGACTCCCTATAGAAGGGTCACATAGTTCGAGTTGTTTGATTGGATTTCTTTATGATAAGATTGTATGGATGGAATATAATTTGTGATCATCCTATAGATAGTGAAATTATTTTTAAGTATCTAGAGATCGAGATAAATGTTATACACTCAAATCGAAATCATCTACGAACCTTCTATTGAGGCTCTCATTTATGATTTTGGTAATCAAATAAAACAATTCTAGACTTATATAGATGTTTGTCGTCAGATATAATTTATCTAGTGGGAGGATCCCAACTTGATCAGTAGACACAGTGACCTTTCTTATAAAGGGACATGTTGGATCACAAGGACCAAGTAGTTGTTTTTATTATAGTTAGATGGATTTACATGCTCATTCATGCATCATATGATAAAAATTTTTTTGCTACTCAATTTTAATATACAGTGGATTTATTTTTATGCAAAACATCATTGCCCATTTTTTTCGTTATTCTAAAACAAAGCCAACTAATCAGGAAAAATTATGTTGATTTAAAACGTAATTTGATGTTTATGCTCAATGTGGAAAAACTTAATTTTGTGCTTAATGGATGTCCTGATGGACCTACTAAGACTATATGAAAGTCCAAAAGGCTGGATATGTTGAGTGGGAGACTGCAGATAAGATAACTATTCACAGACCTTTCAGGACATACCACAGACCCTTCAGGACATGTTTGGTTATCGAAGTATGGAGGATTTTTTTGAAGCCAATCATACTTTCTAGAACATCCGTATGTAATCCAGAGTGCCTGTGAAGTTTTCGTAGTTTGATTATGATTGTACACCTCAAACAAGTTGATAATCTGGGTACAACAATCTATCAAGGAAACTTAATTTGACATGGTATTGAATTTTTTATTTGACATGCTTCACAATTCACTGTGGAATATCACTTATATACGATGAAGATATTATTAATTGAGTTGATGATAGAGTTGTAGTTTGGAAAGTGGTCCTGAGAGTACAACGAAAATACTCATGCATCATTTGGTGCCTTCTCTGGTTCCAAGTCGAAAGGCAGATTGGGAAAGAAGAAGAAGAAAATTAACAAAAAGCATGAGAGCAACAAAAGACCAAAAGGAGATGGAACGCCTGGAGGCAAGTGTTCCAACAGCGATCAAAGACACTGGAGAAATACTACCTAGCTGTACTAGCTAGAAAGCAAAGTGTGGGTGAGGTTTTTCGTTACTGAGTATTGTTTAGTGGTTGATACTATAAATTCACAAGTTGTAGATTTTAGAACCACTAATCATATCTGCATGTCGATGTGGATGCTTCAAGAAAGCAGAAAACTCGGTAAATACCAGTTTAAAATCATCGTTGGCACAAATGCAATAGTTTTGACAAGAGCATATGAGCATTTTATTTTTATTTCAGTAGTGGTGGGCGTTTGATTCTTAAATACTTTTATTATGTCTCGTGAATGATGCAAAATATTGACTTCTATTTTCGATTTAATATGACAAGTTATTTGATAAAATTAGTGTCTGATACGCTTGCATTTTAATAAATAAAGTTCATGTTTGCGCTAGATATTTTATAAATTAAACTATTCCACATATGAAATAAAAATTAATTCTGTTAACCATAAACAAAAGTCGTATAATACTAGCGATGCATATCTATGTCACCTTGAACAAATTAACCTTAACAAAATACAAAGACTGACTAGAGATGGTCCTCTCAACTCGGTCAAGATCAAATCATTGTTAGTTTGCGAATTTTGTTTGAAAGGCAATTTGACCAAAATATTCTTTTTTTACAAAAATGATAAAGTCAACAATGTATTGGAACTAGTTTATTCTGAGATGTGTGGACCCTTGAATACACTTGAGAGAGGGAACCATGAGTATTTCTTTTCAGATGATTACTCTAGATTGAAATACATTTACCTAATGGGTTGAAAGTTAAATACTTTTGAGAAATGAAAAGAGTATTAGACTAAGGTCAAGAAATATTTGGGTAATAGTATTAAGACACTTCGATCTATTCGAGGTGGCGAATATCTTTCAGGAGAATTCAAGGATAACTTGACAAAAATGGTATTGTTTCTTAATTGAATATGCTTGGTACACCCCAACAGAATGACGTTTCAAATAGAAGGAACATGACATTGTTAAATATAGTTAGGTCAATGAAGAGTTTCACAACTCTACCTATTTCATTTTGGGATATTCACTAGAAACAAGTGGATATATTCTTAACTTAGTTCCTTCTAAGTCTATTCTTAAGACTCTCCTAACATTTTGGAATGGATTCAAGTCCTTGCATCACATCCAAAATTTGGAGGTCTAGTTCATGTGCTGAAAATGAATGCAGAAAATTTGGAGTCGAGGTTAGAGATGTATCTGTTTATGGAATACCCTAAAGATACCAAGAGGTAATTTTTATAGTTGTGTTGGAAGAAATGGTGGGAGCAATTCCACTCTATCAAGTCTTGGAAGACAACATGGGGCAGACATCCCATGGTGTCAAATATACCTGGGTAACGTGATTTAAATGGGAGAGATGAGTTGTTATCAGATCTAATAGATCAATAAAACGTTAAAGGCAATGATGAGGTAATGACATCACACAATGGTAATGCCAACATTGATGAAAATATTACGTTCCAAATGACGCCACAGTTCAAGATCAACTGCCACTTAGATAAAGTCGAATGATTATTAGTTTACCTTCAAGGTACTTGTTGAGTGGAGAGTCCAATCGATGATCTCCATGGTACAATTTGATAATATGACTTCATGTAAGGAGGCTTTGGATGATGTGGATGCAATGATCTATTTATGTTTCGAAGCAGACATCAAATTCTTAGAATAAAGGATTTGACAAAGTGATAAAACATATGGTTTTAAGTAGAACTTTGATGAATCCCGTGTCTATAAGAGAATACAAGACAAAATTGTATTTTTCCTAGTGCTTATTAGATGATATTCTATTCATTAAAATAATTAGAGTGCGTTATCGTCTATGAAAGCTTGGTTGGCCCAACAGTTTCATATGAAGGATTTAGTGAAGTTAGCTATGTTCTAGTTTGTAGATCTTGAGAGATCGAAAGAACAAGATGATAGTTGTGTTCCAAGTCTTAAATGTTGATAAGATACTTGTTTGATTTGCTATGCAAGTGTTTGCCCTTCAGGCATGAAATCCAACTCTCCAATGATCAATTCTCTAAGACTTCTAAAGAGATTGAGTACATGATTAGGATACCTTACATTTGTCATACTGTTGGTATGGTGAGTCGAGATCTATTTAACCTTAGGATCGAAACATTGAATGGAAGTAAAGCATATCCTTTTGCATCTTCGGAGAACGAGGAATTATATGCTCCTCGCCAGAACTTGTTTCGATGGGTTAAAAGGATTCGGACTTCCACAATGACGAAGACTATCATAGGTCCACATCAGTAGCGTTGTTTACACTTGATGGTGGGGCCATTATTTGGAGAAGTATCAAGAAATCATGAATTGTTGATGCCACCAAATATGTCGAGTATTTGGTAGCTTGTGAAGCTACTAGATTGGCTGTGTGACTAGAAAATTCTAACCGACATCGAGGTGATGCCTGTATCTGCAAAGCCCTTTACACTATATTGGGATAACGGTGGGAATATGGAAAATGTTAAGAACCAAGAGTCATTAGAGATGTAAACACATTAAATGGAAATATCATCTCTTAAAAGAGATAGTTGGTAGAAAACATTTGGTTGTTAGTAAGATTGCTAATAGGATAACCTTTTAGACTCGTTTACTAAGAGCTTGCCATCTACGGTTTTTTAGGGACATTTGCGAGACATAAGGTTACAAAACATAACACATATACTCTAAAGCGAGTGGGAGATTTGTTGTGTTGTGTACCCATATAGTATATTTTACTGTGATGAAATAATAATTTATAATAAATAAATTGTGGTTTTATTTATTTATTGCATTTATTTATAATTGAGCATGTGAATTAAAATGCCTTATGATCACTTATCATGATGTAAGTTGGGTACTTGAGTTGAGAAGTACAATGTGACACAACTTTTATTTTGATCATAAATAATTTGTTCACAACCAATGTATAAAGGTTGACACCTTATACTGGAAGGTTATAGTGTTGACCGATTCATTATTTGTGTTGTGATTTGTCCTTGTCACATAAATAGTAAAATGTAACACTAGTACATTTGGAGTGTATTGAGTGGACCACGTGTTTAATTCTATAGCATGACCGTGCGGAGAATTAAATTCCACATGATCGTTGTATATTCCAACTAAATCCCTTGACAAGGTTATGTATTTCTTTTCATGATTTTAATAGTTCTTTGATTCACCAATGGATGAGATCAATTTGATTGATCAAATATCTCATTGAGTTGGGAACTTGAGAATGAGCGAATTAGAGAACACGAATTCATGTCTGGAACCATCGCTCTGAAAAAGGATAGAGTGATTAATTAAGTATTTTTTGTTGAACGGTTAAAATCCGAGTTTAGTGTTTAGCAACGGCTAAACTTCGACATATGTGATTTGTTCACATGACCGTTGAAAAAAATGGTACTTAAGTTAGTGAGAATAATTAGAGGGACAAAATGATCATTTATGCTAGTACATAATTATTGAATATCGGACAGAGAAAAAATACATATTCGGCAAGTCAGAGGAAAATATTACAGATTCATTGGCTTCTGTAATTTTATATATTTTGAGAATTCAATCTTTTACCTTTAATGGAAAAAACAAAGACTATTAATTAGATTTGGTTGTCTAGGTTCAACTAGACATGATCTAATTATTGGAGCCTGAATAATAGATGTCCGATCAAGTCCCTATGGTAGCTCTATAAAGTATTGTGACTCAATTATGGTAATTATAATAGTTTTGGCTTAATTGTAATTACAATAAAGTTTGTACTTAATTGTAATTGTTATAAAAGTTGTAAACTTAATTATAATTGTAATTAAAGTTTTAGGACTACACATATAATTAAATGTAAACTAATTAGTTGTGAAATTTAATTAAAACTCATATTTGAATTTTAATTATGACTCATATTCGAAATTGAAATTATTATTATAGATGAATTTGAGCATCTTTATCTCTATAAATAGAGACTAGATGAACAAAGAAATTCAAAACAATCATAATACATAATTTCATAGTGTTCAAATTTGGAGAAAAAGAGAAAAAGTGAGAAAAATTTTATTTTCTTATTGTTCAATCCAAAAATTAGTTTCTTGATTTAATTAAACGATGGTGCCCACCTATCGGTATAGTCTTGACTTTGGAGAATACCATAAAAGATTTGGAGGTTTGGAACATCAAGTTATTGGAAATAAAAAGTTAAAAGCTCGTGATCCAAAAAGCAGGATGTTCATGATTCAGAATTAATTTAAAAACTATTCATCTAATTCAGGTAAAAATTCGAATATTTTATTTTTGATATAACATACACGTGAACATTTAAACGATCTTGTTTATAGAATTAAATTTTTTTTATAATTTCTGGGCAATTCTGCTTCCGCATTCCAATAACTTTAGCATCCCAAAGATCATTGTCCAATGCCATCACAAAATGGAGAAGCTACATAAACATTATCGTTTAGAGATCGAGCACACTGCTTTATATGGAGGTCCCTAGTCAATTCAATATGTATGTGTGGGTGTTGATAAACCAAAGAAGATTTGGGATGGTTGCTGAGTTATTGAGATGGGCTGGTGGACATGGGTGTTGCCAGCACATTCTAGTGTCGGGGCGATTGTTGCTGCCGCCCACCTATTTTTGCCGGGATGACTATTGCCGCCAAAGAAAAGTGGCTATTTTTATGACATTGGTAGAAAGTGAAATTGGGTTAGCGTGGGTGGGCTATAGAGAGAGATTAACAACATAAAAAAAAAAAAATAGATTAATTTAATAATACTATTATTAAAATTAGAAATTTGAATTATGATCAGATTTTTAAGTAAATAAATTTTAAACCTGATATTTAAATTTGAAATTAAAATTCATGTGTGGTTTTAATTTCCTCATGTTGATTCATTGTTGGGCCTCTTTCAAGGCACTAGATCCCATAATCAAGCCTAAAGGTAGAAGCGGGTCCAAATCCTTTTAATTTGGAATGTTCAAACCGGGTAAAGGTTGTCCCGGCCATTTTTCTAAGGGAACAATACATAACTAAAATGTTTAGTTTTACCAATTTCAAATTTAAGAATTTAATTTTAAAATTTCAAATTTCAGATATTTTTAAATTTTATTTATAGATTAATTAATTAAACATATATTTTATTAATTAAATATATTAAGGTCACAGTTCTATATAATTTGATCACATACTCTATATAATTGGTCACATTTTACTAATTTGTCACAAATCACAAATTTTACACATCACAAGCTATTTTATGGTCACGATTTAAAAATTTTATAGGTCACAATTTGTTCATCGGTCACAAATAAAAAATTGAAACTTCACAAATTATTTTACGGTCACAATTCAAAAAATTTATGTCACAATTTGTTCATCGTCACAATTCAAAATTTTTATAAATCACAAATTATTTTACGATCACAAATCAGAAATTTTATAAGTCACAAATTATTTTACGGTCACAATTCAGAAATTTTATAGGTCACCAATTATTTTACGATCAAATTTGAAAAATTTTATAAGTCACAATTTGTTCATCAGTCACAAATAAAAAAATTTATACGTCACAACTTATTCATCAGTCACAAATCACAATTTATCAGACAGTCACAAATTGTCGAATTATCGGTCACAAATTAACAATTTTTAAGTCGCACATTATTTTTTTGTCACAATTTATCCTCTTCATTAGTCACATATTGTTTATTGGTCACAGATTAACCAATTTAATGGTAACAATCAACCAAATAATTTGTGACTCCAACTAACACTTGTGACCACCACCTCACAACTCCTTCTAGCAGCACCATCGTCGCCGACGTCGCAGCCAGAACCATCACCACCACCTCTCGACCACCATTTTCAACTACAAAACTATCATTGTCACCGCTAGATCTACCACCACTAAATCCAACAAAAATCACCGCAACCGTCAGATCCACCACCAATGCCGTCAACAGTGTTAGATCCACCACCAACTACCATTTTCAATTTCAAAATCATCGCCACTACCTCACCACCACAACGACCACCAAAAACACCGCCACCCAAAAAAACCAACAAATTAGACCCAAAAAATATCAACATTACCACAACGTCACGAAAGTTGCCACCACCTCACGATGTTACTACACTGTCGCTACGCATAGCCCAACAAAATTTTTCCCAAATCCTGTCGTTCATGTCTACAGTAGATCCTTGCATTTCCCCAGATCCCAACATCTTCGATGTTGTGAGTCGCTCCGTTGTAGAAGGTGCACAGCAATCTATTTCTCTATTCCCTATTCCCTCTGTTTCTCTTGATTTGTTTGGTGTGGTGTTGATGATTGAGGTGGAGATGGTAAATTTGTGGTGATGAAGGCGTTGACAGAGGAGTCGGTTGCGGCTACGGGTTTGGGAATTTTTTTGTGGGTGTGGTGAGGTGGTTGAGTGTGGTGCGGCGAGGTGGTGGTGACGGGAAGGTGGTGGCGGCGAGGGACAACTAGAGAGAAGAGAGAATGTAGGATATAGAGAGAAAAGAGAAAATGGAGAGGATGAAAATGATTAGGACATCGAGCGGCGTCTTGACGACGGTGGTGGTGTCGCACCATCATCAAGTATTTACTGTCGCGACGACGGGGGTGGCACTTCACACCGGCGACAGCGACGATGGAGTTTTCAGGAGAGGAACAGATCGACACAGTAACGAGTAGGCAGAGAAATGAGATGCGTGAGAGAGAGAGTGTGAGAGAAATGAGGAGAGAATAATTAGGGATTGAGATGAATTTTGGGGTAATAATAATATTAAATATTTAAATTAATATTTGATGTTTGTATAAATAAATTTTATATCTGATTTTTAAAATTGCATCTTAAAAATTCTGATTTGATGTAATTTCCTCTTTAAAGCATTTGAAGTGACCTCACCCTCTCAAAATCCACCCGTGGCCCAAACGTAATACCCTCACAACCATTTTCCTTTCAACGGCTAACTACGGAAATTCAAGAGCAACCGCCATCGCTCTCAAAAACCTTTTTGGCGAGGTTTAAGCTTCCAAACCTGAAATTTTCAATCTTAAAAAACTCGACTATGAGAAAATTCAGAATTCTTAATCCGATTACAGGAGGCTTCCAGAGCTCAGCGATTTCGGCATAGGGGAATTTTTGCAATATTTCTCAGAGCTGACTGGAAGAAGGTAAGAATTTGGGAAATGGAAGTACTTGGGGCTCCTAAAGAGAGAGCCTCTGGTTATGTAGCTGGCGAAATACGGTGTGCTTCCTGGAGCCACGACCGCTGCTTTCGGTTACTCTCATCCCAATTACATTTCACCCAAGAAACCCTCTGATTCTAAACCGTCCAGTTCTTATTCCCAGTAGATTCAAGGTGCATTTCTTTTCTTTTATCTTTTGGCATTAATCAGGATCATTGATTTCTCTTTGCTTTAAGTTAGGGTTGGAATTATGCTTTGGGGTTTATTGTTATTGATATTTATATTGCTGGAACTGTTGTGCATCACTGCCTGTTTGTTTAATTTCTCTTTGTTATTAAAGGAATGAAAGAGGGAAATAGCAGATAATAGAGAAATGACTGTTGATTTATTGAACAAATGTATAATTTTGGGTCGTTAATTTAACTGCTATTCAAGACCAAAAAAAGAGCTTTTAAGTCTTTTGCATGCAAAATGTTTATTGGTAAATTGGGAGTTTTGCGTTCTTCATTAACATGGATGTTGAATTATGTGTGAAAAATAGTTACGTGGGGATGGAAGAGTTAAGAGAGGACGACATATTTACAGGAAGAGACAAATAAAAGATATGGAAAATTTGACAATTGTTTCAGTTCAATTGTAATGATAATAGCTGAGTTAGAACGTGTGTGATTATGAGTGCAATTTGAAGGTGAAAAGATAACAACAAAGAATATGAATGTAAAGAAACTTGTGTTGGAAATGAATAGGTCGGGCAGAAAGAAAATCCATATTGTGAATTCTTGTTTTGTTCTTTGGGAACATTCATGTTGAGCGGAATATTGACACCAAAGTTTTCGGGCTCAATATTTTACACAATACCGAATTGACATCACAAAGTTCCAAGTCCCAAACACTCCTACAACCACCCTTAACTCCGGTTGCTTGGTATTGCCTACAAAGGACACGGTATGAACTATTATTGCAATCACAAAAATAGCCACAGAGGCTGAAAGAGAGATGAAAAAGAAGCCACAAAGAGGAAGCACTAAGCCAAGGAATGCAGTCAGTTTCTCTCACACAAATGGGCAAGCAAAATAACGTTTTCACACAAAGCCAAGGCAACAAACGAGAGCCAGCATATATAAAGAATAAGTGGGCTTTTAGGTTAAACATTAGTTAGCCCCAAGAGTTAATAGTTAATGAATAAATGACCTATCAACCAAAAGTCATTCAAGAAGTAATGAGTTGGGATATGAGTACCTCTAATTAAATTAGGCTACTTTAAATGACCCAAATAGGTTATAGGTTTAGGTCGTTACAATTATGATGTCGATATTTCACTTCAATCATTGGTCAATGTCTATTGAATAAATAATGATTAACATTATTGTCCGAGAGGGCGTTTGATAACAATTTGCCTAACAAACCTCCACCCTGGTGTTAAAGGACCTGTAAAGAAAAAATTATTACACATTAGTAATAATTCAGAAAAAGAGGACCGATAAAATTGGAAATTATTTACTTCCACCGATGTTTAGAAGATTTTTGCAACTTCTAAACTTCACCACTGGTAGCGCCTTAGTGCCCATGTCTGAGTTATATTGTCTATGTATTTTTTCAAGTCTTACAACTTCTTGTGACACAATATCTCTAAAGAAATGTAGTCTAATATCAATATGTTTGGTGCATTCGTGAAAAAATGATTTTTTGCATAAATGTATAGAAGATTGACTATCAGAATATACTACCACATAATCATTTAAAACACAAAGTTCATGAAGTAGGCTTCTAAGCTATAAAGCTTCTTTAATAGATTCAATGGTGGCAATGTATTCAGATTCGGATGTGGATAGTGCAACTATGTGTTGTAATTGTGCTTTCTAACTAACACAAGAGTTAGATAAAGTAAACACATAAGAAGATGTAGATTTTCTATTATTTATATCCCCAGCATAGTCAGCATCTACAAAACCCTTCGATTTCACACCCTTCTTATTAACACCAAACCTTAGACCTACATCACTAGTTCCCTTGAAGTACATTAACATCAATTTCAAGGCTTCTCAATGTTCAGGACCAGGATTAGACATGTATCTACTAAGAGTGCTAACAACAAAAGCTAAATCTGGTCTAGTGCAGACCATCAAATACATAACGGAACCAATCACATTTGAGTATGGGATTCTACTCATGTATTTTATTTCTTTTTCATTACAGGGGGCCTGATCTTTAGGTAATACAAAATGATTAGCTAAAGGAATGTAATAGGTTTGCAGTCATGCATGTCAAATTTCTTTAATACCTTTGAAACATAAGAGGACTGATGTAAAAAAAATGGAATTTGACATATCTCTTTCAATTTCCATACCTAGGATTCTTTTAGCTTTTCCTAGACATTTCATGTCAAATTTACCATTCAAATTTGTTTTTATACTATTTATCCACTTATGTGATGAACCAACTAAGGGCATATCATCCACATATAGTAATAAGAATACAATCATTATTAGCATCATCATGTTGGAAATATAGGCAATGATCAAACTTACTCGTTGAAACCCTATGGATAATACAAAAGAATCAAATCTTTTATACTATTGTCTAGGTGATTGTTTTAGACTATATAGAGATCTTTGCAAGAAGCACACATCATGGTTTAAAAAGGCGGTAGTGAGCGCGCCTCACTGTGAGGTTCATGTAGTATGCCTCGGGGCAGTATTTTTTAGGCTAAAAATATTTGGCTCACGCCTCAAGGTGCGTACCTCATTTAAAATTTGATTTTTCAATTGTATGAAAAGAGATCAGAAAGGGTCCTTCTTAACAAAGAAAATGGCCCATTTAAAAAGTCATTTTAAGCCTAAGCAAAACAATAAAATACCTAGAAAACTAAACAGCAGCCAAAAATTAGAGGGCCCATTTAAAAAGGCATTTGAATCCTCGTCAATATGCTGATAATTTTTCCAGGCATTTTGAAGTTATGGCGGGTTTGTATAATTGCATGGTGAGACTCATTTCCGATCCAACTGAAAGGGAGAGAGCAGGTCTCCAGTTAGACCAATTTGTTGAAAAACAGAATTTCTTTGGTTTCGAACAAGCAAAATTAACTTTCACTAAACGGTCTCTTGGTATGTATTAAATTATTAATAGTGATGATAGTGCAGACTATGAGGCTTTTTTTTAGTTTAAGATGCTTCTTTTTTTCCATTGCAAATGGAGTGATAACTTCTGTAATGCTTTTTTTTTTTTAAACATCTTCTTTCTTTAGGTGGACTATATCTCAATATGCTAATGGCTATATATCTTATTTAATATATGCTCAAACTTTGATACTTTTGTATTATTTTATAATTATTTTACTTAGATTTTTTTTTTTAGGCTTACGCCTCGCCTCATAAAGAAAAATCGCCTCATTACTTAGTTTCGCATTTTTAAACCTTGACACACATTATCATGTTTTAGTTTGTCTGTAAAACCTTTTGGTTGATTCATAAAAATTTGTTCATCAAGTTCATGCAAAAGCAGTTTTTACATCAAGTTGTTCAAGTTCTCGGTCAAAATGTGCAACCAATGCAAGTATGACTCTAATAGTGGTATACTTAACAATATGTGAAAAAATCTCGTTATAATCAACCCCCTCCTTCTGAGTGTACCCCTTCGCCACTAACCTAGCCTTAAATTTTAAGGTTTCAAATGCGCTAGTACCCTCTTTAACCCAAGGTTTAAAAAGGCGACACTAAATACTGAGACGGTTTTTCTTTATGAGACGAGGCGTAAGCCTTACAAAAAACAAAAAATCCAAGTAAAAGAATTATAAAATAATACAAAAAAAAAAGTTGGAGCGTATAGTAAATAGGATATATAGTCATTAGTATATTGAAATATAGTCCACCTAAAGAAAGAAGATATTTAGAAAAAGAAATTACAGAAGATAGAAATTACTCCATTTGTAATTGAAAAAAAACAGCTTAAATTAAAAGAAGGCTAATAGTTTGCACTATCATCACTATTACTAGCATCGTTAATGGAATCATCATCATATCTAATTTCCCCATCATCTTCGTACTCGCTACTCTCAATTTCTACAAAATCATCTTCCTTATCCACCAATTGCAATGTGACCTTTTCCTTCCATGTAAATTCAATAAAAATGGGCCCTTCTTTTTTTTAAGAATGGCCATTTCTGATTTTTTTCATACAATTGAAAAAATCAAATTTTAAATGAGGCACACGTCTCAGATTTAAAGTCGTGAGCCTCATATTTTTAGCCTAAACAATACAGCCTCGAGGCATACTACATGCGTCTCACTACTGCCTTTTTAAACCATGCTATAACCTTAAATACCCACTTACAATCAACAGTAGATTTATTCTTAGGTCTAGGTACTAGCTCCTAAGTTTGATTCTTTTCTAAGGAACTCATCTCATCCTTCATTGCCTTAAACCACTTTTTAGATTGTTCACTTCTCATCGCCTCCTCAAAGGTCTTTGGCTCTCTATCAGCTAAATCCTCATAGCTCCCATGAGCAAAAGCTATCTCAGACTTATATTCAAATCTTATAAGTGCTCTAGACTGTCTTATCTTTCTATCCCTAGCTAAATTATAATTTGTTAAAGGATTCTCTTTTTCAGGATGTTCTTCTATCACTACTTTCTCTCTATTCTCCATATCGGGTTGTCGATCCTGATTCTCCACCTCACTCTATGTAACATCACCTTCAACTCCACCGCACTCTGTGTAACTCCACCTTCAACTGATTTCTCTCTTCACCTTGTTCTTCTTCACTCACAAGTTCAAATATAGTTTTAAGGCACGACATTTCACTCTCATTGAATATAACATCTCTAATCACAATGATCTTAACCCCTTTTTGGCTCCTATCCCACAACCTGTAGCCCTTGACACCTTCAGAATAACCTAGAAAAACACATTTTCTAGCTTTAGGTTCAAGCTTTCCCTCACTCTGACGAGAAAATGCAGCACAACCAAAAGTTCTAAGTATAGAATAATCACTTAGTTTATCAGACCATTTTTCATGCGGAGTATCATCATTCAATGCAGCAAATGAGTCAAATTAATCAGATAACAAGCAGTTATAACAGTTTCTCCCCAAAAAGACTTTGGTACTCCGGAACTTAACATCAAGCAACGCATTTTATCAAGTATAGTTATATTCATCATTTCCGCTACTCCATTTCGTTGGGGAGTGTAAGGAACAATTTTATATATTGTTATCCCATTTTTCTTTGTACAGATTGTCAAATTCAATGTTACAAAACTCTATGTCATTATCAGTTCTCAAAAACTTAATCTTCTTACTAGTTTAGTTCTCAACTTGTCTTTTCCAATTATTAAAATTATGAGAAATATCAGATACTGACTCTTCACATTTAAAAATATCTTGAACAAGTTTGTTAAACACGTGTAAATTTTCTTCAAAATCTTTTGAAGAATCCATTTTAAAACTGAAAAAACGTTCAAGTAAGTAAAGCTTGTTTGTAGTAGATTTGAGCAAATACAATTCTTCCAATTTTTTTCAAAGTTTTTTAGTGGTTTTCAGTTTACCCACTTTTCTCAAAACTGCGTCAGATAAGTGTAAAATAATTGAGGTATAAGCAAGCTCATCATCTTCTTATTTTTGATCTTTTGAAAAATCAGCGTGAAAATTGCCATCAATGGTTTTTGAAACCTTTTGTTGAACCAAAATACCTCTCATTTTTTGTTGCTAGATTGAAAAATCACATTTTCCATTAAAAGTTCCCAAATCAAAATTGTAGGTTGTCATTTTAATAATCAATCAAAAAAATACAAAATCACAATTAAGCCACATAACGTAGACCTATGATTGCAAACAATATACACCGTTTTAGATTCTTAGGGTTTCGTAAGATTCTCGATCTTAGATCAAAGGAATGTTCAAAGGGTAATGTCTAGGTATTCTAGAGACCTAACAGTGCAACAAAAGATATATCAATCAAACAGTTTCACGCACAGTATATCACAGAGATAATATGTCGAAATTTATCAAATAAACAATTTAATCTTGTAACAATTAAAGGCAAGTTGTTTCTAATTTCTAGTACATGCAATGGTTACCCCACACTGTAACCCCAATCCGATTGTCACCCCCACAAGATGACGCGCTAGTGCTGGAAATTTAAAGGGATTAGTTGATTTACCAGAGCAGACCTATCTTAGTCCATAAGTAATGAGGGTTTCGAATTTGACACTTTAGGGCCACCAGTGTTCGCCCTAAAGTCTCTCGCAACCGATCAAATGCAAAACTGAATCACAAATGCATAGGGGCAAAATCGTCCAAATTTTGCCATATCACCTGAAATAGAAAACTAACACCACAAAAACGTTAGAAATCTCGTTAGAATAATACTGTCTGAAGAAAGTTTCCCCAAACTACGCTGGACGCGCCTCCACTTGCTGCTGTCGAAGCTCTCACGAGCTGTCGCCGCTGGCGGCCGTCGCCACCACGCTCGGTGGACCTAGGAGTGCCTCCACCTGCAGATTCTCCCTGTGGTATCGGATTCTTCAAACGGCTGGTTTGGCCAGAAAATGCGATTGCAAGTTCGATTGGAGATGAAAAAATTGAAAAGATTTTTTAATCTGTTTTTCCTGTCGGTTTCTGGTCTTGGCCTGAACTTTCACACCACATCACCAAGGCTCTGATACTAAATGTTAAGCAGAATATTGACACCAAAGTTTTCCGGCTCAGTATTTCACATAATACCGAATCGACACCACAAAGTTTCAAGATCCATACACTCCTACAACCATCCTTAACTCTGGTTGCTTGGTATTTCCCACAAAGGACACGGTATGAACTATTATTGTAGCCACAAAAATAGCTACAGAGGCTGAAAGAGAGATGAAAAAGAAGCCTTGCAGCCGGTTTCTCTCACACAAATGGGCAAGCAAATTAACGTTTTCACACATTGCCAAGGCAACAAATGAGAGCCAGCATATATAAGGAATAAGTGGGCTTGCCCAAGAGTTAATAGGTAATGAATGAATGAGATATCAACCAAAAGCCATCCAAGGAGTAATGGGTCAGCCCATGAGTAGTTCTAATTAAATTAGGCTACTCCAAATGACCCAAATAGGTTATAGGTTTGGATCGTTATAATTGTGGTGTCGATGTTTTACTTCAGTCATTGGTCGATGTCGACTGAATAAATAATGATTAAAATCATTGGCCGAGAGGTCGTTTAACAACATTTTGACTAACAATTCAGATTCAGCAACATTTTTAATGTAGGTTATGGTGTCCTATAATGTGTACTTGAGAATCAACCATTAAAGAATCTAACTCTATCCATCAGTTTTACATTCATTGTGCACCTTTTAAACTTTAGTATTCGAGGGGAAAAGGACGGTTTGTGAAGTGACCAACTATATTAGTCTATTAGCTGTCTCTCAATTGTTCTAGTTTATATTAAAAGCCTCAAATATCGTTTTATGAATCTCAGTTTAGAGGGGATGAAGTAATTAACCGATTGACATGTTGCATTGTTGCTTTCCTAATATATTATGCCAAAATTATGAGAGATTTCGATGCAAACCATTTTAATCCAGCTCTTATGCATACTGCCTTTTTTTCCCCTCCCTTTTGGCTCAAGTTATTACTCACCTGGTGAATACTATCTTGGTGCAATGTTCTGTGATGCTATGGGAAGGGATTACCCCGTCTGCCAGGATGTAGAAGAAAAGGCATTTGCTTGTTTTAACTTTTAAGTTACTATATGTAATCCTTGTAAATATATGGGACATGTTTGGTGTGCAATACTAGACATGACTAGATAATATTGTAGATAAGATTTTAACTACTTCCTTAATACTTTCCCATCTGTCTTATCAGACCCGACAATATAGGGCCATGTTTGGTGTAATCCTTATGACTGTCTGTTGGTTTAATTTCTCTTTGGTAATTTAAAGGTGAGAAAGGCAAAATAGAGGATAAGAGAGAATCATATGGAAAAAATGACTGCCGATTTATTTAACAAACATAGTTGTTAATTTAACTGCTATTCTAATAAAAAAAATTGGGTTTTTAAGTCGGTTCTATCTTTTATTCGGAGGAGGTGCCTGAAAACACAGTTAGAACGAATGTCTATGTAATAATAATAATTTCAACAATAATACAATCAATTTATAATACAAGATTGGAAGAAAAAAGGAAAAAAAATATTCTATCTAGTAAGTAAAACAAATAAACTGCCAATTATCCTAAAATATAAGTTTTCTAATTAATCACAATTTCCATCTATGATATTCTTCCGTACTTGGACGTTTTATATCCTCCCCCTCAAGTTGGACTATAGATATTGACCAAGTTCAACTTGTGGTCAAAGTCGTCAAAGATTTGTCTGGATAACCCTTTGGTGAAGTGTCACGCGTTTTCTATACCGTGAATTTATGCCGCAAGTGTACGGTGTCAAGTTTTGTAATATAGTATGAAAGTTAGGATGTCGAACCCACATGGATTGTAATTTAATTCCACTAAGTACTATAATTATGCAACTTCTATTTTATCTAGACAATTGATGAATGATTGGTTGATTGTTTTAAACTAAAGTAATGAAATTGGTTGAGACAAAATTGAGGAATATAAATTATCAAAATGAAGAAGCCTGGGGAATGATTTCACCAACTTTCAATTATGATTCAATGATATTAAATTATCCAATTAATTTTCCAATATTTAAAAGTAAGAATCCAATTGTATTTCTCTCCCCTCTCTCGAGTGCCGGCTAGAAATTAATCCTACAATTCAATCTCAATATCTCTATTCCGAATTAAAGCCTAGAATTTATCAAAGTCCCAATTCTTTTGTGAAGTAAGCTTCATAGATTTTACACTTTCTCTCGAAACCCATAAAACCTACGTTGCGTCAATCCTATGATCACGCCTAAACTCCCCTCTCTCGAGTGTCGGAATTGACTAGCATCTATTCATTCAATTATTGATCAGGTAATTGAAAACATTAAATTCATGACAAAATTAAATACATGTGCGAAATCCAAAAGAAGTAATTATAAATTCATCAAATCATAATCTCAAGTGGCTACATCAAACTCTAACTAAATTATTTAGTTCATGAAGAAATTCATAAAATCTAAACAATCTACAATGAAAAACATAAAGGAGGAGGTAAGAAAAATGCTTTTTGGAGTGTTGATCAAAGTCCCCTTTGATATTTCCACCATTTCTTCACTTGATTTCTTCAAATCCTTCTTCTTATTGTCCTTGAAGATTTAGCCATTTTGTCTCTTTTTCCTCCTTATCCAACCTTTAAAATTAGGTCTTTATGCTGGTATTTATAGCGTCCACAAGTTGCAAGACAGCATAGGGTTGGACCGGACCGAAAATCTTTTAAAATTTTCAAGTTTCTTCTTTCTCGGGTTGGGGTGCCGAGGATCCCAAATTGGGCGCCTGGGCGTCGCGTATTCTGCTGATTTTCAGCATTGTGGGCGCCTTGATTCGCTGAAATTCAGTTTACGCTTCATTCAATATTTTTAACATAACTCTTTCTCTTGATATCCGATTGAGATGATTCAAGTTGCGTTGGAAAGCTAACTCAAAGGCTTACAACTTCGCTTCAGACATCATTCTCCAATTCAATCGTTTATTATGTCAAAAATGAGTCTCAATATGAGACTAAATGGAGCAAAACTTTTTGGTTGTAAATTGATTTGTGATCATATTTTGACTAAATTTGATCCCTTTGACATCTTTCTTCATCCAATTGGCTCTAATCACTCTTAAATCTTCATCGTGAGGTTCGGTATAACTTTTCAATAATTGTACTTTAGTCGCCGAACTTTAGATCTCTTACAATTTAGCCCTTTCCTTTCCAACTTTTATTTATTTTCTTCAATCTCATCAACCTACATCACAACATCAAAACACACATAAAAACATTCTAAAACTCTCTCAAGGATGACAAAATAACGAATTAAGTGACATAAATATCATGAGTGTAGAACACTCATCATGAAGATATCTGTTCTTTGCTCTTTTGTTGGAATATATGTTATGCAAATAATTCATTCACCCACCTTTTCCTTGATAAAAATTTCTGTCAACTTCTACATGTTTGGTTCTATCATGCTGCACTGAATTGAGAGAAATGTTGATCGCTGCTTTGTTGTCATAATATAGTTTGATTGGAAATTTCACTCCAACTTTCAGTTCTTCCAAAAGTTTCTTTATCCATAAACTTTCACATATTCTCTGTGCAACCGCTCTAAATTCAGCTTTTGCGTTGCTTCGTGCTACTACATTTTGTTTCTTATTTCTCCAAGTTACCAAATTTCCACATTCAAAGGTACAGTAGCCTGAAGTAGACCTCCCATCTTCTGTTGATCCAGCCCAGTCTGCGTCAGTGAATATTTCTACTCTTTTTTCGTTTATTTTTCTCGAAGAACAGTCCTTTCCCAGCAGTGTCTTTTAGATATGTGATGATTTTATATACTGCCTCCAAGTGAGCTTCTTTGGGAGAATGCATATATTGGCTTATCACGCTTACTTCGAAAGTTATGTCAGGTCTAGTGTACGAGAGGTAGATTAACTTCCCAACCAGTCTTTGATAACTGTCTATTTCTACTGAGTTCCCTGTGTTCTTTGATAATTTTCCTTCCTCAATAGGTGTGTCGCTTGGTTTGCATCCCAGCATGCCGGTTTCGATTAAAAGGTCGAGAATGTATTTCCTTTGGGAAACACTAACACCTTTCTTTGATCTTACAACCTCCATCCCTAAAAATATCGCATTTGTCCTAGGTCTTTTACCTTAAATTTAGTGGCTAAACACCTATTCAGCCTTTCCATTTCAGTTATGTGATCCCCTGTTAGGATCATATCATCCACGTATACAATTAGGATAGTCTTTGTCCCATATCTGGATTATTAGAAGAACATTGTGTAATCTGACTACCCTTGCTGGTATCTTTCTTTTTAATACTTTTGCAAATTTATTAAATCATGCTGTAGGTGACTGTTTGAGCCAATATAGAAATTTCTTCAGTTTACATACTTGATTTTCCTTATTCTTGTTGTTGAAGTCTGGTGGTGCTATCATATGAACTTCTTCTAGTTCTCCATTAAGAAAAGTATTCTTAATGTCTAGTTGTTGAAGTGGCCAGTCTAAATTTACTGTTAATGACAAGAGAACTCAAACTGTATTGAGTTTTGCCACGGGTGCGAATGTTTCTGTGTAGTCAATGCCAGAGGTTTGAGTGTATCCTTTGGCAACTAGACGTACTTTATAGCGTTCTACTGTCTCAACTGCCTTGTACATTATGTTAAAGACTCATTTGCAGCCTATAGGTTTCTTTCATTTTGGTAGGTCTACCACTTCCCAAGTTTCATTTTTCTCCAAAGCATTCATTTCCTCTATTACTGCTTCTCTCAATTTGGGTGATTCCAAGGCCTTCTGAATATTCAATAGGATTTCTGTTTTATCAAGGTTAGCAGTAAAAGTACGGAACTTTGTAGATAGAGTATTATAAGATATGAATTTTGAGATAGGATGGAGAGTACATTATCGAGTTTGTTTTCTAATAGCAATGGGTAGATTCAAATCCGGAGATTCATTGGATGGATTTTCCTTAGGTCCTATCACCGGTTCCGACTCTTTTGGTACCTCAGATGTAAGAGTTTCCTCATACTTTGATTTTGGCTTCCATGAGTAAACTAACACCTCTTTGTCACTATGTTTTTCGACGTCTCTCCCTGAATTCAAGTTTTCTCCTGTATATAGGTAGATTGACAGGTTCTGTATATAGGAACACACATTTGATTGCACGTGGTTCAAGTTTATTTTGAATATGGGAGTGGATATGTACAAAAGCAGTACTTCCAAATACTTTTAGAGGTAGATTGAAAGTGAGGTGGGAAGCTGGGAAGTGGTTTTGGAGTCTTTGTATGGGTGAGTCGAAAGAGAGAGTTCTGCTAGGCATTCAATTGATGAGATATGGAGAAGTTAGGATGGCATCCCCAAAAAAGTTTTTTGGCATATTTGTAGTGAACATGAGAGCACGTGCAACTTCGAGTAGGTGTCTATGGTTTGTATGTGGAGGCTGGAAAAGATGTACGCTTATGATTTGCAAATTCACAACTTTCACATTGAATCTCAACATAAGTTTTATTAATGAAATGGAAGGTAATACATGTTTTAAGTATTTCAAGCTAAGGTGACCCAATCTGTTGTGCCATAACAAAAGTTCACTATCCTTAGAGATAGATGCATAATTACAGCTTAAAAGGTGACTTGATTTACTCATATCAACTACCTCAAATTAGTATAGTCCCTCAAACTCCTTAGCACTGACAATCGTCTTCCCCTATTTAAGGTCCTGAAAGATACAGTAGATGGAAAGAAATTAGCATAACAATTAGAATTTTTGGTCAATTGACTGACAGATAACAAATTACACGATAAATTTGGGACATGAAGTACAGATTGCAGTGTTATGCACTCAGAGATTCAAATACTCCCTTTTTCCTACAACAGATGAGAGTGATCCTGCAATTTTTACTTTAATGTTTCCCGCATAGGTAGTTATGAAGAGAATAGGTGATATGAGTCCATCATGTGATCGGACGCACTAGAATCAATAATCCATATGGTTTTAGATCGCGAGGTTCTTAAGGCTCTAAGAAAGTTACCTTTGTGAGCAAGAGAACTAGAAAGACCTTTAGGGGACTGTTGATTTTTGAAGGTTTGAGGCCATTTGGTAAAGCTGCTCCAGTTGTTCCGAATTGAAAGCACCACTAGAACTTTGGTTACTTGTTGTTCGACTTGATACCTCCGACTCCTAGTATTTTTTCTTGATTTTCAATCTGTGGGTTTTTCGTGAATTTCCCAACATGTGTCTTCTTTATGTCTCGACCTACGACAGTGTTCACACCAAGGTCATCCCTGCAATTTTGGGTTGTATCCATCAATACTGCCTTTTGATGATGGGCCCAAATTTCCTCCTCCAAGTCCAGCTGGCCCAAATCCACTAGAATTATTATTTGACCTAGGCCCAACAGGCCCATGTATTTTAAAATGTCCAGATCCAACCGGCCCATTTATATTTCCAAATCCAGTCGTGTGTCTTGGCCCACTTGTAGCTAAGGCAGACACGTCTCCGGAGATCTCCTTCATCATCACCTGTCGGCGCGTCTCTTCACATCGAACCTCGGAGAACACTTCGCGAGTGGAGGGCAGTGGTCGCCCTCTGACATCGTTGAGTTCCTGATTCAGACCTGCAAGGAACTCATATACTCTCTCGTTCTCCTGCTTCTTCTTATACGGAGCTATATCTTTTGGGCATTTCCAATCTTCGTCGCTGCTAAGGTCCATATCCTGCCAATTATCCTAAAATATAATTTTTCTAATTAATCACAATTTCCATCTATAATATTCTTCCATACTTGGATGTTTTCTACAGTGCCGTATGAACTTTATGTTCTTCATTGATATTGACAAATGGGTGAAAAATATTTAAGTGGGGGTAACTAAGGGTAGAGATATTTGCGGGGGGAGATGAATTTAAGAAATGGAAAGCTTTTAGATGATCCTTCTCATTTCAAATTAGAATAGCTGTGGGTTGTGTGAGATTATGGGTGCAATGTGAATGTGAAAAGATATTTGACAATGATTGAATGAAAGAATAATGTGTTGGAAATGAATAGTTGGACAAAAAGAAAATCCATAAGGTGAATTATTGTGTTTGTTCTTTTGGTACATTCAGTAGCTTTTCTTATGTTGGTTGTGTTAACATTTTTCACATTTATTACCACCCTTTAAAACTTTAGTATTCAAAGGGGAAATGAAGGTTTGAGGTGACCAACTATATTAGTTTAATCCTGTCTCTGTATTGTTGTTCTTGGTCTTATTAAATGCCTCAACTATTGTTTTATGAAGCTCAATTTAGAGGGGACCAAGTAACTAACTGATTAGCATGTTGTATGATCATAAATTCTATATTTGTTGTATTTGAGAAACAAAACATGTTTGTATGAATGAAGATTAGGATGGGATACATGCTAGCAAACTGACACGTGGCTTCATTCTTGATTCAGGGCTTTTGGCTGATTAAACGTGCATCTTTTCATTTCCCTGTGATATGTTGGATGAATATGGTATGCAATTGTTGCTGCTTTGCTGCTGTGTACCTGTTGTAAGCAATCAGGATTTTGAGTTTCCGTATTTCTTATAGAAAATTGTTGCTTTCATATTATGTCATGCCTACATTTTAATCCAGTTCTTATGCACACTGATGTCCATTCGTTTCCCATCATGTCCTATGTCAATTCGATGCCCCGTCATTCGCTTCATATCGACCCAGCAAAACTTCATATGTCAAAGCAATCCCCTTTCACGAAGTTCCTATGTGGATTTGTCCCAGAGGTACTACGAGGCCCTCAAAACTTCTGTTTCTCAAAAATCAATATTTGTTACTCAAAAAACCCATGCTCAGATCACTGTCTCTGGTCTTTACTCTTCGACATTTCTTCAAAACCATCTGATCAACTCGTACTCGAGGATTGGATTAGTCAGTGATTCTGTGAAGGTTTTTTCAGAAGCTGAGTTTCGAAATGTATTTAGTTGGAATACAATGATTAATGGGCTGGCGGATTCTGGTTTGATGAAAGAAGCAGAAAAGCTGTTTGATGAAATGCCCGAGAAAGACTCTATTTCGTGGAACTCAATGATGTCAGGTTACTTTAATAATGGGAAGGTCAGGGATACAATAAAAGTGTTTGTTTTGATGATTAAGGATCACCGTTGTGTTCCGGATTTGTTTTCTTTTTCTTGTGCGATGAAGGCTTGTGCAAGTCTCAGATATGTGAAGCTTGCTTTTCAGCTTCATGGTTTAGCTGCAAAGTTTGAATTTTGGGAAGGTAAAACAATCAGTTCATCGATAATTGATATGTATATAAAATCAGGTGAATTGGACTATGCCGAGAGAGTGTTTTCAAGGATATCTGGTCCTAATTTATTTTGCTGGAATAGTATGATTCATGGGTATTCCAAATTTCATGGTATCCAAATGGCTCTTGATTTGTTTAATCAAATGCCTGAGCGCGATGTTGTTTCGTGGAATACCATGATTTCTATCCTATCGCAACATGGGATTGGAAAGCAGACACTAAGTATGTTTGTTCAAATGTGCAATCTTGGTTTTGTACCAAACTCGATGACCTATGCTTCTGTTCTTAGTGCATGCACAAGCATCAGTGATTTGTCATGGGGTACTCACTTACATGCTCGAGTTCTTCGGATGGTGCCAAATCTTGATGTCTATATTGGCAGCGGTTTGATTGATATGTATGCAAAATGTGGATGGCTGGAATATGCGAAACGGGTTTTTATTAACTTAAAAGAGCAGAATGAGGTCTCATGGACTTCTTTAATTGGGGGAGTTGCTCAATTTGGTTGTGGAGAGGAAGCTCTGGAGATTTTCAAAAAGATGAGGGAGGTTCCAATGGCACCTGATGAATTTACTGTTGCTACTGTTATTGGAGTTTGTTCAAGTTTAAAGGATAAATCTCTTGGGGAACAGATCCATGCATATGTAATGAAGATAGGAGTGCATTCCTCTGTGCCCGTGGGGAATGCTCTTGTCACAATGTATGCAAAGTGTGGAAATGTTCAGAATGCAAACCGTGCTTTTGAGTTTATGCCAGTCAAGGATATCATATCTTGGACGGCTATAATTACTGCATATTCTCAGGATGGAAATATCAAAAAAGCAAGAGAACATTTTGATAATATGCCAGAACGTAATGTTATAACTTGGAATTCAATGTTGGGCACATACATACAGAATGGTTTCTGGGAAGAGGGTCTCAAACTTTATATTCTCATGCTTAGAAGAAGAGTTAAACCAGATTGGGTTACTTATGCAACTTCACTCAGCGGCTGCGCTTATTTGGCAGTGATGAAACTTGGGAACCAAATCATAGCTCAAGCTCAAAAAGATGGTTTTAGTTCAGATGTGACAGTTCTCAATAGTGTTGTTACTATGTATTCAAGGTGTGGACGAATTGGAGATGCACAAAAGGTTTTCGATTCTATAATTACGAAGGACATTGTTACTTGGAATGCTATGATGTCTGGTTATGCTCAGAGTGGTCAAGGTAGGAAAGTGATCGAGATTTTTGAAGAAATGTTAAAATTGGGATTCACACCTGATCATATAAGCTACGTGTCCATTCTATCAGGTTGCAGCTATTCTGGACTTGTACCTGAAGGTCAATATTATTTTAACTTGATGACCAAGGGTCATGGTATCTCTCCAACATGCGAACACTATGTCTGTATGGTAGATCTTCTTGGACGAGCAGGTTTGCTGGAACAGGCCATAAATTTGATAAATGAAATGCAGCTGGAACCAAATGCTGCTGTTTGGGGAGCTCTGCTTGGTGGATGTCGTATCCACGGAAACACTGAATTAGCAGAAGTTGCAGTGTCAAATTTAATAAATATAGATGTTGCCGATTCTGGAAGCTATGTCCTTCTGTCCAACCTTTATTCTGACTCTGGAAAGTTAGAAGGTGTTTTGGATGTGAGAAAATTAATGAGAGAGAAAGGAATAAAGAAAAATCCAGGCTGCAGCTGGATTGAGGTTGACAACAGGGTGCATGTGTTCACCGTAGATGACACTGGTCACCCTCAAATCAAGGATGTCTACAGAATGTTGGAGAAGATTATGGAAATGGTAGAGAATACAGGAAAGTACATCTATGAAAAGGATTCTGCTAGGCCAAGGAGCTGCCACAGCGAGAAGCTTGCAGTGGCTTTTGGGTTGATGATTTTGCCGTCTTGGATGCCTATTTATATAATGAAGAACCTACGAATATGCCAGGATTGTCATTTGGTGATGAAGATGATATCCTTTGTTTCTTCAAGGGAACTTATCATAAGGGATGCAAATAGGTTCCATCACTTCAAGGATGGTTCTTGTTCTTGTGGGGATTACTGGTAGTCCAGCGTACAAAGTTCTTCAAGTTGACTTAAATTTTATAAGCATTCTTTGAAGTTAAGACTTAATTCATATGTTGTAAAATAAACTATTTTTTTATATTCACAAAAAAATTGAACAATGCTATGAAAACCCCATCTAATCTTATATACGAGCGCATTTATTTTTTTCTGAAATTGATGTTGTTGGTAATGAGACAGAATGCTGAGAAGGATTTATCTTTTCCTTTTTCCTCTGCCTACTTGCATGGGTTTTTTCTGGTGAAATAAAAATTTTTGATATTCTCTTCACTTGCTGAATTTGACATCTGGATTCCTTGTTGGTTTGAGCCACATGTCTGCCAATACACGTGAGGAAATGCTCCACGGGAGATCCGGTCCCTTCAACTCAAGGCGCTTACCATTTTTACCTGCCTTCCCCATTCCATATGCTACCAGCCACTGCAATGCAGTTAGCCTTCGCTTTTCAGTGTCCCATACATTTTTCTTCCAGGAGTTCTCACCTTTAAGCCCCCAACAACCAAACTCGACACTTTGTATCTTGTCTCCTCGTTGTAGCTATCAGTCTTATCGTAGAACTGAGGTGCATGAATCAGTGCTATGACAGGGCAACCGACAGCCTCGTATTGCCTTATTGGATCGCGTAGTTAGATAACCACGGACAATGTTACGGCTGGTGGGTCTGAAGCACCATCAGAACATTTTGTGCCGGTAACCTGTATCCAGTCCTCAATAGGAACTGCAGAAGCCAGTGGGTGATTATATACTTTTCCATTAGCTCCAATGGTTTTCGCATCAACTGGAGACACATCAAATGGGACATCTTCTTCAGCCATGTCTGCCTGAATTTTTAGAGCGTCTATTGCCATAACTTCGATCTTCTGCATTGAGAATGCCAAAATTTCATCAATTGTCAGAGGGGCTTCACTCACATTCCATATTCCGGTTTCCTTTCTGCCGCTGTTCATTGCAGTTACCATGGATTTTACAGCAGTAATGGTGCGAGCAGCACTTGAGCTGGCCCCTTCTTTGTTCCTTCCCTGGATAATTGCTGAAGCAATGCCTTCAAAAGCTATCTGCTTTGCTGTTTTACCAATGAGTTCATCCAATGGCATCAATGATAAGATCTCAGAACTAAGTTCTTCAAGACCAACAGCTGCCATCTTCTGGAATAACTCAAATCCGTTCTTATATGATTGGAGAATGAATGGCTTGGATATCTGCATTGCGAGTTTTGGTGTGTCTTTCCGTGCCATTGCAGTATCCAGAGGATTCATTGCTGCCAAATAGCCTCCATTTCGTGTTTGGACTACGCAGCCCAATTCCTTCCCTAGATCTGGTATGAGAACATTGGATTCGGACTCTTCTGTATTTGCATTGCTTTCCACCTTCGGAAAAAGGATTTCAGGATCAATCTTAAACTTATTAGCTTCAGCATCCTCGAGCATTTGCAGAAATTCTCTAGTTACGGTTTCTTCATCTGCATCTAATATTTGGGACGCCGTTTCTTCATCTGCTTTGTCTGCTTTTTCCTCCCCCATCATGGATTCAAGAGCTTTTATCTGCTGAGCAATTGAATCAAGCTCTGTCAATCTTGTCAAGTGAAATTGATCGTGCACAATTTCCTGACAACCTCGCTTGAGACTGATCTTTTAACGGAGTTTTCTTCTGATTGTCCTTCATCTTTATCTTGGATTTCAACTCCTTTATCCACCAATTCAAAGTCTGGGAGATCGAGGTCCTCCAATTTTGGTTTTTCTTCCTCAGTCTTCTGGCGGGGCTAAGAAGTTGAAGGTGCTGGAGCCGGCTCATCAAGATTCAGATCATCAATTCCTTGAAGATCTGATGTGACTCCTTTCTGTGAAGGAGTCCAAGCTTCCGCACGGCTAGTCAGTCTTGGACTCGGAACACTGAAGGATAATTTTGAGTGCCTTCGCGCAACAGAAGGCGAGTTATTCTTATTTTTTCCCGACTTCTGGCCGTCAGACTGACTGTATATTCCAATACCTCCATCTTTCTCCATAATCTGGAACCCCAATTTGAGAAAAAGTTCACCCCCCTTAGCTTTACCTGAGAGATTGAAGGTTGTATCCCATTGCCGAATTCTTGCACCTTCAAAGCTCTTCTCGATGGATTCCTGAATTAAATGACTTAAATCTACAGAACTTCTTCCAAAATCAAGTTCTTCTGCATCAACTGCAAACACGTATATCAGAAATGGGCGTGGTTCGAACTTCATCTGCGTTCCACTTCCCGGGTTGAAGTAAACATGGCACCTTATGAATAGTGTCTCTTCAAAATCAGCTGCTCCTTGAGAAACCCTTGATGGCATTGTCTGATCCCCTCCGTCCTTGCTTTCTTTCTTTCTAACACAAACAGATAAGTGAAGGCCATTCATCGAAGCTGGAAGATCATGAACTGTGACAACTTCTACAGAGAACAAACAACTAAGCTTCTGCATACCAATATGGGAGAGTGCTCGAATTGGCTTCCAATTCCATATTCCTTTCTTCTCTGATGTAGCTGATTCATCAACCAACTTCTTTGTTTCTTTCTTAGTTGAAACCGTACTACGTTCTCTCTGCTCGTCTTCTACATCACGCTTTGGCCGAGAACGCCAAGGAGACAGGGACATGCGCCTCAATTTTGGTTTTGGGTTTAGCCGCTGAACTTTTTCTGTTCCAATTTCATCGGTGGAGGAGATAGGCGGAATTGCACTTCTTGGAAGTGCAAGAGGCAGTTCTTCGGACAGTACTAGAAATGTGGGACTGGTAGAGGGACTCACTAAGTGTCTCGAGTTCTTCCAATAGCTGAGTACTCGAATTTCTTCTGCCGTCATTGTCAGCTGCCATAGTGAAGACAACGAAGGATGTAGAGAAAAGTTCTGCAACTAGATGAAGTTAACAATCTGAGGCAGAACAAGATGATAAAAAGTGAAGAAGAATTTTGAGGTCAAGAAACTTCCATTACCGATAAACCTTTAGGCCGTAGCTGGTGCTTTGTGAGCCTGAAATTTATCTTGGTTTAATTTGCGAAGGGCGATGCAATAACGTTAGTTCATTTCTCTCCTAACCCTCAGTCTCTGACTGAAAGAGACAGGATAAGAAAATGGAGGAGGAGATCTAGTGACAGAACTTATTGCTATATTTACTACTTTGTAGTTAATTTTGTGCACGAGAATGATAAACGGGTGTTTCTGTGACATTTTTGGTTTGTAGTACTCGATGAGACTGAACAATATTATGAATAATAATTTAACTTCTTTTCTGTTTTGATATTATCCAAACTCATTTGACACATACAGGTGAAAAGAGCATTTCCTGTGTTTTTATGTGCATATTGGCCAAATTGCAAGTGAAATTTAATGACAAAATTTGTCTGAAGTGAGGAAATAATTAGTTGAGACAATGGACTTGGTTGGTCGCAATTCATTGGTTCCCCCATGTAAGCCTTGCAGTTGCAGCTCTATGCCAAAACAGGCCATAAGCGGGCAAAAAGTTATCAGCTTAACATTTGAAGTTATTTCATTGGATATTTATAGATGCCTAATAAGAATGTAAAATGCATATTTTTTCCTCCTTATTTTATGTGCTCGTATGATTAATCAATGCCAACATGTACTCATTACGTACATATATTGATTTAGATGGCAATTCAATGAAGATGGCATAATTTGGAAGAAATAGGTGAAAAAAGACTAAAGTGAAAGGAAATGAAAGTTCAAGGATTAATGTGAAAATACACAAAAGTCATGTTGAACTTCACAATTAAGATTTGAGAGTGTTAGAGGTCAATTGGATGAAGAAAGAAGTCAAATGGGTGAAATATCTTCAAAATATGATCACACATCAATTTCCAATCAAAAAGTTATGCATCAGATTTTCAGTCTCAATTTGAGACCCATTTTTGACATGGCAAAAGATCGAATTGGAAGATGGTATCTGAAGCGAAGTTGTAGCCCTTTGAGTTAGCTTTCCAACACATTTTGAATCAACTCAATCGGATACATGTGGAGAACGTGATGACCAAAATACTGAACGTTGTTTAGAGACAAACCTGCGCGCACGATGAGGCAAATTCTCTCGTGCGCGCATGGGCATGAATTTTACTTACCAAGCCTAAAACAAATGAACGGCGCGTGGATAAGGAAATATACGGCGCGCGCACACAGACATCTTTTACAGACGAATATCCAGTTTCCAAATTTAAGTCAACTACCTATGGAAACAACTATAAATACATATTTTAAAACCCTAGAACGAGGGGAGAACCAACAGAACGCCTCCAAACTCCATTCTTCATTATTTCTCTCTTAGATTCATGAATTGTAACTAAATATTTATACTTGGTCGAAGGAAATTGAAACCTCGGAACCACATATTGTGAGATCTAAATAGTTTTTCTTATTATTTAATTCTTATTTTGCGTATTGAATATTCTTCTACACTTATTTTCATAATTGTTATGTTTAATTGCTAGGAGACCTAATAATTTGTTATTCGATACAATCTACTACTAAGTTAAATATCAAATCCATAATTGTTTGATCCCTTTAACTTGTGAAGCACTAGGATTTCATGATTTTCTGCGATGGAGATTATTGAATTTTAAGAAGAATTATTAAATAGATTGAATACAACCGCTGGTGTTTGTGTTATCTAGTTCATCGATTTCTCTATTGTGTAAAACTGTTATTAAATTGAATCTTGAGAGCTAGTTTGAGTTTATTTAATAATTAGGGTTAATTAGAATGTCGGTTTCTAATTAACTAAAATTAAGGAGAAATAAGAATCAATTCCGACGATAAATATTCAAAATATGAATTGAATTCTTATTGGATCTATGATCAATTGTGGATTTCCGACGGTGGATGTGAACTTAGACCAAGGTTAGTCTTTTGATTGTTTTCGTTAATTTAATTTTCATTGTTATTGATTAAATTATTTACAATTGTTTGCATACAAAACCCTCCAATCATTGTACGAAGTATAAAATATTGAATTACATACTTTTCGTGGGATCGACCCTTACTTCCACTACTACATTAATTTTGGAGGTTAAGGTATTACTTTTGGGTGCCTGCAACAGTACACACCAAATTTTGGCACCGTTGCCGGGGAGTGGTATTAATTTATTGTTATACTTCTTTAGTTATTTTATTTTATTTTTGAAAAAAAAATCATAATTTTATAGGTTTTTAAGTAATTTATTGTTTTTAGAAATTTTAGCATGGATAATAATGGTTGTACATCAAAGTTTGTACATCAAGAGTTACACCCCCCTCACTTGAGGGGTGAGATCCACTGAAATAATATTTTTTTATTCGAGTGGACCCCATCCCTCATGTGAGGGGGTTGTAACCCCCGATGTAACTCTCGATGTACCACTAGCATGATCGATTTTAGCATAGAATTTTATTTGTTTTTATTATTCTATTTTTTTTTAACTGGTTTGTCATATTTTTGAATTTTCTTGATAGTTTAAAGAATTTGATTGCAAATATGGCTGCCAATTTTCAACAATTCGGAACTAGACTCGACATGTCATCGAAATATGTTAATGAGGTAAATGTGTCATCCATTGAACAACAACTTGCAAGTCTAACTACTCTTATTTGTCGAATGGTTGCTGGTAATGTGCAAACAGCAAAAGCTTGTGGAATTTGTTAATTGGTAGGTCATCCAACCGATATGTGCCCAATACTTCAAGAAGAATCCGTTGAATATGTAAATGCAGCAAGTGGTTTTCCTGGACAACCACAGAGGAATTATGATCTTTATTCAAACACGTACAACCAAGGATGGAGGGATCATCCAAATATTAGCTATGGGAATCGATAAGTGAATCAACCTATGAATCAAAATTGACATAATTTCCAACAATATAATCAATCATACCCTCCTAGACAACAACAAAGACAAACTTCTAACTCGGCATGTCTTTAGTAGATATTGTTAAATCTCTAGCCACTGGCACTTTACAATTTCAACAGGAGAGAAGGGCTAGCATTCAATATTTGGATAATCAAATGGGTCAAATGGCTAACGCGGTCAATCGATTGGAATCACAGAATGCGAGAAAACTACCCTCTCAAACGGTAGTAAATCGAAGGGAAAATGTAAGTGTAATCACGTTAATGACTGGTACGGAGGTTGAAGTTCCAGTGAAGATAAACCCTACATCATTGAATAAAGAAAATGAGGAATATATCACAGTAGAAAAGAGTGCTCCCAACGATAATGAGATAACAAAGAGTAAGTTTCTACCTCTTTCGAATTATAAACATGTACCTCATTTCCCTCAAGCTTTAGTAGGATCTAGGAAATATGAACGAGATCATGATGAGTTGCATGAAATTTTCAGTAAATGCGATGTCAATATTCCATTTTTAGATATTATTAAAAAAATACCTCGTTATGCTAAATTTTTGAAACAATTGTGCACATGTAAGAGGAAACAGAAACTGAAGGGGATTGAAAGGGTAAAGTTGGAGAACAAGTATCTGCAATTATTCAAGAGAAACTTCCTACAAGGTGCACAGATCCAGGTATGTTTACTATTCCTTGCATAATAGGTGACACTAAATTTGAAAAGGCCATGCTAGATTCAGGAGCATCTATTAATGTCATACCATATTCTGTATACACTTCCTTCAAACTTGGACCTTTAAATAAAACTGGCGTGATAATTCAATTAGTTGATAAATCTAATGCCTATCTTAAGGGGATAGTTGAGGATGTTCTCGTGAAAGTTAATGAGTTGGTTTTTCCTTCTGATTTTTATGTGCTTGACATGGATAATAGTAATCATACTACCCCTCTCTTGTTAGGAAGACCATTCTTAAGGACTATCCAAAACTAAAATAGATTTTCATAATGGCACATTGACCGTGGAGTTTGATGATAAGATCATCGAACTTAATATCTATGATTCCATGAAATATCCGTGTAATAATAATCATGTTCATTTTATTGATGTAATTGATCAATTAGCACAAGATGTTTTCAAATTTGCTGCTAAAAATGAATGAGAATATGTCATTAATGAGCATCTTGTGAAGGAAAAAGAAGAGCTGGCTTTAAACACCAAGTTACAAAGAACTATGCCAGCATTAAATGATCTTCCAAAGTCAGGTAACAGTTCTTATTTTTTATTACCAGTTTTTGATGAGAGACCTCTATTTTCTATTTTGCAGATTCCATTTCAAATTTGAAGCCCCAACCCCGTCACTACAAGTGTACATTCCATGGAGGTGGAGGAACACTGTCAGTTATCATTCCCAATAGACTTGGTGCACCACAAGAAAGATCGAAACCATCCATGATATATCCAGACTGAATAAGGAAACATTGAGTCGAGCAAAAGACAATAAACAAAGGCGTTGCTTGTGAGGCAACCCAAGGGGAGTTCGTTCCTTTATCTTTTCATTTTTGTTTTTTGCATTCATATTTTATTTATCTTTGTCATATTTTTTGCATTTCACCTTATATTGGGGACAATGTAAGCTTTAAGTATGAGGGAGGAGATTTAGATTGAGTTTAAATTTCAAAAATTTTGAAAATTTTTGCATGATTTTTCAAGAAGATGAGTTGAGGTTAAATGATTTTTTGGTTGTGTATACTATTTGCAAGAATTAATTAGATTTTTGAAGAACTCATAACATGATTGAATGAATAATCTTTCAACTTAGAATTAATTAGTTGAGTTATTTTCTTTGAGGATGGTAGTAACTAAACTTTGTCGACAAAAAACCAGTGAGATTTTGAACCTTTAGACTGATACATCCATAACAGTCTCATTATTTTTTCATGTGGGATATTCTTCCATGGTTTTGTCTCTCTAGAACTTGCCTTAATTCTCTTCAAGATCACATTGACACATGCATGCACGAACATGATTAAGGTCATATTTGTTACATAAATTAGCTACATTAGCCAAATAGCCTACCCTGTAATTGAATTTTCCTTTGGTGAACCCCTTTGAGCCTTATTGCCTTTTCTTTTTGTAAACCCACGTTACAAGCTTTAAACAGGAAAAACAACATCTTTACCCAAGCCTTAGAGCTAGTGGAGTATTGTTCGATATCATGATATGTGTGGGTGTTGTGTGGGTGTGCAAGGAAATATGTGTGGGGTATCAAGATTTTTTGTAGTACTATAATTGATAAATTGGAACAAATTTTCTATATCAATTCATGGAATTCCATTGTTAGAATAACATTTAGAGTTTATATATTAAAAAAAAATGAATGATAGAAGAAAAAAAAGAAACTAAGTGATGAAGGAGAGTGATTTTAATGTTACAAAATATCTATATTCATAACTCTTCCTACATCTCAAGAAAGAGTTCGACTTGTGTAGATAGATGCGAAGTGAAGGAGCTATCATGTGGAGTTGTTGATTTTACATCTCTTATGTATATATTTGAGCTAAATCTATTAATCATTGCTCCACTAGTTTCGATGGCTCTTGAGTCACATACCCAAATATTTCAACCTTGACCCTAAGCCACATTACAACCTTTAAAAAGTTTTTATGATTCTTGTAAAGCATATGATCTAAATGGTAGCAAATGAGAAGATATGCAAGCATATGGTAGATCATCTCCATTGGAATGAATTTGAGAGAAATACTTACATTTTAAACACATGAGAGTTGAGTACTTATGGAGGGCCTACATATTTAGTTTACTCTATCTTCATATGAAAATGCTTGCTAATTGATTATGAGTTATGTGGGAATGTTTATTCATGATATCTTGGGCGTGTTTGACACCCATTTTATTAGAAGAATGTGTTTTTGAATAGTGATTGATGGAAGAATGTGTGGTTAAAAAGTAAGGAAAATTTTTATGTTTATGTGTAATATTATTTTGTTAATAGAATGTGTGGTTTAAATGAAGAAAAAGAAAAAGAATGAGAATGAGAATGAGAAAAGAATGGATGTCAAACGAGGGCCTTATATGTTTTGAAAAGATATGATGGTTTTATGTTCATGGCATTACGACTTGGGTATTTTTGGGAAATTAAATTTAAGTTTTGCCCGAAAATGAGCAAAAGCTAAGTGTGGGGGAATTTGATAGGAATGTAAAATGCATATTTTTTCCTCCTTATTTTATGTGCTCGTATGATTAATCAATGCTAAAATGTACTCATTACGTATATATTTTGATTTAGGTGGCAATTCAATGGAGATGACATAATTTGGAAGAAATAGGTGAAAAAAGACCAATGTGAAAGGAAATGAAAGTTCAAGAACTAACGTAAAAATATACAAAAGCCATGTTGAACTTCACAATGAATATTTGAGAGTGTTATAGGTCAATTGGATGAAAAAAGTATTCAAATGGGTGAAATATCGTCAAAGTAGGATCACACATCTATTTCCAATCGAAAAGTTATGCATCTGATTTTCAGTCTCAATTTGAGACCCATTTTTGATATGGTAAACGATCGAATTGGAAGATGGTATCAGCATCAAAGTTTTAGCCATTTGAGATAGCTTTTCAACGCATTTTGAATCAACTCAATCGGATACCTGTGGAGAACGTTATGACCAAAATACCGAACGTCATTCACGGACAAACCTGCGTGTGCACGGGCATGAATTTTACTTACCGAGCCTAAAACCAATGAATGGAGCGTAGGCAAGGAAATATACGACACGCGCGCGCATGCATTTTTTACAGACGAATCTCCAGTTTCCAAATTTAAGTCAACTACCTATGAAAACAACTATAAATACATATTTTAAAACCATAGAAGAAGGGAGAACGTACAGAACGCCTCCAAACTCCATTCTTCATTATTTTTCTCTTAAATTCATGAATTGTAACTAAACTTTTATACTTGATCGAAGGAAATTAAAGTCTCGGAACCACATATTGTGAGATCTAAATAGTTTTTCTTATTATTTAATTCTTATTTTGCGTATTGAATATTCTTCTACACTTATTTTCATGATTGTTATGTTTAATTGCTAGGAAGCCTACTGGTTTGTTATTCGTTACAATCTACCGCTAAGTTAAATATTAAATCAGTAATTGTTTGATCCCTTTAACTTGTGAAGCACTAAGATTTCATGATTTTCTGCGATGGAAATTATTGAATTTTACGAACAATGTTTAAATAGATTGAATGCAACCGCTAGTGTTTGTGTTATCTAATTCATCGATTTCTCTATTGTGTAAATCTGTATTAAATTGAATCTTGAGTGCTGGTCTGGGGTTATTTAATAATTATGGTTAATTAGAACACTGGTTTCTAATTAACTAAAATTAAGGAGAAATATAAATCAATTTCAACGATAAATATTCAAAATATGAATTGAATTATTATTGCATTATGATCAATCGTGGATTTCCGACGGTGGATGTAGACTTAGACCAATATTAGTCTTTTGATTGTTTTTGTTAATTTAATTTTTATTGTTATCGATTAAGTTATTTACAATTGTTTGCATACAAAACCTTTTAATCATTGTACGAAATATAAAATATTGAATTACATACTTTTCGTGGGATCGACCCTTACTTCCACTACTACATTAGTTTTAGAGATTAAGGTATTATTTTTGGGTGCCTGTGACAACATACACCAATGCCATTTTTATCAATTCTGGCCTCAATTATTCGATGATTCATTTTATATGTACATTTATGCAAAATGGTAGTAATAATAAAATTTTCACCAATTTCTACTAAGTTTGTAAGTAATCTCCAATAGGTCATTAAAGCAATTTTCTGACTCTATCAATTAGTGAAGTTTATAACGGAAAGTTGCTAGTTCAACCCTAAAATCACCTAGAAGGGGGTAAATAGGTGAATGACATGGAACTAAAAATTATCAATTAAAAGTAACGATTCACTTTTTAATTGTTCTAGATATTTAGTCAGCCAAGTCAGTTTTGCCCTATGTTGAATTGCCACAATAATAAATAAAATAGTAAATAACACAAGATTTGTTGACGAAGAAAATCCTTTTACAGAATTAAAAACTCTAGGACCAAGTCAGCAACTTTCATTATAGACAGTAAGAACTTACAGTATGATCCAACTTAGAAAACTCACTAAACTCCCTGATCTAATTCCTGCAATCTCCAAGACCCTTTAGAATATGCTTCACTCAAAACTGTTCTCGATCTTCTGGAATTGTGTATCTCCTGTGGATTATCAAGAACACATTGTCCTTGTACTCTTCCTGTGCTTCTTATCCAATCTTCCTCAATCTTCAACAACATATGAAAGCTATTGAGTGCCGTCATGATTATATTTAAAAAGTGAGTGTTTTGGATTATTTGAATTTGATATTTTCCCAACTTGTGGTGATTGATCTCAAGAATCAAAGATTTAATCTCAATATTTGGATATGTTCTTGGATTTTGGAATGATGCTATGATGATATAATATAATGATCAACTACCCATAAAAATGTAATGGACATTGAGTATTTATAATATGAGGTATTTGATAGTATATGATAGATATATATCTTGAAAATCGCGAATTATGGTTTCTTGAAATATACCGTCGCTCGAGCATCAGGATAGCGATAGATGGTCGCTCGAGCAACGACAAGCGATAATGTTTCTGCTTTGGATGCTCGAGCATTAGCTTGGCGGCAAGTTAGCGTAAATTTGACGATTTTTTCTCCACATTCCATACTCGAACCCAAAGACTTATAGTTCATCTATACAACATCCCAAAAAACTCTTTAATCTTTACAATTCTTTTATAATAATCATTTTGTCTAAATAATTACCATTATATCTAAAAACCTAACACTAATGATTTCACAAAATTGTCACTTAATTAATATATATTTCAACGTGTTACCGTTAATTGTCACATTGGACTAAATGACGTTAATCTACCTGGCCAAACTCAATTAACACGGTTTTTGGAGAAAAGTCACAAACTCATCTTTCATTGCATTAATTTTAATCTTAACTACAATCAAGTATCTAAAAGGCGTAAAGCATAAGTTCAAGTCTCAAGCCTTACGAGTAATTAGATGTGATAAAACAATCATATTCTTTTTTCGTTCTGTACCAATAGATAAATAATTACTACATGCATTGAAATTATAAAAAAACAAAAGTATTAATATTTTTAACGTTTCCTACAGAAACATAATTTCTCAAACTCATGTATACTGCAATTACTTGGTAACTACTTCCTAAAAAAAGGTTGAACCCCAACCCCGCCCCGTCCCTAGAGCATCGTGGAGGGGGTAAATCGCAGGATGTACCTTAACAGACCAGGGTACAAGATTTGGCATACTAGTGTCCACATAGAGTTCAATTTCATACCTTGTAAGAGGCAGAAATCGAACTCTCATACTGCGGCTGGCAGTTTAACTGAGACTACCTCACTTATGTCTTTTGCACCACTGAGTTATGTCCCGGGGGTTACTTCCTAAATGAAATTAGATATGAACGTAGCAGGGACGGCCCAACCCGTTAATGTTCTTATTTGGGACATAAACGTTATGGAGTCCAAGACTGTTTGTGAGTTAGGTTAAGTTTTTTCTGGACATTTTTTTCCCTTAGTTTTAACAATGGCTGGACTTTTGTAGGGTTTGACTAAAAACATGAAAATACAACCCGCCAAAAATAAATATTATCTAGGTTTTCCCACTTTGCCCTGATGCGGGATGTTTTCTCCAAGCCCACAATCTAGGCGTGCCGTTTAGAACACTATCTTAAGTAGAAAAATGTGTCACTTTGGATTTTGGAAAGGAATCTTGCCTATATTTTATCTAACTAATACAAAAGGTGTATGTAGGGGTGTTGTCGAGCTGCGAGCTGAAAGCTTGTGCTCGGGTTCGGTTCAAATAAAAATATTTCGAGTTTTTTTATTTGAGTCAAGCCGAGTCGAGTAAAAGCTCTGCCAAAAAATTTAGGCTCGACTCGAGCTTTTGGCTCGGGCCTTAGCGAGCCGAACTGGGTCCGAACCGGCTCGATTTTTTTTTTTTTTTTTAAATTCTTGACAAATCTAAAAAAAAATTTAAAAAAAAAATTAAAATTTGTGCAATTTATACGTATCATAAATAATAACTAAATATTAACATATAAAAAAAATTACAACTAAAATTAAAAAAGTAAAAAAAAGAAGTGGCAAGCAATTTTTTATTTTATTTTATTTTATTTATTTATTAGGCTCACGGGCCGGCCCATCGAGCCATGGGGCGTCGGCTCAAGCCACGGCTAAGCCCCACTGAGCCACTAGTCGGTCAGGCTTGGCTCGGCTTTTTCCTGGCTGAGTCCGAGCCGACTAGCCATTTTGTGATCATAATGTGTATATCCACACATCGAAATTATAGATTACACGTCTGGTCATATGTTTCTTTAACCGAATGACCATTTATGAAATCTTTACAGACTCCGGTCTCCAATGACTAATAGAATAGGAAAATTATACACCAAATTGAAATTTTTTTACTAACTTCAGTGACTAGTTGTGAAATTAACTCAATTATAAACGATAATAAGTACATTTTTTTTAGAAAATATATATCCATACATCAAAAAGAACCTGAAAAAAAGTAATATAATTGTGGTAATCCAATTCATTTCCCTATTTTTAAAGCATGAAGAGACATAATAGGTTGAACGGATTTATAGGTTGGTTTATTGCCAGTGGATATCATTTATCTGCATGCATGCATAAGTAAGAACATTCAACTGCAAGTTATATAACCAATTTTATTTTATATTTTACAAAAAAAAATCTAAGGAAGAAGAAGCCATGGAAATAGAAGAGGGTCAGGAGCAGCAACAGATGAGAAGAAGCGAGCAAATGGAAATAGAAGAGCAGCATAAAAAATTGCCATTGGAGAGTAGTCCCTATTTAAAATACAGTGAAATGGAGGAATACAAGAGGCAAGGGTATGGGATGGATGCACATCTCAGCCCCAAGGCTCACCGGACCACCACCGGAACCGATGCCCCGGGCCCCACTATCTCTGCAAAGGAAGTTGCCAGCATTGACAGGAAATTAAAGTGAAGCCAATTCTTATTTCTTGATATTCATGGTTGGCGATATCATCCTTTTAACTTCTTTTTCAAATTTTCTCCTTTGAACATTGTGAATGCTGTAAATTTCGAATATATATTTTAATTGTGTAAAATATGTTTCAATTTTTTTCTATAACGCATTTGTAATTTTATAAGTTTCAAGAACACGTCTCCCGCATGGGATTGTTAGGAGCCTAGTTTCTTTGTTTCAGTGGGAGTTTAATGTTCTTTGTATGTTTTGTGAGGATTGCTTGAATTTTGTGTAATTCATGCATATTATGGATGTATGTCACTAGTTTATGATACTATGTATCTTTGTGATTTGATAAGTGAAGAAATGATGATATTTATTCTCTTGAATTCATATTGATGTTATTGTCATGCTTCTGGGTTAGTAACTCTTGATTATGTATGGCCTATGCATCCTATCGGTGTGTTGGTTATGTGTGATTAGTTTGGCTATGTATGTTGCTATGAAAGCATTTGTTGTAAGATTATGTAGTCCAAGTGGGAGAATGTTGGATTTATTTTGTGGACTAACATAATCTAATGACAATTAGCATTTAATCATGTGCATATGACATTTGGGCTATTTATGGGATGGATAATATTATATCACTAACCATGCCTTGGGCCCTTGGGTCCATTCTTCAATCTTAACCAAGCCCACCCATTGGGCTTGTGGCCCACCAGAAAAAAATAGCATTTTGATATATATATATGCTCCTTTTTTGTTGTGTGGTGGGGTGGGGTGTGGTGTAAGAAATAGATTGAAGAATCGGATTCAAAGAACCCTAGCCTCCCTCTTTCCATTTGAATCTCATTTGCAAGAACTTCATTGATCTCCCATGACTTTTAATCAAGTTGTAACAACACTTGGGGGTAATGTATTTTATTAATGGGTTTTATATGCTTCAAAGCCATGTGCAATATACTTGACATTGATGGGATGCAATGGGCTGATTTAGATATTCAAATATTGTTGTTTTGCTCATTTAATGTTCATTCAATGTTGTTATATTCCAACATTCAATTTTAATGTTGATTGCACCAGAGAAAGTTGTCATTTAAGTTAAAATATACAACTTCTCTAAGATTATGTCTAGTTCATGTGGCAAGAAAAAAAAAATACAATAGCAAGAGGATCGTTTAGATGTAATGCTTCTTTTAGATGGAGCGAGTCATCATAATTTAATATTTCTCTTTCATTTCTTTCTTCAGTTTCTTATTTTTTTTCCCCTCTTCCTTTTGTTATTTTTCTTTTCTCTTTGCTGTTAAATATAAATTTGATATTGAATTATAAACTGAATCCATTAGAGATAAAATGTGAACAAAATTGTCTATTCATTAAATATTAATAGTGGAAATTACACCCAAATATGAATTTCAACTTTCAACTTCAAAAATCAAGTTTAAAACTTATTTAGCCCCTGTTTGGTACTGATTAAAATTAAAATTTTAATTTAAGTCAAAGTCAACAATTCATTTTAACCACATATTTTATGGGTCACATTTCAACTGCACATTTCATCAATTTTTATCAAACTTTACTAAAAATTTAATTATAATCCTAATCAAATAGTGCTATACATAAACCAAATCATAATTCACTTTTTGATATTAATAATAATATTATTAAATTCTCTCTCTCTCTCTCTCTCTCTCTCTCTCTCTCTCTCTCTAAATCATACGCAATGAAATCCAGAACCTCACCTTCTCAAACACACACATGCACAACAGCAACGCTCACCTTCTTCGACAGCATAACACATGCACACTCACACTTACCTTGTTCGGCAACACAACAAGGTACTGCTACACGCGGCACTGTATGTAGTTTGTTCGTGGTGGTTGGTGATTTTCTGATCCGATCTGTTGTGGGTGCTGTGGGGTGGTTTGCGTTGTGGATGGTTTGTTAGTGGTTGTTTGTGGATGGTTTTCTGATCCGATCCACTATTTTATTAATTATTTAAGTAATAAAATATTTTTAATTATCTATTTAATTATTAAAAATTAAATATGACCTATTTTTGAAACTTTAAAACATGTTTCTTAATTTTGAAATTGTATCTTTTAACTACCTTAAATGTGTATTGTTCCCATATTAATATCATATAGATCGAAAGTCATTTGCTTTAAGCCCCATATGAATTGCAATTCAAGAAGTGCAATGGTGATCTCAAATGGAAAAAAAAAAAAAAAAAAAAGAGGAAATTACATCTACAAAGGTATTTAAAATTTGCAATTCAAAAATCAGATTTGAAGTTTATTTATGCAAAAATCAAGTTATAATTCCATATTTTAATATTAATAATATAAATCAATTTATATACTCACACCTACCCTATTCACCCAATTCAAACCCTAGGAAGAAAATTTCCTCCTCCCCGTTCTCTCCTCTTCCTCTCCCTCTGACATATCTCTGCTCGTCGATCGCGCCGTCGTCGGAGCGCCTGTCGCCGGAGACCGACTCTATTCCACTTCAAATTCATTTTCATTTCTTCTTCTTCTTCCTTCTCTTGCTACCTCTCCATTCTCTCTGGACTCCATCTCATTCTCGCTACCTCTATTAGCGGCACTTTCTCTACCTCGATTTTCACAGCCAGTGTTGCTATGATGCTGTCACTTTGGCATGCTGCAGCAGCGTTGGATTTGGGTTTGTAGATCAGTGGTTTTGTAAATCATCGTTGGATTGGGTTTGCAGATTAGTGGTTTTGCTACAGTAGCGTTGGATTTGGTTTGGTGGCGAAGGTGAATAGATCAATGATGTTTGTGGTTTTGGTATCGGATTTGGGTTTGGTGATGGTTTTGGTATCGGATTTGGTTTGTATGAGATGTTGACACAGCTATTGGGTGGCGATGGTGGTGGTGCTATTGGTGGAAGCAGTGGCGATGTGGGGGGGTGAACCTGGGTGTGTGGTGCGGTGTATGATGTGTAGTTGTGGATCTGTACGGTGCGGTGGTGGCGGTTTTGGCATTTTTGGGTGGCTGTTGTGGTGGTTTTGATCGGGTAAAGGCTGTGGTTTTTGTTGTCGGGGTTGGTAGTGAATTTGGCGGTTGCGGTGATGTTTGTTGCTGGGAAGTGGTGGTGACGGTGGTGTTGGTGTTGGCGGCGAAGACGACAGTGGTGTTGTGTTGGTGATGATCACAAATGATTTGTTGATTGTGACCAATAAATTGGTTGGTGTGTACCAATAAATAATAAACTGTGACCTAAAAATAATTTGTGACCTACAAATTTATTAATTTGTGACCAATAAAAGTAATATGTGACCTATAATTTGATGTTATGTGACCATAAAATAAGTTGTGTGACTTATAAATTTTGTGATTCGTGACCGATGAATAATTGTGACTTTTAAATTTTTAATTTGTGACCGATGAACGAATCGTGACCTATAAAATTTTTGAATTGTGACCCTAAACCTATAAATTTTTTGAATTGTGATCAAATTGTATAGATTTGTGACCTTTATATATTTATTAATTAAATATATAATTAATTAATTAAATTATAAATAAATTTTAATAAAAACCTAATTTTTGAAATCAAACCTTAATTTTGAAATGGTGATATTAAAATACCTTATTTATGTATTGTTCCCAAAAAAAAATAGTATAGTGGAGGAAATACTTTTTTAAAGCTGAATTTCACCGGTACATTAGTTGGGTTGATTCATTGGGCCTCCAACAAGGAAATAAAACGGTACTCTCGTACTAAAGCCCAAACCAAGAAAGCGGATCCTTGTAATTTGGATCTTCAATTTGTAAAATGTGAATCAACTCGTCTGCAACTACAATCCGAGTTCTTAATCCGATTGCAGGAGGCTTCGAGAGCACCGAAGAGATTACGGCGTAGTGGATTTTTCTTAAAATTTCTCAGAGAGAAGGGAAGAATTTGAAGATGTTGGGCGTATTGAAGGGAGAGCCGCTGGTTACGAAGCTGGCAAAGGTGGCGCAATATGGCGTGCTTCCTGGAGCCATGATCGCCGCCCTCGTTTACTCTCCTCCCGATTATGTTTCACCCAAAAAACCATCTGATTCTAAACCCCCCAGTTCTTCTTCCCAATAGGTTCAAGGTTCATTTTCTTTTGGCATTAATCAGTTTCATTTATTTCACTTTGCTTTAAGTTAGGGTTAGGTTAGATTTATGGTTAATGGATTATCGTTTTTGATATTTATATTGCTGGATCTGTTGTGCTTATGACTGTCTGTTGGATTAATTCCTCTTTGGTAATTTAAAGGAGAGAAAGGGGGAAAATAGTGGATAAGAGAGAATTAATCTAATAATATTACTGTTGAATTATGTAACAAACGTATAGATCTGGGTTGTTGATTTAACTGCTATTCAAGCAACAAAAAAAAAAATTAATCTGATAAATCTATTGCTTGCAAAAAAAAATTTTATTTCGTGAAGAACTGCCGTGGGAATTTTGTGTTCATTGACATGGATGAAAAATGTGTGAAAAAATAGTTGTGTGGGGATGTAAGGGTTAACAGGGGAAGAGATATTTACCTGGAGAGGCAAATGTAAAGGGGAAAATTTTCTGGTGATTCTTTCAATTCAAAAGAGAATAATAGCAATGTAAGGTTGTGTGAGATATATGACTGCAATGTGAAGGTGGAAAGATATGAACCAAAGAATTCAAATTGAAAGAAATTGTGTTGGAAATGAATTCGTTGGACAAAAACATAATCCGTGTGGTGAATTCTTGTGTTCGTTCTTTTGGTAGATTCAGTTGCTTGTCTAATGTGGATTTTGGTAAAATCGTTCACATTTGTTGCCTAGTATTCGTAGGGGAATGAAGCTTTGTTAAGTTACCAACTAAATTAGCCTACTAGTAATATCTGTCTCTGTATAGTAGTTCTTGTCCTTGTTAAATGCCTCAAATATTCTTTTATGAAGCTCAATTTAGAGGGGTCCAAGTAACTAACTGATCGACATGTTGCATGACTATAATTTCCCTATTTGTTATTGCAGAAATGGTACTAACATGTAGTTTTAATGAATGAAGATTAGGAAAGGGGCCGTGCTGTCAAACTGACGTGACTTCGTTCTTGATGCAGGGCTCTTGGCTGGTTAAACATGCATCGTTCTCTTTCCTTGTGATATGTTAGATTAATATGGCATGTAATAAACAATTATTGCTGCTTTTGTTGCTGTGTACCAGTTGTAAACAATCAGGATTTTGAGTTTAGTGTCTTTTGAAGAAAATTGTTGCTTTCCCATTATGCCATGCCAACATTTGAGATATTTTGATAGATGCAAATCATTTTAATCTGGCTTCTACTTTTACTGCTTTATTTTTTCATTCTGGCTAAAGTTATATTTATCACCTGGTGAAATGCTATCTCGACTCGGTGCAATCTGTGTCATTGTCTGTGATGCTATGGGGTCGGTTTACCCCCTCTGCCTGGATATATTGAAGAAAAAGCATGTGCTTGCTCTAAGTTGCTCAATGTAATCCTTGTAAATATTTTGGGTATGTAGTGTGCAGTAGTGAGGACTAGAAAATACAGTAGATAATATTTTAATTTCTTTTTTCTTCCTTAATACAATTCGTCCATCTTACCAGACATGGCAGTGGTGTCATATTGAATAGCATACATGTACATTGTTGCTTTTTGTTTCTTCCTCTTATCTTCTTTCCATGATCAGTGTGGGTAGTTTAGATTTATGCAAAACATAATCTTTGGAAACTACCACATTTATCTTAAGGTCGTTTCTTGTATGAAAACCATTCATTCTCCCTTGACTCGTGTCTCCATCTTTTAGCTGTTTGCTTGTAATATGATTTTTAATTGAGGGCCAAATACTTGGCAGCACTCTGTCTGAATTAAGCATCAAATGGATAAAACCAGTACCAAATATCTGTATATGAATATTTGTCCAAGGGTTAAAGGCTTTCGAGCCTCAGTGTGAATAGGGTTGGGTTGGGTTGGGTTGGTTTTGCCCAATCTAAAACCAACTCAACCCATTTGATAATACAAACTGACTTAAACCAACCCTATTCCGGTTGGTTTGGTCAAGTCAGGTTGCGGCCCAAAGTGTAAAGAAATTGTTATAAGGCTAGGGTTGGGCATTTTGTTTTTCTCCATTGTGGAACTCCTCGATCTCCATGTGAAACTCCATCACAACGCTCAAACACCACCAGTATCACCACACCCTACATAAACCATATCGCTTCCACCACTTCTTTCATCACTTTCCATCACCTCCAGGCTGTCGCACTTCCTCCTACTTCCCTTTCGAATAACTCACCTTTGGAAAGAAGAAAATTCATCTCTCTCTCTCAAGGCTAGAATTTGATATCTCTATATTTATATATACATCTATTTTTCGGGTTCCAATCATAAAATTACTTTATTCTCAGATTGTTTACCCAGATTCATTTTGAAATTTGAAGTGAGTTTTTCTTGATTGATTGGTGGTGAATACTGAGAATTTTGATCAGAGAAGGAAAGGGAAAAGGGAAAAAAACCATGTCTCTTTATATTTATGATTCTTCTTCTTCTTCTTCTTCAAATGTTTTTGATCGGATTGTGCATCGGTTTGTGAATCAAAACCTGCCATATGAACCATGTTTATTTTTGGCCTACTAGTTGACCCGACCCGCGAAGATGCCAAAATAAAACCAAACCAACCTGATATTTAAAGGAGATATAATAAGGGAAAAATCATATCTCAACTATTAAGTATGCACAATTCAAATCTCAGAGATTAATTGTCAAAATGCAAAAAACAGGTTTTTATTTTATTTTTATTATAATAATAATTTTATCAAATTAAGTTAATCTACCCACACCCACCCCAACCACTCCCCATCCCACCCGTTGGTGTTTACCCGCTGTCGACATCCTTTCGACCTCCACCCCGTTGACGACTTCTTTAGCGGTGAACTGATTGTCGCTCAACGACAACTAAGTTCGTCAGTGACTAGGACTGAGCAGTGCTAGTATAATTTAAAACGTTTTTTTTAATCGAGAAATAGCTCTTGATGTAATTTATAGATCATTTATCGAAGCAATAACTTGAATTCTCATCATTGAAATTTTGTTAATTGAATTTGTAAGTAATTCTGATAAGTGAAGTCGGAGAAATCAATGACATGTGACTAGATCTCTTATATTTGTGACATGTGGCATGTAACCTGATTCAGTGGTCTGTGACCAAATCTCTTTAATCTGTGACATGACCTGAGTCAATGGTATGTGATCAAATCTTTTGAATTTGTGACATGTGACTTAAGCACTTGACGTGTGACCTATGACCTGCTTCAATGGCCTGTAAACAAATTGCTTGGATTTGTGATCAAATCTCTTGAATCCATAACCTGTGACATATACACTTTGACGTGTGTAATATTACATGTGACATTGACTTGATCCAATGTCAGATGAACAAATCTCTTCGATCTGTGACCTGATCCAATGGCTCGTGACCAAATCTTTTTTATATATGACTCGTGACCTATCCATTTTGACATATGACACGTACACTTTGATAGGTCACATATTCATGATATTTGGTCATAGAAATCCAATCGTCTGTGACCTACACACCACTATCATCACCACATGTGGACATTGATCCACCACAACCACCACTAACCCACAACCACAACCATCACTAACAACCCAACAAAATTAAAAAATTAACTCCAACATACATCTTCAAATGGAAGTTAAAACCCTTAGTGATGCTAGCTCCATCATTGTAAATTGATAAAGAAAAAATGAATTTCAGTCATCAACAAAAGTTTCAATTGACAATACAGAAGTTTTCATTTTTGAATATCATTCAATTCTCTTATACAGAAGAACATAATTAGAATACTGTGAGAAGAGAATTGAGAAATGTCATGACCTCAAAAAATAATAGAACACGAACAGACTGTCAGTTAAGTTAAAATTCCTTAACTCCTTCCAAAATTAAGGCCCTGTTTGGGAGAGATTTTGATTTTTCTACAGTAAATCAATTCTCATTTTCAACCACACATTCTTTAATAAAATAATATTTTCCATCACATCAATAATTTTTTCTTATTTTTCAACAACACATTTCCCATCATATCACTATTCAAAATCAATTCTTCCCCCAAAAATCCCTCCCAAACAAGCTCTAACTTGGAGCTGTTTGGGAGGGATTAAAATCAGATTAAAATTGAAAATATAGTTGTTATTATTTAATTTTATTAGACGAGTGTGACCCAATAACGGCTATATTTTCAATTTTAATTGGATTAAAATCCTTCCCAAACAAGCTCTTGATCTCCAAAATTTGATTAAATACATCGAAATTCTAAAATTAATAAGATTTGAAATAAAGTCAGTCTGAAAGCTACTAGAATAAGCAGCTCGAGCTGTTTCACCCTCCACCAACCCGAATTTATCATGGCGCCCTTATTGATTTATTACATTCCCCTATACTGCCTCTACACTAATTTCAACCTGAAGCAAGTGTATGTATGCCCCCAAAATTAATTTGATCTCCAAAAAAAAAAAAAAAACACCAGAAAACCTAAGCTGCCACCTTGATTCAAGATGAGCCTACGACAGCAATCTGAACACTGATCAGAATAACCTAGAACTAGGCCCGTAAGCGGCACCCCAATTTGAATACCACTATGCGCAACCTTGCGTCGGAACTCTAATGACGAAGGTGCAATAATAGGGGAGAGAGAGACTGCAATCCCGAGTTTTGTTAATACTTTATTTATGCTCAAATAAACTTAATACTTAATTTTAGAATTGTCATATTTAAATACCCGTTGGATGTAATTTCCACATATAATAAAAGGTTGAACCCCAGCCTTGAGGGCCCCCACCGACCCTGCCCTGGGCCATTGTGGAGGAGGTAAATCGCAGGATGTGCCTCCCAGGAGCCAGGGTGGAGAGCTTATGGATAGGCCTGAGCTATTAACCCTATGGTAACTCCCGCTTGCAACAAAGTCAATTCCACCTTACGGGGAATCGAACTCTGCACACTACCGCGCTGAGCCCTAACCGCCCTCCCCTTTGCCACTGGGAGATATGCCCTGGGGGCGTAATTTCCACATATAATAACTACTTCCTGGGTAGGCTTAAAGATCTTTTGAATGGGTGGTATTCGAAGGAGAGTCGGGGAAGGTCCTGGAACTGGTCATGGGAAGCATTTCTACTGGAGAGCAAGGCTGACGATGTTTCCTAAGCTCAGATTATTCGGTAACGATTCTCTTTATGCTTTTGAGAGTTGTTGAACAATTATCATTTCCACAACCACTAGCATTTTGCAGCTCGCATTTAGAATTTTTCGATTTCTTGGGAAACGTTTGTAACATAGCATCCTTATAATTTCAAGATCAAAGTCAAAATTTAATTTTAATCATAGGACCAATAATTATTATCATTTATTTCTGTAACATTTTTCCTTTTAGCAACTTATAGCGAAACACAAATAAGCATTTTCCTCAGCTTGTCCTTTCCTCAATTAATTACATTATGATTTTGGGGAAGCTCATGCTACATGCCTCCTATGAAGGCTTTGTTACCTTATAGAATGGTGGCTGGCCTTTTGCAATCACGATCACTCTTTAGTCCTTGTTTAGTGCTCATTGTTTTATAACTCCTTTTGTTATAAGATTATTTTCAATCACCAGAGCTGTTCTCCTCATCACAGTGGGAAGTCTTATAATGCTCACTCGAAGAGAACCAAACGTTATGTTTTCACATTTAGAGAGAACCCAACGTTGGGTTCTCCTGCCACATCAGCAGGTAGGCAGTTTTATTCTGTCCACCGTGGGCAGGAGAACATTTCCATTTCAATCACATTCATACAATATAATATTCTGCACTTAAGTCTAAAAATTTTCACTATTTTTTAACCACACATTTTTCTAAAAATATTATTCAAAACTTTTTTATTTTTTTAAATAATGGGCACCCAGGCATTTATTTCTTAGTAGGGTGATTGTAAATTTATATTAACAAACACAATTTCGACCTGTGCATTATTGCAGCTACAGTGGAAAAGGATCAGACACCAGAAACTAGACTTGTAGGGAAGGGTGTGAAATGGACCGAAATCCCATCATCAATAAACGTTCAACAAATAAAATAGGTGACGTCAAAATAATGAAGCTCCATCAAACCGTCACATCATACACCGCGACCACCAACCACCACCGCCCCGCCACCCCCACCCACTCACCCTTGAGTTCAAGCCTTCCCAAAATGATCCTCCTAGCTAAATCATTTTGTACAGTCAATAGTTTTGATTTATGGTTAAATCACTTTGCCAGAAGAATAATGTCATAAGCAGTGCCAAAATCATAGGTGACGAGAGGTAATTTGATAAAAAGATGATGGTGTTTTAAACAATTAAATGATAGATTTTATATGATATTATGTCAATTATTCTAACACTAAAGTATAGAATTCGTAAAGGAAATTTTAGGAAGTCATTGTACATTTTATACAATGATCCATTTTTGCAAATATTGGAAGAATGCCCAATTTCGTGGAAGCTGGTTTGTTGGTTTACTATTAAATTATCTGGAAGGAAGAACGATTATTGTCCTATGGACAATAAATGTTCCTTGATAATTTATCTTGAAGCTTACTTGACCAAAAAATTTTGCAGAATTTTGACACTGAACATTGTGTATATGTGATCATTTGTCGACATTGTTAAAAAATAGCATTTTTGTCCTCCTAAAAAGTGGCTATTTTAGAAGGAAGGAAGGGGGGCAGGGGGGGGAACCATGTAGTAAGGTCTATTTCCTCCAATGTCAATATAATTATCTCTAATAATAATAATAATAATATCTTAAGCTACATAAAAATTTCAGCATTACATGGGAAAAAGTCATCGTTCCTACACCTCCAAGTTCAGCAGCATTACAAATTCAGAATCTTTAGATTCTGTATAGACGTACACACACTGCAGTATATTTATATAGAAGATTTATAATGATCCATAGGCCAAGAATCTTCAGGATGATCTAGCACCATCTGAAAACCCTGTCTGTTGAACTTGAAATCATCGATTGTAGTAGCATTAGCAGCTAATTGGGCTTCAATTCCGCCAAAAAGCAAAGGATTCTGATAGGCAGTGCTTTCAGGAATCTTCTCCCCCCATTGCATATTAGCAGCAGCAGCAGCAAATGCCTCGTCATGCTGTTTGACAAAAAAATTGTTGAGTCCTTTCAAAGTGCATTCTTCATGCGTGAGAAAAGACTTGAACAGGACTGAATCTTGGTCTGTTGCAGCCGCTGAGTTTGGATTTGGAGTGGGTGAAAAAGAAGGGATATTTAAGGGGAAGATATCGCATTGAGAAACAACCGGATTTATCAGAGATTTGAGATAATTTTCTTGGCGACGATGAATCAGAAATGGGTTTTGATTTTGGAGTGTTTGCATTGGATATTGACACTGCGATTCTGACAGTCCTGGTAGTGGTGGTTCAAGCAATGGAGGCAATGAACAAGAACCAGTGGCAGTAGTAATAGGTGAAGAAGAAGAAGAAGCGGTAATGCAGTAATTTTGGTACAGTGCTGGATTTTTCTTCTCCACTATTTTGTGCAAAATCCTGCAAATCACCCATTCCTCCTGCATAACAAACAAAATGTACAGAGAGAGATTCAGAAGAAAGTAACAATCTTTTTTTTTTTTTTTAAATGGATTTTAGGGTCTCAATCATTTTACAAATCTCATGTCCTGATTCTCTGTTACCAGCCGACTTAGTCAGTAGTTTAATTTTCTAGTGATTCACGCCTTAAACTAGATGATCAAGAATCACATATTTCATTGCGTATGCACACGGATGAAGCCTTTAATGTTTCCCAATTTCATCTTAACGTTATCTTTTTCTCCTAGTGAAAAACAAGTCAACCCTAGAAGGACAAAACAGCAGAGTTTCAATAATCTTGTGAGTGAGTGAGTGAGTGAGTGAAGTGAAGTGAAGTGAAGTGACCTTGCATGTGTGACGGCAGGAGAAGTCTCCGTCAAGGCGGTATTCATGCATGACCCACTTAGTTTTCTCCCCTCTTGGGGCTCTTCCTCTGTAGAAAACAAGGGTTTTCTTCAGCCCAAGAAGTGCACCACTTGATCCACTACTGTACACTTCTCTATCTTTTCCTGTAGCTTTCCAATATCCTGCACCAGTTGCTCGGTTTGTTCTTAATCCAGTTGGGTATTTCCTGTCTCTTAAGCTGAAGAAATACCACTCCCTTTCTCCCATTTTCGCCACATCTGTCCAAACAAAACGTAATGAGTGAATACAGCGAGTAATCTATCTTCTCGCAAACAAGTGTACGGGTCCAAATCTATAAATTTGCAGTTATTTGAGGAATTAATTAAATAAAAGGGCATTTATCATTAATGGCTTCTGCAAGCTAGAAAAATTAATACAATAACCGAAGAGAGAGATGTCTGAACGTTTTAGGTAGAAAGATGCCTACAACTTTATCATTTAAAGCTTCAAGCTACAGTACTATAACAAAAACGTCTTATATGAAATATATCTAAAGATTAATGAGGATGTAGGATCGACAGCATAGTCCACATGATCGATCTCAGAATTTTTAGAGTTCAAATGAATACAGGAATTCCACTGCTCAAAACAAATGAATAATGGGATCAGTGGCCGAAACAAGTGAATTCTATCAAATGAAAAGCCCAAGCCGAAAAATATAGTCTCCAAGAAAATGAGGAATATATGTACCTGGAAGTTCCCAAGGCTCACATCTGTTGAGGTCAACTTCAGCAATGTTCACTCCACAGAAGCTTCCATTGAAAACCTTTGAAGCAAGATAAAATGTTATCAGTTCCTCATCAGTGGGGTGAAATCTGAAACCTGGTGGCAATCCTTGTTCATTAATGTCATCTCTTTCAAGCTCACACAAAATTTCCTCCATTGCCAACATTTTTCAGAGAGATGCAAGCCTGTTTTCGGGTGTTAGATTAGAAAAGAGGGGCGCTTAGAAAAAGTAGTGAGAGGTGTACTATATAATGGAAAATTCTAGTGGGAAGCACTGAATCCGAAGGAAAATTCAGGATTTGATTTTAGGGTTAGTAAAGGCTATGATTGCAGTGGCTTGTAAAACTTCACCTGAAAAGGGTCCCAAAACTAGTAAAATAATATATATTCAGATAAACTAGAGATTGTGCGGAACTTAATAGGGGGGTTGGGTCGGGTCGTAGTAAATGCGTAGTTGATTGCATAAGAAAGATGCTGTGTGTACAGAAAACACACATACAGAAATGCAACAAAACACACATACACAAGTGGGATCCTTTTTTTTTCTTTTGCAATATTTTACTCACATGGGGTCCACCCCCATGTGAGTGTTCCGGCAATTCCATTTCTGTAAGAATGGAAAATTCCATTGCAGAATGATATTATACATGAGGAAGGCTTTTATCCAAACCTATAATTCTTGGTGAAATAATTCCACAATTATAAAAAAATATAAATAATTTCATGCACGTTTAAAAGGTTAAATTATTTAACAAAATAATATATTTATTTTAATTTCACATTAAACACACGCTTCATGTGGGAGTTATATTAATCTTTTTCACAAATTAGATGTCACATTAGTCATAAAAAAAATCCCATCATATTTATGTATACATATCATGAGATGGATAAAATGTTTATGCTACAGTATCCAATACCTGTTAACCAAAAGAACGCGTATGCGAGTGGGGCTCGTCGAGTGAAGGAGTGCAGAATCCTAACACTTAGTTATCAGGTACCCTTAAGGTTCAACAAGTAACGTATTATTGCACGAAAAACAAAAAAAGCCATAAAAGTCTAAATCAAATCCGGCCATACAAAAGGCATACATCATTTATCACATATAGACTTATACTTCTACAAGATATTGCCCTTCGAACTGAAGAATGCTTGAACAACTTACTAGCAGCTGGTTAATCGGATGTTCACATACCAAATTGAAAAAACTATGCAATTATAAGAGGATATATGCTAGTAAAAAGCCTGAGCCAAGTGAACATAATGCAATGGAAGTTGTTTGTAGATAGCTCGTCCAGAGAATTTGGATTAGGAGAAGTGATTAGTCTGATAAGCCATGAGGGGCATCATGAAAACTATTCACTAAGGTCCTACTTCCAAGCTTTAAACAATGTAGCGAAATAGAAGGTACTAATAGCGGGCTAAAATTGGTGAGCAAGATGCAAGTAAAGGAAATACAAGTTAACAACGACTACCCAACTCGTTGTGGATAAGATGAATGGCGACTTCGTCGCTAAGGACAAGAATATGGCTTCTTATTTGAAGTATGTTATGGACTGATGACAAAACTTCGAAAAATGTAAGATCCTTCAAGTCCCTCGTGTGAAGAACAACATCATGAACTAGTGCCTAAAAAAATGAGCAAGGATCGTCCACAGTCTGTGTCATCTATACCTCGGCTCATGATTGTTTCTAATGATGATCACAAGAGCCAATTGTAAGCCACCGGAGATTCTAGACTTCTATAAGACCTCCAAGCCTTAGGATATGACTATCATTCAAGTTGGATCCGGAGCGAGCTGAAAACCCTAGCTCATAATTTAAAAGACCTCATCCCCAAAGAACCATCCAAGCCTCTAAACTTTTCGTGTAATTTCATAAGAGAAAACCTTGAAATCAGAAACATCAAATACTACGTGTAAACTTTGAAATACAACAAATCGTGTAAAAATATTTTTTCTCGCATTTCTAGAAACAAACTAACTAATTAAACTTTCATTTTTAGCAAATCTTGTTCAATAGATATCAAAATTAGATCATTCAGTCGTTCTTATAACATGGTTAATTGTAAATAAGATTTTAATAACTTCAATTGTGAAAATTTTCTTTCAACATATGCAACAATAACATTAATTGTCAGTAATACCCTATAAGCAATAAATGTATTCGAAAAGCAATCCAATCTTTTCAAATAAGTTAATATATTAAAAATTGTCTTTGTTTCATTTAATATTTCAAATAAGTTAATATATCAAAAACTGTCTTTGTTTCTTTTGGTAAAAAATTTCGCAAAAATTTTAAGTCTTGAAGCAAATTTTTGCCATCAAGATCGTAAAAAAAAAATACATATCTTAGAACAATGTCAAGATAATCACATCATAATTTCAAATCTAGGGGTGTCCAAAAGTCCCGAATTGAACCAGACCGAACCGAACAAAACCCGAACCGAACCGAATCGAGCGGTTCTTTATAAATTAAGTATCCGAACGGGTACCCGAATCGAGAACCGATGGGTTTGGGTCGGGTCTCGGGTCTAGATCAAGAACCGAAGAATCAAATAAGAACCGAAACTAAATAATTTTTTTATTTTTTATATTGAATTAATTAAATTATTTTATTTTTTTTATACAAATTAGTAAATTAATTAAATAAATCATATTATTTCATAATTTTAATTTTAAAGTTCAAATCAATTTTAAAACCTATTAGCCCATTTTAATTTGAAGTAAATGAATATACTTTATGTAGTTTTACTGTAATATTAATATCTACTTTTTGGTATTTGTATGCACTGAATTAATCTTATTGGACGGCTAGTTATTTATATATTTTTGAATTGGGCTACGCTAATTTGTAAAAGTTACGAATGAAATGTCATTAATTGTATTTATGTAGTGTTGCTGTAAATATTAAAAAAATTGATTATAGTACGGAACCGAACCGACCCGAACCGAACCGAACCCGAACGGTTCCATTATTATATTTGGACCCGACGGATCCATTTATTAAATACCCCAAAGTTTTGGGTCGGTTCGGGTCTCTTCAGAACCGAACCGAACCGAACCGACCCACGGACATCCCTATTCAAATCAACATCATCTAATGCGTTTAACTTGTCAAAAGAAAATAGAAATCCAAATTTTTTTCTATGTAAATTGAATTGATCGAACTTTCGTTCAAATTATCCAATTGCTTGATCTACTATATAAAGGAAATAATTGGTTATGAAAAAATCTTCAAGTGATTGTGCGTTCTCTACAATGACATTTTCGTCAAAATATTTCTTTCTACGAATTATATTTTTTTTTCATATTTTCCATTTTTCTTGACATTATTTAAAGCATGATACTGTTTAAGAAAATTATAATTAGTCAATTACATTATTCTTAGGTTTAGTATTTTATGCAATTGCATATCATACCAAGTCAAATTCATACAATTAATAAAGAAATAATTCATAAATGAAAATAGCACAACAAACTAGAATTAGCTATGAAGGAGTCGAAACCATCTGAATCATTTCCCTTTAATAAAAAAAATTTTGGTATGATATGTAATTAGGAATAAGAAATACAACAATATTAAATAAAAATCATCATTTGTCTATCTTTTAACTCTTTTTTCATAAACATTATGCCCTTTAATTTAACATAATAATCAAAATTTAAAATATATAATTATACATATATATACATATAACAATTTTTTTGGTGCTCCTACAATGATGATATCCTGTGCGATCGCTTAACTCGCACACTCTCAGAGCCACCTCTGGACTTCAATGGACCAAACCAGACATGCCCACGCCGGATTAGTGGACAAGTGTCGCAAAGCACAAATCTCAACTAGCCTAGAAAATGAGACTTTAATGCACCTAAAAATATATGAGGCCATTGCACCATGAAAAAGGACTTGGAAAATTGATAAATCATACTCCAAGGAAGAAACAATTGAACAACACAAATCCTATTCAACTCAGGAAACAAACAATAAAAAATATAATTCCTATTTTAATTAGGACAATAGAAGTCAAAAAATCCTAATATTACGTTAAACTAGAAAAATAAGCTCGTGTCATCAAATCAATAACTAAAGAAAGAATATAGGGAGTAGGGACAAGAGGTTTCCCTGAAGAATATATAGTGTGAGATCATTCAATTATCCAAGCCAGCCATTTATTTGTACCCTTCATGAAAGGTTAAGGGAAATACCCTAATACAAACCTCGCCTTTTCAGACAGCAACCTTAAATTGTGAGGCAATAGGACTTTGCATGAATATGTAATTTTCGTATGCAGTTTGTTCTGAACTGATGGCTGAGGTCTGTGAGCAAAGACATAACTAGTTGACAATAGACAGACTTGAAACAGTGTAACGGTATTCTATATTTTTTCATGCTATAATTATGTGGACATTTCTTATCATTCCATATTCAGATACTTTTCTTCTTCCTTTTTCTCTCTGTTTTTCGTTTTATGGTATCAAGCATCAACAAAGAATTTGATTGTGATTTGATTGTGATGGATCACTTTTTTCCAAGTATTTTGACGTTGGTAAATGCAAAAATAAAGAACAAGCAAAGGAATCATGTAATATGTATTTTGTTTTTGTTTTTGTTTTTTTCTTTGGTTTGGTTTGTTTTAGAATTTTGATACAGTTGAATATTGTTCGGAATTCGAACTTGGAGTTAGTCGAGTGGAGTAGCATAGGCAGGTTTGGAGAAATCAAGATCTTGTATGGTAGGAATTAAAATCAAATTTTTAGTAAATTTTGATAAAAATTGATGAAATATGTGTTTGAAAAGTTAAATCTCACATATTGTGTGATTAGAATTAATTGTTAACTTTGATTTTAACTTAAATTAAAATCAAGATTTTAATCAATACCAAACAAAGGCCGAAGCCTACGTTTGGCTCATGTTTATAAACATTCAAATCATTTTTTTTTTATACATGTAGTGAGACTCACATGTATTATTCATAAATTTTCCTATCTATTTATGAATAAAATAGTCTATAAACAATTTTTTTGTAAGAGGTACCAATGTGTTTACATCGATACACATTCAAAATATAGTGTAAGAGGTACCAATGTGTTTACATCGATATGCATCTGAAATACAGTAAGTTATGTATCGTGTGGAACAAGATCATCGAGTGGGTGAAAATAAACTTGTTTGTATAATTTTTGACGAATCTATCTAAAGTTGAAACTATTAAAGATGACGTTGAAAGTCAGACTCATTCGGGAACCAAGCAATGCTTGCTCCGCTAGCTATCGCGATGAAGTGGGAACCCATTTGTGGCACCCATCAGGGGATAGAGTATGAAACATGACTTGGAACTCGGAACTTAAATCCGATATGTTACACTACCTGGTCTAGAAACCATAAAATTATAAATAGATAATTTTTCTATTTAACCAGCTATATCCTCAACAGAATTAAAGTGAGAAAAATGTCAACGGAATTTTTAATTAGAGGTAACAGCTCCCAAACACGTCCTAAAATTGCTTTTCTCTACAAAATGACAGCAATTCTATTTCAATAATTAATTCTAAATTTATTGATCAATAACATTAAAAATATAAGAGAAATTATGCATATTTAAATGAATAATTATGAATTCTTATTTTATTTACCTATATATATATATATATATATATATATATATATATATATACCTATGTTAACATTGATAAATAATTAAAAATTTCACTGTCCACAATTCTATTTCAATAATTAATTCTAAATTTATTGATCAATAACATTAAAAATATAAAGATGTTATTTACATCTCTAATAATTAAACTATAAAGATGTTATTTACATCTCTAATAATTAAACTTTGCAATAATTAAATTTCACATCATATAAAATATTTGAATTTAAATCTTGTTATCGTTCAATTATAGTCCTTGTTTGAGTCACATTTTTTTAATTTTTTTTTTCGAACTCATTTTTAATTGTATATTTTTCAAATAAAATAATTTTGCTCGTAAACCCAAAAATATTCACTTCTTTTTATCCTAAACTCTTCATAATTCACTTTTAGAAAAACTATTCTAAAAAATGGGACTCCAATATGAGCATAATTAAATTCCACACATGGATCATTTCACTTAAAAATAAACTTAGCCCATGTTTGATAATCATTCTTTCAAAATTCTTTTTTATACTCATTTTTAACTGCACATTTTAAAGATAAAGTATTCTTTACGTAACCCAAAAATTTATTATTCAAAAACTCTTTTTTTTTTTTTTTTGAAAAAATAGTTGTCAAACAAGGGTTTAATACACACGATGAAAAGATTTGAGCATGTCTTGTTAAACTTAAAATTACTTTTTCAAGAATTATTTTAGGATTAGCCCAACCAACGTGGTTGGCCAAATTCCATGTAGAGTCGGTTGAAGTGCATGTCTATGATTGTAATCGATTGAAAGACCACACGTGCGGGCAGGCAGTAAAAGTTCTGGAAAGATAAGCTTTTTTATTTAACTAAAATGTATGTATTGTGTATGTATACATTCACTTAAGCAAGTAAAAGATTGATTGCAACAGTGAGAATCTAATGCACAGCTACTATGCACACGTACGAAACTGCCTCCTACTTTAATTAATTATAATTATTTTTATATAGGGTTTTTTCTTACATAAGCTAAGCCTATAATCTACAGACCTATTATATACATGATTGTGTGTATAACTGTTAAAATTATTTTCTTCCATCGTTAAGGGCCCACTGTTTACAGGTATTTGCAGCCTTTCTCAATTATCGAAACTCTCGTCGAATTTAAATGAATTGACAAATATAACCTTCAAATTATTGTGCCTGCAAATTCCAGAGACAACTATAATCCATAAAAAATAAAATCAAATATTTAGCCCCTGTTTGGTACGGACTAAAATCTAGATTTTAACAACATATTTCATGTAACCTTTTAATTGAATTCACACGGGCTTTAAATTAAAGTTAATAATTAATTTTAATAACATATTTCATGAAATCCATAACTTTTCAACCATACAGTTCATCAACTTTTATAAAATCTACTAAAAATCTGATTTTAATCTCCATCAAACAGGGACTTAAATGATAGTTTAAAATTTCAATTGTATTAGAGGATCTTCAATTATGGTGTAAAATAATATAAAATTATGACTTGGATATTTAAAATAGTCGGAGCCTCTCCTGAAGAAATGTAATGAAAATGCGAAATTGCATTTTTCGGCAAACAATATAAAAACATCCTTTTTTTCACATTCACAAGATGCAAAAAGTAAATTTAGATATTTTCAAAGAAGCAAAATTTGAATTTAAATCGCCTAAGAATATGTGTGGCTAATGCATACGATAATATATATGTTGCTCCTCATTCGAGGCAAATCCTTTGCACTTTGAAATTTTGCGTTAAGAGTATTTTTAGAATAAATTTTATAAAGAATTTATTTTTTCAGAGAGTATGTGATTAAAAATTAGGAAAAAATTTAAGTTTACGAACAAATTTATTTATTTGAAAGGTGTGTGGTTAAAATGAATTTAAAAAAAAAAAAAGTTTTAAAAATGAGGAGCCAAACAAAGGTCGTGCTAGGGATATATAGTACTATACTTAGCTAAAAGTGTAAGATTTCATTGTATCTACTCATTGTACTATTATAAAATGTCTAATTAAAGTGTAAAGTTACTATATACTCTCTTATTTCTGATGCTTAGTTATATTAAATAATATTTACGCGACACATTAATTAATTGATAAATAAGTTCTTGATAAATTAATTAAATAATATTATATATATATATTAAACAATAATGTTTGTCTTTCATTCTTTTAAAACTATTTTTTCTACGTACTAATTTTTAATTAAACGGTCATTAAATAAAAATATTTTACTATTTTTTAATCACAATTTTTTAAAAAAATTACTATTCAAAATATTTTTTTTTAAAAAAAATGGCAACCAAACAAGGGCTTGATCAGGGGCGGACCTACATGAGGCCCAATAAGGGCCGCCGCTCCCACTCAATTTTCAGATTTTCTGATTTTCTTTAGATTTTTTTAGTTTTTTTTTTTTTTTGTTCAGGTTTTTTTAAGTTTTCAGATTTTTTCCAAAGATTTTTGCTTTCGCTCTCACTGAACTTCCTTCCTGGATCCGCCCCTAGGCTTGCCATTTTATTTATATAAGTTCATCTCACGTAGTGCTTGGGACAAACAATTTCTTCTTCTAAGAAGCACAAAAAATTCAGAATTATTAAATATGACTTGCCTTACCTTAAAAATCAGAAGGTGTGATAAGTGAAAACAGCCAACCACCCAACCCTATGGCTACGAATGTAAGCAGAAGCATTACGGGTTTAGGCTAATTTTTTGGAGATTCATCAGAATCCATTATTTGCTTGTCCACTTCCTCAGTAAACGTACTCTCTTTCTGCATTACACAGTATTACTCTTTTTCTTTCTCTATTTTAATTCTTTTGCCAATTGTACCTTTTCTTTCCTCAATTTCTTATGAAACACAAGGGTTTAGGTAAAAACTATTTCTAACATATAAAAATGGATAAAATATGTAGTTAAAAAGTTAATAAAAATTTTGAGTTCCATGAATGTGTGGTTAAACTAAAGAAAAATAAATTTAAAAAATAGGAACCAAACGTCGACTAAATTACATATTTAATGAATTAGTTTCGATAAGTCCCTTGCCACACTTCCCTCTGTAAAATCAGATCAAATCGTCAACTACAATATAATTGAGGATCTTGACAATGTGCTCAATTCATATAAAGTTGTTGCTACTTCTTTCAAGATCTTCTATGATTCTATTAGCTTCTTTCTTCCAACATCCAACCGATATCACTTCACTCGCCTAAGAAGGACGGTGAGACTTTTGCATCAATTGCCGAAGAACACTAATCATTCTATGTTATTATTGATGTTATTAACTTGGTGTACCCTTAATGGGTTATAAAATTAAGAGAGGAGAGACAATATAAGAGGACTGGGAAATAGTCAAAATTCTTTTGTGTTTTTATTGAGAATCAATGTCCGTTGTAGTGTCACAACAATCATTAATAAATAACATTTAAGTTATAACACTCTCCTTTAAATAACTAATTGTCAGAATTTTATAGAACTTTAAGAACCTGTCTGGTGCAGATTTTGGAAATGAGAAATTGATTTTTTGTCTGTTACCTTCTGACACGTGACACAGATTCTACAGCTTTCTTTGAAATAGTTACCGTTGGACCACGTAACGGCCAAAAAATGACTTTTAATCCAATTTTTAAGTAATTCCAGACAAGCCCTAAATCTCAAGAACTTGAAAACATAATTACTTTATTGTCAATATCCTCCAATCAAATCACTAAGAAAATTATTAAATGCGGAACATATATTAATTTATTGGGAATGATTCTTTAATACTGAACCTTGATTCTGGATCTTGAATCTTGAAGATCAACTGCAATGTTTGGTTTCTTAATCTTTAATCTTAAATATTGCCTCTTTTAATTCTTGAATTTGATTTCTTGCTCCATAATTTTGATTACTTCAATACCTTCTTCATAATTATTGATCTTGATTTTGAGTTTTAGATCTTCATTTTCAATATGTTTTATCTTGTATTGATATAATGGCACAAAGAATGAAAATCGCATATAAATTGGGGACCAAAATCCTATTTATATTTTCATATATATTCGGCCCATAATCAAATACAACACTAATAGAATCCAATCTCTACACATATTTAGGCTACGCTTGATTTAGATGTCCAAATCCCAATAACTTAAATTATTTATTAGACCACTTTAAATGGATTTAGTTTTAAGATAGTTTTTATACACAATTAATTACATGTGTAAGCTCACATGAAAAATTAAAACCCAACAATCTCTCATTTGTGCCACATACCTTATAAATTAAGTATGAATGTGTAGTATGAAAATTATATATAATGTGATCCAAACACGTCTATTTTCAACTAACTATTTCCAACTAATCCTATCTGAATCTTTAATGAGATCAAACCAAACTTTAATTAGAGTGAAACTAAACTAAATGCTTTTTTTCTGAAAATAACCTGAATATCTATAAGCATAAAATACATCTGAATCAGACAACAACCAATACAAACTTCCACTAAATTTTCATAGCATCAAGAGATGCAACACTTATACGAGCAATATGCTCATGAAAGACCTTGGGTAGTAGTTCTTCAGTAAGAACATTTGCAATCATGGAGTTTTTCCTAATATGTTCTAAAAAACTGACCACTCTAAATTCTTTCCTTAACAATTAGTAATTTAATGTCTATAAACTTTAACATCATCGAGCTCCTATTGGAATAAAAGACAGATATTTTCATAGAATACCTTAAGTGGTCTTTCAATTCTATCCACAATGTACATCATGTGACAAAATTCTGCAGTTATATTCCATGATCGGAATCAGAATACCCAATAATCTCTAATTGTTCTCATTTCCTATATGTAATCATGTAATCATTAGTTCTCTATAGATACTGAATAACCCGATTAACTACTTTCAGATATCCATATCAGAGTTACTTAAGTATCTGCTCGGCATTTTAACAATGAATGCTATATCCGGATGTGTGCAACTAGGATACATTAAACTCCCAACTGCTAAAGCATAATGAATTTTCTGTATTTTCTTTTCTTTAGTTTTATCTTTAGGGCATTGATTGAGACTAAACTTATCTCCCTTAGCAATAATATCTAGAGCAAGAATTTGTTCCCGATCATGACTATTGTCAATTGCAACAAAAGGTAAATATACATATTCTTCTTCAAAGACAAAATCATTAACCTTAAAACATTATCTCCCACTGCAAACTCCACATTCTTAAAGGATCAAACATTTCTCGTTTCGAAAAATTGACCTAATAATAGAATCTTCTAAAATTTGCAACCCCTTAACAATTGTTTTACTTGGAACTTTATTGAGAATTTAAGTTGCAGTCTTTAGTGCTTCATCTTAGAGATATTCTGGCAAAGTGAAATGACTAATCTTACTCCATACAATGTTTTTAAGTGTTTCGTTTCGTTTCGTTTCTCAATAACACAATTCATGCGAAGGAACCCTGACTTGGTGTACTGTAGAACAATTCCACATTCTTCTAAGAATGTAACAAAAGGCCCTAGACATTGTTCTTCTCATCCGTCATATTATTAACCACCATGGCTAGATCTGACGTATTTTGTTCTTTTGCTGATTTGATATTCAACCTCAATCTTGTAAGTCTTGAACATGTCCCATGATTGGGATTTTTCATGAATGAGATGCAAGTAGTCATAACGAGAAAATCGTCTATGAACGTGATAAATGGCGGTTATCCATTCCAAAAAGTTGAAGGGGAATGACCCATAGATATTTCTATGAATTAGTTCTATGACGTTCGAAGTTCTATTGGCACATAATCTCCTTATATTTGTTTGTGCTCCCCTTAATATAATTAATGTAAAAACTTAAGTCTGAAAAATTAAGGGGATCAATAATTCCTTCTGGCATAAAATTATACATTTTCTTTCGAAAGATGTAACCTAAATGCTTGTGCCATAAAAAAACAAAATTCTCATTGATTAATTTAAGTTTAATACCACATGAATTCATATGCAATGTTTCTTTTGAAAAGACAATTGTATTAAGTAAATATAGGTTATCATAACCAGAGAAAGAACCAGTACCCACAATATTTAAATTAAAAAAAGACTAAACTAACTATTTTTAAATGAACAAGAGTAAGTGAATTTGTCTAATATAAAAATAGAAACCAAATTTCGTCTAAAAAAATGGCACCAAAAATGTCTCTTTCAAATTCAAATAATAATAAATCTTTAATAATAACCTAAAAATCCCTATAGCCTCAACTTTAACTGGTTTGCCTTCACCTACATAAATGAATCTTCCAACTTCAATTGGTTTTTGACTGTTCAGGTAACCCTGCATAGATGCACTTATAGGAGTAGTGGCACCGAAATTTATCTACCAAGTATTTCTAGGCATTAAAACTAAGGCCCTGTTTGGGAGGGATTCTCATTTTCTACAGTAAATCAATTTTTATTTTCAACCACACATTCTTCAATAAAATAACATTTTCCATCACATCAATAATTTTTTCTTCTTTTTCAACCACACATTTCTCATCATATCACTATTCAAAATTAATTCTTCCCCCAAAAAATCTCTACCAAACAAGCTATAAATTAACCTTAAAATAAACCAAAGTGAAAAGTTTTCTTTTCTTTACACGCCAAACATGGTATTTAGTACAATCCCTCTTTACAGTCAGATACTTTATTCTTTTCAGGTTTCTACTATTTCTTTTGAACTGAACCATATTCAGTTTCCTTATTCTTTAACTTGTCCTTAGATGTACTTGCCAAGTGAGTACATTCAGTTCTCTTTTTCTTTAACCTTTATTCTTTTTGCACACAATACGAAATGATCTCATTAAGAATCCACTTCCTCTTTTGACAATTGTAACCGACCTTGATTAACTGAATTGTGCAGAAAGAGAAATCAAAACCAAATATAGTAGCAAGTTAAGAGATAGCTCAAATTATGTTTTCTTTAGTCTTATAATTTATTGAAACCAAGTTTACAAGAAGCGTACTAATTTTGACCTTATTGCCTTTTGCAAAGCATTTTTCAATTTCTTTAAAAAATTCATTGGCAATAGTTACCTTATCGGACACATCACCCATGAATGTTGCTGGAAGTTCATGCTTCATGATCATAATACTTATGCGGTTTGACTGATCCCACTTATCCGAGTCCCCTTTTTATTAGCGGAACTCTTATCCGTAAGTGTAGTGGGTTGTTCACTCCTTAAAGTAAGGTCTAGATCCACGCCGCCAAAAACGATACAAGTGTTCTCTTTCCAACTCTTAAACTTTTGTTCAAGCACAGGAATTGAATTAGCAGAAATTTCATAAGTTGATGGATTAACTACATAGAAACTTAAACCTAATTAACATGTTTACATGGGAATCCATATTGAACAATCAATAAATTCAAATAATGGTAAGTCTCATCACAAGAGACTGGACACAACATTGACATTTAGTTGGATAGAAATATCAACTTGTAAGTTGTACTCATGATGCAGTAACCAAATATTGGAAATAAACTATGTCAAACATTAAATCTATTTTTGGACCGACTCAATGTTCAAATAAAAAGAAACTTTATAATTATCACATATTTATTACCACATGTATACAAATAATTCGACCAAATATTGACCCTCATTTGAGACGGTTAATACTCACGTAAATTACGTACACACAACATTTCTAATATTTCAAATAAATTAATTTAGATAAGAGAAATTACTTTGGTAACATGTTGTTTTAATTAATCTATTTTAAAAAATTAGTAATTCGAAAGAAACTTTAGTACCAAGATTTCAATTTGGTTGCCCCTCCTTTCCATTTTTATATTTGCTTCCAAAAATAAAATAAAAATAAAATTTCAGACGCCATGTGTGCTGCCCGAGCAGTGCCAAGTTGCGGGCATTACAGCCCTACGGCGCTACAAAGGGGCAGCTCCTAGGTACTGTTTATCATTTTTTCGAAAATTTTCTTAAAAATCCAAATTTTTGAATTTTATGGTTAAAATTCATATCCTAAAATTGAGGAATACAAAATATGAAGTTCAACCCAAAAATTCTTGCTTGAAAAATGTAAATTGGAACTAAAGGAATGGAAAATTTCTTTATTTCATTCTTATATATGTTTACAATCCTAAGGCCTCAATAAATATTATAGAAATAGGAATCGACAAGGTAACTATCTAAACATGGAAAAAGAAAAAACTTAGTACCTGTTTGACACCGATTAATTTATTTTATGGTGTGATACATGATTATTTTTAACTGCACATTTACACAATAAAATATTCTATACGTATATCAAAAAAATTTCATACTTTTTAACCACATTCTTCTAAAAATACTATTCAAAACTCATTTTTCCCAATTAATGAGAATCAAACAAGTTCTTACCTAATCTAAATAATATTATACAATAATACAAAATGAATACATAATCAATCCTGAAATTTTATGGATTAGTTCTTGGGATTTCTATACTCTTTCTCAAGTTGGATCATAAATGTTGACCATATCCAACTTGCGGATGAAATTCTCGAAATTTTGTCGAGGTAGCCATTTGGTGAAAATATCTACGGTTTGTTCTTTGGTAGGCACATAGGTCATGAATATAATTCCATCTTAGACTTTTTTTTATAAATCGTCTGTCAACTTCCACATATTTGGTTAGATCATGTTGAGCTGGATTGAGGGATATGTTGATAGCCGCTTTGTTATCGTAATAGAGTTTGATTGGAGACTTTTCCACAATTTTTAATTCGTCCAATAATTTCTTTATCCACGGTCCTTCACATATTTCTTGTGCGACTGTTCTAAACTCAGCTTCAACATTGCTTCTGGCTACCACATTCTGCTTCTTATTTTTCCAAACCACCAAATTTTCCAAATGAAGGTACAATAGCTAGTGGTTGATATCATATCTTTTATTGAACCAGCCCAATCCGCATTAGTAAAAACTTATATTTCCTTCTTTCACTTTTCTTGAAAAGAGTCCCTTTTCCAAGGATACCTTAGGGATATCTGAAGATTCTGTACACTGCTTCTAGGTGAGCTTCCTTTGGAGAATATATATGTTGGCTTACCACACTAAGTATGAATGCAATGTCAGGTCTAGTGTGCGAGAAGTAGATTAGCTTGCCAACTAGTCATGGTACCTATCTTTTTCAACTAGTTCTCCCGTGTTTTCTTCTTTCTTCCTACGTTATTGGTCTATCGCTTGGTCTCCATCCAAGCATGTCAATATCCGTTAGAAGATTAAGAGTGTACTTTCATCGTGAAACGCTGATACTATTCTTTAATCTAACCCACTTCCATTCCCAAGAAGTATCGTATATGTCCCAAATCTTTTACTTCAAACTTTATTTCTACTACATTATCTCTAGTCAGTAAAATATCATCAATGTATACAATTAGGATTGTTTTCGTCCCTATTTCAGATAGTTAGTAGAACATAGTATGGTCTGAATGTCCTTGTCGATACCTTTGACTTTTCAATACTCTTGTAAATTTGTCGAACCATGCTCTTGGGGACTGTTTGAGACCGTACAAAGATTTTTTGAGTTTACACACCTTGTTTTCTTCATCACTTTTACGAAAACCTAGGGTAGCATCATGAAGACCCCTTCTTCTAAGTCTCTATTCAAGAATGCATTCTGAATGTCTAGTTGTTGGAGAGGCCAATCCAAATTTGCTGCTAAAGACACGATAACCCAGATTGTATTCAATATTGTTATGGGGTAAATGTTTCTATGTAATCAATGTCTTAGGTCTATGTATATCCTTTTGTAACAAAACGAGCTTTGTCCTGTTCTATTATTTCATCAGCTTTTTCCTTCTCATTAATGACCTATTTACAAACAACTAGTATTTTCTCTTTTGGTAACTCTACCACGTCCCAAGTTTTATTTTTCGCCAATGTTCGCATTTTTTCCAAAATTGCTTCTTTCCATTTGGGAATAGCCATAGCCTCCTAAATATTCTTTGGAATTTTTGTATTATCAAGGATAAGAGAAAGTGCAAAATCCTTCCAATAGATTGTTGTAGGAAACAAATTTTGAGATATGGTAGAAAGTACATGACCGAGGCTATTTTCTAAGAACAATATGTAGGTCACTTTCCGAGGACTCAATTTTATTATGAATGAGTCTTATGGAAATCTGGAAGTATAATTGGTTCTAACTCTTTTGGTGCTTCGGGTGTGAGGTTCTCCTTGTACATTGACTTTGTCTTTCTTGAATAAACTAATATCTCCTTGTTAATTTCCTTTTCTGTATCTCCCTTTGAGTTTAAGTTTTCCTTTGTACATGACATGTTAGGACAATGATGAGTGATCGATTCAGTGTTTATGATAGGTTCAATAAGGGAGAGATTAAAGTCTAAGAATTGATCTTTACTCAACAACTAATCTTCACTCAACTTTTCTTCCTGAAGAAAGGATTTTTAAAGTAGGGGCTCCTTTTGAAGAATGTGACATCAATGCTAACAAATATCTTCATCGAGGATGGATCATAGCATTTGTAGCCCTTTTAAGTAGAGATGAGTATCCAATGAGGATACATTTAAGTGTGAGGATCGAGTTTATTACGGTGATGAGGATGTACATGAATGAAAGTAGTACAATGAAATATTTAGATAGGTAAGCTCGAATTAAGGCGGGAATTTGGGAAAGATTTCTGAAATATTTGGACGGGTAACTTGAATGAGAGGATACGGATGTGCATTCTGTTTATGAGATAAGTCGATGTTAAAATGGCATCTCCTCAAAAATTTTAGGCATATTTGTGGTGAACATCAAGGCACGAGCCACCTCTAGGAGGCGTTTATTTTTTCGTTTAGCAATCGCATTCTGTTGGGGAGTATCGACACAAGAACTTCGATGAATTATTCCCTATTTTTGAAGAAATTCTTTCAATGTAGTGTTAAAATATTTTGTGTTGTTGTCAGTACACAAAATTTGAATTTGTCCCTGGAATTGTGTTTGAGTCATTGAATGAAACTTTATGAACATAGTTCGGACATCAAACTTTTCTTTTAGTATGGTCGTTATAAATGTTACAAACCATTTTTTGTGAGTCCGATTTGGGATTTGTGAGGAACCCCATAAATCGCTGTTAATTAAGGTGAATGGTTTTTATGGTTTGTATATATATTTTGGGACGGGGGTACGATGATGTTTTGCCAGTTCACAATTTTCACATTGGAGATCAAAGGTCTTTTTATTAAAAAAACATAGAAGAAAATACATGACGTAAATACTGGAAATTAGGATGACCATTCTAAAATGCCATAACAAAAATTCACTATCACTAGGGATAAAAGCAGAATCACAAGTTTTAATTTGATTTCGTTCACTCACATCAGCCTCTTCAAAGTAGTAAATCACCTCACATTCCTTAACACTGTCAATCATCTTCCCCGATGATAGGTCCTGAAAAATACAATGAGATTGAAGGAATTTAGCTGTAATTTTGGAATCTTCAGTTAATAGATTTGGAACGAGAAGAACCAACTCCAGTGTTATAAAATTAGAGGTTCAGATACTCCCTTTTCTTACTATGGGTGAGAGTGAGCCGTTTGTAATTTTTAATTTGATATTGCCATCACAAGTGGAATATATCGAAATGAGGTGGTATAAATCCATCATGTGATCAGACTCACCCGAGTCAATAATCTATGGAGCTTTGAATTGAGTGATTGTGTGTAATGCTCTCAAAAAATTACCTTTCTGAGCTAGAAGTTGACAGACTCAATGACTGAAAACTTGAATACATTTTGTAAAGTTACTCTAATTGTTCAAGATTGAATGCGTCGCTCTGATTAGAGTAATTTTTTTCTTCAATCGGATCAACAAATGCTTGGAAACCATGATATTTGTTATTTTGTCACAGTTTCCAGTCAGCTGATTTTCCATGTCGATCTGAAAAATATCTATTTCATGTCCCAGTTTATGATAGTGATCACGTCAGGGATGTCCCCTTAGTTTCCTCTTGGCCTATTAGCTCTAGGCGCATTTCCTTTAAATATTGAACCCATTTCATTCGGCCCATTCCGTTTAGAAGTGTTAACAGCTAGCCCATTAGACACGTGAATTGACCTAGATTTATTTTAAACTTGGGCCTACCCATTAGGCCTAACTCCTTTAGAGAATAAGGCCAACCTATTCTCTTCCTCGTCTAATTTTTCGTCGATTTTCTTCCATGCGCACCTCTGTGAAGGCCTCCACGCGATGATGGCAATAGTCAATGGCTCAAAATTCTCCTTCACATCATCCAAGTCGTGATTCAGTCCAGCCAAAAACCTATAGACCCTCTCATTCTCCAATTTCATTTTATATCACACACTGTCGGTTGGACAATCCCACTTTTCTTCTGTGTTTTGATCAAGTTCTTGCCCCCAAGGAACTCATCTCTATGGATATTCTGTCAGTTCACTCTATCTTTGTCTTGTTTACCATAGCCTGGTCTTGATTTCAAGAATTTGGGAAAAGTCTTCTGTGTCAGAGTATATATCACGAACAACACCCCACACGTCCTTTTGTCGTTGGTGGAAAGGGATATGTTTTCCCGATTGTGGGTTTCATGGAGTTATCCAGTCACCGGCATCAGTTGAGGCAAGCTACTTATTTTCTCTAGTAAGATACCCTACTTTTCCTTTTCCATTGACAATGAGCTTAATTGATTGAGCTCATTCTCAATAATTATTTTCATTCAATTTCTCCACGGTGAGTTGTAATGATGAATTGTCCAGTCCGCCTAAGCCCATGGTCGAAAGGATTACTTTCTTGATCTGAGGCTCACATGTCGTCAACTGGCTGTTGTTTTCTTTGTGTTCCTCCATTGACAGTTGACGGCTAGGTCAAGATCGACTTAACTTTGATACCATGTAAATTGGAACTAAAGGAATGGAAGATTTCTTTATTTCATTTCATTCTTATAAATGTTTACAATCCTAGGGCCTCAATATATAGTATAGAAACAGGAACCAACGAGGTAACTATCTAAACATGGAAAAAGAAAAAAACTTACCTAATCTAAATAAGGATATACAATAATACAAAATTAATACATAATCAATCCCATAACTCTAGAGATTAAATCTCAGGATTTCTACAAAAAATTCTGAATTTTGAAATTTATGGCTTAATTCACATTCCAAATTAAAGAATTTTAAAATTCAATGTATAAACTTCAACCATCAAATTCTTTCTTTAATCTCAATGGTTTAACATGGAGTTGACTATGATACCACTTGTTAAAATTTTATAGAACTTTAGATCTCAATAACTTGAAAACCTAATTACTTTATTGCCAAAATCCTCTAGTCAAATCACCAAGAGAATATTAAATGCGGAACTTACCTTAATTAATTGGGATAATTCTTTAATACTGGAACTTGATTCCTATCTTGAATCTTGAAGATCAACTGTAATCTTTTCATATTTGGTTTCTTAATCTTTAATCTTGAATATTGTCTCTTTTGATTCTTGATTCTTGTTCTTGACTTTGGCTTCTTGCTCCACAATCTTGATTACTTCAATACGTTCTTCTTAATTATTGATCTTGATTTGAATCTCCATCTTCAATATTTTTTCTCTTATATTCTTGTGTTGATGGGATAACATAAAGAGTGAGAATCATATATGAATTGAGGACCATAATCCGATTTATAATTTCATATGTATTCGGTCCTTCATCAAATACAATCCTAATGAATCCAATCTCTACACGTATTTAACCCCACACCTTATTTAGATGCCTAAGACCCAATAACTTAAATTCTTTATTAAATCACTTTAAATGTGCTTAATTTTAAGATAACATTTATACACAATTAATTACATATGTAGATTCAAATGACAAATTAAAACCCAACACTAATTACATAACATCTATCTTGTTATAATTTTGTTAGATAAAAATTAAGTGGAACAAAAATATCAAGTGAAAGGAAAAGGAGAACATTTATTTGTTAGATTTTTGGAGTATTAAAAATGAATATTACCTCATTAAAATCTTGTTAAGAAAAACTCAATGGAACAAAACCCAAACGAAAAAAAAAAAAGAGTACAACTGTCCGCTGAGGTTGATCATCGAATATCCTTAAGTTGACGTATTTCTATCTCACATACCAATTTCTTGAATGCGCATCGATAATGATTTTTAAATAAATTAGACACATTATCACTTGAGCAAATTTATTGAACATAGATGCCATCCTCTTCTAAAACTCATGTTTATATAAGAATTTTGGATACATATATTTTTCATGTCTCGTTTGATATAGTTTTGTTTGAGTTGTGCAATACGAGATGTAATGTCTTCCTACACTATTTTCTTACGACCCTCTTTCAACAAATAATCGTTATTGCGATTATATCATATAATTCAAATTTCTTTATTAATATGTATAGTGATTTTCGCAATTTGATTGAGAATGTAGATTTGAGAGAATAAACCACGGGTATGTAGTTACTACATCCACATGATACATGTCATGTCATTCTAAAACATGCAAATTATTCAAATATCAAAGTGTAATATCTATCATAGGAAATTATAGATGTTTTCTAACAAAATTTTTATTTTCATCCTATAAGGATTATATTGTAAATGTTCGAACTACAGGTATAAACACTTTGTTTTACTCTGAAGAATTCAATTTTGCATAAAGAGCTCCTTTCAATTTTGGCCAATAATTTTTATGTCGCGTTTTTTGATGGATTTTGCTTCAATACCCTTGATATCATTAATAATATTGACCGCTAGAAAATTTTCCGACCGATATTTCTTTTAGATTCCATTTATTCCTTTTATTAACATATATAACATTATCGAGATCTCTTTATTTTATAAATTTTAAATACTTAAACCTCTACTAGAGTTGGTGCTATTCTATCTATTTGTGCATCAACTTCAAAGAATATATAGTCATGTCCTATAATCCCTTCAAGAGTAACATTTTTCAATAGTACTATCTTAATTACTTCCATTCCTTCAGAGACTTTTTGTCACTGAAAACGATTTGATTAATAAGCTTCATATATATGTTATATTTGCTAACTTTAGTAATAGATTGTCCAAATGGAATATCAATCAAAATTTGAGCATTTGTAGCTACTATATATAAATGTGTTAATTTTCCATCTGGTAAATAATTTGTTATCATTATTGAAGAATGGGTTCACATTGCCTTGTGTGAGGACTACTCTGATGTATTTTATGTATTTTATTTTCAAGCTGTTTGATTTATCCCCTAATATTGGGAGAATTGTCTAATAAACAATATCATTAGAAAATCATTTTGTAAAACAATGCAGTGATAATTTGTATAGAAGGAGTTTAAGATCCAAGACATATTCACACCAAATTTCGATAGGAAACTTATAAATAAAAAATAATAATAAGTCTCTTCTTGATATTAAATAATATGATATTGTAAACATGCTTGCATGCTTCTAACGGAAATTCAAATTGTAAAACTTACTTGAAATCACCAACATGAGGTTAAATCACTTGTCTTTTGTTTGTTTGTCTTCTACACTGCTTTGTACTCACTCCTTGGTCAGAAATTCGATCACAAAGGAAGAAATTTGATAGTCACAATCCAAGAACCAATTTAGAGATAATATACTTCCAAAATCAAGCCACCACCCTCATGTGTTTTTCTCTCTATTTTTCCCATACGAATTTTATATCTCTTTTCTTCAATATTCTTTGTGGTGGAAGTTTTACATGGGAGTTGTGGGTTGTGGGGAGTTGAATTCAAATTCAATTTCCTCAACTTCCTCAACTTCTCCCTTCAATAACCCTCTCATATAATTTGGGTCGGGTCAGGTTGGGTCGAGTTAGCCCATATGAGTGACCCATTTTCTTCCAACATCTCTCACTCGCACATGATGGGCTTGACCTGATTCAAATATCAATTATATTTATCTCAACATCTCTAAGTTCATACGGGTAAATGGATCGTACGACCATCGAGTTAATTTAAGAGCACATATCACTATACACCTGTTAGAGATATATATTTCTCGCTATACCCTAGACATATTTTGTAACACTAGATTGAGTATTTCTGACCCCTCGATTTATTTTAGAACATACTCAACCTTTTCATTTGTATTGTATTCACAATTGTGTCACAAAAACTCAAAAAAGATTAACATAATTGTCCGGCCGGTAAATACAAGTTGAGGTGTTAGATAAAGTAGTCTTCCTTTCCTACTTGAATCCCTTCATTTCAAGTCAGCTGCTTTCCTAGACATGTTCCATCAAACCGAATCAATCATAGTTATTGGCAACATGCTAAAGTAGCAACACTAAAATAAAATTTCGAGAAACAGTCAAAAGTCATAAGGGTATTTAAGTGAGGCCATATGTGCCTCAGAGACTCACACAATGAAGAAGCACCGTACAGATCATTGTTCAGATATTCTTCAATATCTAACATGAGTTCTCCTTATATATATATATATATATATACACGTGTGTGTGTGTGTGTAGGCAATCTCAATCGAGAACTCGATCTAGCTATTGAACAGGTCTTACGGATAGTAAAACAAAAACCATACCGATTGCTTGTTGTAATCTCATCTTGATATGTCATCAAGGCGACTGGATCATGTACCCAATATGATCACTGTGTCTCATCTCAGCACACTTCAAAGTGTCTGAGGCGATTGTTCGTGTGAGTGAACCAATCTCAACCTGTTTGATATACTTTATGTGTGCATATTCAAAGGTAATAAAAAAAACACAATAAAAGATTACTTTTAACATATGAACTCAAAATATCGTTCATTAATGGACTTGTATAGAAAAAAAGTTTACGTAGTACATAACTCAAATTTTACGCAATCCTAGAGATTTAACATGATTCATAAAAATATCCCTAGGAATAGGTTTTGTAAATGGATAAACTACCATTTGGTGGGTAGAAATATACTGCAAACTCACTTCTTTCTTTCCTATGATGTCTCTTACAAAATTATATTTTGTATCAATGTGTTTGGTTTTGCTGTGATATTTGGGATCCTTTGTATATGCAATAGCTGCCTGACTATCATAGTAAATCAATACAAGTCCCACATCACCACTAAGGACTCTTAGATGCTGTAAGAATCTCTTTAGCCAAATAGCTTCTTGTACCGCTGAAGCACATGCTATGAATTCTGCTTCCATTGTAGACAAGGAAATGGATGTCTGTTTCTTGCTACTCCAAGAGATGGCACCATTATTAAGCAAGAATGCACATCTCGAAGTTGATTTGTGCTCATCTAGGTCTCCACACCAATCAGCATCCGTGTATCCTTTTAAGCACAAATCATTCCCTTGATAGCATAAGGAATAATTAGCAGTATCCTTCAGGTATTTCAATATCCTCTAAATAGCTTTCCAATGCTCTCTTCGAGGATTAGATTGATACCTGCTAACCAGACCTACGGCATAACAAATGTCAGGACGAGTACACATCATAGTGTACATCAAGCTCCCAATCACACTGGAGTATGGAACTTTGGGCATTTTTTCTTTTTCCTCAATGGTTTTAGGACACATACGAAGACTTAGAGTTTCGCCTTTCGATACAGGAGTGTCAATGAGATTGCAATTCTCCATTTTGAAACGTTCAAGAATTTTCTTTATATATGGCTCTTATGACAGAGCTAGAAGCCTCTTCGAACGATCTCTATGGATTTTAACACCTAATATATTATCTGCTTCACCCATGTCCTTCATTTCAAAATTTGAGGACAACCATTTCTTAATGGTTTTAATATACTCCTTATCATTCCCAACTAATAAGATATCATCTACGTAGAGTGACAAAATTACAAATTTCTCATTGGACCTTTTCAAATATATACAGTGATCTTCGTCCATCATGACAAAATTGTACGAGATAATTACTTTGTCAAATCTCAAGTACCACTATCTAGAAGACTGCTTTAGGCTATAGATTGATCTATTCAATTTACAGACTTTATTCTACTGACCAATTTTAATGAAACGTACTGGTTGTTGCATGTAGATTTCTTCATCCAATTCTCCATTGAGAAAGGCAGTCTTCACGTCCATTTGATGTAATTCTAAATCTAAATGTGCCACGATAGCTAAGAGTAGGCGAATTGAAGTAAATCTCACTACTGGTGAAAAAGTCTCTTGAAAATCTATACCCTCTTGTTGAGTATAACCATTTGCCACCAAGCGAGCCTTATACCTCTCTATAGTCCCATCAGCTCTTCGCTTTATTTTGAGAACCCATTTGTTCCCAATGGCTTTTCGACCGGATGGAAGATCAACCAAGTCCCAGACTTGATTCAATTTCATAGACTCCATATCTTCTTCCATTGCATTCTTCCACGTTTCCTTTGCAGGGCATGATAGAGCTTCTTGTACTGATTTTGGTTCTTCATCATCTTCTGGAGATACTAAGAAAACTTGCCCTTCAATATCAGAATGACGTTTTAGCATACTTTTTCTAGTACTCTTACGAAGTGAAAGCTCAAATGTGACCCTGTCACTTGGAGTTGGAGATAGATTGCTCCCATTTCGATCAACAAGTGGTAATGCTTCCTCTTGTACCTCAATTGATCCATCAAGTACAACTCTATCGTCTAATTCATACAAAGGTTCTCCATTTTTAATTTCTCCCTTACTAGGAAAATCACTCTCAAGAAATGTCACATCACGTGATTCTATCTCAGTTACAGTCCCATCTTGATTCTTACCAATAAACACATATCCTTTGGATTGGTCTGAATATCTTATAAAGATACACTTCTTGCCTCGCGGACCCAATTTTTCAAATTTACTTGAGGAATCATGGACATAGGCAGCTGATCCCCATGATCTAAGAGAACTCAAATCAGGGGATCTACATGTCCAAAGCTGATATGGTGTAGTAGGTAACGATTTAGAGGGAACTCTATTTAGAATATAGGTTGCAGTTAACAAAGCATCTCCCCAATAGGAAATAGGTAAGTTAGCATGCGCCATCATGGATCTCACCATTTCTAGCAACGTTCTATTCCTTCTTTCAGCAACACCATTTTGTTGAGGTGTGTTGGGAATAGTTAACTGTCTAATGATTCCCTTATCATTACATAGTTCTTTGAACTCATCAGATAGATATTCACGTCATCAATCAGTTCTTAAGGCTTTCACCTTTCTATCTATTTGATTTTCTACCACATTTAAATATCGTCTAAAGCATTCTAATGCCTCAGACTTGTGAGAAATCAAATAGATATAACTATACCGCGTGAAATCGTCTATAAAAGTAATGAAATAAAAGGCTCCATGTCTTGCCCTCACATTCATCGGGCCACATATATTTGAATGGACTAACTGCAATGGAAGTTTGGCTCTTAAGGCTTTACCGAACGGTTTTCGTGTTGTTTTTTCGATTAGGCAATGTTTACAAGTAGGTAATGAAACCTTAGTGATTGAACCCAGCAATCCTTCTTTGGCTAACCTATTAATTCTCTCTTGTCCAATATGTTCTAATCTAGCATGCCATACAGATATATCAACATTCAAATCTTTAGAAGAAGAAGAAGATACATTCATAGAAAAACAACGATCAACATAATAATTATAAGTGTTTGGATCACAATCCAACACTACAAAACCACCTTCTACGTGTCCAAATCCATAACATACATAACCATTGTTTATACGAACAGAGTTACCACAAAAGTTCAAACTGAAACCTAATTTTAAAAGAACAACAACGGAAATTAAGTTCATTCGTATCCCCGGTGCAAACAGGACATCATGAAGGAGAATTGTACGGCCACCACGCAAATGTAACTTGCATGTATCGATCCCTTTCACCTCCACTCTATCATCATTACCGACGTATATCCACTTTGTACCAGCTGGAAATCGACGGAACTCCACAAACGCTTCTCTATCCCTGGTTACATGGTCTGTCGCTCCTAAGTCTACAATCCACATAGAATAAGATTCAATTAGCATAACAGTGCTCGAAACAAAAATAGCACTAAAAGAAGTATTTATAAGAGCTACCTTCTTTGGCTCAGGGCATTCCCAAGCAAAGTGACCCAGCACCTGACAGTTGAAACATTTCAACTTGCTCTTATCTTTCTTCTTTCCAAACCATTTACCCTTTCAATTACGTTTTGTTTTGTTCTTTTTAGGTCCATGTCCGGTTTCTTTTTCCTTCTCTTTCCAGTCTTTGAACCAGTTTTTCTTACGCTTAAAGCCTGAAACTTTTCCAGAACTAGTTTCAGCTACAAAAGCATGTCATAGAGATTTAGCAGCACCAAGACGCTCATCCTCTAGTTCCACATGGCAGGCAGCATCAGCAAATGTTTTGATACCGTCATTGTGAGTCAGATTGGCTTTTAGATGTTCCCAATTTTCAGGAAGGGAGCGAATCAAAGCCTGAACTTGTTGCTCATCAGAGAGTACGTGACAAGCCGACTTCAGTTCCCTAATCATAGTAGACATGATCCTCACATGCTATTTGATGTTGTGATTAGGAAGTTTCTTGTAAGTATCAGACTTAATAGTCAGCTGTCTCAATCTAGTCACACTAGTACCACCATATTTCTCCCTCAAATATGTCCAGATGTCATGAGCAGTCGGGAACTGCTCACATTCATGAATGAGATCATCCACCACGGAACTTACAAAAATTGCACGAGCAGTGGAATATTTCTTTTTCCATGTCTGGTAAGTTTCCTGATCCCTTCTCTGTTGAGCAGTTTGACCTACCCTGGGTCTTCCATCATGTGGTTAATGCCCTCAAGGAAATCCTGTTCCTCCAACACATACCAAATTTTATGGCGCCAAGTTTATAGTTATCGCCATTCAATTTGTCACCCTTATTAAGGTCAGCTATGATATTCTTAGATGCCATGGTCTGTTAAAAAATTTCAAAGACAATCATATAAATATCCATTTATGCACACATCATTTTGCACTCATGTAAATTAAGGTTTACAATAATTTCACGCTAGACACGGAGTCAAAAGTTCACTAAGTTCTCAATCATCGTCCAATATCCTAATGTTACATTATCACAAAATTAATTTCATAGTGCAAAATCATAGGTTCTAGGTCAAAATTACCCAAACTCCTTTAACCTTAGAATTCCCACAAAATTAAACTATTAATCATGTACAAAAAAATAGGCAAAACATTTTGACTATATATATATATATATCTCAAAATATTAAATATGTACATGTGATCATATTAAGCATCTTTAAGCAACTACTAAAAAACAAAGAATTCACATAGATATGGTTCGACAATCTGAACTAACCGTACATATCTAAATTAATTATAAAATTCTCATTTTCTGAATTTCGTTTCTTCATCAAGATCCTGATCAAATAACTGTAGCACAGAGGTGACAAATTATCCAGAACTTCAATAGCAACATCATGACAATGTTTAGGAAGAGTCCTCATTAGATGATACATACTTTCCACCTCACATATATAGGCTGTCCCAAATGTATCACTTTCAACGCATTGCTTCGAGATATTTTATGTGTTGTACTAGGTTATGTCGTGAATCCATTTCATAGTTTCTATAAGCATGTATTTTTTCAACATGCTTGCATGTTTTTAGCGGAAATTCAAATTGTAAAACTTATTTGAAATCACCAAAACGAAGTTGAATCACTTGCCTTTTGTTTGTTTGTCTTCTACACTGCTTTGTACTCACTCCTTGGTCAAAAATTCGATCACAAATGAAGGAATTTGATAGTCACAATCCAAGAACCAATTTAGAGATAATATACTTCCAAAATCAAGCCACCACCCTCATGTGTTTTTCTCTCTATTTTTCCCATACAAATTTTGTATCTCTTTTCTTCAATATTTATTGTGGTGGAAGTTTTACATGAGAGTTGTGAGTTGTGGGGAGTTGAATTTCAAATTCAATTTCCTCAACTTCCTCAACTTCTCCCTCCAATAACCCTCTCATATAATTTGGGTTGGGTCGGGTCGGGTCGGGTCGGGTCGGGTCGAGTTAGCCCACATGGACGACCCATTTTCTTCCAACAGATATTTTATAGAATGATCATATATTAATTTTTGAGCTATCGAAGCTATGCTTCTTCCATAGCATCAACTTTCACTCCTTCAAAATAATGATAGACTAAACTTTTGCTGCTTCAAAAGTATAAATACAATTATGCAAATTTTTGCTAGAATATTGATATAATCTAAAGTATTGATTCTTAATGAGCAACAACAATATTCTCCTAAAAAATTGGTATATACAAATTTGTCATTATTCAAAAGAAAGAAAATAATATTCTTTTAGATTATTAGTATGTATAAATATGTGTTTTATTCAAGAAAAATAAATCTATCACAATGTTTTTAAAAATATTTTATATTTAAAAATTTGACTTTTAAAAAGTGTAACATAATATTCATATAGAATAATGATGCATATTAATTTATACTTCAAAAAGCATAATGAAGTATTCTTATATAAAGTTGTACTTCTTCAGGATCAATACCATAATATTTTTCTAGATTCTATTATAGCATAGTTAATTGACACTTCTTCTGAAAAAATGACGCAAGATTACTCTAGAATATTGATATTTTATAAAACAATTCTCGACACAATACATCTTTCAAATCGGTATAGTGATAAAGACATAACCACATAAAATAATATGTTCTAACCTTCCATTTCATAAATTTACATCAAATAATAACCACTTTATTTTGGATAGAAAAGAAGAATTAAGTATTTAATAAAAATGGTTAGAATTTCTCGTCTTTCTTCTTTGAATAGAGAGAAAAATCGTTTTTCTTAGTTGACTAGAGTTTTGTGAGCATGCAGAATTTTACTAACTCTATGAATTAAAACTTCGTGCTCATAACGTTTTCTAAAATTAAGAAAAACAAGATAACATTATAAGAGAATTAAGAAGTCAAAACTTATGATTGTTTTATTGAGAGGTGTAATTAAGACTGCATAGATATAACAATTACTCACAAATAATATTTGATTTACTCAACCAGTAAAAATGAACTAGGATATGATTAAGGTTTGTGATTCCAAATTTCTCCGTGGAACAAAATCACAAAACAAATGACATGATGAATTTCCATCACGAGTCATCCTCCCAACGGCTTCCGTACAATCACGTTAAATTTTATGAATTTCCCCACCTACACCAATTTATTATTTATGAAAGCACCTTGCTTTTTTCATTCTATGTATGTTTTAAAATTTCAAGAAAAAGAACAAAATTCCAAAATACATATCAGTTTTATATAGAAAGCGTACGTTTGTATATTCGGCAAGTGTTTATAAATTAGTAAGAGTCTAAATACTTTTTTATTCACAAGTTCTATTAACTTATGTATCACTAATTTATATATATTTATAAAAACTTTTCAAATATATAGTAAAATGAGTAAATAAAATAAAATAAAATTTGATATTAGCTTCTTCTTTTTTAATAATATTTATTATTGTCAATTGTCTAGCTTATTAGTAAGATATAAAGAAATTTTTGTTACAATAAACAGAACACGACTATTGACAACTTTTATTATTTGCATTTTTTTCTTTAAAATTTTGTCAATTCACTGTACGACGAGGCTCATTTTATCAGAGCTAAATAGAAATTATGCATGTCAGCAATAAAATTGAACTATTTTTAATATATTGTGTAAATAAGTACATTTTTTCCTGTATTTCAAATTATTCTTTGACGTTTTCATTTGTGCTGGAAAAAGAAACATAAATTAAATGGCTCGTTTTGCCTCGTCCCCTTTTTGTCTATTTTATTCTCTAGTTATACCATAAAATACGTGATCACTCAAGCCCAATTAAGAGAAACCCAGCCCACCAAGTATTCGAGTTGATCCATGAAAAAATTTCATATTTAAGAGATTAACTAAGAAACAAGGTTTAAAAATTAAGAAACAAGGTTTAAAATTTCAAAATTAAGAAACAAGGTTTAAAATTTCAAAAATAAGATATTATTAAATATTATTTACGAAATAATTAATTAAAATATATTTCATTAACTAAATATATTAAAGCTACAAGTCACAAATTATCAAATTAATCAGTCACAAATTAATTCTTGATCACAAATAAAAAATTTTATAGGTCACAAATTATTTATATCAAAAATTTTACATGTTACAATTTATTTATCAATCACAAAATTTTATATATTACAATTTATTTATCGGTCACAACTTAATAAATTGTGAGTCACAATCAATTTTTTTAGATCATATATTCTTTATTGGTCACAAATTAATCTATTTATTTGTCACAATCAATTAAATAATTGGTCGCAAACACCTCCACCCCACCCACGACCATCGCCACCTCCACTAATATCACGACCACACATCACAACAACCACAAGCACGCAACTGCAACCGCCACACACCGTAGCAATGCAAAAACCTCACCACCACAAACTACAACAACCACCAAGCACATCGTACCGCAACCACCAAGCACACCACCACAAACCAGCAGCCGCAAAATCAACACAAACAGCACCACATGCACCACAACAAACTGCAAAATCACCACCACAAACACCGCACCATCTAAACTCACCATCTTCCATGCCGAATCTAATTAGAGCCTCCCTTGCTGCGTCATGTTGCTAGAGATGAAGTTGTCACCCTCAGAGCTTCGAACATAAATATGTCATCTCCCTCTCAGATGGTACTGCAGGCGACGCCGCTCTCAAATCGTCTTACGGTCAGATCTCAGATAACTTCGTTCTAAGATGATCGTTAACGACGGTGGTATGGTGACGCCACGAATGATGGTGTCCTATGGTATAGAAGAAGAGAGAATTGAGGGGTCAGCTGCATAGAGAGAGAGAAAGTAGGGATTGGGAAATAATTAAGATTTTGAAGGATAGATTGTGGTGGGGTGGATATGTAAAATAATTTTTATAATAATATTATTAATATTTACAATTTTAATTATATAAATTAACTCTTAATTATGAATTGAGATCTTGAAAACATTTAGTCCCCGTAATTTTCACTTGATCCACATAACACATCGTGTCTAGGCTTAATAGCAGAAAATCCCTTACCTATTAGACGTTATATGAAACTCCTCAACTATTGAAAATAGCAGAAAATATCCATATTTGAAACATTTTGTTCCGAATACAACCTTTTAGGTGCGGAAAACCTTCCCATTGTCCAATTCCAGTAGTTTAACCATTAAAAATAGTCAAAATTTTCAAAACTAAAAATAAATAATTACAATTGCGGTTCCAAGCTTTTTATTTATTTTATTTTTTGACAAATTATACCCAATTTTATTTTATATGTGCACACAATCCTTAACAAATCTGACCCCTGATTCTTTGAAAACCTACTAAAAACCCCAGATCCAAAATATTATATCCCATCTAAAAGGTTTGAATTTCTATTACAAAACAAAAGATGGGAATAATGAGGGATTGTTCTCTTTGTGTTTTGAGTTTTGAATTCATTTTGAGTTTTACGTTTTGAGTATCCATTTTGAGATTGTTCAAAGTGTATTCTTTTTGGTATTTTGAAAAATTGTTTTGAAAACACCCAAAACGACAAAATTGTTGCTTTGGGTTTTCTTTGTAAATTTTTAACTTATTTTCAAAAATGGGTTTTCGAAAATAGGAAAGAGAACACGTTTTCACTGATTTGAAAAATCAAAAACAGAAAACGACTTAAAAATGGTAAAGAGAACAGGCTATAAGCTTCCTCATAGCCCTAAAAAAAGGGCTAAAGTCATTCGAAGAACATTGCTTGTAAGACTTCTTCTCTTTCACATCCACGGAGGCCGGCCTTTTGTGAGCCACTTTTTTTTTGATTTATTTTCTTAAAATATCCAACACATGCCATTCTACAGAATATTCCAGCTCATCATCAGATCACATGTTTAACATCTTCTCCAGCACACGATTCAGCAATTCTTCTCACATGCTCACCAGCACATGCAACTTATTCTAGATTCTTCTATTGTTAAATAGTTTGTTAAATTTTAGTCTATAAATAGTCCATTGTAATTCACCTTACACTTGAGCATTTGATGAATAAAAAATCTCCTTCTTCATCATGTTCCATCAATGTGTTTATTCATATTGAACATATCCTTTAATTTCAATTTCTGATTATCTCCTTTAATTTTGTTTCTGTTCATTTTAATTTCTGCTACAATTTTATTCATGTAGTTTCATTCCAGCATTATGTTTCAGTTTCATTCATTTTAATTTCTTACATGGTATCAGAGCTAGGTTCATTACTTCTAGCTGAGCCTCTGCTATCTGAATTGATTTCCCAAAGGAACTGTCCACAATTTTGGGCGGGAAGTCTCAATCAAAGGTCTACCAAATTTTACTGAAAATTCATCTCCATCAATAACTGAAAATTTCCAGTCAGATTCTTGATCAAAAGGAACAAACCAGTCTTTTTTTGGCTTGATATCTCAAAACCAAAACTAGAAAATCAAGGAATGATTGCAGAAAGGGTTCTGGTCAGGCATGGAGACCTGATGATGCTGGTCATCCTCAAATCCTGCCCACCTTATCAAAGCAGTCCACCCAATTAAACCTTTCAAGAGCTGCGAAGAGATGTTCTTCCTCTTCATCAAATTTTTTTTTACTTCATCAGAGCTATAATGGATGAAAATGAAGAAAACAACAATAGCTCTAACATAAATCAAAATCAAACACCATTTCAAAACTCAAAATCAAACAACATTTCCTTCAAGGTGTTCGACAAAGTTCCCACTGGCGATCTGCAAAACCAGATCTGCAAAACTAGTTCAATTCTTCCTCATCAATGAGTTATTCCGCCATTGATGATGGATCCAAATCATTTCCTGCCTCATAGAGCAGATCAATTACCAGAAAGGTTTTCTTCTATTCTCTCTAGCTTTGTACTAGAGATGTTTTCATGGAATTTATTCCGATTCCATTTTCGATATTTTTACCTTTTATGGATGCCAAATCTGATGATAACTTTGGCTTCAGATCCAGCCTTGTTCTGGAATTGGTGGTGAGCTACTGAAATTGTTCTATTTTCTCCGGTTATGTGATTACAAGAATGTTGCTCAACAAGTTGACAAACTGGATGTTGTTATAAAGTCTGACTTGGGAACGGATGTAACATATGCGAGAACTCAACAAAGAGCTTGATGCACTAAACCACAGTCTACACCACTCTGATTTAAACTATAGAGACTAATATGCTCTTACTAAAAAAAAAAAAAAAACTCAGCTTGAAGAACGACTTGGTAATTATAGTGGGATGAGTTTAACTCGGAAAACGTCTTTGGAACCTGCAATTTATACATGAAACACTATTGCTAAATATTTCAGAGATATGGGCTACAATGTCAGTATCATGGCATATTCAACATCTTGGGCAGAAGCATCACATGAAATTTCAGATTATTCATTTCTTTTCATGTTCCACACTTTAATTTTCAAGATGGACATAGTCCTGAAGGGGTGTGTTAAAATATCCAGCACACGCCATTCTACAGAATATTCCAGCTCATCATCAGATCACATGTTTAACATCTTCTCCAACACACGATTCAGCAATTCTTCTCACATGCTCACCAGCACAAGCAGCTTATTCTAGATTCTTCTATTGTTAGATAGTTTGTTATATTTTAGTCTATAAATAGTCCATTGTAATTCACCTTATACTTGAGCATTTGATGAATAATAAATATCCTTCTTCATCATGTTCCTTCAATATGTTTATTCATATTGAATATATCCTTTAATTTCAATTTCTGATTATCTCCTTTAATTTCATTTTTGTTCATTTTAATTTCTGCTATCAATTTTATACCTTTAGTTTCATTCTAGCATTATGTTTCAGTTTCATTCATTTTAATTTCTTACATATTTGTTTTTTGATTTGAGAAATTGGGTTGTTGAATTCACAGTTGGTGAGTCCACAGACGTTGCTAACTGACATGTCTTTGGAGAGGCATGGAGTCAGGGAGAAGAAGAGTTGTAAGAAGGTATATATCTAATTATTTTCATCCTAATTTATTGCCTATAATTATTTTCTTGTGGTGGTTATAGAAATTTTATTGGTTTTTAGTGGCAGATAGGAAGAGGATTGAAGGCAAAAGAGAACGTGGAAAGCTATTTAGAATGAAAAATAGTTTGGATTTTGAAATTCACAATCTGAGTCCTGCTTCTTTTTTTCTTTTTTTGATTTTGTATTCAAATAGTTAATAGAGAGGTTGTATCTATGAAACACGGGGGATGGGGTGGGGAGGGTGAAAAATAAAGTTATAAAAGTTTGGGATTGTAGTTGACGCGTATAAAAATTTTGGGTATAATTTCAAAAAAAAAGGTTGGGATCGCAATTGCAATTATTCATTTTTAATTTTGGCAAATTTTACTATTTTTAATGGTAAAACTAACTGAATTGGATGATAGATGATTTTTCGTACCTAAAAGGTTATATTCCACTCAAAAGGCTTCAAATATGGACATTTTCTACTATTTCCGATAAGTAGGGGTTTTTTGGCACGACGTCTAATAGGTATGAGGATTTTCTAATTTTAAGCCTTCTTGTCTAAATAGAATGATAAACTTAACTAACAGAATCCTAATATAGGAATAGTAACTTAGCTTATCAAATTTTGATATGGAACAAATCTCGATATGTAGAATCTTTTAAAAATTCGAATGTAGTTGATGCATGACATTCCATTGTATCTGTTACAGGTTAATGAACAGAATCAACACGTGGCGCCACGTGTCGATGGTGGGACCAGCTTGATTAAATTAGGTTACGATTCTCTAGCTTCAGCCGTGGGTTCCGAGGCCCTCACTATTATCCCGAGGCCCTTGCTAGCACTCTGAGGCCCCTGCTGCTAACGTCCGAGGCTCATTAAAGGACCACTTGCGGGGATTCACTCATGATGAAAATCTTTAACAAATGATTGATGTGACTCTTGTGTAAAGTTTGTTTACGTCTTGTCTTGTCAATGTAAGAACATTTCATGCTTTGTAAGGCTAGGAGAATCAACTTGATGGCTAGGACTTGATGTCTTGGCCGAGGAGATGGTGCCACGTGTAAATTGATCCAAAGGTCACAATTTGAGTTGTAACACTATAAATACCCCAACCATGTAATACAAAGGAACTAATGCAAAATTCCAAAGAAAAACGAAATATTTGGAAACATATTGCTCTCTTTGTCACGAAAATTACAACTACGAATTTTGTTATTTATCGATTGGTTTCTTATACAATCGTGCTACGTCTTTTTGCTGGTGGCCTGAACGGAAACGTCTCGTGCCTTTGAGCCACTCTCACGCCCATTACTTGGAGCCATCATGACCGTCTATTGGCATTAGCGTGTCGGATTAAGCTTGCGTGTGCACGAGTGGGCCCGGCATCTGTTGGCAACATTTTTTGGGGTCAACAAATTGGCGCCGTCTGTGGGAAATGATACTATAACCACGAGCAACCCGTGGAAGAAGGCTTTCCAAGATATTTTGGGGCATCCCCCTTTAAAAAGGATTTATTCTTGAAAAAAGAGTAAGAGGAAGCCCCTAAAGGAAAATATTTACAGTTTTAATTCTCAAAAGATATGAGCTCGGAAGAAGAGGTTCCCCCCAGGCGAACTAGAGAAGCTGACAATGAGACCCCTGCGGTCCGACGCCGACCCCACCACCATCACAGGCGAGGTGGTAGGAGGTTGATGGCCCAACTTACTAGAGAAATGGCAACCATGGCAGCCAATATGAGGAACATTACCAACCAAAACTTGGCGATGCAAGAGCTGTTGAGGCAAATGCAAGGCCAGGGAGGTCCCCCCACCTCCCTCCTTTGTTCCACAAGGGCCGTATCAACCGACGAGGTTCAAAGTCAAAGAGCTTATTCCTCCAGGCAGCAAAGGGGAGTAAGCCCAGTAGAAAGGGAAGTGGGAGTCGATATCTCTTCCAATTATGCTTCCGGTCGACCCTCCGAGGCCCCGTTCAACATGGAGGATAATCTCCCTCCCGAATATGAGCCAGCACCGAGGCCCCAGAGGTCTGCCAGTGTTTTTGATAGGCTCAGCCCGATAGGTCAGAGGCGTAGGCAAAGAAATGCAGCATATACTCCTACAAGTAGACCACAGCCCCCACCTCCTGAGGTTCGGCAGCCGGAGGAAAGGCAAGAACGTGCCCCCCGTGCTGCGCCGCATCGTCATGAGCGTCTTAGGAGGGACGAGGAGGATCGCAACCAGGCAGGACCATCCACACAACAGCCCAGGTATGAGGCTGGGGCTAATTATGATTCGGACGGTCCCCAAAGATCCTGCGATTTAGATGATGATGATGACAATCTGCCATTCTCAAGGGAATTAAGGAATGCCCAGGTCCCAAATCATTACACTATGCCCAAGATACCCAAATATGATGGGAGAGGCGACCCGGCAAAGCACTTGAACAGCTACAAAACGCACATGAGCCTGAGAGGCGCTACTCCAGCTGTTAAATGCAGAGCTTTCCATTTGACTCTAAGCGGAGCTGCTGAGATTTGGTATAGCAGGTTGCCGCTCGGGAGCATTCGAAGCTGGCCAAAATTCAAAACTACATTTTTGAAAAGATTTGCTGTAAGCAAAGAGGGCGAAGCCCCAATCCAACGCCTCCAGGATATGAGACAACAACCTGAAGAAACTTTGAAAAGTTTTCTGTCCCGCTTTACGGATGAAATGACTTGTTGTGTTCAAGTTACTGATCGCGAGGCTCTATCCGCCCTTAGGAGAGGCCTCAACATGAATACCCTGTTTTGGAGAGATGTGCAGAATCAAGATCCCCCAACTTACGATGCTTTGTTGGAGATGATGCGACGCGAAATCATCAACGAGGAACTGATAGAACATCGAAACAGGGCAAGTAGGGGTCTCCAACCCCAACAAAGGCAACGTGGAAGAGGACCGACCTCCCATCTGATGGATCAGCAATGGGGTCAACCCAATGCGGAAGTTGTCGAAGGCTCAGGTCAGGCACTTGCCGCAGCCACGTTGAATGCTGTGCCAACTTTGGCCTACGAGGACGTACCAACTACGGGTACCCATGAAAAGCCACGAACACAACAGGCCCCCCATAGAGGACGAGGCCGGGGAAGAGGTTCGAATCAAGGCAGAGGCAACTCCCAAGGGTATTGCACTTATCACCATTCTTACAGCCACGCGACTGCTGACTGTAGAGACATAGCCTTGCACCCCAGAAATTCGGGTTCTAGAGGCAACAACCAGAACGCATCAAGACCGAGGCGCAGGCCCCCGCCAAGACAGGATTCACGATCTAGGCGAGGCGAGGCCCCTTCCCATCACAGGGAAGCATCTCCTCGTGGAAGAGAACGAGAAAGGAATAGAAACCCGAACGAACAGCAATGCAGGGACCATCGAGGTAGGCCTGATGATGTTCCAGTTCACGAGATTGACACTATTTTTGGAGGCCCTTATGTTGGTGGAAGCACCAGAAACTCCCAAAGGAACTATGTGCGAGAGGCAAGGGGTCCTCCATTGACTAGCTACATTGTGGGCAGCAGTTCACGGAGGAGTCAATCGCCTCCGATTGTGTTTACACACGAAGATTCTGAAGGTATTTACTACCCCCACTGTGATGCTTTAGTAGTAAGAGCTATGGTGGCCAGGAATGGATTGAGGCGAATGTTGGTAGATAACGGAAGTTCTGTGAACATCCTATTTGGATCTACTTTCGACAAAATGATCCTGGACCATGAGTTAACCCCTACCAACACTCCCTTATATGGCTTCACTGGGGACAGTATCATCCCAAGGGGCAAAATCACCCTAACTGTGGAGATGGGAGAGCCTCCCCTATCAACCACATGTTTTATGGAATTTTTGATAGTGGACAGTAGGTCAGCCTATCATGGGGTATTGGGGAGACCTGCGTTGAAGGATTTGGGAGCTATCACCTCCATTCATCACCTATGCATGAAGTTTCGAACCGATAGGGGGTGGCAACAATTAAAGGAGACCAAAGATGGGCAAGGGAATGCTACCTTAATTCCGTAAGGAAGGCTGAGCCTAGGGACATACACATGATGACAGGCGCCAGTAGCCTCGAATTGCCAGCGCTCGATGAACTCGACCCACGAATGACCGAGACTGATTCCTAGGTAGCCCCTATGGAAGAGTTGGAAAGCTTCCCTATCGATCCAAGGGAACCAACCAAGCTGCTGCAGGTTGGTAAGAGTTCAGCCCCGAGATTCAAAGGGGAGCTTAAAGAATTCTTGTGTAAGAATCACGATGTCTTTGCTTGGAGGCATGAGGATATGGTAGGCATTGACCCTGGAGTCAGTTGCCACCACCTAAGAATTGATCCCAAATTTGCTCCGCATAGACAGAAGAGGCGAGCTCTTAACCCAGAAAGGTATAAGGCCTTGAAAGAGGAAGTGCAGAAGCTCATTAACAACGGCTTTATCAGAGAGGCCCTCTATCCAAGATGGATATCCAATCCGGTACTGGTGAAAAAGCACAATGGGAAGTGGAGAGTATGCATTGATTTTTCTGATCTCAACAAGGCGTGCCCAAAGGACAGCTTCCCACTTCCCAGAATTGATCAGTTGGTGGACTCCACTGCTGGACATGAGTCCTTGAGTTTCATGGATGCCTATTCTGGTTACAACCAAATCCCCATGTGTATGTCCCTAGGCTCAGCCTTCCTTACGGAGGCTAGTAAATAAGATGTTTGCCAATTTACTTGGGAAGACAATGGAGGTCTATGTGGATGACATGCTTATTAAGAGTTTGAAAGTGGATGATCACATATCCCACCTCCATGAGGCCTTTGAAGTTCTGCGAAAATACCGCATGAAGTTGAATCCCCTTAAATGTGCATTTGGGGTAGCGTCAGGCAAGTTCTTAGGATACATGGTCAATCAACGGGGCATCGAAGCAAATCCTGAAAAGACTCAAGCGTTGATCGAGATGAAATCCCCCCAGAAACCAAAAGAAGTACAAAGTCTGACGGGTCGCGTGGCTGCTTTGAGCCGCTTCATATCGAAATCCACTGACAAGTGCCTTCCGTTCTTCAAAATATTAAAAGGAGGACAGAGGTTTCAGTGGACTGAAGAGTGTGAAGAGGCTTTCCAGGAGCTTAAAAGGCACATAGGACGGGCCCCCCTCCTATCAAAACCCAAGCTTGGCGAGGTGCTACAACTTTACTTAGCAGTTTCCCTCGAGGCTATAAGTGCTGTACTGATGAGGGAAGAAAATTCAACCCAGATGCCAGTTTATTATATCAGCAAGGCTTTGATACCTCCTGAGATGCGATATCCAGACATGGAAAAACTGGCCTTGGCATTGATCATTGCATCTCGCAAATTGATACCCTATTTTCAGGCTCACACCATTCATGTACTGACGAACTTTCCACTCAGACAAGTTCTACAAAAACCAGACGCCTCGGGTAGACTACTGAAATGGGCAGTGGAGTTAAGTGAATTCGAGATCATCTTTAAAGCTAGAACTTCCATCAAAGGGCAAGCTTTGGCAGACTTTGTGGCAGAATTCACCAACGCCCCCGCAATTGGCCTGGAGGCAGAGCCTCCCGAGCCTCCAACGTGGAATTTGTTCGTAGACGGATCGGCAGGGGAGACGGGCTCCGGAGCTGGTATAGTTCTTATAAGTCCTGAAGGTCATACGTTGAATAGTGCAGTACGGTTTGGCTTTAAGGCCACCAAAAATGCTGCAGAATATGAGGCCCTCCTCGCTGGCCTTAGGCTAGCCAAGGAAATGCAAGTAAAGAGGCTTCACATCAGCAGCGATTCCCAACTTATTGTGGGACAAGTGAACGGCAACTTTGTGGCTAGGGATAAAGCCATGGTCTCATATCTCAAATTGGTAATGAGCCTACTCCCTTCCTTTGAGAAATTCGAGTTAAGTCAGATACCACGCCTCGAAAATGCGCACGCCGATGCTTTATCTAAGCTGGCCAGCAGCAAGGATTCTGAGTTATTGGCAGTGGTCCCAATTGAGCACCTCCTCAGGCCATCCACCTCCGCAGAAGTGATAATGTGGGTAGAAGGTACCCCAACATGGATGCAACCCCTTATATTTTACCTCAAGGATCAGTCCCTGCCTGACAATAAGGAAGAGGCGTACAAAATACGTAGGAGGTCTGCCCATTTCATGCTAGTTGACGATATCCTATATAAGCGTGGATTCTCTGCACCTCTCCTTCGGTGCATATGAGACGAAGAGGCTAATTATGTGCTTAGGGAGATTCATGAGGGCATTTGTGGCAATCACTCCGGAGGATTAGCCTTGGCCAATAAAGCACTGAGGCAGGGATACTACTGGCCTACAATGAAGAAAGATGCCCTCCAATTTGTTCGCAAATGTGACAAGTGCCAACGTTTTTCCAACGTGCAGAGGCGACCCTCTCAGGAGCTTACTACAGTATCCAGCCCATGGCCCTTTAGCAAGTGGGGCGTGGACCTCATTGGCCCATTACCCAAGGGCAGGGGAGGCGCCAGTTTCGCCATAGTGGCTATTGATTATTTCACGAAGTGGGTAGAAGCTGAACCTCTGGCAAAGATCACTGAAGCCAATACTTCCAAATTTCTGTGGAAAAATGTCATTTGTCGCTTCGGCATCCCTTACTCGATTGTCTCCGATAATGGCAAACAATTTGACAACCGTAAGGTCCGGGACCTTTGTGAAGAACTTGGGATTAAAAAACACTTCTCCACGCCTCATCACCCTCAGGCCAATGGCCAAGTGGAAGCTGTCAACAAGACTATCAAACACATTTTGAAAAAGAGGCTTGACACAGCTAAAGGAGCCTGGGTAGACGAACTACCCCAGGTACTATGGGCGATACGAACGACAAGTAGGACTCCTACAGGGGAAACTCCTTTCTCCATGACCTATGGTGCTGAGGCGATGAGCCCAGTGGAGGTAGGACTACCCTCTCCTAGGAGAGTGAGCTTCAATGAGATATCCAATGACGAACTTCGGAGGTGTGAACTTGATTTTCTCGAAGAAAGGAGGAATGATTCCCAACTGAGACTCGCTGTCTACCAGAGGAAAATGAGCCGGTACTACAACTCCAAGATGAAAAGGAGGACCTTCCGCATGAATGACTTGGTCCTTCGCAGGGTCTTCTTATCCACGAAGGAACCGAGGATGGGCACCCTAGGACCCAATTGGGAAGGACCCTATCGAATCGAAAGGGAAATTCGGTCTGGCACTTACTGGATAAAAGACATGGATGGCAGAATTCAACCTCACCCGTGGAATGTTGAGCATCTGAGGATGTATTATCAATGAATGTAATTAGTAGCCGGATGTTACTTCTTAGCCTTTATAAATAAACGAATTTTCTCCAGTCTTCGTCAACTATCAAATTATCAAGTAAGCGTGGGCGCTTCGGAGGAGAGGACGGAACCTTAAACGAAGGCCACCTCGTTCGAACTCCTAAGCGTACGTCACAAGCCTCTCTTTGATGAACCTGAACGTCAAAAGGAGAAGCCTCTGCTTGGATGAACCATCCACCAAGTGGGGAAGCGTGGGAGCTTCGGAGGAAAGGATGGAACCTTAAAAGTAGGTCACCTCATTCGAACCCAAGCATACCTCACAAGCCTCCTTTTGATGAAGCTGAACGTCAAAAAGAGGAGCCTCTGCTTGGATGGACCATCCACCAAGCAAGAAGGTAAGAACAATTTCATAACACTTGGGAACGTGAGATTAGGAATTGATTTGAGGCTGTCAAGAGTTTTATAAAGGGGCTTCGATTAAGTTACATCGGATTTGTTTAGTCTGCTTTGCTGAATGGTTTACTCAGTTTCGTCCTTTTGGGTTAATTGTTTGTATAACAAGGCTTTGATGCGGTTGCATTAAGTTAAGTTCGAATGTTCTTCTCAAAAGTTATGTTGTAAAGCTCAATACAATTGACTGCGGAAAAAATAAGTTGCAATACAACAATAAAGCAAAATGTGTTCCATTAATGTGCTGAAGGAATTACATAGCAATGAATTAAAATTACAAAAATGCATCAAGGGGCATGGGGTGGGGGAGCTGGAGTATCTGCTGTTTGAGGCACTTCAACAGGTTGAGGCTCTTCAGCAGGCACATCCTCAGGATCAAGTTCCACCACTTCACCTTCTTCAGCAGGCGTCTGAGGAACCTCCTCCTCCAAGAACTCAGCTCTCAATTCAGAAACATCGAGCTCTGGATGCACCTCTCCCAACCTTTCAAAGACCTCCTGGTAGGCCACTCTGCTCCAATATAGGCCGAAGCGGCGATACTCCTCAGTGTGACGGAAGTTGCCTATGTAATTCCTCACTGCAATATCGCCCACCTCGACCACGTCAGCTTCGTATTTTTTAACTTCGGCTTCCAGCCACCTCAGTTCCTTCTCCATAAACTGCCCGGCATCCCTAGCCCCAGCTAGTTCAAGGTTTGCCTTCTCCAGTGCTTCGGCAGTGACCTTCTGGTGGTTGTCAGAAATCTCCACCTTTTTGGTGAGGGCAGCTACCTCACACTGGCTCTCATGAACCTCCTTCTTTAAGGCCTCAATCTCGGCTAGGAGAGCATCACGTTCTGAATCATCAACATCTCTCTGAATCCTCAGTTCGATGTTGGCTTCTTTCTTTTCCGCCAGTTCTGCCTTCACTTTCTCCAGTTCGTCGCGCGAGGCTCGATTCCTTGACTGGATATCTGCCAAAACAGTTTGGCACTCCAAGGCCACGCCAAAGGCTCTGGCAGTTTGGCTCACCAAGGTGGTGGTGAGGTCCACCGCATCACAGGTGGCCACATAATTCTGCCACCTCTCCGTCCAGAACTTATTGAAGCCCTCCGTGGCAGCCCTCACTTCGGGAGGCAGCATCTCTATCACGGCAGGGGCAATCTTATCCTCCCTGCCCCCCAGGAAGTTCCCAGACTTGCCTGGGGTCCTTTCCACAGTTTTCTTTTGGGTGGCCTCTGATGCCCTCACCACATCATCCAGTACAATTTTCCTTGACTGGGCCACCAACGCAGCATCGATTGAAGACTGGAGGAGCTTCGGCTGCTTCGAAGCACCCTTCTTTGGAAAGGATACAGTGGTCCCAAAACTTGATGACCCCCCACCTGGGCCCAACTTCTTCTTTTTCTGAGGCTCTTCGGCCACGCCTTTTCCCTTCGCAGCCGGTGGCTTGCCTCCCTTAGGAGCCTTCTTCGGTACCTCCTCCTCAGCCTCTTTATCATTCTTGTTCTTGCTGAGGCGGTCCAACTTGGACTTCACTTGCTTTGCCCCAGAAGATCCAGGCTTCAAGGCCTTCGCCCCAGCAGTCGACGTGGCCCTCATTATGTGGCCATATCAGGCAAAGCATACTCCTTCTTGGTGAACTTGTCTACAATTAAGAAAAGATAGGAGTCAGTTTCAGTTATTTCAGTGGCAGTCAGTTGAAGTAAGGCCACCTCTTACCCTTGGGGGCCATCAGTCCGAAGTCTATGAAGTATCTGCTTCTTTCGATCAAATGGGAAAAACTTCGGAGCCTCGGAGATCGTTGGTAAATGTCTTCTACAATAGCCCACTCAGCCTCGGAAAGCTCATACCTCGTACTACAATCTGCAATCAACAAACAAATATCAATATCCGAAAGTCAAGGAGAAGCTATAAGAACTTAAGGTGACACTCACAAGCCTCGTAGTACTGGGTTGGCGCGGTAATAGCTGGGACAGCGTCTCCCTCCACCATCTGCCACCTACCCGTCACCCAGAACCACGACTCCTTCCACCCCTTTATGGAGGAGGGGAGCCCAACCACAAAAGGGGTATGGGAACCTCAGGAGGTGATGTAATACCACCCCTTTGAGTCATCCTTTCCCACGACCCTAGCATGGAAGAGGGACTCGAAAACATGAAGTGGGAGGTCCTCGCCCAGAGACACTTCCTTCCACAGGAAGTAGGTCCCCACGACTTGGCTCCACCCATTGGGAAGGATTTGGGTGGGGGACAACATGAAGGTCCTCAGCACCGCCCTGAAGAAGGGGTGCAGAGGCAGACGCACACCTGCCTTAAACAGGTGCTCACTGAAGGCCACACAATTGGGCCTCGGGAAACAAGCTCTCTCGTGAGCATCAGGGACTAAAAGTTTGACGTAATGGGGGATGTTATAGGTCTGCCTAAGTTCGTCTAGTTTGGCAGAAGTAATATTGGATTGGATTCTGGCTGCCCCCCATCCCGCCTCATAATCTATGGGCTCTTCGGTCATACTATACCACTCGCCAGAGGCCCCAGATACTGACTCCTCCCCACTTCTAACTACTGTCATAGCTAAAGATGCCTCGGAAGACATTGCAGTTGGAAGAAGGTGATGAACAACACAGGAAAAGGTGTCTAAAGGAGGAAAGAAGACAACTATGTAAGGAGAAAATACCTAAAATGAAGAAGAGACTCAGAGGGATCGCCGGAAGTTCGCCGGAAAATGTCTGGCAGCAGGACAGTTTCAGAAATTTCAGAGTGTTTCGCGAAAGTAAAGTTTGAAAATGACAAAGTTCTGACTTTTATACTAGTGAAGGATTCAGCCCCAGCCGTTGGATCAGATCTCAGTTAATCTGAGGCGTAAAAAAATGCACAAATCTTAACCCTTGAAATCAAACGTTTTCTCTGCATCAACGCTCCAAATCTGTGCGTGCACGAACCAACATTGGCTCGCGCGTGGACCTGTCCTCGAAACCGCGCATCCTAATAATTAGCCATCATTGTACATTAAATAAAAACAGCTGTACAGCTATTGAAATTCGTCTCGATGCAGTTAATATACCTTGGAAACATAAGAAACCGTCATATCACAGGCACTAATGTCTATGGACATCTCCTCGCCTCGCCTCGTTGAAAAGGAATTCAGCTTCGGCCAGTTCGAATATGAACCCGCCTCAACTAAAAGGAATTCAGCTTCGGCCAGTTCGAATATGAACCCGCCTCAACTAAAAGGAATTCAGCTTCGGCCAGTTCGAATATGAACCCGCCTCAACTAAAAGGAATTCAGCTTCGGCCAGTTCGAATATGAACTCGCCTTAACTAAAGGAATTCAGCCTCGGCCAGTTCGAATATGAACTCACCTCACTAAAAGGAATCCAGCTTCGGCCAGTTCGAATATGAACTCACCTCAACTAAAAGGAATTCAGCTTCGGCCAGTTCCAATATGAACCCGCCTCAACTAAAAGGAATTCAGCTTCGGCCAGTTCGAATATGAACTCGCCTCAACTAAAAGGAATTCAGTTTCGGCCAGTTCGAATATGAACCCGCCTCAACTAAAAGGAATTCAGCTTCGGCCAGTTCGAATATGAACCCGCCTCAACTAAAAGGAATTCAACTTCGGCCAGTTCGAATATGAACTCGCCTCAACAAAAGGAATTCAGCCTCGGCCAGTTCGAATATGAACTCGCCTCAACTAAAAGGAATTCCGCTTCGGCCAGCTCGAATATGAGCTCGCATCTTGGCATGGCTCCTAAACTTCAGTTTTACAGGCAACTTTCTTAGAAATGGTGTGAAGTACAGGATAAACAGACTTTGAAAGTCCACGCCTGGCATAAATAACCACACATGGACTTGGGGGACTGTTGTTACGGGTTAATGAATAGAATCAACACGTGGCGCCACGGTGGGACCAGCTTGATTAAATTAGGTTACGATTCTCTAGCTTCAGCCGTGGGTTCCGAGGCCCTCACTATTATCCCGAGGCCCTTGCTAGCACTCTGAGGCCCCTGCTGCTAACGTCCGAGGCTCATTAAAGGACCACTTGCGGGGATTCACTCATGATGAAAATCTTTAACAAATGATTGATGTGACTCTTGTGTAAAGTTTGTTTACGTCTTGTCTTGTCAATGTAAGAACATTTAATGCTTTGTAAGGCTAGGAGAGTCAACTTGATGGCTAGGACTTGATGTCTTGGCCGAGGAGATGGTGCCACGTGTAAATTGATCCAAAGGTCACAATTTGAGTTGTAACACTATAAATACCCCAACCATGTAATACAATAGGGACTAATGCAAAATTCCAAAGAAAAACGAAATATTTGGAAACATATTGCTCTCTTTGTCACGAAAATTATAACTACGAATTTTGTTATTTATCGATTGGTTTCTTATACAATCGTGCTACGTCTTCATGCCGGTGGCCTGAACGGAAACGTCTCGTGCCTTTGAGCCACTCTCACGCCCATTATTTGGATCCATCATGACCGTCTATCGGCATTAGCGTGTCGGATTAAGCTTGCGTGTGCACGAGTGGGCCCGGCATCTGTTGGCAACATTTTTTGGGGTCAACAGTATCAAAATAGAATGATATTATCATTTGCAATAAAATTATAATGCATTTCTAAGTAATGGTCAATGTGGCAGTGAACTCACTACGACGGATGGTGGTTTTAAACACCAATGAGGTTAAAGAATATTACTCTTTACTTTAATATGCAGTATGCTTGGAGTGCTTATAAGTTATTATGAGCTATGAGTTTATAACAAATGTAGATAATAATAAGTATATAATAAGTATGAATATTACGAAATATATTGATAAACAATTATTTATAATCATTTTAAATTATAATTTAAATTTTACTAAATGTACGACTCATTTATAGGATCTCAGAGGACTTATTTGTAGAAGCTCAACTGGACTTTTTCTCAAATCCAACTTGACATGCGATTAACTACCAATCACGCCTTTAAAATTGTCCATAGCTTTGGAAAATACAATTTTGTATCGTGCGTCTTACTTCCAATCAAGTTCCCAACTAATTATTTCTCGCATTTGGGTCCCAATATTCCATTTTAGAAACATTTGAGTACCTATTGACATATCACGTCCAATTTAGCCCTAGTTTGGTTAGTGTTCAAAAATTGTTTATAATTAGTCAAATAAGAAATAACTTTTTATCTTCATATTTTGCGATATGCACAAATACTATCCATTTATCCACCACTAATTTATCTATTTATAATTTAAATCATTTATAAACAATTCCTAAACATGTTATTAGTCAATAAAATGTCATGTAATGTGAATAACCAAAGTTTTTTGATTTAAAAGATGACCATATCTTTATTTTCAATGAAATTAAATATATTTAATTATTAAATCAAATTAAATAAAAAATCTTGTCCTCAAGTCCACTACTAAACTGTCATCAGAGTATACTTGGCTGGGGTGGGAATGGAAAACATGCACGAGGTGACACACTGACGAATAGGGCTGGACATGGTCCGGTTCGATTCGATTCGGTTCCCGAGTTTCATATAATAATTAATTTTTTTAATATTTACAACACTACATTAATTTAACTAATAATATGTTCAATTTTAGCTCTTACAAAATAACGTAGTTCAATCCCATGATATCTTTTGCACTTCTCATTGTTGAGATTTTCATAGATTTGATTGTTAAAATCAGAAGAAGAGGAAGATAGTAAGCTCACAATAATGAAAAAAGTGACAGCTAAGCTTTTAATTCGATTTTTCCAAAACAGCACTAGGTATAATAAAAGATTTGGGTAAAACTTAGATCAATTTGATTAAGTTGGGCATGAGACTTTAAATTAGAAATATGGAAATCATATTTTAAGTTTGGGCTAAAACCATTAGTTAAAAAGTTTATTTAGAAAAAAATAAAATAATTTGATTTATTTAAAATTAATAAAAAATTAGGGAGATTCGGTTCTTCGGTTCTAGGTCTGGAATCGAGAACCCAACCGAACCTTTCAGGTCTCGATTCAGATACCCGTTCGAGTATTTAATTTAAGAAGAACCGCTCGATTCGATTGGTTCGGTTCGGTTCGAGAGTTTTGTTCAACCCTAATAACGAATAAGAGAGAACTCAGAATTGGGAAAAAATGTTTTCGAAATGAAGGAAGGTAATCAAGGAAATATTTTTTCTATTTTGTTTCCACCTTCTTTAGTTCATAGTTAGAGTCCATTTAGGGATGACAAAAAACCTATTATACCCGATACTCGGACCCCGAATGGGTGGAGATTCTCCGCCTGATCGAGTACACGGGACGGGGTTCATTGTTCTGAGATGAAGGAGGGGTGGGTACGGAGAACTCTAATTACCGAAATAGGTACATTACAAGAAAGAATAACTTCTACCAAAAAGGATCCATAACTGCTATTCAAACAGTTTATGTACCTGCAAATGATTTGAATGACCTTGCTTTTGCCTACGACATTTGTACTATCAAGAGGATCTATTCAGTTATAGATCCTTTAGATTCAGTCCCGTACCGTTTAAAGCTCATTTCAAAATACAAGCCTTTTATCAAACAAAAAGAAAAGAATTATATCATTTCTAAAAGAAACATGGATTTTTCTAAAATTTTAAAAAAATAATGATTTTCACAATTATAAATACTAAGAAAATAAATGAGGCTCCGCCTTGATTGGGTATGGGGGCATGTTGGGACGGGAATGACTGCTTCAACCTTGACCTGCCCTATTGTTCACACCTTCCTTGTTCCATCATTTCATCTCCATTAAATAGTGTCCCAACATTGCTTTCTTATTCAACTTGGGTCTCACTATCAGATTCTATCCTTTTAATATCATTGCCATTTCTGCAATCAACATTAGATTCATTTGTACTCCTAAAGCCTATTTCACGGATGCTCTATATCCTTTTGATGTTCATGAATGAATGAACTCCACGTGTCATCATTTATCACATGATGCATCAAACTAAGGCACATACCAATCTTCGGCAAAAGTTGCTCCCCTAATTGTCTCAGTATGTGTTTCCATCGCATTATGGGCTTCATCATTATTGACGTTTTGATTCTCGGTATGTTCATTACCTACACCTTCTACTACATTGGCTTCTCTTGAGTTTCAGGGTCCTCAAGTGCTACCATTTCTACAAACCAGACATTGTTTTTTTTTCCTTTGGGGACTTGAATACTCCTCTAATTACTTCATTTTTCTCACAAGCTTCTTCTTCCCATTCGAAGATGTACTATCCAACTAGGAAGGATCCAATTTAGGTAACCATTGACTCATTTTTTGTAGGGGTGACGTTGCCAATAGATCTCAGTTCCTTTCACGTCTATATTCTGCACATTTGGAGAAATCGTTAGAGCATGTGGTCTTCTCTGATGGTAAGAGAGAAGGCCACGAACACTCTAACGATCACGTAAGTATATTTGTGAGTAAGTAATTAGGTGTGGATGTGCTAAAGACACGTGCCACAATAAAGGGAGGGTCAAATCTCGGAGTATGTAAATAGAGAGAATAATGTGAGAGCAATAGTTGAGTGTATAAATTTGTATTATCTTCAAATAACACTAATTGTGGGCTTTTATAGTAGAAGAGGTGAAATACTAGCCATTGGATCAAGAGACATGTGGTCTCATCTTGATGCCCGAGGTATTTTCTCCAAACATCAGTTCATCAATCATAGGCTGATTGACATTTAATGTTTTTTTTTTTTTTTGAAAAACCCTAGATTTTAGGTCTGACCTCTGAAATTAGACTGATAAATTGACATTTTAGACTCCTTCTACAAAGATGTCTCTTGGAATATGTGAGGTAGGAGATGTTTTCCGTCAATAACTAGCTAATTGTCTAAAATTTCTTCCCTACAACATGCGTAACACCTCGCCTAAGCCATAAAGAGTTGTCATCTTCATGGCACCTCAATGGAAGTAGTGCAGCACCTCGGCTACCTTATATATGGCATCACCTCGGTCAGTAGGATGGTGATATGGATTGCAACCCTAGTTGGCTTTTTAGCTGGCTACCATGTAGTGGTGATTTAGAGCCTCGCCATAGGAGGCATATAATAGTCTCCCAAGTCCATATATAGATATTCATATAATATGTGAACTTTTCAGTGTAGGGTTGAGTAAATAGTAGAGTTGGGGATGATTCCTTATCGAGGTGATGCATTGGCGTGGAGCATTTTACCTTTATTTGGCGAGGTGATTGCTTGTATAGTTGCATATTTATCACAACACAACTTCCCCAAGTTCACGAATGAATATTTATATAATGCGTAGATTTAAAGCATAGAGGTAATACTTTAATACTTTATGTGGTAGCTATGAAAGTGATGAGTTTGCAAAGATGAGGTCTTGCATGAGAACGAAGTTTTAAAAGATAGGCAGCTTGATGAAAGCTTTGATTCAAAGACGAGATCCTTGCTTGATGACAAGGCTATGAAAAATAATAACTTTGATGTAAAGGCGGGGTCCTTGCTTGAAGATGATGATCTGAAAGACAATAGCTTTGATGAAAGCTTGTGAGGCAAAGATGAGATGGGCATTCGAGTTTACCAGACATCCATAAATAGGATCATGGATCCTTTTGGAATACTTTATATCTCTCTTATCGAGGTGACAAAAAGATTTCCTTAGATGGTGGATGGTCCATCAATGCAAATGGCTTCATGCATGGTGGATAGTTCATCCATGTAGGAGATAATGAGGTTCCTCATAAGTTCCGAGGTGGCCTCCATTTGGGATACTTTACATCTCTCCCACTGAGGTGACAAAAAGACTTCCTGCATGAAGATGGCTCATCCATGCCAAAGGCTTCTTACATGACGGATTATTCATCCATTTTGGGTATTACAAGGTGTTCTTAGTGGCTTTTGAGGTAGCTCTCTTTAAGGTTCTTTTTACATATCCTTTCGAAGTAGTTTGACTTTCTTTCATGGTAGATGGTTCATCCATGTCGAGGCTTCTTCCATAGTGGATGATTCATCCATAGAGGGCTTCATTTTCGTATGTATCGAGGTAGGCCCCATTTAGGATGCTTCTCACCTATCCTTTCAAAGCAGTTTAACTTCCTTGCATAATGGATGGTCTATCCATGCCAATGACTTCTTCTATGGTGGATGATTCATCCATAAAAGGCTTCATCTTCATAGTTTCGAGGTATGACCTCCTTTGGGGTACTTTCACCTCTCTTTTCAAAGTGGTTTGACTTTCTTATATGATGGACGGTTCATCCATGTCAGGGGCTTCTTCCATAAATGGATGGTTCATCCATAGAAGATTTTATTTTTATAAGTATTAATGTAGGCCCCTTTGGGATACTTCATACTCTCCTTTCGAAATGGTAGGACTTCATTGCATGGTGAATGGTTCATCCATGCTAAGGGCTTCTTCCATGGTGGATAATTCATCCATTGAAGGCTTTGTCTTCATAGGTATCAAGTTGAGCCCCTTTTAGGGTACTTCTGACCTCTCTTTTCGAATTGGTATGACTTCCTTAGTGGTGAATGGTTCATCCATGCCAAAGACTTCTTCCAAAGTAGATGGTTCATCTATGGAAGGCTTCGTCTTCGTAGGTATCGAGGTGGGCCTTTTTGGGGTACTACTTACCTCTCTGTTTGAAATGGATTGACTTTTTTTTTCAAATTGGAAGGCTCATCCATGCCAGAAGATTATTCTATGGTCATGTTTCATTTATGAAAGGATTCATCTTCAAAGTAGATTGACTTCCTTGCAAAGTGGATAATTCATCTATACCAAGAGCTTCTTCTATGGTGGGTGATTCATCTATGGAAGACTTCATCTTCGTGGGTATTGAGGTGAGCCCACCTTGGGATGATTCTCACCTCTCATTTAGAAATGGATTGACTTCTTTACATGGTGGATGGTTTATCTATTACCAAGGACTTCTTCTACAGTGGATAGATCATCCATGGAAGGCTTTGTCTATATAGGTATCAATGTGGACCCTCACATTTCCTTTCGAATGAAATTGACTTTCTTGCATGGGGGAGGCTCATCCATACAAAGGGCTTGAGGACTAGCATAGCTGAGACATTGATGCATATGTAATGATGAGGTCTTTCATGTTGAAAGTGTTGATGCATAGTGTAGGATTAGGCATTGCATGGCTGAGATGTTGATGCATGGGCTAAGATAAGGCCTTGCATGGCGCAGACGCTGATGAATATGTCCTATGAAACCTTGTATAGCCGAGACGCTGATGCATAGGCAGAGATGAAGTCTTGCATGGTGGAGATGCTAATTTATAGGCAAGGATGATGTCACGCATGACTGAGGTACTGATGTATAGGCAAGGATGATGTCATGCAAGAATGAGACCTTACATGGCGAAAACGCCGATGTATAAATAAGGATGAAGCCTCGCATGGCTTAGGTGCTAATGTTCAGGCTTGGATAAGTCATGCATGGCGAAAGCGTTGATGCATAGGCAATGATGAGGCCTTACATTACGTAGGCGTTGATTTATAGGCAAGGATGAGGCCTTGCATGGCGGAGAAGCTGATGCATATGCAATGATGAGGTCTTGCATGGCTGAGTGTTACGCAAAAATCTCGCAAGCGTACGAGTTCGTTGTACAAGTAATAATCGTGATGAGTGAGTTATCGTCTCACGAGGAATAAGGATCAATTTTAGTGTATTCGATATACCTAAATTCGCAAATGTAACAAAAGATGATTGATTTTTAGTTAACTACGTTCTATAACTATGAAAGCAATGGAAATGGTTTTAAATCAACTGAGGGTAAGTGTATTGGATTGGTGACTCCACTATTCAATTCTTAGTTTCAATTCTCAACCAGTGATAATTAATTTAATTCATGCAATTGAGACGATCGATAATTCCCCTTTTATTTACTATTCTTTCCCAAGATATAATAAACCTATGATTGTCACGAGACGATCCTATTCCTAGTCCGAATTCATATGACAAGCATGCATTGACGTTTAGGATTATCAAACATGACCGCACACGCCATAAATATTATTCCTAATATTTATTATCCGTGTGTTCCATAAACAGTGTTCTACCTACCGTGAGTTTTCCAACACTACGAATAAGCAACTAATTGTCCTAATGGTGCGCAAATATTAAAACAATAAATTCATATATGTTTATGAAATCACAAAGCAAGAATTAAATTAAAAACACGTGGTCTCGAATTATAAAAACTAATAATCAAATAGCTTCATCATCCATCCAATACAAGAGAGTTTAGCCTAGCATATTATCAAGATTAAACACATAGAAGTGGAACGACATCACCTATATATTTGATGAACGTGATTAATTTCAGTTTTTATCGCGAGCGTGGCCGTCTTTTCTACCGCTTTCTGCGTGTGTATGTATATTTCAGCCCGCTATTTTCTATTACTCCTCCAGCAGCCCAAATTTGTGTATATATTCTGAAATTCAGCGCTATGTTCTCTCTTTCAAACCAATTTGCCGCCCAGTTTTCTGTTTTCCTCTTTTCTGTGCACAATTTCGGGCTTTATATATGTAAATACATATATAGCATATACAATTCAGCAACAAAACTTCAGCAAAAGAAATCAGCACTCCCTTTCTTTTTGTCCCCCAAGCTGCCGCCTTGTATGTGTTTATATATATATGATTAATTGATGCCCAAAATTCTTGTCCCCCACTTTGCCAAAAATCTCCAATTCTTCCTCAATTTGATGTCGACAATGTGTGTATATATCTATGGATTAATGCCTCCAATCTTGTCCCCCACTCTCACAATTTATCTCCCCTTTCTTTTCTCAATTTTCAGCCCCGGCCCTCAATTTTATGCCCGCTTTCTCCTGTTTTGTTTCCAATTGCACTCAGCCGGCCGCCCCCTTCTTCCGTCTGTCTGTATAAATATATATCCACCCTAGACACCAATGGCTTGGTCCATTTAGAATTTGAGGCCCAATTGAGTTGCTCTTTTGAATTAATGCAATTTAATCCTTTAACTTCTAAAGTGTAAACTTTGATCCCCGTATTTTGGATTTCGTCATTTTCGACACATTTTGCTTCTTTTCTCCAATTCCTCATTAAACATTGAGTTTTTCCTACAAGATGAAATATAACACAATTTAGGTCATATTTTGCCAAAAGAACAATAAAATTCTATAGTTTCGAGTCCCGAATAAGTGTAGAAAATACACTTATCAAACCCCCAAACTTGAATCTTTGTTTGTCCTCAAACAAAACTAAAACCTAACAAACACACAAACATGCAATGTTGATTACCTAATTGATGGCCATGCAAAAATATTTAGCTAGTTACCCTGGCTTTTCATCTCAAGATTGAAATCATAATATCAAATCCATGCATAGCTCTAAATCACAATACAAAAATTAAAATCTACTTTTCCAATGTAAAATCGACGTGTGTGTGTGGAGAATTAAGCATAATATTGTGTGCTCATAAGTTGTTTCAATTCCCGGCCCTCAATGGTCAAATATATATTCTTTCATCGCTCGTAAGATTCACACACCCCCAAACTTATTTTTTTCGCTCTTTCCAAATGTGTGATCTAAGGTTGAATTTTCTACTATCCTCACCTCTCTAATTTAGGTAATTCTCACTAATTACAAGTCAATATATCAATAAATAAGGATTCTCCATAGTTTGATTGCTTCAATCTCTAGAATTTAATTAGGCTAATAATCCCTTATCAAAAAGTCAAATTTTCTCAAATAAGTGTTGGGACATAACCAAGGCATTTGGTGCGTCTTCTGTTTCATGCACCTGCTTTTTTTTTTTTTGAATCATTCTCTCCTTTAAGCTTTCTAAATGACCCATGTAACAAGCTTTCAGCCGATAACTCCCAAGTCAGATGACCATAGGGTACCAGGTTGTAAAGACCCTTGCAGGCTTAATTGCTCAAGTCATAAAGGCTACGAAGAGAAATTTTCAAATACAATAATTTTTTAATTTTTTTTTTTTTATATCTTGATTAGTGCAACGTCCCTTATTAAACACCAATTCAAATAAAATGACCTCTAACTTGAGATTTTCACCCAATTGCATCATATTGACCTTAGACAATCCACACAAATTTTTTTATTTCACACATGGAATCCCAATTTATCTCAATATTTTTCCACAACAGTGAAATCTCCCCAAACTATTCTAAATTTGATCTAAGAATGTAAAATTTAGTGATTTTGAATTTTAACATCTATGGTCCACTATTTCAACCTATCCAATTATGAAATCATCTCATTCCTACACAATGCTTAACTTAATTCTCGTGCTTAATAAATATCAAATTTCACATGGAAAAGTAAAAATTAATTTAGGCATGCAACTATTCACCATACATAAATCAATTTATAATTCAATACATTCTCATTGCCAGCCAGGCCAACTAACTCACACAAGCACACAAAAAGGATTTTTTTTTTTTAAAGAAAAACACATAAAAAAAATGAAAACTCATGTTTTCCACCCCCAAACTTAAATTAGACATTGTCCTCAATGTCTTACATTCTAAATCCGCATATAAAGGGGTGGGGAAGAAAATGAAGAAAAGACTTCCCTGATTTGGCTTGTAATCCAATGGCTAACTTTCATATTGCTCCCGTAAGCTCATTAGTCCTAGTTGGTTTAAATGTTCCGCGACGTCATGTTCCTGCGCAATGCGGTCAAATAAAATATTCAAGATCAAATACCTGGAACAAGTGTTACTTAACTTTAATATCTAATAAACCAACTAAGATAATGAAAAGCTAAGGGGGAACGAGGTATGGATGATGAGTCCCTAAAATGGATAAAAAATAATAGTAATAATAAATAAATAAATAAAATTAATCTAAGTTATCTTAAAACTAAAAAAAACAAAATAAATAAAAGGGATAGAAGTGTTGGGTTGCCTCTCAACCAGCGCTTGTTTAAAGTCTTTAGCTAGACTTCTGCCCAGGCTAGTCTGTAGTATTAAGTGGCACGGTTGTCTTCTCACTGGGGTAGTCACCTCCCCAATAAGCTTTCAATCTTTGTCCATTTACTTTGAACCTCCTCTGTTGATCCTGAGATACCACTTCCACAGCCCCATGCGGAAACACAGCCACTACCGTGAAAGGACCCGACCACCTAGACTTTAGCTTGCCTGGAAAGAGCTTGAGGCGTGAGTTGAACATCAATACTTGCTGACCAACCTCAAACTTCTTTTCCCGTATATGCTTATCGTGCCATTTCTTGGTTTTCTCCTTATAATTTTTTGCATTCTCATATGAATCCAAACGGAACTCATCGAGCTCATGAAGTTGAAGAACCCTCTTTTCCCCTGCTGTCTTCAGATTGAAATTGAGCAATTGTGTCGCCCAATATGCCTTATGCTCTAGCTCAACCGGCAGATGACAAGCCTTTCCGAACACCAACCTATATGGAGACATGCCAATCGGAGTTTTAAATGCTGTTCTATACGCCCAAAGTGCATCATCTAATTTTCTAGCCCAATCTTTACGTGATGCACTGACTGTAGCTTCAAGAATTTTCTTTAACTCTCTGTTGGAGATTTCCACTTGGCCACTAGTTTGCAGATGATACGGTGTTGCCACACGATGTTTCACTCCATATTTAGCCAACAATAACGCAAATTGGGCATTGCAAAAATGTTTTCCACCATCACTAATAATTGCCCTTGGGGTTCCATACCTCGTGAAAATATTCTTCTTCAGAAATTGAGTGACCACTCGACCGTCGTTAGTTGGCAAAGCCACAGCTTCAACCCATTTAGACACGTAATCTACTGCCACCAATATGTATTGTTGACCGTAGGAAGAGGGAAAAGGTCCCATGAAGTCAATGCCCCACACGTCGAATATCTCAACCTCCAAAATGCTGTTTAAGGGCATCTCGTTCTTCCGTGAGATGTTTTTGGTCCTTTGGCATTTATCACAATTTTTCACCATATAATGTGCATCCTTGAACAACGTAGGCCAATAAAAACCTGATTGTAGTACCTTTGCTGCTGTCTTGATTGCTGCGAAGTGACCTCCATACGGTGCAGAGTGACATGATTCCAATATCTGATGCTGCTCTACTTCAGGCACACAACGACGTATAATCTGATCTGGACCCCTTCTGTAAAGAAACGGATCATCCCAAAAGTAGTGTTTCAGGTCACTGAAAAATTTCTTCTTCTGATGACTTGAGTAATCCAATGGAATGATGGAGCGGGCCAAATAGTTGACATAATCAGCATACCATGGCGTAGTGATGATCTGAAAAAGTATCTCATCCGGGAAAACTTCATTTATCTCTTTTGTGGGGTGTGGTTCATGTGATTCAAGGCGAGATAGATGATCTGCAACAACGTTTTCACTCCCCTTTTTATCTCTGATTTCCAAATCAAACTCTTGCAATAGGAGTATCCATCGAATAAGTCTCGGTTTTGCATCCTTCTTGCTCATTAGATACTTCAAGGCTGAGTGATCCGTGTAGACAATCACTTTCGACCCGATCAAATATGACCTGAATTTGTCAACGGCGAATACCACTGCTAAAAGCTCTTTCTCTGTAGTCGCATAGTTCAACTGAGCCTCGTTCAAAGTCTTACTGGCGTAGTGAATAACATAAGATCTCTTTTCCTTGCGTTGACCCAAAACTGCCCCCACCGCGTGATCACTGGCATCACACATAAGCTCAAACGGATAATCCCAATCTGGAGAAGTCAATACTGGAGCAGAGACTAATTTTTCCTTTAAAGTGTTGAAAGCCGTCAAGCATTCCTCAGTAAAATGAAATGGAGCCCCTTTTTCCAATAGATTGCACAAAGGCTTCGAGATTCTGGAGAAGTCTTTGATGAAACAGCGGTAGAACCCGGCATGACCCAAGAAACTTCTAACTCCCTTCACTGTTACCGGAGGTAGTAGCTTATCGATGACCTGTATCTTAGCTTTATCTACTTCAATACCCCGTGCCGATATCAAATGCCCCAACACGATCCCTTCCTAAACCATGAAATGACATTTTTCCCAATTTAATACAAGATTGGTGTCCTCACACCGCTACAACACTTTTCCCAAATGTTCAAGGCATTCCTTGAATGACTTTCCAAAGACTGAGAAATCATCCATAAATACCTCAATGATATTTCCCACCATATCTGAAAAAATAGACATCATACAGCGCTGAAAAGTGGCTGGAGCGTTGCAAAGGCCAAAAGGCATCCTCCTGTAAGCAAAAGTGTCGTAAGGGCATGCGAAGGTAGTCTTTCCCTAATCATCTGGCGCTATAGGAATCTGGTTGTACCCTGAATAACCATCAAGAAAGCAATAATAAGCATGTCCTGCAAGTTTTTCCAGCATCTGATCAATGAAAGGAAGGGGAAAGTGATCCTTCCTTGTGGCATTGTTGAGTTTGCGATAATCAATGCAGACTCTCCAACCTGTGTAGGAATGAGCTCGTTGTTTTCATTTGGAACCATCGTGATTCCCCCTTTTTTCGGCACAACCTGTACTGGACTGACCCAATGGCTATCTGATATGGGGTAAATGATCCCTGCATCCAGGAGTTTCAATACCTCTTTTCTTACCACTTCCTGCATAGTAGGATTTAATCTGCGTTGATGCTCAACTGAAGCTTTGTAATCCTCTTCCATCAGTATTTTATGCATGCAAAGCGAAGGGCTGATCCCTTTTATATCTGAGATAGTCCATCATATTGCTGTCTTGTGCTCCCGAACTACTCTCAGCAGTTGATCTTCCTCTGTTTCTGTAAGTGTATTCGAGATTATTACCGGAAGTGAATTCTTTTCCCCCAAGTATGCATAGCGAAGGTGAGTGGGCAGCTGTTTGAGTTCAAGTGTTGGAGCTTGCTGTATAGATGGTAAAGGTTTTGTGGGTCCTTTACCGAGTTCCAAACATGGTTGCTTGAAACGTGGTGGCATGGCTTCCAAATATCGCGCACATTCTTCTGCCTCCTCATTTTCTGCTGGTAAATCCTGAAAATGCACTAAACAAGCTTCAAGAGGTTCCTGAGGGTGATCAAGTCTGAATGTCTCTGATACTGCTTCCTTTATTATATCAATTTGCATGCAAGAATCTGGTTCGTTCTGAAATTTGAAGGCCTTAAACACATTGATTTTCAATTCATCATCATCCAATCTCAATATCAACTAACCCTTCTGTACATCAATCAGAGCCCTTCCCGTAGCCAAAAATGGACGACCCAGAATGAGCGGGACGTCTTTATCTTCTTCCATATCCAGGATAATAAAATCAATTTGGGGGGGATCTCCACAAGCTTATCCTAATACTCATCTGGCTTCTTTTTTGAAGATATGTGATACTATGAAGATGAATGGCATCATTGAAGGGTTAATCAGACTTCATCTGTTTTCCTTCTCCTTGAGGGATAAAGCTAAAACATGGTTCCAATCATTGCCATATGAATCCATCACTACTTGGGAAGGGTTGGCTCAGAAATTTCTTACTAAATTACGAGGAGCGGGAGAGATTCAAAGAATTACTCAGATAATATCTCAACATGGTTATCAGAATTGGATGCAGATTGAGATATTCTACAACGGGTTGAAAGGTTAGACATGGACCATAGTTGATGCTGCAACGGGAGGTACTTCGATGTCCAAGACCATAGATGTTTCTTACTCCTTGCTAGATGGAATAACCACCAATAGTTATCAATGACCAAGTCAGCGTTCTAGTGCTAAAAAGTTTGCTAGTCTTCAAGAGTTGGATTCTATTACAGCTAATGCGACTCAAATGTCATCACTCACAAATCAAATAGCTGCATTAACTTCACAGAAGACTCAACAGAAAGCAGTATCTATTATGGATGCTTCTACATCACATCATAAGTCTGAGATGGAAAGTGAGAAAGTCCAATATGTGAACAACATAAATTTCAACCAAAGAGAAAACTACTCAGTAAAGCACTACCATCAAGGTCTGCAAAATCATGAAAACGTTATGGTAACAATGGAAATATACTGCAACCTCCTCTTAGGCTCAATAATTAGACTTCCGAACGAAAACCATCATTGCAGGATATCTTGGGAGCCTTTATTTCAGAGACAAGGGCGAAGTTCAACAAGGATGAGTCACGACTAGACAAAATTGGACGCATATGACCAACATGGGGGACACTGTGAAAAATCTTGAGGTACAGATTAGTCATCTAGCAACTGCAATAAATTCACAACACAAAGGAAAGTTTTCTAGTGACTCGAAGGTAAACCCAATGAAGCATTGCAACGCCATTAAATTGAAAAGTAGTAAAGAGATTGGAAAGAGTAAACCTAAAGAGCCTTTGGTTCCTACACCTATTTTGAATAATGTTGAAGAACAAAGAATTGAGGCAAAGACAACAAAGAAAGCTCCTAAGCCTAACTCAATTTCATTCCCAGACAATCCACAAATCTTGAAGCCACAACTTCCATATCCACAAAGACTCTTGAAGAAGAAGTTTTATTAACAGTTTACAAAATTTTTGGAAGTCTTCAAGAAATCTATATCAACGTTCCTTTTGAAGATACTTTGGCACAAAGGTCAAATTATGCTAAATTCTTGAAGGAAGTGATGTCAAATAAGAGGAAGCTGAAGGAGTTTGAGAAAGTAAATTTGATAAAGGAATACAATACAATTCTCCAAAAGAAGCTCCCTCAAAAATTGAAAGATCCTGGTAGCATGATTATTCCTTGTACAATTAGTGGTTTTTCTTAATAAGGCATTAAGAGACCTTGGAGCTAACATCAATTTGTTGCCCTTATCTATATTCAAGAAGTTGGGTCTTGGAGAAGTGAAACCAACCACCATTACTTTGCAATTAGCTGATAGATCCATCACATTCCCCAGAGGTATCATTTAAGACGTATTGGTGAAAATAAACAAATTCATCTTTCCTGAGGACTTTATGGTTTTAGGCATGGTAGAATATCAAGAATTATCATTAATGTTTGGCAACCCGGGAGCTTTGTTTGATGTATGATGAGTGAAATTGACATTGCGGGTTAATTAAGAGCAAGTCAGGTTCAACATCTGTCAAGCCAAGAAATCCTCAAAAATGTAGATACTTGCCATATTGTCCAATCATTTGATGTAGGAGTGGGAATCAAATTCAAAAGAAAATTGTTGTATGATCTTTTAGAGCAATACATTACAATCATTTATTCAAGAAGTGATACATCTGCTACTGGAAACTACACAGTAAGCACTGAAGTGGTCAAATTTTTCTTCGCTCATGAAGCTTACCTACAAGAAGGAAAGAAAAACTATATAGAAGAGCCTTGGAAACCCCCCAACATTGTTAAATCAAAAGAGATTTTGAGGGTTGTACCAGAGTTGAAGCCTCTTCCAAATCATCATGGCCATGTTCTATTGAAGAAAAATCTAAAGCCAAGGAAAAAGTTCGGAAACCTGAAGGAATGCCTCTTGAAGATCCAACCTAAGGCACTTCGACAATGACAAGCTAATGACATTAAAGAAGTGCTTCTTGGGAGGCAACTCAAGCTTTCTATCTCTCTATCTTCTCTATTTAGATTTTAGTTTATATTTTTATTATTAGTTTATTAATGAGTTTGTTCTTCTTATTGGTTAAATCTAAAGTTGGGAGGAGAAGCTAAAATCAACATTCAACATCCTTCAATCGACCATCGCATAACCATGATACCGATAGTAATGAGGAGAACCAATTTTTTCACTCAGGGAAGTCTTCCTCATTTTTCTTTAATTTCAAACTGGGGTAATGTTTAGTTTAAGTTTTGGGGGAGGGGGTAAAATATTAATTATCTAATTACTTAGTTGTTTTATATTGTGTAAATTTTTTTTATTTTTTGTGATTTGTGTGAGTTAAAAAAATCAAGCTTCTGTGAGTTAGATAGCATTGATGGCCATGATGTATATAATTGAGAACATCTGTTAGTTTATGAATTGTAATGGAGTTATGTGTTTTAGCTAATTTTTTTGCTTATTCATGTGAAACATGAAAATAAATATGAACATGAATTGATTGTAGCATTGTACATGAATAAGTTGATTTGGAGTGTTCGAGCCGATAAAAGAAATGGTTTAGACTTGCGGTGATTCCATGCATGTTGAAAAAAATATTGGTGTGAAGTGTCTTTAACTATCAAGTATAAACTAGATGATGACCATATGCTAGGGATTTAGCCACTTTTATCATTAATTTTCTTGTAAAGAAAAAGAGCATTGCACTTGTTGATTATAAGCCTCATGCTAGCACATTTTTTTACTTGAGTTAGTAAGTCCGTTGGAGTATCTTGAAACCTGGTACCCTTTGGCCTTTAAAGTTGGAGAGTTGTCGACTAAAAGCTTGTTACATGGGTCAAGAAGAAAAAAAAGAGTGAGGTTGATCTTGAGCTAAAGATGTCAAAATAAGCAAGTAATTGTGCAATTGTGAAATAAATATGGAAATTTAGATAACTAGTGGGTTTGAATCACTTGTGATAAGCTTGATTGTCGAAACACTCATAAATTGGGAGACTTATCACATGCGTTAATTGTTGACATTGTCAAATAGACTAAACCAAATTTGAGTGGTGTAAGAAATTGGTATTGGAAATAAACTTTAGAATGCACTCCTGGAAATAGAATAAAAAGAAAACAAGTTTAAGGGTGTGTGAATTTCACGAGTGAATAAATTATATATTTGACTTTTGAGGTCAGGAATTGGATCAACTTGTAAATGTACAGTGTTGCACTTAATTCTTCATGCCCACACCATTTTGTATTGTATAGATGAGAATTTAGCTTTTGCGTTATAGTTTTGAAACAGTTCATGAATTTGATATCATATTTTCAATCATGATCCATAAAGACAAACTATCTAACTAAACTTGTTCTATGTAAGTTCGTTTGTTAGTTTTGTTTGTGTGATCATTAATCCAGTTCTTTTTCTTTGTCTTTGCTCGAGGACTAGCAAAGTACTAAGTTTGAGATTTTTGATGAGTGTGTTTCATTCATCATATTAATGCTACTTAATCTTGATATTTCGTTTGATTCTTAGAGTTTTAGAACATTTTGATTTATGTTTTCATATTATGTTATAGGTTATATGAATTGGTGTGAACGGTGCAAAACTTAGAGAAAAGAGTGATGTTGGTATGAATCAAGGAGAAGTTGATATTAATTAGGCGAAACTCGATGATTGGAGGCTAAATTAAAAGAAAGAAGTGAATAATGGTGAAAATTGTGAAATCCAAAATTTGAATACTCAATAACAACTTTTTAATTGTTGGTTCGGACCACAAAACGATAATTGAAGATTGTTAGGAGTTAATCGGATGCAATTAGAAGTCAAAAATGAGTTAAATATGATCAAAATAGTTTCGCAAATCAATTTTCACATGCACAAGTATGTTCCAAATTTTTATCCGGAGATTGAGAACCATTTTTGAAATAGTAAACGTTCGAATTGGAAAATCATATCTGAAGTAAAGTTGTAGCATATTGAATTATTTTTCCAGCTCACTTTGAATCACCTCAATCTAATATCAAGAGAAAATGTTACAATAAAAATACTAAAAGATGTGCAGTTCTGATTTTCTACCTGAAAGTGGGCGCCACGGTGCCACTTTAGTGTCACTAGGCGAGAGGAAGAGTTTTGAATTTTTTTGGTCTCTTTTTAATGTCAATCCAACTCCAACTTCTCTTGGGACTTCAAGATATATAAATACCAATTAAGAGAATACTTATAAACTACAATTCAACGTGGCAAGAGGCAATAAATTATCAAGAAATCAAGAAGAACATCAAAAAGATGATCGATCCACCCACCAAAAATAGTTTTATATTTCTTCTTATCTACATGTTTTTGATTATGAAATTTACTATATATCTTTCTATAGTCATGAGCTAAACGTCTAATCTAGGATTTGATATAACCAAAACTTGAGATTATGTTTTGATATTATTATAGTTATTTCTTTAAGACTTTCCAATTATGTTTATTTGTACTGTTTATTCTCCATGCTTTCAATTAATTGGCCACTAATTGAATTAATTGATTTTTGTAAGTTTTGGCAATCGAGATATTTAAACTTAGGCGCGATATTAGAATAACACGACCTAAATTTTATAGGTTTCGAGAAAAAGTATAAAATCTTTGAAGTATGTTCCAAAGAACCATGAACTTGATAATTTCTTAATTTCAATTTAGAATAGTGATATTGGAATTAAATTCTATGAATAGTTTTTATTCGGCACTCGAGAGAGATACGAATTGCATTAGGGTTCTTACTTATAAACTTGGAAAAATTGATTATAGATAATTGAGAAATGTAGTTGATAGTTAGGCGGAATCACAATTCTAGGCTTTCTCATCTTGATTAATTCTTCAAAATTGAATTGAAATTGTTAAATTCGTCATCATGTTCATCATTAGATTTAGTTAATAATGTTGATTCCCAAAATTGATAATCTAGATAAAATAAAGGCTACATAATTATAGTAGTTAGTATAAATTGAATTTCAATCCCTATGGCTTTGACATCCATACTTGATCTTTATATTACAAAACATGACATCGTACACTTGTGAAATATTTATGTTATAGAAAACGCGTAACAATGGGTATCGACCATCAATCACCATGATTTACTCACATAGTATATGGGCAGTAGGTGATTGCCTTTCTTATGAGGACAAAGCTAATGGCCTCTTCAGATGGCCAAATATAGTAGTTGGGGCTCATTATCTTCATCAAGTTCATAGGACCTGCATGGCACATTCTCACCAATTTGGTAGTGAGGTAGTTGGAAATTCACAATTTGCTCCCTTGTGACCTAGGCTGACCTTATATTTCTTCTATTTTTAGGCTAGGGGTCATTTTAGGACATATTTCCTTGCATTTTCTCATAAAGCCTGGATATGTGGGGCTCCTACTGTAGCCTATTTCTATGCGCTTTGACACCTGACCTATGGGAGATACTGACAGACCTTTCAGGTCTTCACTTTCATTTGTAGATCGAAGGAAGTTTGTCCTCTCCATTGAACGGGTCATTCAAAGGTCGTCCAGATGCATAATTTGTAGATGCATCTACTATCTTCTGTGCCTTTTAGATTGTGCCCTCTCACTTGCACCTCATAAGGTCCAGCATTGTTTATTTGATTTATCATCCATGCTTCTCATATTATTTGTGAAGTTATTTTACCGACATGTGAGCTTTTCAACTTGCCCTTCACATCATCAAATATTTACTTTCCTAGACAAGGCTTTCAAGCATGTATTTCTTCCTTTTTTGTCATTCTATCTTCTCTTCTAGTTTTATTGTTAGGATGATTTGTTCGTTTGAAATCAAATTCTTTCCAGTGAAATCACACAAGAATTTCGGCCTTGGGTGGCTTGGGGCAATGACCTTGCATTAGGCTAAAAATACTTCCCAAATGGAATTTTTACTGAATTTACTCTTTCAATTAGATGGTTAAGACCATCACGAGCTAATAGGGATATATGATTCCCTGTACTTATTAAACGTTCTTGGAAGATATGCAATTTTTAGGATTACCTTAGATCTAGAAGTTTTTAAATATAGATTCCTTAGCTATTTGGGAGTGTGTTTTGTGCGCGTTTCCCGTATCTTCGCCTGCAAAAGGGACCTTGATTATAATATTGATTTGTCTCACCAAAGGTTGAGGGTCTATGACATTGATTGACGTTTTTTATGCCTTCGTAGGCATTTATTTTACTCATTTATCACATCCTCTTGCTGAGCATGCAAGCCTGTGATTCCCAGCTGTCCTATACAAATTCTCCTGCTTGCTTCGTAGCCTTGCCATTTTAAGCACTTCAAAGCATTCGTTCGTATCGTGACCTTTGGTATGGTAGATTTTGCAGAATTTTACCTTCTGTCTTCTAGGGAGAGATATTTTTTGCTTATAACCTGCAAGGGTGCTATAGAGAATGTATTGTGATCTAGCAATCCAGATGCAAACGTAGAAGTTTCTTTCCTGATTTTTCCCTTGTGACCTTGCTCCATCCTCTTTTAATTCTCGATGACATCATCTACCTGGATCTTATTGCGTATTAGATCTATTAATTGGTAGAAGGAATATAGTTACCGTTGACCTCTTGCCAGAAGGGAGATTTCTTCAACAAGCTATTCTATAAGGCATCCTTCCCTTCTTCGTCTGGCATAACCTCATCGGCGATCATTTCAGTTTTGAATCATGTGAAATAACTCATGAGGGATTTTCCTCATCATTGCTTCAAACTTCCCAATCCTATGGTTGATACTTGTCTTATCCTACTTTTGTCGAATGCTCCTGTGCTCACTTGTTTTCGTGGTGGCCAATCTTCAATCGAGCTTAATTGTAACGGTATATTAGATCTTCCTTCTTATCATATTTTCCCACTGTAGATTGGCCTTTAGACTATCCATATAGGTGAATATGATAAGAATTGTCAAAACTTTCTGCTCTTCGATCTCTATAACGACTGCGATGGTTATATTTCTAGCCATGGAAGTTTGCCTTGTCCGCAAGTCTCTCCAGAGCAAATGTGTTAATCTGCTATTTCCTCCACTCTCCTTTGGTACAATATTATGAGTTTGTGATGCCTATAAGTTGCTCCTGCTCTCAGGAAAGAAACTAGCAACATGCTTCATTTTTCCTTAACCAACTTCATCTTTCCAACTTGTCCTTGGGTTCTCATACTTCGCATGCAAATATGCATTTCTACTGTTAGCACCTTGAAGCTTTCCGCCATTTTCTATACAACCTTCTTTTATGCATTCTTTTCCATTGGTGCTGGAGTTGGATACAAGAAATGCTATCTTGAAATCCTATTAGCGTTTCTTCTCGCTTTCACTTCGAATGGCTCACTATCATCTGGATCGTCGCTGGACTCTTATTTTTTAACTCTCAGCACTTTTATTTCTTCCTGATCTACTTCCATTTGGCTCATTTCTGCAAATTCCAAGATTTTTTTCTCAATTCCACCAGATAATTTTGTGGTTTACTTTGCTTAAATTTTCCATAGACGGAACCATTTGTTGACAATAAAAATCTGATCAACAAATCTCTCTCACCTAGCTAGGTTTTCACCTCCTAAGCTCACCCATTTTGATGCTCAAATCGGAGTAAGCGGATAAATGCCTATTAGAAAGAAATATTTGAATTTGCATGGTTTTCTTTTCTTATGCGAGAGTATTTATAGATTTTCTTCAAAACTTTGGGGCAATTAGGTTATTGAGAATGAATAACAGGTGGCGAACTCTTATAGATTGGTTTGTAATTGATTCTATTTTAGAATCACATTTTATTCATTTGCTTACTTACGTTCATTGACCTTTAAATCACGCTTTTAATTATTTACCTACGTATACTTCAGTAACAGTATTTCGGCCAGTTTGGAAGGGGAAATGACTCACCTTCCACTTTGTATGAGCATTTTTACCCTTCGCATATCGCTTACACTTTGCGAACTAGGGATGAGCACAATGAATGGATCTTTAATTTAAAATATATTTTATGAAATGAGAAGAAAGGAAGGAATTTTATATATAATGCAGTAAGAAATTATGTCATTGTTTGGTATTGATTTAAATTAGATTTTAATTTAAATCAAAATCAAACAATTAATATTAATCACATATTTTATGGTCCCATAATTTTTTAACCACACATTTCAAAATTTTTAATCAAAATCTAATGTTAATCATCATCAAACGGAGGCAATATTTGTTCTATTGCGTGAATGTTTTATGAAAAATAATCCTGGGGGACGGGAAGCAAAAGTAAATATTAGAAAAGTGAGTGCCAAAGGGAAAATATTTCTCTAATTATCCAGCATAGCAGCAATTTGAGGCATACAAAATTCCCCAATCTTCCAACTGGTAAGCAAAATCAAGGTAGCAAAGCAGACAAAAAACGAGAAATGGCCCTTGTTTCTTCTTTGCATCTCCATTCCTTTCTTCGTCACCCAAGTCAGCCCCCTTCGAATTGAATGCACCACTTTTTCATACTATTTTCGTTAAAACCCATAGTTCACTCTGAAAATTTTGTTTGGTTTTTGAAGGCCACGGGAGGAGCAGGATTTTCAACATTGTCTGCTTCAAGAACAATGAACGTGATACCAAGTACACACCGAGGTAATTATTCATTTTCAATTAACAAAATTCTTCTCAGAGTAACTCCCTTTTGTTTCTTAAATGCCTATAGTGTTTGCGTTGGAAAAGAATTTGGGACGAAAAGGAGAGAGCTATTGTTTCAGGCAGTCTCTGCTGTAGTTGCTTTTCCTGCATTAACTTCAGTTGCATTGGCTGACAGTGGTTAGCTATTTTTCTTGCTTTACCTTACTCAATCTACGGTTCTATAGTTGCCAATTCTGTGTACTATTTCTATTTTCATGGCCTAAAATGTATTGATTTTTCTCGAGGCATAGAAGTGGTGGAAGATTTTCGTGTATATACTGATGAAGCGAACAAGTTTAAGATCACGATTCCTCAAGGTGAGTTTTATAATCCTTGGTTTTGGCCCCACCAAATCACTTGTAAGTTCCAAGCAAACTTTCTTGTCACTTTCTTGCAATAGAGGATTTTTTTTATTGGAAAGTTGTATAAAATGTTGGCACTAGTTACTTTTAGTTTGTTTGGTATTCTTGTGCAGTCTATTTGATCCCATTTGTTATTAATTTTTTCCTTTCTTTGTGTTCTTTTACAGAAGGGATATTGGGGTAATGGTGGTGGTAGAGGTTTGCTTCTATTGAGGATTAGTTTGTCAGAGAGTAATGTGGAAAGTGTCGGTGGTTATTTGATCTTATGGCCACTAGTTGGGCTATTCTAAATAGTTGCATATTTGCATTGGTTCTTTTTGTTATACTACTATTCTCATGATATACTGCATAGGCTTTCTTTGGCTTAGAGAACCAGAGATGAGTTTCTTGTTATGAATCAAGACCTAATCCGCATCACCAGAACAATTTTAAGCAAAATGAAATAAAAGGCATACACAGCTAAATGCACAGATTTCTGTTATCCACCCTCAATGTGAGAGTTATGTTTACTCACAACTGTAAATTTTTCACTATCACAAAGAAGAAGAAATTACAATAGTGATCTCACACCTCTCGGTCTGTATATCTCTCCCAAAAACACCCCAGTAAATTCTTTAAATAGTAGGAATAATAGAACACCTTATATACCCCTACAGTAAAAAAGTGTAAAGTACGATTAGGCTTACAATCCAACATTTCTGATGTGCAGATTGGCTAGTGGGAACAGGAGAAGGGGATGGGGTAAGGTCTCTGATTGCGTTCTACCCACAAATTACTGCCAATTCAAACGGTATAATTTGAACTCTGGCGGATGCATTGTTTGAGCAGTATTTATCATAGATACTGAAGTTGTTTCTTACTTGCTCCAGTCAGCATAGCAATCACAAGCCTTGGTGCCGATTTCACCAGATTGGAATCTTTTGGCAAAGTCGATGCATTTGCGGAGAATTTGGTATGTTTACTAATCTATAACTTCTCTCATTTTTTGTTAAAACAAATCTACTCCCAGAAGCCCTCACTCTCATCTATCACAGCAAACAAATTTGGTTTTTCTAGCACCAGTTTCTCCTTGTTTTTATCATATTGGTTCTTTTTAGTACTCACTTCGTATTACAGATTGGTGGATTAGACAGAAGCTGGCAGAGGCCCCCAGGTGTTGCAGCAAAACTCATAGATTGCAAAGCAGCTAATGGTAGTGAATGCTCTCTCTCTCTCTCTCTCTCTCTCTCTCTCTCTCTCTCTCTCTCTCTCTCTCTCTCTCTCTCTCTCTCAATCGTGTGATTTATCATATATAAGCAGATACTAGGTGACGTAGGAAACCTTTAATCGAATAAGCACAATCATGAAGTGAAAAAACTGGATAGAGAAGAAGAGAAATTAGGGAGAGAATGTTGTAATTGTATTCAATAATCAAAGTGTGATTATAACAAAGAGTTAACCCCCTCTATTAATAGGGCTTTAAACAATACTAGACTATTAAAAAAAATATTAAACCTAGTGGAAGTAGAAAACTAAGGAAATGATTCTAATCTAACACTAGAATTAAAGAAACTCTTAACTAATTTAATTCTCTTTCCACCTCAATTATACTTTTAGTGTTGCATTATATAGCCCGGGCTGAAAGAATTTGACTTCAACAAGTTATAATCTAAATAGACATCAAGTAGCTTTGCATCCAACTAAGGAAATTCATCTTCATTAATCTAAGTAGCATCACTAGGCGGTGGATCTTTCCAACTAGGAACTTGTAAAATTAACCAACTTTTGAAACAACTTGATCCTCAAATACTTCATCAATGATATCTTTAGGGGGAAACATAATAGCAGGAGCCCAAGGCGAGCTAGGAGTGCAGAAATAGAGGATGGCAACATCGGATGCTCAAAAGTGCTTAAATGAGAGTATAAATTTTCTACATTGAAAAGTGGATTGATATTTAAGTACATTGACAAATCAAGTAGATATATATTAGTTTCAAGCCTTTTAACAATGGGTAAGGTCCAAAGGGATCTAAGCACAAATTGTTTTTTTTTTTTTTTTTGGGAAAACGTTCTGGAGCAAGACAAATCATTACATAATCATCTAACATTAAATGTTTTATACTAATAATTTGAATCGGCTGCAAGTTTGTATTGGTTGTTACTAAAAGCAATTTCATATTTAATTTCATTATGCAATTGACGAATACCATGAGCAAAAGCTTGAACAGAAACAACTGGACAAAAATGAGGCAAAGGAACAAAGGACCACCTCGACTGGCTATGATCGATTGACCTATTGATAGAATTATTGCACGCGAACTCTATATTAGGCAACACAAGATCCGAATTTTCAAGTTTATCCCAAACTAAGCAATGAAGCAAGTTACCTAAGTTATGATTAACCACCTCTATTTGAGTGTCTGTTTGGAGATGGAAAGTGGATGAAAACTTAAGTGTAGTCCCAAACAATTTTCATAGTATCTTTCAAAACTAAGTAACAAAATTAACATTACAATCAGACACAATAATGATCAAAAACCCATGTAGCAGACAATCTCTTTAAAAAAACTTAGCAACATGTGACATGTCAATAGACTTGGAACATAGAATAAAATAGACCATTTTTTAGAACCTATCCACGACAACTAAAATGGAATTATGACCTCAATAGTCTTAGGCATACCTAGAACAAAATCCATAGTAAGGTCATGCCATGGAGTATATGGAACAGGCACAGAAGTATAGATCATGTTGTTTTACCGCTGTGCCTTTTCTAACTGATGAGTGTAACATTGAGAAACAATTTGAGTAATGTCTCTCTTTAGGGAAGGTCAATAAAATTGATCTCTATGAAGGCAATAGTTTTATCTCTACCGGTGACCAGTTAGACCCTCAACATGTAATACCCATACAAGAAAGTCATGAAGTGAGTTGCTGGGAATATACAACTTGGTTCCCTTTAAAAGATATCCATCTTTTAGCAAAAATCTAACATGGTCATGGGAGGGACTTTCTAGGAGGTTTGAAGAAAATATCAAAGTCGGGACTAGTATAGCTATCCTTTAATTGCTCAAACTGACTTCGATGTTGTGCATGGAATGAAGCACCGTAGTGAGACAACTAAGACTATTTGCCACTTTGTGTGATAATCATACGCGGGAAGGAAGCTCTTGGGGAAAGAAGAAGAAAAGGTCTCAACGGCGTTACCAAAATTTTGAAACCGGAATTTACACCATTTAGCTTTTCCCATTTAATTGTTTTAGCACATTACGTTTTATGAATTTAAAACACGTTTTCTGTACTACTTAAACCATAGGAGTGAATAGGGGAGGTGGTTGAATATGTCAGAACTCTTCTTTTCCTCTCTCTCTTTCTCTGAAATTCTACCTCCTTTCTTATTCTGTTTCATCTGTATTTCATTTAACAAATTTCAGTGGAATGTCATTACAGTTTGGGTATTGAATTATAGCTGAATTATGTGAATTGTGAATTGAATTTCGTTGTAACTTGTTGGAATCATTCGGTTTTGATTGAAAAGTTAATCAATCATTACAAGTGGTATCAGAGCAGCTACGAATCTGGGTATGGATACTCGAGCTAAAGTGGTAGAGGGACATATAAAAAAATTGGACATGGAAGTTGAAGGTCTGGGTGAAATTGTCTATGAAGTGGGTAACAAGGTAGAGACTTCAGACCAAACATTAAAGGCCTTATATAACAAGCATGATCGTATGGAGCTGATGATAAGGGAGCTGAATGCTAAGCATAAATCATTGGTAGCAATGATGGCCTAAATGATGGGGCAAAAATGAGAATCTAAAGACAAGTGGAGAGTGAGTTCACCAATCTAGATTTACGTTACGATGGTGAGGGACTATTACACCACGCCTGGGATCCGCATCGGGTAGTAATACCAATGGTGGTGAGATGAGGAAGGAGTTAAGCTACCTAAGATTGATTTTCCTTATTTTAGTGGAGAGTGGCCTAGAGAATGGTTGAGGAAGCCTCGAAAATACTTTCAGATCCATCAAATTCCTGATGAAGTGAGAATCAGTGTTGCTAAGATGTATTTAAAAGGAAATGCTGATGTGTGGTTTCATGGCTTCATCAATAGCAACCCCTAATGCTGATTGGGATTTATTCTCTAAGGAAGTGTGCAGGGCGATTTGCAGAGGTTACATGGGAAAAAGCTATAGAAACCTTCAGTAAGGTCAGGTAAAGTGGGACAGTGGCTGAATATCAGGAACTCTTTGAGGATCTCAAATCTCAGGTGATGTTGTTCCTTCTCTACCTTCCTGAATCATATTATATCTCCATCTTTACTAGTGGATTGAAGGAGAAAATCATATCTATGGTGAAAATTATCAAGCCAACATCTATCTCCCAAGCTCTTAAAATAGCCCTCTTACAGGAAAACACTATACTACCCTTAAACAAAAACACAAAAAACCCAACCAAACTCAGTTATTCTTCTAAATGGCCTAACCTACCACACAAAACCACCGAAATCAACCCAAAAATTCCTTCCACCAATGGCACTGAACAACCTCAAAGAACCCAAACCAAGAGGAGCCTCGGATTATTTTTAGATGTGATGAAAAATATACCCCTGGACATGTATGTAAAAACATAATGTTAAACTTCATGTTGGTGGATGATGAAGTAGAAAGGAAAAATGAAGAAGACGAGAAAATTGCTGAGCAAAGTGAAGGGGAAGGGGATGAAGAAATTATGGAAATCTCATGTCTCCTTTAATGCCTTATCAGAGTGCACTCTAAAACCAAAAACAATCAGAATCCCAGGCCAGGTAAGGAGGAGGAAGGTGTCAATCCTCATTGACAGTGACAACACCCATAGCTTTATTGATGAGAAGTTAGTGAAGGAGTTGAAGTGTAAAACAAAACCAACTCAAATCTGTAACAGATTCTGTGGCTAATGGAGACAAGTTACATAGCATTTCCATCTATAATCCCCTTACTTGGGTCATGCAGGGAATGGAATGTCAATTCCAACTGAGGGTGTTAAGGTTGGGGGGAGTGATATGGTGTTGAGGGTAAACTGACTAAGCCAATTCAATCCAGTAGTGTTTGATTTCCAATGAAGTGGCCTCAAATTCTCTTACCAAGGGATGGAGGTGGAGTTGAAGAGGAAAATCATGAATGAAGAACTTCTGATGATGGAAGGGATGGAAGGAAGACAGATGAATCGGTGGATTCACAGGCAATCTTATGGGATTATAGCTCAATTTCAAGTAATCAAGGAAGGAGAAAACACCCAAATTCCTGCAACGGTGCAAACTATCTTTGAGCAGTATCGAGACATGTTTGTAGAACCAAAAGGAATGCCCCATCCCATGTTTAATGATCACAGAATTCCCTTGAAGGAAGGAGCATAACCTTTTAAAATATGGCCATATAGGTGCCCTTATGTGTAGAAGGCTGAATTAGAGAGGATGGTGAAAGAGATGTTTGAGGTAGGGATTATCCAACAAAGCAACAGTCATTTTGCCTCGATTGTACTGTTGGTAAAGAGGAAGAATGGCATTTGGAGATTCTGTGTGGATTACAGGCAATTAAACAGCTTAACTATCAAGGACAAATATCCCATGCCATTAATTGACGAACTTCATGGCTCTAAATGGTTTTCTAAAATGATTTGAGGGCTAGATATCATCAAATTAGAATGGTAGAGACTGATATCTACAAAATAGCATTCAAAACGCACCAGGGACTTTATGAATTTAAGGTAATGCCATTTGGCCTTGCTAATGCCCCAGCAACATTTCAAAGCTTGATGAATGAGATTTTCAAAGCTTATTTGATGAAATTTGTTCTGGTTTTCTTCGATAATATTCTATTAAACAATTCTGATTTAAATTCCCACGGCAAACACCTGTCCACTGTGCTAGAAGTATTAAGGAAACAGAAGTTATATGCCAAGGAATCTAAATGTTCCTTTGGACAGCCCTGGTAGAATATTTGGGGCACATAATATCAGCTACAGGGGTATCAGCTGACCCACAGAAGGTGAGTGCTATGCAACAATGGCCTAGACCCAACACTGTGATATAGTTGAGAGGTTTCCTTGGTTCAACAGACTACTACAGAAAATTTGTCAAAGTGTATGGGGTTCTGGCTAAACCCCTAACAGTTCTCCTTAAAAGGGACCGCTTCAGTTGGAATGATGATGCCTAGATAGCCTTCCAAGCATTGAAAACAGCCATGTGTAATACTCGAGTTCTTGCATTACTAGACTTTAATCAACCATTCATTGTTGAGACGGATGTTTGTGCTAGAGGAATGGGAGCAGTATTGATGCAAGGGAAGAGACATATTGCCAATATGAGTAAGGGCATAAGCAAGGAGAAGTTAGGACTATCTATCTATGAAAAAGTGTTACTAGCACTTGTCACAGCAGTAGGGAAATGGAGGCATTATTTGGAAGGGCACCACTTCATAATTAAGACAGATCATCAGTCATTGAAATATCTCCTTGAGCAGAGAATCACCACCCCTCTCCAACAGAAGTGGCTGACCACACTCCTTGGGCACACAGCTATGAAATTCAATATAAAAAAGGGATTGAGAACATTGTGGCAGATGTTTTATCAAGGAGGGAAGAAGCAGAGGCAGAAGTTCCAGCTATATCCCAAGTTATTCCTACTTGGATGCAGGAAGTGATGGATAGATATTAAAGACATGAAGTGGCTAACCAATTGATTGAAGAACAACTAATCAAGCCTGGAGAGGTGTCTAACTATGCTTATAAAAATGGGTTAAAGAGATGAAGTGGCTAACCAATTGATTGAAGAACAACTAATCAATCCTGGAGAGGTGTCTAACTATGCTTATAAAAATGGGCTACTCCAGTACAAAGGAAGGTTGTATGTGGGGTCAGGTGGACAGATTAGAGCCAAGCTAATACAAAATATTTGCTCTTCACAAAATGGTGGCCATTCAGGCTTACAATCCAGTGTCTTAGGCCAAGCAACATTTATTTTTGCTTGGCATGATCGAGGATATCAAAAGACAGGTGCTACAGTGTGATGTTTGCCAAAGATGTAAAGGGGAACATGTTCCCTACCCTGGTTTATTGCAACCTCTCCATGAGCCACAATACTCTTGGAGTCATATCCCCATGGATTTTATTGAAAGACTACCTCCTTCCAAGGGTAAGACATTAATCCTGGTTGTAGTAGACAAGTTCACGAAGTATGGGCATTTCTTTGCCTTAGCCCACCCTTTCTTAGCTTCTACTATAGCCAAACTATTCCTGGATAACATTTACAAGTTACATGGGATGCCTCAGAGTATGGTATCAGATAGAGACAAGATATTCATCAGTAGGTTTTCGCAAAGGCCGTTAAAATTATTGGGGACCAACCTGCATCTAAGTTCCGCATATCATCGCCAAACGGATGGTCAGACAAAAAGACTCCATCAGAATTTAGAGATGTACCTGTGCTGACCTTTCATCAGCTTGAACAGTGGATTAACTGGTTGTCATTGGCTGAGTGGTGGTAGAATTCCACTTATCATACAGCCATCAAGATATGCCCTTTTGAAGCTTTGTATGGTATCAAGCCACCACAGCTAGCCTTAGGGCCTTATCAGCTTATTAACATTGCAGCAGTAAATGAATTGGTGCAAGAGAGGCATCGTATGGACCAGTTACACAAAGAACAATTAGCTGAAGCTAGGGCAAGGATGAAATTTTATGTCGATCAGCACAGAATTGAAAGAGAAATCCAAACGGGGGACTAGGTGTATTTGAAACTCCAACCATATAAACAGCTCTTCATAGCTACACTGGTCAACTCCAAATTGTCTGCTAAATACTATTGGCCTTTTCTACATTTCACTGCTTAACAAGAAGATGAGCAACGGAGAAGTGCATATTCTCCTTATTCCAGTTGTTGATAAATCAGGACAACAACAGGGCATACCTCAGGCAGTCTTACAGTCCCGTATCGTTAAATGGAATAACCAGGCTATCACTCAATGGCTAGTACAATAGGTGAATGCTTCCAGTGAGGATGCGACTTAGGAAGATGCTGCAACAATTCAGATATAATTTCCTGACTTCCAACCTTGGGGACAAGGTCGATTTGAGGGGGAGGATTGTCATAATTAGACGCGGGAAGGAAGCTTTTGGGGAAAGAAGAAGAAAAGGTCTCAACGGCAGAATTTACACCGTTTAGCTTTTTCCATTTAATTGTTTTAGCACATTACGTTTTATGAATTCAAAATACGTTTTCTGTACTACTTAAGCCATAGGAGCGAATAGGGGAGGTTGTTGAATGTCAGAACTCTTCTTTTTCTCTTTGTCTCTCTCTGAAATTCTCCCTCCCTTCTTATTTTGTTTCATCTGTATTTCATTTAACAAATTTCAGTGAAATATCATTACAGTTTGGGTATTGAATTACAGCTGAATTCTGTGAATTGAATTTCGTTGTGACCTATTGGAATCATTCGGTTCTAATTGAAGAGTTAATCAATCATTACACTTTGTTCTCGACTCTGGAGCGGGGGTGGAGGATAAATATGACTCTAAAAAGAATTCGACCCACTTAACATAACATTCACTCAAGTTATGATGGGAACTCCATAAGCAGCAAATAATATTACTCAAATTGACTTAGGAAGCCCGTAACTGAATAAGCACAATCAAGAATTGAAAGAACTTGAGAGAAAAGGATGAGAAATTAGGGGGAGAAAGTTGTAATTGTATTTAATAAACAAATGGTGATTAAAACAAAGAGTTAACACCTCTATTTATAGGTTTAAACAACCATAGACCATGTAGGAAAGTAATGAAAACCTAATAAAACTAGGAAACTAAGTAAATAATTTTAATCTAACACGAACTAGAATTGAAGAAACCTAACAATTTAATTCCTATTTCGCCTCAATTATACTTTTAATATTGCATCACTAGGACAATCAGTATAACAATATATTCAATTTGAAAACTGCATTTTTCTCTTTTTTGATGTGCTGTTTTCTAATGGAAGATGGTTGCCAAGTCTTGGTAGGTGGCATGGTCAGCAAATGATACGATTGATATCTATTGTAAAATCTTGAGTTATGAATCTACTAATTTTATTTTTTATTGCAATCCATGGACCAGTGTTCTAGGTGCGTGAAAAGGCAATCCAAACACTGTGCCCAAGTCATTAAGTCATATTTAGCCCCAGTTTGAGCCACATTAAAATTCTTATTTTTCTACTTATTTTCAACTACACATTTTTCAATAAAATAATATTTTACATCATATCAATAACTTTTCCTTCTTTTTCAACCACACATTCTCCATCAATCTACTATTCCAAAATACATTCTTCCAAAATAATGTGGCTCAAACACACCATTACTACCACTTGGAAATAGTCTGCCTGTCTTATACCTCACAGATATTTTATTTGTCTCTCGTAGTATTCGGGTCCTTAGTCTCTATCTTATTAAAGACTTAAGTTAACGGCTTGGGCACATGCTGGATCATCACAACTCCTTTGTTGACCGCCTAATGTGTGCCTTTTTGTTTACTTTTTTTTTTTTTTTCCATTTTTTAGTTTTAAATTTAGGGTCTGTTTTGGCATGATTAAAATCTGATTTTAATCTAAATCAAAATCAAACAATTAATATCAACCATATCTTTCTTGGGTCTCACACCTTTTCAACCACACATTTCAAAAACTTCTACCACAGTCCACTAAAAATCTAATTTTAATCTCCACCAAACACCTTCTTAGACCTTAAGTCTTAAGACTCTTAAGTCCTAACTATTCAAAAGAAAAAAAGAAAGAGTTTGAACCTCTTATTATAGAACTCTCTCTAGCATAACTCAAATGTGAAGCCTCTCCTTAACATGAGAAGTTGAAGCAAGAGTGAAAACATTCAATCCTTAACTCCAATGTGGAGCCTCTCATAATATTTATTATTTTAGATATTTAGTATCATTATTTCATTTATTTACTAGTTTTAGAATAATTTTAAAAATATTAAAAATTAGAAAATGCTTTTTTACACCTAGGTTTTTTTTCTGGGCTGGCATAGGTTCGTAAAGCTTGAAATTTGGACTTGTCACCTAGTCATCCTTTATGCTTTTTAAGAACATTGCTAGAAGTTTACTACAAGCTTAATGTTGATGTTGTGTTTTTTTTTATGGTTAGGGTTGTACTACATTGATTACACCCTGCAAAATCCTGGCGAGAGTTGTAGACATTTGTTTTCAGTGCTTGGGATAGCAAACAATGGTTTTTACAATAGGTTGTACACTCTAACAGGACAGGTTGGTCTTGCCTATTCAACGATTTAAGAAATAAATATTTAGAACGTTTCCCCCTATAATATAGATATACAATCTTCTCACCGTATATTAATCATCTCCGTGATGGTGGACAAATTAAATTCCCTTCTCCAAACTTTTCTGTGCACTGCAGTTTGTTGATGAAGAGGCAGAAATATTTGGTCCCAAAATTGAGAAGGTAAACTAAACCATATGTTCTCTTTATATTATATCTTTAATCAAGGTGGATGTGTTCTGGGAGCTGTCACAGACTGTTGTAACGGCATTATTGGTACTTTTCCTTCGTAAACTATGTGTTACATTCTAAACTTCATCTTTGTGAAGAGAACGTGTTGCAAGAAAAATCAAGAACTAATTGCATGTTGGCACAGTTGAAAAGACGTAAAACATGGCACAAACAAGGAATAACAATATAACTTAATGAAATTGAATGTTGATAATTTATTTAGCATCAAATACATTCGGAATTTCATCAGCCCACCATGATTCCATCTTGAAGCATCTAACCCAAAACCTCATTGCATGTTTGGTGCACAGTATTAGATAGAATTGGACAATATAACGAACAAGAATTTATCTTACTTTTCTTTTTTAATACAGTATCACGTGCTATCTACTATTAAGGTATGAAGCGAGTCCCAAATTCGTAGAAGCTATCTTTGAAAAAAATAATAATTCACTGATTACATCTTTTATTTTTCTGCAATGCATTTTACCTTAGGGACTAACTTACTATACAATTAAGTATCTATGCAGTTGATTAAGGTAGAAAGGAAAAAAAGTTTATGATTTTTCAATTTGTGACTACTTTGATAGCAATAAACTCGACTGCAGAACCAAAATAGAACTCTTCTGCTTATACGTGGACAGGTTTTATATAATTTTAAAGCAATTACAGGTGTTACAATATCCTTTGGCATATTAACAGTTCTTGTTTGTTGATATTCAAATGAAACCTCTGCCATACTGAAAATCTTTCAATAAAGGCCGGATCTCGTTTGGTACATCAAAAATTCATTACCATAAACAAGTTTCTGAGTTTCCATTTGTTTGTACAGGTAGTCATTTCATTTTTTGACATGAAGTTTCTTGATTTTTCCAGGCCGTTGCGTCTTTCAGATTAATCGTATGACTAGTGCAAGGCTTCCGATTTTCATGTTTTTGAGGAGGCCAATGTTAAAAGTGAAAACTGTATATCCAAAATTACAATATGACATTTCCTTTTGAGGTTAGTCATCCTTACAAATTAAGAGCATGTTTGGAAAGTGTCTATGAATAGTTTAAATTATAAATAGATAAAGTGTCGGATAAGTGAATATTAGTTGTGGGTTGCTCGAAAGGTGAATAAAAAATGGCTCGAGTGTTTATAAACATAAGCCAAACATAGGCTAAAGGAATAAACAACATTCTCGAGGAGGTGATTTTGAGTAAATAAAACCGTATTGTAATGTGGAGCATGAATGTCATGGCGACCATGCTTAAAGTTAAAAAGTTCACTTCTCGAGTTGGTGGAGCAGGTGAACGCGGAGACCAAAGGTCACGAGTTCGAATCCCCTGCCAACACTTCCTCGGTCGAGCATGTTGCACCGTACTTGCCTAGTGCGGTTTACCTCTTCTGTGTAGTTTGCGGCTACTGCACATAAATCGGGGTTTACCTAGTGCGCTCTAACAGTGGTCGAGGCTCCGCGGTGAGTAGCAGTTGCGGGTTTCTACGTCAGAAAAAAAAAGTTCACTTCTCGAAATGCATATAATATGTTCGTCTTACTTACTTTTGTACCCAATAACCAAAACAACAAAGTAACTTTTAAAAAGCCTTGAACATGTTCGGCAGTGAAAGTAACTTTAAGCTTAGCTGAACATGCTCTAGATATATTATATGTGTCCCTTTGTTTTAAATACACGATTTCATTTATTTAGCTATACCGATCATGATCGCTATATGGTTCGATCTATCAACTTTATTTTATTTTTCCTTTTCCCTTTCTTCTAGGAGGTGTATGATTTGAACAGCAAGGCTGCTGCTAAACTTCCAACATGGAACATTTTGTAGTTTATAATTGACTCGATTGGTTGGTTCGTAAATTATGTGAAATTAACAATTACTGTCTTCTTTGAAAGTCATTTTTTCTAGCTTGTGACTTGATTTTGCAGATGCATTCTTTGCAAATTGAATTGTTATTTGTGAATTTATGGGCGAGTTAGATTTCTAAACCGACAAAACAAACAGAGAAAATAAAGAGACCGGAAATGTTTGGTTCGGTTACAACTGAACCCCCAAGTACCCATCCCTATTATTAAGGTCCAAATATATAACAAAACACAGTCAAAAGTGTATAAAAATATTCATTTTAAAGAACTTTAGGTGGTCCGGTTTGAATTTGGCTCAAGTCCAAACCAACTAGCACAATATCATATTCAGTTTGGGTTGGTCCTATTTTATTCCCAACTCGAAAAGGCTTGGATTGGGGATTCAAGAGATTTGATATTATATTGTGGAATTTCGAGTTTGCATTTCATAAATAAGATTTTAAGTTTCATCTATCATAATTCAAGTTATAATTAATTATTTAATACTTATTAAACATTAATATGATTAATAATAAATCAAAAATTAATTATACATACACTTTCTTCCTCTACTCTCTCTCTACTCTCTCTCTCTCTCTCTCTCTCTCTCCCCCCTCCCCCGTCGAAAGACAACTGTCATCGGAAGATCATTGTGAGCGTCGTCGCGCACCGCTGAGCACAACTCTTGGAGCACCGCTTTGAGGTAACGCAAAAACGAATGGGGCGTCGCTGCAAGCATGAAGCAAAGATGAATGGTGCAGCGACGACTTGGTGGTGGGTGTTGGTGTGGTGTGGTGTGGTGTGGTGTTAACGGTTGTGGTGTTGGTGTTGGTGTTTGGTGTGGTGTTGAATGGGTCTTTGTTGGTGTGGTATGGTGTAGTGTTGGTTGTGGTATTTGGCGACACCCTGATCTTAGCACTACAATGGCGCTTTCAGATTGTCGCTCACGTCGTGCTCGATCGTGGCTTCTTCTTCTTCCGATTTGTTGCTTAGCCCGTGTTTTCGGGTGATTTTTATTGGTGTTACAAAGGTGGCGGTGGTCACAAACGGTGGGGTGGTGTTAACCGTAGTGGTGAGGTGGCTTGACATTTTATTGGTGACGAGGGGTTAGGTTGGGTTGGGTTGGGTTGGGGTGGGGTAGGATTAAAGTGTTTGTGGACAAAGAGTGTTTAAGACCTACAATTTTGTCAAGTTGTGACCAATTAAACAATAACTCACAATTTGTTCACAGGTCATAAGTCATTGTGCAAATTTCACATATTAATGTCCACGGTTTACAGATCAAATAGACAGGTCATAGATCACTAGTTTATGTTCACATGTCACATGTTATATAGTTCACAGGTTACACTTCACATTTCATATTGTATAGGTCACATATCAGATATCACACTTCTTTATGCATTGATAATACATCACATATTCAAGTTCAAATGTCATAGTTCATATGTTACAGGTCACAAGGTCTCGAGTCATATTGCATATGTAACAGATTAATGTCCACATGTTATGAATCTAAGTGAACTGGCCACGAAACATTAGATTAATATCATAAGTAACAATTTACAAGTAACAGATCACATGTCATAGTACATAGATCACAAATTCATCAACAGGTCACAGAGAACTAGTCACGGTTGTTGGATCAATATCATATGTAATACTTTACAGGTCGCATTTCACATAGAATTAGTCACATGTCATTGAATCAATATCACGGGTAACAATGGATCTTTTTAATTTCCGTCACAGCAACTCACAGTTTACAGGCCAATAGATCATTTCAATATCACAGTTTACAGGTCAATGGGGTTTTCCGATTTTTGTCATTGCAACTCGTGATTGGGTTTGAACACTATTTTGTAAATTCAAAAATCGAAAGAACCAACTGACCAACTGTGACTTCGAAATCCTTCAAATCTACTTCGGGAGATCATCAATCTCAATTCACTACTCCTATTACAACCTCAGTTCGAGACCGTTACCTTCAAAATTTTTGACACGCGGTGTCGACAACTTTCAATTTGTGACCTCAATCGTCCGAAGGATTCAATTAACCAAATTCCGACGGTGATAATCGAAGTTATTTGCTCCGACGAGTTCTCTATAGATTCTCTCTTTGTTCGATAGTCACTATTAAAATGGAGGGTCATATTTGGAATGGAAATATATGTAACTGAATGCTTGATTTTAGGAATCAGAATCTAATTTAATATAGGGTGATGATTGGTGTACATAAAGATTGATCCATAGTAGTGTCCATATACTCACATGGGGTGGGGGCCACTCGAATAAATGTGAGTGTATAAACACTATTATGGATCAATTTTTATGTACACTTAGCATTATCCTTTAATATATATACTATATATATTATTTAACACCTGAATTTTGAATATTTAAACCTTGTTTCTTAAAAAATAAAATTGAATATAGTAAACAACTGATATATGTATTGTTCCCTATTATATTGTTTAATAAATGCACCACAATTTAATTGTATTAAAGGATCTTAATTTTTATTCAGTGTCACATTTATTTGTTTTAACTTTTTTATATTTGCATTTTTATACATAACCGTTCAACTTGTCACTAACGATGGATTTCATCCAAAACTTCTGTTCCATGCTTAATGAGGAACAATTATATATATATATATATATATATATATATATATATATATATATATATATATATATATATATAGAAACACACACACACACACATATACACACTAGGTGCAAGCAATGTGCAATGCACGTTTGCTTAGTTTATATTTAATATTTTTGTTTAAAAATTAATTTGTTATTAATAAAGATGTAATTTTTTTTTTTGTTAATTAAGGGTGTGTCTGGGCGCGCTGCAAGGAGGAAGAAAAATTGATTATATTACCTTTTTTTTTTAAACCTAGAGCCCTACAATGAGAGAATTGGTCCAAAATTGCGGCTCCCAACGGCATGAATTGTGTTGCCAACGGCTTGATTTCTGCTGAAAAGCAGAAACAGACACCCTATAAATAATTAATGATATAATGTTTATGTAATTGATAAATAATTAGATGTGTGATTTTGATATTGTGATGTAGGTTGGTGAGATTGAAGAAAATAAGTAAAAGTAGACAAATTTGGAGAAAATACTAAATTGTAAGGGATCTAAAATTCGGGGGCTAAAATGTAAATACTTAAAAGTTGTGCCGAATCTCACGATAAAGATTTGAGAGTGCTCGGAGTCAATTGGATAAAGGAAGATGTCAAGGGGATCAAATTTAGTCAAAAGATGATCACAAATCAATTTCCAACCGAAAAGTTATGCTCCGGTGTTTTAGTCTCATATTGAGACCTATTTTTGGTATAGGAAGTGATCGAATTGGAGAATGATATCTGAATTAAAGTTGTATTAAAATGAGTTAGCTTTCCAACGCATTTTGCACGCCTAAATAGGATATCGGAATACAAAGTTATGATAAAAACATTGAAAGAAGGTACAGCTGTCTGTTTAAAACAAGAAATTCTGTTATATAATCCGTTATATTGTGACATATTTTTGGCATATAAAGTGGTCGAATTGGAGAATGGTGTCTGAACCAAAGTTGTAATCAAATGAGTTAGATTTCCAATGCATTTTAAATTGCCTCAATCGAATATTCGAATACAAAGTTATGATAAAAATACTGAAAGAATGTGCAGCTGCCTGTTTCAAACAAGAAATTCTGTTACATAGTCCATTATATTGAGATATGTTTTTGGCATAGAAAGTGATCGAATTGGAGAATGATGTCTGAATCAAAGTTGTAGCCAAATGTGTTATCTTTCCAAATCGCCTCAATCGGATATCAGAATACAAAGTTATAATAAAAATACTGAAAGAAGGTGCAGCTGCCTGTTTAAAATAAGAAATTTTGATACATAGTCCGTTATATTGAGACTATTTTTGGCATAGAAAGGATCGAATTGGAGAATGATGTCTGAATCAAAGTTGTAGCCAGATTAGTTAGCTTTCCAACGCATTTTGAATCGCCTCAATCGGACATCTAAATACAAAGTTAGGATAAAAATACTGAAAAAAGGTGCAGCTGCATGTTTAAAACAAAAAATTCCGTTACATAGTCCGTTATATTAAGACATATTTTTGGCATAGAAAGTGATCGAATTGGAGAATGATGTTTGAATCAAAGTTGTAGCCAAATGGGTTAGCTTTCTAACGCATTTTGAATCGTCTCAATCGAATATCGGAATACAAAGTTATGATAAAAACACTGAAAGAAGGTGCAGCTGCCTGTTTAAAACAAGAAATTTCGTTACATAATCCGTTAAAACAACAAATTCCGTTAGTTTTTCCATTAAACCAACAAATTCCGTTAAATAGGCACTTTATATATATATATATCTTCTATATATTAAAAGTGGCTATGTAACGGAATTTCTTGTTTTTAACGGAAAAACTAACGGAATTTGTTGTTTTAACGGATTATGTAACGGAATTTCTTGTTTTAAACAGGTAGCTGCACCTTCTTTCAGTGTTTTTATCATAACTTTGTATTCCGTTGTCCGATTGAGGCGATTCAAAATGCGTTGGAAAGCTAACTCATCTGGCTACAACTTTGATTCAGACATCATTCTCCAATTCGATCACTTTCTATGCCAAAAATAGGTCTCAATATGAGACTAAAACATCGGAACATAACTTTTCGGTTGGAAATTGATTTGTGATCATCTTTTGCTTAAATTTGATTACATTGACGTCTTCCTTTATCCAATTGACTCCTAGCACTCTCAAATCTTCATCGCGAGGTTCGGCACAACTTTTAAGGATTTACATTTTAGCCCCCAAACTTTGGATCCCTTACAATTTAGCCATTTTTCCAACTTTGTCAACTTTTGCTTATTTTCTTCGATCTCTCCAACTTACATCACACCATCAAAATCACACATCTAATTCTTTATCAATTACATAAACATTACATCATTAATGATTTAATCAACCAAAAAAATTACATCTTTATTAATAACAAATTAATTCTTAAATAAAACTATTAAATATAAACTACGCAAACGTGCATTGCACGTTGCTTGCACCTAGTATATATATATATGAGAAGAGCAAGTAAGTATTATACTCTCTTAATGAAATTTTTGAATCATTAGAAATAATTTTTGCTAATTAATAATACAATTCTGAAAAAAATATGATGTTAACATACTCAACTTTTATAAAATGGAGTCTCCGAGAGTGAAATCTTACCTGCCACCAGAACAAGAATTAACAAAACGTATAATGTCATATGTGGCCAATAATTCAATCAAGTCCTTGACTTATTTCTCATTTCATGCACGATGACATGACCCAAATTTGAAAAGTAATAATTATTGTGGATAGTAGTTGTTAAATGAGATTAAAAAATTAAAATTTCTTTGACCGGAAAATTTAAGTTACTAAAAATGAAATTTAAACACATACATAATTTTACCCTAGTATAAATCATGGTTTTTACCAAAAAAGTCCAATAACCAAAATGTCGAAGTCCATGAGCTTGACGTCGTGCTCATTCTTGATCGACACATACAATGAAACATAGGAAAAAAGTGGGTCATGCCCCTCTAGCCCCCGCCTTAATCAGGTATGGGTATGGTGACAGAAATACCCAACGGGGTGGAGGACATGAATGGCTATCCCAATTCATCTCGTTGCCATCCCTGTAAAGACGTTAGCATATGTATATGAACATGTATGTGTATATATATGGTGATAATGAAGACGATAGGTGGGATGCAATCAAATGATCAAGGGGGCACCCCACCTATCACAGGGGACCAACTGCCCTAGCAGTATAACATGAATCATTCAATAAATAGTTGTCTTGTTTGCCTCCAATTCAAATTTTGACATGTATGAAAACTCTTGTCATTTGTTTATAATAATACTTTCTTTTCTAAATAACGAAATTGTAAGCTTAAACTTTATGGTTGAACATTGTATTATTTTATTGATTTAAACTTCCACAGAAACAAATATATTAGTATTGTATCATTTATGTTTAGGAAGTTTCAATTCAAGTGTTATAGTGAAATTTCAAACATACGCACTTATTTTTTCGCTTGTTAGAAATATGTTTTTTTTTGTGTCGTTAAAGTTGTGGTTTGAAATCAAATCTTGAAAATGGTTCGATTTGGTTTATTTTGTAATATGAAATAGTTTGATTTCGTTTTGAATTTTTCCAAAATGTTTGAAATAGTTCAAAAATCGGTCAAATTGAACAATTGTCACCCCTAATCACTATAACATATTGGAATATGAAATCGCAAATCGTCACAGAATATGACATCACATTTAAAATATCATGCTCACATACACATATGTATAAATTTATGTACACACACATTTATGTGTGGTGGTAGAAATGAGGTGGGATTATAAAATGAGGGGAAGGTGATCATTCTTTATCAATCAATGTCATGCAAAACTATTGCTTGATTTGATATTATTATATTTTTAAGAAAATCAACTATGGTTGTGTTAAATAAAAAATTAATTGTTGGAATAATCAAATAAGTATTTGATAATTTTTTTAAAAAAAATTATTGAATTTTTCAAAATTAACATTTGAGCATTTGATAAACAAAAGTAATTAATTGTTGTGTATGTCTACAAATACTAAAATGAGACATTGATTGTAATGATGTACTTTTGTGTTACTATTATCATTATTATTACTTTTATCAAATTTATTCAGAGTTCTTTATATAAAATAAATAATTGTGTTAGTTAAATATGATTTTGAAATCTTTATTTAACAAAATAAGTAACTAAAAATAAATTTAACTTACTTTTAGACAAATACAATTTGTATCAAGAAGAGCTAAAATGTCAAAAGTTCATGAGATCAACATCATACTCCTTGATTGACATGGACAACGAATCGTAAAAAAGTGTGAGCGACACTCAAATTGCATGTCTAAATTTTTTTTTAAAAATGCATCAACCATGTGTTACACATGTAAAACATCGAGGATTACTCAATAAAGCGTTGGTAGTCAAACCACGAATTTTCCCTCACGAATTTTATTAAGTTGTTTGACATGGCAAGGTATTGTACAAGCGAACACGACCCAAAAACTTGTACAATATAGTCATTCACTCCAAATTTTCATCCATAGAGAATTAATTGCTAAAAATTATGCTTAATTTTCTCCAAAATATGTATTAGTAATTTGACTGTTGTAATCGATGGAATGGAATCCTAAAATGAAGTGTTCCTTGTTCATTATCAGACAATCACTCTTAACGCATATTTGCTTAATCCCCTGTTTAGTGTGGATTAAAAAACTTGAATTAAAATATAAATTGAAATCAATATTTAATTTTAATCATATATTTTATAGAACTCTGTAAATATTTGATCAACTTATATCAAAATCTCTAAATATCTAATTTTTTTTTTTCCTTTTATATATTTCCTTTCTCATTTTGCTAAATTTATACACGTATTCAAGCATATATTCCTTTTGATTTTCGTGTTGAAATCGTTGTACTCTATTTCGGAGCACTTCAACGCGTCTTAAGGAAATAATAAAATTTATATATATTTAATTTTTTTTAAAAAAAAATTGAGAATTTATAATAGTTCAATTACTAAGCCCCCGTTTGGCACCAATTAATTTCTCTTTCTCATTTCCATTCTCATTCTCATTTTTCATTTCAACCACACAATCTTCAAATAAAATAATATTACACACAAGTTAGGATACCTGGATATCAAAAAAAAAAAATAATAATAATAATAATAATATTACACACAAATCAAAAACTTTTCATCACTTTTCCACCACACATTCTCACATCAATCACTATTCTAAAATTTCTATTCTCTTCAAAATTGCTATTGGATTGTTGATTTAGGTCCTGTTTGATTTGACTTTCTTTGTCGTGGAAGATGGAAATTAAAATCCATTTCCACATTTTTCATGTTTGATTGACTAAATTTTTCTTGAAATTTGTTTTCCACATTCTCTTGGTTTTTGAGGAAAAACTTTTTTAAGCAACTTTTTTTTTTTTTTTGACAATATAAACAAATTTTATCCTCAATTCTAACAAATCATATTCATTTAACAGATAATTTTCATGGAAAATAAAATCAAACGAATACCAAAAGATCTAAAATTTCAATATTTTTCAGGTGTAAAATTATATCAATCAAACACAATTAATTGACAATTTTCAGTAAAACAAGTTTTAAACAATTCAATTCTCTGAAATTCGTTTTTTTTCACTCAATTTCATTCTTACAATCAAACGGTCCTTACTGTTTGATGTTGATTTGGTTTTTTTTTTTTTTTTTTGTTTGAATTGTATACATCGACGTGTCCAAACGGTGAAAAGAGGAGTACTCTACTTGACCCGCCGACACCAATAAATAAATGCGTTTTGTATTTAGCCTGACAATGACCGACATGCAAAGCATGTTCAAATTTCGAAGAAACACTCCCCATACCACAAAGGTCAAAACACTTTTGGCTGTCGTCTCTAATGAACTATGAGTTGACCGTCAATTTTTCCAATGAAATCGGGTCATGTGTACATGAAACAAATTAGAATGATTAATCTTCTTTGCGATTCTTCATTTCTGGCGATCATCATATGTAGCGCAAACGTATAGTTATTTGATGCATTAATGTGGTAAAAAACTACCACATTAATGCATCAAGTACACACTTGACATGCGTGTGCCACATAGGGCGACTGATGGAGTGAACGACTGCAAGTAGCATTATTCAATTAGAAAAGCTTATGGGACTTAAAATTGATTTTTTAATAAATTTTTATAAAAATTAATTAAATATGTCATTGAAAGTTGTAGATCTCATAAATTTTTGGATTGTATTTAATATTATTTTATTAAAGAATGTTTAATTTCAAAATGTAATTAAAGTAGGCCCAAACAAGGGCGGCTTAATTAGCTATTAAGAGGCATAGCCTTTATTCTAGCCATGGGCGGACCCAATGGGGGTCCTGGGGGCACGTGCCCCCAACTTTTGTGATTTTTTTTTTTTTAAATCACGTTTGTTATCGATTGAAATTTAAATTTTAATCTAAATTAAAGTTAACAATTAATTTTAATAACATATTTTCATGAAATTCATAACTATTTAGCCCATGTTTGTCTACCATTTTTCAAAAAATTATTTTCTACAGTAATCAATCTCTATCATACATTCAAATAATAAATTCTTTCACATAAATCGATAAAATTTCTTTCAATTTCAACCACACATTTTTCAAAAAATACTATTCATTACACCATTTTCTTCTCAATAATGGTTGACAAACAAACACTTAATTTGTACCAAAATTTACTAAAAATTTGATTTTAATCTCCACCAAACAGGGGTAAAATAAAAATAAATTTCGAAATATACAAATTTTAAAAATTTCCCGACGATCGTACGCTAATCGAATCTATAAATTGTTTGTATCATTTCGAACCTTATTTCAAGAGTTACATTATGGACATATCGAATAATTCAAACATATATCGAAAATAATTACCAATACGTTAAACGTGAACTTTTAAAAAGACGTCTAACTTGCATTTAAAAAAAAATTTATTATTTCATTAACATTTATTATTTTCGCGATAAAAATTTCTTGATATAATTTTTATCATTTTATTAGAAAATTTTCAAAAAATTCCGAAATTTTACATTCGAAAAAGTCATATCCCATGTAAATTTTTGGATGTAAAATTATATGGAGTATGATTTTTTTGGACGTTAATTTTCGATTGTAAAATTTATACCAACTTCTTTACAAGTTCGATTGTGCCCCCCAACGTAAAAGGTCTGCGTCTGCCCCTGATTCTAGCCTATCTTAAAGTTAATAACAGCCTTGCTATTCGCTGGCTTGAGATAGAACTACTTTCTTTGGAGAAAAAATGCCTCCTTCAGTGAGGTATGCGAGAACATTTGGGAAAACGTCAACGACTGCTGGCTATTTGATTTGATATCAAATCACATTTTAGGCCCCGTTTGATTTGGTAATTTTTCCATGGAACTTGAAAATGAAATTTCATCTTTCACCAAAAGTCATGTTTGATAAATGTTCTTGACAATTCATTTTTCATCTTTTGTCTCGCACGGTTCCAATTCCATGGTTTTGAGGAAAATCAATTCCCACCAATTTGGTCGGATTTGGTTTTCCAAGCTACTTTTTTTTTTTTAATGAAAACAAATTCTATCCACAATTGTAACAATTTTTATCCCTTTAATGAACAATTTCCAATAAAAACTTCCTCATAAAACAGAATGAAAAGCCCGGGTGGAAGCACGAAAGCCAAACGAATACCAAAAGATCCAAATTTTCAATATTTTCCACAAGAAATATTATACTAATCAAACACAATTAATTAACAATTCACAGGAAAACAATTCTAAGCAATTCAATTCCCTGAAATTCATTTTCTTTCTACCAAAATTTCACTCTTACAATCAGACGAACCCTTAGTGAAGTAACATATTTTAAATAAGTGAAAAAAATAAAATATATGGTTAGAAATAATTCATTATAATGAATTTTAACTTATTAAACATAAAAATTACAATAAGCTTAAAAAATAATTAATACAAGGTTCGAAGGCAGTCAACGTGTCGGCCATTCTAAAGTCTTAGCTTGCAATTTCAGTACTTAGACAAGAAAAACATTATCATTAATAAATATTATATTCCTATAGAGCCAACTAACATGTAAATTTGTTAAATGTTAAATTAATTAATAAATAATATATCTTGGATAAATAAGTAAAATTATTTTCAAAAAGTTAAGTCTACCGATTTGATTTCAAATAATTTTTAACTATCGAAATTTAAATTATGTGATTTTAATATCTTGATTTCGATTCGATTTGATGAATTGAAAGTGCCTTTACCCCCTACAAAATATTGTCAAATGAAACCTTACTTGCCGACGCTAGAAAGTAAAAACACCAAAGAAGATACCTTAACTTAAAAGGCTACTACTCCACTGAGAACATTCAAGAATTAACTATCAAGAATGATTAACAAACAATATAATATATGGCCAATAAATTCGAAAAAAAAGAAAGAAAGAAAGAAAGACGTCAAAAATGTGTTGAACATGTAAAGTAGTGTGACCCACGTAAATTGAAACCTTAGATACAACAAAAAAGTCCAAAACATGAAAATGAACCAAATGTTTGATTCACATAATATTACACGTAAATCAAATAAAAAATATTATGTTTTAACCACACATTCTCCATTAATTTATTATTTCACAATACATTCTTAAAAAATATCGGAGCTCAAAACCCCAACAAAAGAATTTTTCTGCTTGTACAAAAACAATACAATACTCACGTGAGGCCACCCCTCATGTGAATTAAATATTGCAAAAAAAAAAAAATGGGGCTCACCTATTTGTGTGTATTCTGTAAGCTTTCTGTGTGTTTTTTCTGTACACAGAGACCATTTCCCGGCAAAATGGCCTCCTACATGAGCTCAGCATTGTGCCCATTTCTTGATCAACTAGGACAGCCAACCTCAAGGAAGTCCGAGCACGACACAAATTATGTACTGCCTAATTAGAAATTTAGAACCAAATCAACGTCGTGTTAGACATATAGAATAGAATGACCCACTAACATGGACATAATATTGAGAATTTGCAACAGTTACAATAAATAGTATACACTTTGACGAGACAAGTCACACTTTTGATGATAGTGTAAGTTTGATTTTATATTCATTCAAGACATCAAATGTGGCTTGAAATTTGGTTTAGAGAATGAAAATTTAGCTAAGTATACAATTTAAAAATATGACTTTTTGTCAATTTCGATCAAGTATTCGGATTTGATCCAATAGTCAAATTATAAATATAAATAGATTAACTTGTTCTACTCATCGAGTAGATCGTCGTAGAATATTTGGAATCTCAATACCCATTTTCAGGTGAATGAAAAATTGCGATTCAAAGTTGAAGAGAAAAAAGGAAAAATTGACCAGGATAAATGCCTAACTCCATAGCTCACATATCGCTCAAGCGATAAGACTGTCGTTCGAGCAACAGGCGAACGAGAGAGGTTTTATTGAATAGGTGTCACTATCGCCCGAACGAGAGCTCAGCTACAACAAGTAATGATTCCCTTCGTGAATGTTACTAACTTTGAGGCGTGACATTTCACTCAACATCCCTCATTTTCTATAAATAGAACAATTTGATCCTCCATTATGCATCCATATCATTTTGTATTGAGTATTACATCAAAAACTCTTTTAATACTCTCCAAAAGTCATTCCAAAAATACTTTCTTGTAGAGGAAAAATTTTCGTTCAAAATTCGTTGTTGCTTGTAATTTGAAGTGTTTCTACCACAAATGTATCCGTTGACATTTGAGAGCGTTTATATTGATTAGATACTTAATTGTACTTAATTTATGATTAATTTAGAAGAAAACCCGATTTGTACGTGGCAGGATGAAAAGGGACGAGTTTCAGGGAAAATGGATTGAATTTGGATAAATTGTGAAATTTGTAGATCAATGCATTCACATTTGAAGTTGAAGGACTTGATAAGTAATATTTGAGGATTTGGGTTGAAAATTAAAACAGAATCAGGGACCAAGACGCACTGGAGTGGAAGATGGCAAGGGCCAATTATGGGCAATCGCAAGCTTTGAACTTGGAACTCCATGAAGTAATTGGATAGAGCTGTGCGATAGTATAGGGAAACACCGAGCAAAAATCCAGAAATCCTAATTTAAATTAAACTACAGTTCTATGTATTTTTGACTCGTTTTTACAGCTATTTTAGACTACTATATGTAGTTCTAGTAATTCTTTTCATTTGATATTCAATTTTAGAAAGAAAAATACAATGCAATTCAAGATCTGAGTAGCAAAATCAAGGCTTTTCAAGGTTAAGGTTTGAAGAATAAGATTTTTGTTGCAAGATAGTCTACTTTTCGTCGTCATTTTTTTCCTTAAATACGGTGGAGAACTTAATTCTTTTTAGTTGTTTTTATTTGATCGATACAAGTAACTAAAATTCATGGTTAGGGCAAACGTTGTAATTTAGTATAACACTTTAATTTTAATTTTCAAGACTGGAATTATTAAAATGAATTGTGAGTTGGTAATGAATCAAGAGGTAAGTTAGAAATTTAGGCTATGCAGTAACTTCGTCAATTTAGATAAAATGGTAGAGATGCAGATATAGATGGTGAATTGACTTAACTAAAATAGGATTAATTTGAACTTCAAAGAAGTAAATTGATTAATTTAGAAGAATTCGATCATATATCATATTAGTAATGAATCATGAGTCTTAACCTTCTCATTCATAAGTAAAAATCCTAAATTAATTTGATTGCGCACTTTTAGATCTCTTCAAAATATTATGTTCTTTTTATTTTATTGAAATAAAATTCCGTTCGAGCATTTTAGTTCTTTTCTATTTCGTTAGAAAAACAAATATTCTCAACACTTTGATTCGATCAACAAGATTGATAAAATGTAATACTGAATTTTGAAAAAATCATTGTATTTTGTTAGATAGGCGACCAGTAATTATACAAACACTCATGCATGTGGTCCCTCGGGGCATAGTTCAGTGGTACAAAAGATAAGAGCGAGATAGTCTCAGCTGAGTTGACGCCGCAGTGTGAGAGTTCGATTATTGCCTCTTACAAGGTATATAATTGGACCTTTTGTAGGCATCAGTATAACAACTCTTGTTTTCTGATCTGTTGAAGTACATCCTATGATTTACCTCCTCCACAATGCTCTAGGGCGGGGAGGGTCCTCAAGGTTAGGATTCAACCTTTAACACTCATGCATGTGACGAATTCTGTTCTAAAGAGATTTACTGCAATATATTATTGTACTTTTTTCTTTCTTTTGAATGTACGGTTCATTAATATAATCATAAATAGTAGTTTTTATAAATTGATTTTCAATTAAATAAAAACGTGGCAGTTCCAGGGACAACTTCAGCTGGACAACTCACACGTACATAATGTCGTAACCTGGAAACCGAATCTCGGTGTTTCTAACAGACACGTCTCAGATCCAATTTCTCCCCTTTTTGTGCATTTCTTTTTTTATTAAAAAAAATCACACGACCAGTTTCATCCTTGGAAATTTTCAACTCGTTTGGTAACACTAAAAATTCAATTAAAATTGAAAATATAGCCGTTATTGGGTCCCACCCGTCTAATAAAAGTCAACAATAACGGCTAGTTTTTCAATTTTAATCCAATTTTAATCTCTACCAAACATACTCTTTGTCATTGATTTCCAACAGCCAGTTCTATCCGTCGGAAATTTCAAAAGTGACAGTCTCTGTTTTTCTTTTTTTTCAAAAATTTATTTTCGATTGCACATTTTTCAATAAAATAATATTACAAATAAATTCAATATTTTTTTATTATTTTTTAACCATATATTTTCTAAAAAATTACCACTTCAAAACACATTTATTTCGAAATTTCATTATAATGGGGCTCAAATACGGACGGACATAATGTTTGTCAAAAAATTTTAACGGCATTCTTATAGTCATTGAAAATTTTGTTCACCAGAAAAAGCGATGGCTGATTTTTCCCCCGTTTGGGCTTCATTTTATTATAATACATTTTCTCTCTTATTTTCAATCACATTTTATAATAAAATAATATTACACGTAAATTAAAAAAATTCTTATTTTTTACCCATATATTTTTTAAAAATCACTATTTCAAAATATATTTTTTCCAAAATTTGAGAGTCCAAACAAGGGCTTTAGTCGTGACGCTAGACCTAAAGGCGTGAATGTGTTGATTACTAGACCAAAAGATGTCAAGTTAAGCCCCCGTTTGACACCCATTTTTTATCTCATTCTCATTCTCATTTTTCTACAGTACTCATTTCTAACCACACATTTTCCAAATAAAATAATATTACACATAAATCCAAAAATTCTTTTAACTTTTTAACCACATATTCTTTACATCAATCACTATTCAAAAACTCATTCTTCAAAAGAATGGGTGTCAAACACCCACTAAATATATTGGTTCATATACCGACAACCACAACGCGTTTTGTAACCTGACAGGACAACATTTAATGCAGACAGTGGACCAACGAATATCCCCCCACCAAAACGTGGAAAAATCAAGATTTTTGGTGTTCATCAGTCGTTTGTCTGCTATGTTTTTTAAAATACTTTTTCCTACTAATTAAATTTTGAAAGTGAATTTTTTTTAAAAAAAATGTGTGGTCAATAAGTAAAAAAATTTAATTTATATGTAAAAGTATTTTATGAAAAAATATGTGATTGAAAATTAATTTTAGAAAAAATGAGTTTCCAAAAAAATGAAATTCAAACAGACTAATTTTCAGACCCAATCATGTTAGGGAAAGCATTTTGCCAGGTTCACACTGGCATATTGTGATTAGCAGTTGAACGAAAAATAATTTTAATATTGTCAATTGCAATCTGTCATCTCACTGTGGCACGATTTATCGTCAATAGCTCTTGTACAAGTAGTCTTATCCTTTTCATGCCTAAACGAACAAGCCAAGTACTCGCGCGCGCACAAATAAAGAGGAGACACCGCGGGGTGGAATCAAATCAATCAGAAGAAAATGAGGGGAAGGTAACATGTAAGTGATGTCCTAGTGTAGGTTGGAACGTCGAACCAAAACTCGTAAAGATAATATAAATGTTATATCATTAATTGAATAATGTTACTTTATCAGAAAGTACGTGACATAATTATTAATATAATATGTATTGATAACATTTGTTTGAATAAAAAAGTTGATTATATTTTAAACAGTTCAATTATAGGTTGTTATTTCACATTGTGTCAAGAATTATGTCAATTATTATGTATATAGCTCATGTTTGGTGTACATTTTGGGGTCAAGAATGCATTTTTTTGTTGAAAAAAAGAATGAAAAATTATTAATGTGATGTAAAATATTTTTTTTTGAAAATGTGTGGTTGAAAATGAATGGAAGAATGAGAATTAAAAAAAAATATGGCTCAAACTATCGCCTTCCTAATATTCAGCAAACTGTCAAAAAGTCTGCAAATGTGTTAAGGATTTTGTCATTTGTACACTCTTTTCTTCACACTAAGCCCCTATTTGTCTACCATTATGGGGAGGAAAATGGTGTAATGAATAGTATTTTTTAAAAAATGTGTGGATAAAATTGAAAGAAATTTTATCGATTTATGTGTTGAATATTTTATTATTTGAATATGTGGTAGATATTGATTGTTGTAGAAAATAATTTTTTGAAAAATGGTAGACAAACAGGGGCTAAATTTGACATTGTTTTTATTTTTAAAAAATTGTGGATGAGAAAAATTAACGGATGAGAAAGTTTGTCACATGACATACAGTCAAATCAAAGAGTACACTAGCGTGATTGATGTTTAAAAGGATCCTGCCACGTCACGTCACTCTCTTCTTTCTTCAACACGTGCACACCGAAATTTCCACGTGTAGTGGAAGACTTTACTTTCAATATTAAGAATTCTTTTCCTTTATTTTTTGCTTATTAATTTCATAAAACTTTATTTATTTTACCTTTAAACTAAGAATGTTTTTTAACAATGTTTTTTCTTAATTAACGTAATAAATAACGTCAATTGATGACACATTAACACTTAATGATATAACTTAGGATTTATTGTTAATTTTTTTACCAAGTAATCACTGACGTAACATTTAAAAAGTAATTACTCAAAATTTTGGTGATAAGTGACTTAATTAACACTATTATATTGGACAATAGAAATAATTAATTTATATACCACAAAAAATCGTTTAAACTCACAAAAAATCATGGGAAGTGCTATGTGTACATAGGTTTACACATAAGAAATGACATAACGTGAGTGGGGTGGGGGCTACGCTACAATATCGTGGGTCATACCCCACTCACATTATGTCAACCTATGTACACATAGATTAATCCAAAAATCATTATCTAACCCTTATGTTTATATAACTCGATATAAAATTTTGCTTCCATCGTTCAATGTATAAAAACTCTATATGAATATCGATTAACATTTTTTATTAATTATATCGACCCACTCTAATAAAATTTTCAGAATCGGTCCTTACCTGTAACAATATTGTATCGATTAAGATTTTTTAGTCATCATTGTTGATGACTAAAAATGACATAGCAAATTTGGACAAACTTAATAGAAATTTGGTAGATTATTTGTCGGACTATGAAGATAAAAGGTTATTTGCATTGATTGAAGTTTGAAGTGTATTTTGTAAATACATTGAATTCGGCCTCTTGGGGGTCCATTTACCCTATTTAATAGGCTCTTGTGTTGAACAACTTGACCGTCCAAGGTTATATCATCTACAGTAATGATCTAAAATTGTGTATCACCGCTCTAAGTTCAAAGTCTTTAATTAAATGTTAAGATCGGTCCAAACAGATCATTATGATGCTAAGGTCATAGATACTCACTGTCGATCTATGATTGCCTAGAAATGAAGTGCTGCCATCAGTATTGCCACCGGTCACCCTTTGAATGGTGATGATGTCGCATAAGAAATAAGTGTTTTAAACTGTAATGATTATATCTCTAAATGACAATGATATAGTTCGAGCCGGTGGTATTTTCCGACGGAGATGATGATCTACCTTTTGGGTCAAGATGGGGCCAAGCCGACCTGCGAGTTTGGACACCGACAATTATCATCACAATTGCCATTGCATCTTCGTTATAAAAGCCATGTCATTCCTAATCTATATATATATAAAAACAGAAGTGCCGTAAAAAAAAATTTCCCGTCAAAATGTACTTTCCTCTTATGAAATTCTAATTAAAGTCCGTCTACCCATTAGTCAAACATTACAGCATGCTTTTATTGATAGTAACAATTTCATTTGTGTTGAGTTTTGTGTTCATTATATCATTCTTTTTTTAAAAAAAAAATGTTGGAAAACTGAAAAGTCACTATAACCTGCCTTTTATATATAAACTTCTTTGGATTATTATCATTTTAAACATTTAAGTTGTTTTGTGTATGCTAATTACATTATTATTATGGTTTTGAAACTTAATTAATATTTGATTTTATTATTATTATTATTATTATTATTATTATTATTATTATTATTATTATTATTATTATAACAGTATTCGTGAAATGTGTGCCATGTTAAATACCACGTTAATATGGTGCAAGTAAATATCAATTACCGAACAAAGGCCGTTAGCCATGGTTAGCTCAAATCATAGATTAAAATTCTGAGTTATGAAACTCAGTAGATATTTAGATACCCAAGTAATTAATAATTATTAATAGTAAAATGAGGTAAACCAATGTTACAAAAGTTGTTCTGTATTAATTATTTCTATTTTTCTTTTAAATTTTTTTTGCACATAAAGAGACATAGTGACTGTTCGTTTTCCGAGTAGGGACGTGCAACCATTTTGAAATACTACAATTTTGTCAATATTTTACTTCAAAATCCATCATTCTACCTGCTCATCATTTTAGCAGTGTAAATAAGACTTCAAATTTGATTTATGCAAGCACATTTACAAGAAATTTGAAGACTTCGTTTTCTATTCGTCTCGGGAGAATTATTTTTGCAGGTGCAACATTTTTGTGAGTATATCGTTCAAGTCGCAATCCGGATGACATTCTAGCAATTCTGTTTCGAATACATCTGTTAATGACCATATATATATTTTTTTTGTTTCACGATTTTAACTTTTTTTCACTTTTTCTACCACGTCGAAAATAGATAAGTGCATATGGCACCGATATTTGATCTTGTACGAGATATCAACGTCAAGAAGACTAATTGGGCGCTAAAAGTGCGTGTTATCCGTGTTTATGAGCTGCCAAAGATCACAAATCCGAATGGAACATATAGCTTGGAGTTCATTTCGCATGACAGTTAAGTAAGTTTTCCTATCCCATTCCAAATTTTACATGTGAATCTGGTATTAACATATGTAATGCAACATGTTAATTGTAGATTGGAATTTAGGATATGAAAGGTAGAAAAGAATTATAAATATGACATAAAATAAATTTCTAAGGTATAATTTTCTGAAAATTATAAATTTGCTACTATAAGCCATGAAAGAAAATGTCTATATGTTTGTTTTAAAATTTGAAGATGAAAATCAGTAAATGAAAAAAAATAATAAGAATAAAAAATTAAATTAGTACTTTGAGATTGTCCAAAAACATGAGACTACAAAATATCGAGTCAGATGCTAAGTGCGTTGAATTAAATGCATTTTCTGATTGGATTGTGAGTATAGGGGATGTAACAATTGGCCGTGCGAATGATGGCCATGCAACAATTGAAATTTCGGATGATATTTTGTTACGTGGATTCGACAATCCAGTCAAAGCATCATGGATAGTATGTATCCGTTGTTTACTTGCGACGTTAATAAGGCAAATTATCTGTAAGGAAGAGCTATTCTCGCACCGACACTTGATGTGGTTGAATCTATCACTGATTATATGATTTCGCTAAATGTGGCTGAAGGAAATACTTATTTAAGTTCTGATTCAACTTGCAAGTCAGATGTCAATGTTGACATGTTACGTGACCTTCATACGCCTGAGTTTTTGAATGGAATTAGACGGTCTGGTGTGCCCAACCATCAATTGAAATTGAAGGTCGGCACTCCTGTTATGCTTTTACGCAACATAGACCATTTCGCCGGCTTATGCAACGACACAAGATTGATTATTACGAGGCTCGGAAGTCATGTTCAGGAAGCAAAGATTCTCGCTGAAACTAATGCAGGTCATAAGGTTCTTATCCCTAGAATGACGTTGACTCCATCTAATCCAAGGCTGCCATTCAAGTTTCAACGAAGATAATTTCCTCTATTGTATCATACGAAATGACAATCAACAAAAGTCAGGGTCAATCGCTATCTCATGTTGGTTTGTATTTGAAAAAATCAGTTTTTAGCTATGGTCAGTTATACGTTGCTATGTCTAGAGTTACAAATCACAAATGGTTGAAGATTTTGATTTGCAATAAGGATGATGGACAAGACAATTCAACGACAAATGTGTTTTCAAGGAACTTTTCCAAAATTTGTAGTAGTTGGAATATCGGTTTAATTTTTTTATGACAATTGTAACGCATATATGATATTTATTTCATATACTTTTATAACAACCTCAATAATCCTTTTTTAAGTCAAATGAAATATTTAATCTCAACGTTTATAAATTTATTTTTTTAGTACAATATTCGTGCATCGCACGGGTGACACACAAGTTGAACTTAATTGTCAGTATATCTATATTATAATAGTTCAAGATAATCCATTCCATATTAATGTAGGACCATTATGGTGAAGGACCACTGTGGTCCAAATAACGTAACATTGTACGACCAGGCTTATCCTATGAATTCTTATCAGGCGAAACTACAGCATGTTTGAGTCTCTTATTTATTTATTATTATTTTTATGAAATTGCATTTTAATATAGTATTTCGAGGGAGAATGTGTGGTTAAAAAATAACGAAATATTTTGAGTTTGTGTGTAATATTATTTTATTGAAAAATGTGTGATTAAAAATAAGAGAGAAAAATATATTTTAGAAATAATTGAGATCAAACAAGTCGTTTGATTGCGAATATGAAATTTGCATGGAAAAAAATAAATTATAGACAATTCAATTGCCTAGCCCTTGTTTGGTGCATATTATCAATCCAATAATGCTTTTTTTTTTTTTTATGTGATGGGAATATGTGGCTGAAAAGAAAGAAAAAATTATTGATGTGATGAAATATATTATTTTATTAAAAAATGTATGGTTGAAAATGAGTAGAAGAAGGAAAATAAAAAAAATAATTTGGCTCAAACATGGGCTTGTATTAAAATTATTAATTAAATGTATTTAATTGATTAAGTTTTCAACCTAAAAAATGTTATACTTGTCCATTTTTTATTGGTGGGTAGAGAAGAGAGTGAATAGATGAGAAAGAAAAAGAGAGAGTGAATTACCTGGAAAATAAAAAGCACTCCTCCCTAAAGATAATATTTTCCTTATTTTTGAGGAAAATATGGTCATTTGATCAAAAGTTGAAAAATATTTTTCATGAAAAAATTGTCAATCAAACACACAAAAAGTAAGAATTCGAGTAAAAAGTGACATTTTTCATTAAAAATAAAACCAAAAAAAAAAAAAAACCCTCAAGCAGTTTCTTTTTTCAATTCGCGAGATAAACATTCTCCTAATTGTTACTGGCCAAATCCAGTAAAGGTATCACACTGACCATTTAACCACGACAAGACTTTTTAAATATATATTTCTTACATAAAATAATTTTACATGTGAACTAATAATTTTTCTTACTTTTTAATCACACATTTTACGAAAATATATTTTTTTTCATAAATTATATAATAAAAAAAAGAGGAAATTACATGGAGGCTGGTGTTTAAAGTATCAAATTCAAAAATCAGGGACTAAATTTCAATCTTAAAAAATCAGGTGCTATATAAACACTCCAACCTTAATTTTTCACACAACCCCCTCCCCTCTCTCTCTTACTCTCGCCTGCCCTCCCCTCCTCTCCCCTCCCCTCCCCTCCCGTCTCCACCGCCATTTCTCCCCTCCCCTCCCCTCCCTTCCACCTCCACCTCCACCTCCACCTCCCTCTCCCCATACCCCACTCTACTTCGATTCGCAGCAGCTGCTGCTGCGATTTGCAGTCGCGATTCGCAGCAGCAGCTGCTGCGAATCTGGAATCGCAGCAGCTGCTGCGATTCTGGGTGTGGCGGATCAGCCAACCGCGACGCTGTTAGGGTGTGTGGGTGGGTTGCTTCGACGCCGTGGGTGTGGCGGATTGCTGTTGTTGGCTGTTGGTGGTGGTGGTTGGTTGGTGGTGGTGGTTGTGGTTGGCGGTTGGTCTATTTTTGTTGGGGTTGGTGGATCTATTGTTGTTGGCTGGCGGTGGTGGTTGTGGTTGGCTGTTGATGGTGGTGGATCTATTGTTGGCTGGTGGTTGTGGTTGGCTGTTAGCTGGAGGTGGTGGTTGTGGTTAGCTTTTGGTGGTGGTGGATCTATCGATGTTGGGGTTCAGTCGTGTGTTCTGTGGCTGGGTAGTTTGTGTTGGTCGATCTGTGACCTGTGACCAAGTATCGGTGGTCTGTGACCAAAATTTTTTCAATCTGTGACCAAATTTTTGTCAAGTTTGTCAATCTGTGACCAATTACTCAAATGTGACCTAAAAATTTAATAATCTGTGACCTCGAAATAATATGTGATCAACTAATTTAAAAATCTGTGACCTCAAAATAATTTGTGACGTACAAATTTTTTGATATGTGACCTCGAAATAATTTGGGATCAAAAAATTTGACGATATGTGACCAGTAAATAAATCTGTAACTTAAAATTATGAATATGTGACCATTAATCACAAAATGTGACTTTATTATCTTTATTTAATAAATATTTTTCATTAATTAAATAAATACCTGATTTTTGAATTTTTAAACTATTTACCTTATTTTTGAATTGAGGTAAAGAAAACACCTTAAATATGATTTTTTCCTATAAAAAAATATACATCAATCAAGCCCTAAATTGCACACGATCCTTATATATGTCATTTGAATTCTTAAAAATATTATTTCCTCAGGTTTTGTTTCTTATTGGCCTCCATTTTTTAAAATTCAATTTTTTAAAAAACTCATTTTCAGTCATACATGTCATTAAATTCACAAGTTTTATCATATACTTCATCAACTTTTATCAAAACTTACTAAAATTTTTTAACAAAATCAAATTGGGAATTTATTAATACCCAATTTCAAATTGATTAATATTATTTGCAATCGTGACATATATGTTACGGTTATATATGTCACGTAGAGCAACTATTATAGGGAGCGATTGCAAATAACATTATTTTTTCAAATTTTGCTTCCAATATGAAGTCAAACTCTAAATAGCTATCGAGTTAAACATTACATATTAAGCCCCTGTTTGGTATACATTAAAATTTTCATTTTCATTCTTCTACTCATTTTCAACCACACATCTTTCAATAAAATAATAATTTCCATCACATCAATAACTTTTCATTTCTTTTCAACCACACACTCCATCAATCTATTATTTCAAAATACATTTTTCCAAAATAATGTGGATCAAACACACCCTAATTAATTATAATTAAATTATCTCGTCATGCATCACGTTGTATTATTAATTATCATAATCATCATTCACATCACAATTACACTTGCATCATCACTTTAAAGCAACGTCATTACCATTGAGGTTAATTATCATTATATCAAACAAATCTATTAATTCAAGATAATCCATAGGGTCGATGTGGTCCAAATAACATAAAATTTTACGAAAATATTTGTATTTCGATGTGGTCCAAATAACATCATAATTGGAAGCCTGAGTATTGTAGCTATCGTCTTTACAACAAATACCATCGACAATCTATACAAGTGTGAACATATGATAAACATTTAATTTTCTATTTTTTTTCTTCTTGTCAGTAATGCCCTTCTATCTACTTAATCTATATTGATATTTAAAAAAAAAAATTTTTTTTTTTAATTCTTCAACTTGTATTAAACCCAACTCAAAAGGAAAAGAAAACTTTTACTTCAAGATATTTCCATTGTATTTTCTGTTTTTGAGTGTAATTTTCGTCTTTAATCTAAATAAATGTCACGAATTATTGTAATCAATTAAAAATTAGGGTAAAGTTATTCAAACAGGATCAGTGACAATGGGGGGAAAAACATGGGTATGTATCAGCACCTGTTTGGATAAAAAAATATTTTTTTAAACTGTCGAATTATTGAATAACATGTGGTCCACCTGTTTTTTTGCCTATCATTGATCCTGTTTTTGTAGCAAGCCTCAATTAAAATTAAGGACATTGTTGACAAAATCTCTTCCATAATCTCAGCTAACTAATCTCTCTATGATCTTAGCACTGTGATCTGATCCTTTCCAACATCTATTACTCCCTCATCGTAATTAAATTAATTAAGAGTGTCGGGGCAAACAAGTCCCACATTGATTGTGGGAAGAAAATAAATCCACCATATAACCCAAGTGGGTTACTCCACCCATTACTAATTGGTTTTGGTGGAGTGGGCTTGGGCCTTGAGTAATTGCTCTCAATAATTCTCTAACAGTGGTATCAGAGCCCATGTTGTGTGGCTAGATAAATCGAGGTGGTGAAAAATTCTCATGAGATGGTAGATCCATGATAACGTAGTGGGTGCTGGCTATGATGGATTATCTCGATGAGTGGTGATTTACCTCGTGAGCCTTGTTTGAGGGAGAGATTGTTGGGACAAACAAGTTCCACATCGATTGTGGGAAGAAAATAAATCCACCATATAATCCAAGTGAGCTACTCCACCCATTACCAATTGGTTTTTTATTTTAAATTTGTATATTTCAAAATTCAAATTTATTTTTATTTTACTCTGTTTGGTGGAGATTACAAATCAAATTTTTAGTAAATTTCCCTAACAAAGAACATAGTCGAGAATTTGCTTGGTACTAAAATAGTTCTTTCTCATTTAGATTAAAATTTAAATTTCAATCGATAACAAACGTGATTTAAAAAAAAAAAAAAACTGGATGTCAAAAGTTGGGGGCACCTGCCCCCAGGACCCCACTTGGGTCCGCCCATGCATACAAATGTATCCTATGAATAAATAGTGTGACAACATTACCAAAATTTGTGTGTTTATATCAAGTCAGGTGGACACGTAACAAAGACTGTTAATCTTGGCTTGTTGTGAACGGAATACTACAGTATTTTCTCCATTTCAAGTGAGCTTTGATTGAACGTCTCTCTCTCTCTCTCTCTCTCTTCCCAAAATATGTATAATTACTTTCCACCTTGGTATGGTGTTAATTTAGAGTTAGTTTGGGAGGGATTGATTTTGAATATTGATATGATGGGAAATGTGTGATTGAAAAAGAAGAAAAAATTATTGATGTGATGGAAAATATTATTTTATTGAAAAATGTGTGGTTGAAAATGATAATTGATTTACTATAGAAAAATCTAAATCCCTCCCAAACATGGCCTTACATTGAAGGTTCGATTTACAAGACTTCTGCTTTTATTTTTGTTTCTTGAAGTTATTTTAGATCAATTTTTATAAAAAAATATTTTAGTCCTATAAAATAGTTTAGATATGTTAAAAATAGCTTTTAATTTTTAAGTCTCTTTCTGGACTCAATTATTTCAATTTATAATGAGAGAAATAATATTTTTTTTTGTAGATTGTGTGATTAAAAAAGAATTTTTTAGGTTTACGTGTAATATTGTTTTATTAAAAAATGTGTGAATGATTAAAAAGAGTAATGTTATTCATTCCCAGTGGGATTGTAACCCTAATTTAGGTGGCGTTAATGTGATATTAAATGATGAGTGAAATTAAATAAGTCATTTAATTTCACCTTTCATTGAACCTATCATTTAAAGGCATATAGATTGGGGTTACAACCCCACTAAAGATGAATAGCATTACTCGGCCAGATATGAACTAAAACATTTTTTAACTTTTTAAAATCTTTACAAAGAATAATATTATTTATTATTATAATGATAAAATATCGTTGATATGATAGTCTATAAATAATGAGATTATAAAGGTCAAGTTTTATGAGAGAAAGTCATCAAATAAAGAAAAAGAATTTTAGGGATAATAAATTGTCACATAGTACATATTGTATCATCGTGATGCTAAACAACGTTACTATGAACTGGTGTCACGTGACACGACAGAGAGGAACAAATGCCGGCACATTACATACCCCACACGCCCCCCCCCCCCCCAACACACCACACGTTCTATATAACGAAATCATCGCCCCTCCCCCTCCATTGCTTTTAAAAAACAGAAGAAGAGGCAAAAGAAAAAAAAAGTTAATTATTTATTCTCCCTCTCTGCACCTCTCATATTCCACATTTCTCTATCTAGCTTGCAAACGTAAGAATTATGGACATTCGCCGGAGGCCTCCCTTACCCTCTCATTCTCACTACAATCAAAATAATAAGCATGGTACTCCTCCGCCTTCCGCCGCCGACGTGGCCGTCGATCAGTGCTCGCCCAAAGCCTCCGACGCTCTCCCCCTTCCACTTTACCTAACTAACGGCATTTTCTTCACGCTTTTCTTCTCCGTCGCCTATTTTCTTCTACAGCGGTGGCGGGACAAGATTCGTTCATCTATTCCGCTCCACGTTCTTACGCTCTCCGAGCTTGCCGCGATTGTTTCTCTAATCGCGTCATTCATTTACCTTTTAGGTTTCTTTGGAATCGACTTTGTTCAATCCATCATTTCGCGTAATTCGGCTTGGGATCTTGAAAATGACGACGAACAGCGCTTCATTGTGAACGAAGATCGCAATATTCATTGTCCCACTAAACCTAGATTAATGGAACTTCCCGAGATACCCTCGGTCTCCGAAGACGATGAAGAGCTCGTAAAATCTGTTGTTTCGGGGAAAGTTCCTTCCTATTCATTGGAATCCAAGCTCGGGGATTGCTTTAGAGCGGCTAAAATCCGGCGCGATGCGGTCCAGAGGCTGGTGGGTAGATCTCTAGAAGGATTGCCGTTAGAAGGGTTCGATTATGATTCAATTTTGGGGCAGTGCTGCGAGATGCCCGTGGGATACGTGCAGATACCGGTAGGAATTGCGGGGCCATTGTTGCTCAACGGCTGCGAGTACTCAGTGCCTATGGCCACCACGGAAGGTTGCTTGGTGGCGAGCACCAACAGGGGTTGCAAGGCCATCCTTGCATCTGGAGGTGCCACTTGTGTGCTTCTCCGAGATGCCATGACCAGAGCTCCGGTGGTGAGGTTCACATCCGCGAAGAGGGCTACGGAATTGAAGTTCTTCCTGGAGGACCCTCTAAATTTTGATACGTTATCTGTTGTTTTCAGCAAGTAAGATTCTTTCTTCAAAGTTTCTGAATTCTATTGGTGAATGGAATGTGAGTTTTTCTGCTGCCATATATGATCAGGAATTGGTTAATTTGTTTTGTCATATATTCAAATTGTGGCCGTCTCGGCATGTTGAATCATTGTCATTTATTTTGTTTGAATTTGGACAATGATGATGTGGATTGGTGTCTGATTTTGCATAAGTAACAGATTCTGGGATTTGCTGAAAAGGTGGATTTATTGCTGAATTATATTCAGATATTTGTAATTAATGATTCCCATATCTGATGGTTTTATGTTCTTTCCCCCACTGCGTCGAGTCTTTTTCAGATTCAGGTCGTTGTAAGTTATTTGTCTAAATATTTTTTTCCCAACTGCAGGGATTCTGTTTCTTCATAAGTAGTTTTACTTCCCTTTCTGCGAATGTTTTTAATTTGTATTACTTGATAATTAATTTTATATCATGCTATGTTCAGTTTTTGCAAATTGTAGTATTTTAGAACAGATTTTCATTATTTGATTTTTTAAATATTTCCAGGTCAAGCAGATTTGCTAGACTTCAAGGTATCAAATGTGCTATTGCAGGTAAAAATCTTTACATTAGATTTAGCTGCAGCACAGGCGATGCCATGGGGATGAACATGGTTTCTAAGGGTGTTCAGAATGTACTAGACTTCCTTCAAAATGATTTTCCTGATATGGATGTTATTGGCATTTCTGGTTAGTACCAATCACCTTGTTGCTTAAATTATTTCTGAAATTTTCCTGAAGTGTTCATTACGTTTTGAGGTTGCACACACGTCCAAGTGAATATTTCTTCTGGATGGTAACTTCTATTTCTTAGGCACAATTATTAGCACTAAAAGGCCGAATAGAGATTGAAATCTGTTTCTCGCCCTGTAATTTGTTTTTCAGACTATTGCTAGTTGTCTAGCATTATCATTTCTTTGAATAATTGTCTATATAATTATAATCTTTGATGGAAGAAAAGTTGATATTGAGTTCTGCTGAAGTGGTTTAGTTCGTGTTTTCACCATCAATCTATAACAGCAGATTGCAGGGACTTATTTTGATGGTTCACTGCTGGAATCTTCCTTTAATTTGTCTTCCGTGGTGCAGGGAATTTTTGTTCTGATAAGAAACCTGCTGCTGTCAATTGGATTGAAGGGCGTGGAAAGTCAGTTGTCTGCGAGGCTATTATTACTCGAGATGTGGTGACGAAGGTATTGAAAACCACAGTACCTGCTCTTGTTGAGCTCAACATGCTCAAGAACCTTACTGGCTCTGCTGTAGCTGGTTCTCTTGGTGGCTTTAATGCCCATGCCGCCAATATAGTCTCTGCTATTTACATAGCCACTGGGCAGGATCCGGCGCAAAATATTGAAAGTTCTCACTGCATCACTATGATGGAGGCTGTCAACAATGGGAACGATCTTCATATATCTGTCACAATGCCTTCCATTGAGGTATTCAACATTCCAAACAATCTTTATTTTTTTGTTGTATTTAGTTTGGTAGTCGTCAGTGTCAATGGCAGGTAACTGGATAGTGCAGACGAATTTCCTCACCAAATACAACAAATGCTTAGACAATTTGGAAATTTTTCTCTGTACTATGATCTTATATATTTTTTCTTCGAACTGGGATCATTATGTTCAATTGGTTCTGAAGTCCATCACGGTCACACACACTCCCATTTGTTTATGATTATATCAGATCTGTTGCGTCATTCCCTGATCATCACTGTTGTTATTTACAGGTTGGCACTGTTGGAGGTGGAACCCAATTAGCATCACAATCTGCTTGCCTCAACTTGCTTGGGGTAAAAGGTGCAAACAAAGAGTCCCCAGGGTCGAATTCCCAGCTCCTGGCCACCGTAGTTGCTGGTTCTGTCTTGGCAGGTGAGCTCTCTTTGATGTCCGCCATTGCAGCTGGCCAACTTGTCAAAAGTCACATGAAATACAACAGATCGAGCAGGGATGTGACGAAAATTGGCTCCTAGGACGAAAGTAAAACTCGGAAACTGTATGACATACAAGTCCAAATGAGTGTGAAAAAGGCATGGAGAAAGAGTAGTCATGATGGAGAGGGTGAGGAACTAAGAATTAACATGTGAGGCGGCTGCTTGTCACAGCTGGAAAGTCTCGGAAAGCACGTGAAGTGTGAATGTAGTTTCCCTGTCCCATTTCGAAAAGCAGTCCCTACACAATTCTGACACATCCGGAGCCTTCCTCGATCATTTGATTTTCACTCCTTTCAATTAGTGAATCAAAATTTGGTCCATGCTTTTCTGTTGTTAGTTGTTTCGTCTGTCTGTCCTTAGGTGTAGGTTTGCCTCTGTGATTCTATTTAAATGTGTAATTTTTTGTCTTGTCAACTCTTTCGTTTTGTACAGTTTGAGATTTCCCGAGAGCTTTGTTTCGTTTTATGCTCTATGTTCCCCGTAATTACTTATTGTAGTGTGTGTGAACTATAATTATCGTCCCACCCACCAAACAAGTCATTAGATCTAAGCATCTTAACTTTTGGCATTTCTTCATTTGGTACATGAATTTCATTTAAATTTAAATGAAGTAAGAAATTCATGTGATTAAGGCAATATTTTAGTACATAATGGAAAATTATGACAGCTGATTCTCTGTCATTTGTCCAATTAGAGGGCATCTAATCAAGTTCAATAAAATAAACAAAGGAATGGTTTTCTTGTGGACAGCGTATGGTTGAGGTGGCGGCTTGGGGCGGAGATATCAATCTGTCGTACATATCATTAACTGGACCACAACCTTGTTTAGAAGGATTTTGCGACTCTTGTAGAAAGAAACGTAACAAATGCAATGACATAATTCGAGGTGGCAATAAATGATTTGATGGAAAAATAATTGTGTTGAATAATATCATTGCATGAATTGCCGTGTACTTTGAAGGCATGCCATTCTAACATTTTACGAGTTTAGAAACATTATTTGTATTGTGCGGTAAGAATGGCAAAGACAACTAATGGACCTCAGTAATAGGAAACTTGATACTAGATATTGATTTTGATGACATCATTTTTTGTGCCATTGACATGGACAATAGATATCTAGTCCACTCGTTTTCACGCAAGTTAATTTCAACACGTGTAGATAGATTGCTAGTTGATAATATCTCGAATTTGAACGTGAGAAAGACTTGATAACACGAGACAAATATATTCAGACGCCGGCAAGATATATGAGCGAAAATGCACGATAAGGAATGAACAAAAAATCAAACGTCTAAATTTAGCAACAAAATATCAAACTCAAAATGAGAGAATATATCGCTTATAGTTAATGTGTTAGCATTACCCCCAAATGATACAAAGAGGGAAATATTTATAGTATTACATGTGAAATGGTGATCATTGGATGAGAGGACACGTTGCCTCCTATCCTTAACCTAAGCATTTTATTTAGGTATCAATTTTGACCCAATTAGCATGTGGCACATTAAATGTTCCTAAAAAGGGGGCAGTCACCCTATAACATATATTGACAAGACTTCGACACATTACTCATTATAAGAGTCAAATCAATCATTCCAACAAAGATTTCATGAATTCAAGGTCTTTAAATGCAGGTTGTCACTTGTCGTGGTTGAGACTTCGGCAAAGCCTCTTCACACAAGGACCACTTCGGTGAAAGTGGGCTTCGATAGAGTCTCTTGACACGGGGTATCTTCGATGAAAGTGGGCTTCGGCAGGGGCCATGCATATGGGATAGCTTCGGTGAAAGTAGGATTTGGTGCTCCAATTTGGTAGGTCATATGCACTCCAAGTGGGATGCCACATGGCTTAAGTGAACAGGTTTGGCGGATCGGCTACGTGGCAAAGTGTAAAAATAGTCTATAAAGTACATGTATGGTTATTCATGTCATGCGTTGACTTCTGTCTTGAGTGATATTTCTTTAGAGTAGGTTTTCCCATCATGGTTAGGTTTTTGAACGAAGTCCCCCAAGTCCAAGTATAGATATTGATATCATAGTTGGAGTTCGAAGTTGAATCCGATTCTCACATGTCGTCTTATGCTTATGTAGTACCGAACTGCTGAATCTCATTGTTATAAAAATAACTGAAATTTGTTTGGTGAGCCAAGTACTGAATTGCTGAAGCTCTTTGTTTTAATTGAAATAGCTAAAATTTGTTTGGTGAGTCGAAGCAGGGAAGTCCTGAACTGGTGAAGCTCCTTGTTTGAATTGAAATGAAGCATGCTTTTGGTTATAGTGCCAATGATTTGATATTTTTGCACATTACCAAGAAAAGACAATTGAATCGTTTAGACTTCCAATACACGTACAATCGTTACATATTGAATGCGCATGATGGGCACACTGCTGCATTTTGAGACTCGCCGAGGCTCATGTTGAGACACGCATCAATATAAGGCGTCTATAAGAAAAATTGTTTGAATTCAACGTCTCAGATAAAGTTAAAAATAGACGCTTTAGATGAAGTAGATCTAGATCCAATGGTTGAGCTTTGTCTTCTTTTCCAATAAAAGCTAAAAACTTGCCAATGTATAGTTTTTTACCTTTGTGAAAATCTTCAACTTTCCAGCATTCAAAAAACTTTTTCAGCCATTTCTATTCTCCGGCGACGTCACGTTCTTAGAGCTTCTTTCCGTTTAGGTAATTTCTCTATCTTTCCATCCTTTATTCCATCTTTTTTTAATTTCAATGACTTCTGGGTCCAATGCTAGCAGTGGGAGGGTAACCATTCCTAGGGTTGGGGAGCAAGCCATGTCTTGAGGGTGGTCAGACGGAGGTTTTTGGGCTATGAATGAAGGTCCCACCGATTATAAAGCGGGGTGGGGGGCTGCAAAAATCCCTTATTCTATGACCTCTACCAAATTAGTTGAACTTAGAGAGAAGTATAGAATCCCAGATTCTATAGAACTCTTAGAACCCGATGCCCAAGAATGTACATGTACGCTTGTGGGTTTTGCACGAACAAACTTTTGGCGCCATTGTTGGGGAATAATTTAATTTGAGTTTATTAGTTTTATAGTATTCAAATTTTTATTTTAGGATATTATTTACACAACTATTTTTTATTTATTTTATTTTTTGGCAGTTTATGCAAGAATCTAAAGAAATCGAGCTCTTACTAATAGACCCCGAAATCGAAAGAACCATCAGACAACGAAGAAGAGAACGGAGAGAAGTAAGGGAAATGAGAGAAATCAAAATCCGAATCAAGTTCAGAATCCATTACCACTACCTGAGCTAGTCCAGCCAAGGGTAGTAGCAAATGATGCAGAAGCTTTAGTGAGGGATTATGTGAATCCCATTCATATTCCTGTGCAACCACCTATCATATATCCACAATTTGGGTAGGTAGGCTAACTTCCACATCAGACCTGATATAGTCAACTTATTTCAGAATCATCACGACATCAAGTTCTCTGGAAGATCAACTGAAAATCCTCACGAACATATTCAAGCCTTCTTGATGTTGTGAGATATGATTAGTCACGAAGGCATATCTGCTGATGCTTTTCAACTGTGATTATTCCCTCAAACCGTAAAGGACGGCGCACAAGACTTGCTAAACTCACTAATCCCTGGAAGCATAGTTCCATGGAATGACATGGTACAAAAATATACTTTGAAATTCTTCCCACCTTCTCGAGTCTATCAACTCAAAAATGAAGTCCATACTTTCAAGCAAAGAGACCTCGAGAGCTATCCAGAAGCTTGGGAAAGATTCAAAGATTACTTCAGGAAGTGCCCTAATCTGAACATTCCTAAAGACTCTAAGATCTGCATATTTTATTCAGGCTTGAGACCTGGATTCTACAACATAGCCAATACTTCAACAGGAGGGTCAATATTGGATATTCCATTGGACAATGACTTGGACCTATTTGAGAGAATTGTACATAATCAATCCGTATAGCCAATAAACAGGGATGTGTCGAGGAAAACAAGCTACATCATTAGCAGCACAAATGGAAGCATTGACAAGGAGGTTAGACAACCTTACTCAGAATGTGAACATGGTACACCAGCCAAAATCGGTTTACGAAAATTGTGAAGCTGATCATACTACAGAAAGATGTCATTTAGCCTCCATGCATGTAATCTAGCTTGAGGAGGTTAGTTATGAGCAGAATTTTCAGGGGCAACAGAACAACCCCTACTCCAACTATATAATACGGGATGGAGGAATCATCTAAATTTCTCGTGGACTAACAATCAAAGTCAAGGACAATGAGAAAATTTTCAAGCAAGACCATTGGGATTCCAACAACATCAAAATAGAAAGCCATCAATGGATGAATTATTAACTCAGTTCGTTACTCACAGTGAGACTAATTTCCAAACCTAATAGACAATTATTCAGAACCAGCAGGCTACCATTAAAAACTTGGAAACTCAGATGGGTTAGATGATAGCTGCATTAGCGGGGAGAACTCAAGAGACCTTACAAAGCAACACAGAGACAAATCTAAGAGAACAATATTAGCAATTGAAGTTGTGAATTATACAATTATTGAGACACCATCATACAAGCCTCCTACGCCTGTTCGAGCTTATGTCCCGCATGTTCCATTTCCTCAAAGGCTTTGAAAACAACCTAAAGAAGAATTAGTCCAGACCATCACAATGAGAAGTGGGGCTCAGCTACCAGAAATCACTGTGAAGAAGAAAGGGATCGAGGAGAATCAGGTACCTACCATGGGCGAGGAACAAGTTGTTCAGTCTAAAGAATCAACGAAGGTTACACAAGAAGAAAAGTCGGACAGTCAACTGGTTAATGCAATTGTACCTATCAATAAACATACACCTCCAATCTCATTCCCTCAAATATTGTAGAACAATAAGCTGGACAAACAATACAAGAAGTTCTTAGATGCCTTCGGACAACTTCACATCAACATTCCCTTCATCGACGCCATTCAACAGATTCCAAACTACACAAAGTTTCTAAAATAGATGTTGACTAAGAAGAAAAAGCTGCCAGTATATGAAACAGTGGCTCTGATAGAAGAGTGCAGTGCAATCAATATGACCCCTCATAAATTAAAAGATTCAGGGAGTTTTACTGTGCATTGCTCTATAAGAAATTCAAATAATTTAAATGCTTTAATTGATTCTAGAGCAGGTATTAATTTGATGTCACTGTCTATCTATAGGGAATTAGGATTGGATGATCCAAAAGCAACATCAATAATCCTACAGATGGCTGACAGAACACCCAAGCATCTTTATGGAGTGGTAGAGGATGTGCTCATCAAAGTTGGAGAGAACTTATTTCCAGTTGATTTCATTATCCTTGATATAGATGCTCAACATATGACGTTAATTTTGGGGAGACCATTCTTATCTAGTGCACAAGCATTAATGGATTTTTAAAAAGGTGAAATAATCTTAAGGGTAGAAGAAAAAAACAAAGTTTCACCATTAATGCTCCACTTAAGCAACCTTCAGACGTTGAGGAATGTCGAAAGATCAATCATTGAGGAATTAACAAGAACATGATAGACGAAGGTGGAATTGTTGGGAGGGACAATAATGAAAATCTTGTAATTTGGAGGCTCAAAGATGAATTGAAGAATAACTGCCAGTGCAGCAGATGCAAGACTGAAAGCTCTCTTTTCAAACCATCATAAGTAGCCAAAACAACAAAGTCAAGCTAATGATTGTAAACAATCACTTATAGGGAGGCAACCCAATTTCTTCTCTTTCATTTAACTTTGTTTTCTAAAATATAGACATATAAATATTATTACTTTTAATTAGTATATGGTATTTTCATCCATATATTTCCCTTTAGGATATTTTAGAGTTTATTATAAACTGTTCCATGTTTTGATTGATTTTTCCTATTTTTAAGGAACATGTCACCTGAACACATTGGAAAAGAGAAAAGACAGAGCAACTGAGCAAGTGAGTCAGAAATTTCATGGCAGTCCATCCACCACCTTTAAATATATATTAGGGGAGTGCTTAATTCCATCTTAACCCTTAATTTTTAGATATTGCATGTTATATTTTTAGACATTGAAGGCAATGTCTGATATAATGGAAAAACATTGAGTTTGTATTGGTTTGTGTGCTTGTTCGAGTGCAAAAAAATAAAAATCTATTTTCAGCTTATTTATTGTTTTTGTGTGTTTGTGTGTGTTACATAATTTTGCCTACATGCATATATTTGGAATCATGTATTAGATTATAAATTATGAAAAAGTTACATGTTAAGTTTAATTTATGCTTATTTATGTGAAATTTGATATTTTTGCGCATAAAATTTACGTTTTGCATCATGAAGAAATAGTTTGATACAAAATTTGAATAGATAAAAAAAAAAAAAAAATTAGTGGACCTTAGATGCTAAATCCAAATAATCATTAAATTATACATCCTTAAACCAATTCTAAAATAATTTGGGGTTGATTGAGCTTTTGTAGGGAGACATTGAGATATATGTGAATTCAACGTGTGCTAAATTTTGTGTGGATTGTCTGAGGCTAATAATATGAAAATTAGGTTGAAATCTTAATTTGGGAGTCGATTTTTTAAAATGAGAGTTTATAAAGGGGCAATGCACGGATAAAGAAAAGAAAAAATAATAATGAATATGTGATGTTATCTTATTGTGAAACTTCTCTTTGTAGCATTTATGACTCGAGTGATTAAGTCTATAAGGGTATCTAAAAATCTGGTGCCCTATGGTCATTTGACTTGGGAGTCATCGGCTGAAAACTCACTACAATGATCATTTAGAAAGATTAAAGGAGAGGAGTCTGCACAAAACTTGTTCGTGCAAAACTTGCAAACGTACGAGATAATTGACAAGTAATAGAATTGATGAGTTAAGAGTATCGTCCCACATGGAATAAATTTAATTCAAGTTTACTAACTTTTTATGTGATTCGAATTATGTAATCAAAAGACAATTTGATTTTATTTTATGTTTAATTAATCTAACAAAGCAATAAAAATGTGATTTTTATCAATTTATGGATGATTATATTAGATCTTGAATCCGCTTATTGTTATCTATTTCAATTCTTAATTTGTAATCTAATTTCGTTCATGCATTTTTAACAATCAATAAAACTATGATATATAATTTTATTTTTTAAGACAAATTAAATCTATTCTAACCACGACCTGAATCTATTCCTAACCCGAATTCGAATGATTAGAATGCATTAAAGTTTAGATTATCTATATGATTGCACATGTGATAAATGTTATTCCTAACATCTATTGCACATATGTTAATTTTGCCGCGTTCTAAACCTATCGTGAGTCTCTCAACACTACAATAATAAACTAATTATCTAATGTCGGTCAATCAATTAAATAATATAATGGGTATGCAAAATTAATCAAGAAATGCAAGAAATAAATTAAACTACTAGTCTTGAATTAAAACAAATAACAAATATGGTTCATCTTCATCCAATACAAAAACAGATCTAGCCTAACATATTAATATATAAATTACAAGAAGAATAATGAAAAAATATCACCCGGATCATGAAATAAATCAAAAGATGTTGATCTTCATGCCCTAGGTTGAATTCTTCAAAATCTTGATGTAATTGACCTTCAATTTCTTTCTAGGGCTCGATCTCCTCTCTCAAAATATAGTAATTGACCTCTTGTTCTTAATGAATTTGATGAAACTATGGTGTATGAAGAGGCAAAAAATGTTTTTTTTTTATGTGTAGCCCTCGTTCTCTATTTATAAGAGTCAGAAAATAGGTCAAAATCTCGCTTAATTTGATTTTCAAAAGAGTTTGAATCGCGAAAGGAAACTAAAGATTCGTTTACGAAAAATGCATGTGCGCACGCACCGGTATAAGTGTTGCATGCGTGCCGTGGAACCAAATAACTCTCGGGTTGGGGAAAATAGTGCCCGCGCGCCAGAACACAAACAAAATTAAAAAAGAAAATAAATTTTGATAACGCAACTGAAGGGATCTTTTAAACTTGGAAAAAGTTAAAAATAATCTTACAGAAAGTTCCTCAAATCCTAATGTTCTTCACATTCTACATAAATATTCTAATTTAAGCTGGTCTTATTATAAGGCACACTATCTTTTATGTCCATATACATTCGCAGGTGTGTTCACATATATGTAGACATTTGTTATATTTAATTATCTATAACTGTAATTGACCTTGGCTAGTTGAACAGATGTAAAGAAAGGAAGTCCTTTAAATGTCCTGTTAGCATGGTTCTGGTTTATTCATATTGAAGGACATGTCCAAATTCCAATAGAGTTTGGGATAGCGTGCTTTGAAAGACGCATGAGCTTTATAGTGTTTCTTATAGCTTGTTTCCCTGAAGATGTTTGAGGCAGACTCCTCTCTCATTTTCCTTGCTTTGACAATAAAAACTTCATGAATATTAGGATTTCTGCTATGTTTCTTGCACCTGATGTGTACCAGTTATTATGATCTGGGATTGCTTTTATTAATCAGGATTTTAACTGTGAATATGTAAAAATATAATAAGCAGGATCATTTTCTCACTATTGGTTGCTTTGAACAGGGGTTGCAATACATCTGAGCCAGGAAATTGTTATTAATGCATTTATCGATTTGGAATCTTTTGGTGATGAGAGGAAATGCATGAGTTTTGCTAATGCCTCTGTGGAGTGGAGACACTGCCACAATCTCGACAGCGAAAAAGGAAGCAGGCAAGTACGACAGAATCCCTTCAGGAACAACCTGATAGAGATAGTTTGGAAGTGGCCATGCCCCAAATACCAGCCGAATTATCTGTGAAGGTGGCTGCGTTGGAGGCATTAGAAGCTCTTCTAACTGTGGTAAGTTTCCGTTGTAATATCTGCTGTAATCATCGTCGTATATATTGGGCGTTGAGATCTGAAACATTTTTTTGACTCACTTTTCCATTGCATAACTCGATATCATCATTGCAATTTTTTGGAGAACTGGATAAGCTTTTAGTTGCTATGTATGAACCTTAATGCTTCAGGATGCTCAGCTGATCCCCGTGTTCAATCAGTAGCCAACTCATGATTGTAATTTGCTCATTTTGCGTCACCGTTATCTCTTATCTAACTAAACCATGAATAATATGCACTACCATATTTCAGGATAGGCTTTATGCTTCTCTTTTTTTTAGTACCCAGTAATGCTCTATTTTGTTAGCAAGAAATTCCATATACTTTTATGTATTGATTGCACTAATTTTGAGATGTCAACTTTGGGAACAGTCTAATCACAGTACTTTATTTTCCGACTGGTGAAATACCTTTAAATAACAAAATTTTTAATAACTGTCTATATACGGTTCTTGCTTTCATTTGACATCAGAGCATAGCTTCATAATTGATGTTTTTGAATCTTAATGATCATACTTATGAATCAGTCGTGGTTTCCACAATTAGTAATTGATCTTGTGGGAAATTAGTTTGTCTTCTTAATTTGAAATATTTTCTTGTAATACTTTCTTCGGTCCACTATTTCCTCTTCGTCATTAAAATCTTGATTTGAAAGCGTTAATGTCTTTGAAGTTTAATAGCTATGCTTTTGAATCAGTTGTATTTCCTACAATATATTAATGTATGTAGCCCATTTTGGAAATTGCTTTTTCCTCTTAATCTAAAATATGTTATGTAACAAGAATTGTTTAACTTTTACTCTCTCTCTTAATCCTGAGGGGTGTCTCAATTGGTCAGACTTTGGGTCTGCTCCTCAATGGTCACCAGTTCGAGTCTCCGCAGGGCCACTGAGGTGAGTACCCGGCCGTAAACTTCATAGCCCCGTGAAATTAGTCGAGGTACGCGCAAATTGGCCCGGACATCCACGGTTATAAAAATAAACTTTTACTCTCTCTCTCTCTCTCGTTTTGATATGCACAAGAACATAACCATTATTAATAGGGTGGTTGGTTGAGATTTGAGAGCTGGCAAGCAAATGTGGACCATCTTCTTAATGCTGTTGCTACAAATGCCTATAAAGGGGGACGGGTCGAGGAGGAAAGAAGTATTTTTCTTTGTGATGAACCTACTCCACTCTGGGCAGACTTTCAACTGGCTTCCTTACGTGCACTTTTAGCATCTCTTCTTTCACGAGGCCGTGTTCGCTTACCATATTTATCCCTTGGTGAGCTGGCAAGCAAATGTGGACCATCTTCTTAATGCTGTTGCTACAAATGCCTGTAAAAGGGGATGGGTCGAGGAGGAAAGAAGTATTTTTCTTTGTGACCTACTCCACTCTGGGCAGACTTTCAACTGGCTTCCTTACGTGCACTTTTAGCATCTCTTTTTTCACGAGGTCGTGTTCGCTCACCATATTTATCCCTTGGTCTAGAACTTTTTCGTAAAGGTAATTTTTGTTCTTTTATATGCAATATTCTCTTTAGTTTCTCAAAAAATGGAACAAAAGAAAATGAAGTAGACAATTGCAGAGCTCAAATCTCTCTGTAGATTCAGTGGGAATTAGCTTTTGGAACTTTACTCTAGCAAAATTTGATAAAGACGTTGCGGATTATCATGTGCATTTGACTGAAACTCGGTTTTTTATGACAAGAAGCTATCTTTGATGTCCATTTATATGTACCATCCAAAATTTTTGTGAAAATATCTTTGATTATATGCTTGTTATTTCTTTTTAATCTGCAGGCATGCAAGAAATGGGATCATGCCTTGCTGAATATTTTAGAAATGCCCTCCTGGCCCTAGAAGTGCTCATACATCCTCGGGTCCTTCCATTGGAAGATTTCTCTTCCACAGGTCTGAGCTGCAAGGTTCCAAGAAACGTTCAGACCAGTATACTTGAAAAAGGTATCGTTGAGCCTGAATGATGACCTATATAAAAATTGGCTTGAAAATGATGATGATAAGGAAGAAGTTCCAATTACTAAAGGTCAAAGGAACACAGATTATACTGCAAAACCCTCTGCAGTTGTAAGAGATCATTCGTCAGTAAATCTTTTTGATAAAAATGAATCGGGGGCATTTGGATCTGGTGCCAGAATTGTAGTTGATAAAATCAATGTTATGGTTGAATTACAAGAAACGAATCGTCTTGGTGGTGACAAACCGGGAGGACATGTGCCCAGTACAGTGACTGATTATCCTTGTGGTCATACGAGTAGGGCAGTTTCCAAAAGTGATGTATTAGATCCAATTGATATTGAGATGGCTCCGGTTTGTATAGATACTGCAATGGAATGTGATACTGTAATCATTGCAATACATGAAAATGTCGAAAAGAATGTATGGGGAAGCAAAGATGGTGGATTCAATACTATATCCAATTATGAGAAAAGCAAAGTATAGAGGTGTCAATCCGGGTGGTCCGGGCCGGGTCGGCCCGCCAACATGTGAGCTCGGTAACGGCCCGCGTGAAAAAAAGCCCGCCCGCTGCAGGTTCCGGGCCGGTTACGGGTCGGCCCACAATTTTGGACTACAACTCAGGCCCGCCCGCTAACCCATCCGGGTCGAGCCCATGCGGGTCACGGGTCGCGGTTCGTTCCGGTTTGGCCCGTATGATTGTATAAATAAAATTATAAAAATATAGAATTTTTCCGGTTTGGCCCATATGGAGAGCAACTATCATTGAAAATAGGATTTTGAGAAGAAAAATCGCGAGAATCCATAATATAGAAGGATTAAAAAATTTAGTAGTGACTAGTGAAAATCGAGAAGAAAGAAATATAATCAAAATGAGGATGATATTTGCAATTGAATAATTGTAATTGTAGTAAGGTAGTAACAAGTATGAACTATGAAGTATAAATGTATAATAACTAATGAGAGTGTATTGTAAAAATAAATGTAAGAATAAATTGGAATTTATCGATAAAGGGGATGATATTACCGTTAGAAAACTTATATTACCATTAGTTAAAATTAAAAAAAAAAAAATTGACCATGCAGCAGGCTAAGCCTTTTTTTGAATTTTTTTTATTTTTATTTTTTCAAATTTTTTTGTTTGGCTCTCTCCCCCCCCTTTTTTTTAATTTTTGTTTTTTTTTTTCAATTTTTTTTACGGGTCGCGGGTTAACCGCGACCCATGGGGGTGCAACCCGCGAAGCCCGCGGGTTACACTTCTTTGGCCCGTGAACCGCCCGCAAGGGTCACGGGTCGGCCCGCGGTCCCGGTTTTCATGGGCCGATTTTCACGGGTCATGGTCGGCCCGTCCGTCTTGACACCTCTAGCAAAGTATTTACAAGTGAATTTGATAATGAATCGTCATTGTATTCAATTCTTGATATCATTTACGGTGATCCAGATTCAGAATAAATGTTAGTTTCTAGCATGTAAGAGGATGTAACAACAAATTCTTGATGCCAAGTTTTGACACTTAGGTCTTCAAGTAGTTTAATTTGAAACTTTTTTTTATTTGTACCATGATTTCCATTTAGCTTAATGATACTTTCTTGGGTATGTTGCATTTTAAAACAAAGATATTTAAATTTGGAAATCTGAACAAAATTTTGATTTACTAGAAAAATGATTTATAGTTTATGAACAGACGATATCAATTTGCTCTATGTTAAGGACCCAATAATCCCTATCACCCCTGTTTCCGCATATTGGTCTCTATTCCCTATAGGTGTAACTTAGGTCACAACACTTAGTGAGCATGGCCCAATTTTGAGGTGGCCTTTTATTTTGTAACTGATCTAAAATTCTTCGAGACTGCAAGGTTCGATAGTTGGGCTTAACACGATCCGGCTCTATGGATAATGTATAATTCATATGAGTTATTTTTTATTTACAAATTTTATATAAAAGAATTGCATAAATCTGTTAGGATAATGCATACGCAACAAATTTGTTTTAACTAGACAAACTGAAGGCAAATTCGATTATAATTTAAGTTTTTATATTTTTGAGGTGGCCTTTTATTTTGCAACTGATCTAAAATTCTTCGAGACTACAAGGTTCGATAGTTGGGCTTAACACGATCCGGTTCTGTGGATGATGTATAATTCATATGAGTTACTTTTTATTTACAAATTTTATATAAAAGAATTGCATAAATCTGTTAGGATAATGGATACGCAACAAATTTGTTAACTAGACAAGTTGAAGGCAAATTCGATTATAATTTAAGATTTTATATATTGATTGGATATCAATTTCGTCTCATCTTGGAGAAGGTCCATTGATAATTGTACAACTTATGATATCTCACAATTATTATATACGGTCACCATGCATTAGACACATAATAGAAAGTATCTTACGAAAAGAAAAAGGATAATAGACAATATATATAACAAAAGAATGTAAAACTCTTCATATTAAAACTTCGACTTATCCCTCTCAAGTTCATTGGTTGTAGCTCATACAATTTAGTCTCAAGCTCATTATTGCTTTATATCAACTTGGTTAACTACTAATAAGGCTTCATTGGCCTATTTATAGTTCTTTGTTTCATATGGACAGTGGAGATCTATTTAGTTTTATGGTATAAATTAATCTTCAAGGCTATTCCATCTAGATATTTACAAGAAATATTCTAATAAGGCTTTCATTACAACTCAATAAGTCATGCAAATTTCTCCACTTTCTTAACAAGGATCATTCTTGAATATGGCACTCCATACCTTTCTAGATTGTTCTTATTAGGGATGACAAAGTGGCTCTGACGGTTTGGGCTCGGCTCGAAAAAAGTCCCAGTCTAGCCGACTCGTGGCTCGGTGGGGCCGAGCTGAGGCTCGGGCAGAACCCATTTTGGGGCGTTGGCTCGAGCCGGGCGGCCCGTGAGCTTAAAAAATAAAAATAATAAAAAAACTTGCATGTCACTTCTTTTTTTTTCTTTTAATTTTATTTGTAATTTTTTATATATATTAATATTTAGATATTATTTATAATATGTATAAATTGCACAAATTTTAAATTCTTTGAAAAAAATTTAGGTTTGTCACAAATTAAAAAAAAAAGAGCCGGCTCGGCTCACTAAGGCTCGAGCTGAAAGCTTAGGTTGAACCTAAATTTTTTTGCCAAGTTTTTGCTTGGCTCGGGCAAAAAAAAGCTCTAAGTATTTTTACTCGAACTGAGCCCAAGCAAAAAGTTTCGGCTCTCGGCTCGTTGACACCCCTAGTTCCTACAAGTCAGGGGCAGATTTAGACATTTTTTACCGTGGATCAAATATTAAGGACGCGGGAACAAAACTCAGACACTCCAAGGACGGTAGACTTCAATCATTGGCGCTCGAGTGTGCCTTATTTGGCACCCCAAGTTTCTATCATGTCAAACATCGGCACGACATATACATGAGTTTTCTAAAAACTAAAGATGAATATACACAAAAATATAACTTGACGAATATATTGGAACAAGAAATTTTCGGAAAAAAAATAAAGATTTAACTGGTAATTTCTAATTCATGAACAAAAATGAACATGTTTGTCATTGCAACAAGTCTATTGGATTTTTCAAGTGAAAAAAAAATATTGTCATCAATTATATTTTCAAACGTGTGATATCCAATGAATGTAATAGCGAAATTACAAATTCCAACAACAATATATGCAACTATTCAAGGACGGAGTCAGGGTTATTGTTCAATATGAATGAAATTTAATTGAGGTCGGAGTTTTCGGGGCTTGAAACGTACATTAAATTTGGGCCATTAAAGATCCCTTTTGAGCCCCATATTTATGATGAAAATGCATTTTGAAATAGTATTTTGACGGAGAAAGTGAGATTAAAACATAAGAAAATGTTTTGAATTTGCATGTAACATTATTTATTGAAAAATGTGATTGAAAATAAGACAGAAAAATATATTTTGAAAATAATGGGGATCAAATGAGGGCAAATTATAGTATGCAAAATGCATTCATAAGAACACATTTTCTAAAAAATTTGAATTTATATAATTTTGATACACACCACTTAATTGATTAATTCTTGTTTGAGCCATATTTTTTTTCCAAAAAATGCATTTTGTAATAGTGTTACGTTAGAGAACGTGTGGTTAAAAAATAAGAATTTTTTTAGGTTTGCGTGTCATATTATTTTATTAAAAAAATATGGTTGAAATGTGGTCAAATCATTGTTCAAAAATATATTTTAATGAATAAATAGGGCTAAATAATATAATATTCATACTTAATGGACTATACAATAGCTTTTCCCAATTCACTCACTGTCCGATCTCTCTCTCTATGCACTCTTTCTTTCACACTCAAGCCTACACAGCCACACCCTTTCTCTTTATCTCACAGTCATGGATACAATACATACAACCAATATGTATACTGGTGGTAACAAAGGAACCCAATTGAATGGTTGCACCTTCTACAAAGTTCTTGTAGGCTGTATGACGGTGGTTAAAAAAAAAACCTCAAATTTTTTTGGAGTCACTTGACTGCACATGATCCCATGTGGGTCCACCCCTGCTACAAGTTTCTCCTCTTCTTCAAACATATGCAAAGTTTTGCTAAACTCTTGACAACTTTAGCATTTGGTTACATCCCAATACAACCTTAGATTGTGCTTGCTTCTGCTTGGGATGCAAGCAGTAATATTGCACGCTCAACTTCCATCCATGCCTTCAGCTCTCTAAGTTTGTCCTTGCAACGTTTAGCCTTCGACTCCTTGCATACAATTGATCGTATATGGTATATGTCCTGTGCATATTCTTTGCGCATCCTTAAGTTCGAGCATTAACCATATTTATAGGTTTTTGACTATGTCATGATAGGAGCGTGTCATCTAGCTAAATATAATAAGTCTAGACTAGACAGAACTTGCTGAGCTTATGTCTGTGTAGAGTTTATCAATCTAAAAACATATTAGCTCATGCCATGATTAGGCCATGTATAAGAAGTCAAAGCCCATGGAGGTGATGTAGTCCAACATTTGAGGTTGAATAGAAACATTTAAGTTCGGCACTACTCGGTTTTAGTTCAATCTGATTCGGTTTGTTTCGGTTCCTTCAAAAGTTCTAAAATTTAATAGATCCCATGAACCAAAGAGTTCCGAAATTCCATAAAAAATAAAACATATAAGAGTTATATGCACAAAGGACCACTATACTTTTTACAATATTTATTGGTAGCCGCTAAGCTTTAAAATGTCTCTGACTATCCACTAAACTTTACAAATTGTTATACCGTCCGCAGTCTGTCATCAACCACTAAAAAATAGATAGAATGTCGTGGATAATATATACTCACGTGTGTCACGTTTACCCTTTCATTTTTTTCCATGTCACAAACATTTTGTGGCAAGTAAAAATGGTTTTGGAAATGTACAGCGATCAACGAAAAAAATTGTGGAAAGTACAATGACCAACAAGATATTAAGGGGTTACTCTCTTTGTGTTTCAATTTTGTGTTTTGAGTTTTAAATTCATTTTGAATTTTGTGTTTTGAGTGTTCATTTTGAGATTGTTAAAAATGTGTTCTTTTTGACATTTTGAAAATTTGTTTTGAAAATACCCAAAACGCGTTTAAAAATTTTGGCTTGATTATAACTGAAAACACTAAAAAGGATAAATTTTTCGTTTTGTGTTTTCTTTATAAATTTTTAAGTTGTTTTCAAAAGCGCGTTTGCGAAAATAAGAAAGAGAACGCGTTTTTACTATTTTGGAAAATCAAAAACAGAAAACAACTTGAAAATGATAAAGAGAACATACCCTGATTCAATACTTTTATTTTCTTATATATGATATTATGGTTATGTTACATGTACATAATAGTTTATATACACATAATATTGTGAGATATGATTGGATCAAAATTTCTTCAACTAAAATAATAAACCCTACACTCTTTTTGACATATTTTCTTTATATAAACTATTATATAACTCTATTATGTACAAATAACATTATTCATGATATTATATGTTCAAAATACTCTAATTAAAGACGATATTAATAATATATTGATGTAAAATAATTAAAGAAACTTAAGAATCTTGAAAAATTCAATTATTTCAAAGTGATTTGTCATTTGTTTACTTAAGTGCTGAAAAAAAAAATGATACGATAAATCAATAGAGCATTACTTCGTTTCATATTTGGTTTGGAGGCTGATGCTGAAAGTAAGGGAGCTGGTGGAGGAGAACATGAGATGGTTTGTAGGTGAAGGTAAATATAATTTGGTTACAAAATGTATACTATACATCAATATATTTGAACACAAAAAATAAAATATAAGAGAGGAAGTATTGCATTAAATATCGACACTGTACTTTTCACGTTTTCCATTTATCATTGAAATTTTGCGACATGAAGTGCCAGGTGTTTATATTTGTTATCCACATCTTCCATTCTATCTATTTTTTAATAGTTGAGGACAGAATGACAGATGGTGAACGACTTGATAAGTCTAGTGTCTAGTCAGAAATGTTTTAAAGTCCAGCTATCAATAATAAATATTATGGAAAGTATAACGGTTATTTGTGCATTTAACCTCAAATATAGTGTCTAAAATATGTATATTTATTCGTGAAACGGTCTCACCAATACATTCAATTCAACCATTTCTTATCCAAATAAGCATAAAAGCATCGAAAAAATGAACCAAACATATCATTGAGTAAAATGAAGAATGTTTATTTAGTTGTTTATAAGGGTATCCATATTACAATATTTTTACACGAAAGGGGTTATAACTAATCAAAGTGTAATGCTATAAGCAAAATAGAAAAAGTCGGTAGAATTGGGCAGAACTAGGGACCAAAACCATGTGGTTCTTGATTTTCAAAATTGAAAATCTTTTAATTTTTTGTGGAACCGAACCAAACTAGACAATTTCGTTTGGTTTTTGTTCAATTTGGTCAATCTCGACTATTTTACCCATTATTAATGACAGAAATCGGATCCTCTCACCTAGCCAAGACTTTCACCCCAAATCTCCCTAGTTTTGATGTTCATATAGGAGTTAGAGATGAAATGACTATTTGAGAGATGGATATTTGAATTACATGCGTTTCTCTTCAAATGTGAGGATATTTATAGATTTTCCTCCACGTTTTGGGGTGATTTGATCATTTTGGGAGAATGACATTTGGTGGCTCTTTATTGGCTACTTAGTAACTGATTTGGTTAAGAATGTCAAGCTTTATGTGCATCTTAACAGCCTATAGCTGGCCTGTACAGAGAAGGTATTTGCAATTATTTTATGCGAGCCTCTTATGCATTCATTCTCCTCGCGTACTATGTTATACATCGCCAGGAATTCATTAAGGTTCGCAAAGTAGGTTTTTTGTAACAAATAGTCCCAAAGTCCAGTTTAATATTCATATTAGATCTAGGACTTGTTAGTTCTTTCGTTGTGTTGAGAATCTAATATTGCTCGCACATACTTTTCTTTATTAGTGGTGGATGATGTGGTTCGTATTGAGTGGACATGCTATGATTATCTCAATTTTAGTGTACACTATAGCTTTTTTTTTTCTTTTTCAGGTTAGTGTCATGTGGGTGTACCGTGTTGATCACATATGATCTTATCCATGTATTTTGGTTGGGTGCCTGTTAATATCCAAAGACCATGATTTCGAGTAGGGTTCGAATGGTCTAGATCTATTGTTGATCCAACCGATGGTTTAAACCTTTCAATTGAATCTATAAATATGTCATGTTCTTTTCTAGTTATAGATATCAAATTTGCTTATAACGGGATCTTGGGATGACCCGCTTTAAAGCAATTGAAAGCAATAACTTCTATCTACCACTTGTTCTTGAAATTTGAAACTCTACAAGGGATAGCCAGTATCAAGAGAAACCCAGTAGTCGCGCTAAAATGTAATTTTAGCACTTAAAAAAAAATAGTCCCAAACTACCTAGCGAGTAATACCATATTTATGGTGGAAAAGAAGGAAAACATGCTTGAAAATCATTTTCTAGGAAAATAATTATCTGATGCTGCGAAGGATAGGTTGAAACACATGCCAGCTAGTAAGGATAACTTTGCGAGTACTAAAGGAAGCATAGGTCTTGAAAACATAAACCAATATTGGACCTGAAATAGGTTCGCAAAAATGGGATAATTAAAGGCGAGTCTCAATCCGTTAAATAAATTCCAATTGAAATGTCAGGTCTGTTCCGTCAAAGGAATTTCAATTAAAGGCGAGCTTCATTATGCCAAAGAAACACGGGGACTAATTTTCACCCCCTAAGGATATTATTATAAAAAGGACAAGGCCATGTTCGTGTACACTTAAATGTCATGACATAAAGTAATAATGTGCGAAGTACTTATGTAGCAAGAAAGCCATGGCATGGGATAGGTTATGTTACGATGATTTAATAAAATGTCATTTGGAAAGATACGTTGTCAAAATGTGAAATCAACACAAGAACGCTATCACCGATTTCTCGTTACTGCCTCCATCTGTGCTGTCAATGCTGTTACTGCGTCCACAATATGTATACCAGTTGTTTTCCTCTGGAATTCCCTATTGCTCGACTACATTGATCAATTTTTTGCAATAACTCATAAGCATCATCCACGTCCATAGTCATTATCGATCCTCTCGCTGAGCATCTACCATGTTTTTGAACTCCTAACGTATATCGTAGTGGAAGATGCACACTTGAGCTTGCTTAGGAATGTCTAGATTGAGACATCCCTTGTATAAACTCTTGTACTGTTATCATACTTTAGGATAGCTCTCGAGGTCTTTCTATTTAAATGTATGTATTTCATTTTGGATTCGATGAACCCAAGTGGCAGGAAGAACTTCATAGTAAATTTCTGAACTGTGTCTTTCCATGACTGTATGCTCCTAGGAGGTTAAGAAAACATCCACGCTTTTGTGGCTTCCTTCAAAGTGTGAGGGAATATATGCATTAGAAATGTATCTTGTGACATTCCTTCGTGCTTGATAACTTCACACGGCATGATAAAGGCCTGTGTATGATCATGAGGATTCTCCGTGGCCTTTCCGCAGAACCTGATGTCATGATGATTCTATAAGTGGTTTATGACATCTGGTCGGATGTGGAAGTTAGCTTTTCCAAAGGGAGGGTAGATGATCAGAGGTTGAACTGGAGTGGGCATTGAATTAACATAATCCCTTACTAATATTCGTTCATCGTTGGCAATAGGTATTTGTGGATCTAGTAATGGTTGCTGAATCGGATCTTGAATTTGATTTTGATTATTGGCCATTACCTTTGCTTCTCTTTGTTTTCTTCTACGCTGTCTGAACGTTCTTTCGATCTCGAAGTCTAGTGAAGCTAGATCGATCTTGTCAAAATCTTGCATAAACTGATAAAGGCCTGCTAAGTGTAAAACACGAGAATATTATGTATTTCAACAAAAAACTAAAAATAACAAAAGCATAAAATAAAAAAAAATAAAAAAATAAAAAAATTGAACTTAATATAAATTACTAAATTAAAATTAAATTCATTATTCCCCGACAACGACGCCAACAATCTTGTTCGCGTGAAACCCGCAAGTGTACGTGATCATTGTAAAAGTAATAAAATTTGTAAATTAAGAGTACCGTTCCCATGAGAAATAAAGTCTAATTCGTAGTTTAATAGCTACTATTAAATTCAAAGTGTGTTGACATCAAACAAGTTCTGATTTGTTTGTTATTTATACTAATTATATTATAAGAAAGCCATAAAAAGTGATTAAATCTAGGCCTTGTATGGGATGGATTAAAATCGGATTAAAATTGAAAATATAGTCGTTATTGTTGACTTTTATTAGACGAGTGGGACCCAATAACGGTCATATTTTCAATTTTAATTGACTTTTAATCCCTCCCGAACGGGGCCCTAATATGAATGCTTATATTGGATTTATATATCCCCTTATTTTCATTTATTTCAATTATCATAATTAATCTATTCAATTCATGCATTTTTTACAATCGATAAAGTTAATATATTAAATACTCTTTTCCAAGACACACCAACCTATAACTAATACGAGATGATCATATTCCTAATCCGAATTCATATGAAAGTCAATAAAATTACATATGTGAGAGATATTATTCATAATACTAACTACACATGTTGATTTTTACAAATATGTTTTTGTTTAAATTTTGAGAAATATGTATAAAATTCAAGGTATGTAATTATGATTTTAATATACATATCTATAATATATTCAATATTACATCAAATGATAATTATTTTTGAATGATTATAACCTTATTACAATTCAATTATTTCAACAATACCTTACTTTCGTTTTCAATATGTATTTAATTTACAAATGGTAATAAATACTACAAAATCCTTATTCATGTATGTATTTCTTGTTATCCATTCTTAATTAATTAAGATTCACATTCATTTAATTAATATTAATTAGAATTTCAAATTCACATTTCCGTCCATGTCCTTATATTATTTAATTAATATTAATCAGAATTTCACATTCAAGAATGCAGTTCATTATTCATGTCAATATATGTTAATTAACATCAATTTCGCTTAATTGAAAATTAAATTATATTCATTTAATATAAATGATTTAACATTCATTGTCACGTATATATTCTTTAGTACTAATTCTAAATTAATTAACATTCACATTAATTCATGTATAATATTTGTCATTCTAATACTTACATTCAAGTATGTATTTTTCTATTTACACGTATGTATAATAATTAATATTTATTTACAGAAGCTTACATTTCTCTCATATTTAGATCAAATGGATAAATGGAGGGTCAAACATTATTGTCACATAATTTATAACTTATTTCAGAATAACGAGCAATACACGTTCAACTTAACTAATATATATAAAATTCAAAGAATGCATTATTTTATTTATTTATTAGTTTAACATTTAAAATAATGTTAAAAATTAGAAAGCAAATAATTACACATATGCTTCGCATAAGCATGTATTTGTTTATATTCGATCGAAACGCATTGTCAAGTATTAGGTAATTGAATATTAGATGGGCTAGTTTTTCATGGGGTTAATCAAAGGGAAAAGTTTATGGGTCAGGTGTTTACTATTCCGAAATTAAAAATCAGGCCCAACAGTTTAAAATTACAAAAATCAGGTTTTTCTTAAATTAATTAATTACATTTCATAATTATTATATTAAATTAAATATTTAACTGTAATATAATAAAATCACCCCACCCCACTCCACCTCACCCCACCTACACCACCACCATTGCTCCGGCTACTACTCCGACGACCGGTGACTGCTCCGATCTGGCGACCGGTGACTGCTCCGATCCGGCGATCGGCGACTGCTCCGATCAGGCGACTTTTTCGAGGTCACAGATCAAGAAATTTGTAGGTCACGGGTTATTTCGAGGTCACAGATTCTTGTTTTAAGTTACAAATTATCAATTTCAGTGAGTCACAGTCACAATTTCGAGGTCACAGACACCCACCTAGGTCACAGGTTGAAAAAAATGGTAACTTTTACATGTCACGACTCTGTTTCAGAGTGAGTTACGGACGACCACCTAGGTCACAGACACAAAAAAAGACAACCACAGTTCAATATCTAGGTCACAGACACCAAAAAAAGCTAGGTCACGGACCAAAAAAAAAAAAAAAAACCACCACCAGCCCGACCACCGATAACACCGTCGACAACCAACAACACAGAGATCCGTCGACAACCAACCACACAGACAGATCCGTCACACCACAACTGAGAAACCACTACAAAATCACCACCACCAGCCCGACCACCACCTAAGCATTTTCATTTTAAAAAAAAATCACAATGTGCAAATCACCAACAATATTTGAGAATCAATAAAAACCCAATATCACCATAAATCAAAAACTCAAGATCTGGTAGTAGGAAAAAAAAAAAACAAAAAAACAAAAACAAGATCCGGATCTGGATCTCGATTCGGCAAAGAACATCGCCGGCCAAGAATTAGCCGACGTCGCCGACAAAGAATGTCAAGGACGGCAAGAATGACAGCGGCAATCACGCTGTCATTGCAGACGGCAAAGAACGTCGCAAAGAACCGCGACATCGCCGTCGCGACGCCGTGAGCAGCGTCGCAGGTAGCTGCACTACCTGCGACGTTGTTGAACGGCAGCAACGTCGCCGACGTTGCTGCCGTTCAGCAGCAGAGGATGGGGGGAGCAGAGGATGGGGAGGGAGAAGGGAGGGGGAGAGGAGGCGGGTGGTGGCCGGGGCAGACGTTGGCAGTGGAGACGGCGGTAGAGGTGGAAGAGATGAAATGGAATGGAATGGATTAAGTTTTGGTTAGGGTTTTATATTTAAATGAAGTTGGTGGGGGTAGGTAGTAGGGTGGGTATATATTTAATTTAATTTAAAAATATTATTATTAATATTAATTGTAAAATTAAAACCTGATTTTTGATTAAATAAACTAAAAACCTGATTTTTTAAAAGTTAAAAGTAAACACCTTGTTTATGGTAATTTTCTCTTAATCAAATTTGAAACATTGGGCTTGGGCTGTCTAAATTTGAAACAGTGGGCAGGCTTAAACCACCACGGGCTAGGCGGTGAGTGCCAGTAATTTGCCACGCATTCTGCGCTGTCATTCAATCCTTCCCCATCACAACCTCCTCCTTTTCCCTTTCAAACGATTAATTATGCAGCAAGAATTGATTTAAATCAATTATTCAAACCTCAATCTGAAAAGAGAGTAAACCCTAAATTCTGTATTCGTAGTTGAAATTAATAGCTGAATTGAGATTCCTAAAGACCCGCCAACATGACAAGTAGTTGGAGGAGAACATATGGGAATGTGAAGTCCTTTGTTGGGAATTCTATGGGAGGCTTAAGGGGAGGCAGTAATTTGGCCTCCTGGGTCGTCGCTGGAACTCTAGCTTATTTCCTCTGGGTCAGGCCTTCACAGCAACTCAAAAAAGAGCAAGAGGCAACTGCTCACTCTCTATGTCACTTTCAATTTTTTACGACTTTGATGTTTATTTTTGTAAAAATTTTTGTTTTCGCAGGAGAGGGCGGCGTTGGCGGCAGCTTCTGATCCTTATAAATATGTCGAAAAGCGCAAACCGATTCCGGATCCTCAGGTACTGCATGAATTTTAAGATTTGTCGATAAATTTTTTGTTTTGATGGAAATTGGAATTCACGGGAGTGTAGTTGTAAAATTTGGCAGGAAACTGGGTTGAGATATGGGAATAAAAACAAAGAGAACAAATCCGGGAAATGAATTGAGTAAGGTTAGATAGGTTGCAACTGCTGAAATGCTGTGGATTAAGTTACTGTATGTTATACACAAATACATACCTGAATGCATTGAAATTTTTTAATCAGTTGTTTATCCGAGTGGCAGTTCGAATAAGTGATAAAAAGAAAATGGAGCGCCGGATATATGTTAATGTTTTTGTTTAGTTGAGTTAATCAATCAATTTTCTAGTATGTGATTTGCTTTTACTTTCTCGCTGAGAAGAACTATAGTACAAATTTTGATGGTTACTGAATCACTATACATCGTTATAAACTTGGAACATGTGATTGTTGAAACCCAAAAAAGAGTATGTTCGAAGAAATTATAATTTGTTGAGTGCCAACAACATGCTAGTATAAATGAATAATCCATTTAGTCAGAAATGAAGTACAGCAGTAAGCTGGTTGATTCAAAATTACTTGGAGAGACGATAATGACAGCATCATCATAGGAAGTTTCTTCAAATCTCAACTACTCATTTGCAAAACTTGAAACCATGATAGGGCGCTCACCTTTCAATCCTTGCTGAACTGTGGTGTGATTTTGTATCTTTTCAATATGAACTGGGATGTTAAGGTTACAAGTTTTTTCCCTTCTTTGATCTTCCAGGTGATCTCATAATTACCTGACTACCAGATTAAACATCAGAATCTTCGAAGCTAACCATTAGTGATTTAGTGCTGACACGAAAACGTAGGCATGCCAGAAAGGGGAAATCAGAGTTTCTTTCATATTTTTCTCTTGGAGAAATTGTGAGTACATGGCTTAGATGCTCTCAAAGATAATTCCAGTTTTTTAACCATGCTTGTGGAGATAATAGATGAAATTTATTTGACCTCTTTCCCCCACGGAGACTTCAATAATTTCTAAAATTTTGCAAAACTCCATTACTAAGCCCCCATTTACTTTGAATCATTTTATCGATTTAGTTAAAAAACAAAAGATTTACTCATCTTTGAAATTTAATATGTTTGATTATAGCAAAGAACTGATCGAGTTATAAAGAATTTTAGAAGTTTAAGATGATTTTGTAATCACTTTTTCTTAATTGATTGTTCAAATAAGCATAATGTTATGGAGGAAGCACTTGGGGTAAAAAGGGAAGAAGAAGCTCAGCAAAAGAGAAAACCAGAAGGAAGAAATTGGAAATGGAATTTACTGATTTTTGAAATGGGAAACGGTGTTGTTTTGACACTTACAGAAACGGCGTCGTTTTATCAAATTAAAATTGTAATAATGGAACACGTTTTTTACCTTACATTTCTGTTGTTATCACGCTTTCTCTTTGCTGGAGTGTATATATACACTTGCCATGTATTCTCTGCGGATCATTCACGTGAATTTGTTATGAAATTTTAGTTATTGTTGGATTGATTCTTCAATTCAGTTTATCTCTCATCTCTTTTCAATTTTGCGTCATTCCTCCCCCCCCCCCAATTTCTGTTTTCTCTTTTGTTGACCAGCTAATTAATCAGCTGGTTTCTGATGCAAAAGTGTTACAGTGAAGGAGCTGAAAATGAGGACGAGCTGTGACAAATTGGTATCAGAGCAGACGTATATTACTGGGAAATGGATACAAGGGCAAAAGCAACTGATGAACATTTGAAGAAATTGGATCTCAAAGTGGCTGATTTGGGTACAAATTTTAAGGTGGTTACTAGCCAATTGGAAAATAAACTTGAATCTACATACCAAACTCTTCGAGTATTGAGTGTAGGCAAGAGAATATCGAAGATGCTGTGCTGGATTTGAACAAACAAATATGAAAAGATTGTTGCATTTATGGCCCAAATTTCTACTGATTTGAGAGCCAACCAGAAGAACAAAGGGATGGAGGAATCTATAGGTGATTTGAAGTTTGGGAGTGAATCTTACACACCAGGAGGCAACAGTATGGAGAGTAGTGTTATTGCCAGACGGGAACTGAAGGGGAACACTAGGTTACCTAAGATAGATTTCCCTTGGCGGAGAAGGACTGAGGAAAGCCAGGAAGTATTTCCAGCTGCATCAGATCCCAGATGAACTGAGAGTGGGAGTGGCAGAAATGTACCTGAAGGGGAAGATTGATATATGTTTTGATGGGTTCATAGTCAGTCACCCAGGAGCTAGTTGGACTTTGTTTTCGAAGAATTGTGCAAGAGGTTTGCAGAAATTACTGTAGAGGAGGTAGTAGAGATCTTCAGTAAGATCAAACAACTTGGCTCCATAGAAGAATACCAGGAGAAGTTTGAAGAACTAAAGTCACAAGTAATGGTAGCCTTACCACATGTCCCTGAATCTTACTATATTGCTGTATTTACCGATGGATTAAGAGGAAAGATTAAATTCATGGTGAAGATGATAAAACCCAACATACTGGCTAAATCATTTGAGGTGGCTAGCCTACAGGAATCTACCATTCAAGCCATAAACAAATACTAAAAACCTACGAGTTTCACACCTAACAAGTGGAAGCCTTACCCTCCAAAACCTCCTGAAGAAACTAAACCCAAATAACCATGGCCAAAAACGATTAAACGACCAAATCATTATAAAACCATCACACCTACTGACTTCCAAACCAAGAGAAATTGGGGCTGTGTTACAAGTGTGATGAGAAATACACGGTTGGGCATGTGGGTAAAAATAGAGCATTGAATTTCATATTGGTGGATGAAGAGGAGGATAAAACTAAAGAGGAGAATCAGATGACGAAGAGGTGATGGAAATATCTATCAACACCCTAGCTGGAAACCCAAGGCACAGAACTATCAGAATTCCAGGAACTATCAAGGGAAGGAATATATCTATTTCAGTAGATAGTGGGAGCACTCATATCTTCATATACGAGAGGCTGGCCAAAGAGCTGGATTATCCTATAGAGGGGACTAAAACCATGACAGTGAGGGTGGCTAATGGTGAAAAACTGGAGAGTAAAGCCTTGATTCAGCCATTGGTTTGGAAGGTTCAAAACTGGGAATTCCAATATAGAATGAGAACTTTGAAATTAGGAGGTGACATGGTGCTGGGTGTTAACTGGATGAGTCAATTTGGGCCTGTCACATTCGACTTCAAACAAGGATATATTAGGTTCAATCATGAACATGAAGAGATAATATTAAGATGTGACAATTCAGAGCCTTGGGTAATGATGATGGAAGTGGAGGAGATAAGCAATTTATTCAGAAAGCGACGGTATGGAGTTATGGGGTAATTATATGCCATCACTGAGAAAGAAGGAGAAGAGATCCCAAACCAAATCATTGAAGTGGTTGATCAGTTCCCTGTACTGTTTGAGGAACCAAAAGGATTGTCACCTCCTCGAACCCATGATCACCACATACCCTTGAAGGAAGGTGCCCAACCTTTCAAGATAAGACCGTATAGATGCCCTTTCATCCAGAAATTTGAAATTGAAAAGCTGGTTAAAGAAATGCTGGATAGTGGCATAATCAAGCACAACAATAGCCCCTTTGCATCTCGAGTTTATTGGTCAAAAAGAAGGATGGATCATGGTGGTTTTGTGTGGATTACAGTCAGTTCAACAACCTCACTATCAAAAATAAATTTCCCATGCCTCTGATTGATGAGCTTTTGGATGAGTGGAATGAATCCAAGTTCTATTCTAAAATTGACCTAAGGGCAGGGTACCACCAAATCAGGGTTACAGAGGCTGACACCAAAAAAATCGCCTTCAAAACTCACCAAGGCTTGTATGAATTTAGGGTGATGTCTTTTGGCCTCACCAATGTCCCTGCCACTTTTTAGAGCCACATGAATGAGGTCTTTAAGGATCAACTAAAGGATTATGTGCTGGTGTTTTTCGATGATATTCTGGTTTACAGCCAAGATCTAGTTTCACATTGCCACAATCTCAGATCAGTCCTCGAAATCCTACAGAAACATCAGTTTTATGCCAAGAGATCCAAATGCAGTTTTGGCAGGAACAGGTGGAATATTTAGGGGCACATCATCAACCAACAGGGGGTAGCAGCAGACCTTATCAAAGTTGATGCCATGAAGCAGTAGCCTCGACCAATGAACATCAAGCAGTTAAGGGGATTCTTAGGCCTCACTGGTTACTACAGGAAATTCTTTAGAAGCTATGGAATCATAGCCAAACCTCTCACTGACCTGCTTAGGAAGGATAATTTCCATTGGTCAGAAAAAGCAGAATCAACTTTTGTTTTATTGAAAGAAGCAATGAGTTCCAACCCAGTGTTAGCCCTCCCTGATTTCAGCCAACCTTTCATAATAGAAACGGATGCTTGTTAAGGGGGCATAGGAACAATTTTAATGTAGGGGAGATGACCTTTAGCCTACTTAAGTAAGGCAATTAGCGTCAGAAATATGGGCTGTCTATTTACGAGAAGGAGTTACTAGCATTGGTAACGACAATATGTAAGTGGAGGCAATACCTAGAAGGTCACCACTTTGTGGTAAAGACAGATCACCAAGCACTCAAGTACCTACTTGAACAAAGGATCACAACTCCCCTCCAACAGAAGTGGCTTACCAAACTCGGCCTCAGCTATGAGATTGTTTATAAAAGGGGAGTGGATAGTGTCGTTGCAGATGCCCTCTCAAGGAGACATGATGGGAATCCCGAATGTTCACACATCACAGTAGTCAAACCTGTATGGATTGAGGAGGTTATAGGGAACTATAAGACGATAAAGAGGCAGAAGAGAAGATTCAGTCACTACTAATAAGTCCAAACTCTAATCCTGATTTCACTTATGAAAATGGGTTGTTGAAGCATAAAGGGAAATTATATGTTGGAGTTGGAGGTGACAATCGATCTAAACCAATTCAGAACCTGCATGGTTTACCAGAAAGAGGCCATTCAGGTGTTCTTAGTAGCCTCCATAGAGCAAAACAGCTGTTTTATTGGTCAAAGATGACACAGGAAATCAGACAGGGGTGCTGCAATGTGGTGTGTGTCAAAGATGCAAGGGAGAACATGTACCTTACCCAGGACTACTGCAACCCTTGCCTCAACTTTTACACTCATGGAGCCACATCAGCGTGGACTTCATTGAGGGACTACCTAACTCTGGAGGAAGAAACACCATTCTGGTGGTGGTGGATCGATTCACAAAATATGGACATTTCTTAGCCTTGACACACCCTTTTACAGCCTCATCAGTGGTACAACTATTCCTCGACAACATATACAAGTTGCACGGAATGCCTCTAAGTATAATCTCTAATAGAGACAAGGTCTTCACCAGCGAATTCTGGCTGGAGCTCTTTCATCTCCTAGGAACTAAATTACATTTCAGCATCACCTATCACCCTCAAACGGATGGGCAAACTGAAAGGGTTAACAAATGTTTGGAAATGTACTTAAGGTGCACAATTTACCAACAACCTAAACGGTGGGGAAGGTGGCTGGCTTTGGCTGAATGATGGTATAACACCACCTATCACACTGCTATAAGATTGACCACGTTTGAAGCTTTATATGGAATGAAACCACCTCAGTTGGCACTAGGGCCCTATCAACAGTCTAATGTAGTTGCAGTAGATGATTTGCTTCAGGAAAGATATAAACTAGACCAAGGAGAATCTATCACAGGCAAGGGCTCGAATGAAACTCTATGCTGACAAGAAGCAAATGGAGAGATCCTTCGAACATGGAGATTGGGTTTTTCTCAAGCTACATCCTTGTACTCAACAATCAATGGAACACAGATCTCATCACAAATTGAATGCTAGATACTTTGGCCCGTATCAGATCGTTAAAAGAATTGGGGAAGTAGCTTACCAGAAGGGTCGAAAATTCACCCAATTTTCCATGTGTCTTTGTTAAACAAGCAACTTGGAAATAACATCTTGCCAGTTTTGCAATTACCAGAAGGAAACCAGATTTTACATTCGAATCATCAGCCTCTTTCTATTCTACAAACTCGAATGGTTCAGCCGAAAAATCATCGGGCAGTCTAGTGGCTTATACATTGGTCAGATTCTTCACCAGAAAGTGCAACTTGGGAGGACTCCAAGATTCAGTTTCCTGTATGTAGATCTTGGGGACAAGATCAAGGTGAGGGGAAGGATTGTTATGGAGGAAGCACTTGAGGTAAAAAGGGAAGAAGAAGCTCAGCAAAAGAGAAAACCAGAAGGAAGAAATTGGAAACGAAATTAACTGATATTCGAAATGGGAAACGTTGTCGCTTTGACACTTACAGAAACAACGTCGTTTTATCAAATTAAAATTGTAATAATGGTACACGTTTTTTTACCTTACATTTCTGTTGCCATCACGCTTTCTCTTTACTGGAGTGTATATATACACTTGCCATATATTCTTTGCAGATCATTCACGTGAATTTGTTATGAAATTTCAGTTATTATTGGATTGATTCTTCAATTCAGTTTATCTCTCATCTCTTCTCAATTTTGCGTCATTTTCCCCCCCGAAGTTTTGTTTTCTCTTTTGTTGAGCTGCTAATTAATCAGCTGGTTTCAGCTGATTTATGTTGCAGAAGTGTTATGGTGAAGGAGGAGCTGAAAACGAAGACGAGCTGTGACACATAATCAAGGCATATACGTCGAACCAAAATGAAACCTTGGTTGTATTGAAAGATGTAAATTGGCTTTTTAAATTTTTACAAGAAGCATGTACTTAGTTCATTAAAGTTTGCAATGACAAAGTTGTTCATTATAATGTACTTTTCCGGCTTTCATATAATTTTACATCTGCACCTGCACGTTTCTTTATTTGTTTCTACAAATTTATTTTCTGTTGCAACACAAATAAATTACTTCTTAAAATCTTTGAACTTTGACTTAATATCTTATATTGAGAATGAAGATGTCTAACAGATTTCAGTTTGACTACGTTAAACATTCTGGGGAGTTATGCAAACCTTTAGCTGAGGTTTATGAAAATATCAGTTCAAGAAAGTCGTTCTAATGAACAATGTAATGAGGTACTAGTAGCTCGGTAAAGTGACTTCTCTTGCCACCTTCTGGTTTTATTTATATATATACAAGCATTTCGGACTTGCGGCCGATACTTTTTCTTCTATAAATCAATCTACTGGATAATCCAAGGCAGCGTTTCTTGTTGTTTAGAAAACAAAAATTATTTTTGAAAACTGATTCATGTATAGCTGTATTTGGTGTCTGATTTTGGAAAGACTTGAAAGTTTGAAGTGGCAAATGATTGTGGTGAGAGCCCTGATTTCACGGGTTACCTTTCTTCTTAGCACAGAAAGGGACACCGTGCGGCAGTAGTCTGCTCCGTTAGACTACCTTCCGCCTTCTCTCGGTTCTTTCGGGACGAAAAGAAATTTGATTACAATTCAATGAAAGCTTGCAACATAAAATGGAAATACATTGAACATGACTTGATCATTGATTGCTAGAAAGCTTGAAATTACAATGGCTAGTGCAGGGGGCGAACACTAGAAAATTTGAAAGTTTTTTGAAAGACTAATACCCCCTATAATAGACTTAGCAACAAAAACCCAAATGACACCAGTAGACGTCTTTTGGCCGAGGAATCATACTAAAATTTTTCTAATTTACAACTATTTTACAATTAAATGAAATATTTACAATGTGCTGCCGAAGTTGGGCAAACTGCGGCTGCAATAGGGTCACGGGGCTTAAGTAAAGCTACAATCCGTGACATTCTCCCCCACTTGTGTTGGCGACGTCCTCGAAGCCATCAATGAATGATATGCTTCAATCAATGGTTTGAAGGCGTCAAGGTCTTTTTTGCTTTCCCAAGTATTCTCCTCGCTGCTGCATCCTCTCCATTTGTCCAAGTACTCTTGATGATATTTTCTAGAAGCTCGAGTAGTACGGTGGTCAAGAATCTCTTCAGCGACCTTCTTTCCAGCTCTTTTCAGTTCAAACACAGGTCGTTTTGGTTTATTTCTGGATGCATCCTCCTTGTCGGCAAAGTATGGCTTGAGTACGCCAACATGAAGGACTTTGTGGATTTTACACCATGAAGGGAGTGCAACTCTGTATGCAACCTTGCCAACCCTCTTCATGATGGGTAATGGTCCAATATATTTCGGCATCAATCTTGAATCCTTCCCTCTTGTCAGTTTATAGCAGCATTTGTCAGGGAGTTTCACCATTACCAGATCTCCAACATCAAATTCAACGAAACGGCGCTTAAGATCTGCAGACTTCTTGTACCGTTTCTGAGCTTTCTCAAGATAACTCCGAGCAATTTCAATGTTTCGTTTCCACTCTTGAGAGAAGCTTTTTGCTTGAGGTGACTTGGTACTTTGATCGATGTCCACAGTATGAGGGAGTAGCAGTTGCTGGCCAGTAGTAATCTCAAAAGGACTCTTATTGGTGGAAGAGCTCTTTTGGGCATTGAAACACATCTGAGCCGCATCCAAAAGCTTCACCCAATTTTTCTGTGAAGTAGAGATAAAGTGCCAAAGATATTCTTCCAGCATAGAATTAAAGCGCTCCGTCTGTCCATCAGATTGAGGGTGAAAGCTAGAGCTCATGCTCAATGTTGAACCAAGGAGTTTGAACAACTCGGTCCAAAATATGCCAGTGAATCGAGGATCCCGATCACTGACAATGTCTTTAGGCAGTCCCCAGTATTTGACAATATGTTTGAAGAAGAGTTGAGCTGTCTCTTCCGCTGATACATACTTAGGTGCTGCGATGAAAGTTGCATACTTCGATAGACGGTCTACCATGACGATGATGGTGCTAAAATCTCCAACTTTTGGCAAATGAGTAATGTAGTCCATCGATACACTCTCGAATGGTCTAGTTGGGATGGAAAGGGGCTCTAGCAAGCCTGCCTTTTTCTGATGATCTGACTTATCTTGCTGACACACAAGGCAAGTTTTCACATAAGTAGTAATGTTGTCCTGCATCTGAGGCCAGTAGTATGCACGCTGTAGTAGTGCAAAAGTGCGTTCCTCCCCAGGATGCCCTGCCCAGATCGTGTCGTGGCATTCCGTGATTAATGACTTTCTCAAATCTCCACCTTTAGGAACATAAAGGCGGTCTCCTTTAGTCTTTACTAGGCCCTCATCGAGCCAGAACTGACGAGTTTTTCCCTGCTTGATGAGGTCGACCAAATACTGAGTAGCCGGGTCCTTATTCAAAAGTGCCCGACTTTGGTCCCTTGTGCTTGTAGTAACTGTGCTCCCTGAAAGAGCAGCCATAGAGAAAATGGTAGCCAAGTCGGCCCGGCGACTGAGAGCATCAGCAACATGATTGCTAGATCCAGGACGATACTCTAGCATAAAATTGAATTCTGAAAGAAGTTCCTGCCAACGTGCCTGTTTACTTGATAATTTCGGTTGGGACATGAAGTGACTCACTGCGGTATTATCTGTCTTCACAATAAATGGAGACCCAAGCAGATAGTGACGCCATCCCCTAAGGCAGTGGACTACTGCCAACAACTCCTTTTCGTGCGCAGAGTAACGACGTTCTGTCGGATTCAGCTTTCGGCTCTCATATGCTACCGGATGTCCTTCTTGCATAAGGACCCCACCAAGTGCAAAGTCTGAGGCATCGGTATGCACTTCGAAAGGTTTAGTCATATCCGGCAAGGCTAACACCGGGTTCGTCCACATAGATTTCTTCAACCTTTCGAAAGCATTTTGGCATTGGGACGACCAGTCCCAATCCTTATCCTTCTTTGTCAATTCTGTAAGGGGTAATGCAATTTCTGAATATCCCTTCACAAATCGGCGATAGTAGTTGCATAGCCCGAGAAATGACCGCACATCGTGTACATTCTTTGGTGGTTGCCAATCTTTGATGGCTGTAACCTTCTTCGCATCCATGCGTATTTTGCCTTGCTCGATGATGTGTCCCAAGAAGCTGATTGACGTCTGAGCGAATGAGCATTTTGATGGCTTGGCGTAGAGTTCATTCTCTCGTAGTCGATTAAAAACCCGCCTCACATGTTGCACATGTTCCTCCAATGTCTCACTGTAGATGACTATATCATCCAGGTACACTACCACAAAATCATCCAAAAACCCATGAAGTACCTGATTCATCATCGTACAAAATGTTGCTGGAGCGTTAGTCAAGCCAAAAGGCATCACTTTGAATTCGAATGCTCCATACCTGGTTACCACCGTAGTCTTAGCTTCATCTCCTTCCTTGATCCGAACTTGCCAGTATCCGGACCTGAGATCAATTTTTGTGTAGTACCTAGCCCGACTTAATCGATCGAAGCAATCAGCGACTAGCGGAATAGGATAACTATTCTTTACAGTGATCTTGTTTAGGGCTCGATAGTCGCAACACATTCTGAGGGAACCATCGGCCTTTTTCTGAAATAATACGGGAGCTCCATATGGTGATTTCGCAGGCACGATAATCCCACTTTCTAACATTTCTCCCAACTGTTTCCGAAGCTCTTCAAGCTCCGGCTGAGACATACGATATGGTGCCCTGGCAGGAGGCTTGGCACCGGGAATGAGTTTAATCTCATGATCAATTGCTCTTTTTGGTGGCAATTTCTTTGGTAACTCTTCTGGCATGATGTCCTCAAATTCTTTAACAAGTCTTCTTACAGGTTTCGGAATAGGACCAGTTGCTTCTTCGATCTCTTCTAGATGAAGAGTGCACAGGAATGAGGGTTCATTCCTCTTAAAACCCTTGCTAAATTGCATGGCTGAGATACTCTTCTCGCCCATCTTCCCACATTGGGTAGTGATGACGCACGGCTTACTACCCATCATCATTAATGAATCAGCATACGGCAACACTGCTGTCTTAGTATCCCGAAGAAATTCCAATCCCAGAATGAGCTTGAAATCATCCATTTGAACTGCCGATAAGTTTGTCCTTCCTTCAAACGGACCTGCCTTGATTGACACTGATTTCGCAATTCCAACTATTGGTTGCGCAACAGAGTTGATTGCCTTGACTTTCCCACTACCTTTCTCCAGGACAAGTCCGAGCCGCTCTACTTCGGTGCTCGCAAGGTAGTTATGAGTAGCGCCAATATCCACCATTGCCCTGATTGGCTTTCCATTGATCTTCACATCAATGTACATTAGGCCTTTTGCCTTACAAATGCGAGCCTTTGATTCTTCCATCTTTGGCTCATTCGAGGGAACATTGTCCCTTTTAGCAGCTCGGTGCGATATTGTATTACACCGATGTGAGAATGTACCCACTACATCCTCATCTTCTTCGGAGTCAGTCTCGCCATGACAGCTAGTTTGTGGGGCATCTTGCTTTGAATTCGATCCACCACTTGCTAGTTGACAATATGCATTCACCATCCGTTTCTGAGGACACTCCGCCACCCGATGAGGTCCTTCACATAGAAAGCACATCAACTTAGGAGCGGCATCAGATCTGCCCTCCACTGCCTTTCCTTTATTCCAGTTGTTGCTGTTGCTACTGTTGTAGTTCCCTTTGGAGTTACTCTGACGGGTGCCTTGATAGGCTCCTCCCTTGTTCTGAGAGTAACGCTCTCCCCCATTTGGGTTCGAGCTAGTTCTGTAAGGTCTGTTTCCACCTCCAACCGATTGACTATTTCCCGAAGGTCGATCTTTCCTCGATTCTGGATGATAGTCACTTAGACATTCGGCAGCTCCCATAGCTGCACTCAAATCAGTAACCCTCTGTCTTTGAAGCTCCGTGCGTGTCCACGGTTTCAACCCTTCTATGAAAGTGAAGAGTTTGTCCTTCTCTGACATATCTCGAATATTTAGCATGTGTCCTGAAAAGGCTTTCACATACTCCCGGATAGAACTCGTATGTTTCAGTTCTCGTAGTGCCCGTCGTGCCTCATATTCCACATTTTCCGGGAAAAACTGAGATCTGATAGCTTCTTTGAGAAGATCCCATGAATCTATTCGGACCCTGTTGGCCTGAATATCAGCATACTTTGTTCGCCACCATAGTTTTGCATCCCCACCAAGATACATGGTAGCTGTTGTGACCTTCCGCAAGAAAGTATTGTTCCATATCGAACAAGAAGTTCTCAACTTCTTTAGCATCGCGTGCCCCTCCATAGGTACACGGTTCAGAAACTCTGAGTCTATGCACATGCTCCGGTGCGGTGGCTTGCCCATTGCCAACCGCGCGTTGAAGCACTAGTAACTGAGCTCTCAAAGCTCCAATCTCGTCCTACAGATCAGGAATAATAGCAACAGCTCCAATCATAGCTGTGCAAGCCGTTCGGCTTTCACCCAGTTGGGCGTTTAATTCACGAATCTCCGCTGCCGCCTCGACCCTTTCATCGAGACTATCCGCGGCATAGCACAACCTAGCAGTTGTTACTTCAAGCGCATCCACGGGCTGTTTTGTATTCTTCTTTTGAACATCTGCCACCTCTGTGACGTTCGAAGAATCTGGATCCATAGCTTTCTTATCGAGGGTCTTGAGCCGCAGCTCTGATACCAACTTTCACGGGTTACCTTTCTTCTTAGCACAGAAAGGGACACCGTGCGGCAGTAGTCTGCTCCGCTAGACTACCTTCCGCCTTCTCTCGGTTCTTTCGGGACGAAAAGAAATTTGATTACAATTCAATGAAAGCTTGCAACATAAAATGGAAATACATTGAACATGACTTGATCATTGATTGCTAGAAAGCTTGAAATTACAATTGATTGAAAGCAGGAAATTACAATGGCTAGTGCAGTGGGCGAACACTAGAAAGCTTGAAAGTTTTTTTGAAAGACTAATACCCCCTATAATAGACTTAGCAACAAAAACCCAAATGACACCAGTAGACGTCTTTTGGCCGAGGAATCATACTAAAATTTTTCTAATTTACAACTATTTTACAATTAAATGAAATATTTACAATGTGCTGCCGAAGTTGGGCAAACTGCGGCTGCAATAGGGTCACGGGGTTTAAGTAAAGCTGCAGTCCGTGACACCTGGGGTGATCGAATTAGCTGAGGTGATCAAGGACTTTTAACTAATGGCCAGTTTTTGCGAACATGATAGGAGTTAGCTTAAGTTACAGTTTTCAGAACTAGTATCCTTTGGTTCGGTAACCTTCTTAAATAATGAAATTATAATCACTTTAGTAATATAAGTATCCTTCACTGCTTCAGCCAAGGAAGATAAGCAGCCAAGGGTACACTTGATCATCTCTTTTAGGGATTTTGATGGTTCGATTATAATATTTATATGCATTGAGTGGTTGTTGGTGTCTTTGTTGACATTGTTGGACTGACAGTAAGAATGGTTACTAATTTTTGTGTTGGTTGATATTAAGAGTAGTAATGGTGCTGTTCTGTCCAAGAAAGAGGAAATCGCTTGGTCTTTTTCTTGGAATGATTTCAGTTCTTTCATTCTCTTTACATTTAGTATAGACATGCATTTCTCTTATTACAGTATATTACTTAAATGGCTGAATGTTTTTAGCCGAAGGACTTCGTTTCACCAGTAAGAAGATACAAATCAGTGTACATTAATTGCTGTTCCTAAATGGCGTTTCTACGTGAATCAAATCTATTCAACATTTAATAAGTTCTTTAATGATATAACTTCACTGTCAGTGCAGAAGAATGTACTGAATTCTTAAGCCACCGCAGTAATAGTTACTACCTTGCATTATTTCGTGAAACTCTTCATGATTGATGTAAAATGCTTTACTCAGTACGGTGGATAGGATACTTTGTTTCTATTTTACTTGTCATCCTAATTTACTTATCTGCATCTCCATGATAATGAAACTTTTGATCAGCAATTTATAATTGTAGATTCACATTGAATGCCGACAAATACATGTTCGAGTAAGCTCGCAGCATGTGCAAATATAGGATCACTCAGAACGTGTGCAGTTTTTAACTGTTTAAAAAGAATTATCTTTAGCTCATTGTAACCACGGAAATGATCTTCAAATTCTTGGTTGCATACTGCTTCCTGGAGAAATCAAGAGTGGTATGTGTTAGATGTAATCAAACTAGCTTAACAATAGCTGATAATGGGTTCAAGTGTGTGTGTAAACTTATTTGGTCAAGATCTCTATGATTTGTGCTCCATGTGTTTGTAGTAGTTCGTTAAATAATGTCCCATATAGTGTGATGTTTTCTCTGTGAAGCCTGTTTCAGTGATTTTCTTCAGAACTGATAATTTATTTAGCTTGTAGACTGACTTGAACACAAATTGATTGAGTCAACTTAAGGTGCGCGAAAAGATGGGAAACTTGAATCATGTGACAGGGGAATACTACTATTACAATGATTTTGGCATTCACCTTTTCCTCCCATTAGAAAAAAAAGGTAAAATCAGTTGTTATGGGAAAGGTAATAAATCATGACCATAAAGAATTTCATAAAAGTAGACCATATACTAATGCTCTATGTATAGTAATCTTTCATATGAAGCCAAGCTTCTGAGGTTAAGGTTGTCCATATTTACATGGGAAAAATTGTAGCTAAGGTACCAAACCTTTTATTTAGTTGCAGATTTTGTCCAAACATTTTATTTGTGCCACCTACGGTACCAAAACTTTAAAAATATCGCAAGTTCAGTCCAAATTGACAGTTTCCGTCTATTTGACTATTAAAATCGTTAATTGACCCCATATATGAAAAAATTAATAATTTTCTCCAAATAGACAAGGGCAATCTGGGCATTACAAACTTTTCCTTCAAAATAAAAAGTCAGTTACTCTTCATTTCATCATCCAATATGAAACATGCGAACACTCACGAAGGTGAAGATGAAAGGTACAAAGAAGATGATCTTCAATAAGATATTGCAACCCATTTTTTAGGCTCTCTTCTCTAACCTGTATATGGTAAGTGTGCCCCCTTTTTTCCCATTTACCATTTATGGTATGAAACACTGTGATTACAGATCGTGCGTATACATTGTCTTCATGTACTGGAAAATTCGAAAATGTTGAGTGATTTGATGACTTTGAGAGTTAATATTTGTGTAATACCTTGTTCTGTAAATGTGAATTGCTCGAACTAAAAAGGGTTAGGCATTGTTTTTTTTTTCATTTCTTTTAGGTGAAAATAAAAAGTATTTTAGTATACGCCTACATCATGGTGGAATTTTATTTGGAAAGATGAGAAATTTTGTGTATGAGCATGGTAAAATAAGTTATCTAGACTATGTCGACTCTGATTTTTTCAACAGATTTTTTCTGGACAATGCCATGAAGATGTTGGGATATTCTGGTATGTACAAGATGGAAAAGAAAAGATTGAGTGAAACATCATTCTTGTTGGTTAAAGATTCAGATTTCATGAATGTAGTGAAATTGTTTGGTGAAAATAAGATGGCTGAATTGTATTGCTTGCCTGCTGTTGAGGTTTTGGAGTTGTAATCGGATGAAATAGAATATAAGGATGTTTCTGTAGTTGATTGTGAGACTGGTGAGGAGTTGGTCAATGTTCAAAAGTTTAGAGTACATGATGAACCAATGGATAAGAAGCAATTATGCTATGCTATTGAGATTTATGATGATTCATTAGAAGGTGATGACTTGTACATAGTTGATGAAGTAGATGACATGGAAGTAGATGAAGTAGCTGATTGTGGTAAAACTGATGTTGGTAAAATAGAGGCAGATGTTGGGAAGACAGAGGTTAATTTAACTAGGGTTGAACCAATGGTTGGTGTGGATTTTGATGGTGGTTTTGAAATAGACTTACTTGAGGTGCAGGCTACTGAATCTGACGTAGTTTGTTGAATCAGAGGTGCATGCTGGTGAAACTGATGTGGAACATAGTAAATCAGAGGTCCACTCTAGTGAAAATAATGTGCAGCAAGATGAACCACATATTGCCGTGCATGTTGGTGAATTTGATGTGCAACATGGTGAACCGGAGCAATCTGAGGCTAACTTCACTACAGATACAAATACCTCTGAAGGTCAAACTGAGCCACATATTGACACTGAAACAGATCATCATGTTGAGCAAGAAGACTATGTATCTGATGTGCAAGTAGATTAAATATATCCTGAGCAAGATGATGAATATGAAGAAGGGTTTTTTGGAAGAGTTCAATGACTCGGAGTATGAGTAGGAGGAAGATATACACATGGATGATAATGATGAAAACACAGATCTCAAGTTGAGTAAAGGTTTTGATATTGGTATTATAGTGTAAGGGGTAAGCAAAAAGGTAAGACAGTTCCTCAAAAAGAAGTTGGAACAGATTATGAAGACTTAGATGAGCTTAGGAGCTTACCCAGTGACAATAAGGCTGAGAGATCATCTGCCAGGAGGATGGATGAGTGCTGGTTTAACCCTACAAAAGATATGGATGATCCAAAGTTCAAGTTAGGTAATGCATTCGTAATACATACTTAGTTACTTATTTTAAAATGTAATTGATAACGTACTTTATTCATTTCTTATAGGGATGAAATTTGACAATGTCAAAATTCTAAGGTCTGTAATAGTTCAGTACTCAATTAAAAATTTCAAGCAACTCAGTTATGTGAAAAATATAAAGACACGATTGAGATTTAGATATCAAGGTAACTGTCCTTAGGTTCTATATGCATACCAATATGCATCATGGTGTGGCAAAATAAAAGGGTTAATGCAGGTTTTTGACAAAAAAAAATACATAAAAAAGTTTAGGTCTGATCCCAAAATGTCAATGAGAAGTTTTGTGGAAATTGTGAAAGAAGATTACATGTATGATATTTTGAAGCATCAGTTCTATACGACAAGATCTAAATGTAAAGGAGTGGTGCATGGGATTGTAACCGAACTGTATAAAATTTTATGGGATTATGAATAAGAATTAAAGAGAATAAATACTGGTAGTAAAGTGCAGATTGAAGGTTCAGATCCCACTTTTAAGAGATTATATATATGTTTAGGGGCTTGTAAGGAAGGTTTTAAGGTTGGATGTAAGCCAATAGTTGGGTTGGATGGTTCCTTTATAAAGTCTGCACAAGGTGGGCCTCTGACAGCTATTGGCATTGATGTTAAGAACTGTATGTTCCTTATAGTATGGGCAATTGTAGATGCTGAGAACAAAATAAATTGACAATAGTTCATACAGTTGTTGATTGATGACATATGGATATATAACCCTAGAGTTTGGACATTCATTTCAGATAAACAAAAGGGTTCGGTGGATTGTATAAGTCAATTATGTGAACGGGCTGAGCACGTGTTGTGCTAGATATCTATATAGCAATTTCACTTTGGTACACAAAGGCGTGACCCTTAAGAACTTGTTTTGGGCTGCATAAAGGAATGCAATGAATGAGTTGAAAGATGTTAGTGAAGAAGCTTACAACTAGTTCAATGAAAAACCACATTCTTAGTGGAGTAGATCACATTTTGAAGAGCATTCCAAGTATGATGTTCTTTTGAATAACTTATGCGAGGCATTCAATTCTTCCATTGTTGTTGACAGAGAGAAGTATATCATCTCAATGCTGGAGAAAATCAGACATCAGCAAATGATAAGAATGAATGCAAAAGGGGAATCATCATAGATGTGAGATCATGCATTTGGGCCAAGAGTAATGAAAATCATTAAGAAGGCTAAGGCTGAGGCGAGGTACATGAAGGCATGCATGTAGTTATAAGTTTAAGATAACCAAAAAAGATGGATTGAGATGGATTGTTGATTTGACAAAACATGAACATGCATACAGAAAATGGCAGCTGATTGGATTACCATGTCCCCATGCAATATCAAGCATGCTTTCAAGGGATATGACATATATGAATACATTGATCCATGTTATAGTAAGGAAACATACCTCATGTATTACACCCCAGTGATCCAACCTATGTCGGAGCTATGGCCAGGCTTGGGAAAGCACTCTCTGAATCAACCGTAGATGAAAAAACAGGCAGGCAAACCCGAAAAAATGAGAAAGAGATCACAGACTGAACCACATGCAGAAATTAAGATAGGAAGGACTACCATGAAGATGACGTGTAAACGATGTGGGGGATTTGGACATAACAAAAAAAGCTGCAAGAGACCACTGCTTGGTGAAGCTATTTCACAACAAGAATCAACCAAGTACGCTACCAGAGTCTCAACAAGATATACAGTCAAGTGCATCAAAGGGGAAGACAAAAGCACATTCAACAATAACTTCACAATTACAGTTGAAGAAGTCCAAAAATCAAGGATCCAAATCTTCAACATGATGTGTTTTCTCCTTTATAGTTTTGCTGGAAAGTGAACTTATTTTGTGAATATTGTGATTTTGTAAAGTGAAGTTCAATTATTTTGCAAATGTTGTATTTTTTGAAATGTGGACTGGAAGCATATGCAGCAAATGTTGTGATTTTGTAAAGTGATCTGAAATTTCGAATGTAATAGTCACATATGTTGTTCGGACTGTTGAAGTTGAATTGCTTGCATTATACTGTGTTTTCATCAGGTTTTCAAATTGTATTCATTGAATATCAGGTGCAGGCAATTAGTAACTATGTAAAAGCTTTGGTACTTTTAAGCACATCTTACAAAAGGTTTGGTACTGTTCATGAAACTATTATCAAAGGTTTGGTACTGTCACTACAACTATTACAAAAAGTTTGGTACCTATGTTGTGATTCACTACAAAAGTTTGGTACTTTTGCTGTACCATCTATAAAACGTTTGGAGTGTGATCTGATCTTTAATTTCTCATTAAACGAAGGGCATAAATAGAAATGTGAAAGTTAGTACAAGTAATAATACAGAAAGGGACACTTCATTTTAAGAAGAAAGGTACAACAAAACCACATTTTACGTCCACATTTCACAACAAAAAACACAAAACCCTCCCCCCCCCCAACGCCTAAACCTTAAACCTAAATTTCTGAAGCTAAAAATGCACATTTCACAAACTCATGCTACATACCTAGGTACATACCCATTTTACAAACACTCCACACACAAAGTTGAACAGTCAAGTCTTCTACACATTTGGTCTTGATGCTCGAAGGGTGCTGATTTCAGCTTCCATTTCCTTCCTAGCCCATAATAAACTTGAATCAGCTCTCTAAATCAGTCACATGAGAGGGTCACACCACAAAATGTACATCCACCTAGATATTGGCTTAGAGGACAAGTGAGAAATCTTCTTCTTAGGTTCAGATTCGTCCATGAGGCTTTCATATGCATTAGGTAACCACATCTACATAGAAATGGAAAGTGTGTAACGTCAATATTGCCCTTGTCTATTTGTGGAAAATTATTAAAAAAAATTCATTTCTAGGGTCAACTAACGATTTTGGTAGTCAATTTGGACTGGACCTGTGATTTTTTAAAAGGTTTGGTACCTCATGTGCCACAAATGAAAAGTTTGGACGAATTCAATAACTATATGAAATGTTTAGTATTTTGGCTGCAAGTTTTCCTATTTACATCATTTGCCATTTTTATGCCACCCTGATTGTCTTATTAAATTGTAGGTAGTCAAAATTGTTATGCTTCCCATACAAAATTCAAATTTAAATGTTTTAAACTAGAATTTTTGTCCATCTATGATCTTATTTTCCATGGATTATTTACGTTGACATCTTGTAGACCTCTATAGCTTCTTGACCTTCTGTTACATGAATGACACCCTGTATGAGCCACATTATTCTTCTAAATATGCATTTTAAATAATGTTTTGATAAAAAAATATGTGGCTAAAAAATAAGAAAATGTTTTGGATTTGCATGTAATATTATTTTATTGAAAAATGTGTAGTTAAAAATAAGAGAGAAAAATATATTTTAGAAGAATATGTATCAAACATGGTGTAGATCTGGAACCTCTGCTCTCTCGGGTTAATTGATTTTTCACCCCATTTGCTGGATTCCCAAGTAGAAAAAAGCTAATTTTATAAATATTCTTAAAATTTGTATAGATGTATACCTACTTTTTTAATACAGTTGAAATTGACATTATTTCTTTTACATATTGGGACGTGGAATACGGACCTAGATTCTCTCTGTGTTATATACATGTAATTTTGAATTCAATATAGTTGAAATTGACATTATTTCTTTTACATATTTGGACATGTGGAATACGGCCCTAGATTTTCTCTTTGTGGTATATGCATGTAATTTTGAATTCTGGAAAAACAAAAAACTCGAAAATGACGTTTATAACGATAAAAAGGCCAGCTAAAGTTGTAAAGCTGATGTTAGCTGGGCTGAGGTTATATGCTACAGTTCATTTTTAATTCTAGAGAAGGGATGCCTATTCGTTTGACTCTGTATACCTGTGGTTGTGGATAGTTGTTTGTTTGTCTGCTTCCAGCTACCGGACCTTGTTTCATAGGGTGCCTTTATTCTTGACACAGAAAGGGACATTGTGCGGTAGTAGTCTGATCCGCTAAACTATCTTCCACCTTCTCTCTGTTGTTTCGGGACGAAAGACAATTTGATTACAATTTGTAGAAAGCTTGCAATATGAAATTGAAATACATTGAAACTAAATTTATCATTGATTGCTTGAAAACTATAAATTACAATATATGACAAGAAATTACAATGGCTAGTGCAGAGAACGAATACTAGAAAGTTTGAAAGACTAATACTCCCTATAATAACATTCTACGCAAAAACCTAAGTTATAGGATTATACGTTTAAATGCCTAGAAATCATACTAAATTTTTCCAATATCACATCTATTTTACGATTGAAATAAAATATTTACAATGATTGGGTCAATGGGCTAGTTGAAGCTGCAGTCATTGACATTCTCCCCCATTTGATTTGGCGACATCATCGGTGCCCTCAATGTGTGATATTCTTCAATTAATGATTTGAAGGTTCTAAGGTCTTTTTCACTTTCCCAAATATTCTCCTCGTTGCTGCATTCGCTCCATTTGACCAAATACTCTTGATAATGTTTCCTGGACTTTCGAGTAGTTCGATGGTCAAGAATCTCTTCAGCGACCTTCTTTCTAGCTCTTTTCAGTAAAAACACAAGTCGCTTCAGCTCATTTTTGGATGCGTCCCCCTTGTCAGCAAAATATGGCTTGAGTACACCAACATGAAGGACGTTGTGGATTTTGCACCATGAAGGGAGTGCAACTCTGTATACGACTCTGCCAATCCTCTTAACGATGATTAATAGTCCAATATATTTTGGCACCAATCTTGAATCTTTCCCTCTTGTTGGTTTATAAACTCTTCTGTCGGGGAGTTTAAACATTACCACATCTCCGACATTAAATTCAAGGAAACAACGTTTTTGATTTGCAGACTTTTTGTACCGTTTCTAAGCTTTCTCAAGATAACTCCGAGCAATTTCAATATTTCGTTTCAACTCTTGAGAGAAGTTTTTTGCTTGAGGGGACTTGTCACTTTGATTGATATCCACAGTATGAAGGAGTAACGGTTGCTGGCCAGTAGCAATCTCAAAAGGACTCTTATTGGTGGAAGAGCTCTTCGGGCATTGAAAGATATCTGAGCCGCATCCAAAGGTTTCACCCAATTTTTCTGCGAAATAGAGATAAAGTGCCGAAGATATTCTTCCAGCATAGAGTTGAAGCGCTCCATCTGTCAATCAGATTGTATGTGAAAACTAGAACTTGTGCTCAAATTTAAATCAAGGAGTTTGAACAACTCGGTCCAAAATATGCCAGTAAATCGAAGATCCCGATCATTGATGATGTCCTTAGATAGTCCCCAGTATTTGACAATATATTTGAAGAAGAGTTGAGCTGTCTCTTCTACTGATATATACTTGGGTGCTCCGATGAAAGTAGCGTACTTTGATAGACGGTCTACGACGATAATCAGAGTGCCAAAAATCTACAACTTTTGGCAATCCAGTAATGTAGTCCATCAATACACTCTCGAATGGTCTCGTAGGGACAGAAAGGGGCTTCAGCAATCTTGCCTTTTCTGATGATCCGCTTTGTCTTGCTGACAGACAATACAAGTTTTCACATAGGATGCAATGTCGTCCCACATTTGAGGCCAGTAATTTGCACGTTGTAGTAGTGTAGAAGTGGATTTCTCTCCGGGATGTCCTGCCCAAATTGTATCGTGGCACTGTGATTAGAGATTTCCTCAAATCTCCGTCCTTTGGGACATATAGGCGATCTCCCTTTATCTTCACTAGACCCCCATCAAGACAGAACTGTCGAGTTTTTCCCTACTTGATGAGGTTGACCAAATATTGAGTTGCGAGGTCCTTATCCAAAAGTGCTCAAATTTGATCATTTGTGTCTGTGGTGACTGTGCTCCCTGAAAGAGAAGCCATAGAACAAATGGCGGCCAAGTCAGCTCGGTGACTAAGAACATCAACAACAAGATTACTAGATCCGGGACGGTACTTTAACATGACATTGAACTCTGAAAGAAATTCCTGCCAACGAGTTTGTCTGCTTCATAGTTTCGATTGTGACATGAAGTGACTAACCCAGTGTTATCTGTCTTCACAATAAATGGAGACCCAAGCAAATAGTGACGCCATCTCCTGAGGAAATGGACGACGGCTAATAGCTCCTTTTCGTGCACCGAGTAACGACGCTCTGCCTGATTCAGCTTTCGGCTCTCATATGCAATCGAATATCCTTCTTGCATAAGGACTCCACCAAGTGCAAAGTCCAAAACATCGGTATGCACTTCGAATGGTTTAGCCATATCCAGCAAGGCTAACATCGGGTTCGTCCACATCGATTTCTTCAACTTCTCGAAAGCATTTTGATATTGGGATGACAAGTCCCAATCCTTATCCTTCTTTGTCAATTTAGTAAGTGGCAATACAATTTCTAAGTACCTTTTCGCAAAATCTTCGATAGTAATTGCATAGCCCGAGAAATGACAGCACATCGTGGACATTCTTTGGTGGTTGCCAATCTTTGATGGCTGTAACCTTCTTCGTATCCATGCGTATTGTAACTTGTTCGATGATATGACCCAAGAAACTGATAGTGCTTGAGCGAATGAGCATTTAGACGGTTTAGCGTAGACTTCATTCTCTCGTAGCCGATGGAACCGTCTAACATGTTGCACATGTTCCTCTAGTAGCTTTCTATAGATGACTATGTCGTCCATGTATACTACCACAAAATCGTCCAAGAATTCGTTGAAGTACCTTATTCATCATCGTACCAAACATTGCGGAGCGTTTGTTAAACCAATGGCATCACCATGAATTCAAAGACCCTATATTTGGTTAACATCGTAGTTTTTGCTTCATCTCCCTCTTTGATCCGAACTTGCCAGTATCCGGACCTGGTATCAATCTTAGTATAGTATCTCACTTACTCAGTCGATCGAAGCAATCTGCGACTAACGGGATATGATAACTATTCTTTACAGTGATCTTGTTCAAGGCTCGATAGTCACAACACATTCTAAGAGAACCATCGGCCTTTTTCTGAAACAACACAGGAGCTCTATATGGTGATTTCGTAGGCACGATAATCCCACTTTCCAACATCTTTCCCAACTATTTTCAAAGCTCTTCAAGCCTCTGGTGGACGGTTTGGTACCTGGAATAAGCTCAATCTCATAATCGATTGTCCTTCTCGGTAGCAACTTCTTTGGTAACTCTTGCGGCATGATGTCCTCAAATTCCTTGATAAGCCTTCTGACCGACTTTAGAATAGGACCAGTTGCCTCCTCGATCTCCTTTAATCGAAGAGTGCTCAAAAATCCTTACCAGATTGCATGGCCGAAATACCCTTCTTGCCCATCTTCCCCGGTTGGGTAGTGATAACGCACGGTTTACTACCCATCATCATCATCAATGAATTGGAATATGGCAACACCGCTGTCTTAGTGTCTCGAAGAAATTCCAATCCCAAAATAAGCTTGAATCATCCATCTGAACTGTCGATAAATTGGTCCTTCCTTCAAAATGACCAGCTTTGATTGACACAGATTTCGCTACTCCCGCTATTGGTTGAGCAGCGGAGTTGATTGCTTTGACCTTCCCATTACCTTGTTTCAGAATAAGTCCGAGTCGTTCTACTTCGGTACTTGCAAGGTAGCTGTGGGTAACACCGGTATCTATTATAGCCCTGATTGACTTTCCATTGATCTTCACATCAATGTACATTAGGCCTTTTGCCCTACAAATATGAGCCTTCGATTCTACTGTCGTTACCTCTTTCGAGGGGACATTATCCTTTTTAGTACCCCAGTGCGATAGTGTATTACACCGATGTGAGAATGCACCAACTACATCCCCATCCTCTTCGAAATTGGTCTCATCGTGACAACTAGTTTGAGGAACATCTTGCTTTGAACTTATCTCGCCGCTTGTTAGTTGACAGTATGCATTCACCATCCGTTTCTGAGGACACTCAGCCACCCGATGGGGTCCTTCACATAAAAAGCACATCAATTTAGGAGTGGCATCAGATCGGCCCTCCGTTGCTTTTCCTTTATTCCAACTAGTACTGCTGCTGCCGTTATAGTTCCCTTGACGGCTGTTTTGATAATTTTCTTGAAAGTTACTCTAATGGGTGCTTTGATAGGCTCCCCCCTTGTTATTAGAGTGATACTCTCCCCCATTTGAGTTCGAGCTGAGTCTTTAAGGTTTGTTTCCACCTTCAATACTTTGACTATTCCCCGAAGGTCGATCTTTTCTCGACTTGGTCTGATAGTCACTTAAGCATTCATCGGCTCCCATGGCCGCTCTCAAATCAGTAACCTTCTGTCTCTGAAGTTCTTTGCTTGTCAACGGTTTCAACCCTTCCATGAATGTGAATAGCTTGTCATTTTCCGACATGTCTCAAATATTCAACATATGCCCTGAAAAGGCTTTCACATACTCCTTGATGGAGCTTGTATATTTCAGTTCTTGCAGTGCACGTCGTGCTTGATATTCCACATTCTCTGGGAAAACTGAGAGTTGATCACTTCCTTGAGGAGATCCCAAGAATCTATTCGGACCCTATTGGCCTGAATGTCAGCATACTTTGTTCGCCACCATAGTTTTGCATCTCCACCAAGATATATGGTAGCTATTGTCACCTTTTTTGCTTCATCTTTAATCAAAGCTGCAAGAAATTATTGTTCCATATCAAACAAGAAGTTCTCGATTTCTTTTGTATCGCGTGCCCCTCCATAGGTACACAATTCAGGAATTCTGAGCCTAGAAACATGCTCTCGTACGGGGGCTCACCCATTGCCCACCACCCATTGAAAAGCTAGTAATTGAGCTCTCAACGCTTCTATATCATCCTACAAATCAGGGATGATAGCAACAGCTTCAGTCATTGCTGTGCAAGTCATTCGGCTTTCACTCAGTTGGGTGTTTAATTCACGAATTTCCCTCTCTGCCACCTCGACCATTTCGTCGAGACTATCCGCGACATAGCACAACCTAGCAGTTGTCATTTCAAGCGCATCCACGACTGTTTCTTATTCCTCTTTTGAAGATCTACCACTTCCATGATATTCGATTCAATTAGATCCATAGCTTTCTTTATCGAGGGTCTTGAGCCGCAACTCTAATACCAACTTTCACAGGGTGCCTTTCTTCTTGACACAGAAAAGGATACCTTACAGCAGTAGTCTGCTCCGCTAGACTATCTCCCGCCTTCTCTCGGTCGTTTCGGGATGAAAGACAATTTGATTATTTGTAGAAAGTTTACAACATGAAATTGAAATGCATTGAAACTAAATTGATCATTGATTGCTTGAAAGCTAGAAATTACAATAGATGAAAGCAGGAAATTACAATGGTTAGTGTAGGGTGAATACTAGAAAGTTTTAAAGATTGTTTGAAAGACTAATACCCTCTATAATAGCATTCTACACAAAAATCTAAATGATAGGAATAGATGTTTAAATGTCGAGAAATCATATTAAACTTTTTCAATATCACATCTATTTTACAATTGAAATAAAATATTTACAATGATGGGGTCAAGGGGCCAGTTGAAGCTGCGGTCCTTGACACCCTGCTTGGCCATACATTGAAGTCGTAGCTTTTGCAAATTTTGTATTGCTGCCTAGAAATGCAATGTTCAATGAGAATATTTATGGTGTTAGATTTAAAGATGAGGCAGAATGTGAATTTCTAGAAATAACTATCATTCTGGTTCCTTGAAATCAAATTATTCATATAAACTCACACACATGAATAGTTTAGGACAAGATAATCGTTCATTGAAGCGTTACAAGAGCTGGGTAAATTTCAAAGAAATCGAGTTTTCAACTTCTAATTAGTAATTAAGGATACATAAAATTGTGGCACAGCCCAAAATTACTATACGTGAAATTGATGTCTATGTGATGTTAGAGGGTCAAAGAAGTTGCTAACCTGATGACGAGGGAGTCTTTGATACGACATGATGACAAGGGAGTCCGCTGTTGAGTTCTTTGTGAATGGAAACCTTACAATAAAGGTTATGTGGTGACATGAAAATGAATATTTAAGAGGAATGTAGGATTCTCGGGGAACGAGAAGACTATTTTTAGATGTGGTTTTGAGGGCATGCAAGTTGAGCAACCGTATCAGGTTGAACATGTTATTGATAAAAAAATTGTTTTTTTCTAATTTTGAACTATCTTACTTTATAATAATAATAATAATAATAATAATAATAATAATAATAATAATAATAATAATAATAATAATAATAATTTTTTAAACTATTTATTTTACCACCACAATCCCAAATGCCCCATTTACTTCATTAACTAATTACCAATTTAACAAGACAATAAACAATTCAAAATCTAAGTGATTACAATGAAGAGTAAAAACTAACCCCAGATCTTTTTTTTGGCTATTTCCCTTTCTCTCATCCTTTAACCCACAAAGAACAGGCAAAGAGAGAAGAGAAGAAATTCTACCATAAGTTTTTGTTGTTTGCTCTATAGATTATAATAGTACAATCTACATAGTAATATGACCATTTTAGTGATTGTGCGCATCTTAACGTCAGGCTTAAGGAGCATGAAGTGAGTAGTGTGTATATCAACATGACTACTTTGATTAATTTATGTGTTATTAAAGATTTTGTGAAATTTTTTACCAAAAGAAACAAAGATAACTTTTGATATATTAACTTATTTGAAAAGATTGGATTGCCTTTCGAATACATTTATTGCTTATACTATTGACAATTCATATTATTGTTGCATATGTCGAAAGAAGTTTTTCAAAATTGAAGTTATTAACATTTTATTTGCGATCAACCATGTTACAAGAATGATTGAATGGACTAACTTTGTTATCTGTTGAACAAGATTTGCTAAAACATATTGATTACAAAAGTTTAATTAATGAGTTTCGTAGCTTGGATGTTTCTTCTTGATGACATATGAATTTTGATGAAATTCAGGATGTTCTTTTGAGCTTTACTTGTACTTTTTTTTATTCACGATATGTAAAAAATAAATAGATATTTAAATGTCATATTTTTACAATGAAATATTATTTTTGAAACATATTTTTTCTTCATATATATTTTTTAACTTCATGAAATGGGGAACCATTTTATAATGTCACACGGGACACCCAAAATTGTCGTACATGGCACTTAAAATTTCAGAGTTGGCCCTGACTATTTTTTGGCATTGCGCTCTGCCAAGACTTTTTCCTTTTGGGGGATTAGGGAGTCTCCCAAGTCACGGGAGTAACAATGGATCTGCTCAATAAATTTGTAATGCATTTCCTATTTAGAATATTCATTTTGGAGGAGCTACCATACATTTTTTTAGGCTCATATAAATAGGGTTCTCTGAATTCTGTGCATATATTATTCTCCTCCTTTTAGGGCCAGTTTGGGAGTTTTTGGGTTACTTTTTATGGATGTTTTTTGAAGTATCGATTTTGGACATTTATGAGAGGTCCGATTTTGGCTAGATTTGAGTAGCAGTTATGAAAACATTTTAACCCATGCTTAGGAGTTAACTCCAATTGTGTCGAACTTTCCATTTCTGGAATGGAATAAGATCAAGATGAAACTTTGAGTGTGTTTGGTAGAGATTTTTGGGGGAAGAATTGATTTTTGAATAGTGATATGATGGGAAATGTGTGGTTGAAAAAGAAGAAAAAAGTATTGATGTGATGGAAAATATTATTTTATTGAAAAATATATGGTTGAAAATGAGAATTGATTTACTGTAGAAAATAAGAATTTTTACCAAACAGGCCCTTTATTCCATTGTATTTACATGACGTTTCTCTTTAAGAAAGTCCAATTATCCTGCGGTTTTGAAATTTTTTTAAAGAATAAAATTAAATGTCTCTTAATAAAATTTATAATTTATTACTATAAGTTTCTTATTCATAAGTGATATTTTACTTATAAGTAATTTTTACTTATAAGTTTCTTAAAATTTTAAATTATAAGTATTTTTTACTTTTAATTCTGAACTTTTAAATAATTTTTAAACATAAGTGATTGTTTTACTTATAAATAACTTTATATTTCAAAATTGAATTTTTATCTTAAAAGTATTATTTGTACTTTAAAAGAAATTTTTACACGAGCAATATGTATATTTAAATATGTGAATTAAAAATAATTATTTTATATGGGGTACAATGAGAGAAGAGGCTCAAATTTATTGATTTGATGGGTTGAAAAAGACAGTCAAAATTACACTACTCCAATTTTAGATGGTTTTTTAACCACCCAAAATTAGTATCTAAAAAAAATTAACAAGTGCTGGTTTTTTCAACCTCTGATAAGCAATGGAGTCACCAAAAAAAGAGTGAAAATCGTTTTAAAATAAAATAAAATAAACTCCCTTTTGTGTATCCTGAGTAGGAGTGTAACATGACCATAGATTCAAGTTAGATGCTGGTGTTTGGCACTGGACATGTCAACTCGGTACGGGTCGATACCTCTACTCCCGAGACATGAATGTCTATGATGTGGATTTTCCAACCTTTTACACTGGTGAGTGCATCCCTGTCTGACGGAATATGTTCGTAAAAATATCCACGTGACACTCCTAATGTGTGACTGAAAGGGTTTAATTTTTTTTTTTCAAAAGATTTTATTTATTTAAAAAATTAAAAAGTGATTGTTGAACATACATTAATACCAGGAATGATCATTCCCACCGGCTGGCGTCCGCAGATTTGATTAAGAAAATTCAGTTAAGAAGGAGGTATCTTAATTGGCGATTGTGATAAACGAATAGGATTTGCGACAAAAACCTTTAGGCTATGGGCCTCCCTTGCACCATTATAAAGTCATTAGCAACTTGGTTAACTTTTTTTATTTTATATATTAGAACAAGTTGTGATCTTGATTACCTTTGTCGAGTTTAATATGCGCCAATGTATTATTTAATTTAGTGGTCCTCCCTTGATTTTCAAACTCAATTATGAAAACAAATCGTACATCTAGTTGTAATTATGTTCACGCGTGATCTAACATTGCTTAAGAACGACGTCAATATGTGAAAATGAGTGTGAAATTCTATCAAGGGTCCGAACTCAAGGGTCATTACGTGACAGATTAGGAATCTTGAGAAGACGATAGAACAAAACAATCATGACGATTGAAGTAAATGAGATCAACGTAGAATTGTATTTCCTCGCCTATGTGGAAATTTATGGGTAACATATAAATTATTTAGCCCCTTTTTGATATTTGTTTTAACGAGTTTTTTTTTTTGGAAAATAAGCCCCCGTTTGGTCCTCATTATCACAAAAATTAATTTTTTTTCTCTTTTATTTTCAATCTCACAATCTTTCATAAAATAATATTACACATAAATAAAAAAAAAATTCTTTTCTTTTTCAACCACACATTCTCCTAAAAATACTATTCTAAAAATTATAATTTGAAATAATAGGAGCCAAACGGTGGCTAAGTTTTGAAATAGTGATTTTTAGAAAATACATAGTTAAAAAGTAGGAAAATTTTTTGAGTTCATGTGCAAAATATTTTAATGGAGGTCAAACAGGGGCTTAATTAATTACTTAATTTGCACTAACTTCTTTCTTTCTAGGTTTGGTTTGTCAATATAAATATACATGATGATGGACTAGTTCAAACTAAGCTTATGTTTGGTTCCCTTTTTTCCAAAAAAATATTTTTTTAAAAACTCATTTTCAATCACATTTTTCCATAAAATAATTTTACACGTAAATCGAAAAAAATTCTTATTTTTTAAATACGCATTTTTCAAAAAATCGCTATTCCAAAATACATTTTCTTATAAAAATGGGGCTAAAACAGTAAATTAGGGTTTGAAGAATTATTGGAGGTTAGCTGATTTTGGCAGCTACAATGTATGAATCTACTATTGATGGCTTGTACTGTACATGTGCATGTTGAAATATAATTGACGTCACCTCCACAATCAAAACCTTGTGTCAATACTCTCGAAGGAAGGCGTTTTTCACAACCCAATCGTATAAAATTTTGGTGTGACATTTGCAAGGATTAATGCTGGCATATCATATAAAAGAGTCTTTCCAAGTTTTCTAGTAGAACTCATAAAAGCATGCGACTTTGGAAACAATGCGAGTGATTGGTGTGGTGGGATGCCATGCCTAGAAAACTCGATTTGCCCATGTAACCCCTCCTCTATATCTAATTCAACTACTCCGTAATATTTTCAAAATTTTTTGAAATTACGTTTATTTTTTTTACTGTATACATAGTACATATATATTTTGTCCCATCAACAGTTTTTTTCTCATGAACAATTCTAACTCTGTAGCTCGAGTCTAATCCAAGTGGGATCACTAGAAGCAATGGGATGTGATGGGATTGGCACATAGTAAAATGTCACCGAGATTCAAATAGTGGTGAGATGGAACATTTTGTAGTATTACTTGAGTTGGTGCCTTGAACCTTCCATTTTAGTCATGCTTTGGCCCACAGACCTTTGTTTATGTGCATTATAACTCCCACCGATCCCCTCTCTCTCCTTGCAAACAGATCCATTCATAGTACCAATCCATTTATGGGACATCATCTCGAATGTTCTTTTCCTTCCCGTGTGCTGTGTCTACAATTCTGTGAGTCCTTTTTTATTTTTTTTTAATTTTTGGTAGAAAGGGTCAAAGCATGTCTCCATAAGAAATTGCGTGTTAGTGGTCACCATCTTTATGTTTCGATTGGATTGTTGGAACTAAAATTTGTTGTAATTGTGTAATTTCATATGTATATATTAGTTTTGCTATTCGATCATGATTTTCCTACCCTCTGAGAAAAATTACTTCCCTTTTAAGTCGGTTGTGGGTATGGAGGGATTCGAACTCCCGACACCAGGGTTCTTAGTCATGTGTTCTAATCCTCTGAGTTACAGGCTCCACCCCATTTCTATTGGATCTGTTTTTAAGAGTACCCTTAAAGTAAGGAACATTTCCTCTCCCCTCACCAACCATTGGATTCCAAGATGTGAAAGTGTATTAATCTCTATAAGAACTGTGGGAATAACAAATGAGTGGAATTCGATATTATAATTACAAAAAGGTTGCAATATTGATACACATTACGTAACACGTGAGAGACCATATGTTGTCGAAAATTCGACTATCCCAATCGAAAGAACAAATAAAAAAGTAGGAAAAACGGAAAAAAGAAGAAGATGAAGCGAGGTATGCCAAAGCAAATCTCCTTAAGACAGATTTCGCCCCCCAACAACGTGAAAACAGGATTATGGACGTCTGTCTCCCAAGATACAACGCTTTTCCCAAAGTCGATATTGCACAATACCTACCTTGACGGTCGAACCAAATAATGATCGTACTCGAACGAAATAATCACGAAAATATCGAAGGAATTTTAGCAGAATATGGAGCGAGAAGAATTTAGAAATCAAGAATATATTAATTGATTTTGGTGTCCAAAAAACGAATTTGGAGGTCTCTATTTATAGAGATTGAAGTGTCTCCTTGAAAGGGTGTGTAACATTTCATGAATTGGTGCACCACTTGATCTCGATCTCGTTTTAGCCATTGGATCGCACTCTTTCATAATCTCGACGGACCGCATTAAACCACGAAATGTAGTGTCCATTCATCATGCATATTCACCAATTCTCGAACAAATACCATGCAATTTACGCACGTATCGTCAACAGACCAACCGCCATGCGTGTGACGAAGTGACGTGACTAAGCACATGTGTACCACCTAGGATGCCAACTCATCGAGCCTCTCATCGCCATGTCATCGAACCGCATGACTCCATTTCAAAACTATAAGGCTCCTCGGCTCCTCGCGACGATGCGTACGTGCGAAGTGCAAAGTGCGCCTCTAAAGCGCCAATGCGTACTTTTGCGACGTGCTCGGGCCCGGACTGGACCGGCGCGTGAGGGAGCGTGGCGTGAGTGGTGCGAAGCACCACTGCAGACTAGTTAGCTAGCCTTTGGCTAGCTAATAGTTAGTCAAGTTGTAGGTCACTTATTAAATTATAACTTATACACATATCCCACTATATAAACAAGTCTATTTTCTTGTAAACTTTCGATATGGGATTCCTTACCATATATAATATACTTAAATGGGCTTATAACATATGAGCCTATATTGGAGACTTTTCCAATTCACCCAAATTAAGTACAACGGCCCACATCATTAAATAACATATTTAATGACCCAAATAAACATCATTAATTCCAACAATCCCCCACATGAATGGAAGAAGTCGACTCAAATCAAGGAAGATAAAAGAAGAGTACTATTTAAAAGATAACGCATCAAGATAGGTAGCTTTCGCTTTGAACCTTCTTTAGTAAGAATCTATCGAACTCACTTGGCTAATCAGTGAACGCAACGTTTTGAACTATCACCATATTGCAAGCTCGTACAATAGACCAAACACATTATCTCTCATATCAAACTTGGTTCTCTATTGTGTTCATTATTTCGCCCGAACTACTTGGGTTCATGAGTGTTTTAGAGAATTCGCCTAAGTAAATTCTCAAAGAACCGGCCAAGTTCGCACTTACATAGGTGATGTTCTACAAAGAATACCTTTATAGTCATCATTAAAAGCAAAAGCTTATCCTTAATCAACTTCATAGTCAGCACTTTTTGCATCATAGAAATGGGAAGGAGTTAAACTCCTAAGTGCTTCTTATCGAGTAATTCATAATTAGTTTTCCTATTGAACCTAGTCCATGGGATCTCCAATTGCTAGGTTAGGTTTCCACTAAGATGACTTATTGGGTTTTAGGCTTTAAACCCATTTCCCTCGATGCTAGCCTATACGCTCTCTAGATAACCCTTTAGTAAACGGATCCGCTAGGTTTTCTTTTCGACTTAACAAAATCAATTGATATTGTTCCATTTGAGAGCAATCGACTAACGGTATTATGTCTACGACGGATGTGTCTTGACTTACCGTTATACACAAAATTTTCGGCCCCGGCTATTGTTGCCTCGGTTATCGCAATGAATACAAATAAGCCGGTACAAAGCTTTGGCCATATAGGAATATCTTCTACGAAATGTCTTAACCATTCTGCTTCTTCTCCTGCTTTATCTAAAGCAATAAACTCAGATTCCATAGTAGATCGAACTATACACGTTTGCTTAGAAGATTTCCACGATATGGCGCCACCACCAAGAGTAAATACATAGCCACTGGTAGACTTAGACTCGTCTGTATCTGATATCCAATTGACATCACTATATCCTTCAATTACTGGAGGATATTTTTTATAACATAATGAATACTCTCTGGTCCGTTTCAAGTATCCCAAAACTCTAAGTAATGCTTCCCAATGTTGATTACTTGGGTTACTTGTGTAACGACTGAGCTTACTTACCGAGTAAGCTATATCGGTCTTGTACAATTCATTAAGTACATTACACTACCAATAATCTGAGAATATTCTAATTGTTGTTTCCCATTTCCACTATTCTTGTGAAGAACTACATGAGGAAGAAATGGGTTACTCGTTTCTTTAATATTATGGGTCTTAAACCTCTCAATTATTTTGTCAACATAATGGGTTTGAGACAAGAATATTCCATTTGATGTTCTAGATATCTTCATTCCTAGAATCACGTCTGCTTCACCCATATCTTTCATGTCAAAGTTATTGGTAAGCATATTCTTCGTTCTATTGATGACTTCTATATTAGTCCCTAATATAAGCATGTCATCAACATATAAACAGACAAGGATGTTCAGTGTTCTACTGTCTTTTAACCTAAATCAATGACGTACTACATGAACAAGTGGAACTTTATTTTATGTTGGTGTCTTTTCCACATAGTTAAAAGACATTGCATGGTACTTTAGATCCTTTGCTATTTCACCTAATTATATTTAATTTCAAACAATTTAATAATACCTCCAACGAACTAGATGCCTAATTCACAGCACGAATAATACACAACTTAGGGGTTGTTATTTTCGTATTTCAGTTTTGAATTTTGAATTCATTTTGATTTTTGTGTTTTGAGTGTGAGATTGTTGAAAATGCGTTCTTTTTGTTATTTTGAAAATTGTTTTCCAAAATAAAAAAATAAAGTTTTGGCATGATTTTAACTGAAAACAGCCAAAACGACTTTTTTGGTGTTTTTCGTTTTCTTTGTAAATTATAAACTTGTTTTTGGAAATTCGTTTCTGAAAATAGGTAAGTAAACGTGTTTTTAGTGTTTTCGAAAATTGAAAACTGAAATGATTCGAAAACAACGAAAAGAACAGACCCTCAGTTATTGACAAAACTTAAAGTGGCACCATTTCACTTTCATAAAATTACCTACACATAGGATGTTATTGAATTTTCAACAAGGTTTTATGTCAGTCATTCAAATTTATCTTTATACAAATTCATCACTTAATTTCAATTTCATTTTAATTTTACCACTAGTTAGGTCATTTTATATCCCCATTTACTACTGGAGACAATATATTTTGTCATACTTCATAATAATTTAGGGATGAGTTTCAATGTAATGTATTATCTCACCAATATAAAAGTTAATTATTAACTTTTAAATGCATTAAAAGCTTTTTGAAAAAGAATTATTAATTTTGACAATCTCGTGCATATATATATTAAAAGTGGCTATGTAACGGAATTTGTAATTTTAACGGACTATGTAACGGAATTTCTTATTTTAAACAGGCAGCTGCACCTTCTTTCAGTGTTTTTATCATAACTTTGTATTCCGATATCCGATTGAGGTGATTCAAAATGCGTTGGAAAGCTAACTCATCTGACTACAACTTTGATTCAGACATCATTCTCCAATTCGATCACTTTCTATGCCAAAAATAGGTCTCAATATGAGACTAAAACATCAGAGCATAACTTTTCGCTTGAAAATTGATTTGTGATCATCTTTTGACTAAATTTGATTCCATTGACGTCTTCCTTTATCCAATTGACTATGAGCACTCTCAAATCTTCATCGTGAGGTTCGACACAACTTTTAAGTATTTACATTTTAGTCCCCGAACTTTGGATCCCTTACAATTTAGTTATTTCTCCAAATTTGTCAACTTTTGCTTATTTTCTTCGATCTCACCAACTTATATCACAACATCAAAATCACACATCTAATTATTTATCAATTACATAAACATTATATCATTAATTATTTAATTAACCAAAAAAATTACATCTTTATTAATAACAAATTAATTATTAAACAAAATTATTAAATATAAACTAGGCAAACGTGCATTGCACGTTGCTTGCACCTAGTGTGTGTGTGTGTGTGTGTGTGTGTATATCTTCTATATATTAAAAGTGGCTATATAACGGAATTTCTTGTTTTAAACAGGCAGCTGCACCTTTTTTCAGTGTTTTTATCATAACTTTGTATTCCGATGTCCGATTGAGGCGATTCAAAATGCGTTGGAAAGCTAACTCATCTGGCTACAACTTTGATTCAGACATCATTCTCCAATTCGATTACTTTCTATGCCAAAAATAGGTCTCAATATGAGACTAAAATATCAGAGCATAACTTTTCGCTTGAAAATTGATTTGTGATCATCTTTTGACTAAATTTGATTCCATTGACGTCTTCCTTTATCCAATTGACTATGAACACTCTCAAATCTTCATCGTGAGGTTCGGCACAACTTTTAAGTATTTACATTTTAGTCCCCGAACTTTGGATCCCTTACAATTTAGCTATTTATCCAAATTTGTCAATTTTTGCTTATTTTCTTCAATCTCACCAACTTACATCACAACATCAAAATCACATATCTAATTATTTATCAATTACATAAACATGACATCATTAATTATTTAATTAATCAAAAAAATTACATCTTTATTAATAACAAATTAATTTTTAAACAATACTATTAAATATAAACTAGGCAAACGTGCATTACACGTTGCTTGCACCTAGTATATATATATATATATACATGTGTGTGTGTGCGCGCGCGCGCCATGATTTAGTTTTTCATCAATTTAGGACGCTATAAAAGTAAACAAAATATTAAGGGGGGGCTCGAAGAAATTTGACAAGGAACTAGAAATATAGTTATATACGTCTCATGGAGTTCTATAACATGCAAGTACAGTACGCTACTTCTAATTATCTCTATATTTGTATAACGGACTAAGCCCATATTTGACTATCATTTTTGGGGTAAAATGAAGTTTTGAACAGTGATTTTTTTGAAGAATATTTGGTTAAAAATAGAAAAAAAAATAGCATATATGAAGGTATAGTTGTTTATTGGGTTTTCTAGTCTTCAGTACTTTTCTCTTTCGTGCCTTTTGAGGTATACAAATTAATTCAGAAAATATATACAGATAGGATCGGACCATGATAGTATTCTAATCCACCTCACCTCTACTTGGATTTTACAAATTCAATTGTCGTTTTCTTGTGTTAGTTCATGAGTCCAATCCAAAGGATTTGGTGAATTTCACTAAGTAATTCACGAGTCCACACCAATTGAGAGGTAAGTGTAATTAGAGTGAAGTTTGATGCAAAATTTAATTGAGTGAAATAAATAATTCATGAGTCCACACCAATTGAGAGGTAAAACATGTGCAGTGTAATAATTAGAGTGAAGTTTGATGCAAAATTTAATTATAGTACATGAGTCCACACCAATTGAGAGGCAAAACATGTGAAGTGTGTGAACTTAAAGAGTGAAATTTTGTGCTTGGTTGAACACTGCAAAAATAGTTAGATGTTAGCTTGACCTTTTTACTCACAATACACAATCATGTTCTTTGAGGTCCGTTTGATTGCAAACTTTTTCATGGAAAATGTCATATTCGAGAAAAACGAATTTCACTTTGACCGTTTGATTGTAACGTAAAAATAAATTTGAATTCCAAAGTAAAATCACTTTAAATTGCATTTTCTTTGTTTTTATGAGAAACGAATTTCTATGAGTTTGGTGGGTTTTTATTTTTTAACTAACATGGAATTAAAATTATTTTCTACATTTTCCTACCAAACGGACCTTAAGAAAATTTGGCAAAGAAATCGCAAAATATAAAATCAATTATTTTTATCCTTTAATAAAGAAAGAAAAGAAGCTAAGCCAAACTAGGTGATAACTTTGTCATGTCACATTGCATATGATGATATGGCCTTTGAAAAATTTTGCGCTTTCCTTTACTAGTTGGGGAAAAAAGAGAGATAATATAATATTTTGAACCTCATTTTTTAAAAGAAAATATTTTATAACGTCATTTTTTGAAGAGGGTGTAGTTAAAAATAAAAAGTAAATTGAATTTATGGGTAGAGTTATTTTATTTGGGGGAAGAGAAATGCTGCAGTGCCAAGGAGGGTACACCCTCCCTGACAGGACAGAAACATTGGGAGGGGATAGGCCTTTTTTTCATTTTTTGTCACATATGGGTCTCACGTCGATCTCACCCTCTTGTGAGGGTCGGTCACCCAGGTGGGTGCACCTCTTCGACACACCAGCAAAATTCTTAGGGAAAGAGAAATGCTGCAGTGCCAGGGTGTCTGACACCCTCCCTGACAGGACAGACACATTGGGAGGGGATGAGGCCTTTTTTTCATTTTTTATTACACATAGATCCCACGTCGGTCCCACCCTCTTGTGAGGGTCGGTCACCCAGGTGGGTGCACCTCTTCTGACACACCAGTAAAATTCTTGGGAGAAGAGAGATGCTACAGTGTCAAGGAGGATGTGACACCCTCCCTGACAGGACAAACACATTGGGAGGGGGTGGAGCCTTTTTTTTCATTTTTTATTACACATGGGTCCCACCTCGGTCCCACCCTCTTGTGAGGGTCGGTCACCCAAGTGGGTGCACCTCTTCTGGCACACCAGCAAAATTCTTGGGGGAAGAGAAATGCTGCAGTGCCGGGAGGGTGTGACACTCTCCCTGACCGGACAGACACATTGGGAGGGGGTAAGGCCTTTTTTTTCATTTTTTATTACACATGGGTCCCATGTCGGTTCCACCCTCTTATGAGGGTCGATCACCTAGGTGGGTGCACCTCTTATGGCACATCAGCAAAATTCTTAGGGGAAGAGAAATGCTGCAGTGCCAAGGAGGGCATGACAGGAGAGACACATTGGAAGGGGTGGGGCCATTTTTTAATTTTTTATTACACGTGGGTCCCAGTCGGTCCCACCCTCTTGTGAGGGTCGGTCACCCAGATGAGTGCACCTCTTCTACACCAGCAAAATTCTTGGGGGAATAGGTGATTAAAAATAAATTTTTAAAGAATAAATAAATTAGCAACGGCCAGGAATTCATAGTGGGGGGAAGTTGTGGGGTATAATTGTCTGATTGTGCATTGGATTGACAAGACATTATTGCTTGATAGACGGATTTCTGCCCCCTAAAATTCCTATTTATTTTATCTATGACTATAGGGTTAGAATAATTGAATTGATTGGCATGGCCGATTTAATTTAAGATAAGGTTCATTAAGTAAATTGACAAGTTCCAATGACCGGACAACCTCCACGTGCTCTCACACGCCTTCTTCCTTTGACCCCCATAAATTTCTCTATTCAACTTTCTCCAAGCCCTGTTTGATGGTCATTAAGGGCTTGTGTGGGAGGGATTAAAATCAGATTAAAATTGAAAATATAGCCGTTATTGTTGACTTTTATTAGACGAGTGGGGCCCAATAACGGCCATATTTTCAATTTTAATTGGCTTTTAATCCCTCCCGAACGGGGCCTAAATTTCATGGAACTAAGAATTTCTTTTTCATTTTTTTTTTTTTTTGATATCCAGGTATCCTAACTTACACTAGACTATGTCCTGGACTACCCATCCCCGGCCCCTCAGTGATGGGTAGAGGTTAACCGCGGGATATGCCCATGTTGACCAGGGTTTGTGCACCCTTTATACTCCTGGCCCCAAGGGAGCCTTCCTCCATGGATATTACATCACCAAGCTGTTCCACCCAAATTGAGTATTACAACACTCAACTGCTCCATCCAGGAATCGAACTCCCCACCCTGAGGTTGCAAGCCCAGCAATGCCCATTCTTTTTCATTTTTTCACCTAATGTCATGTTTGATGAGCCAAAAGTTGATAGGAATTTCTTTTCTTGCTCATTGATCACGCACCTGATTTTCCTATTTTCTGGGGGAATTGATTTTCCAGTTGATTGCCTTTTTCTTTTATTGCAATGAAAACAAATTTTATAACCAATTCTAAAAAAAAAATTCACTTTAATGAACAATTTCCATGTGAAATAAAGTCAAACGAACTAAATATTGATGGAAAAAAATGATTTTTTAGGATTTTTTTTTGTTTTTTACTTTTTGGCAATGAAAACAAATTTTATAACCAATTGTTGAAAAATTATCACTTTAATGGACAATTTTCATGTAAAACAAAACCAAACAAACACAAAATTTTAAAATTTTTCGGGTAGAAAATTATACCAATCAAACATATTTAATTGACAATTCACTGCAAAACAATTTCTAGACAATTATTTTATCTGAAATTCATTTTCTTTCCACCCATTTTCTACCATTGCAATCAAACGAACCCTAACATAAATTTTGTCCGGACAATTTTTATTTCAAAATTTTTTAATTTTAATTTTCATATTCATTTTTAATCATATATTTACATAATAAATATTTTACGCATAAATTCAAAATTTTTCTATACTATTCGGCCATTTCCAACTCTGCACAAAAATTTGATGTAAGTTTTGCATAACAATAACAATTTATTGTATTAAAAAATGGACAAAAATACTCTTAACGAAATATTTTTGCAAAGTGAAAGAGAACGGCCACATAATATTTAACCATTTCGGTGCAACACTATTCATTTGCAGCATTTTGGTGCAAAAGGTCGGAGGAAATTCGCACTAAATATTTGGTGAATTATGGTGTAATGGTGCAAGGTTGGAAATATTCTTAATCCAGATTTTTCAAAAAATCACTATTAAAAACATTATTGTTTCAAAATAATGACCATCGAATAAGTACTTAATTGGTCTAATATTGTAATTAGTGTGTAATTATAGGAAAATTTAGTTCATATTTTTGTATTAGAATAATGTTATTGAGTATAAGTTGTGCTTAATATCATTCTTAATAGCGAAGTAAAAGTGCATTTAAACTTCAACAAACAATGAAGAAATGACATCATTTTCACTTGCTAACTGCCACGACTTCCATATAACATTATTATTTTGTGTAAGTTGAAAAAACCATTTTGGTAATATGAAAAAGGCAATCTTTAAATAATACGACTTCTTCCTTTTTTAAAAAAAAAAAAAATTAAAAAAAAATTGCAATTGTTTTTCAGGCACATCCTTTCTATTTTTTAAGATTCTCATTTTTCGCCATGTCTTGGTCAAATGGATTCATTAATGTACTAGAGGTCAAACGTTTGTGGTGTTTTTTTTATATGTATTTAGGGGTAAATAATCAATCGTGCTTTAGGTACTCCTTCTCAGTATCACCAATTGACTATCAATTATTTATTCGATCTTGACAATATTAATATCATTATTAATTTATCGTCAACAAAGTAGTCTTGTTTATATCGGGAACTTCTGCACAGCGAAATTTAGGGCATGTGACAAAAAAATATAGATGATGAATGCATGGTCGAATTTTTTTTTTTTTTAATGAAATACATAATTAAAATTAAGCACTTATGTTGAGATCACTTTCTCCTTAACAAAACCTAAAAATCAGGCCTTGCAATTTGAAAAAAAAAAAAAAAAATTACAAATAAAAACTAAAAAGGCATTGCTTTACACAAAACCTTGTCACGACGGAATCATTTACACCGCCTTATGCTTCTGGTTCCATTTTACAGCGTGGTCTGCCATGTTCGAGTTTTAATTTGTCACTGCGTTATAAATATTCTTACTTTTCATTTCTTTATTCATTTCACCTCGCTCGTCTTGCTACTTCACTACTGACCACTCTGAATTCAGAATATCTTTCGAGGTTTTTCTTCATCCGTAAGTATGCCCCACCCTCTCTATTATTCACCAAATTGGATAACAGAATAAAAATTCGAGTCTTGTGAACTTGATTTCAAGATTTCCATTCAAAGTTGAAGGGCTATTTGGATTAGATCAATCGCGCGTCTGTTCTTTGACTTTTGAGCCACTTGGGTTTGAATCTTTGTTTGTTTTTTTGTCATCCAAGTTGGAGTCAAGAAGTGGAGAGATGTATACGGTGTGCTGCTGAAATTCAACTATGAGTAGTCGAAGAACATAAATGGATTTCAGTTTTCGGAGTCTAGTCAATAGTCCTTCACCGTGGATCTAAATATTGTTTTTTGAAGCTCTTTTGTAAAATTCGCTCTTGTTTTCGTGAGATTATCCATAATATATAGGAATTAAGTAGATGCGGTATGGCGGGGCACGAGCAAGGGTCAGGTTCTCGCTACGTTCATCAGCTTCTCAGCCCGGAGCTCCATTTGCGGAGACCATCATCACTTGTCCAACACCAGAATAATACAGGGACTGAGCCTTCAGATTCCAAAGACTCGCCTGAAAAGAACCAAAAAACTGATACAGACACGGCTGCCACCACCAGTTCTGGTGGCACGCCAAACCCCAACCGACGCTCCCGGGGCCGACCTCCTGGTTCCAAAAACAAGCCAAAGCCTCCAATAATTGTCACCAGGGACAGCCCAAATGCCCTCCGAGCTCATGTTCTTGAAGTCTCAGCTGGCAGTGATATAGTGGAGAATGTATCCGTATATGCGAGGCGGAGGGGAAGAGGGGTTTGTGTTCTCAGTGGCAGCGGCACGGTTTCAAATGTCACGCTGCGTCAGCCGGCGGCACCTACCGGGAATGTGGTGACACTTCATGGCCGATTCGAGTTACTTTCCCTTTCCGGAACGGTGCTTCCGCCTCCTGCACCGCCGGGTGCCGGTGGTCTGTCGATATTCTTGTCGGGAGGGCAGGGACAGGTAGTTGGTGGGAGTGTAGTTGGGCCTTTGATTGCTTCAGGTCCAGTGGTTCTGATGGCTGCTTCATTTGCAAATGCAGTTTTTGAACGGTTGCCTTTTGAGGAAGAGGGCACTGCTCAAACTCCGCCTGCTGCATCGCAATCATCAAGTGTCACAGCCGGTGGTGGTGGTAATGGTGGCGGTAATGGCAGCGGTGGTAGTGGTTCTTTCTTGAATTCAGGCGGAAATGAGCCCCCAAATTATCCCTTTTCAGCTGATTTGTTCGGTGGGTGGGGCGGAAGTTCTGCAAGGCCACCATTTTAACAGTGTTACAATTTCTTGGCTTGAGTGTATTACTAGCCTTATTTCATGTTATCTTCTCGCCTTTTGGTGATGGCAAATCGAAAATGGGATGAACGGAGTTAAATAAATACGGCTTTTATGCACGAAATTAGCATTGGTAATATAGCTAGAGTGAACAAAATTGGCATTTTCTTGAATCTGAAGGAAGAAAAAAGGAGAGATTTTGTTCAATTTTTATCAAGATCATGATCGAGTTGGTGCAGATCAGATGAATTTAGAGTTTATTTTTAAGGTCAGTAGGTTCAACTTCATGTGTACATTGTATTGCTTGGAAAAATCTGGTTTCTTTGTTTAACCTTCAATTTGATTTGGTTTGGTTGTAATCTTCAAAATGCTAATATGAATATTTAGTAGGATTTCTTGAATTTGCCTTTGCAAAAAATTATGAGAACTTGCATTTGCATGTTTTAGGCTGCAGCATTAATTCTAAGAATAGTTACATAATTTCTCATCTCATGTATTGGAATTTTTGGTCCTTTTTATACACTAATTTTCCATGAAATCACAATAACATATTTAATAATTGAATTATTTCTTAATGTGTTCAATTTGAAGAATTGATGCACCAATTAGGAATAGCAATTTGATTAGGCATTATTTAGTGGCAAATTTTGTTTTGTTCTCTTTTGTTCTTATTCAGTTTGTGAGACAATCTTATATTTTATAATTAAGAGATATAATAGATACACACAAGTGTTTTAGTCTAAATTTGCTTCTCCAACACACAAAATAAAAGTAAAAGATCACATAAAATTTATATAATTAATTAACTAGGATGCCATGCAAGTTGCTATTGATTAAAAAGGAGATTGGTTTTTAGAAAAATAAAAAAAATGGTTTTAACTATATATGGATCTATAGTTGATTTGACACCATTAAGAGGATGTTGTATTGTTTAAACCATCAGTTAGTGAAGTATATCACCCAACTAGCCATATACAACTCTACTACTGTATGCACAAAGTGAGAAATAGTGAGGAACTTGTAAGACCAGTTGAAGGAAGAATTAAATAATTTTTTCGCACAACTTAAGCTTTTAAATGAGTTATAAGAGGCATATGTCCTAGGTCAATTTTTCGTGCCATCCATTTATGAAAATTGTGCACGTGTTAGGAACTCTGGTGAAAAACTAAAATTTGACCTGTTTTTGCATTACATGGTTCAACAAGATGATTTTCTCTATGCTCAAGAAACTGAAGAAATAAATAAACAAAACCCCAGTTGAAAACCAGCAACCTCCTCCCCCTCTAGTAGCTTGAGGGGATTATACTCCCGGAATTAGGGTAAATTGATGAACTTGTGCCTCAAGCTTTCAATAAAGAAAAAAGAGGATTCTTATGCACTCCCAACAATTCTTCCCTAAAATAGGCAAAAAGGAGGGAAACTCATTTCCCTGTACAAAAAATAATCTAAAAGAGAATCGCTTGTGTAGTGCAAAATGTTGGAAATTGCAACTTTGAATCATTGAAACTTGAAAAAGAAAAGATGGAACATGTTTCTTGGAACTTTGTTATATGCATCTTCCCATTTAGCTTTAAAGCTTCCTTATAACAAGGAAAATTGCCTTTTTTTTCTTTATCATTTTGGTTAATTTTAAGCAGTTTTGAATAAGTGATTTTCTATTTCCTGTCAATTCAACAAGCAACAATATGTATACTGGAAGTACATATATCTTGAGCAGGTTTGCTGCTAAATTTCCAGTTTATTGCATGCACTCAACTAATTTTTAACCATTTACTTTTTTGATTCTTGATATCTTGTCTTTTTTGAGTAGATTTTAATTATTTCCTTGTAAGCATGCAACTGTGAGGCAACTACACTTGATGAAACAAATATAGAAAAAAAACAAGATCTATTGTCTGAAGCCATCTCTACCACATATTTTGGATTTTTTGAGAATCTCTATTAATTGTTGTTTTCTGTCAACCAGATAACAGATATTTCCATGTAAAGAAGCTGCATATTAACTTGAATAATGATATTCATAGTGAAAACTATCAATAGTCGTGCTACGTGACATAGGCATGTCAATTTGTTATTTGATGCACGAAGCAGTCGTACTACGTGGGTCCTTTTTTTCTTCTTTCTTTTTTCCCTGGTTTATGTGACTAATCTTTGTGTAAGTTCCATATTTTGTAGTCTCAACTTGCTTATATAATCGAAGATAAACCTTGCAATATTAGTCTAATATATAGGTTATAATAATCACTAGAAAAATAGAATTATATAGCTTCAGGGACAAGTCCTTTTTATGACAAAAATAAATTAGGTTATCGTGGACTGTAAAATCTTGGTACCTTTGACTCTAAACTTGTCTTGACGAAAAATGAATCTCTCATCCAGTATACAATGAGCACACGCGACACGGATATGATCCGATGACTTGGAATTGAATACAGGCACACACTTCAATGTGTGAGGCTTTGAAAGTATTATTGTTTTGGCGATTCTGTGGATATTTGTTCAGAAATTGAAGAGCAGTTTGATCATCATCTTAAATGCAGCAGTCAAAAAGCTTGCAAGTGGTACTGTGTGGTCCATTAAACATAAATCCATATAACCAATCATTGTTTTTTCCATTTCTAAAATTATTCTGCAAGCTAACTTGACAATTGTAGCTTCAATGCCAAGACACGCCCACATACATATCCAAAAAAATGTACCCCATGAAGTTATTTTGGGTGACAATCTGACGTGTAAGGTAATAAAACGAGGGTAATATCAAAACAATTTCGTGTGCCATCTTCCTAGTTACAAGTTAATACATGTCTAGTTATTAACGGTGTTAGCTCTTCATAACACTATCTTCTTATGAGCAAGAGCGGATTTACGATTACGCTTTAAGGCGAATATATAACAAACGAACTAGAAACACAAGATAATATAGGGATGAATAGGTTATTGCTTTTCATTTGTATATTTCATTGATCTTTTACAATATTTAAAATATAAATTACAACCAACCATGAGTTGCATATCGATGAGAAAAATTAAAGTATACAATTAACTCATTGCGGTTAAAACATCTGTAATCTATGGATTTGAATACATGGGAGAGTTATGGGCATCCATAACCTAGAATCTAAACACCCTTCTTGAATGTCCATTACATAAGGTATATGATTCGAAAAACTTTGTGAGACAGTCCTAATGAAGAAAATAGTGCATTTTTTTTCCAAATCGCAATGAAAGTACGTTGTTTCATTAAAATCCTTGCTAAAAAAAGTTCAGTACGAAAAAACTTAAATAAAAAAAGAAGAAGAATACAGCGTGCATTTATTCTCTCTAATGGTAACATCACCCGAGATCTCTACATTAGTTCATTCTAATCTTATGAATCAACTTCTCAAATATCGCAATAGATAATGCTTTATGTGTAGATAAACTAGTTGATGAGTGTGTTTTATGTGGATTAAATAATGCGCATCATTGTGACCAACTAGTTCACGTTTTTAATCCAATATGCCCATATTAATGAAATGGGTTGGGGGACTATAGCCTAATCCACTCCCTCCTCTATCCGCCCTTGGAGATAATGAATTATATCGCGGGAAGTCTACATAAATCAGGTTTTTATTTATTACCATTTCAAAATTAAGGTTAGATGTTTTAAATTTCAAAAATCAGGTTTTTATTTAAATTTATTTATGAATTACTTAATTAATTATATGTTTTATTAATAAATATATAACGGTCACAGATATATACAATTTGGTCACAATTCAAAAATTTTTAGGTCACAATTCAAAATTTTCATAGGTCACAATTTGTTTATTGGTCACAAATTAAAATTTTGAAAGTCACAATTTGTTCATCAATCACGGATCCCAAAATTTACAAGTCACAATACTTATTTAGATCACAATTTATCAATTTATTGGTCACAATTAATAATTTTTAAGTCACAAAGTAATTTTTTAGGTCACAATTGATAATTTTTTGTGAGTCACAATTTCTTATTATTGGTCACACACCAACAAATTTATTGGTCACAATTTGTGACCACCACCAACATAAAACCACTGTCGTCAACACCAACACCACCACATCCAGGCTCCAGCAACAAAATCCCCGTTCCAAACATCACTGTCGACGTTTTCACCACCACCACCACTACACCAAATTGTCCCATCAAACTGATCCACCGCAACTGAAAACACAGGCCACCACCGTTCCCTACCAGATCACGGTGGTGCAGCCGTGCAGATATCTTGACCACAACGCAAGAAAAAGCCCAACCACCACCACCACCACAAAACTCACCTCTACCGCCAGATGCCTCACAAAACACTGCACCATCACCGCCCACAAACTGGTCACCGACTCACGGCACACAACCACTGGTCAATAGCACGGCACCCAACCACCCATCGTACACCACCGCACCAACAAAAAACACCCCAACCGCTCGCACACCACCGCACCAACGAGAACCCCCAACCGCAAAATCATCCACAAAAAATAGACCCAAACTCCGGTAACCCAAACCCCGACGCTGTTGCAGTTCGCTGCTGCGAGATCTGAGAATGGTGCGACGCAAATTGCAGCAACAGCAACAGATTTGGAAATGAAAAAAAGGAGGCGACGCTGCTGGAAAAAAAATCTGGATCTGTGGGGGTCAAAAACGTATGTTATCGTGTGTGAAGGGAGTGGATAATGGCGAGAGAAACGGCAGCGGCGTGGTGGAGATAGGGGTGAGACGACGGCGACAGCGTGGTGTAGGAGAGAGTCGGGAGGGAGTAGAGATGGGTTGATGATTTTAGGGTTAGGGCGGTTGGGGGTATATATAAATTAATTTATTGTAAATAAATATAAAAAAAATAATTTTTTTTTAATTCCTTAAAACCTGATTAGTGAAATATCAAACTTAAATCAGGAATTATGAAAATGGATATCTAAAATCAGGCTTAGGTGTAATTTCCTCTTATATCGCCCTTGTTTCAGCCCCATTTTTCCATCGAAATGTATTATTGAACATTGAATTGATCTCATTTCAACTATACATTTTTTTAATAAAATAATATTACACACAAATTAAAAAAAAAAATTCTTATTTTTTAACTACACATTCTCCATCATAACACTATTCCAAAATGCAATTTTTGAACAAAAAAAATGGGGGCTTTAAGAACCCCATAATCAAGTTTATTCCTCATAGAACTATACCTTACTAACAAACTTTTTGAATGTCATATCGAATTATTCACTTTTATAGAAAATATAAGCATATAATGTAATAAGATATTGTTCTTCATGATCAATAAGCTATTTGTTGTCATCTTGAGAATAAAAATGGTTATGTTGTTTAGGGGTGAACACGGTTAGGTTTTGGCGGTTTGTGTTATATTTTTAATTCAAACCATTTCATGCGATTTGGAATTTTTCCAAACCAAACCATTATTTGCGGTTTGGTTCAGTTTTAATCCGCAGTTTACTTATCGACATTATAGTTATACTTTTAAAACAAATTATCATATATATTTAAATAAGAACTAATAATGTTAAATGTTAAATTACATATAAACAAAAAGACTAAAAAATAGTGTCAAATTAGCATTTAGCAACAAGCAATTGGTTAAAGGGTACATTGCGAAGGGGTGAAGCTTGCACTTGTGTTGGCTGCTATACTGGTAATGGAGATTGTTGGGCCGAATCTTTACCCATTTATTATGGTTGAACTCGTGGTTGCTAAACACGCTTCTCTTAAATGAGAAGCAACTTCACTTGGATTGATGACACGTGGCTCACCTGTAGTCGTTGGATACCTGGACTGTTGATATACTGAGGCTTAAGATATTTTTGACATTCAGCTAATTCACTTCGAGAGACTTCTAGGGTTTTCTGCTCTCTGAGAGAAAACGAGAGGAAGAGATAGGGTTTGATTCTTGATGCCTGTTTTCACTCTAAATCTTTGATTTAGAGTATTGTAATAGTTAGATCTACCTTCAACTGTAATATTCTGTGTGAATATTGAGACTCTGTATTTGATTCCTCTGCTGTAATACTGTGTGTATCTTCGAATGGGTTCTTAATACTTTCTGAGTGAATCGTGGGCTATCATTTTGATGTACTTTGAGAGATAAGTCACATATCTCTTTCTTGAACTCTCTGTAACCTTTTGTTGCCATTTTGCGGCTGATTTAGTGTATCTGAGCATATTCCTGTTTATGTATGCTCAATGGGGGATATAGGTATTTGAAGCGGTCACCAAACCTCCGGGGCTACGGCCAAAATAATTCTTGTGTTCATTCTTTAATTTCTGCAGTTTTACTTTACTGTTGAGGTTATTGTTTGTTTCGAATACTTATATCGTGTTGTGGTCTGGGCCTTACAGTGGTATCAGAGCTTGGACTGGTGAAACAAGTTACCTGGATCTTTTGAGGAGGAGGCAAATTTGCTTCAGATCCTAAAGGGTTTAAGTCTACTCTTGAGTAAAACCAAAAGAAATCGAGTTTTAAACTCACTTGGTGAGATCTTTTAAATTGTTTAAAAGTTTACTTTTAAATTAGGGTTTCTTAATCATACCCTTGATTTTCCAAAACACTGTTGAAACCCCATTGAGACTAATCTTTGTCCAGGAGCTCCTGCGAGGCTCCGGGAATCTGAGATAAATCAAGTTTGGGTGTGTTCCTGGAAAATCTTGTTCGAGTGATTTGAGAAACATTGTCTGTGATCTCTGTTATTGTGTTTTCTCTTGAATATTAGTCTGCTTGCTCTTTACTGATACCTGCTGCCCGAAAGTCTTATTATACTTTGTGTATTACTGTGATTATTTTGTGCTCCTACTGGTTCTTTGCATGCTGTGTTAATTGTCATCAGCCTGTGTGTCTGAATTGTCTTTAACATGGCTTCTGCAAAATTTAAAGTTAGTCAGTTTGATGGAAAAATTGATTTTAACATATGGAGTCAGAAAATGAAAGCAATTTTAATGCAAATGAAATGTGTTAAAGCTTTGGATGATAGTTGGCCTGCTGATTTACTTCTTGCCAAAAAGTCTGAACTTGATGAAGTTGTTTGGAGTACTATCTTCTTATACTTATCTGAAAATGTGATAATATGTATTGGTGAAACTAATACTGCTGCAGATTTGTGGACAAAACTTCATGCAAAATGTGTGACCAAGTCTACTCCAAACTAGTGTTTTTTTTTAAAACAATTATTTTCTTTTAAAATAGATCCTACAGTCGATTTGGATGAAAACTTGAACAGATTTACTAAATTTACCCAAGACTTGGCCAATTGTGATGAAAAACTTTCAAAAGATCAATTGACTGTAGTCTTGTTGAACTCCATAAGTGACAGGTATAAGGACATTAAGGTTACCTTAGAATATGGCAGAGATGATCTAAGTACTGATATTATAATCAATTCTTTGAAAAATAAGACACAAGAAATTAAGGCTGAGTCAAGTATTAGTCACACTGGGATAAACTTGTTATCAAAAGGAAAATGTTTGGTAAAATCTGATTATCATCCAAAATTCTCTAAAGACAACAAGAAGTAGACTGAAAGGAATAAGACCAAGTATAACTCCAAGGGTAAAAAAATGTTACTATTGTGGTAAGATTGGTCATTTTGCTAAAGATTGTTTTAAGAAGAAAAATGAATCTAGAGAGAAATACTGTTCTTGCTCTTAATAAAACCAAAACTGAGAATGGTCTAGTTCTTGCAAGTTTGGGAAAGAAATTGAGTGATGAATGGATACTTGACTCAGGCTGTTCTTTGCACATGTGTCCTAACAAAAACTATTTCATTGATTTTGTTAAAACCAAATGAGGGCAAGTCATAATAGGAAATAATTATGCCTGCAAGATAAGTGGTATTGATACTGTTATACTACTTTTAGAAAAATGGGAATACTTTGATTCTAAAAGAAACCAGATTTGTCCCAAATTTAAAAAGGAACTTAGTGTCGTTAGGCATGTTAGATGACATGGAGTTTAACATTAATATGGGGAAATGATACATTAATATTCTTAAGGGAAGTGACTTGGTCATATTATCCCCTAAGAGGCATGGTTTGTACTATTTGAAAGTTGCACCTTTGTTGGGCCTGACTGCTACTGCTATTTCTAAAAATTTTACCTTGGCAAAACTTTGGCATGAGAGACTTGGTCACATTGGTGAAAATGGTTTAAATTCTCTAAAAACAAAAGGTGTATTTGGGGAATTAAACATAGGTGATTTTGGTTCTTGTGAACAATGTATAATAGGTAAACAAGTGAAACTTCATTTTCCCACTGGTACACACATATCAAAACAAAAACTTGAGTATTTGCATGCTGATTTGTGGGGTCCTGCTTCTGTGTCTACGTTATCTGGTTTTAGATACTACTTGCTGATTATTGATGATTTCTGAAGAAAAATTTGGATGCATTTACTGAAATCCAAGGATGAGACATTTTCTGTTTTCAAAGAATGCAAAATTGAAGTTGAAAATCAAACTGATTTGAAAATAAAAATCTTGAGAACTGATAATGGCTTGGAATTCTGCAATAATGAATTCAATGATTTTTGTAAAGACCATGGCATTGTGAGACATAGAACTGTTATTCATACCCCTCAACAAAATGGCATGGCTAAAAGGATGAATAGAACATGCTTAACAAAGTTAGATGCATGCTCTTAAGTTCTGGTTTACCTAAGATGTTTTGGGGTGAAGCTGTTAAAACTGATGCTTATTGATTAATAGAAGTCCGACAAGTGCTTTAAACTTTGATGTTCCTGAAGTTGTTTGGTCTAATAATTCTGTGAATTATTCTTATTTGAAAGTTTTTGGTTGTGCTGCTTATGCTCATCAAAATATTGGAAACTTGAACCTAGAGAGTTATTATTAGAAAAGATGTTATTTTCAATGAATTTTTGATGCCTTGCCTTGAAGGAAAAGACAATGTTTTAACTGAAAAGGATGTTCAAATTGAGGTGGATTCATCTAGTACTGATCAAAATACTTCTGAAACTGCTATTGAAAATTCAGAACTAGATGATGTCCCTGTGCCTGAAAATGATATTGATCAAACTGGTGTTACTGACCAATCTGGTTCTTCAACTCTACCCCTTGATGAGTATCAACTCACAAGGGATAGAGAGAGAAGACAAATTAGACCTTCCACTAGATTTGACAGTGAAAACTTTGTCTCCTTGTTTACTTTCCAAGAACAATTTTAAAATGAACCAAATTCTTATGATGATGCTATTTCTTGTAAAGATAGTATGCATTGGAAAGTTGCCGTGGAAGAAGAAATGGGTTCTCTATTTAAAAATAAAACTTGGAAACTTGTTCAAAGGCCCAAAGGGCATAAAATTATAGATTGTAAATGGATCTATAAGATTAAGCATGGAGAAGGTGGGAGTAATAACATGAGGTATAAAGCTAGATTAGTAGCTAAAGATTTTACTCAAAAGGGAGGCATTGATAACATTGAATTTTTTCTCCTGTAGCTAAATACACTACTATTGATGCCTACTTGCTCTTGTTGCTCAATTTAAATTGGAACTTGATCAGCTTGATGTTAAAACTGCTTTCTTATATGGTGAACTTGATGAAACCATTTACATGTGCCAACCTGTTGGTTTTGAGAAAGGAAATCTTGAAAATGTTGTATGTTTGTTAAAGAATCTTTGTATGGTCTAAAACAGGCATCCAAACAATGGTACAAAAGGTTTGACTCCTTTGTGCTGAAACTTTGGCTTCAAAAGAAGTCAGTATGACACTTGCATGTACTGCAAAGGTAATGGAGGTAAAAATTCATTGTATCTGGTTTTGTATGTAGATGACATGCTCCTTGCTAGCTGTGTTAAAATTGAAATTGAATCTATTAAACTGAAGCTAAAATCTAAATTTGATATGAAAGACATTGGTGTAGCTAAGAAAATTATAGGTATGCATATTGAAAGAAATAAAGAAAAAGATCTGACGTTTTTAAATCAACATGACTATGTGATTAAAGTGTTGAAAAAGTTTGATATGCATGACTGAAAGCCTGTAACTTTATCCCTTGCAAATTAGTATAAACTGTTTTCTGAATGTTGTCCTAAAACTAAAGAAGAATATACTAGAATGTCCAGAATACCTTATGCTAATGTAATAGGAGTTGTTATGTACTTAATGATTTGCACTAGACCTGATCTTGCTCATAGTATTAGTGTATTAAGCAGATTTATGGGTAACCCTGGAGAAGATCACTGAAATGCTTTAAAATGGTTATTAAGGTATCTGAAAGGTACTGCTAATTTAGGCTTAGTGTTTAAATCTAATAAAGATGGTGTTATGTTAAAGGGTTACACTGATTCGAATTTTGCTGGTGATAGAGATAATAGGAAATCAAATTCATTCTATTTTTTTACCTTATGTGGTACGTTATCAGCTGAAAATCTCAATTACAAAAGATTGTTGCTTTATCATCTATTGAGGCTGAGTACATTTCTGCCACTGATATTATAAAGGAAGGAATGTGGTTAAATGGTTTATTATCTGAACTTGGTTTTGTTGATACTCAAAATGCTTTGTTTTCTGATAATCAAAGTGTCATACATATTAGTAAAAATCTTATGTTTCATGATAGAATTAAGCACAATGATGTTAAATATCATTTCATTAGAGATGTTATTTCTAAAGGCATGATAAAGATTGAAAAGATTGCAACTCAACATAATCCTTCAGATATTGGTACAAAAGTGATACCTCTAAACAAATTTTTAAACTGACTTAAATTCCTTTCTATTGGTTCTTTGTGATCTTGATGTTGTTATTTAGAGTAAATGAAATATTCAGTGTATATGTTCTTGGATGCACTTATGGCTCAAAATCTAGTAGAGTAACCTCAACATTCAGTGTAAATGAAACATTTAGTGAATATGTTCCCGGATCTTGGCCCATTTATTATACTCCCAGTTTTTGGTTGAACTCGTGGTTGCTAAACACGCTTCTCTTAAATGAGAAGCAACTTTACTTGGATTGATGACACGTGGCTCACCCGTGGCCGTTGGATACCTGGACTATTGATATACTGAGGCTTGAGATATTTTTGGCATTCAGTCGATTCACTTTCGAGAGACTTCTAAGGTTTTCTGCTCTCTGAGAGAAAACGAGAGGAAGAGATAGGGTTTGATTCTTGATGCCTGTTTTCATTCTAAATCTTTGATTTAGAGTACTGTAATAGTTAGATCTACCTTCGATTGTAATATTCTATGTGAATATTGAGAGACTGTATTTGTTTCCTCTGCTGTAATACTGTGTGTATGTTTGAAGGGGTTTTTGATACTTTCTGAGTGAATCGTGAGCTATCATTTTGATGTACTTTGAGAGATAAGTCTCATATCTCTTTCTTGAACTTTTTGTAACCTTTTGTTACCATTTTGTGGCTGATTTAGTGCATTCGAGCATATTCCTATTTATGGATACTCAACGGGGGATGTAGGTGTTTGAAACGGTCACCGAACCTCCGGGGCTACGGCCAAAACAATTCTTGTGTTCATTCTTTAATTTCTGCAGTTTTACTTTACTGTTGAGGTTATTGTTTGTTTCGAATACTTATATCGTGTTGTGGTCTGGGTCTTACAGAGATACATGCAGAGCCATCTTAACCTAACTATTCTTATCCTCCAAAATGTGCTCATTTGCCTTTTCTGGACATTCACTACTGTTATCTAAGCTGTCACCACTATAAATTCCAAGTTGTCCAAAGAGTAATTCAGAGTCTACAATTTATTTCTAATCTCCACCTAAAGTGAAGACTTAAGAATAGAATAATACATGTTATTTTCATGAAATACAACATCAAGAGTAAACATATAACCTTCGAGAAGGGGGTTGATAACACTGATAGCTTTTCTTATACGATACATAGCCAACAAATACATATCGGAAAGCTCGAGATTCCAGCTTATTTCTTAAGGGTTTATGAAGGTGCACAAAGGTTATACACCCAAATATTTTAGGTGGCATATTTGGGACAGCAGAAGCACTTATAGTCTTATGATGGACGTTAAAGGGGGTCTGAAATTGTAAGGAACTGGAATGTACGCAATTGATGAGATAAGATGCAACAGTGATGGCTTCACCCCAGTAATTGGAAAGCATGTGGGCCCCAAACAAGGAAGCGTGTACAACTTCAAGGAGGTGACTGTTTTTCACTCTAGAACCCCATTTTGTTGAGGAGAGAAGGGCCAAATTGTTCGGTGAACAATTCCTTGTGACGGCATATATTGTTTTAAGTCCTGATTAACAAATTTTCCACCATTGTTAGTACGGAAAACCTGTATATAAGATTGATACTGAGTGGCTATCATCTTGTGAAATTTTTGAAACAAGGAATTAACTTCATTGATTTCATCAAGTAAACCCAAGACATACGAGTGTGATAATCAATAAACGAAACAAACCAACCAACGTGCACCATTTAGAGAAGGGACATTGGTTGGACCCCATACATCGGAGTGAATCACCATAAACGGTACTGGACTTTTATTCGTGCTTATTGGAAATGATACACGGTGACTTTTAGCCGGTTCACAAATATCACACTTGAAATCTAAAGCAGTTTAATGGGAAAATAACTTGGGAAACAATGTTTTTAATCATCCAAAAGATGCATGACATAAGCCCCTATGCCACAACCAAATTTCTGAAGTTTTGGCAGACTTATCTACTGCAAAAACGTAAGCCAATTGTTTGGAGCTAGTGGGCACCAGGTCAAGATAATAGAGCTTCTCCCTTCTAGTACCATAACCAATTGTCTTTCAACTCCGAATGTCCTTTAAAACACAAATGTTAGGCCAGAAAATCACAATACAATACAATGCAAAGCACATGTTATTTGAGCAACAAACAACTAGTTATGGTTGATGAAAGGCACGACCAGAACAGAATCCAAATTCAAATTATTTGAAAGAGTAATTGAACCTTCTCCAATCACATGAGATCGAGTACCATTGGTTGTAGACACTATATGTTGTTCGGATGGTTGCATAGATTAAACATGATTACTGTTAAAGGTCATGTGATCTATAGCATCGAAATCAATAATCCATGTATTATTACTTTCGGGTGCAGAAGTATGAAGAGTCTTACCATTATTACCTGATGTAGCAATCAAAGATGAGGTTGCCTCAGGAGTAGGGTTGCTCTATTCGGCCACAGTAACAGAAGCGGCATCGTGGTGAATTTTTGAATTTCATTTACGTGGCGCCTTAACAAAATCCCACCAATCTGGATATCCAATCAACTTATGGCATCGTGACTTAGTATGGCATGTCTCTCCACGGTGAGTACAGACATGTTCTAGTTTTGCAGCTCTTATTTCGTAGCTTCCCTTCAGTGTCCAAATGATCAAGTTTGGTCGGCAGCATGATTCAATAGGCCAGAATCTGGTTTCAGGTGGGTTTACTATTTTTGAGGCTTGCCCCGACAAGCCATCATGCGGAAGGCTCTGAATGATCAAGTTCAGCATTGAATTGTTGAATATTGATGCCATTTTTGTCATTTATATTCAACTGTGGGGCAATGATGAAACCATTGGGCTTGACCCATGTTGTTGGAAAATATTAAATAACAATTGCCCGATAATTCAAAGCAACTGGCCCATAAACCCCGGCCTAAATCCAACCACATTTGATCTGCTCTGGCTAAAGATAACTGGGCTGACTTGTTGGGCTGATTACTTAGTCCATTACCTGGACCCTTATATTCTGGAGCGTAACTTAGTGTGGGAAAATTAATTCATTCTCTCTTTCTCTCGTGTCTGGGAAGCTTCTGGCGTTTTTTCCTTGAGAGTTCTTCGTGATTCTCTTCTCTATTTTCTTTGTGAATCTTGAGTGGATTTTAACTTGGTGTTTAAATCCTTTAATCTTTGTGATTAGTAGCCTTTCGTGGTTGTGTGAGAGAAATAGGGACCAATCCAATTTAGCGTGTTTGTCTTCGTGCCATTAAGTAACCGGTGTGGTTTAGATTAGGGATTTGGGGTGTTTTGTGGCTATTGCTTTATACAGAAGGGTACAATGTCTATGTGACTATTCTGAGCCCAAAAATGCAATAAAAATGAGTTTCTTGGTTGCGAGAATTTCTCTGTAATTGTTGGTTCAATTTACTTCCGTTGTGCAAATTTTCCTTACAAGTGGTATCAGAGCCTCGTTAGGTATGTGTATGGCATCTGTGAAATTTGATTTAAGTGTTTTGTCGTATTGATGCGTTTTCTTGAAGTGTGCAGTGTCCATAAGTGAACTGGACGAAATTCTTGGGAGCTAGGGTTTGGAATCTGACTCTGCAGAAATAGACTGGAGTTTGATTTTTAATACTGTTATACACAGTATTTTGGTGAGACCATTTCATTACAGTCGATTAGGGTTTGATTTGCACGTTTAATTCCTATTTGTGAATCAGTTGATATACTGTGATTTGCATGCTGAATTTGTTTTTTAATTTGTGAATTTGTTGATATCATTGTAATTGAATATATTCAAGAAACTGGAATAGTTGGTTTCTCCCTGCTACTATTGCAATCTGTGCATACCAATACCATATCACTGAATTAATTTTGAAGTGTCATGCTAGTTTCTTATTGTTTAATGCAAATTGGAATTTGTTGTTGCATGCTATATTGATGTATGATGTAATCTGGATTGCATAACTTCTAATTGACGAATTACACGTTATTGCTGAGTATTACACATACCTGGACTGCATAACTTTTAATTGACGAATTATTTGTTATTGTTGATTATCATACCTACATGCAGCACACACAATTCACAGTAATCTAATTTTTCATTTCACCGGTTTAATTCTGAATTGTGCTTGGAGCTTGGGCTTCCTGTTGGCTGAGGGCTGGTTATTGAAACAACCTGTGACTGGTTATTGGTGAACCTACTTGGAGTTGTGTACTTCAAGCTGAACGTGTTTGGTTCTTGGTTCTTCAAATCTGCTTGGTGAAATTTTCCTAAACCCCTGCATGCCTATTTTCTTATAAATTGCTTTGTGGTTACATATTGAATATTGTCTTTCTTCCCCTGTTTCTCCTATGAATTGTGTTCCTTGGTGTTTAGAATTGAGCATTGACCTGGGGTCTTGAACCTTACGGAATCCTGGTGAATTCTAACACATTGAATTGTTAGAATCTTGATTATTAGTCTGTTTGATTTCATATAGTTTTATTCTTTGTGAATTCTTGTGATTATAGACCTGATTAATCTCACTGTCTATCTTTTTGATTCTTTGAGCTTATTAAATAGTCTATTATCACTGTTATATACTGCTCACTAGGTTAATAGTCTATTTACAGCCTGATATTTCTTCATTCCTGTTTTGATTGCACTGTGACTTGTGTGATATTAAATTGTTGATTGAAATATCTGATTACTATTTTTCTGTGGAACTGTGACCTCAAAAATTCTTTTTGTTGATTGAAAACTTCAAATGACAATGGCAACATTTGAGCTTTGAGTTTTTAATGGAAAAGGGGATTTTCCCATTTGGCAGCAAAAATTGAGAGGGTCTTAGTTCAACAGAAAGTTTCTAAAGCTATAACTGGTGAATTTCCTGCTACTATGACTGATGATCAAAAACTTGAATCTGATGAACTTGCGTATACCTCTATAATTCTTCATTTATCTGATCAAGTGTTGAGGAAAGTTGGTAAACTTGATAGTGCTAAGGTTTTGTGGGATAAGCTAGAAGAGCAATACATGTATAAGAGTCTACCTAATAAACTCTTCCTTTTAGAGATGTTCTTTAGCTTTAAGATTTATATGTCTAAGGACTTGGATGATAATCTTGATACTTTTAATAAATTAGTTCAAGATATCGCTAATACTGGGGAAAAAGTGTCTGATGAATATAAGGTTGTTATCCTCTTGAATGCTATACCTGATGTGTATAATGATGTTAAGTCAGCTATCAAGTATGGCAGAGATACCTTAACTCCTGAGATTGTGATTATTTTTTTAAGAAGTAAAGAATTAGAGCTTAAGGTTGATAGAACCGGGAAGGAGTTTGAGAGTTTGTCTGTGAGGGGTAGACCTATGGCTAGGCAAGTAAATGGTCAGAATCATCAAGGGAGCAATCATAACAATTCTGAGAAGAAGGGGAGATTGAGATCTAGATATAAGTCTAGGAGTGAAATTAGGAAGTGCTATGGGTGTGGAACGACAGGACATTTTATAAAGGATTGTTATAAGAAGAAGAATGAACAGAGAGAGAAGAGAATGGATGAGGGAATGTTGTTGAACCCCTAGGTGAGTCCACTGTTGATGTGTATGTGGTGACATAACCTACTTCTGATTTGGATATTGTCGAGTGCGTAGATGACAATGATCAGGATAGTGAATGGATTCTGGATTCAGGGTGTACATTCCATCTGACCTCTAGAAGACCTTGGTTAGAGAACTTTAAGGATCTTGATGGTGGAGAAGTGGTTATGGGTAACAATGTAGCTTGTAGCATTAAAGAAATTAGTAGTGTGACTTTGAAGTTTGACAATGGATGTACCTTTACTTTAGAAAGAGTAAGGTATATTCCTGATTTGAATAGGAACTTGATTTCTATGGGTAGTCTAGATGACATATGCCTGCAATGCCGGATTGGTAATGGTTCTTTGAAAGTAATTAAGGGTTCCTTAGTGAGTTTTGAGTTGTCGACAATCTAATGAGTGGCTAGGTGCTATGGAAGAGGAGATGAAGTCCCTTGTGAAGGATAATACTTGGAGATTAGTTCTCAGACCTAAGGATAAGTCCTTGGTGGACTGTAAGTGGGTTTATAGTATTAAGGAGGGTAGTTCTTCTAAAGAGCCTCATAGGTTTAAGGCTAGACTTGTTGCAAAGGGGTTTATTCAGAAACCTGGTATTGATTATTATGATATTTTCTCTCATGTTGTGAAATATACTACTATTAGAGTCATGCTTGTTTTGGTTGCTAAATGTGTTTTAGAACTTGAACAAATGGATGTTATAACTACCTTCTTGCATGGTGACTTGGATGAAACATTTTATATGGTATAACCTCATGGTTTCATTGATTCTAAAAAGCCTAATCATATTTGTTTGCTTAATGGATCTTTGTATGATTTGGAACAATCACATAGGCAATGGTATATTAAATTTGACAATTATGTGTCTTCTATTGGCTTTGTGCATAGTGCATTTGATCATTGTCTTTATTTTAAAAGGAAATGATAATAATGATGTGATTGTTTATCTACTTTTGTATGTGAATGATATGCTGCATTAGAACGCATTAAAATGGCTTTTAAGATACTTGAAATGTTTTTTTTTTTTTTTTTTGCAGACTTAGAATTTCATTTTAAATTTTGTAAAGAGGATGTTGTGTTAAAAGGGTATGTAGATTCTGATTATACTAGTAATAAGGACATCTATAACTGCATAGTGTTTACTTTGTGTGATACTTGCATTAGTTGGAAGTCTATATTGCAGTCTGTTATTGTCTTATCTACTATTGAAGCTATAAAAGAGTCTGTGTGACTTAAATGCTTGTTATGTGAATCTATTTTGTTTGAGAAAATCTCTACACAATTCAATCCCGCGGATATGGGAACAAAAGGTATTGCCCTTTTCTAAGTTTAAATGGTGTTTGCAAATTCTAAGTATTGATACCGGTTAACTTTGTGTTTTGCAGGTACTAATCTTCTTGGTGTTGATGTTATGAATCACTAATATGTTTGGTACCAGGTTTATGGCATTGGCATGAAGGAGGAGAATGTTGAATATTGATGCCAATTTTGTCATTTATATTCAATTATGGGGCAATGATGAAACCATTGGGCTTGGCCCATGTTGTTGGAAAATATTAAATAACCATTGCCCGATAATTCAAAGCAACTGGACCATAAACCCCGGCCCAAATCCAACCACATTTGAGCTGCTCTAGCTGAAGATAACTGGGCTGACTTGTTGGGCAGATTACTTAGCCTATTACCTGGACCCTTATATTCTGGAGCGTGACAAAATTAATTCATTCTCTCTTTCTCTCGTGTCTAAGAAGCTTCTGGCTTTTTTTCCTTGAGAGTTCTTCGTGATTCTCTTCTCTATTTTCTTTGTGAATCTTGAGTGGATTTTAACTTGGTGTTTAAATCCTTTAATCTTTGTGATTAGTAGCCTTTTGTGGTTGTGTGAGAGAAAGAGTGGGCAATCCGGTTTGGTCGTGTTTGTCTTCGTGCCATTGAGTAACCGGTGTGGTTTAGATTAGGGATTTGGGGTATTTTGTGGCTATTGCTTTGTACAGAAGGGTACAATGTCTATGTGACTATTCTGAGCCCAAAAATGCAATAAAAATGAGTTTCTTGGTTGCGAGAATTTCTCAGTAATTGTTGGTTCAATTTACTTCCGTTGTGCAAATTTTCCTTACAGAATGTTTAAGCAACATCATGACATACATACGCAAATTCTATATCGAGTCCACTAAGGAATATGTGTACATCATCAGGATCTTTTATTTTAGCCTTATCACGATAATCCAATTCTTGAAAAAATTTGTCGAGCTCACCATAATAGGTGGATAGAGGAGTACCGTCCGGTTTGCTAGAAAAGGCCCGTTGATTTAATGCAAAAAGTTGGGATTCATCTGATCCGTCATATAATACTTGCAAGAGCATTCCGAGTTTCACGTGCGGTGCTGATTACGCCCAAATAATAACGCGGTAGTTGTAGCACAGTTTTGGGGTGTCGTATCCACATGAAGATGGAAGAATATTTAAAAGATCAAAAATGCTGAATTGTTGTCTCAAATGTGTAATAAAATTTAATGTTGAAAGGTGAAATTAAAATCAATAATTCGAAGCGGTGAAGCGTCGGAATTCCCTCAATTGAATTGGATCAATCATATCAATTATTCATTTTTATAACACAATTAGAGGCTTTCATCTCGGCACTTTAATCGGAAGATATATCGTGAAAATCAATTTAATTTACAAATGTAATCCTAAAATTTAGACTTAAGACATATTCGCACAATTTTATTGTAAAAATTCACCATTACACATCATCTCTATAAATTGACGCTCCCTAGATGTTAACCCTTCATAAAAATAACTCACGATACGCCAAATCTCATAACCATGATGGGGGCAAAGAGTTTGAAATTCTTTATACCTTTCCCACGATTGATATAAAGTTTCTCTCTCTTTTTGGATAAAAGAAGAGATTTGTTTTTTCAATGCAATAGTTTTGTGGTGGGGAAAGTATTTGCTAAAGAATACTTGTGTCATTTGAGCCCAAGTTTCAATCGAACGTGGTCTCAATGAATACAACCAGCTTTTAGCCCTTTCCTTAAGAGAAAATGGGAAGAATTTGAGTCTAATTGCATCCAATGTTGATTGTAGAAGGTTGCTACAACCTGCTCGAATTCCCTAACATGCACATACGAGTTTTCATTCTCAAGTCCATGAAAGTTAAGAAGAAGTTGAATCATTCCATATTTAAAATCTACATGTGGCATGTTGGGTGGAAACGTAATACATGAAGGTGAAGATATACGCGTGGGGTACAGATAATCATGCAAAGTTCTATACGGTACATCATGCTCATTGTCATACATTGTGTTATGTGATGTGGTGTCAGTTTTAACAGATGCAGAATCAAAAGCAGGGTTAAAAAAATGTTCAAACTCTATGTCGGGTCTGTCCGCAGATCGTCATCATTCTCCTTGGTACCTACTCATAGAAAAAGTAAAAGAAAATAAAGTGAAAATAGGAAGAATACAATAAATAAAATTAAACGAACTAAAAACAAAATAAAAGGAACGATGTCACCCTTTTCTAGTCGATCCTTTCGTATTTTGTACCGTCTCCCCGGCAACGGCGCCAAAATTTGATTACACCCAAAGAATAACGCGGTAGTTGTAGCACAACTTTGGGGTGTCATATCCATAGGGAGATGGAAGAATATTTAAAGGATCAAAAAAGTTGAATTGTTATTTCAAATGTGTAATAAAATTTAATGTTGAAAGGTGAAACTAAAATCAACAATTCGAAGCGGTGAAGCGTCAGAATTCCCTCAATTGGATTGGATCAATCATATCAATTATTCATTTTTATAACACAATTAGAGGCTTTCATCCCGGCACTCTAATCGGAAGATATATCGTGAAAATCAATTTAATTTACAAATGTAATCCTAAAATTTAGACTTAAGACATATTCGCACAATTTTATTGAAACAAGATCAAAGATCGACCATATACATCAAGTATAAGGCAGTAATCAATTGGCCAATAAAGTGAAATTGAGATTAAAATTCAACAACTAGTTTAATCTAACGATAGAAGAAGCATGACTGGATCTATGAAGGATATAATAATTTTTAAACCAATTTCAATAATAAATAATTGAATGGAACTTAATAAATAGTTTGATTGAACAATGGAAAAAGCGTGACTGAGTTCATGAAAAATCTTGTAAATATTAAACTGATTTCAATATAAATGCAAGAGAATGAAATCTAAATTTTAGCATTGTTTGACAATGAAAAGATCAAATTAAATAAATAAAAGACATGAAATCACCAATTCCAATCGAATTCCTTCGTAGTTTCACCAAGGGTTTTAGTTCTCCATGAGTTTCTTGAGCCAAAGAAGAGAAGAATGGTGTATGGGGGCCTCTTTCATATGTATTCTACTGTTAAGTATTTGTAAGAGTCGAAAATTAGATGAAAATCACGACCAAATTGGTTTCCAAAAGAGTTCTAATCGAATAAGGAAAGTTGATATCGCGCGTATTTTTTGTCTCTACACAGTAATTAGTAATTTTATTATAACTTTCTCTTTCGATATCCGATTTAGATGATTCAAGATGCGTTAGAAATAGAAAACTCGAAGAGCTACAACTTTGTTAGAAATAGCTATTTTCCAATTCGGACTTTTACTATGCGAAAAATGGGTCACAACTTTCGGCTAAAAATCTGGAATATATCTTGTGCGAATTGAAAATTGATTTTGATAATATTCCATTCCTTTTTGACTTCTAATTACTTCCAATCGACCCTTAGAACTCTCAAACCTTCATCGTGAGCCCCGACATAATTTTTGAGTATTTACACTTTAATCCCTGAACTTTCACTTTCTTCCATTTTGGTCATTTTTCACTTGTTTCTCCTTATTTCCGCTACATTCATCACTTGTCCTGCAAAACATGAATTGCATAGAATTAAGTTATATTTCAACATATTAATCAACAACTGCTCATATTTTGACAGAAAAATAAGTATGTAAAACGTACTTATCAGGTGCGCAATCGAAGATATCGCTTTATAATCTCTGGCGACATAGAAGTCAACAACCATCCCTTAACTTTTTGGTTTTCAGAGTACCTTTTTGCGTAGGAAGTATCCGTCTCGTTCAGTGCGTCAGTTTTGCCCACAATATACTCAAGCTTCTCACGCCCTACGATTTGCATTTCCAATATCTGAGACCATGCATCATAGTTAACTTCAGTAAGGATAACGCCGGCTTGGAAACCAAAGTTTTCTGATTGAATATGGATAACTTGTGTAGATGATTCAGTTTTGTTGTTAGGCAGGAGAAAAGGGCATATGGGTATTCGGATGATATGTTCTAGCTCTAATACCAAGTTCAAAATTAGAGTATAAAACTTGAATGATATTTCTCTACACAACAACAGGCATAAATAGCCAATGTACAGGATCATACATCTCTAATCTAGGAAAGCTGAATCTCTAATCTAGGAAAACAATAATTACCTATGTAGGCCTAATTTGTAGTGCACCAGCTTGGAAACAATGAGACAGTTGAGGAAGAGTCAATTGATAACAGTCTTTACTTGTGCCATCATGCTTATGCACGTTTATATTTTTATTAGATAGCGTTGATTTCTATTTGGAAAGGAAAGCTAGGAAGATCTAGTGGGACATTTTAGGATAGATATCTAAAACTTGTACTTTATTTAGTGTCTCACAATCTTTGTCATAAATATCATGGGCTGGCCTCTTAAACACGATCTTTGGTGACATGAATTCATTCAAAAAAAAATAAATTTTTTGGCCATCCTAGTAACATTTTCTAGCTCCGTTCCTGGCTATAACAAAATCTGTTTTTCAATGGACCGTCATACAAACTAAAGTTATACAATGATAGATGAATATCTTGTATGAAAACAGTATTGCTTGAATGCTATAATAAAACGACATGGAATGTAATTCACTAGAATTAATTTACACAAGTTAAGATGGCGTATTGACGTACAAGATACAAAACTCCCATGCACCTAAAGAGTTTTTTAATGGACCATTAAATTTGAGCTCAAAATATCAACATTGATGGTTGTATTAATATTGTGATGTGATCACATGGGACTGCCAAATAGAAAATGAGATTTGAGAGATCACATGGGACTGCCAAATAGAAAATGAGATTTGAGAATTTATTTATAATTAAAAGGGCATTTGGTTATTTTATGTTGTTCTGAATATTTGACAGGGTCTACAGGATAATACGTAAGAACAAAAAGTCAGAAAATATAGTTATTATTTATATATAGCTTCAATAATTTCAATTAGACTGAGTGTGCAATCTCGTTCTTTTAGTGAAATGGAATGAGATTAATAAATAATCTTGATCGATCACCAGTTGATTGGATCAAGATTAATTTCTTAGTGCTTAACCATAAAAGGAAGGCTTGGGAAGGTAAGCTAATGTGGACCTCCCTTCTCGAGAATCCATATCAATGACTTACCCGCTTGCTAAAACCCCGCAATAACTGATTGAATGGTTGGATGCTCTATCCAGGGAATACGAGCAACTTTCCTTTCCAACATGTCTTGGTCCAAATTAAATTGTGTCCAATCAAGTCTTTTTCGTTGGCTTCAAAATAAGAAATGAAATTAATTATAAGTGGATAATTCTCTTATAATTTATTATTGACTAAAGTGAAATTGATTAATGGACGGGGACGTGTCAAGCGTGCTATGCATTTGCCATTCGTACATAGAACGAGCTTGATTTGGATCACTATATCCAAGTCGTGAACTAAAAGGAAGAGTCCTTTTAACATATAGATGCCATGTCATGTTCATATTATAAATAGGCCATTATATTGAGGTTTAATTAAGGTGATTTTATTTGTTGTGTCAGTCCACAGAAAATCTCGAATAAAGCTACATGTACATATTGATATACATAACCATTTACACCCCCTCACATGGAGGGGGCCCACAGATAATAAAATATAAATGGTTATGTACACCATGAGGTGTACATGTAGCCTAACTCTAAAATCTCTTACTATTTTTAAAATTATGAAGAAGGCCAAAGGATCTGAAGCTGGAATCAAGAACAACAACGCAATGAAATTTTTTGTAAAGTACGCTACGAAGGTAATTTCTAAAATACACGTATTTTTATTGCGACAAAATTATTATATTCTTGTAATACATAAAATAAGTAAATCCTTTGTCGAACAATTCAATTAGTAGAAAGTAAGGATGGCAAAATATCCCATCCTTGTTGCACCTCGAACTCGTGTCGATTCTTATTTTTAATTTAAATTTAAATCATATTTAAAAGAAAAAAAAATTAATAAAAGGACTTCAAATTAAGGCATTTAATCTCCATCACCGCTCGCCTAGCCTCTCTAAAGTGACAAGAAACAAAAAGGGTCGATCCAACAAATATTGGTGATACCACTTCGATCCAATTGTTGAAGACAATGGATGAAATATAGAAGATATGGAAATAGATATTTGGATCTCGTAATATAAAAATATAATTAACTTTCCAATAAAATTAAATTAACTTGTTATTTTTAATTGAAAAAAAATTTGTCATTGAAGACTAACTATGTTTAACGTTTACATTCCTTTTATTACAATTCTCAATCGATATATATATATATATATATATATATACACGTTAAAAATAAAAGTAAGAAGACATTTCCACATTTGTTACAATATATTTGATAAAAGTAATGTTTGATCGTACTAAACGGTGTAATATTGTTGACACACAAAATGTACAGCCCAATTCAAATGACCCAAGAAAGGAATTAGCCTAAGAGAAGAAGCTCATTTAGAGAGATCAGGGTAAAAGCTCAACCAAAAATATCATTAAATATGATGAAAGCCCAAAAACAAAAGTGCGTTGTCGCCCAAGCCTGCAGAACGCCCAGATGTTGAGAGAATGAAATATCCTATAATCGCCCAGAGCGGAAGACCAATTGTCGCCCAAAAATGTTGAGTCGCTCAGAGTCTCAGGGATGATTAAAGCTTGTTGTTATCCAAAGTCACGATTTAAGGCGGTTTGAGCACATCACAATTACGCCCCACGATTTGAGAGAGTCCTTGACAAGCAATTATGAAGAGGACGTGGTGATAGGAGTTATACACGATATTATTGGCCAACCGACCATTATTAAAGAAATGGGTAGTTACAAGTAGTTTCTAAACGATTAAAAACTGCCCAAGCCGTATAAAAGAAAGAAGAAGACAACGAAGAGAGCCCCGACAAAATTCACTCTCAAACAGATAATATTTAATTTACTTTTTTTTTAGATTAACTTTAATTATTTCAATTCCTTCGTACTTGTGTGCTTGCGCCCCTTGGAGGCATCGTATTCGTGTCCAAACTGTAATCTTTATATTCAATAAACACCCATTTTTGGGACTTTGTTCCAACAGGTTTGTCCCTTACACAATCGTCTGATCCCTTTCTAATTGGTAGCGAGTAAACGCGCGAAACAATTTGGCATGCCCGGTAGGACCTTTGGTGTTTGAAGATGCAAAAGGAAAACATTATGTCTCATAAAAGTTCTGATAAAGCACCAGCAAGTCACGGAGTAGTCCCGTCTGTGATCGAGCGATACGAGGAACAGCAACATTCTTCTCAGACAGAAGGACATACTCCAAGCAGTCACAGTCGTTATGAACCAATGACAGAATTGAGTCCTCGAACCATGCGTGCATTGTTTGGAGAACTCACACAAGATGTCGTCGAACAGGTAAATTTACGAAACGTCCATAATATGGAAAAATTTACCCAAAGTGGAAATGTTCACTATGATAATATGGCCAAACAATTAAGTGCTTTGAATGATCTTATGAGCAAATTAGTAGACCAAGTATGTTAACCAACCATACCCGTAGGAAGTCATTTCCAGACCAGGGCGATTGTGGGACATACTTCACCACACAATTCCCCTGGTTTGAACCCAGGTCCAGGTCTAGAAACATTTTTCGGCCCTTCCACCTCAAATCAAAGGGTTAATGGAGCGCCAAATTTTAATGGTGATAATGTGACTACCAACTTGGGGGTAATGTAAATATAAGAGATAATGTTCTGAATAATGGACATAATTTACCCCGTGTTAATGAGGGAGTAAGCACCCAATATAATGGGTATAATGGTCTGAACAATGGCACTTTCCCTGCCAATCAAGGATCAAATATCAGGCTGTCTCAAGTAAACCAACAAGTGAACCAACCCATAGGAGTCCCATATGATCCAAATATTTTACTGAGGAATCAAATTGCAGAATAGTACAAGATCAAATGGCTGTTGGGGTACGTCCTGTTATCAGGCCGACTTACATTGAACCATATCCTAATTGGGTAGATCTAGCATATCCATGGCCTAGAGGGTATAAAGTGTCCGAATTCTTATTGTTCACTGGTTTAGGAGAAGTATCTACCCTAGAGCATATAGGACGATTCACATTACAGAGTGGTGAGGTGACCGACTACCATAAAATGAGACTATTCCCTAGTTCATTAACATGAGTAGCCTTTTCGTGGTTTATTAACTTGCCGGCAAATTCCGTTTAGATATGGCAACAAATGGAACAGTTGTTTCATGCTCAGTTTTATAAAACAGAATCTGAGGTTACACTGGCCGATTTGGTGAACTTACGTCAAATGCCAAATGAATGGGTAGAAGGTTTCCTTCAAAGGTTCAAAACAGTCAGGAGTAAATGTTTTGTATCCATGCCTGAAAAAGAATTTGTCAAAATCGCTCAAAGCTGTTTAAATTTTGATTTAAAGAAAAAGTTTCAGGATAGGGAGTTCTCTGACCTGTTTCAACTTAGCGCGAACGTAATTAGGTATGAACGTTTGATAAGAGAAGAAGAACAAGTAAAAAATTCTAGTAAAGAGACTTACTACAAAGACCCAAACTTTGACGTTCATACCATAAATGATGAATTTTATGATCAAATTGAAATATGTTTGGCCGAACTAACCAAGGGGGATGCGTATACTTGTCCCATAATGGCTAAACCTAGAGATTTAGCCAGAGATGGGCCTATGAAAGGAGAAAACAAAAAGAGCAGAACGTTCTCATTCGATGTAACTAAGGCTGACCTTATATTTGATAAATTGTATAAGGATAAGCAGATAAAGTTGAGCGATAAACATAAATTGCCAAACCCTGAGCAAATTAAGGATAAAAAATATTGTAAATAGCATAATGCATGGTCACATATAACTAATTATTGCTTGGTTTTCCGTCATGTTTTACAGGACACTATTGAGTCAGGACGAATCACGTTCGAAGACAAAAAGAAAATGGCAGTGGATGAAAATCCTTTCCCACAGCCACTTGAAGTAAATATGTTAACGACTAATCTCCAAAATAAGTTGCCAAGGTTCAAGTTGGTCATCGATGATGAAGAAGACCCTGAGAAACATGCCAGCGTGTTCGAATGTATTAGAGGAAAAGAACCCATGAAGAATGAAGAAGTCTTGTGTGCCAGATGTAAAGGAAAAGTGAGAGCAAATACTGGGAAACCAGAAGTAAAGCAGAATCACCATCACCCTGAGTTTGTTCCAAACAGAAGGTAGGGCATATCGTTTTATAAAGGACCACCTCTGGAAAGGCAGTTCAGGCCAGTAAGGCATGAGAGATAGTTCAGACCACAGCATCGCCAGCCTAATGTATGGCACTCATATCAGTATAATGCAAGACGTGTTGTACATTTTAATGAAATGACCAGGACTCAGCAAAGACGATTTCAACGAAATTACGGACGAATGATGAGGCAACGACAAGAAATGTCACGTCCTAAAGCACCAAGAGTACTGGAAATGGTTAATCACAATGCTCTCGAAGATAGTGAAGAGACTGGCACTGGGGAATCAATGAGAGAAATACCAGTAAGTTCTTCGGGGAGGTCGAAGTTTGATCGAAGCAAAAGAGACGAAGAAGATACAGAACCACCCCTTACTATCCAGTTCGGCACCTTACATCCTGTCATGGCTAATAATTATTTGTTGGCTAATGAATTCAAGAATAAGGAGGAGATGAAGAAGAAGCGTGTGTGTTGGAATGTGAAGGTGGTCAGATGTCTCAAGAAATACAAGGCGAAGAGGATGATGGTATGACTGATATTGAGGAAGAAATTGATTTAGAAGAAGAAAGGAGAAAGAGAGGAGTATCGCGTAACACTTTGCTGAAACAATTGCATCGGGAAGGAGTTCGTGAAGTAGATTTGTTGGGAGAACCATTTGGGCATTCTTTCGATTTCTACGTACTATATGGAACACCCAAGAGGAAGAAAAGGGTACCTCGTTCTGAGAAATACGGATCTCCTCCAAGGATACTGCCTCCCCCAACAGGATGGGTAGCTACTGGAGAAATACTGGAGGATAAAGATAGTGTCCCACAGACAAATATTCAGCCCGAGGTATTGCAAGTTGATTTATCACAAGGGGATAAGTCGACAGGGAACAAACAGGAAGTAGAATTTGATGCAGCAGAAAAGGTCATCTTCAAAAAACCCTCTATGAAACTGACCAATCATTTAAGGTCACTTTATGTGAAGGCCTTGGTCAATGGCATACCCGTGGTGAAAGTGCTTATTGATAATGGGGCAGCCATAAACACTATTCCATTAAGGATGATGAGGAAATTCGTAAAAATAGAAGATGACATGATCCCAACGGAAGTCATTCTCACAAGCTTTAATGGGGGAGCAACTTCGATCAAGGGAGTAATGCCATTAGATATAACTGTGGGAACAACTACTAGGACCACAGTCTTCTTTGTCATTGATGGTCCTACTAGTTACAACATATTATTAGGGCGAGACTGGATCCACGGAAGTCGCTGTATACCATCATCACTCCACCAGTGTTTAGTTTTCTGGAATGACCAAGGTAAAGCAGAAGTGGTACAGGCAGATCATAGGCCTTTTGTTGCAGAAGCTAACTCGGTGGAAAGATTCATGTACGAGGGAAACTATGGACCTGTCAGGATAATCCAAGATGGAGAAGAAACTAAAGCCGTCGCTCAGAGTGAAGAACCATTTTCGGTAGAAGCACTAGCTGAAATGTTCAGTCAAATGAGGCCAAACATAGTGGCCCTGGAAGAGCCAGTGATTGGAAAAAGAACAATCAAAGAATATTGATGAGTTGGCAACCAAAAGAGCATGTGGCCGAGATCCAGGCCTTCAAAGCCAGACTAGTGGCTTTCAATAAAGAATGTCAAGAGAAAATCAAAAAAGAAGTAGCATTGAATTGGGAGACAAATTGGCAGTATTCAAATTGAAGCAAAGTGTTGACCAAGAAGTCAACAAGGTGGATTGCCTAGAAGAAGAAGTGCCTACAAGGGACATGGATGATGAAGTAATGAGGAGCAACAATCCTGGAAACGCTCAAGCACAAGTCCCTTTGATCAAAGTAAACATTGCCGATGTGGGAGAAGATCGCACAACATTTATAAGCCAGATGCTTAGTCAAGAGGTTAGTACAGCATTAATCGTTTTATTAAAAGAACATAAAGATTGTTTTGTTTGGAAGTATGAACATATGCCTGGATCAGATAAAAATTTAGTGGAACATAGATTGCCAACTAAATTAAATTTTAAGCCCCATAAACAGCCTCCTAGACGTTTTGCTCCTAACGTGTTACCTGAAATTAAGAAGGAAGTTGAGCGATTATTAAGAGCAGGCTTCATCAGGATAGCTAGATATGTTGAATGGTTATCTAATATTGTGCCAATGTTAAAAAAGAATGGTAAATTAAGGGTGTGCATAGACTTTAGAAATCTGAATTTAACTACACCTAAAGATGAGTATCCAATGCCCAAGGTAGATTCTTTAGTTGATTCCACTGCCGGACATGTCATGTATTCCTTTATGGACGGGTATTCGGGATATAACCAAATATATATAGCTGAAGAAGACATACACAAAACTGCATTTAGATGCCCATGGGCCTTAGGGTGTTGTTACGAATGAGTAGTTATGACTTTCGGCCTGAAAAATGCGGGGGCGACTTATCAAAGGATAATGAATCTAATCTTTCATGATATGATAGACAAGTTTGTTGAGGTGTATGTGGATGATATCGTGGTCAAATCTGTTAAAGAGGAAGATCATTTCGAACAACTGAAACTCTTATTTGAGTGAATGGGACAATATAAGCTGAAATTAAATCCTTTGAAGTGTGCGTTTGGTGTCAATGCCGGTAATTTTCTTGGCTTTTTAGTATACCAAGAGGAATCGAACTCGATAAGAATAAAGCAAAAGTAGAGGCCAAATCGCCTAGCAACAAAAAAGAATTGTAACGATTTCTAGGTCAAGTAAATTTATTAAGGCGTTTTATCTCTAATTGTGCAGGGCGAACAAAAGCTTTTTCGCCTCTCCTAAAGTTGAAAAACCAGGACGAACTCGTCTGAAAAGAAGAACATCAAAAGGCCTTTGATAGCCTAAAGACGTATTTGTCAAATTCGCCAGTGTTGGTGTCACCTATCCAAGGACGGCCAATGAAAGTGTATAAATCGGCTAAACAAGAATCGATAACTGGAATGGTCGCGTAAGAAGACCAATTTGGTGAAGAATGGGCAATATATTATTTAAGTAGATGTTTGACAAAATGCGAATGTAATTATTCTGCCATCGAAAAACTATGTCTCGCTTTATATTTCACATGTACTAAGTTAAGGGCTTATTTACAGCCTGTAACAGTTTATCTAATTTCTAAAGTGAATCTAGTAAAGTACATGTTTTCTCGCCCTGTTCTACACCAAAGGATAGGCCTTTGGACTTTGGCATTATCCGAGTTCGAAATACAATATGTACCATAGAAGGCGGTAAAAAATCAAGCATTGGCTAATTTCTTGGCTGATCACCCGTGCCTCGATATGCCTGAAGAAATTAAATTGGAAATAGACTCATTCGAGTTCAAACCATGGATCCTATATTTTGATGGATCAAAAACTTCCGAAAGTGTGGGGGTAGGAATAGCCTTGATAAATCCTCTAGGAGTTTGTTATAAATTCGCCTTCACATTGGACAGAATGTGCACCAATAACCAGGCCGAGTATGAAGCATCAATTCATAAAGATCAATAGGTCATGGTTAAACAAAGTCATTACCTTTCTTTTGTGGATGAGGGGAACATCAACATCATCACCACCATCATCTTCAGCGTCATCTTGCAAGACTGGAGAAGCTGTGGTTGGCCGTTTCCGGCTGGAAGCACCTTTGGCAGCAATAGCCTGGGTAGTTGGGGAAGCAGATGGAAGATTTGAACGTTTGTGGGAAGCTGACGGTGATTTGGAAGGGTCCTTAATGGACGGACGAGTAGTAAGAATAGGGGAAGAAGGGAGAGTCTCTGAGCGATCCAACAAGTGAAAAGCACGATTAGCGTTGATTGAAAAGAGCCTACGCTTCACAGATGGCCACAGTTGGTCGAAAAGAGGATGCATAACAACAGTAGGATTGAAAGGAACAAAAGAAAAGCCGTCAGCCAAGCGTTTATTACGAGCATCAATAGCCCCAACCTCAGCCTTACTAATAAGGTGAAAATGCTCTGCGATATTCTTGGAATAACAAGGAGGAACATGCCAAGTTTGGCCAAAACCAAGCTGACGGGCAAAGAAATGAGGAGCGTATATCTCGACCCCAACTTTAGCATTTTTCCCCATCACGATATCATGAAACAATTCTCTCCCAACCAAAAATTCAACCCACATGGACAAAGATGTGTTCGCTTCATCCATGGTGGAAGGAGGACGAACAAAAATGGAAATTTGATGAGCGGGAAAAGGAAAGAATGAAGGAATGGAGTTCAGTGTATAAAAGAATGTAAAAACTTCTTTGGCAGACATATTTACAGGGCCCAATTGATGAATGAATAACCTATAGCAGGAGAAGGTACAGCACCAAGTTGTGGGAAATACGCCATCAACCATAATTGGGCTAACCAAAGAGGCCCGCTGCCTGTAGGGGAGGCATCATTCTTTAGTTGTAATTGGAGGGAGGCCATGCCTCTATAAAAGACAGCCAAAGGAATGAACATAAATTCAGGGATCGGCCACGTGCTAGTTCATGTGATATGGGCATATAGCTTGTAGAAGGCTTCAGACTAGGGACGCAGAGGACATATTTACACAGCCAAACGTGAAGGAAAGCTACACGCTCAGCATGGTTAGGTTCAGAAACAGAAGCAGTGTAAAGGCTTTGCATGCTCGAATAAGACTCAGTAATTTTCTTATCAAACTTCGAAGCAGCGCTAGTAACCAAGATATCAGGAAATATGGTATCGCCCAGAGGTGGGAGGTTTACTAAAGCTCCTACGTCCCTCAGGGTAATAGATATCGGGCCAAGAGGAAAAACAAAAATATTATACTCTGAAGACCAAAAACTTAGTGCGATTGGAAGAAGTACTAAATCGTAAATTGGGAGATGGAGGGTAATCTCCAACAAATCAGAAATCCGTACACGATCAAAAAGTGCTTTTGTGGGACCATGTTTTACCAGACGTGCATGCCAAAAACGAGAAGAAGAATCAGCCTTAGGTCAAGTACGAATACCTCGCTCCTGGATGGGCTTCAACGATAGTGAGTTCAGAAAATGGAGGTTTTCCGTGCAAGGGAACACTTGACTCACCGCCACTTTCTCTATTGATGCAGCATCATTGAACATTGGACCAAGATAAAACTCATTCAAGTCTGGATTAGCCAGTGCAAGATAAGAAGGGTTTACATACGGCCTGGTGGGGTGGTTTTGGAAGTCTTCGAAACCAAAAGAGTTCTTCGAACGAGTTTGAGAGGTCGCCATTGAATGCAAAATACGAGTTTATCTGAGTTTGCTTGAGAAACGTAGAGGAGAAGCAAGACGATGAACAGTAAAATAGTGGGGAGAAGACGCGAAGTATGAAGACGTGGTTTAGTGGTGCAATGAAGTGCCGCGATTCTTAGGTTTATAAGGGTTGTAACGTCACACCGTTCCAGACAATTCGAAGAAAGTGATGATTGAAAATCTTTGAGAATTTCAAATGTTGCTGGAAGACACAAAGATGAATATGGCGAAAATTAAAATTAATTCCGCCATATTGGGAGGTAATTATTGACACACAAAATGTACAGCCCAATTCAAATGGCCCAAGAAAGGAAATGGCCCAAGAGAAAAAGCCCATTTAGAGAGATTAGGGTAAAAGCCCAACCAAAAATATCATTAAATATGATGAAAGCCCAAAAACAAAGGTGCGTTGTCGCCCAAACCTGCAGAACACCCAGATGTTGAGCGAATGAAGTATCTTATAATCGTCCAGAGTTGAAGACCAATTGTCGCTCAAAAATGCTGAGTCGTCCAGAGTCCCAGCGATAATTAAGCTTGTTGTTATCCAAAGTCACGATTTAAGGCGGTTTGAGCACATCACAATTACGCCCCACGATTTGAGAGAGTCGGTGACAAGCAATTATGAAGAGGACGTGGTGATAGGAGTTATACACGGTAGTTATTGGCCAACCGACCATTATTAAAGAAATGGGTAGTTACAAGTAGTTTCTAAACGATTAAAAACTGCCCAAGCCGTATAAAAGAAAGAAGAAGACAACGAAGAGAGCCCCGACAAAATTCACTCTCAAACAGATAATATTTAATTTACTTTTTTTTAGATTAACTTTAATTATTTCAATTCCTTCGTACTTGTGTGCTTGCGCCCCTTGGAGGCATCTTGTTCGTGTCCAAACTGTAATCTTTATATTCAATAAACACCCATTTTTGGGACTTTGTTCCAAGAGGTTTGTCCCTTACACAATCGTCTGATCCCTTTTTAATTGTTAGCGAGTAAACGCGCGAAACAAATATATATTACTTTTAACTTCTTTTTTATCTAATATTTCCGTGTAATTCACGTCCCTTGTTATTTACCCACGACACACTTGTCGTCTCGGTATAATATATAAGTAAAAGATTGTCCAAGCGTTAACCCAAAAAGATTTAAGGTTTAAAGTTGATAAAGTTAGATCAAAATTCGAATGGGTGGTTAAAAAACCTGTATAAATTTAACTTCAAAAATTTTAAATTAGGACATCCCTCAACAGCTCTCTTCATCTTGTACATAACCTGGTCCCCTTTTTAACTGCATCATTGGCATTGTCAGTGAAACGACAGAAAATTACCCAATAATCAAATTACTTCACGATCACGACCTCTAGATACTAAGAGCAGTGTTACATGCACAGAGGAGGAGGTGGTGGTTTGGTTTACATACACTCACACATGAGGTGGGCGGGTGGATAGGTAATTTTTTTATTTTTAATTACATTGGGCCCACCACTGTGAGAGGGTTTAAAACCCCTGTAAACCTCATTTCTATACACGAGGATTTATTCAGATAATCTTCCAACGGGTTGTGTTCAATAGCCAATGTCAACTAACTAAAACGAAAAAACCATTCAAGAAACTGAAGTAGATGGATGAAAATAAAATTCCCAGTTAATTAAGACAATCATGTAATTGTCTTACACTGTGTTGAAACCTAAATCATCAGGCGGCCACAGACAAATAGCCTCCACAGTTGACAAAGTCTCACTAATATTTTCAACCTTCAACTCAAGAAAGTTCTAAAAAGTAATCTGCTAAGAGGACTAAATATTCACAAAGTTATGAACTTCGGCAGGAGTTTGTTGCTAACAATGATTCCCCTCGTTGCTCCTTTGCAAAATGTTAATAAATTTTCCTTAAAATTATGCACGCGACTGCTCGAAGGGGACTCGAATGAAGAGACGTCCATGCATGCTAACTACAGCAGAAGTCATGTGTGGATCAATTCTGGCAGGTAAGCTAACCACCTGAAACCATGCGTAACTGGTTAATCCTATTCGAGTCTCTACCCTTCAAAATTAAATAGAAAACTACATATTCATTAACTAATATGGATTCATTTAATTTTCCCCTCTGATATCAACAAGAGAGTTGAAAGGCAAAACTCTCACTATATGAGCAGATCGAAACATAGAAATGGAATTTTCAATTACTATGCATCTTAAGCTTTTAATATATCCAGATATGAAATCCATTTCCATTTTGATTTTCCCCATAAACCAAACACACCTATTTCAGTAATTATTTTTTTCCTAGAATGATGAGAGCATGTATTGATGAGATGAAGATTACCTTTTTGAATGCTGTAGTACCCCAGGGGTTGTCTGGTTGCTCGGGCTCACCTGTTATCACTAAACGTCCAGCAGGATCAGATTGAACTCGCACCTAAGTCCACCAATAAGGAAAAGCATCACATTATTTCAGTTTGCAATCTCACTTTGAGCGACAAAAGAATACATTTAAATTCTTAGCAGACGAAAGGAAAACAAAAACAGAATTGATTTTACTGCGAGTAGTTTTTAATTAGAGGTTCAGAATTCAGATGTCCTTGCTAGGAAATTTTATTACAACTTGATTTGAACATGTAGAAACGTAAAATTTGAGTATCCATTTTAGCTTTTATCACAGCTGCTGCAAATACTGACCTATATAAGAGAATTCTACAGTAAATGAAAACCTTTAACAAATGAAACCGCAGTCTAGTGTGAATTCCTTATTTTTGTCATATCACCAATCCTGTGAGAAACTTCATAATTGAAATGGTTGAACCCGTGACTCCTTAGACAATAGCTTCCAGTTTCAAATCATATGCAATAAACCAAGACAATTCATCTATGTTGCGCTGTGACAGCTGATCATACCATAGCCCTCGTATTTTTGCAACACTGATATTATCTAGTTGATTTTTTAGGGAAAACATTGATCCTATATGCTCCAAGAAATAAACAGTGAGGGATAAGTAATGGACAGCAGAATTACCCATGTAATAGTTTCTAAGAAATGAAGATGGAAAATCAGCATTTGTGCCGATCAAAGCCAAGTAATCCCTGTGTACTTGTTATCGAAGCAGCACCCTTCTTAAATTTGATGATTTACTTTCATAAAGATAAGATACTGTAATCAGGAAGTCCATACCTCTTCACGCGAAAGCCCAGGGACTAGTGCATAAACCTCGAAACAATCTTTCTGCACATAGAGAACCAGTCATTTTTAGAATTTTCCTCCAGTAGTTTCAATTGTGTGGAGATAAAAAGACGTGAGAGAATTTGCAGAGTTGAACAGAAACGTACAGTTTGGCGTATGTTGATCTTTACCCAGTCAGCTGGGGGACCAACATCAACAACCGATGTAACCACCCTGGCAAAGAAAAGCAATTCAGAAAAGCACCAATGGCCAGTGTAAAAATGCAAGAGTGAAATCACTTCTGTTTGTGTGTGTGTGTGAGAGAGAGAGAGAGAGTTGGGGGAAAGTACATAAACAGTAACTAGTAGAGGTGTCAATCCGGGTGGTCCGGGCTTGGTCGGCCCGCCAACATATGAGCACGGTAACGGTCCTCTTGAAAAAAAGCCCGCCCGCTACGGGTTTCGGGCCGATTCCAGGTCGGCCCACAAATTTTGGACTATAACCCAGACCCGCCCGCTGACCCATCCGGGTCGAGCCCATGCGGGTCGCGATTTGTTCCGATTTGGTCCGTATTATTATATAAATAAAATTATAAAAATATAGAATTTTTCATATTTATAGCAAAAAATATTTTTTTTGTTAAATGTAAACTAAGAATTGAACAAAATGATAAATTCATATTTATACCAAGAAATGTTTACATAGAATTCAAATTTAATGTTACATGAATTATTTATAACTTTGCAAAGTTAAATTTAACTTAAACAAATAACAACTGAATGCATTTCTAATTGCTATTATCAAATATTTATAGTATAAGTACATCCCAACTAGGTTGGCACCTACTTTTATTATAATTTATAGTTTTAAATACATCCCAACTAGGTTGGCTCTCTCCACCCCATTTTTTTCAAATTAAAGAAAAAAAAAATTCACAGGCCAACGGGTTAACCGTGGCCCGTGAAGATGCAATCCGCGAAACCTGCGGGTCACACCTCCTTGACCCGTGAACCGCCCGCTCGGGTCACGGGTCCGTCCGCGGTTCCAGGTTGATCCGGGCCGGTTTTCACAGGTCTTGCTGGCCGTCCATCTTGACACCTCTACTAACATGCAAACACATGTATAGTAACAAAGATGCAAACAAGCAACCCATTCTTAAAGCCAGCTTGGCTAAAAGTTCCAGACAGGCTTGCTATTTTGGCACAAACACAATTCCCAGCATTTTTAGAAATTTCTTACAATGAAACACTGAGGCGACAAGTTGAAATACCCTAACACATACAAAAGGTCTATTCTACTCAGAATTTTCGGAGTTAAAGCTGCAGCACATATCCAAAGAAACTACCATCACACTGGTAGCTTTTGGCATCATTGCTCCTTGAATACAGTTGTCTGACCTAACATATTAGTACCCAAATTATTGTACAAATGTAAGCATGACTTCTGGCATGATAAGAAGCAACATATAAGCAATATTATATAATCCTCATTGAGTAATCATATTGACTCGTCTACTAAGAAGCAAGCATACAGACACGCAACGTAAACAAGACGCGGGCACTCTGACATGAGATTTTCCGAAGTAGGATATAGACACTTCAATATAAATTCTTTAAAATAATAGATTGATAGGCTAAGATGTTCCTTGTGTGTTAGCATGAACTCATATGCTCGTGTTACTGCAGTCATCGTTGATGATAGAACTAATATTTATATTAAAGCACGAAAGTTAGATGTCAAGCATAACTATTCAACAATCTACTTTATAGACAGGTTGTTTGCAGGTAATCTGGAGGATCCTACAAGGATATTGAGAGCATTTGGAAGAGGACAAAACTTAAACAGGCATGATACAAAATCAAGCCAAAAAATTAGAACAAAAACCCTTGGGCGGATTAATGGCAAAGGAAACAAAGTTGGTTACTGGTTGTAACATACATTTAAAGGACAATTTCAATTCCTTGCCAAAAAATATGCATACCGTCATCAAGATATAGATCAGCCTAATTTTCCCAAACAAACAGAAGAGAGTATAAATGTTCAAATAATAGCAAGCCTTAACTGCTTAAATGCTTCCATACGTGCTGCTTTCACTGGATGCTCCACTTCGTTTGGTCTCTTCTGCTTAAGTGAGCCTAAATGCACACACCAGATTCCAGACAACAGTTTAGTTTTCATTTATCCAGAAAACAAAAAAGACTAATACTAACAGGACTTGCACATATATGTTACTTCCAGAATTCAAACAACTTCTTACAATTCTATTTTATACAATTTCAAAGATGTGGAACTAAAATGGTGCTTATATTTTAGAAACTTTTAAATGAAGCAACCTTACCAATACTTTTGTGATTTTTCTCACGCTTTGCCATATTGTTTGGATAATTGTCCTATAAAAATATTATTAACGGAGAAATGTAAAATAGAAAATGAGAACTCCATAGCCTGAAAAAGATGGACTCAGAAGATGAGTTAAAAGATATGGATTCCTGCATACCTTTACAATTGGCTCCCCAACCTCACCACAATCATAAAGACGTTGTACAGGAGCATCTCTCCTACCCCTGCCAGGTCCTGAACCTGATCCTTCATAGCCATTTCCCTGTGTAATTCATATAAAATGTTCAAATTGTATATAATACACCACTTATTATGTAAATGCAAGACATGCGCAATGTGCACATGTACATACATGTGTTTGCATAAAAATATTTATAGTAGACTGGAGTACAGTGAAAGCAAAAAAAGAATAATGTACAAATAGTTCCACAAGTAATTTTTTTTCTGACACGTCTTTTATATGTGGAAACAAGAGGTGAAAATAATTTCAAAATCGGAATGAGCAATGGTATATACTACTGACAGTGGTTTCTCACTGTCCATGCATGGAAAAATAAGAGGTACAAATTTTCACACGTGCATTTAACATAGGATTTGTTTCCTAATGGAGGAAAGTGGCACATATTACCTGGGGTACATACTAATCCTTGACTCTAAAAGTATTTACCTATATAGATACATGGTTATCTGTGTGGCTGGTTAAGTATTCACATGAAGAATTAAAACAACAAATAGACAAAACCCATCAAATTCCTCATTATAGTAAAAGCATCTCCAACACCAAGTGCTTGTTTGGTATTCCTTTAAAGTATTTATAAGTTGTAGGTTCAACAAAATGTGTGGATAATAAGTGGATATAAAGTTGTGAATCCTACGAAATGTATGGATAAAAAGTATGTTTTAAGCTTTGCCAAACATGCATTAAGTGCTTTCCTCTACTACCACACAATCAAAATTAGAGGCACTAATGGTCGCAGCATTTTTCTCTAAACAATGTCACTGGGTTTTAATCTTGGCCTAATAGACAAGAATTTGTCAAGAATTTTAAATTTTCCATTTTCTAGAGTGGCACCATAATGGGGCAGGAATCTGACTGTAAAAGTGAATTCTGATTGTAAAACACACTCCATCCATCTCATTTAAATTGGTCTGGATCATCTTTAGGACATTTGACTCTATATAATTTTCCTATTTCATGCCTACTTTATATCATCCAATTGTAGTTAAGAAAAAAAAAATTATCATAGCTCATATAATAATAATTCTCTTTTTTTCCACTGTCCCAGCTCAGCAGCTTGCCACAGCGACAAAAACTTGCAGAACATAACCACATCCATTTCAAAGTATCTGCTGTTTTCGAACTAGCCACAAAAAACATAGTTCTCCAACATCCTGCAAAACAACCTCTACCAGCACAACTACTGCTAGCACTGTGAATAACCCAGCCCCAAAATCCACAAAAGGAGGGGCAACACATATTTCTGTTTTAGAGATTGTATGACAGCATTAAAATTTAGAGATCATAATATGTTGGTACTGCAGAGATCCAATTATGGTGATTGCATCTCCATCAAACACTCGATGTTCCATCTTGCACTTAACTTAAAACCTTCATATTCCAAAGTGCATCTCCAAAAATCTAACTAACAATTGGTAGTCAATATAATTCTTCACATTTATGAAATAACAATCCTTCATAACTAAGAGAATTTAAATGAAAATAAAAAATTGATATTAGCAAGGGCTGTGTGCACAAAAAAAAAAAAAACAAAAGCAAACTCGCCTCATTGTCAATAACAGAAGCTTCAGGGAGGGAAGGAACTGGGAGTTCAAGCTCGCCACTTTGTCTCTTATGTCTTTCATACTCCAGAAGAGCCTAACACACAAACATGGGAAAGAGTAAGCAAAGGGAGGGGAACGTGAGCCTACCATAATAGGTAACATGAATTAGCAGAGACACATACTACAAAGAGCAATCAATATAAGCTTGCGTGCTTTTCCAGTTCTTATTTCACTTCCTGCACAATTGTCGAGCAATACACAATTGTCCAAGGATGGGGTGAAACATTTTCAGACTTCCTTCTAACCACGTAAAATCACATAATAAAGGAAATAACAAACAAACAACATGCGAAAGGAGGTTTCCATTTCTCAGTTACTAAATCTATTAGTACCCATAATTAATTTGCTCATTTAGATTGTGTTCGGGTAATTGAACATGAAAGAGCATAAAACACAGATAGCGACCAACATAAATATAACTTTTTATGATCATTCTATGAAATAGGATCCATTCTTCTTTCTTTCCAAAGTTTAGTAACATTCAATGTGAATTCACACATCTTTAACAGTCATGGGTATAGGACGAAGCCTTCTCAAATGGAGATTTTTTCTTTGAACCATATTTCGATTACATTATTCCAAATAGAAAAACTTCAATTATTTTGGAAATTGGAAGGCGAAAAGTTCTTATTTCACTTCCTACACAAGTGTCCAGGGTTAGGATGACGCATTTTCAGATTTTCCAGCTAATCACTTCACATGCAAAAAAAAAAAAAGGGAAATAAAGCATAGAATATAGAAGTGGCATGGACAATGAGATAAAAACCAGGTTGCCATTTCACTGTTTCCAATCCTATTAGTAACCAAAAAATTCAAGTTAACAAAATATTTTATAGTAAAAAGATGTATTGCATCCATGTAACAAATATTTTGTAGCAAAAAACCATTGGGTCCATGCAGCAAAATTCACCTCAACTGCTAACGAGTAAAAAAGAGAATGTTACAACAAGAAAATTCGAAGCGAACTTGGCCAAATTACCTTCTCATAGAAAATGCGGAATGTCCAAGAAACGGTTGTGCAAGTCCTATACAAGAAAAGAGGAGCATTCATCAGAGCTTTCAAAACTTTTTTCATCTTGCGCATGTCAAGTAAACCAAGATTTGCAAATTTCAAACCCATAAAACAAGATAATATAGCATTGTTGGATTGCTAGAAGACATTTCATAAATTGTGACTACACATGCATACTCAATTGATGTCCATCATTTGTATTTAGAAAAACCAGTTCAAAAAATCACTTAATTCAGAAATTTAACTCTATAAATCCAGCAACTGATCAGATAGTCCATAAAGGACCTTACTTTGGAGGATGAAACGACTCTCCCACTTGCCTCCACAACTTTGACCCTGTCACCTGTTCACATCCATCAAATTCATCAAAGTTGCAACAAACAAGAAAAAATAAATGGTCACCAGACATACTTTACAACTTAAAATGCTCAATTGAGGCCAAACTAAAATTTAATGCTAGTATTATGATAAAAGATAGAAGTTCAAGTTTCTAGAGCAGCACTACAGCATATAGCATGACGACAGATGCAAGATTGCAGTCTTTGCAACAAGTTGTGTTCATATTCGACTTTCAGTAAATTCCAAATATAGTAGCTAAAACTCTGTCAAGGTACATTCAAATTCATTTCTTTATTTTAGTCAATTGCAAGAGTATGTTAACCTAGAAAGTAGCGTTCAGAGCTTAAAAGTACCAATTGATTTCGAAGCGCAAATATGACCAATATGCAGCAAAAAGGACAAAGGATTAGTATCTGACTAAAATATATGCCCTCATGCAGAAGCATACATTTTTTTCTTAATGTGGTTCAAGACATAGTCATTGTCAATGTTCAGCATACACTTACATAATAATTTTTTCATAGCTTTCCCCATCTCAAAAGTAAATAGCTAGTGATGAATTTGCTGTATAAAAATGTCCTGAGTTTCTTAGAATATTAGAACGAAGTACAGTCAATGCACGAATATGGAGAGAAAAGAAGGCAATATCAGAAAGAGATAGGCAACGGGGAGTTGGGGGGTGGGGGGAGATAATGTCCATTGCAACAGGCTAAATACGTACAAGGAAAGTGGGTTTCTGTTCAATTCGTGTAAATGAGCAAATTTTGATCAGACAATCGGTTAGTAACCCTATATTGCTCCAAATACAGTCAAGTTCTCATGGAGTGGAAATCAAATGTGCTGATTGACTCTGCCTAAAGTCACAACCAAAACATAGTTAAAGTAAGAAGACACAATTTTCCAAAAATAAGTCAGCAAGATGAATTATATGAATTCATCCAAGGGCAGATCCAGATTTAATCATCTAGCATAATTCTCATAAACATAAAATGGATGCATGGCATCATTCTCTTTTCACATGCTTATACACATAAATGGTAATGACCCGGTGGAGGGTCAATTTTATGCGGTCATGCTCGTAGAAAGGGGGAGAAGATCACATAACATCGAGTAATGCGTGAAGATAGATTAATCAATTCATGCTACTTTTTTCTAATGCTGTGAGATAACTAATGCATGCAAGGAATTTGGAGGGGGAAGATAGAAGTATCAATAATCTAGAGTTCTTTTGGTTTTGCAAGCACTACATGCATAATTATCATTTAATCAATACATGCTATTTATCTCTAATTCTGCAAAACAGAACAATCTAATGCATGCGTGTAATTTGGAGAGGAAGAAACAAGAATAGATTATTTGGACTTCTTAGAAATTTAAAAACACAACTATTTCAGTCTTACAATACATTAACCTTTTTCTTATCTAAAAAATTGACGAATATGAGTAAACATTTCATGCGCTATATGAGCAACTTGTTTTCTGAAACGTGTAATATTATGTCCCAAATCCAACAAAATTTTCAGAGATACTGATCTACTAATATTCAAGCATTTATGGTTAATTCTTATTGCTAATAAGCAGCAGCAAAGTACAAATACGAAAAACAAAAAAAAAATATTATGGCATCCATACCCGATCATAGCCTCCCAATCTAATCACAGCTCTCCATAACCTACAGAAGAAAAAGAAAAGTAATAAAAATTTACCCAAGAATAGACTTGTCATAAAATCAAAACCAGGACAAACTTACTTCAGGCAATTTAGTGGATGACCGTAAAATTTAGGTGGTTTAAAATCTGTTTTGTTCTCCCTATGAAAAAAATCAAGTTCTTTCAAAAATGCTGCTTGATCCTCTGGCGTTCCATCATCACCCTCTGCAATCTGAAACTAAAAGAAAAAGATGAGCAAATGAAACCTTTTAGTGTCTTCTTATCATATCTACACTTGATTTTATAATTGAACTTTGAAATCTCCTTTTGCCTCTTCTATTTTATTGCAGTGACAGTAAGTACCTTTGCATGACTAAAACCTGTCTTGAATGCTTTCCCACCAGAATCTCCAGCGTTTGGAGTTGAATATCTGAAGACAGAATTGGGCATAGCTGTTTCTTGACGATTTGGAAGCGAAGCATTATCAACTTCACGGTCAGATACAACTTCACCAGACTTCGCATTCTCATCAGTTGCAGCTGTAACAAGGACAACTTCAGTACCACCTTCTTTCATCTCATTTTTAACAGTTTCACCCTTGGTATTATTAATCACATCTACCATTTCTTCATCCTTATACTGTGGAACCTCGTCTGGCACACTGCTCCCAGTTTGAAAAGCTTCATTTTCAGATACTTTTGTTGGAAGTTGCCCATTTCCAATAAGACTTTTTCCCACGTCAGCATTTCCCATAGGCTTTTCTTCCTGATATATTTCTTTGACAGGATTTGTGTCCTCCCTGCCAATTTCATTGGGATTTTTTCCCTCTGCGACATTTTTGGTAGGTTTTTCCTCCAACACATTTTCAACAGGATGTCCACCCTGCATGCCGAGCTCAATGGGTTTTTCTGCTTGCACCCCCCCACCAGTAATACTCTTTTCATCCATTTGATATGTAGAATCAGTTGGTTCCACCACTAAATTTATAACATTGGTTTGGTCCTCCATTTTGATGTTGATTTGATCCTCAGTCTTACTTTCTCTGTTGATTTGGTCCCTGACCTCACCCTTACTGTTGATTGACTCTTGTGAATCGCTCTTAGAGTTGATTTGTTCTTTCATTTTACTCTGAGAATGGCTCTCACCATCTGCATCGATTCTATAAGTAGTTTGGCCATCTCTCCCATTCTTGCTGGCATTGGTAAAGCCTGCAGCAGCAGCCGCCAGAGGCAATTCTTCTCCTCCGAATTCAAACTTAGCGGAACAAAGTTTATTTTCTGACTCTGGTGCATTATTAGTTGAATCTTGAGGCTGCGCTTCAGTATCCTCTATCTCTACATCACTTTTATCCATTTTGATATCTAGTCACAAATATAAAATTTAAGAACTTTGCTTGGCACAGTCAGAAAATCAAAGTAAGACCCACATGCAAAAATACAAAGGAAATGGAAATTGAAGGCGAGATAAACATGAATTTACATTGAAATTAATTTTCCACAAAAAATCACGTTATTCTACACAGAGAAAACACAAATGCCAGGCAGAAACGAGATTTAAAGAAAAACACGATTTTCCTGAGCACGAACAAAAACCATAGACTACAAACCTCCGAAACCGTAAAAAAATTGTTGATTTATTCTGGACTTGTACATACAGTCGGAAAAATCAACAAAATAAACGAAAATCACGTGGGATGCCAGCAAGGGTCAGAATTTAAACTTGCCTGGGATGACACGCTAGAGCTTTGTGGAGGAGCTTCGGATGCAATGGCGCAATCTAGAGATTCGTCTACTTCTCAGTTAAACGAAAGGTGACTGTATTTGTCTGTTAATCAGTAAACATCTGTGAATTACGAAAGGGTAAAAATCAGAAAAATCAAACGAATAATTATCTATAAATGGAAAATTTGTATGTATTTTAGATTATAACTGTGATCCGGAAAGAGCTTAGGTAGAGAAAATGAGAATTAAGAGGGAGAAAGAAAATCAAAGCACGGGCGAGCCTCTACTTATGCGGTTGTTTCTCTTCTCAGTTCAAAAGAACGGGTTTGTCTCAGACTCTCAACAATGCAACAACTGGATATGGATTTACAGTAGGAAATGTCAAATCTGCCCTTTCCCCTATTTGACTCTCCTCAATTTTTTGTATAGATTGATTACATGGAGAGTTGAATTATCTCGACTTATATAGGCCCTGTTTGTTTCTAATTTTCAAATCAATTCTCATTTTCAACCACACATTCTTCAATAAAATAATATTTTTCATCACATCAATACTTTTTTCTTCTTTTTCAACCACACATTTCCCATCATATCACTATTCAAAATCAATTCTTCCCCCAAAAATCCCTACCAAACAGGCTCATAAATTAAATATACTTTAAATGGAAAAAATTACACACGACTTTTTCGGCATGCGGATTGCTGATTTTAATTTTAATTTATGTAGCAAATGGGAAGTATTTGATTTAAGGTGGTTGTTAAAATACTATAGAATATAATGGATTCTTAATCAGAAGATATTTTGTTTCATTATAATTAAGTTGAATGGAAAATTAGAATTAAGCGTTCTTGTCGGATATTTTTAACATCTTTGTTGACTTAAAAAATGATTGGATGGCATGATTGACTGTTTTTTAGACAATCTAATGAAATTCTATCAAGTAAATATTCCGGCAGGAAAGATGTCATCCAAGATGTTAATGTAGCATGATTGGATAAATTAATTGAATTATTTGGCATATTCTACGAAAATGATTTTAAGTAACCAATAATAAATACCTAGTGTGGTCGGATGCGATTTTATGGATATAGGTTGTTAGTCCAATACTATAAAGTACATTATCTCAAAGGTGAATAAATATTGATATATCAAAGCGAGCACTTTTCTCCACCCATTGAACCACTACCTTCGAATCCAATTCCACTACGACATCTCTTAACACAAGATCTCTACATATTCGCAATCCATCGAGAAGAGCACGAATTTTGGCTACCTTGTATGTTTGTGTACAGCCAAAGTGATGTGCAAAACCAGCCTAACAGTCTCCATGTGAACCACGAATAACCCCTATTACCTTTAGAAGCCCATCCCATTGAGTTGAAACAGACTGTCTGGTGGTTTACTCCAAGCAACTAACTGCACACAAGGTGTTTTAAGAAGAACGATAGGGCAATTTAAAGATTGAAGACAGCATGCATCCCCGTTAGAGAGTTTCTTAACTTTTGTAATAAGCACTGCACTTAATATCAGGAAAGATTTAATCATCCACACCACCCTTTGCTACTAAAAATTAGATCCCTTTATACAAGCTGCACATATAACTTTCCAAAGGGCCCAAGTGATAAAATAGGGTACAATGCCACGATATGTTCCCATTTGTGTTAAGTTTGATGTATGAAGACTCCACAATTTTCCTTGTGTAAGTTTATTGGGCCTCATATGTGGTTCTCCTAATCTTGTTGGGCCGGTTCCTTTACCCACAATTATATTACCCAGGTAGCACTCACTTATTGGTAATCTTATGCTGACCCGGAATGTGTGTTTATTTGGGAGCATTCTCGACCCTTGGATTTTAATCCAAGGCTGGGCTTCATTCGGGCTTGATATTTTCTTGATATAACATTGGCTTCTAAAACACGACATTCTCTTCTTCTCCTTCCCTCCTCTCGACTCTGGACTCTCTGGTTCCTCTTCGTTTTTGGGGGGTTCTCTGTGTGGTGAAAACCGGTGAGTTAGAGTGTGATACCTTGGGGCTTCTAGGCCTGAAACAGTGGCTAGTATATTGGCATCCTTCTCTAAGTTGTTTTGGTAGCATCAGGGCCGTTTGAGAGATCTTCGATCGATGACCAAACCGATTCCTCACCTGGGGTTTTCTATTGATCTCTTTCTCTCTGGATGGCGGTTTGCAAGTGTGGGTTGGAACTGTTCCTGAGCCTAAAAGCTTCGACCATTGAAGAGGAAGGGGTGCTCACTGGCTCGACCAAAAGGAAGGGTAGCAGCACTGCAAAAAGGGGAGTTTCTGTCCCGTTTATTAAGCTCTAAATTTTCTGTCCATTTCATGTTCTGTTCAGTTCTGAGGCTTTGATTTTCAATTCCTAGGGTTTATACATATTCTGTTAATGCTATGGGAATAATTTGATTTCCATTGGTATAAGATTGATTACTTATTGTTAGTGCTGATTTCTGAGATTAATATTGGACTGCCATAGTTTATGAGTTGCTGGAACGCTGCTATTGTTTAAAGTCTGATATTATGAGCATGTTTATACTGTGTATTGATGCTAGTCTTAGGCTGTAATTCCAACATTTGGTATCAGAGCTTAGGCTATAGGTCTAGGGCTTGTTGTCCTTCAGAAACTTAGGGTTGATTGTTCTAGGGTTTTAATTCGATAACTGATTATTGTGATTTTGTGGTGATAGATTGTTGACTGATTGGATTACTGGTGATTCTGGAAACTTGGACTGACTGAGGACTTGGTGGTATACTTACTGTTTTTCAACAGTTTTTTGGTAAGATCGTTCCAAACTAATATTCGTGTTAGGTTTGGCTTTCTTAGCTGTTTATGCATGTTTGTTTAGGTTACCTGTTTGTGAATTCTGGTGATTGGATTCATGTGAATGGTTGAAACCTGAAAGCATATACTTGCATTGTATACTTGATTACCTCCTAAGTTTGAATCACACCTGCACACACATCACATTGAAGTTTAAGTGATCGAATTGACTCGTGTTTCATTTCTGGACATCGGTTTTAACTCTGCATTCATATTGTGTGTTGATCATCTGGAAAAACATTTTTTCAAAACCTTTTCTGTTTAGTCCATGAGTACGAGCCACCCTTTTACAGAATCTAGAATGGGTTCGAGGGTCGAATTATCACAATTCGATGGAAAGGGGGACTACTCAATTTGGAAACGGAAAATGAGGGCCATCTTGGTCCAACAGAGAGTTGCTAAAGCTCTCGATGATCCTTTGACTTTTTTCGACGAGTTAAAATCTAAACCTGATGAAATAGAAGAAATGAATGAAATTGCATATAGTTCCATAATCTTGCATTTATCTGATAAGATTGTTAGACAAGTTGATCATGCTAAAGATGCTAGGACATTATGGACTGCCTTAGATGCTTTATTCTTAACTAAGACTTTACCTAACAAGATCTATCTGTTAGAAAAGCTGTTTAGTTTTAAGATGGACCCGAGGAAGGATGTAGAGGGAAATTTGAGCGATTATAGCATTTTCGTTAAGAGTTTGGCTCATAATGATAAGAAATTCGATGATGAGGATTTAGCGGTCATATTGTTAAATTCATTGCCCGAATCTTATAAAGAAATCAGAAATGCAATAAAATATGGCAGGGACACTCTTACGCAGGCTATTGTCGTAGATGCATTGAAATCAAGAACTTGAACTAAAGAGAGATAACAGAACTAATGTGAGGGAAGAAAGCTTGTTTGTTAGGGGAAGAACCGAAAAGAAAGAATTTAACTTTCATAACAAAAAGGGAAGGGGAAAGTCTAAAATGAGATCGAAATCAAAAGACAAGAGTGGTAAAAAAATGTTATAACTGTGGAAAGTTAGGACATTTAAGAAAGATTGCTTTGACTAGAAGAAGAAACAGAGAGAATTGAATAACACTGATCAAAACAATGCTGCCGTTGTTTCTGAATTTGATAGTCTACATATCCTGAATGTGTCTGAGGGGGAATTTGATAATAATAATTGGATCCTAGACACGGGGTGCACATTTCACATGTACCCTGAAAGGTCTTGGTTCTATAACTATCGAGAGATTGAGTCTAGGAAGGTCTACATGGGAGATAACAATTCTCAGAATGTGGTTGGAGTTGGTGACATAGCCATCAGGATGTACGATGGGGTTGTCAGGCAACTCAGGGAGGTTAGGTATGTCCCTAATTTAAAGAGGAACCTCATTTCCTTAGGTACTCTTGAAGATAAGGGATACACTTTTAAATCCGGGAATAACGTTCTGAAAATTTTTAAGGGATCTTTGATAGTTATGAAAGGACCCAAGAGGAATGGGATGTACTATCTAGAAGGCAAAACTGAAACAACACTTGATTCGAGTCTTCTTACAGTCAGTAAAGACAAAACAGAACTTTAGCATAACAGAATGGGTCACATTGGGCTTAAAGGGATAAAATCTTTAAGTAATCAAAAATTGCTTGGAAAAGATGATATTGAATCAATGGACTTCTGTGAAACTTGTGTTTTGGGTAAGTCTCATAAGGTGAGCTTTGAATCTAGCTCTCATAGGACCAGCAGTCTATTGGACTATATTCATGCTGATCTATGGGGTCCTGAGAAGCATTCCACATTTGGTGGAAATAAGTACTTCTTGTCCTTAGTGGATGATTACTCAAGAAAAGTTTGGATTTATCCTCTAAAGGTTAAGTCGGAAACTTTTGGAAAATTCACAATTTGGTTAAAGTCGGTTGAGAATCAGTTAGAAAAGAAGCTTAAAATATTAAGAACTGATAATGAGCTTGAATTCTGTAATTTCGAATTTGACAACTTCTGTAAGCAGAAAGGGATAACAAGATACAGAACGGTTAAATACACACCTGAACAGAAGGGGGTCGCTGAGAGAATGAATAGGACCATAATGAACAAATTTAGGTGTATGTTGATTAGCTCTGGACTTGCCAAAGGATTTTGGGCTGAAGTTGAAAGTACTGCAGCTTATCTGATTAATAGGTCACCGTCCAGCAGTATAGGTTTTAAGACCCCACAGGAGTTGTGGACGGGGGAGCCTCCAAATCTGGAACACTTGAGAGTGTTTGGTTGTGCGGCATATGCACATCAATCTGAAGGGAAACTTGAGCCGAGGGCGGTCAAGTGTGTGATGTTAGGGTATCCCGAGGGTGTGAATGGCTATAGGTTATGGGTTTTAGGGGTTCAAGGCATTAAGATTATTAACAGCAGGAATGTGGTCTTTAATGAATCTGAAATGCCATGTCTAAAACAGAAAACGGATAAAGCTAACAAATCTGAAACTGAGAGGAGTGTTCAGACTGAGGTGAAGCTTACTAAACTTGATTGACCTACACCTAGGAATGACGGTAATGACCCTACACATCAAGAACCTGAAACTGAAACTGAAACTAAACCTGAAAAGGTGACTGTACTTCAAGATAACACTGAACCAGTTGAAATTGAACATTTTAATGATCAGCCACCAAATCAAGATTATCAACTCACTAGGGATAGGGCGAGATGGCAGATTAGGCCGAACCCTAGGTACGAATCCCTAAGTTTGACTGAGTTTGCATTAGTTTCAGGTGAAGTCCTTGAACAGATAGAACCTGCTAGTTATGAAGAAGCTATTAATGGAAATTATTCTGAAAACTGGATAAAAGCTATGCAGGAAGAAATGAAATCTTTGAGTGATAACAAAACCTGGAAATTTGTTAAGAACCCTAAAGATCATAAATTAGTTCCATGTAAGTGGATTTACAAGTTGAAGGAAGGTTTAGACACTAATAATCCTGTGAGGTTCAAGGCAAGATTAGTGGCTAAGGGTTATACTCAAAGAGAGGGTGTGTACTATAATGAGATATTTTCACCCGTGGTTAAGTACAAGATGATCAGACTGATGTTGGCTCTTGTTGTGCAATTCAATTGGGAACTTGAACAACTCGATGTAAAAACTGCATTTTTACATGGAGAGTTGGAAGAGGATACTTTCATGAGCCAACCACAAGGGTTTGTGGCTAGAGGCAAGTCTGATTATGTGTGCAAGTTAGAGAAATCTTTGTACGGGCTGAAACACAGCCCAAGACAATGGTACAAGAGGTTTGATGCCTATGTACTGAAGATAGGGCTTAAGAGAAGTGAATTTGATGCTTGCTTGTATTTTAATGACATAAAGAGCGGTTGTGAAGTCTACTTGTTGCTTTATGTCGATGATATGCTTTTAGCTTAACCTAGCAAGTCTCAAATTAATGAACTAAAAGATCTTTTGAAATCGGAATTTGATATGAAGGATTTAGGGAATGTTAGAAAGATTTTAGGAATGGTGATAACAAGGGATAGGGCTAAGAACAAGTTAACAATTTCACAAGAAGCGTACTTGAACAAAGTTGTAACTAAATTTGGAATGAAAGACAGTAAAATTGTTAATGTGCCTCTTGTTAGCCATATGAATTTTTCACGTGATCATTCGCCTAAATCCGAATCTGAATTAAAAGAGATGGAAAATATTCCGTATGCTAATGCCATAGGTTCTGTCATGTTTTCTATGATTACTACCAGACCTGATCTTGCATTTTCCATTAGTCTTCTAAGTAGATTTATGTCCAACCCTGGTAAGCCGCATTGGGCGGGTATGAAAATGGCTATTAAGGTATCTAGTTGGGACTTTAAATCTAGGCTTAGTGTATGAGAAAAGATCTGAGGAGTTGACTCTTAAGGGCTATGTTGATTCGGACTTTGCTAGTGATAGAGACAGTAGGAAATCAACTACCGCTTACTTCTTTACCCCAGGTGATAATTGCATAACTTGGAAATCTCAGCTGCAACCTTTAGTAACTCTGTCTGGTACTGAAGCTGAATACGTTGCCATAACCGAGACGATTAAGGAATGTATGTGGTTAAAGAGAATCTTAAAAGAATTGAACTTCATGCATGATACACCTATTATGTTTACGGATAGTCAGAGTGCGTTGTCACTTAGTAAGAACCCTGTTTATCATGAAAGATCCAAACATATTGAGGTGAAGTATCATTTTATACGTGAGAAGCTTTTTCAAGGTGAAGTCGAACTTGTTAAGATTCATACTGATAGGAATCCCTCTGATATGGGAACCAAAATTCTGCCTGCAGGTAAATTTAAATTATGCTTATCTTTGCTGAATATTGATATTGGTTAATTTTTTCTTGCAGTGATGAACAGTCATTCCATGTGCAATCTCGCAACCGAGAGAGAGTTATGAGAACCAAGGTGAAGAATGTAAGTTTATTGGGCCTCATATGTGGTTCTCCTAATCTTGTTGGGCCGGTTCCTTTACCCATAATTATATTACCCAGGTGGCACTCACTTATTGGTAATCTTATGTTGACCCGGATTGTGTGTTTATTTGGCTTCTAAAACACGACATTCTCTTCTTCTCCTTCCCTCCTCTCGACTCTGGACTCTCTGGTTCCTCTTCGTTTTGGGGGGGTTCTCTGTGTGGTGAAAACCGGTGAGTTAGAGTGTGATACCTTGGGGCTTCTAGGCCTGAAACAGTGGCTAGAATATTGGCATCCTTCTCTAAGTCGTTTTGGTAGCATCAGGGCCGTTTGGGAGATCTTCGATCGATGACCAAACCGATTCCTCACCTGGGGTTTTCTATTGATCTCTTTCTCTCTGGATGGCGGTTTGCAAGTGTGGGTTGGAACTGTTCCTGAGCCTAAAAGCTTCGACCATTGAAGAGGAAGGGGTGCTCACTGGCTCGACCAAAAGGAAGGGTAGCAGCACTGCAAAAAGGGGAGTTTCTGTCCCGTTTATTAAGCTCTAAATTTTCTGTCCATTTCATGTTCTGTTCAGTTCTGAGGCTTTGATTTTCAGTTCCTAAGGTTTATGCATATTTAGTTAATGCTATGGGAATAATTTGATTGCCATTGGTATAAGATTGATTACTTATTGTTAGTGCTGATTTCTGAGATTAATATTGGACTGCCATAGTTTATGAGTTGCTGGAACGCTGCTATTGTTTAAAGTCTGATATTATGAGCATGTTTATACTGTGTATTGATGTTAGTCTTAGGCTGTAATTCCCAACACCTTGCATACTTCCGATTCTTACTTTGGAAATAACAGTTTTGTCGAGCTCCTTGAAGTGATCCTGGTCATTAGTAATGTGGTGTGTGCAATCACTATCAATTAGCCAAGACTCACTACAGTTGTTTCTTGTTGCAAAACATGTTGCAACACATAACTGCTCATCCTGATGTTGCTCAGAAACAACATTTGTTTTACTTTCATATTGTTGTGGCATGCATATCGTCTCCATGTGCCCAATCTGGCCACAATTCCTGTACTTGACATCTTGTCTCCACCAACACTTCATTTGCAAGTGATTAATTTTTTTACATTGTGGGCAAGGTAGATATGTAGCCTATGTTTCCTTCTTATTTTTGTCGTTATTTTAGATTTTCTTGTTGTTCGTTTTTGTCTTTGCCTTCTCCTAAATTTTGTATATTTGCTTGAAAATCACCCTACAAGGATTCTTCTCGTCTCATCATTCTTCTTTGCTCTTGCACCTGCAGTGCATTCACCAATTTTCCCAACGATATATTTGATAAATCTTTTAACTCTTCTAATCAAGAAATCTTAGACTCATATTTTTTAGGCACATTTTCAAGAATTTTTGCATAATTCGTTCATGTAGGAAGTCCTTACCAAGCAATCTCACCTAGTTTATTATAATCAACAACTTGTCAGAGTAGTCTTTAATGTTTTCCGTCTCCTTCATCTTCTGCACTTCAAAATCTCCGATCAAATTGAGCACCTGCATGTTTTTTATTCTTTCATTGCCCTGGTATTCCATTTTAAGATAGTCCTAAATGCCCTTTATAGACTCCATGTTCATGATTCTTGTAAATATTTTGCTTAAAATGATAGAAAATAAAGCAGGCTTTAGCTTTGGACTTCCTAGTCTTCCTTTCTTTTTGGGTCTTAAGTTGAGCCATTGTAAGATTTGCAAGCAATTGAGGAATATCATAGTCTTCTTCTATAGCCTCCTCGAGGTCTAATGCATCAATATAGACTTGATAATTATCACCATCAAAAGCTAGTGGTACAACATGTGAGATGGTTATTTCAGTTTCCATTGCTTGACAATTGTTATGTTTCTAGTTTTGTGTGTATGTCTTCGTTTGTGTTTGTGGACTCACTCAACTGACAGATCCCTCAAGAAAAATGCTCTGATACTAATTTGTCGTTATATGACATAAGAGCTAAGAAAAAACAAGAAACAAAGGGAGAATGATTTCAAAAAATATCTATATTTTTATTCACTGCACTATTCTTTATATAGAGCTAAAGTTTAACAAAAAGCTAACGAATCTACTGATTACAAAGCATGACTAGCAACTTCTTAATATCAAGCCATTAAAAAAAAAGGCATCAACTATCTCCCTAAGGAATTGGTATTCAAGCACATGTTGCCTATTTGATTTTGACCTAAAATTCATGTTAAAAAATGTTGCGAATTCTTACAGTTGTTATATGACATAAGAGCTAAGAAAAGACAAGAAACAAAGGGAAAAATGATATCAGAAAAATTATATATTTTTATTCACTGCACTACTCTTTATATAGAGCTAAAGTTAAACAAAAAGCCAAAGAATCTACTGATTACAAAGCATGACTAACAACTTCCTAATATCAAGCCATTAAAAAAAAAAGCATCAACTATCTCCCTAAGGAATTGGTATTCAATCACATGTTGGGATTTTGGGATTGTGACCTTTTAAACAAAAGATAATGTATATTACAACTAAATATATTCATACCAAACTTATTAATAACAGCGTCATTTTTTAATTACATAAGATGTCCATAATCTTTACTCATATTTCATTATGTATGTTACGTTTATCTCACGGAATTCTAATTCTCTAATTAACACAATTGTCCCTTATGACGATTTTTGTCCAATTTCGGTCCAAACATTTAGTTTAGATGAAATAAAAAGATTTATATGTCATCGTATTTTTATATAAGTCAAAAATAAAAAATATTTATCACTCATTTTAAAGTACATTAATAGTATTTTTGTACGAAAATTGTTATTAAGGACATTGTTAATGAAAGATTGAAATTACAAATTGATAAAAAAAATAAAATAAAATATAAATGTAATTGTAGACATAAAAATAAAATAAATAAATAATGGGTTGGGTCAATTTAAATAATCAGCCCAATTAAACTAAAACTTAATAAGCCCATAAAATTTTAAAGGCCCACCCTACTTTTTTTTTTTTCTAAATCCATAATTATTCAATTATAATCAATTTAATTGAATTAATTGTGTGATTACCAAAATTGGTCACGAATTTCTCCTATAAATAGGGTCAAAGGTTCATTGAAGAGGGAGCAAAAAGTGAAGAAGAAAATCACGAAGTGCTGAAAAAATCTCAAAGCCGAAGGAAGAGAAGAAATCATCTCAACTCCAAGTTCGGCAAACACGAAAAAGATCAAAATCTCCTTCAAACCAAACAAATCAAAGAAGATCAAAATCTTCTTCGAATTAAATCAAGATCAAGACCAAGTTTCGAAATCCAAATCCAAGTTCTGAAATTCAAGTGTCAACAAGTCAAGTTCTCGACAAATCAAATTCTCAACAATTCTAGAAGTCTTGGATTCAAGTCACGTGGCTCCTGTCTTCAAACGTTCAGATCATGAATCAGAGGGTTTTGCAATTTTGCAATTACAAGAAGATTCTCATTTATTTGTATTTCTTAAAATACAATTTGTGACGTTTCTGTATTTTAATACGCGAAATCTGTCGTACAGTAATAATGAATAAAAGGTTAATTATTTTTAACGTAATTACTATTGAGAGTTTTATAAAAAGATGTGGACTGAATTTAATCACCCTGATATTATTTAGAAAAGAAATTCGCACAACTGTTTCATTCTGCTTCACCACATGAAAGTTCTTAATATTTGGTCACTGTTGCACATATGTTCTAACTTGTTATGGCAGTCCTGACACTAGACTTTTAGCTTAGAGCGAAATACAAAGAAAAACAATAAGAAGAGCTCACAAAAACGTGGCCAAATGAGCTATTCGATCCTCAATTCAACAACATTCAATGGTTATAAGGGTATCAAAAATATAAACGAGATGAATGTTTGTTGTCTCAACCATTTTTTAGTCCTGAGCCCCATAAGGAAATTGGTAATTTGTAACGAAGTTTTCATGTTGTTGATTCCTACGTGTAATTCTATTAGTTAGTCCAACTCGTCTTGCATGACGTCATCTATCCAAAAGATTCATTAAGACAAAAAAAAACCTAATTTACCTTTTATATTTTTAAAATAACAAAAATAAAACAAACTCAAAAATACGACAAAAGATTTGTCCCTCATTTGAAAGCACCCTAACGGAAAATTTTAACAAAAACCACCATCAAGTATAATGTATTTTAATTAATTGAATATTAAGGGCCTTTTCTATGCAGATTTTTGTGAAAAGTTTTTTTTTTTTTTTTATGTGATTAAAAAGTAGGGAAAATTTATTGGTTAGTGTGTTTTACTAGGAGAATGTGTGACAAAATTAAAAAATTTCTACCAATTAGGGGCCACATGTGAGAGTGCGAAGAAAAAGTTGAGCATATAAATGCGACAATAAGCAAAGATTGAAAATAATTATTGTTCATGTAGTGCAACAAAGAAATATTGTGGCTTGATATAATTATCCTTCAGAAAGAGGTTTTTAGGGGAGACCATTTTTTCATTCTCCTAAAATTTTCTCATGTTTGGAAGAGTTAATAAGCAGTTCAAATTATAATAGATAGAAATGAGATGCAAAAGTGACTTAAATGTCTATGAGCCAAATATCGGCTAAAGAATAATACAGATTCTTTAGTCCTCCATGTGCTAAGATAAGAACACTACAATTAACCGGACCAAATCCCTCTAGATTCCAGACCTTCACTCGAGAGATGAAAATAGTTCAGTTCTTTGCAGACGAGGATAGTGAGATTGGACCGGAAGGACGGTTTTTTTTTTTTCCCGATTCTACTGTGGACGAGAAGTATGTTCTGAAAGTGTTCAACCTGCACAATTGTGGGCACAAGAAATGCGAGGCTGATAGGTAATATGAGAAGGAGATCTGTCGAAAACATAATTCTCTTCATAACTTAGACAAAAAATTTTGCGTAAATCGCATAGGCAATCCTAACCAAAACATTATTTCAATCTCAAAATTACAGAAACAAAATTATGTTCAATAGTTCTTTAAGCCTACGTAAGATTTGCATGCAAAACAAGAAAAAGACTCGTACAAACAGATTTTCGAACCCAATTTAGTTTGCAGTTTCAACACGAGTGCAAAGGAAGGATGTGAGAATAATTAGTAGGGAGTGCTCCCGCTTGTAGGTGAGGACATCACGGACAGAATGTCAGTCACGGAAGCCATGGCACTCAAAGCAGCTTTAAGAACATCTTGAGAACACCCTGGTTTCACTATGGAACGCACCTGGAAAAAGAAGAAAATGTGGAATACAACATTATTTAACAATAGCCTTCATTTGCTAAATTATATAGCGTAACAATTGAAAATGACCCGAGGAATGGGCACAACCTTATCGAGGTGTTCCTGCAATTGCTTGATACGACCCATGTAATCTTGGTCCTCAACACACAGGGTAACGGCCTTTGCATCAACCCCAGGACCTTCAAACTGAAGTGGGCCTGGGTTTCTATAGACATCGTCTATCAAAAATTTGGTTGCATTTTGTCGCAACAGCCTGTAGCAAGAGAATCAAAACAACAAGTCAAGCCATCAGATAAAGGCACTAAAATCTGCCTGAAAGGGAAAAAAAAATTAAGAGAATGAAGGATGGGCCATTAAGACTTTGAAATACAATTTTGAGACTGCATGATAAGACAAAGCAATCCAAACATTAGTGAAGAAATGGCTTACTCGTATGCCTTGCCCTTCAAATCCACAGCTGCTGGATGTAGAGCCGGTTTTCCCAGCGTCACGGCCCCATGGCCACGACCGTAGCGCTTAACGGTCATCATGCTCTAGAGTTACAAATACCAACAGGTTCAACTTCATACTCATTGAAATCATCATATTTTTAGGAGGAAAAGGAGTTGAAAGCAGAGTATAAATTTAGGTTTATAATCTTCTGTGCACATTATTGCCATAAATAAAAAGATACATATTGAAAGAATTGAGAACCTACAGTTATAGGAGCAGCGCCACATCGCCACTTGTTCAAAGGGTTCTTCAAGTTGGTTACAGTTGCCATATAACCATTCAAACCTGCAGCAAGTATGTGGTAGCCGATATGACCAAGGACCTGAAACAACAATTTTGCTTTTAGTTACTTATTTTATCATGAATCCAAATTTAGTTTAGATGATGGAAAGGATAACAAAAAGAAAGTGTGGGTTCTGGATTCCCTTGAAGGCTCTCCTATTCCACTCTGAAATAGGTACTTCCAAACTCTGCTATTAGCACTAACTCTCACTTTTGCCGTCCAAGCCCTTGCTTTTGTTATAATGTAAATCTATTATAAATCAACTGGCTAAAGCTAAACAAGTCTAAAGCAGAACATACATATGCGTAGTCACAATCAAACTTTGATGGCAAAGATCCACGAGCTTGATAACCGAAGAAGTGGCAGATGCCATTGAATTTCTTTCCCTTGTAGGTTCCTTCTTTCTACGAAAGTAACCAGACATCAGATATATGCTCAAAAAATAAAGTCAAACAAAAGAGAGTTCAAAAGACATCTGACTACCTAAGAGGACATGCACAGTGGTAAAAATTACTAAATTTAAAATAATGCCAAGGCGGGAAATGAACGACCAGATAAAATGCCAGTTCTTTCTTTTGAGAGAATATCACATATCAAGTAGCAAGAAACCATCAGTGATCTCAGAATAAAATGATCGATCTGATTGCAAATTAAGATGAAAATATATAGCATATAACAAACTGCAAAATCAATACAAAAAGTACACAGAATAGAACCTTGTTTCCATTGTATAAGAAAAGGACAGATTGACTTCTCGAAAGGAAATGAAAGACACTTATAAAACGGAGCCAACAGATAAAACACTAACAAACAAGGCAGACTACTTTCCTAGATTTAATATTGTGAACAAAATTTCGGATAGGAAAATCAGAAATTGGTTAGTAAATGACAATTGAGGCATAGGAAAACATGTTACCAATCGCTTGTTCATTTCTGCTTCAACGAGATGAGCCAAGAGCTTTTCTGTCTCAATCTGTTGTGAACAGAAGGGAAAAATAATCAAGAAACTACAAAAAATTTTACATGAGTCCTGCACTAAAAATACTTGGCGGATACAAGCACCTGAGACAGCTGTGCTGAGTCATCTGATTCTGGGCGGAGAAGGAGCTACAACAACCACAGTTATTTCAGGTAAGCAAGATGCTGAACAATTATGTTGCAAGAATTGATATAAAGATGTACCTGTTTTCTTATGAAAGGTGGCAAGAATTCAAACAATGCAGACGCCCAAGGTGATAGTTGAGAAGATATGTTATCAACAGAGACACCTTGCCTGAGCAAACCATGGATTTCCTAGGAGGTAGAAAAATTTTGATACAAAGGGGGCTAATCAAAATTCTGAATACATTCCCAATATCATCATTTTTTTTATTTTTTTATTTTGACAGGGATTAATATAAGCACCAATTTATCAATGTTTATATTGAGAAAGAGTACATATAGGTATTAAAAGACCGAACAAGTGCAGAATGAATACTGAAGTACATTATATACCTGCAATAAAGCATATATTTCAGGAATGCTTTCAATAAGACCCTCTGGCAATAGGATAACCCCATGGTTCTTATCTGTACCAAAGAACGAGGTTAAGTCATGATGGTAGCTCAATCAGAATAATAACCAGAGTATTCAAAGGATTCTACCTTGTTCAGCCCTGGCCTGCACTGCATCACATATTTGTTTTGTGATGTCAAAAAGTGTAAGCTTTGATGCAGCCACCTCTTCAGCAAGAATAACCTGCAAGAGTGCTTGGAATTTTCTAAACAGAAGACAAAAGCAACAAAAGTATCATGTCAAAATTATAATGACAAACGATAGAGATTCACAGACCATATTAGGATGAGATTGGAGAGTGCACTCCAGGGCAACATGTGATGCCTTTCGACCCATGAGTCGGATAAAATAATAATACTGAAACAAAAAGGAAAGGAGGAAGTACGAGAAATAAGAGAGATTATATAGGAAAGACATAGGCTAACAGGTGCAACACAAAGTTTTCAGGAGCAGCATGGGAACTAAACTTTCTTGTAGGTAAAAAATTTCAAGACTGAAATATTAAAAATTTCCTTGATCCTTCATAAAAAAGTCAACCAACTATTCTATACATAAAATAAGGAACATGCATAGGACTCTTGAAGGAAATCCCAAAAAAGGGAAGGAACAAAAGCTCACTAGTTGAGTCATTTACCTTCTCTGCGGATAGTGCATCAGTGCAGACATTGCTAATAAGCTGGGAATTAACCTTAAATAAGTGGAAGAAACAAGATTAGCTTTCTCCGCAAGCTCATTCGTAATAAAAGAGAAGTGTCAAAACCATTCTTTAATCCTTCCAGTTTAAAAAAAAGAAGAAATTAAGAATAGAAAGTTGAGAAAGAGATTAGGACCTGAAAATTGATACCTTACATATCGTGTCGAAACCAACATTGGTCTCTACGAACTGGTTCCTTAGATCTCCATTTAAAGTAACAGGTACACCAACCACCTGAGAAATTTAGACAATCACTTAGCTAACAAATGGTTTATCAATAACACATTCCAAATGGAAGCATCAAAACACTAAAGAAAGCAATCTAGTAAGAAAACACTCACGCCTAAGATATGATATTTATTGCATATGATACTAGAAGTACATCTAATTAACCACAAATGTTGCAAGCATGATGTACCTTTGTTGGGCATTTCCTTTCTGCAAATGTTTCTGCAAGCTGAGCAGCATCTGTATTTGACGTCACACCTTCAAAAGCACAACATAAGAAAGTCATAAAATGAAACAGAGATCCTTCATAATCATGAACCTTAAATCACAGATACCTCCAATAATCACAAGACCATCCAACTTCAAATTTGTGCATGCATTGAGTGCGGCGTTAACTTGCTCAGTTGTTCTAATTTGATCCTGTGTCCTTCCAAGTAAATCATAACCGCCTTCAAAAGATAAGTTTAATTAAAAATATTATTTAAATTATGAAAACAAATATATATTTCAACTTTGCATGTAATCCAAGCATACCTTGATTTTTGTAGGTTGCAAGGACGTCATCAGTGACCTCTAAAGTTTTCTGAGCAAATAAACCTTCAGAACCACCTGGTAACACGTATAACAATTTTAAAATGTTAATCTTTTTCGAAAGAACATCAATCATCTACCCAAGAGAAGTGACCAATGTTCATGCAAATATCCAATTGTTTAAAACAACATAATGTAACAGAAAACAATTAATTGGTAAGGAATCACAGAACAGACTCCTTCACCAGACAGAGTATAACCAGAAAACCCAAACTTTGTAGATTTAGGTTAAGGATATTTAATGCATGCATAAGGTTCCAAGCATAAAATATCTAGAGGATAATAAAGAAACATTAGAAGGGATCATTACCCAAAAAACCAAGCAAAGTACTCTTGGGATTGTGAACTTTTAGAGCGTCGAGGAGACCCCAAACGACGTTATGTCCTCCGGGAGATTGTCTTCCACAAAAAACAACTCCCACTCTGAGAAGGAGGAAGAAGTGTAAGCATATGCAAATTTCTAATTTTACAGATATCGAATTTAATTAGCACTCTTGATAAAAGTAAAGTCAGACTCAAGCCTTGCCAAGCATAAATTGAGGTGCAAACATCACTTGATATCAAATTTTGATATCACGAATCAGTTCCACGAACAGGAAGTGATAGTAATATATCATAATAATGAAATGCCTACCTGATTGCTGGGTGTTCAGTGATTATGCGGGCATCAGGGACCTTGGCAGTTTCCCTCATAAAGTGTGCTAAAGGTTGACCAAAAGTGTGGGGAAATGACCTACTTATTGTATGGGCACCTGAGGGGTCTGCGGCTGTTGTTGCATCGCCAAACTCTACGCGGACGGTAATTCCCTGTCCAAGTCAGGAGAAAAGGTTAGCACCATAAATCTGTGTATGAAGTTAAATTACAAGGAATTTTTTTTGCTTGTGAAATGAATCAGATCAGCGAACAATCTTGTTCAGTAGGCTTGAGAACAAAAATTAAATTTTGTCTGCGGGCACAATATAGAGCAAATTGATCTTCAAGTTCAAATGTAAACTAATAGTTATTCTCAACAGAATAAGATTAATCTGAAGAAATTAATGCTGAGATCCCAAGGAAAAAACTGCAATTTTCTCTTATAAAGCATAATATTTGGGATGCCGAGCGGCATAAATTTGAAATTAGTACTCCATAGCACATACACGTTGTGATGAAACCAAAACTTGATTATTGTCGCTGAATTTCCTCGAGTCATTCCACCTCAATTTAAGCAAACATGCTAAAAGAAATTACAAACAGTGAATTTTCTATAGTTCTTCCAAATTTGTTAAATTTCAAGTTTAAGCTTAAATGAAGCATATCCAAATACTACAATCTAATAATCCTACGAATCGGTAATGAAATGGTTTCTTATTCTTCTGAATTTCAGTTCTTGGCAAAAAGGAAAAAGTGGTCCACGAATATTCAATTAGGTGATATAAAAGAAAACAAAGAAAGACACAAAACATCAACAGACAAAATAACAGGGTACACGTGATCTACCACGTCAGATCTATTCTCCTGGACGTTAGCATGTATATCAAAAAATCAAAATATATTCAATAAAAGAGCGAAGAATCACAATCCGGAATAAAAACAATCTGAAAATCAATTTGTATACAATACCTGAAGACAGGGAGGGAGTTGAGGTTGATACTGAGATCGAAGTTTTTGCAGATCAGAAAGTTCTCTTGGAATACCGAAATCTGAATCCATCTCTTCGTGCGTTTTGTGATTTCACCTAGTACTCACACAAGTGCGCACTGTTTTACTCTCTTTACTTTCTCTCACTGCAACGAAAAAGGCCATTTATAGTGTGTGAAGTGGCGATACAACCAACGAACTCGCTAGTTTAACCCTCTACCAATATAACAATGATTGCCCTCCTATTTTCTTAAATTACTATTTGCCCCTTCTTAAATTTTCTAATAACGAAAATGTCCTTATTTTCAAATGTTTCACCTTTTTTATTTTTTTACCCTTAAATTCTGCATATTCAGAGCCTGTTTGGTAAAAATTTTCATTTTCTACAGTAAATCAATTCTCATTTTCAACCACACATTCTTCAATAAAATAATATTTTCCATCACATCAATACTTTTTTCTTCTTTTTTAACCACACATTTCACATCATATCACTATTCAAAAATCAATTCTTCCCCCAAAAATCCCTACCAAACACACTCTCAATTTTATTACACTTGAGTTTCACGAACATCTTCTTTCTAGGTCGTTACTCATTTTCCTTGACATTTGAATCGTCAATTTTAATTTCTTAACATTTGAGTCTCCACTTACAAATGAGTCTATAAAACTATTAGAGTGTGTTTGATAGCCTAGAAAATTAGGTGGAAAAAGAAAATGTTTTCCAATTTCACTCAATTAATGGTATTTGATTGCAAAAATTTTCTTGACTTTTGTTTTTCCTACATTTTCTAGGTACAACCATTTTATGCACATTTTCTTGAATTTGTTTTCCCATCTAGTAGGTGGGAAAGCAATTTCCTTTTTTTTTTTTTTTTTGCTTTTTTTTTTTAGTAATGACAACAAATTCTATCAATTATTGCAAAAAGAATTTTTACTTTTGTTGACAATTTCTATGCAAAACAAAGTCAAACGAATATGGTAATTTTTTCTAATTGTTTAAAAAAAAATTTTTTTTTTTTTTACTTTTTGATAATTGGAACAAATTTTAAATACAATGGTAGAAAAAATTATCACTTTAATGGATAATTTCCATAAAAAATTAAGTCAAACGGACACCAAACTTTCAACATTTTGCAGGTGGAAAATTATACCAATCAAACACAATTAATTACAATTTCAATAAAACAATTTTTAGGCAATTCAATTTCCAGTAAAACATTTTCTTTCCACATTTGCAATCAAACGGACCCTTAACTCATTGAGCGTTTAATTGAATCAATTAACAATTTATATCAATTATCTACTAATTTAGAGGCTCTATTTTGGCACGAAAAGGGGTATCATATTCCCTGAACTTATTTGGGAATTTTGAATGAATATACTGTAAACAAACACCAAAGCGCACAAGGATCTTCTCTTGGAATATGCCAATTAAGCTTTATGTTTGAGAATTGAGACCCTTACCTGACCTGCTTCGGGTTCACCTAACCCACATTTGAGTTGGGTCGATATTCTGAACAGTCCGCTAAAAGGTCTGAATCATTTCGAATTTAGTGACGAGCCAGGCGTAACATTTTTTTTGCCCATCCCGAGGTGGGATGGTCGAACATTCAAATTTTATTTATTATTTTGGTCAAGTTGATAGACCATTGCCAAGCTAAACAGGGTCTACCTTGACACCACTACACAACATCAAAATGGACAACAACAGACTATTGCCAAGCTAAACAGGGACTATTACCATAATTGTTCTCTGGGTTGTTCTATATGTACATCAAGAGATACATCAAGGTGTCCATTATGGACACCTTGATGTACAACTATCATTTTCCTTGTTTTCTTGCTCACGATGGGCAGCAAGTCAGCCGTCATTGTTGACAATTCAACTTGCTGACATGCACCTACCAATCTTACACAAGTAAAAATGTCACCTGAACAATATGTTGCTATTATTACAGCATTAGGCGCAGGCAAAGCAAAGAGAATTTCAAATCTATCATCTTCTCACCTTCATTAGAGAGAGAACTGATGATGTACTCTCACACTGCCTGCAAACGATGTGTGTTCATCTGAGGGAGAGGAGCATCATTCAAGAAATAAGACATAATTTGACATTAAAAACCACCATCTAGCAAACCAGGGGGATAATACATTACTTAAGAACACCATATATGGTGCTCAGTCCATATGAGACTAGTACTTAGCTCTAAAGATAATAAGGAATTTGTCAATAGTAGAACTCCGAAACCTGGTGCTCTCTCAGCAACCTATATTTATTATTTTAACTAGTTCTTTTTATGTCGGGAAGTGATGAGGTTGATAGAAAAGAGGGAGAAAGAGGATTGCATGAGCGAAACCAACCAAGAACTATTGATAAATAGACATTTCTAAGTCACACGAAGACTAATAGAGCTGTCAATCGCAATTTGATCCTTGATCTTGAAGCTTTGCATCTCTTGCCAATCATATAAGATTGAAATCCAGGAACCCTGAAAACCTCAATTCCCCTCTTTCTTGGAGCGACCTTTCCCTGCTTTTCGCTGTCTACGGTTCCCACTAGAACTGCTTCTAGAGTTGATTTGAGCTGGCCCTGTAGAATCAGCAGGCATATGATGCCTAGGAACCAAAGCAGGGAACCCAACAGCAGGGATTCTGCAAAATTATACATTCAGCATCAGTTCCGATTCTTATAATTGGGGTCCAAAAATTAAGACAGAAAAAAGAAGAAAGCAGAAACTAACAGAGTATCAAGTTACCAACAAAATGTTTAGTCAAGATGATACTGAGATGGGTGATAGGCACCCCCAAGCTTGTTCCAGTTAATTGTTAGTTTTTTTAGGGTTATTATGGGGATTTAGAAGAACAAATGTTAGGCAGATATCTATAAAATGGTGGGTAACGGTGTTCATTTTTATGGGGTTTATTATGGGGATTTAGAAGAATAAATGTTAGGCAGATATCAATAAAATGCGGGCTAACGGTGTTCATTGTTGGGCAGAAAATGGGTATTTGGTGGGAAAGAGCCACCCTCTAGAAAGTTTGGCAAAACTATTGTACTTTCATTTCTGCAATTTCCACAATTTCACTACAAATTTCATAGACATATTACGCCCCTGTTTGGGCTCCATTAAAAACAAATTTTGGGGAGAAAGTATTTTAAAATAATGATTTTTTGGGAGAATATATTGTTAAAAAATAAGGAAAAGTTTTTATTATGGACAGCGAGAGTTATTTCTTTCATAATCGTTGACCTCTTGACAATGGATTCTGAGCAAATAATTCTCAATGTGAAAACACAGAACCAAGGGCAGCCTCAGCCTATGGCGTATTAGCAGCCATTTCCAGACTACGAATTCGACAATTAAGAGATGGGCGTGGGTTTACATGTGATATTATTTTATTAGAAAATATACTATTGAAAATAAGAGAAGGAAAAATGTATTTTTAAAAATAATGGATCCCAAACAAGGGCTACATATAAAGACTGGGATATATCATAGGGCAATCAAACTACAAAGCAATTGCCTACTTTATATTGCTAAAGGAGGCTCCACTATGGGTACTATCTAATCATCAATGGATAGGCTATTCTTGGTTATTAAAAAAGTGTGGGGGCAAAACTAGACAGGTCAAGACTAACATCCGAAGAATATGCATCTACTTCATTTAACTAACAGCAACTAAGAAGATAAAAAATAAAAACCATGGCAATGTGACTCAAAACCATAACCGAAGGTTAGCCGCGAGACATCATAAATCAATTTATAGAGAAATTAGACCGGATAAATGGTGGCAATAGGTTAGTCACTATCATAATCAAAAGGTCCATTCGTGAAAATAACGAGACCATAAAATTTATATGAATGATAGATAGCAATTTGCTTAAATAAGCAAGACAAGAAATAGTAACTTCTGTCATTTAGGAAGAAAGACTCTTTTGAATCCCAGCCTGGTTTTTCTCCACTAATTAATTAACTTATGACCAAAGACCGATTAACAATCTTAAAAGAAACAAAAAGGAGAGCTAGAAAGATTAGTCATTACCCAACAAGAGCACAGCAGACTCCTGCCTGGTCACGGAAGCATCGAAGGCCTTGTTGTGCAGGGAAAGGCGTAAAGTTTGATTCTCGGCGAGACAGCACTGAAGTAACATCCCGAGCCTCTTGCATTCTGCTTCATAGTACTTACTCTTCATCTCGAGATCTCTCACATACATTTTCTTCCTCTCTCGTGATTTGACTGCAGCATCCCTATTCCGGATTTGCCTGACAGTATAGACATAAACTTATTTAATCATGTAATACCAAAAAAAAAAGAGCATTTTATTTAAGAGGGCTAAAACAAATTTTCTAGTGAGACCTTTTTACTGAGAAATTACAGAAAAAGTATTTAGTTCCATCCTCTTTATGAAAAACATAATGAATAGAAATATTCTGATTCTTCTATTCTTTTACAATTGTCTTGTCTACTGCTCCAGATTTCTCTACATTGTTCGAGGTTCCATCACATCTGGGGTAATCGCACTTGAAAATAGATTGGCAGATCAGAGGTAACAGCCGTGTGGATTGATGGTGAGCCAACTGAATCGAATGCTCTACAATGGAATGATACTAAATTACGTAGCATGAGTTATTAATGGTGTTTTAATTTATTTATTCCACTGTATGATTAATGTTTGACTGGACAGTTGCATTAATTTTTGAAATCAATACAGCTGGATATTGTGTAGTAGTTCAGAATTATTTCAAAAAGTTCACTACAAGTGAAAATATTATGGAAAAATATCCTAATTTATGTGATAACCATTCATGTATAGTTCAAAATTTTCACTTGTAAAGAATTTTTTGCACCCACCATATCAATGTATTATCATTTCACAAAAAAGGTTGACTACTAGACCATTAATTTCTTATGCTAAATATTAAGCTAAACTGGCTCTGGCTGGAATTATTTAAATTGTTACCCTTAGAGGGTGTTCGATGTTTTCAGCTCGCAATCAAATTAGGTACCCTCACACCAACCTTCCAGTCAATTTCTCAAGTGCTATAATACGAGATCTATGGACACTTTATTTATTGCTGAAAAGCTGGAGCAGTGCATATGATAATTAAAGCACCAAGAATAGGAAATAAAGAGAAGAATATCTACATTTACTAATTTTTTCTCACTGGGGAACTAATATATATTTGCATTAGTAAAAATCTCACATGAGAGAATATCCTTGTGCTCTGAAAAGAATTTTCAATTTTGTTCACAAAATTATATGTAAAATCAGCCTTTCATACAAATCAAATTGGATTTCCAGGTCGCATAGGTATTCAACTTATCTAGCCCCTGTTTGATGGCCATTATTTGGGAAAAACAATATTTTGAACAGTGATTTTTAGGAAAATAAGTTAAAAAGTAAGAAAATTTTTGGGTTTACGTGCAGAATATTTTATTGTGTGAATGTGTGGTTGAAAATGAAGTAGAAAAAGCTCAGTGTATTATCATCAGCACAATTGGAGTTTACAATTTTGATTCCACGCATGAGTCCATTTTGGACTCTCGAGCAGAGTCCAAAAATGGGACTCTACTATAGAAGTGAAAAGGAAAAACAGACTTTGGTGCTTAATGTTCCTAGCCAAACATGTTATAAATACAACTAAAATCTACAGTTTCAATGATCAGCACAAATTGGAGAGCCCAATTTGGACTTCATGTAGGAGTCCATTTCGGACTTCCAGGACCAGCAAAGTTTCTGAGTGATGAAAAAAAATTCTGATTCCTAACCAGACCTGTTGTAAATACAACTACAATCTACAGTCCAACTCAACAACGTCTCTTACGAATACAATCTGTTAAATTGCTATTCATGTCTTTAAGGGACATTATTGACCAAAGTAGCAAATGAAAAAGCAAGCAAAATGTACATTGTTCATTAAAAATATGTGAATACGAAAAACCAATATATATTTATCATGTATAAATTATAATTAAATTAATTAACGTGTATAAAGTCCATACAAACTTGTTAATTCATTCATGTTGTGTCCCGAATCTTTAAACGTTCCGAGTGTCAGTGCTTAACACTTAGCGTACACAAGTCACTTATAGGGCAATTCAAGCATGTTTGGCTGAGCCGTAATCAAAGGTACTATTAAGGGTTCTAAACACACGCCATAATCTCAAATAGGATTTCTTATTTTTGAAGTTATAGCCTTGTACTAGGTTTCACTTTTACTAGTTCATTAAAGGTGGCTTACCGGGAGCATGTCTTGGAGCTCAGGTCAGCAACCTCTTCGGGAGCAAATGAAAAACCAATATATATTTATTGATCAAAGTAGCAAATGAAAATGCAAGCAAAATGTACATTGTTTATTAAAAATATGTGAATACGAAAAACCAATATATATTTATCCTGTATAAATTATAATTAAATTAATTAACATGTACAAACTTGTTAATTCATTCATGTTGTGTCCCAAATCTTTAAACATTCCGAGTGTCAGTGCTTAACACTTAGCGTACACAAATCACTTATAGGGCAATTCAAGCATGTTTGGCTGGGCCGTAATCAAAGGTACTATTAAGGGTTCTAAACACACGCCATAATCTCAAATAGGATTTCTTATTTTTGAAGTTATAGCCTTGTACTAGGTTTCACTTTTACTAGTTCATTAAAGGTGGCTTACCGGGAGCATGTCTTGGAGCTCAGGTCAGCAACCTCTTCGGGAGCTTGGTCAAAACTCAAGGTTCATATTAAGGGAAGCAGAAAGGGAGCAGCCCTCGGATCATCCACGGTTTTCTTCAAAAGAAGTAAAGCAGTTTTTTTTCTTTTCTAGTCTTAGCCAAGTATGCTTGTGGAATTCTCATAAACTTACTAATCATTTATTGAGGTTGTAATTTTATTTCATATACAGGGCAATTCAAAAATCTTCACAAAAAAAATTTGAGAGTATGCAATCAACAAATTGAAATTAGGAAAAAAAAAAAAATACCTCTTCTTTTTTTTGGCAATGGGATCATCATCATCTACAACATCAACAACGTTATGTTCCGCCGGTGGAACATCCGCCTGATTCTCCTGGCCCTTCTCCTCCAAATTCTTGGCTTTTGGAACATTAATCACTTCACCAGCCTGATCCCAACCAGACTCTGCAGGCGAATCCAAAAGCACATCCGACAAAAACTCACCGGCGTCAAACAATTCCTCTTGATTAGAATTATCGTTCAATTGAAACTGCTCGATCGGCAGCGACCCCAAATCGGGAGAAGAATTAGGGTATAATTCATCGGCGGCGGTCTCATCAAAGATATCAAAATTTACATGGTCCCAATCGACTTGTTCATCTTCTATCGCCCCATGTTCGATCATCGTCAATATTATCAACGGAAAAATAAAATTAAAGAAGACACAGAGACATGTTTTCCGTTTTTAATGGATGAGGGAAGCTGGTGCACGGTGTCTGCGTTGTATCTGATCACAAATTATACGAACAACGTCATTCGGCCAATCAGAACGCGAACATTTCAAAATGTAAGGGCATCTCCATCCTGCACCAGAATTTCCGATAAACTTTACATCATGAATCATCTCTAATCCATTCCATTGCACCAAATGAACAATTTATTTATCTGATAAATTATTTATATATTTAATTTACTATTACATAAATTACTAAATAAATAATTATGTTTATTGAATTTATTAATAACGTTTAAAAATATAGTATAATTAATAGAAATACCACAACTAAGAAAATACTAATTCGTATTACTCTCTCTTTCCAATAAAAATAGTGTTGTTTTCTTTTTTTTTTTCGTCTGTTCCAAATAGTGTTGTATTCTTATTGAAAAGTATATTTAATTCCCTAATATGCCCATGCTTTATTATCACAAATATAAATCACTTCAATATTCAATTGTATTGGATGACTTTGGAATGTTAATTACCTTAATTCTTGCATTAAACAATAATTAGTACAAAAAATAGTTTAATTACCTTGAATATTGCATGCATAATTTAATTACCTTGAATATTGATTACATTAATGTGGGGGTATATTAGGAAAAATTTATTATTTCAACTATATTAACTAAATTTTCTTATTATGTGTTAAAAAAATAGGACTATCTTTATGTGACAATAGAGTATTAAAAAAAACAACTTAATATGTTTCGAATACAAAGTCGAACTAGTGTTATAATTTAATTTTCGAAATTCGTATATTCATCACACAAATGTTAAATTAATACATTTCGAAGTAAAAGGTCGAACTAATAATAATGATAATAAATTAAAAGTGAAAATTTGTTGTATAACAAAAAAAAAAAATGGACACAAATATCCTTAAAAAAAATTGATATAAAATAGAAAAGAATGGCAAAGAGGACTTTAACCAGTTTGCACAAAAAATATGCAAATTATGATGTTGGATTGGAGAGTGATTGCACCAAAATTTTGGTGCAAAATAGTGAAATTTGGTGAAATGGTGTTAAAGCCCTAATCAAAAAGCATGTAGAATGAGGTTTATTTATTGTTTAAGATTAGGAATAATTTCAATTCTCATGTAGTTTTTATCATTTAAGTTACATTTGGGAGTAGCAAAAACTCAAATCGGAAGAAAGTTTGTCGACATCTTCTCTTACTTTGAAACATTATTATACTCGGATTTGGTTTAGATAAATATTGATGGAATATATAATTAAAAAGTTATAAATTCCATTAAATATGCGATTAAAATTATTTGTTAATTTAAATTTTAAACATTTTTTAATTGAACCAAACAGAACCTACATATGAAGGGTCGTATTCACATTTACTTCCTATTATTATTATTATTATTACAAGAATTAAGCTAAATGAACATAATGGGGTTGATCGACCTCTCACATTGCATGTGGGTCCCGACCTGAATTAAATAATGTCGACCTCCCCCCATGTGTGTGTTGTGTCATCCCTTATGTCTAACATGATGTTTGTGTAGCAAAACTCTTATTACAAAATGGGATTGACATGGGATTAATAAATGACTCTTGAAAACCCAAATGCTAACATAGAATTAATAAAAAGCTTTGCATCATATCTATAGGGGAGATACTATTTAGCACACGCCAATAATCTCTCATTTAAGCTCATGGAGATGTATATAATTTTCAATTTTGTTAACTATTATTTATCAAAACAGTGCTTGGCAATTTTATGTAGTTGTTCAGAATTAGAAACCCGTATAAATCCATCCTTTTTTTGTTGTATTCGACTAAATACCATGTCCTATTTGTACAAATAAAGTTCCAATTCATTTTCTTCACTTTTTTGCACTTTTGAAAGCAAGAAACGAGAATAAAACAAAAGATGAAATATAAATCTGTTTCGCGCGGATAGTCGCTAACAATTAAAAAAGAAATTCAGACGATTGTATAAGGGACAAACCTCTTGAGACAAAGTCCCAAAAAGGGGTACTTTATTGATGAAAGTTACAATTGGAAATAAACAGAATGTCTCTAAGGGGCGCAAGCACACGAATACTGAAAAGGGATAATTAAAGTTAATCTAAGAAATTGAAATTATATATTCTCTGTTTGAGAGTGTTTGATTCGAGGGGGCCTTTCTCTATGTCTATTCTTCCTTTTATATTCCCATGATGATTTTTTCGTGACAAATTGCTTGGAAACTGCTACCCATTTTCTTCACGGTGGCTACCTTGTCGTGGAACTGCCGTCTCTAACTACTGCATTACTCTTTGTCATTCAACTGCCTTCAAATGGGCTCCTTAAATCGTGAAATGTGATAATCGGCTCAATAACTATATCAGTAACTACTATTCTGATGACCATAATATCTCATGTATTAAGATTCTGAGCGACTCGAAGTTTCGAGCGAAAACGAGATTGTCGCTCTGAGCGACAGTGAGACACCTCATTCGTCCAAACTCTGAGCGTCTTACATGCTCAAGCGATGATGTTACTGTATTCGTGGGCTTCCTCTGCATTCACCAATAACCTTATTTGGGCATTTATCATGAATTCTCCAATTGGGTTTCACTTTTTGGGCAATGCAATTTGGACTATATTTTTTGTGTGTCAACAATTACCCCCCAATATGGCAGATTTAATACTAAGTATTAACTATTGCCATATTCACCTTCTATTTTCTAGGTAATATTTGAAATTCTCGAGAATTTCAATTATCATTTTTTTTATAGCCTAAAAATGTGCAACGTTACAAACCCTTATAAACCCAAAAGACGCGTCATTTCATCGCACCACTAAACCACGTCCCTATATTTCGCGCTTCTTCCCCGCTATTTTACTGTTCATCTTCTTACTTCTCTACTACGTTTCTTAGGCAAACCTTAACAAGACTGCACTTTGCACTCAATGGCGATTTCACGAACTCAATCTAATAATGCTTTTAGTTTCGAAGATTTCCGGAACATCCTTACTAGGCCGTATGTAAATGCAAACTTCCTCGCACCAGCCAATGTTGACCTCAATGAATTCTATTTAGGTCCATCATTCAATAATGTCGAAGCCATTGAACAGGTAGCGGTGGGCCAGTTGTTCCCTTGCACTGAAGACCTTCCATTTCTGAACTCTTTGCCATTGAAGCCAATCCGCGATAAAGGTATTCATTCGTACTGGGCCAAAACCTGATCCTAATTTTCGTAGATGGCATGCACATATGGTGAATTATGGTCCCACCAAAGCAATTTTTGATCGTGCTAAGATTATAGACCTATTAAAAATCACCATTTTTCCCAACTTATGACCAGTGCTCTTCCCAATCGCCCTGAGTTTCTGGTCTTCTGAGTATAACACTTTTATCTTTCCTCTTGGCCCAATGTCCATTACTCTAAGGGATGTTAGAGCTTTAGTGAATCTTCCGCCTTTGAGCGACACTATCTTTCCTAGTATTTTCATTTCCAGTGTTGCTCCACAATTTGACAAAAAGGTTGCCGAATATTATTCAAGCATGCAATGCCTTTATACTGCTTCCAATTCTGAGCCTACCCATGCTGAGCGTGTTGCTTTCCTTCAGGTCTAGCTCTGTAAATATGTTCTTTATGTCCCCAGCCTGAAACTTTCCTTGAATTATCTGTCTCGTCGCATGAATTAGCACGTGGCAGACCTTTAAACTTGTGTTCATTCTTTTTGGCCGCTTTTTATAGAGGCATGGCTTCCCTTAAACTCCATTAAGGAATAGTGCATCTCCTGCTGGTAGTGGGCCCCTTGGCTTGCTCAATTGTGGTTGAGGGCCTATTTTCCACAACTTGGTGCTCCACCATCTCCTCCTCAAACAGTTAGCTGTTATGGGTTATTCATTCATCAAATGAGCCCTGTAAATATGTCCAGAGGGGACGTTTTTACATTCTTTTATACTTTGATTTCAATGCCTTCTTTCTTTCCTTTTTCTCCTCACCAAATCTATGGCCTCTTTCTACCTTAGCCGAAGTGAGCACTTTTTTACCCATTTGGGTTCAGTTTTTGGTTGGAAGAGAATTGTTCCATGACATTGTCACAGGAACAAATGCTAAAGCATGGGTTGAGATGTATGCTCCCCAATTTTTGGCTCGCCACTTGGTTTCGGCTAGACATGATATGTTCCTCCTTGTTATTCTAAGAGCTTGATAGAGCGTTTCCATACTATCAGTAAAACCAAGGAGCAGGCCATTGACATCCGTAATAACCTTTTGGCCTAAGGTTTCTCTTTAGCCCATTTCACTTCTACCGCTGTCACACATCCTCTTTTTGAACAGCTCTGGCCATCAGTGAAACGCAGATTGTTTGCAACTGATGCTAATCGCGCCTTCCATTTACTGGATTGGCAAAACACTTCCTCTCCCATGTGTCCATTAGGAATCCTTCCTCACCAGCTCGCGCTAAACGTTCTATTCCTCCATCTTCTTCTCCTTCTGCTGACCACTATAGTCAAAGGCACCTCCAGCCGCAAACAGCCAGTTTCAGCATCTCCCATTTTGCAAGATGATGATGATGATGATGCTCCTCTCATCCTTAGGAGAAAGGTAACTGAATTTGTTTATTCACAAACATATTTCTCTATGTACTAATGGTTTACCTGAATTCCTCAGAAATGTTTTGCCTCTCCTTCGAAGGCTCTGGTTTTGGTAGCTCCTACTTCATCGCCCTTTGCAGAGGCTGCTTCGTCCAAATCAGCTAATGAAGGGACTATGCTCAAAGATAAATCCTTAATCCCAGAATTTTCATTACAACCAGTAGCAAGGCCACAGCTAGTAGAAAGGCCACCTACTTCCCAGGCTGTCGACCCCCCAAATGTAGAACCGGAAGGTAATATATATTTAAATGTTTTACCTTCGCTTGTGCTTCTGGTTTTTTATTTGTTGCTTTCTTGAATTATGCAGAAGCTCCCATGGAGCTGCCCGTTGTGGCAGAATCTTTCCGCCGAGATAAGGGAAAATCCCCACAAGTGGTAGAGCCAACTGGTGACATGCATGAATCTCTCAAGATTGATGATACGGTAACCTTTTAACTCACTTTCATTTTCACTTTGCTCATCATAGTGAATGTCTTCATTATTGGCCTCTTTCTTTGCAGGATGCTGATGATATTGTGTGTTTCATCCAAGACTTGTTCACTTCCTGGGGACAAGTAAAGACACCTCGCCCTACCTCCACCAGTCATTCTTCTACTTCATCTTCCACTTTTTCGAAAGAAAATATGAAATCTCTCAAACAATCAGTATTTGAGTATATGTCTTTCATGGACATGAAAATTGGCCAAGCCAGGGCCGCCAACAGAAGGATAAGTTTGAACTGTTGAGTACGAAATTGACACGAGCACTTACACTCCCTTTCCTTAATGTTTCTACTGACTTTAAAGCAAGATTGAAGGCTGTCCACTTGACATCCTTTCTTTGCTAGCCAAAAATATAGACTTAAAGGCCAGGAGTACTAAATACCTTCGTTCTTCGTCTGAAAGAGAATCTTTGCTTTTGGAGATTAACAAAGTCGAGGATGAATTAAAAGAAATCTCCTCTGAAGTTATGGTCGAAGACTCTTTGATGATAAGTTTGGCTGCAGAGATGAAGGAGTTTCAAGCAAAGATGAAAGACTATAGGGCGAGAATGGTTGCCAAAAAGCGCAATGCTTCTCAGGGAATTAAACGAGCCAAAGCTTTGGTCGAGCAGTACAAAAAATTAAGTGTTAATGACGATTTTGCAACTGAATTGGACGTCGCTTCTTCTCAGTAGAGCGAGGATTGTGGAAGACTTAGGAAAAAAATATGTTCGGCTTGGGGCGAATTATAATAAAGACATCCAGTGCCTTAACTTTCCTTTTGTAATTTCGCGCTAATTGAAATTGCTAATTTTTTATGTAACAACAATTATTGTCATTAACGAACAACTATTTTGTTTACTTACGTATTTATTGACGTTGTCTTTAATCGTCAAACCCCTCAAACATTTAATTGCTTTATGTTAAGATTCATGTACATTCTCTTTTGTGTGACCATTCCAACTATTGATTCTTGTTCAGCCGATATATATACTTTCATTGACCATCCTTGGATTGGTGACACCAGCACCGGTGGATTTGATAAATATGTCTTTAAGCTTTTAAAAGCCTTTTAATGTTTTTCCTTCCAGATGAATTCGTCTTATTATTTAACTTTAATTCGCCCTACACAGTTAGAAATAAAGCATCCTAAAAAGTGTACTTGACCTAGAAACCTTTGTAATTCCTTTTTATTGCTAGGAGGTTTGGCCTCTAAAATGGCTTTCGCTTTATTTTTGTCAAGTTCAATTCCCCTTTTATACACTAGAAAACTAAGAAAATTTCCTGCATTAACACCAAATGCACACTTCAAGGGATTCAATTTTAGTTTATATTGCCTCATTCGCTCAAATGAATATCTCAACTGTTCAAAATGGTCTTCTTCTTTAATAGATTTGACCACTATATTATCTACATACACCTCAACAAACTTGCCTATCATATCTTGAAAAATCAAATTCATTGTCTTTGATACGTCGTTTCTGCATTTTTCAGGCCAAAAGGCATAACTACCCATTCAAAACATCCTAAAGATCCAGAGCATCTAAAAGCAGTTTTGTGTATATCTTCCTTAACTATATAAATTTGATTATATCCTGAATAGCCGTCCGTGAATGGAATATATTACGTGCTCGGCAATTGAATCCACTAAAGAATCTACCGTAGGTATTGGATATTCATCTTTGGGTGTGGCCAGGATTAGGTTTCTAAAGTCTATGCACACCCTAAGCTTACCATTCTCTTTTAATACTGGCACGATATGGGACAACCACTCAACGTATCTGGCCGTTCTATAAAGCATGCTTTTAATAATCGCTCTTTTTCTTTCCTTATTTTGGGAAGTATATTAGGAACAAAATGCCTAGAGGGTTGTTTATGAGGTTTGAAACTTGACTTGGTTGGTAATCTATATTCTACCAAATTTCTATCTAAACCATGCATATGTTCATATTCCCAAACAAAACAATCATTATATTCTTTTAATAAAGCGATTAATTTGTCACTAACCTCTTGATTGAGCATCTGGCTAACGAATATTGGGCGATCTTCCCCTTCATTGCCAATATTCACTTTGACAAGAGGGTCTTGTGCTTGAGCATATCCAGGATTGGTAATCCTCATTACTTCACCATCCATGTCTCTTACAAGCACCTCTTCTTCTAAACAGTCCACTTTGTTGACTTCTCGACCAATACTTTGTTCAAACTCGAACACTGCCAATTTGTCTCCCAATGCTTTCAAAGCTACTTCTTCTTTCGTCTTGTCTTTGCATTCTTTATTGAAAGTCATTAGCTTGGTTTTGAAAGCCTGAATATCGATCATTTGCTTTTGTTCCTTACAGTTCATTTAAAACTCTTTGATTACTTTTTTGCCAATTACAGGCTCCTCCAAGGCCACTATGTTTGGTCTCATTTGACTGAACGTGTCAGTGAGCTCATCTACTGAAAATGGCTCTTCGCTCTGCGCAACAATTTAAGTTTCTTCTCCATCTTGGTCTACTCGCAGGTCTATAATTTTCCTCATACATGAACATTTCTACGGAGTTTATGATCTGCCTGCACCACTTCTGCTTCACCCTTGACATTCCAAAAAACCAAGCATTGATGGAGTGGTGAAAGTATGCAGCGACTTCCGTGTATCCAATCCCTTCCTAACAACACATTGTAACTGGTAGGACCATCTATCACGAAAAAGACTATGGTCCTAGTAGTTGTCCCAACAGTTATGTCCAATAGCATAACCCCTTTAACTGAAGTTGCTCCTCCATTGAAACTCGTATGGATGACTTCTGTTGGAATCATATCACTTTCTGTTTTTACAACTTTCATCATCATCCTAGATGGGATGGTGTTTATAGCTGCTCCATTATCGATGAGTACTTTCGCCACAGGTATGAGGTTAACTAGAGCCTTAACGTACAATGGCCTCAAGTGTTTGGTCAACTTCATGGCTGGCCTTTTAAAAATAACCTTCTCAGCAGCTTTTATTTCCACTTCTTGTTTGTCTTCTGTTGAACTATCCTTTTGTGATAAGTCAACATGCAGTATGTCGCACTGAGCTTCTGCTTCTTGGATTTCCCTTTTACTACTTTCCGAAGCTTCCTTTTCAGTTACCCAACCTGTGGGAGGATGCAATATTCTTGAAGGTGATCTATATTTTTCAGAGCGAGATACTCTCTTTTTCCTTTTAGGCATCCAATACAGCACATAATAATCGAATGAACGCCCAGATAGTTCTCCCAACAAGTCTACTTCACAAACTCTCTCTCGATGTAGTTGTTTCAACAGAGTATTATGCGATATTCATCTCTTTCTTCTTTCTGCCTCCAGGTCAATTTCTTCTTCGACGTCCGTCATGCCATCATCCTCTTCATCATTGTAGGCCCCACTGAAAGTTTGGCCTTCTTGACATTCTAGTACACTCGCTTCTTCTTCGTTATCCTCTCTTTCTTCTTGTTTCTCTTTATTATTGAATTCGTTGGCTAGTAAATAATTATTAGCCATGACAGGAGACAACGTACCAAACTGAATAGTAAAAGGCTGATCTAGATCTTCTTCATCCCTTCTGTCTTGCTCAAATTTCGATCTCCTAGAAGAACTTTCTGGCAGTTCTCCCATCGATTCACCTGAACCAGTCTCTTCACTGTCTCCGAGGACATTTTGATTGGCCACCTCGAGTAGCTTAGCTGCCTTAGGGCGTGTCAATCTCTGTTGTTGCATCATCATTCGTCCATTATTCTGTTGAAAACGCCTTTGTTGGGTTATAGTCATCTAGTTGAAGGGTGTCACCCTTCCTACATTATACTGGAATGAATACCATACATTTGATTGGCGAGGTTGCGCCCTAAATGTCCTCACATTATTCGTTGACCTGAACTGCCTTTCAAAAGGTGGTCTTCTATAGAATGACGAACCTCGCCCTCTAATTGGCTGCGCGTTTGGAACAAAATCAGGGCAATTGGGACGATACCCTGCTCCTGAGCTCCCTGTTTTCGCACTCACTTCCTATTTACATCTTGCACATAGGACATCTTCATTCTGCTTGGGTTCCTTCCCTTTGATGCATTCGAAGACACTGTGGAGTGGCTCAAAGTCCTCTTCTCTGTTATCTATGACTAATTTGAATTTTTGGCAACTTGTTTTTAAAATCAGTGATCACCATATTTACTCCAAGTGGTTGTGGGAAAGGGTTCTCATCCACTGTCATCTTATTCTTATCTTCGAACGTAATTCGTCCTGATTCAATGGCATCCTATAACACATGACGAAAAATCAAACAGTTGTTAGTTAAATGTGATCATTCATTATGCCACTTACAATATTTTTTACCCTTAATTGGTTCAGAGCTTGGCAACTTATGTTTATCACTCAACTTTATCTGCTTATCCTTATATAATTTATCGAATATAAAGTCAGCTTTGGTTACATCGAACGAGAACGCTATAACCTTTTTGCCTTCATCTTTTATAGGCTCATCTTTGCCCGATGCTCTAAGTTTGGCCATTATAAGACAAGTATATGCATCTCCTTTGATTAGTTCGGTCAAATATATTTCGGTTTGGTCGTAATATTCATCATTAACGGCATGAATATCAAAATTTGGGTCTCTATAATAAGTCATCTTGCTAAAATTTTTCATTTGTTCTTCTTCTCTTATTAATCGTTCATAAATAATCACATTTGCGCTCAATTGGAAAAGATCTGGAAATTCCCTGTCCTGGAATTTCTTTTTTAAATCGAAACTTAGACAGTTTTGAACGATTTTGACAAATTCCTTTTCGGGCAATGTACAAAACACTTACTTCTTGCTATTTTGAACCTTTGAAGGAAACCTTCTGCCCATTCGTTTGGCATTTGAAGTAGATTCGCCAAATCAACCAAAGTAACTTCAGATTCAATCTTGTAAAACTGAGCATGAAACAATTGTTCCAATTGTTGCCATATTTGAACAGAGTTTGCTAGCAAGTTAATGAACTAGGAGAAGTCTACTCCTGTTAATGAACTAGGGAACAACCTCATTTTATGGTAGTCGGTTACTTCACCACTCTACAGTGTGAATCGCCCTATATGTTCTAGAGTAGATATTTCCCCTAGGGATGGCAAAAAAATCCGACAAACCCGATATCCGCGGGGACCCGCCCAGAACGGGGAGGGGAAAACCCGCTTAAACGGGTAACGGGGCAGGGATGGGCTGGGGAATTATTCCCCGAGGTGAGGCGTGGACGGGTAACGGGGTCCCCGCCCCGCCCCGTTAAAAAAAAAAATTTTTTTTTTTTTAGAATTCAATACTTTAAATGAACATTTTCGTTAGTTCTAATACAAAATAACAACTAAAATTATTTGTCTAAATATAATGAATGTGGACAATAAAAATAAATTATCAAAAACTAAAAAATAATAATAATAATAATAAACGGGGAAATAACCTACCCCGCCCCGACCTGCCCCCGTCCCGCCCCGCCCCGCCCCGCCTTAAACGGGGAACGTGGCGGGGACGGAGAATGAATTTCTTAACGGGGCGGGAGACGGGGAGGGCATCCCCGTCCCCGCCCCGCCCCGCCCCGCCCCGCCCCGCCCCGCCCCGTTGTCATCCCTAAATTTTCCCCTAAACCAATGAATAATGAAAATCATAGCACTTTGTACCCTCTAGGCAATGAATATGCTTGATCTACCCAATCAGGATATATCTTCATAAAAATAGGCCTGATGACAGGACGTACTGCAAGAGCCATTTGATCATGTACTATCTCCATAATTTGATTCCTCAACATGACATTGGGATCATATGGAATTCCTAAGGGTTGGTTTAATAATTGATTCGCTTGAGACCTAACATTTGGTCCTTGGTTGGCAACAAAATTGTCATTGTTTGGGTCATTATTACCATTAAACTGAGTGTTTAAACCCTCATTAATACACGGGGCGTTCTGTCTATCATTCAAGACATTATCTATTATAATTGAATTACCTCAGAGGTTGGTAATCTCATTACCACCATTCGAATCTGGCATCCCACTACTCCCCTGATTTGAAGTAGATGGACCAAAGGGTGATTCTAGTTCTTGATTTAAGTTCAAACCAGAAAAATTATGTGGTGAATTATGTCCCACAATTGTCCTGATTTGAAAGTGGTTTGCAACGGCATAACTGGCTGACATATGTAGTCTACTAACTTGTTCATTATCTCATTTAATGTATTCAGTTGTTTGGCCATATTATCATAATGTGCATTCCGACTTTGGGTAAATCTTTCCATATTATGAACACTTCGTAAATTTACCTGTTCAACGACGACATCCTGTGTGAGCTCGCCGAGCAAGGCACGCATGGTTCGAGGACTCAACTCTGTCATGGGTTAGTAACGACTGTGACTGCTTTGACTTTGTCCCTCTGTTCGTGGAGAGTTTTGTTGCTCATTATATCGCTTGATTACAGACTAGACTACTTCTTGACTTACTGGTTCCTTATCAGAATGTTTATGAAGTATAATGCTTCACTTTTTGTATCTTCAACACTAAACACCAAAATCCCACCGGGTGTGCCAAATTGCTTCGCGCTTGTAGTCGCTAACAATTAAAAAAGAAATTCAGACGATTGTGTAAGGGAGAAACCTCTTGAGACAAAGTACCAAAAAGTGGTGATTTATTGATGAAAGTTACAATTGGAAATAAATAGAATGCCTTTAAGGGGCACAAGCATACGAGTACTGAAAAGGGATAATTCAAGTTAATCTAAAAAATTGAAATTATATATTCTATGTTTGAGAGTATTTGATTCGGGGGGGCCTTTCTCTATGTCTATTCTTCCTTTTATATTCCATGATGATTTCTTCGTGACAAATCGCTTGGAAACTGCTACCCATTTTCTTCATGGTGGCTAACTTGTCGTGGAACTGCCGTCTCTAACTGCTGCCATTACTCTTGTCGTTCAACTGCCTTCAAATGGGCTCCTTAAATCGTGGAATGTGATAATCGGCTCGATAACTATTATTTTGGATGACCATAATATCTCATGTATTAAGATTCTGGGCTACTCGAAGGTTCGAGCAAAAACGAGGTTGTTTCTCTGAGCGACAGTGAGGCACTCCATTCGTCCAAACTATGGGCATCTTGCAGATTTGGACGATGATGTTACTGTGTTCGTGGGCTTCCTCTGCATTCACCAATAACCTTATTTGGGCATTTATCCTGAATTTTCCAATTGGGCTTCACTCTTTGGGCTATACAATTTGGACTGTATTTTTTGTGTGTCAACAAAATCATAAATAAAGTTAATTCTTTTATTTGCTCTATCACGATATTCGTTCATACTATACTAATTTTGTTTTACTGCAACATGTACTATTAAGATCCTATAATTGCAAGAGGAAATTACGATAAATGTTCACTTTTACATGGTCATTTGTAAAATTGTCCAAAATTTATTCAATATCCATTTTACAATATTTTAGAACAAAATATCATTGTTAACAATTTATAATTCCACACTAAAAACAAAAATGTGCACACAAGTAAAAATTTTGTTGACCAATAAATTTTTGACACAATCTGTCCTACTTATTTCAGAGGTACACGTCAAATTACAATAAATACTGTATTTCTCATTGACAAAGATATTAAATATCGAGAATTATATTTCAAATGTCAAGAATTTTATGAAATGTAGAGAACTCTCACGTTCGGAATGAAATATTGTCGTAGACAAATAAAGTATCAAGATAAACAGAATTCAAATATCGATAACAACTTTTAAAATATCAAAAACGTCATTTTTGACACTTTTTAATCGACATGTATGAAATTAGACATTTTTTTAAATTCCTCAAACCACCTTTAATTAAGGACCCACAAATATAACTCACTTGTCAATCAATCGTTTTACATGTTTGTCTATAGCTTAACCAGTTCATAAACCACCCAAACATGCTGTAGACAATAAAGAAGAATTGTAAGTACGAGAAAAACGTATTCACGTAAAATACAGGAAAAGGACCGATTATCCCAAGAGTGAAACTTGGAAAACCTCATTTCCGAAGAAACGAGTAAATAAAATAATCAAAAGCTGGCAGTGTCAAAACTCATAATAGTATTAAGTCATTATTAGCATAATTGAGAATCAAAGAGACGATGCAAACAACATTCATGGACACGAACTCCCACATTTCGAAGAAAATAACAATGCCACAGATGATTTTGGCAATAGTTCACAAATAAAGAGACCTTCAAGCTTGAAATTGCGAAGCATGTGTGAACTAAAATAGAAATGCACATGTTGTGGCGAATGAGAAAAAGATTCGGAAACATATCCAACATTAAAACCTTCAGTTGCAAGCAGGATGTTGAGAGAGGACTGTTGCCTAAGCAGATAATAAATCAGTAAACAGAACTCTTTCCAACACCAAAAAATTCAATTAAACTCGAGATGAAATGTAAGTGGATAAAATGACAATTCCAGATTAGGGCAACCAATCTCTCGTTATTCCATCTTTGACCCCCACTTCAATACAAGCCTTGTTCCTAATATTTTGAGGTCGTTTAAATGAATACTTTTTTCGCAAATCTGTCTAATTCATTGCTTAAAACTTTTAGCAACTACAACAAATCATGTTCTTTTGCTCTAACCCTCTCTCGTCTCTCTTCTAACATGTTCTGCTGAGGTTGCATCACTCTTATGAGCAGGAGACTCTTTATTAAATCTACGCAACATATACCCCAACCGCCCAAGTCATCCACGTAAAAATCAAATCAACTTCTTGTATTATATTCCAATTCCTCGTCTCTCATCCATTCTAGCATGGCCATACATCCATCTAAATATCCTCATTTCAACTTCGTTCGTCCTATAGATATTTTGTTCCCGAACACTCAAACACTCAGTACATAAAACACAGCATTTCTAACAAATATATTCTGTAGAATTGACCTTTAAACCTCATTGTAATCCTTCTACCATACATAATTCCTGTAGCATTTCTCCATTTCATACAAATGGATCTAATAAACGCATTACGTCCACTTTGATTGCTCCTTTCTTGTTAATAATCAAATCTAAATACCTAAAAACTCTTAACTTTTAAGAAAACGCGATCATCTGGAGTGACCCCATTAATATCTTGTTTCTACTACTAAAATGACATTGCATATATAGCCATATAATGTGTCTTGATTCTGAAACCTTAAGATTCCAGACTCCCAAATTGTAACTCATAGTTTTAACCACCTTCTATTCTCGTCAACTAAAACTACCTTATCAATAAATAACATGTATCAAAGAACCTCATCTTAGATGTGTCATATGCTCATCCAAGGGCTGAAGTAAAACAAAAGGAAGAAAATTACTTAAGACAGAACACTGTGCAATCCAATAACCATAGAAACTCCTCTAAGATACCAAACGAGAAAGAGAAAATAGGGGAGAGAAAAAAGTAGTGATACAACATACAGAACGTGAAAGATATAGCCCAATAGAGAACGAAATAAGCAGAAGAAAAGAAGAGAGGAAAAAAAAAAGAGAAATTTGGAAGGAAGAAACATTGACTAGATGTAATTCTAAGTAATCAAAGCTGTCCGCAAGCTGAATCCCTGATTATCTTTTATTCTTCTTGTAATTGGTAAACAATTCTATTAAAGGGAACTTCTAATAAATTTAGCCTCTGTTTAGTTCATATTTTTTAAAACTATTTTCCGTAAACACATTTTCAACCCCCACATTCTCCCAATAAAATAATTTTACACGTGGACGCATAATTTTTCCTACCTTTTTAACCACATTCTCCAAAAATATAAAATCACTTTTCACAAAATATATTTACAAAAAATCTACATCAAACGAGCTCTCAGTCATATGAAGGACCTCATCCAAACAAATCTAATCTGATACAGATAATATTTAAAGTACTTTATTTTCCCTACAATATGTTAATTAATTTCTCATCGCTCTACGACTAACGCTATTACATCTCAGATCTGCAACTAACTCTACTTAAATTCTTAATAGCATTCATTAATATAATAGTAACTCACTTACTCTACAACCACCATAACTCCCACTTTTGAAAGACCCGAAAACAAATTCACTGAAAAATAAACTAGCATTCAAAGGCGATTGGTCTCAACAAATTGTCAAAATAGTAACTCAAACATGCATTGTTAGGTAATCAGAAACAAGGTTTAAGAAGATTCACAATTGGTATTAGGGTTGAAAATTAAACTAAAACCCAAAATATCCGAACTGAATACTGGCACAGAATAACACTTCATCATGGGACACAAATGTTATAAAATTCATATTGAAAATGCAATGGCTACAAGGTGGACGATTGTAACTGTTCGATATTAAAGGTACACGTGGAACAGAAATATGTATAAGATGTCAATCATCAATTATGATAACTCGTTGCAATTCCAAAAAGTGGGAGATGTACATATAAATCCATACACAAATACACATTGACACAAACATACTCCTCTACTCAGTCACTATAGTTGGCCATGTATTTCATGATGAGTTTGCCCTCTAAAACTTTAACCAAACTATATATTATTTTAACACAAAACCAGTACACCAGGCCAATCAACACTCTAAACCTCCAAAGTTTATATGATAATACAACACAAACTCCCAAATTAAAATATGGACTTGAATGTGTGAAAATTGAAAACAAACATACAACCAGAAAAATTGCCAGTACTGCGGATAAATTTCACAATAAAGAACAAGATATATAAGCATCATGGCAACACAATGAAGAAAGTTAAGCCATTGTAAGAGAACTATAGACATCAGCCAGCAGTCTTCAATCACTAGATTTAAAGAAAAAAGACACTGGTTTTAGATTCTAAATTCACCAGCATTATCCCATGAAATAAAAACAATATTATGAAGTTTTAAGAAGAATAAATAGCTAGAAAAATCACCAGAAGTACAAAAACTGCATGACTAGCCAGCTCCATTTCCACCCTCATCTGCCATCGAGGATAGACAGAACACAAGCAATCCGAACAACTGCATCACTAAGCTTTTTCCTCCCTCTCTCGGTTCCACTGCTCAATCCTAGCTCTACGCTCCTCGCTTCCTTCTCTCACTGGACTCCTGCTTCTCCTTGGCGGAGAACTAGCCCCATGCCGCCTCCTATCTCCCTCGTACCTCCCATGTCTGTCGCTACCACTCCTCCTCCCACTACCACCTCGATAATCCCCTCTGCGATTATTTCGCGGGTCATACTCCCTTTCTGTCTCCCTCTCCTTATCTCGCCTGTGGTAGTGTGGCGGACTCACACTCCTGCTGCGGCTCCTACTTCCTCTGAACCTGCGGTGATGACTCCCAAATAGTTTCCTCCTAAGCTCCCTCCCTATCATTTTCACATGCATAAAATTACAATAGCCCCCACGGTTACAATTATCCTCCTCAAACTGCCTGCACGTGGCCTCACGAAAGTCAGTCACCGGAGAGAAATCTGCAATAATTGGCCGACCCGAATAGAAACGCCCCTGTAACGCCTGTAGAGCAGCAGCAGCCTGGTCCTCCTCCTTGAACTGAACATAAACGTTCCCAATCATATGATCAGCAAGATTGTCACAAACATTGAGTGTCTCGATCTCGCCAAACTTGCTGAGCTCCTCAAATATATCCTCATAAAAATCCTCGAAATGCTCCTGGATCTTCTTGGGGTCTATAGGCTGACCCTGGGGATCGACGCCTGGAGTTATCATGTCCGGTCGGTGGTACATATTGGCGAGAACGAGTGTCGGCGAGATTGTGGGGCGATTGTGGAGGCGGGAGCAGCGGTCGCCATGGCGGCAGGCGCCGATCTTGAAGTAAAACGGGCAGTTAACCCGGTCCTTCTCCGTTCCGAAAATGGAGGCCAAGTGTTCCGCCATTATTGCTTATTGATTGATATTGAGTACTGATTATTAGGGTTTCATGGGTTGATGGATGCAATGGTGAGGGGATAGAAAAACGGTGTAGCCGGATTGAAATTAGGAATGAAGACTAGAGCAATGTGCTCGTAACTTTTTGGTAAATTACATCAGAGGTCCCCAAAGCTTATGTAAAAGTGGCACACATGTCTTCAACATACCATTTGTTGCAACCATGATCCAATCTTTTCAAATTGTGGCTAACATATCAGCAACTCACAGAAAAATTTAAAAGGTTGTCTTCTTTATCAGTCTAAGTATGTAATTGATATGTTTGAGCAAGCCGATCTTACTGATAATAAGATTGTTGATACATCTCTTGAGCTTAATGCTCGATTATCTCCTTTTGATGGTTCTCAATGTCGGGTTTTAGTTTATATTGTACTATTGTTGGTAGTTTGGTTTATCTCACCATCATTCATCCAGGTATTATGCGTGTCATTCATATAGTTATTTCAATTTGTTTTCTTGCTTAGTATAATTCATTTGATTGTTGTTATTCACATTTTGATGTATCTTCAGAGTACTCAGTTTTAAAGTCTTTTACTTTCGTTTACTTCGTCTTTAGAGTTGCGAGCATATTTTTATGCTAATTCGGCTAGCGAACCTGTGGATAACAAGTCTACCACTAACTTCGGTATCTTTCTTGGTGATTATCTTATTTCTTGAAAGACCAATAAGCAAGGTACTATTTCTAGATCTTCCACAAAGACAGTATTTTGCCATGTCTTCTACTACTTTTGAGATAGATTGATTATGTCGGTTGCTAGCATATATCGATTTATTTCTTCGCCAACCTACTACATTGTATTGTGACAATAAATTTGTTATTCAAATTGCGCACATTTCAGTATTTCATGAGCGAACCAAATATATTGAAATTCATTGTCATGTTACTCCACATCATTATAAGCCTGGCACTCACACATTGGTTTTTTATTCATTCTTCCATGGAAATTGATGACTTGTTTGCATTGTCATACTCCACTTCTTGGTTCTTTTTTTATTTAGTAAACTCTCGATGCATCTTTCAATAGTATTATGAGATTGAGGGAAAATATTAAAATATATTATTATTTATAGTTATCAGGTATTAGTTATTTATCTTTAAGGGTAAATTAGTCCTTTAAGCTATTTGCTAGCAAGTTGAAATAAAGCTTATATCTTATATATTTATTAAGCAATTAAATAAGAAATCCTCTTTCTTTTTTCTTCTCTATTATTTTATTAGATTTCACAGTTGTTCTCAATTGAGTCCTTTATTTTCACCATGTTGTGTAAAAATGATCAGGAGATTGTAAATTTTATAATCTCTCACATTAGGGAGCCTCATAATTAATTAGTGTACCCCACCCAAATGTGGAAGATTGTAAAATTTACAATCTCCTAATCATTGCACAAATGAATTTTTCCTTTTTAATTATCATTGACCCTTAAAGTTTTATACATTCGAAAATTGTTGATTGAGACAAGTTATTTACAATTGATGCCACCAAGATCTCGTGCACTGTGTTGATGAACTTTAACAAAAGCGGGATCATATAGCATCATGTCATTTTTTATTGAGAAAATTGCAGCCATGGTCTCAAACCTTTCATTTTGTTACAGATTATATCTAAACCTTTAATTTTTGCGGTCGAAGTCCCAAACCTTTATGTGTAATTGCACCGTCGGTCCCAACCGTTAATTCCGTCCATAAAACCGTTAGTCAACGTTTCAACAGTAATTTTGACTCGGAAAAATTGCAGCGCTGGTCCCAAACCTTTCATTTTGTTGTAGATTACACCCAAACCTTTAATTTTTGCGGTCGAAGTCCCAAACCTTTATATATAATTACAGCGTTGGTCCATTTCACGCATTCCGTCCATAAAATTATCAGTCAACGTTGAAACAGTAATTTTGTGCTATATTTTGTATGTATTATTAAATAATTTTTAAATTGATTAAAAATTAAAAATAATAATAAACTAATAAAATATTTTTTTAATAATACCTATGCCTAGACTTCGTCTAAACATGCCGGTTTGGGACCAGCGCTGCAATTTTTTCATTTTTTTATGGCATGTTATTTGTCACTAAAATAAATACATGAGAAAATAAAAAAATTTAGAGTAAAAAAATAATCAAATTCAAAACATAATAAAAATAAAATAAAATAAGTCAATCTGCCTGTATACGGTGTTCTAAAAGGCGTAATACATCGTGGAGTAAAGGTTTCAGGTTAAACGAGTTTAGGCGAAACATATGCATAAAAGTACATAAAAATGTATTTTCTTATGTTAATATTATTTTTGAATTTTAACCAATCTAAAATTATTAATAATACATACAAATTATAGTACTAAATGCAGTTTATTTATTTTTATTTTCTCATTTATTTATTTTAGTTACTGTTGACACACTAAAAGTGCAGCCCAAATTAAATGACCCAAAGAGCGAAGCTCAGTTGAGAATCCAAGATGAAAGCCCAAACAAAGGGTAAGAAGCCCACAAACAAAGGAACGTTGTCGCCCAAGCTTGTAGAATGCCCAGATATTGAACAAATAAAATGCCCTATGGACGCCCAGAGCAAAGGAGTCGTTGCCCAAATTGCTGGATCGCCCAGAATCCTAACGATGACTAAACCCTGCAGTTATCTAAAAGTCACGGTTTGAGGCGGTTTGAGCACATCATGATTACATCCCACGACTTGAGAAAATTAGTGACAAGCGGTTATGAAGAAAACGTGGTGGTAAGAGTTACAAATAGTAGTTATTGGCCAGTCAGCTACTATGAAAGAAATGGGTACTTACGAGCAGAGTCCAAACGGTCGAGAACTGTCCAAGGAGTATAAAAAGAAGAGAAAAGCAATGAAGAGACCCCGACAAAATTCACTCTCAAACAGAGAATATGTAATTTACTTTTCCTTAGATTAACTTTAATTACTTCAATTTCCTTATACTTGTGTGCTTGCGCCCCTTGGAGGCATCTTGTTCGTATCCAGACTGTAATCTTCATATTCGATAAACACCCATTTTGGAACTTTGTTCCCAGAGGTTTGTCCCTTACACAATTGTCTGATCCTTTTTTAATTGTTAGCGAGTAACTGAACGAAACAGTTACAAATAACATGCCATAAAAATAATTTATCGATTCGATTATTATAACAAATCGGAAAGAATTGTTATCTGATCGGATTTGATGAAAACAAACATTTTTTTTAGATAACTTGTTTTAACAATTTTGCTCATCAATTAAGATGTCATTTAAGTTAAAATTACTGTTTCAACATGGACTGACGATTTTATGAACGGAATGTGTGAAATGGACCAACGTTGTAATTATATATAAAGGTTTGGGACTTCGGCCTCAAAAACTAAAGGTTTGGGTGTAATTTGCAACAAAATGAAAGATTTGGGACCAGCGCTACAATTTTTTCGAGTCAAAATTACTGTTGAAACGTTGACTGGCGATTTTATAGACGAAATTAAAGGTTTGGGACCGACGCTGCAATTACATATAAAGGTTTGGGACTTCAGCTGCAAAAATTAAAGATTTGGGTGTAATCTGCAACATAATGAAAAGTTTGGGATCACAGCTGCAATTTTCCCTTTTTTATTTGAAGTCTGATATGAGAACAACAATATAGTTAATTATAAATTATAAAACAGTGTTGATACTGGAGCTAGCAATAGGTTGGATTTTGATTCGAATTCGGTCTGAATCCGATAAAACTAATAGGAGATAGATTTAAGGTTTTAATCTGATATCCCGATCAATATCCGAATCCAATAATTCGTTAACTAAATGGTGCAAATATGGAAATAACTTAATCCGATCCGATAACAACTTGATCAGATTTGTTATAATAATATAATATATTTTATATATTACCGCATGTTATGAAATAAAAGGAGTAAAATAAGAAAGAAAAGTAAAAAGTCATGATAAGTATGTTTTACATACTTATTTTACTGTCAAAATATGAGCAATTGTTGATTAATATGTTGGAATATAGTTTAGTTCTATGCAATTCATGTGTTTGCAGGACAAGTGATGAATGTGGCGTAAATAATGAGAAATAAGTGAAAAATAACCAGAATGGAAGAAAGTGAAAGTTCAAGGACTAAAGTGAAAATATTCAAAAATTATGTTGGGACTCACGATGAAGGTTCGAGAGTGCTAAGGGTCAATTGGAAGCAATTAGAAGTAAAAAATGAATGGAATATTATCAAAATCAATTTCCAATTCGCACAAGATATATTCCAGATTTTTAGCCGAAGATCGAAATCCATTTTTGGTATAGTAAAAGTCCGAATTGGAAATGATATACATGTAATAAAGTTGTAGCTCTTCGAGTTATCTTTCCAATGCATCTTGAATCATCTAAATCGGATATCAGAAGAGAAAATTATAACCAAATTACTGACTGTTGTGCAGAAATAAAAAATCTGCGCACGAAAGGAACTTTCCTTATTCGATTAGAACTCTTTTGGAAACCAATTTGGACGTGATTTGCATCTAATTTCCGACTCTTACAAATACTTAACAACAGAATACATATGGAAAAGGCCCCCATACACCATTCTTCTCCTCTTTGGCTCAAGAAACTCATGGAGAATTAAAACCCTTGGTGAAGCTACGAAGGAACTCGATTGGAATTGGTGATTTCATATCTTTTATTCATTTAATTTGATCTTTTCATTGTCAAACAATACTAGAATTTAGATTTTCATTCTCTTGAATTTATATTGAAATCGGTTTAATATTTACAAGATTTTTCATGGATTCAGTCATACTTTTTCCATTGTTCAATCAAATTATTTATTAAGTTTCAATTTCAATTATTTATTATTGAGATTGGTTTAACAATTATTATATATTTCATAGATCCAGTCATGCTTCTTCTATCGTTAGATTAAACTAATTGTTGAATTTTAATCTCAATTTCACTTTATTGACGGATTGATTACTGCCTTATGCTTGATGTATATGGTCGATCTTTAATCTTGTTTCAATAAAATTGTGCGAATATGTCTTAAGTCTAAATTCTAGGATTGCATTTGTAAATTAAATTGATTTTCACGATATATCTTCCGATTATAGTGTCGGGATGAAAACCTCTAATTGTGTTATAAAAATGAATAATTGATATGATTGATCTAATCCAATTGAGGGAATTCCGACGCTTCACCGCTTCGAATTATTGATTTTAATTTCACGTTTCAACATTAAATTTTATTACACATTTGAGAGAACAATTCAACATTTTTGATCTTTTAAATATTCTTCCATCTCCCTGTGGATACGCCCAAAGCTGTGCTACAACTACCGCGTTATTCTTTGGGAGTAATCAAATTTTGGCACTGTTGCCGGGGAGACGGTACAAAATACTAAGGGATCCACTACAAAGGGTGACATCGTTCATTTAATTTTATTTTTAGTTAGTTTAATTTTCATTCTAGTATTTTTATTATTTTCACTCTATTTTCTTTTACTTGTGTTTCATGAGCAGGTATCGAGGAGAGAGGGAGATCTGCTGACAGACCTGACATAGAGTTTGAATTCCCTTTTAATCCTGCTTTTGAGTCTACATCAGTGACACGAACACCACATCACATAACACGATGTCTGACAATGAGCATGATGCACCGTATAGAACTTTGCAAGATTATTTGCACCCCACGCGTACATTCATACCGTCATGCATTATTTGTCCACCTAATATGCCACGTATGGACCTTAAACCGGGAATGATTCAACTTCTTCCCACTTTTCATGGACTCGACAATGAGAATCCATACGTGCATATTAGGGAATTTGAGGAGGTAGTTGCGACTTTCCACAATCACTATGGTACAGCAGATACATTCAAACTTAAATTTTCCCCTTTTTCACTTAAAGATAGAGCAAAAAGTTGGATGTATTCATTGAGACCACGGTCGATTAGCACTTGGGCTGAAATGACTCAATTATTCTTTAGCAAATACTTTCTCCACCATAAAACTACTGTTTTGAAAAAGCAGATCTCTTCTTTTATCCAAAAGGAGAGTGAAACTTTATATCAAGCGTGGGAAAGGTATAAAGAACTTCAAGCTCTTTGTCCACGCCATGGTTATGAGAGTTGGCACATTGTGAGCTATTTCTATGAGGGGTTAACATCTAGAGAGCGCCAGTTTATTGAAATGATGTGTAATGGTGATTTCCTACAGAAAGATCCTGATGAGGCTATAGAATATTTAGATGAACTAGCAGAAAAAGCTCACACTTAGACTGGCCCTAGTGCCACTGATAGCACCAATAGGTCACGAGCCGTAGGAAATCCTTCTAGTGCAGGCATCTATCATCTTAGGGAAGAAGACAATCTTAGAGCTAAGGTAGAAGCCCTGACTAAAGAAATTGAGAACCTACGCACCAGTAGTTCAAAGCCTACATCTACTGTTGCTTGTGTTGAGTTTTCTGGGCCATGTGGTGTGTGTGGGGGACTTGATCATCCAGTGCAAGAGTGTTTTGCTCTAGCTAAGATGAGGGGGGTTTATGATGAACGCTGTAATGCTTTGGGTGTGTACAAAAAGCCTTATGCCCCATATTTTGAGACCTACAATCAGGGGTGGCGGAATCATCCTAATTTCAGCTGGAAATCTGATAACCAGCAACCTACTCAGCCACCTAGAGTTTTCAATACACCATCACATCAACCCTCAACGTCTAGGAATTCTTTAGAGGACACCCTACATGCTTTTAAGGAGGCTCAGGGGAAAACAAATCAGAAGTTTGAAACCATGATCAACTAAGTTGTTAAGGAGAGTAAAGAAATGAAATCCATATAACCAAATTGACTAATGCCTTAACAATAGGGGAACGTGGGAAATTTTCGTCTCAACCTCAACCTAACCCTAAAGGACAACATATGGCTCAAACTTCAGGTATAGAAAACAACCTTAAGGAGATAAATGCTATCACCACTCGATCTGGGAAGGTTGTAGAACCAATCATTAAGCCTAGGGAAGTAGAAGAAAAAGAGAAAGACTCTAGTAATTCTGAAGAGAGTGAGCCTAATAATAAGGTGGTGGAGAACCTAGCTAGAGCACCATTTCCTCAAGCCCTAAAGCCTAATGTGAAAGCTAATAGCCAACATGATGAGATCTTAGAACACCTTAGGCAGGTAAAAATCAATCCACCTCTCTTGCATGTGATTTCTCGAATTCCTACATATGCAAAAGTCCTCAAAGACTTATGTACTGTGAAAAGGAAGCATCATGTCAAAAAAACTGCTTTCTTGACTGAGCAAGTGAGTGCAGTGATTGAACAAAGAGTCCCACCGAAATATAAAGATCTTGGTTGTCCAACAATTTCTTGCATCATTGGGAGTTGTGAGTTTGCACAAGCCCTTCTTGACTTAGGAGCTAGTGTTAACCTCATGCCTTATGCCATTTATCTACTGCTAGGCTTAGGTGAGATAAAACCTACATCCGTAGTTTTACAATTGGCTGATCGATCCACTATAAAACCTAGAGGAATAGTTGAAGATGTTTTGGTGCAAATAGAAAAGTTTTACTATCCTGCTGACTTCCTAGTTCTAGATTTGAAAGTTGATGTGAATGTGAACTCCAAAATACCTATTATTCGTGGTAGACCCTTTCTTGATACTGCTAATGCTCTTATCAATTGTAGGAATGGTCTAATGAAGCTATCTTTTGGAAATATGACTCTTGAAGTCAATATTTTTCACATCACTAAGCAACTTATGGAGGATGATGAGTGTCATGGTTGATGTACTCACTCAGGAGGATGCTCCTACAACCATTCATTTCAATCCTTTAAACTCATTTCTTATAAATTCTGAAATTCCTGTACATTGCCATAATGAAGAATATGCTAATATTTATGCCATTTTTGCTAAACTTCAGGGTTATGGGACATCACCATGGCAACCAAAGTTTGAAGAACTACCAGCTAGAACTGGAGGGCAACAACCATCAAGTATTGAGAGTCCAACATCGGAGCTGAAACCACTACCCCCAAGACTGAAACGTGTGTTCCTTGGACCAGGTGATACTTTTCCTGTGATTATTTCTTCAGAATTAAATGCTTCTCAAGGTAAACAACGTTTAAACATTCTGAATGAGCACAAATCTGCAATAGGATGGACTATAGCTGACATCAAGGGTAGTAGTCCCCTAATCTGCTCACATAGGATTCACCTAGAGGAGGGAACTAATCCTAAAAGAGACCCACAACGTAGGCTGAACCCCACAATGAAAGAGGTAGTGAAAAATGAAGTGCTAAAATTGTTAGATGCAGGAATAATTTATCCTGTTGCCGATAATAAATGGGTTAGCCCGACATAGGTAGTCCTTAAGAAATCGGGAGTCACAGTGGTTAAAAATGAACTTGGTGAAATGGTCCCTACAAAAACTGTGACTGGATGGCGCATGTGTATTGATTATAGGAAGTTGAATGCTGCCACTCAGAAAGACCATTTTGCCCTCCCATTTCTGGACCAAATTCTTGAGCGTGTGGCTGGCCATCCTTTTTACTGTTTCTTGGACGGTTATTCTAGTTACTATCAGATTGAGATAGCATTGGAGAATCAGGAAAAGACCACTTTTACTTGTCCTTTTGGTACCTATGCATTTCGTAGGTTGCCATTTGGATTATGTAATGCTCCTGCTACTTTTCAACGATGCATGATGAGTATGTTTAGTGATATGGTAGAAAACTGTATGGAAGTCTTTATGGATGACCTAACTGTTTTTGGTACTTCTTTTGATGCATGCTTGTTAAACTTGGAGACAGTTCTAACCCGATGTGGGGAAAAGGGGTTGGTTTTGAATTGGGAGAAATGTCATTTTATGGTTTCTTCAGGTATTGTCCTAGGTCAAGTTGTTTCATCTAAGGGGATAGAAGTTGACAAATCTAAGATTGAATTGATCTCCAAGCTGCCTACACCTAAGACAACTAAAGATATCAGATGGTTCCTTGGCCACGCAGGTTTCTTTTTTTTAGTTTGTTTTGCATAATGTTAGGTTCTTTCATTTCTTTCATTACCATTTCAATTGAGTACTTTCAGGTTTCTATTTCTTTTTCGGCTGTTGTGAGTTTGCTGCAATACTCAGGTGATATCTTTCATTCTCTTCCATTGGAACTATTGTTTTACATTGATGACAATGTTTCAATTAAGTTTGGGGGTGGTGCATGAGCATTTTATTCATCGTTTTAACTGCAATTTTTGAATGTTTGTCTGTCGAATGTTTGTGTGTTTAAAAAAATAAAAAATTCTAGTTTTTATCTTTTAGTATTAGACTTTAATTTTTGCTTTGTGTGCTTGTGTGAGTTTAATAATTATGCCAGCTATGATGTGACTATTGGAATATGTGTCAGTTATGAATGATGAAAATGGTGTGTTATCCGATTAGTCTACACTTGTTTATGTACAACTTGACATTTTTTATGCACGACACTTATGTTAACATTTTGAGTTAGTGATGCGGTTCAGTATGTAGTGGATAGTGGAATATAGTGATACAACCAAATAACCTCTAGTGTCATATTCCAAAAATCCAATTATAGGTTAGTTTGGAGATGATTGAACTTTTACAGGGAAACACTGAGATGAATAAGGATTCCATACATGAAAATCTTGTATGGATTGTCTGAAACCTATTGAAATGAAAACGAGGTGAAAGCTTTAAGTTAGAGGTTAGTTTTAAAAATTGGATGTCTAAAAGAAAAGGAGTATTGCACTAATTTTTAAGTACATAAAAAGCATCTTTTCGAGCCTATATAACTCGGGTGATTAAGCCTGTGAGAGTGATTTAAAACCTGGTGCCCTATGGTCATCTGACTTGGGAGTTATCGGCCTAAATCTTGTTACATGGGTTATATAGAAAGCAAATGAGAAGATACTCAAATAAAAAGAGAAAAGAAAATGGAAAAAAAATGAAAAGAAAGAAAAAAATATTCAAATACATTGATTACGCCCCAGACATCCAGTTGACAAAACTACACATTTGACGAGAAGCAAGTAACTTAGTCTAGTTTTAAGGGTTAAAGCAATAAAAAATATAGGAGAATCTCGACTTGTTGAAGTGTGGACTTGTAAGAGTAATGTCTATCCAAACTAAAAGAGGGTAAGGAACAGAATTGAATAGATTCAACTTAGGATACACCCCGGGAAAATTGAGTGAAAAGCATAAGTTTGGGGGGGTGTGTATCTCTCGAGCGAGGAAAGTACATATTTGACTACTATGGGTCAGGGATTGAACCAATCATAATCTTAATATGTTGACATGAGTTTTCACACACACGTCAGGTTATGCATATAATAGGTGGAGACTGATTTAATTTTTACACTGTTCTAGTCCTTCATTTGTCTGACTACCAAATTTCAAACCTGAGACACGACATATTATTAAACCATGTTGTTTGTAGAGTCAAGTTATATTGTTGTTGTTTGAGAACAAACAATAGTTCAAGTTTGGGGGAGTTTGATAAGTATGTTTTACATACTTATTTTACTGTCAAAACATGAGCAATTGTTGATTAATATGTTGGAATATAGCTTAATTCTATACAATTCATGTTTTGCAGGACAAGTGATGAATGTGGCGGAAATAACGAGAAATAAGTGAAAAATAACCAGAATGGAAGAAAGTGAAAGTTCAAGAACTAAAGTGCAAATACTCTAAAATTATATCGGGACTCACGATGAAGGTTCGAGAGTGCTAAGAGTCAATTGGAAGCAATTAGAAGTCAAAATTCAATTGAGGGAATTCCTACGCTTCACCGCTCACGTTTCAACATTGAATTTTATTACACATTTGAGAGAACAATTCAACATTTTTTATCCTTTAAATATTCTTCCATCTCCCTGTGGATACGACACCTCAAAACTGTGCTACAACTACCGCGTTATTCTTTGGGCGTAATCAAGTCAAAACTCAATTGTCTTTTATTGAGAATAAATGCTCCATATTTATACGGTCCACAATAAGAGTTAAAATTACAATGAAATTATTCTTGTAGACCATAAATGACTTTTTTAGTATCATGATAATACTAAATAATCATCAATCATTATCGCATTATATTACAACACTCCCCATTTATGATTATTTGCACAATAACTAGCTCATTGAAACATTGTTTGACAAAAACTTGATTGAACAAAAATATCAATAAATGAAAAAAAAGTACAAATAATTTGAAGTAATAAAATGGTGCATCGTTAAAACCTTATCAAAAAAAATTCAGTGGGACAAAATTTGATCGAATGAAAAAGAGTACAACCACTCCCTCTAATTTCAATAAGTGAAAATTCTTATATCAAGTTATTCATGTCTTATATATCAATATCTTCAATATTGCAAATTTTGGTGATGTATGCATATATTGTCTTGTACAGTCTTTGAATAACACCGTCTTCATACGAGATATTTATCAACATTTAATGACTATAATAAAATGATGATTCGAAATATAGCTCTTATTGATTTCTTTGGGAGTCTCATACATATAGGAGTATTATTTTGATAGTAAAAGTGTTGTATGTTATGGACATTCATTACATAAAGAATGTGTATTGTTAAAACCCTATTGAGAAAAACATTGTAGGAAAAATCCTAATCAAGGAAAAATAATATATTATTCTTTTAAATACGTTACAAAAGTTGTCTCATTAAAAACTTTGTCAAAAAATCCAATTGAACAAAACATTGGTCAAAGAAAAATAGTACAACGCGTATTTACTCCCCTAATGATAATATCACTTGAATTATGTTTCAAACATATTAAATTTTTCAAGGGTCACATTTATTATATGCATATCAAATTTCATGCATTATCATGCTATTGAAATAGAGACTTGTGATTACATCCACCACATAATAATTTATCTATTTATACAAGTTTTCATGAAAATCATTGTGTAAAGGGTCATACACAACTTTATTTCATTTTCATTTTGTATAAGTATCCACATTTAGATGTTGAGACCGTAAATCCAGAAAGATGAGGTTTCTCTGGCAAGTTTAATTTTACTAGAATCACATTCAAGAACTTCAGGTTTCTCTAATAAATTCAATTTTAATATGATTGCGTCATTTTATTTGGTCAATCATTATATTGATTAATATTTTTTAACGAATTTATTTCGATTCTTTACTATTCATAATACGATGCAACACATCATGTGCATAGGTGTTGTCGACAATTTTTTTTTTTTTTGCCTTTTCAATTCTATTTCTTTTCTAATAATGACATAACTTATTGAGATATTTCAATTTTCATTATTTCAGATATCGGAACCTCTTCTGGGGCTTTAAAATTTGTTATGTCAAAATACTCATCAAGAGTATATGCCTCCATAATAGGATCATCTTTACTGATTGTTCCATTTTTGTTTGGAGATTTTTATATTTGAATTAAATATCATCACTTCAAGCTTGTCATAAATTTATTAAATATAACGTTAACTAATTGTCTTCCGAGACGTTAATTCGAGTTGGAGCATATAAAGCTGGAGTGCAAGATATTATTGAACTCTTTGTTCAATAAATGTATCTAAATAAATTATCCTTCGAACTTCATGTTCGAATTTTCTTTTGTGAGAATTTAGATAATGATGCATTTGTACGCTTTCAACTTCTTGACTTCTCTTCCTAATGTTGAGATAATTTTCCAGTCAATTTGATAATCAGCAAACTACTCTTATAAAATATCACCCATCAAGGTCTAAGATATTTTAAAAGGGTTCAAACTACTCATTTATTCTCATCATTCTTTATTTTCCATCTCAGTGCATTGGGTTGGATTAATTTTGTATGTACTGTGCTATCCAATTATAACATGGAGAATTATGATATTGACATGATGCATAATAGCTTTCCTTAAATAGGAAATGAGAAATACTTTGTTCTCACTTAAATTAATTGGAGGCGTTTAACAAGTAATATTGTTAAACCATTTATCGACATCTCAACTAACATTTATCAAAAGGTTGAGATTTAGGATCGCTAACATTAACAAAACATACCATCTTGATTGTAAAATCTGAAAATTATGTTCATAATTTAAAATTTGAGCCGTAATTTCGCAAACTTCAAGTTGTGAATACCATGCAATCATCTTGTATATGTATCAAATTGATTATATATATATATATATATATATATATGGTCAACGTGGAGGATGATGAGTCTCATTTATCACCCTAATTAATTTTCAGAAATATAGGGAATTCAAACCATATTTTAACTAGTGATGATCAATTTTTGATAAAGAGAACAAATATTATATGAGATTTCACTGGATTGGAAATTCTTCTAGTTTTTCATTGAATGTTTGAATTCTCAATTTCGCACAATTATTGATCGGGTGAAGTTCTAAATATAAGAGTTATTGAACTTCTGGTTCAAATAATATTTATCAAAATGGTCACTAAAGTTTAGTTTAGTGTCGCAATTAAGAAACAATGTTACAAACTTTGTATGTTTCTTTTTTATTTAGTGGAGAATAAGTTACTAACAATAGTAAGTTTATTCCTTCATATCACACAATATTGACTCTTCTGAAATCCCAAAATAATATTTTTTTCAAGAATATTGATATAAAAAATTATTCCTTCTTTAGAAGCAATTTAATTATAATTGCAATTCTCTAGTATCGATACAATATTGCATTGAATAGTCTAAATTGTGATTTTTAAAAAATAATCATATAATATTTTTCAAGAATATTAATAAATATAAAATTATACTTCTTTCAGAGCAACTCAATATTCTTCAAGAATATTGATTTATATTAATTAATTCAAACAATTTTTCAATATTCAAATGTTTGAATTGTACTTCGTTCCAGAATAATAATAATAATAATAATATGTTGCTCTTCATGATTAATAACGTATTATTCTTTTGGAATATTAACAATGTTGTGCTCCTTCAGGAGCACCAACAAACTATTATTTAAAAATATAGCTTTTCAGGAGTATGCTTTATAGGAAAATATTAATTATTTGTAGAGTTGTATTTTTTAAGTAACGACAACATGATCCATTTAAAGTTTATAAATGAATATAAAAAAATATCTAATCACATTGTGATGAGATAATAACAATTTATATTTTAATCAATTTATATAATCCCGTATTTTTTTCATACAAAGATAACAATCTGCATCATTAGTTCAATCACATAATCACGAGACAATGTTCACTTTAAATTTATATGCAATTAAAACTATTATATAGCATTACTTTTAACAATTGATGCACATAATGAGATGTAAAGAAATTCAGTGGAATATGCCTCCAAACGGTGAAAAACATGGAATATTCCAATTGGGTGTAGAATTGAAAATTTGGGCACAAAGAGTTTCAATCACTATTTTTTCTAAGAAAAAATAGTAATTAAATATAAGCGTTCGTACTGATAACGTGTTATAAAATAAAAAGAGTAAGAGATAAATAAGAAGAATAGATAAGAGAGAAAAGTAGAGAGTTAAAACTCAAAATTCCATTGCCCCTACATTTATAGGGTTCAAAATAGGAGTTACAATTAGAATGAAATACTTATTCTATACTAAATAAGATTTATTTACGTATCATGATAATACTAAATAATTATCAATAATTATCTCATTATTTTACAACATTGCATAATTTAATACACATTTTTTTCATTTTGAAACTTCCATTTTACTTTATGATTTTTAATGAAGAAGACCAAACTTATCAAATTCCAATATAATATTAATATATATGATAATAAATCTTGTATTAAGAATTCTCTCTTTCTAAAATATTTCAAAACGAATATCTGATAATATAGCAAATCGAATATGAATTCAACAATCAAATACCCTTTGGTCAGATCGGATATAGAGAGATCCACTCCATATCCGATCCATTTACAGCCTAACTGATGCATAGTATGTACCGTGGGGTGGTGCTTCGCTGTAATTAATCATATTTGAGGATTGTTTTGGCGGCGCGAAGGCGACAATGACAGTAATGGAGACTAGGTTGTGGTGCAAATTTGGTGTTTTGTAAAGGTGATGGTGAAGGTCTGGTGTTGTGGGTGTTTGTCGATAGTGATAACAACGGCGTGTATTATTGTAGATTGTTCATAATTGACACATTTTTGGAATCTGTTTAAAATTTGAATTTAAGGGCTTATTTGAGCCACATTTTTAGTGTAGAATGTATTTTGAAATAGTAAATTGATGAAAAATATGTGGTTAAAAAATAAAAAAAAGTTTTGGATTTGTATGTAATATTATTTTATTAAAAAATGTGTAATTGAAAAAAATATTGAGAAAAATATATTTTGAAAAGAAAAAAAAGATAGCAAACAAGAGCTAAATTCTTGGAGTGATTTTGGAAATGACTACCTATCGAGAAGATTTAACCATTAATTATTGGAAATGACTTTGTTATGGTTTGACCAAACATTTGAGTGGTTCCCCTTATCCAATTCTCTTGGGATTGTAGTTGAACACGTTCTAAATCGTGAGTAGATGTTTGTTGTATACTTGATTTCGTAAAATTATTTTCTAGTGAATGAGAAATTATAACCAAAAGTTGACATTTTGAGCTCTTGTTTGACAATCATTATTTGGAAAAATTGGAGTTTTGAATATTGATTTTAAGAAGAATGTGTGATTAAAAAATGGAGAAAATTTTTGGATTTACGTCCAAAATATTTTACTATTTGTGAATGAATTGTTGAAAATAAGTATGTAACAAAAAGAATTTAAGAATAATGGTTGTCAAACTGGATCTGAAATTTGAATAGTATTGATTGGATATTGGCGGGAAAGTGGAAGACTTTTGTGATGATAGGTTAAGTGGCTTGTCCATACACCTCAAGTTTGGATTGCTGATCTAGCAAGACTAAGGGCTCAATGAGCACCTTCTTAAATTAGACATGTTCTTTCAAATTCCACCTTTTCGAATGTTGTGTACCTTCCTACACAACTTTTGAAACATTAGAGTACACGTTTGATAATAATTATTTCAAAATTATTTATTCTAAGAATTCATGTTTCATGACACAATAAAATATTTTGTACGTTAATTCAAATTTTTTTTATGTTTTAAGCATACATTCTCCAAAAATTCATTATTCAAAACTTTGTTTTTGTCAAATAATGAATATCAATCTGGGGCATAGTTAGCTGCCATATTCTTGTTAAGTTATTCATTACATTCATCTCCCTTTCATTATCATTCTGCCTTGCATCAAAATATTTTGCACTACTCTCAATTTTCATAAAGAGAATACGAGACACATTTCCAACTCATCGTTTCTTGTAGTTTGAAGCACTGATATCGGTGCCGGCCCCTCAAATTTCAACGCTCCATGCGAGTAATTTTTTTGAGACCCTTAAAAATAATTTTTTTTTTACAATCGTAACACTACTTAAATATTTGAACAAATAAGATCCCTATATTAAAACGAATATTTCATGCAATTGAAGAGAGAGTAGCAAAATAAAACCTCTTTTACAACTCAAGAGATTAGACTAGTATGATATTTAACATTCTCACATTTTAAAATGCAAAAGGAATAGGTACAAACGTTTGAGTTGTTTGTTGAGGAATTAACTATAAGAATGCAAATGTAAAATTCATAAATTAAATTAAACATTTCTTACTCACATAGAGAATATATAATTATTTTTAGGGAAAATTGTATCCACGGTACCAAACATTTCAACTTTTTGCAGATTTTGCCCAAACATTTGTTTTGTGTCACCCACAATACTAAACCTTTAAATATTTCGCACCAGGAGTTCAAATGGAAGGTTTCCGTCCAGTTGACCAATAATTAAAGTCTGACCAATTGTTGACCAATTTTTAAAGGGTAAATATGTAACTTTACATTTTTCCTATGAAAAAAATTAAAAGAAAAGAATTAAATTAAAAAAAAGTACTGTTCATCTTCTTCCACCTCTCCCTTTCGATCACCAGAATACCTTTCCCGGTGAAAATTCAACGAGTTGATTTCAACGTCCAAACTGAACCACCTATACTTGAGCCGGTGAAGCCAAACTGAACCACCTATACTAGGACAAGGCTGCCGGCAAAAGAGGCGCTGATGAGCCTTATCACTGTAGCACAGTTGGTCAATTTGCTTGTTAATTGGTTCAATTGATGGATTACCCACGGTATTATGGGCCTCAATTGAATGTTGTTGGGTAAAATCCATCATTTGAAATGCATTTAATCCATCAATTGACTGATTGTATATTCTTGCAAAAACCGCTCGTGAGTGGAAAAATTATTCTGGACATCAATGTGTAGGATCGGTTTTGATGAATCAAGGTTATGAAATTGGTCGCCTTGGTGAGGAGATTCGACTGGTGGTGGTTTGCGATCGTGGGTGTCGCCGAAGTGGTATAAATCTAGATGGAGGTCGTACGTTGCTTGCGTTTTGAAGCCAGTTTTTTGTCTCATTTGGTTGTTGTTAGGCTGATGCTTGTAATGGATTTGGGAAATGGGTCGGTGGTGACGGGATGGTGGTCGTGGTAGCTGGATAGTGGTTGACTTTCTGAGGTGTAGGGTAGGGTGGGGTGAACATTTTTTCTTTTTTTTAAAAAATTATTTTTGGGATTTTTAATTCATTTTTTAAACTCATTTGGTGGAAATTGTGTATAATTTCGAAACTGCCATTGTCTATTTTGTGAAAATTATAATTTTTTTTTATTTTTGAGGTCAGCTAACGATTTTCGTGGTCAACTGGACGGAAACCGTCCATTTGGACTCCGGGTGCGAAATGTTTAAATGTTTGGTACCGTTGGTGACACAAAATAAAGGTTTGGGCAAAGTCTGCAAAAAAGTTGAAAGATTTGGTACCGTGTCTGCAATTTTCCCTTATTTTTATCACTTCCTATTTTGTGTACTTTGAAGTAATATGATGTGGGCAATTTTGTGGTTGAAAGAAAATTGTTCTTATTTTCGATTTCCTTTGTCAAAGTGGTATATTTCTTCATTAACAAAAATGAAAAAGTAAAATAATTTAATGATGTCGGATCTGCTTTCCTTACCAAGATCAAATTTGTGTTTTGAAAAAGTTTCTATATTAGTATCAAGTCACCTACCCCATTTATCGCTCATTTATTTATTTTATTTCTTGCTTTTATTTTTTTATCTTTAATTAGTAAATATTATTATTTATTTCCAATTCTTTCTTTAAAATGAAGATAAATCTTTTATTTTTCTTTGATAAAAAATTTAAATTTGAAATTAACTTTAAATGGGAAGGGTAGTGTGGGGACCACGATTTCCATATCCGCTCCCTATCCCCTTCAGAGCAATGACTCCCGCCCTATTTATCCTGTTAGGTGGGTATTCCCGCCTCATTCCGGATGGGGTCCACGAATATTGAGTTGAACGAGTTATTTTTGTCATCCTTAGTTGATTTCTGATTATTTATAGCTTAATTTTTTTTAAACATTGAAAAAATATACTTTAAAGTTTTGAAGTTATCCACAACAGATTTCTTTGTTGGTATTGGGGGCTAAAGGATAATCTTTTAAAAACAAAATTCCTTGATATCATCTTTGAAAGTGCATGATGACATAGACTACACTGGACCCCACTTCCGTGTAATTGAAAAACCAAACGTCCAATGAAGACAAAGTGTTGAAGCCATTGGCAAAACCGTCGAGGCCAATCCAGCTCCAGTTTGCATAGAAAAAGAGAAAATTGCACAAATGAAACTCGGTTCACTGTTCTAATATAGTAAGTTGATCCATAACTTTTAAAAATAAGCAATTCCATCCTCATTATTTCATAAAGTTGTTAAACTCTATGCAAAATTTCAATTATGTCACTAAATTTTAGGCAAATATAAAGTGCAGGTGAAAATTTACTCTTTTAAAACTAAGTGATTTTTTTTTTCAAAACAAAATTATAGAGTTAATTGTCTCAATAGTCGCTAAACTAAATATGTCAAGTTTTGACCATTAAATTTATCAAAATGATGAACGTTACTCACTTCCTTAACATCCGTTTTGAATCTTTAACGGAATTAGTGGGGTGGCTAATGGAGTGTACACGTGGCGTCCCGTCACGCCGTTAACAAATTGTCCCGTCTTTGGTTGCTCACTAACTTTGAAAAACGTCTAACTAAACTTTGAAAAAAGTCTTTGATTGCCCACTGAATTTTAAAGTGGTCGAATTTGGCCAATAAACTTATAAAAAATGACATCAACATATGTTCATTAAAAAAATGTACCGTAATCACATGAATCGCCTAAAAGTAATTAAGTGGATGAGAGTCCGGAATGTCGATCCCATGAGAAATGATTATTCAATCACACAATAGTTTCAACATATTTTGTAGAATTTTAAGTTATTTTCATTATTTGAAAAATTCAAACTTATTGCGTGTTTCATAGTTAAAACTAAATTAAATTAAAATTTGATTTTTGTAACGAAACACACAATAAATTTAATTAAATGGATTTTATAACGAAACACACAATAAATTGAATTCAATAAATTTAACTATTGTGTAATTGAGTAATCATTTCTGGTGGAATCGACAATCCTGATTCATTTGTCCACTTTATTACTTTTACGCGACTCATGAAATTGTGATACATATTTTTAAAGGAACAATAGGTCAACGACATTTTTATAAATTTAGTGTCTAAAATTCGATCACCTTAAAATATAGTGAGCAATTGAAGACGTTTTTCAAAATTTAGTGAGTAATTGAATACGTTTCTAAAAGTTTAGTGAGCAATCGAAGACATAACAATTTGTTAACTACGTGACGGAGCACTACATGTGCATTTCTTTAGCCACTTCACTAATTCCGTTAAATATTTGGAACGGATGTTTATGTAGTGAATAACGTGCAACATTTTGATAAGTTAAGTAGCCAAAACTCGATATCATAAATTTTAGTGAGCAATCAAAGATACAGAGATAAAGTCAATGATCATTGGGACAATTAACACGAAAAGTATATCTATAGCATCAATATTGCCTATTTCTATTGCAGTTTTGTTCTCAACAGTGGGTAGTTTAATTTCCCCATCAAAGCCAAAGTTTTCCTAATGGAAGCTTTCCATTGACAACAGTTAACAGCATCACCCTCTCAAAACCAACACCCATGGCTTCATCTTTCACGACTCTTAATCTGAATCCATATCCGAGTTTCGGATCAGCATCTAATGGCGAAATCAATACCAAGAAGAAGATCGAGATCAAGATGAACATGATCTCGCCTCCTTCGAAGAACGGGACTCGTTTTAAGGCGATGAAATTCAAGGGCACACGGATGAGAGAGAAGCAACTGACGGAGATGATTGAGCAGAAGGTGGTGGAGGCCAATCAAGTGTGCGGCGAGGACGAGACCTCCGATAAGTGTAAGGTGGCGTGGGACGAAGTGGAAGAGGTCAGCCAGGCCAAAGCCGATCTCCGACTCAAGCTCGAGAAACTTCAGCAAGATCCACTCGAGTCTTTCTGCCAGGAGAATCCTGAGACCGATGAGTGCCGGATTTATGAAGATTGATTGTTCATGTATCAGTGTAGAACCCTAATTGCATAACTTGCCTAATGCCCAAACACTATTATGGATGGATGCGTGTGCGGTTGTTCGTTGTGTACTAGAAATTGTACTGCTGTAATGCAATCAGTATTATGTTAAATTACTATAAAAGAATTGTATCTAAAATCTGATTTGTTGTGCTCGTTTGTTTGGTTTAAAACTTATTATAATTTAAACTTTAATTTTAATTATGTCCCAATTTGGTAGAGATTAAAATCATAGTTTTAGTAGATTTTGATAAAAGTTGATGAAATGTGTGATTGAAAATTTGTGGGTCCCATAAGACGTGTGGTTAAAATTAATTGTTGACTTTGACATGAAATTTTAATTGAATTTTAATCCAAACCAAATGGAGGTTTATCTACAGTTATTACTTATTCATCATTTTTTTTTCAATTTACAATATCTTGTGATAGCTCGGCACATGGACGTTTCAGGCTCATGTTAAGTTCGAGATCGAGTTGAGCTCCTTATTTATTTTTTTTAGAAAAAATGTACAGATATATTTTTTTTGTAAATTTTGGAAGTGATCACAACTTGGCCCGTAGACCAACCCTTGAAATAAAAACAACGTAGGAGTAAAGTATATTGAATTATTCATATTACTAAAACAAATCTGCTCTGACGACGGTGACACTTTTACCTTCTTTCAACCTAATATTGTAAATTATGCCCGTTTAATAGCCATTATTTTGAGAAATTTGATGAATAATGATTTTTCTAATAACGTCTGATTAAAAAGTAAGGAAAAATTTTGATTTTACGTGTAAAATATTTTTGTTGTGTAATGTGTGATTAACAATGTGTATGAAAATTAAAGAGTTTTGAAATAATGATTGTCAAACAGAGACTATATTTGTTTGTTTCTTAAATTTGGTTGTGCACGTACACACGCTATTATTAAGGGGACACACATACATAGCGTATGCATTGATTGATGGTGTTACTGGCTGAGTCCAAGAATTTTGTGTTAGAGACATGCTACGAGTTCAAAATAATGGGACAAAGATAGTCGATTTTTTTTTCATTTTGACACCACTTCTCTAGCTTATTTTTTGGTGACAATCTTGATACCGAGTTGAAGTATTCTTGAAAAACTTCGCAACGTGTTTTAGACCGAAAAATCATCAAATTGCAAGTTCAACACATTAGAAAACGAACAAAAATTGGAAATTCTTCCAATTTCGCACACTTCGGTCCCCCACATTAATTTCTTGTTCATCCCGGTTCCTTTGTATTGGCATAATAAGTCCTCAACTTCAAGACTTGATTATTTTGTTTCTCAATTTCTCAATTTTGTTTAACTTTAATCCAATTTCGTCCCGTCTTGTTCAATTTGAGCTTTCTCTTAAGTAATCATAAAATAAACAAAATTAATCATCTAATCGATAAAATCACTCCCAAATGTCCATTTGTTATGGCTCGAATAAGTGTAAAAATACACTTATCAATAACATCTTTATTTCGTCTTCAAATGTTCTATAAAATCGTGCAGAACCTATTCTCATGCATTCGTTCAAATGATTTCTTAGGTGGAGCCATAAGGCACTGCCTTATTCAACAACGATTATTGAAAAGTTACCAATTCTATTCCATTATGCAAGCAAAAAGGGCAAAAGCTACATCTTTTTAATCCAATTAAAATTCTAGGATTTGCATCCTAGGTTGTTTCTAGGGTTAAGAAAAAATCTCATGGCACCAACTGAGTTTGTATTTGCAATTTACTGCAGATTATAATTGTTCCACTAGGTAAAATGATCTCAATGTTGAAAAATACATATCCACGATCCCAATGCTAGAACCTAAGATCCTTAACCCTTTTTATATTATTTTTATAATTTTTTATTTGTCTAAAAAAATTATAATTTTATATTTAAAAAAAATTGTTTTTAGAATTTTAGAATTTAGTTTTTTTATAATTTTATTTTTTATAATTTATTTATTTGTCTAAAAATTTTTATAATTTTATAAATTTTTATTTTTATTTTTGTTTTTAGAATTTTAGATTTTAGTATTATAAAAATTTTAGTTTTCTAAATTTATAAATTTTTGAACGTCAAAAAATTGTTTTTAGTTTTATGTTATAATTTTAGCATTATTTTCGACAATGCATTTTCAAAAATATCAAACTAAACATGTTTTCAATATTTTGTAATAATGAAAAATGAAAACAACAAATCAAATACACCCTTATATATTAGGGAAAATTGCATCCACGATACCAAACTTTCATTTAGTAGCAGATTTTGTCCAAATCTTTCATTTGTGCTAATCCTTAAAAAAATCACAACTCAAGTCCAAAATAACAATTTTCGCCAATTTGACCTTAGAAATCGTCAGTTGACCCCAAAAATTATAAATTTAATAATTTCTCCCAAATAAGCTAATGACATTTTGATAGCGGTGTCAATGAGCCGAGCCGAGCCGAACCAGCCCGAGCCGGGGAAAAAAGCTAGGGGCCGAGCTTTTTTCGGCCTGAGCCGAGCTGGGCCCGGCCAAAAAAAATGAGGCTCGACCCGAGCTTTTGGCCCAAACTTAGCGGGTCGAGCCGGCTCGATTTTTATTATTATTTTTTTCTTTTCTTAGCTGCCTTTGAAGTCAACTAAAAATAGTCGGCACACGCTCGTTGTAGTAAAGAAGTGCAACCGTAGCCTGTGCCAAAGACAACCTTTGTGCTGCGCGGTGTAGGGGTGGGCAAAAAACCGCCTAACCCGCCTGACCCAACCCAAACCGACCGGGTTTGGTCGGTTTTTTTCATTTTTTTGGTTGGGTTCGGGTTTGGGGAGTTGAAGGTGGGTCGGGTTGTGGGTTAAACCAAAAAATCAGACCCAACCCAACCCGACCCGCCATTCATATTAAAAAAAAAAAAACTTAAAATCAAACCAAACCCGACTTTTCACTCCACTCCTCATTTTCTCCGACTCCCTTCATTTTCTCTGTCTCTAACTCCCTTCATTTTCTCCTCTCAAATTACCGATTTTAGGACTTATGAAGATAGAGTGAGAGGGTGATTCCAGATCTCGTTTCAATTTCTGGTTTATAGGGCTGAACTGGCGAGTTTCCTTCTCAATTTATGTCATTTTGGTAGCAAAATTTTAATAAAAAATCTGCTTCTTTTGTGCTTCATCTGTTTACATCTTGTGTACGAGAATATATATATGAAATAAGTTAGTAATTGAATTTATTCGATGCAGAAGTGCTTATTTACACATGGACATAATGAATTCATGGCGCTGCATTGTGATGGGCCCGCTGAAATTGTATGTCTAAACCCTCAATCTTAAATGACTCCAGTGGAAATAAGCTGGAAATGTATTTCTAGTAATTGTAATTAGAGATTCAGAGTTGCTATATACACAGAAAAACGTACACTATTGGGAGCATTTACAAAATTAGGAGTTCTTTGTCTTTATTTTGTGATTACAAAATTATAATTATCAGAATGAAAAATTCAGCATGTGTATCTGAATTACTCCTCTATTTTGCACGTTTCCAGGTATATTCAAAAGCTTCTTTAGTGACGTTTACATTATGTAAATGTTGTCAAATATGTTATGTGTTACCAAATATGAAATTTATTGATATTGAAAGACTATTAATGTTGCTTTATATTCAGTATTTTGGTAGAAAAAAATCAGAATTTTGGAACTTTAATATTTGTTGAAAGGTTGTTCCAACCCGACCGACATTTGGTTGGGTTAGGTTGGGTTGAATTTCGATCAAACCGATCGTATTGGGTTGGTTTGGGTTGGGACAAAACCCAACCCAACCCACGCCCACCCCTACCTACAGGCAGCAAGAGCAAGCTGCCTTCAAAAAAAAAAATTTTTTTTTTTAATATTGGCTCGCTGGGGCCACGGGCCGGCCCGGGCTCGAGCCGACTCCCAAAGTGGGGGCTCGGCCCGAGCCTAGGCTCGGTTCCACCAAGCCCGAGCAAGGCCCGGCTCGGGCTTTTTTCGAGTCGAGCTCGAGCTGTCCGAGCCTCCAAACTTTTTTGCTACCGCTACATTTTGGACATAATACATTTCTCCTACTAAATCAAATTAAAAATATATATATACAACCCACCCCCATCTCTTTCTTCCCCAACCATCTCACCACCCTCAACCCGGATGCCTAAGCTATCAGAAAATGCTCCTAATACCGACTGTTTAACCCCCCTCAAAACACACAAGCAAACCATCAACACAAATATTACCAATTGAGGAAGTAATAAATGAAAATTCGTGAAGGGTTGCACACAAACTAGTTTCAAAATGCACCAGCTCCGGTCAATTTGATGGTTGTCGACCACCACATATTTAACCACCCCTACCACCACCACCAGGCACACGACGACCAACTTAATGGAACATATTTTTGCCAAAACAATGCAACAGTTGCTCATTGGGAATTGAGCATCGACCAAAATAATGCACAACTGCTCATCTATTCAATTGAAGGGTCCCATGACCTTAATCTACCAAATTCAACCAGGCAACATCTTATTCAAGGCCCTATCGAAAATGAGTAGGAACCAATTGATCCAATTGTTGAAGAAATTCCACCAAATTTGAGTACAAAACTTCCGATAGATCCGAATTCCAAGATCCATAATTCAGCCACTTTGTGCAACACCCACCACATGGCATTACCACCGTTGAATTTTGAATCATCTAAAGCCCTTACTGTGTCAATGCTACCCGCCAATTTCATCGAAAAAGGCACTTCCAACTTTTGAGCCGCCAGCTAACGTTTCAGTTGAAGATGGCGACCATTAGGTAGATTGGAGATAAAGTTTTGGTAGAGGTCACATAGCCTATAAATTTAGGTTGTACCGGCGTTGGTGTTGACGATGGTTGTAACAGCAGCGGTCGACAACTAGTTGGAGTAGTTTTGGTTAGAGATGGCAATTTTCCCCGTCCAACCTCGTCCCAGTGGGGCCCCGCCCCAAATGGGGCAAAAAAACCCACCCCGAACTTGTTGGCTTGGCGGGGTGGGGTGGGGTGGGGTGGGGCGAGGTTCGCTCCCTGTCGCGGGTCGGGGCTGGGTGGAGATGCCCCTCCCCGTGAAGAATTAAAAAAAAAAAAATTGTTTTGGACATTTTTTTTGTTTTAAGTACTTGCTTTGAATATTGATATAGTTAGTTTGAACATTATTTGTTTTGAATTTTAAAATTTTGAATTTGTATTTTAAATAAATATATAAAAAAAAACAAACGGGGCAAGTCCTTGCCCTACCACTCCCCCACCCCGCCCCGAGCCTCGCCCCTAGTTTTGGTTTTGGATAGTGATGGGTTGGGGAAGAAAGAGATGGTGTGGGTTGTGATTTTATTTATTTATTTTTTATTTTTTATTTAATAGGAAAAATGCATTATGTCCAAAAAATTTTTCTAGAGAAATTATTGATTTTTAAATTTTTGGGTTCAACTGACGATTTTTAATGTCAAACTAACGGAAATCGTCATTTTTGAAAATACGAATTTCGAGCCAGACTACACCTAAAGTGGGTTGAACATGTGATTATGCGGAATTAAAAACTTAATAATTAATTAGAAACAAGTCACTATTAATTATCTTTTGATGGTTAATCATACAATTCAATTTTTCCTATGTTGAAACACCTTAGTGAAGAAAGCAATAAATAAACACATGAAATGATCACGGAGAAACATCAACTGGGTTAAAACTCTGACACTTTGTCAATCAACAATCCACTATAAACGAGTAAAAACTTAGGCCATGTTCTCTTTGTCGTTTTCCAGCCATTTTCTGTTTTTAATTTTTCAAAACAGCGAAAACGCGTTCTCTATCTTATTTTTGAAAATACGTTTTGAAAAATGAAAAAAAATATATAACTAAAAACACAAAACAACAAAAACATCATTTTGGAAAATAAAAGCCCAACTCAGACCAAATTCCCAAAACACGCGAAATTCCCAAAACACGCGAAATTGGCTCCTCTCACTCAACTCTCTCACTCTCACTCTCAGTCTCGCTCTCACACTCCCTCGATTTTTCTCTCAACTCTCTCACTCACCCACCTGCAGCTCAATCTTTAGCCGCAAACCCGCAATCAGAAATCGAAAACCAGACGTCGTTGGCCGGGGACGAAGCGTAGTCGACGGGATCTTCGAATTTTGGGGCTGTTCGATCTGGTGTAGCCGAATCGAAAGCTGAAACGAAGGGCAGTGTGAATCAATTCTCATCTTCAAGTCAAGGTATTGATTCTTTGCTTGTGCTAATCTTTAGTTATATGGTTACTCTTCCTGGTAAATTTCTGCGTGATTGGGTCGATTTGCCCTCTGTTTTTTTTTATTGGTGCGAAAAGATGTGGTTATGGAAAATGAAGGCTGAGAATTGGGGAAGAATGACGAGGGAAAGGTGCGTGGAAGGAGGACTCGGGGATCGAATAGGGCCTTGGACAATAGTTGTGAAGAAATGGGAACAAAACAGAGAATACGGGGAAAGTGAGTGTGAGTTTAAGGAGGACTAGGATTACCCAGAAGGAAGTGATTTCAGGGGCTTTTGAAAATGGCAAAGAAGAAATTGTAGAAGAAATGGAATTTGTAGGGGAAGTTAAGGGGAAAGGAGGGAGAAATGTGAGCATAAGGAGGACTAGAAGTTCAAAAGAGGAAGAGAAGTTGGAAGATTTGGATGAAATTAGGGATGGACCGAGTTTGATGAAAGTAGGGCAGAGAGGGAGTGTTAGGAGCACAAGGAGTTCAAGAAAGGAAGAAAACATCGGTGATACTGCATTGGGTGTCACTGAGGGTAGAAAGACAAGGAAAGGTATAAGAGGCAAGAAGAATTTACCTGTAGAAACAACTGAAGAGGAAAAAGCGGTGGAAGAAATGAATTTGAAGCATGAAATGTGTGAAAGAGATAAAGCAAAATTAGAAGATGGAGTTGATGGGTTGGTGAAGGAGGGGACAAATTTGGGAAGAGAAGGTGATGCTGGATTGGCTAGTACCTCTGGGACGAAAGGAAGCAGTGTTGAAGTAGATAGGGAGGAAACTGTATAATATACGATTGCTTGTTCTATATTGTTTGTTATCGTTTCTTTCACTATTTTGTTTTGGTTTGGATGCCGTCTTGTAAGGAAATGCTGATTGTATTGATCATGTAGATGCTTATGGGAGGAGGTGGATCTTTCTCAGCTGGTGGTCCTAAAATATAAGTACTGGTCCAACTAGTAACACCTATTTGCATCTCTTAATTTATCTAATGCTTTCTATTATACTAGTCCTAAGTTCGATTTTGCACTATGTCTTCTTATTCCTTCTGCATCATGATAACATCTACTAATTGTTGGCTGGTTTGCAGATCTTCGAGTCCTGAACGAGTATCCCCAGATTCAGTCTTTTTCTGCATTCAGCAGCATTTACAATGATACCGGACTATTTGGAATTCAAGCTACCACTGTAAGCACCTGTTTAATTTTGTGAATGTTTTGTAGTTTTTGACAGCTTTTACTTGCAGAATTCATTATGGTGTTGATTGTATAATCTTGGTTTTGGTATATTTCATATTATGATCTACTCTTAACATATAATGGATTTTATATATGTTATTTTCATGTTAGCAATTGCAGTTCATCCATTCCTTTGTTGCTTTTGCTGTTCGATGCTTCATCATTTAATTGGCAATGCTTTGTTATGAAACTGGTTATCACTTTATAATGCTTTTCAAGAATTAGCTTGCCACGGGAAGTCGTGAATTACCGTGTGACCATCCATTACTGTTCGTACTTGCTCAGTTTATTGCATTTTATTTTCCTTCTTTTGTATTTATTGGATAGCTTAACATGAAGTTTACCTTTCTAATTCCATTACTTCTTGCTTTATTGTTGTAGATGGAAACGATTAATATGTTTTTTGATGTACTTTTGATTTACATGCTCACTCTAAGTTTATTAACCATACCTTTATTGTTTCTATGGTGTGCAGGGAATTACTATTGTGTGGGATAGCTAAATTATCGGTTGAAGAAATTAACTTTGATATGGTTCAATTTTTTTTTTTGAAGTAGTAGTTTTTTGAGAATTGTTGAGATGAACTTCACAATGACATACTGTATTGAACCGTATTCAATATTTTTATTTATCGAAACAATGGAAAATTTGATTATTTATGGATTAATTTAGTTTTGTTATTATTATTGGTTTGCTAGTAAATTGGTAATCAAATAAATAAATAATTTTTTAAAAATTACATTGATATTTACGGCGTGCATTTTAACACGCCGTAAAAAGGTGATACTTTTTTACGGCGTGCAGCTGAACGTCGTAAAATTTATTTACGGCATACATTTTAGCACACCGTAAAAAGTGAGATACTTCAATATGTTTGTTTTTGGGTGTTGGTTCTAGTTGAACTTCAATATGTTTGTTTTTGGGTGTTGGTTCTAGTTGAATTTCAATACTGTTCATAAATGCATTAGCTGAATTTAATGTTGTGCTTGAATATAGTGGGGGCAAAACAAAATAAAACTAGAAATAGTGTGAGTGAAAAATTATTGAGTCACTCAACCTTTTTGTTGAACATTTGTGATGGGACTTGGTGTATACTACTTAGGTAATTTCTAATGATCTAATTCAGTTTCTTTACGGGGAAGATGGTATGGATGCTGTCTGGATTGAATCACAGCCACTAAAATCTTTGAAATTAAAGAAATCAGGTTTCAATAACATGTATAGATATGAGATTGATGATCCAGATTGGAGTCCTATTTACATGTTGCTAAGTCGTGGAAGATTTAAAAACAATCAGCGAGATTCGCAGTGTGTTTGATGCAGAGGTTCAGAAACTTGAAGTGGATACTGGAAACAAATACTTCAAGATTCACTAACTTCAAATTTGGAAACAAATACTTCAAGATTTACTAACTTCAAATTTTATATGTTATTTAATATTATATTAATATTAAACTATTAAAATTTATTGAATAATCATATTTCTTGAATAAAATATTATTAAAAAAATATTCTCAAAATTTCAAAGTAAACGCGTTTTCCATTTTCATATTTCTCAAAACAGTTTTTCAGAATGACAAAAAGAACGCATTTTCAGAAACTTCAAAACAGACACTCAAAACACAAAATACAAAATGAATTCAAAACACAAAACACAAAACTGAAACACAAAGAGAACGGCCCCTTACAGTCCGCAAGACTTGACTGCCACTAATAATTTCTGACCTCTTGATTGCAATTCACACAGCTCTCCAGGATTTCGTGCTCCTGCATCAACTCCCAACTGCAGTTTTCGAAGTTCTCATGGATTGCGCTCTTCTGCAGCAACTCCCAACTTTGTGAATTCATTTATCTCCTGTGGATTAACGAAAAATTCTGTGTTTTTCAACGATTGGAATTCTAGTCACCTTCCCTTGATCTATTTAGATTAGATATTTTCACCGCTAAAGGTTGAAAGCTAATTTTATGAAGATGATATGAAGAGAACGTGTTTTTCACAATGACCATCCTTAAAATTTTCGTTCAGAGGCGTTCTGTTATTTATATGTAGGTTAATAAATGAATGGGTCGGATAAAAAACCTTAAAAAAAGATTTAAAAATTCTCTGAATAATCGTGTTGCTCGCCTCGCTCGAGCGAAAGTTGGGAGACGGCCAGCGAGCGTGTTGCTCGAGCGAAGCTTTGACGACAGGCTAGCGACAGTGTTATCATTTATGACACTCAAGCCAAGTCATGACGACAGTCTACCGAAATTGCGGCGCCGTTTTTCCTTCTTTTCCATTTTCAAACCCTAGAATTAATATAACTCAATTTCTACTATTTGCAACCTACTCTTTGACTTTTACAATATTTTAAACTTAGTCTATTTTGTTCATAGACTTGCCAATCACATCGAAACCCTAACAATTTTGGACATGAGTTGCAATTTTTTTGAAGATTTGGTACCTATAGTGGCACAAATGAAAGGTTTAGATAAAATCTACCACTAAATAAAGATTGGTACCGTAGCTGCAATTTTTCCAATATATTATGATTAAATTGATTGTTTTTATGGTATTTGTGAAGCAATTCTAAACTCTTAACTCTACTAAAATTTTTACAACCAAATTCATTTAATTGAAGTTGGCCCATTATCCGAGTTACGCTGATTTGGGCCCAAGAGCTCGTGTTGCAAAAATGATTTGTTAATTTTTATTTTTTTTTTCCTTTTATATTGATTTGTGTTAGGTGTTTATTTTGTAAAGTCACGAGGTAGGGTTCCGGGAAAAAAAAAAAGGCCCTCGTGATATGAAATGTTCTTTTGTTAACAAGGGACTATACTACCATTTGTTATCGAGTCATGTAAGACCGAAGATTGCAACCCATGCGGGTTATTTTCTTTTTTAATTTTATCAGCATTTTGGTTGAACTATTTATAACCAAAACGAAGCATTTAGCCATTTTTGAGCTATGGAATCCAAACTTCTATTTAATTTGAATTGTACTAGTGACGGATAGCATGACTTATTTTCTGCATGATAAAACTATAACGAATTGAACTTGTGACTTGTAAACATGCATATGTCATGGAGTAATTACGGATGTAAACAAGCAAAGTTGAAAGTCATGGTTTGATCAAAGTTCGGGCAAAAAATAGCTCGAGCTGAACCAAAGCTCGATAAAAAAATCAAGGCCCAACTTGGACTTTCAGCTCCTTACTGTGCGATTTTTTTTAAAAGCTACTTTTAGACAGCATTACAGGTAGTTTTGAAATACGGGCCTATGTCTTTATACCAAGTAAGGGCTGGCTCTGCTCGGGCCAATGATAAGAAATGAGGCTCGGCTCAATCGCACCGAACCTCGAGTGGGTCGGCTCGAGCTTTTCACTGGCCGAGCCATAGGCCGTCCGACTTGACGAGCCCGGCATCCCTAGGAGTAATTATAGGAAGTGGTTCCATACATGTGGGGAGCAAGCATGGTGGCATGATCTAACACATATAATCAAAGCCCTATTATTATTCCTTAATTTAATAAAGACAAATCACTTTCTTTGCTTGAATGAAAAAATTAAAAAAAAAAATTAATATAGTGAAATGACAATGACCCAAAAGGCCAAAATTACGGCAATTTGCTTATCCCTTATGTACAAGCAAAAGGTCAATAAATGAATCGACAGGGTAACTTGATATTGACTAACATCTTAAATTATAGGTAATTGAAGTTGGATAACACTTGTTTGGAATAAATTTCAGCAGCTTATTTTATTTACGATGAAATCTCATGTTTGTCATTTAATTTTTTAATTTTTTTTTTCTCAAACTCATTTTCAACCACACATTCCAACAATAAAATATTTTACGTGTAAACCTAAAAAAAATTTCTACCTTTTAACCACACATTCTCCAGCAAATCAATATTTAAATAATTTTTCTTGATTTTCGTGTTGAGATATATTTTTTTCAATCATGCTTGGTGTGCAATGTTGTTGACAACATGTTACATGAACGGTTTAAAAATAATTTATCTTACCAATCAACATTTTTTTGCCACATACAACATTATCAACAAAGTTGTAAAAAAATATTGTTCAAATAGATTTATCTTATTCTTTTACTATCATTTTTTAAGAAAAAAGTAAGAAAAATATATTAAATATTGAATAATGATGTCTCAATTTTCTCATTAAAAAAATTATATATATATATGATATCTCCAATGTCAAGGATCATTGATGCTTGAATTCTTGATTTTTTTTTATTTTTATCTAGATTTCGATTTTCGATACCAATAGGTTCGTGTATCATTAGATTGAATGAAAAGGCAATTTTGTCATCACATTCGAATAGAAAAAAGGATGAAAAATGATTAATCGTGTTAGATCTACATTAAGTTTAGGAAAATGCTTGTTGACCCGGCTCACTGACCCACTGCTGACAGGGATTTAAAAATAATGTCACTTGCGAGGGGTACAAGTTGGAGGGAAATTAAAACGCACGTGAGAGGACGTGAAAATGCTGGAATCAGCGCGAACCTTCACTAAATTAATCCAGAGACCGTGAGAGCACTCTCTTGTACCGGAAAATGGAGCAGAACCCGGCACTAAATTAATCCCAAAGTTGGGGGGTTTGTGTGGCGTGAAAGCACTCTCTTCGCTAGCCTTTTTGGAGCAGTTTGTGTGGCGTGATATCTCCGGCCATATTTCTGGGTTCCCGAGTTCGGTTTTCTGCAATTGAAGGAGTTCGGTGAAGGTTATTTCTGAACACCCCTTTCACAATGGTTTCAGTTTCGAACTCGTTTAGTGTTTAATCTACTGTTTCCATGGTGGTGCTTTGGTCTCCACATTTTGCAATTTTTCCTGTTTGTAAATTTCTGCCATTATTGCAACCTGAAGCATTAAGCAATGATGATGAAGAAATAGCATGTGCAGCCGGTTATTCCTTTGTGTATATATGTAACTCTCTGTTAATTGTATGAGTATCCTTTTTATGGAATGAAAAGGCAAATGAAGAACTCTGATGATTTTGTGAAAAGGCAAATGAAGAACTCTCTGTTAATTATATCAGTATCATTTCTTCTTCTTCTGTGATGATTTTATTTACATTCCAGTTAAAGTTTCTTTTGCATCTAACTTTACACGTTCAGAACATATTCATTGTAACACCAAATATATGCTCAATCACTGAAGCTATCCAGAACTTATTTACTACATTTTGCATTATTTACAGTTTTAAATGATAAACACTGAAGCTATCCATAACTTAATTACTACATATGTTGTTGCAGTGGAAAACATTATGGATGAAGTGCCAAACGAGCGTAATGATGTTTTGGTTGTGGAATCGGATGATGAGAAGGGGACGGATTCAGTTAACAGAGCGGAAGGTCAAACCTCATTGGTAGACAATGTGATTGTACCTCAGGTCGGTATGCAATTTAAGGATTTGCAGGACATGTTTGACATGTACAAGAAATATGCATACGCCATTGGTTTTCCCGTTAAGAAAAGGAACTCGAAAAGGGGAGATGATGGAGAGTTGAGATATGTGACACTAACATGTAGCCGTGAAGGTCGAAGACTTTGTAATAGTAGCGACTCTTTGAAGCCACTACCAACAATTCAGATGGGTTGTAAGGCTAAAATCTCTGCATCTGCAGATATTTATGGAGTTTGGAGAATTAACACGGTCAACCTCGACCACAATCATGACACTAGCCCGTCGAAGTCGAGGTTATTTCGATGCAATAGGGAGTTAAGTGCACAAGTGAAACGCAAGCTACAAGTGAATGATTTGGCAGGAATTCCATTGCATAAAAGTTACAATTCCGTAGTCATGGAAGCAGGTGGTTATGAGAACATGAGTTGCACAGAAAAGGATTGTCGAAATTACATTGAAAAAGTGAGATGATTAAGACTTGGAGAAGGAGATGCCACAGCAATACAGTCATACTTTTCAAATATGCAAGTACAGTGCTCCAGATTTTATTTCAGCATGGGTTTGGAAGAAGATTCGAGGTTGAGGAATGTATTTTGGGTAAATAATCGTCGTAGGCAAGCGTATAAGGAGTTCGACGATGTTGTTACATTTGATACCACTTACCGACAAACAAGTATGATATGAATTTCGCCCCTTTTGTTGGCGTAAATCATCACGGACAATTAACACTACTTGGTTGTGGTTTGGTATCGAATGAAGACACGGATACTTTTGTGTGGTCGTTCAGAACATGGCTTCAGTGTATGCACGGGAAAGTACCACTTGGAATAATTACCGAGCAAGATAGGGCAATGCAAAATACAATTCATTTCACTTTTCCAAACACAAGGTATAGATGGTGTTTGTGGCACATTCTGAAGAAGTTGCCTGAAAAGTTTAGATACCACAATGATAAGGCATCGATTTTTCAGGAAATACACGTTTTGGTTTATGATTCGCAGTTTGTTTAAGAATTTAAAGAAGGCTGGGCTACTTTCATTAATACTTATGCGTTGCATTATAATAATTGGTTGTCTGGACTATATGAGAACAGAGATCATTGGGTTCCTTGTTTTCTGAAGACTAGTTTATGGGCAGGGATGTCAACCACACAAAGAAGTGAGAGTATTAATGCATTTTTCGATGGATATGTCCATTCGAAGACTTCATTGAAGCAGTTCGTTGAACAGTACGAACGAGCTTTGCGTAATAAAGTTGAGAAAGAGTTCCAAGCTGATTTTAAGTCGTTCTCGCAAATGATACCGTGTGTAACACAATACGAAATGGAGCAGCAATTTCAAAAAGTTTACACAATCTCAAAATTTAAGGAAGTTCAAGATGAGGTGACGGGGAAGGTGTACTATGATATCATATCTACAACGAATGGGAACTCTGGTACGTTGTATGAAGTACGAGAGGATGTCATGTTCGAAGGGCGACGGAAGAAAAAATATTTTGTCGTCTCATTTGATGGACAGACTAATGATTTTATTTGCAGCTGTCATTTGTTTGAGTTTCGGGGGATAGTTTGTCGGGATGCAATTGCAGTACTGATTCGTAGTGACATCACAGTACTTCCAGAACGGTACATACTACGGAGATGGAGAAAAGATGTGAGTAGAGCACACAACAGGGTGGCAGTGAATTACGATGGTTTGGTTAGTTCTCCTGAACAGTTGAGGTACGACGACATGTGTCGTGCATTCGCGCAAGTGGCAGACCTTGTCGCAGATGACGAAGGTGAAGCACGTGTCGTTATGGACTGGATAAAACTTAAATGTGAACGTCTTCTAACATCAAAAAGGTCATGCAGTGGAAGCAATGTCATCTCGGAGCATACTGATCATTGTACAGAGTCTGAAAACAATGTCGGCGCGACTATCCATGATCCGAAATCATCGCGCACAAAGGGGGCACCGAAGAAGCTTCGAAGAAAGGGTCCATTGGAATCGAGTTCAAAGAAGGGCAAGGTATGTCTAACACGTTCAACTGTACACTTTAATTTCTTTGCGTAAAATTAAGACTAACTCATTTCGATCCACATCCAGGGCAGTTCGGCATCGACCAATAAGAAGGGACCGAGAACGAGGCAAGGTGATGCTGTGGACAACCAATTAGCTCAACCACAAATGTATTCCATGCAGACACCATTCTCAATTCTACAGTACTCAGCCCCAACAACAGTCCCTTTACCACATTATTCCAATTTAAGACCATTCCAAATTTCAGGACTACTACCATCTTCAACTGTGATTCACAATTCACAACCAAATGTCATATACACTTCACAAGGTAAGAATTAGAGAGACATAGATTACTATTTTTTATAAGATTCACAATTTGTCACAAATGTCATATTCATGATGTCATGTATTGTAGGTGAAGCAATGCCATGCTACTATCCGCTGTTACCGGATCACTACAAGAAGTAGAAAATGGGTAATCACAGGTTTGAAGAGTGTGCAGATGGTTTTGAAGACACAAAAGATCAAGCTGGCTAGGAAGAGCTTTAACATAGTTTTGGTCCTTTTTGATAAAAGTAGTTTTTGGTGCTTTTGGAGGTTTTGAAGCTACATATTTGTATTTTGAAGCTAGATGTATTTTGATGGTATTTAAGCACACAATGAAAGCTAAATCACTGCTTTAATTATGCAAAAGTGATATGTAATTATGCAAAAGTGATCTGTTTGGCACATGTACCGGAAAGTTATGTAAGTTATTATCCTCATAACGTGATTAAATTGTCAAGTGAAATGCATGTGGATAAATTAATAGTGTCATTCAGTTTTGAAAAATTATTGAATTATAATTATAGTTATAATGGTGAATATATTGATTATTCACCAGACTAAGTATTGGCATGCATGGTGATTAGTTCAATTAGAACTTTGTTCAATACGTGAAATGCGATTTAGTAAGAACTAGAAACATACTTTACATAGGTTCGATCATAATACATCCTACATATACAAAGCGTCACGTAACCATTTGATTAATAACTACTAATGAAGGCGACACCGCAACTCATGTATTCAACTCCGTGCTGCCGTTTGCCTTGCATACCGTCACGTTCACCGAAATTTGAAGGTCTACTTCATCATTTATGCGAATGCGAGTTTGGAACATTTTTGATAGATCGTCCACTCTTTCGGCCGCTGCTTGGTTGACTAAAGAAGTGCTAACGCTGGAAGATTCACCGCTTGATTTTTCTTTCACAACCCAATCCCAAAAACCACAATCATCACTACAACAAACAAATAGTCGCCCCTTATTTGCAGTCTCCTTCTCAACTATAAAACACTTCTCAAATCCATGCTTGCATGATGGACATCGGCGTTTCCGTGGACATTCGGCAAAGTAGTGGCTTTTAGATCTACAACTATGACATATTCCAACATTTCTTCCACCCATTCTGCGATGGAACAAAGCATTAAGTGAAATAATGGGTAAAGTGAAAGATACATTTATATGCAGAACAATATAAGTTGCTACCTGGAATGAAAGGTAGCCTCTGTGGAGAAGTTCAATTGATAAATTCACACAAACCGTCCACAATTTTTTTGCACAATAATATATCAAACAATACCACAATCCCAGCAGTGATTATTAGTAACCCAAACAAATAAAATCGAAGTGCGTCCGATTAAAATTGCCACATCCTAATGTCTGTTCTCTTCACAATCAACAAACAAGCCAGTGAGTACTAACATCCTCCTACAAATGTACAATGTTCAATCATTTCTTAGTCCATTAATTCAAAGTACTCAATAAGGTAGAATTTTTTCAAGCTGGGGAGCTTGCCTTCACCACCGAAAATCGAATAAACCAAAATCGAAAAAACAGTAAATATTAAAAATCATACCTTGACTCCAAATGAGGTACACAAGAAGTAGAGCTTTAACCCAGGAATGAGGGGGAAATAAGGTTTCGAAGCCGGAGCGTAGCAGAGCTTTAACCCGGAAAATGTCGAGCGTGGTGCGATCGGAGATCCAAAATCGTCGGCTGCCAGAATAGTATATGGACGTGTTGACGGAGATGGTGAGGGTGTGATGCTTGATTTCGGTGGATTTGGGGGAAAGAGTCGGTGGTGGGTGTGGATTTGGGGGAAGGAGTCGGTGGTGGGAGCGTGTTTGGGGGAAGGAGTGAGTTTCGGTGGATTTGTCTCCAGTTTTTGCCCTTTTTTATTTTTAACTCTTTTTTTTTTTTTTTAGGCCACGTTAGCCGGGAAATAGGTGGTCAGTGAGCCTGGCCGTGTAGCGCGGTCGTTAAGTTTAACATTATTGTAAGGTCCTTCATAGAATTTTAAATAATCAATGACACAAATTTTGACAACACTTGTCATCCTTAATGTACACAAAGGATTAACAACTAGTTTAATCCAAAAATGATATAATAATAATAAATTTAAAAAAAAAAAAAAGGAATAATGAAGCATTAGCGTGTACTCATAATAAATAACAATCATGCAACATATACGTCATCTTTTATATTATTGTTTACATCGCGTTACGTGACAATACACCACTGAACAGATTAAAAGTACTTTTCATGTCCACAATTTTTTGAAAATAATAAGAATGTCATCCTCAATGTAAGGAAAAGGACGTACAAGTAGCATTATTGAGCCCCTGTTTGACTCCCGTTAAATTAAATTACATTATATTAAATTTTTCTCTTTTTTCATTACAACCACACATTCATCAAATAAAATAATATTACACACAAATTTAAAACTTTTCATTACTTTTCCACCACACATTCTCCCATCAATCACTATTCTAAAAATTTTCAACTATCAAAAATGCCAAATAATGGGGGCCAAACAGGGCTGAATGAATAAAGGTTGAGACAAGTGAATTGCAAATCCATTGCCTATATTCACTGTATCACATTTTAAATTTAAATATTTGATTTGAAAGATTGATGTGAAATACTACCTATCGATCTCCATCGATTTCCTTAATCTTAATTATTCCACATGCGTCGGTGTCTACGCAAATGGTAGACAACTTATTGTGAATGTTCTATTTTTTTTTTCTTCAACAACTACGACCAACGAAACATAGAAAATCATGTTAATTTGTGCATGAAATGGATTTGATCTTGTCTTAATATTTGACTATTTGAAAGTCAAATTGTCTGGATTTTTAGCCCTTTTTTTATAGTCATTATTTGATCAAAACAATGTTTTAAATAGTGAATTTTTAGAGAAAAAATAAGAAAAAATTTAAATTTACTTGCAAAAATATTTTATTATGTGAATTTATAATTAAAAATGAATTTTCAAATAATAGTTGTCAAACAAGAAGTTAGATTATTAATGAGAAATTGGAGTAAATGGCTCTGACTTAGGGCCATTATGCAATTTTGGTTAGGGACAGTCATGTTAATTTGTGCATGAAATGGAAGTCAAATTGCATTTAGGCCCTGATTGATGTTTACTATTTTCCATGGAACATGGAAATTTTTTTTTTTTCAAGTTCCAACTTTTTCTTGTTTGACAACTAAATTTTTCTTGGTAAAACATTTTCCCCCCAACCCCCCACATGACCCCTTTTTCCAGGTTTTCATTGAATTGGTTTTCCAACCTTTTTTTTTTTACAATGGAAACAAATTATATTCTCAATTGTAAATTTTTTTTCTTTTGATGGATAATTTTCATGAAAAACAATGTCAAACGAATACCAAAAGATCCAAAATTTCAACATTTTTCAGGTAAAAAATTATATAACTCAAATACAATTAATTGAAAATTCTCAAGAAAACAAGTTCTAGACAATTATTTTCTCTGTAATTCGTTTTCTTTCCACCCATTTTTCATTCTTGTAATCAAACGGACCCTTAGATTATTAATGGGAAATTGGAGTATAATAGCCCCCACTTTTGGCCATTATGCAATTTTGGTGAGGGACCATTTGCACCAAATTTTCCATATTAATAAACTGATTCTATTTTTTTGGTACATCATTATGAATTGAATTAGTCTTTTTGGTGGGTATTTTTAATTCTCTCATTTCTTCAACCTATTCGTCCCAAATTCAAAACCAAAATGACCCCTTAAAAAAAATCTCGATTATGAGACACATTACAATTTAATATAAGTCCCCAAAATAAAATGAAAAAAAAAAATATGGGATTAGTCAAACTTCTTGAATTGAAAAAATACATTTTCGAATTTTTATATTGTAATTTATAGGTATAATTTTTGTAAGTTTTGCTTACATTTTTGTTGGATTTCAGTAAAAAAAAAGTAATTTTTTGCAAACTAATAATTAATGTTTTTGAGTGACTCGCAATAGGTAAATAAGTATATAGTTTTAAGATGAATCAAGGACATCAGGCACAGTTTAGTTATTTCTTGGAATTAAAATATCTATATTATGTTGTATAAGTAAATGGAATCGAATCAAGAGCTAAAGAACGTGGACGCATGAAAACATCAATTCGGTGGGTGCATGGACCAACATTTTGGCTGTTTTTATTTCACACTCTAGACAAAAAATTAATGGTCCCATAACTAAATATTAGGTCCGTTTGATGGCCTTAATTTTCCATGAAAAAGGAAAACATTTTTTTTTACCACCCTTAAAAAGCTGTTTGATAGGTAAATTTTTCTATGAAAAACGTTTTCCACCTTTTTCTAGGTACAATAATTTGATGTACAAAAGTTTGATTTTGTTTTCTCACCTGTTATGTGGGAAAACATTTTCCACCTTTTTTTTTTTTAGCAATGGCAACCAATTCTATCAACTATTGTAAAAAGAATTTTCATTTTTGTTGACAATTTCTATGTAAAATAAAATCAAACGAATATAGTAATTTTTTCTAATTGTTTAATTTATTTATTTATTTTTACTTTTTGGTAATTAGAACAAATTCTAGACGTATTGGTAAAAAATTATCACTTTAATGGACAATTTTTATAAAAAAACGAAGCCAAACGGATACCAAACTTTCAACATTTTCCAGGTAGAAAATTATACCAATTAAACACAATTAATTACAATTCTCAGGAAAACATTTTCTAAGAAAATATTTTTCCTGTAAAACATTTTCTTTCCACCTATTTTCCATCCTTACAATCAAACGGACCCTTAATGATTTTCCAGTTGTCTTTTGTATATTAAAAGTTTCACCTTATATTTTCCTCTTAAATTTTTCCCAACCCATATTTTAAGTGGGTGTAACGTCTTACAGATTCTGCCACTTTGTCGACGGATTTGTCAGATGTAGCAATAAAAGTATATCTGGCAGCAGATGATTTGATGAAAAAACTAACTTTGTTTTAAACAATCCAATGATAGAATACTCTGTTGCATTATGTCCACATTTACGTTGTTGTAGCATGATTGAAGGTCTTGCTCAGTGGGATCTACTATTGTATCAAAAGAAAATATAGAAATTAAAAAGAAATGAGTATGAACCAGTCCATGAATTCGAATACTTGAGATGAGTGGAGTTGAATCTTATTAAGACAAACTAATTAAAATCAGACAATGCGACCAATTTTTTTAGCTCCACTAAAATTTAGAAATATATATGGTAGTTAGATAGTCGATTAAATGTAGGACCTATTCTTGATGGTCTAGTTTTTGGATCGTTCATGACGATTACAATCCGTTAAGGCTGAAACTGTTTTTTTTTTTTTCTAATTATTTTGCTAAAAATTAAAGATAAAAGAAAGTTCATTTTTATCTTCCTTTGATTTGGTCCATCCCTTGGCACGCTAATAAAAGACAAATCCATCCTCTCGGAGCATAGTTCACTGGTACAAAGGATAGGAGTAAGGTAGTCTTAATTGAGATAGTAGCCGCAGTGTGAGGGTTCGATTCATGTCTCTTACAAGGTATGAAATTAAACTCTTTGTGGGCATTAATATGACAGCTTTTATACCCTGGTCTGTTGAGGCACATCCCGCGATTTACCTCCTCCACGGCCCTTTTTTTTTTTTAAATAAAAGACAAATCCGGTAAAGTTGGGGGAAGAGTACGGATGAGAAATCACGTGATATGCACATGACTTCTGTGGATAATAGCTTGTTTATGACGTGAAGCTATTCATAGGCTACTCTAGTTCTAGCGGCCATTAGTTTCGATAAACAATCATGCTACTCGTACAATATTTTTTACAATTTTGGTTGACAATCATACTTAGCAACATCACATTCATCTATTTCAAAAATTATTTTTAAAATTAATGGTCTAGATTTTGACAATATCAATGTTGTCATCCACCACTATCAACCACAATTGTACAAATAGATTAATTCTTCAATATATATTCTTAAAAGTATGGCCAAATTAGGATTGGACTCTCAATTTTTCATTGGTATCTTGATCGGTCTTTAATATTTTAAAATGAGATTTCGAATCCTCAATTTATTTAAATATTTAAAATTGGGATCATCATACGATCGAAATCATCAATTTAGATGTTAAAATCAACACGACTTTTTCAATTGAAGATGAATATTAAATGGTTTGATATCATTTTGTCTTCCAACTTTTAAGTTACGCAAATGTTATGCAATTTTAGTGTTCACATTGATGGTTTTGGTCACGTGAGAACTCGAATTCACATATTCAAATAAATTGTGACATCTAAAATCTCAATTTTATAGGTTAGAGATCATAACCACACCATGTGAAAAAATTAGGGATCCTTGTCCTAATTTTCCCAAAATATTTTAAACAACACAATTTTTAAAAAAATGTTTTTTATGAAACTTGAACATATGATTGCATTTTTTCGTTTACGAGAAAATGACACACCCTCCCTCTAAAAAACTTATACGACTTTCCCATGTACACCAAACACAACTATTTTCATATTAGAATTTCGTGTTAGTCCAATTCGATTAAAAAATTAAGATCTTAATTTCAAGCACTCCTACACGATATATATCCCATGCCACATTGGGATCATTTTACCTAGTGGCACAATTACAGAGTGGGTGAGTGTGCAGTGTGCATGCAATGGGCTATTAATAGAAAATCACAAAGGAAAATTATCTCGTTTACATTTATTAATCAGGTAGTAGTTATTTTTATTTTACCAAAAATCAGGTTTATCCACCTAACCCCACCCCAGTCTACTCAAGTAGTAAAAAATGGATATGAATTCTTTTCCTCTTAATTTTCTCCGCAATGCCCCCAACCCTACTTACTCTTCTCCATCCCTAGCACCAACAACCCTTCCATGATAGTCACCACCATCTTCGGAGGTGGCAACGCCACCAATTGAGTCTTCTTCTCCAAATTTGGCTTGCCACTGCTGTTGGCGGTAGAGCTACCCTCCAGATTCAAAATCAATCAACCATTCCATCGACTAATCTATTCCAATCTCCACCATCTCAACTTGGCGCTACAGAGACAGTGGCTACCAGGGGCGGACGCAGACATTTTAGGTTAGGGGGCACAATCAAACCCTTTACAAATTGAATACTTTGTTCTCGATTTTTGAATAATTCATGCTTGACTTGAGACAATGCAGATTTACATTTTAAAAAAATATTTCTTCATTAATATTTTACTAATCATTTTCACTCATTTGATTTCGAATAATCATTTTATTAATATTTTGTTCATCACAAGAAAATGCAGATTTACGTTTAAAAATCTTATAATGTATTCAACACAAACAATCAATTCAATTAATCGAAAGGAAAAACATATAACTAATATTCAATATTAATAATTAATCAAATAAACACAATTCGTTAAATATAAGTCAAATTGGATATAATGAGTTCGGACACATTCTATATACACAGTTTGATATGGGAAAATACAAATTTAGGTTCTAATTACTTAAAACTTTGATTGAAAAGTGAAGATTTATAATAAATGTGATAATTTGTAGAGAAATTATATACAAATTTTAAAAAATTAGAAGGGTTAAGATTTTGTTAAAAGACGTGAGGAAAATAGTAAAAGAGAGCAAGAAAAAGGAGAAAAATTCAAATTTATTGTGATTGTGCCCCTATTTGGTGGAGATTAAAATCAAATTTTTAGTAAATTTTGATAAAAGTTAAATTGTTATGAATTCTATGAAATATGTTATTAAAATTTATTGTTAACTTTGATTTATTTTAAAATTTAGATTTCAATCGATGCCAAACATGACTTTAAATAAAAAAAAATTTCAAAAGTTGAGGGATCACATGACCCCACGGGGCCCCCCGGGTCCGCCCCTGGTGGCTACAGATCTAAAGATTGTTTATGGTGGTTGTCTACAAACAAGTGGGGTTTTGTGCTTCGATGGTGAACAATGATGATGTTGGTGACAACTATTTATGGTGAAGAGGCGTTGAGTAGCTTGGTGGTGACTGGCCATAAGGAGGTAGTGGTGAGTACGCTGACGAGGGATGTGATTTACGGGATGAGGAGAGTTTGTTGGTGATGGAGGCGGTGATATATTGGTGGAGGAGAGTTTACTTACTGAGGTGGTGAATATACTAGTGGAGGGAGGAGAGTTTATTGGTGGCAGAGATGGTGGATATATCGGTGGAGGCACTAGTTTGACTGTGTGACTTAATATGTGATTGTGACCATAAAAGTAATAAGAATAGTTATAATGATCAGTTAGTTGTTTGATTTGTGACTAATAAATAATTTTTTACCAAATAAAATGTGTGTTTTACGATTAAATATGTAATTGTAACATACAAAATATGCTTTCGTAACTGTGTCTTTGTGTGATTTGTGATTAAAAGCTTGTTTGGGGAGGATTTTAATCCAATTAAAATTGAAAATATAGTCGTTATTGGATCTCACCCGTCTAATAAAAGTCAACAATAACGATTAGTTTTTCAATTTTAATCCGATTTTAATCCCTCTCAAACAGGCTCTAAATGTGATTGTTATTATAAATTATGTATTATTGTGACGATGAGTAGATTAATTAAATTATGTATTATTGTGAGTGAGACTTGATTAATTAAATTAATTGTCATTCCATTGATTTGTTTTAAGAGAAATAATCTTAGCAAATTGTTATATTTCTGAAATTACTCTATAGTGAAAGACTACAAATGATGGATAAAATGGAAATGATTATTAAATTCTTGACATCTTTATGTAAACAAGTCACAGCTAAACGTGTGTTGCACGTTATTTTAAAATACTTTATAAATGCTGTAAAAATAATATTTGAAAATCAGTTAATATAAAAAATAGTTAAAAAAACTGTTTATGTGAAACAAACTTTTTATACAATTTAATTATTTATTTACGTGTAATAATAATTAACATTAATTTATATATATCCTACTATAATTCAATCGATTAATTCTTCAAGTTCATGCACGTACACTTTCTATATTTTTGGGGCTATTCAATTACTCTAGAAATACTACAATTCAATTATTTATGTATGTGTATGTATACTAATTAACGTTTATTTATTAATATATAAAATATAACATTAAATCCATCAAATTCAGGTACACATGTTTTGAGAGCTATTTAACTATTATAGAAGTAAATAAATTATTCAAATTCATGAACACATATTTATTTTCAAGATTATTCATTTTATCATAAATTATTCTAGAGTATATAAATTATTAAAGATCATATAATTTGGGAGCTATTCAATTATTATAGGAATATATAAATTATTCAAGTTCATGCACACTTATTTAATTTCAATATTATCCATTTAATTTATGATATAACGTCATTTGTCTAAATGTATATAAATTATTCTTTTTTTTATATTCATTGATTCAAATCAATTAAATTTCACGTTGGTTCATGTACATTCCCTTTGTTTAACTGTCTATAAATTATTATTTTTCTATATCTATTAATTCAAAATAATTAAATTTCATGTCGGTTCATTTACATCCCCTTTGTTTAAATGTATATACATTATTCTTTTTCTATATTCATTGATTCAAATTAATTAAATTCCATGTTCATGAATTAATTTGATTATTTTCGTACAATTCAATTATTTATTTTCGTGCATGTTTAATCATTAATATTCTATTAAATATCTATTGAAAAACGAAAAGTAAGGTACTATTGAAATAATTAAATTGTAGTAGGACTAAAATCGTCCAGATAATGATTCTCACTTCATACGATATTTAATATATTATAGATTTATTCGGATACAATGTTTCATAAATGCAAATTATAAGTTAGGTTCTATTTCAAGTGAATATAAAAGAAGAATAAATATCACGTGTAACGTAATATTTAAAATTACTGTGAAAGTTTTAAGAGTTATGTCGAGTATGTTAAACACGACACTATCCTTTTCTAGATGTAACGAATCTCTTGCAGTGTTTAATACACTTTCAATGGTTGTGACGTTGTTGTTACGTAAAAAAGATAATTTTATTTAATATTTATTTTTGGGAAACTAATAAAGCCAAATCTTCTTCCTTTTGTTCCTATGCATTACTTTTTGTAATTTTTTTTATTCATAATCGAAGATTACTATAATTGATTTGAAGTCATCTTAATCTCATGGATATTTACAAAACCAAAGAAATGTTTGGGGTTTGTGTGTTCATAATTGGGTTAGGTATGAAATTAAATCATGGAGCGAAGCCATAAAAAAATTAGGATTAATCATATCCATCAATAGTAAATAACATTTATTAGTTTAAGTGGCAGTGAACCTTTTTATTTATGATGTATTTTAATGCATGTCGGTGAATTATGGGACACAACTATCAACAGATACAACTATAATCTCTATTAGTGACGAGTAACTTTATTAAAATAAATAAATATTTGTATATAATTTCTTACTCACGTTGAAGTGAAGATATCAAATTGCATGTAGAGAACATAACCGAAAGATTAGTTCCATTATTTTCGAGTTTTGACCCAAGAAGCATTTAAAGAAAAAGTAAGAATACAAACTAGTACGATACATCACGATCTCCTTTGAGATAAATAAAACTATCGTCTAGTTAGAATTATCTCAACTACTAACTCGATCAGTACCCATGACTATATATATATATATATATATATATATATATATATATATATATATATATATATAATATAATGATCTAATGAGCACCGGTGCTCATCTTATCCTAAACACCAATGAGTTGGCACATTAATTCATTGGTGACTTGGAACTCACAAAATCTTTATCCACCAATGAATTAATGTGCCAACTCATCGGTGCTTAGGATAAGATTTAAAGACCTACTCATTAGATCATTTCTATATATATATATATATATATATATATATATATATATATATATATATATATATATATATATATATATATATTGAAAAATGTACATGTTCCATATAATTAGCAATGTAGAGTAATATTATAAAAATCCGATCAAATCAGTCCACTCAACAAGAGAAATTAGGAAACGAAAAACCAAAAACGTAAAACTCATTAAAAGAATCTCATAATTGAAGCGTTAACTTGGAAACCTGACTACTCTTAACTGTTTTAACTAATTATTCATTCAATTTTTTATCACCGGTTGACCTCTAGCTCGATTATTTAATTTTTGATCCTTTATTTTTCTCACATCGGTATTATGAATTTTGCCTGGAAATACATAAAAAAGTCAAAAATTAAAAAACTTATTAAAAAAATATCGGAACCGATCCGAAACTTGATGAATCTAAACCGTTTTAACTAATTAATCATTCAATTTTTTGATCACCCATTCAACTTTCGTTTGATACTTTGACCCTCGACTCTTTATTTTGATCGGATCATGCCAAGTCGATAAATGGAGAAGGAGAGGAAAATCGTAAATAGGGGGAGGCGTGGGGGTTTAAAAGGTAAAAATGAAAATTTGAGTTCATATAGAGGAGAGAGAAAGATAAATAGAAAGGAGGCTTTTCCCTCGCCAGCTGTTCTGCCTCGCCACCGCTCTCCTCCTGTTTGCCTCACCCACTCTCCTCTCTCTATACAGCCTGATTATATATATGTATGAACTATACATAAATTATACCAAATCACATCAAAATCCAGTGCCAATTTACGGTCTTGACTTGCTGTTCTTTTGCTCTACCTTGGAAATCGGATCTAGATTCATCCCAGGTGGATCGTACTCGTGAGTCATTTGCTTCGATTTCTCGTTTCTCATTTATCATTTATGCGGTTTCTTTAATTTTGTTTCGTTTTTTGTTTATTATTATTTTTTTTTTATTTTTTTTTATTTTTTTGGCGTTTTCGCTGATCTGAAGTCGATTAGAGCTTTGCATGTGTGTGTTTGTTTTGATAGTGTAGATCTGCGTGTTGAATGAATTGCATTGTTGTGAATAAATTGTGATCCGTCGTTCTCCAATTCAGAAAATGACTGCTGAAACTGCGGTTAGTAAGGAGGTGTCTGAGGTGGTTGCTAACAATGCTAAGCGCCCTGTTGTGACTGAGGAGAGGGGTGAGTTATGCATGAGCTCTAGTCAGGATCTACTAAAGCCTGATTGCAATGGGGTCAACCTCCATGATCAAGGGGAAAACTGCCACCACGATCACAATCATGATCCCGATAATTCCTTTGTTTTTGTGAGTGGGAAGGATGGTCTCAGCGATGATCCTCTTGATAACAAAGATGTTGTTGGGGAAAATTTGAGTGTTTCACCCAATTCGGAGGCTGGTGAGGTCCAAGCTGAGGATACGGATGCTCAAAACGGGAAATTAGGTGTTGAAAATGGAAAAAATAATGAATCACTGGAGAAGGAGGAAATTGGTGTTGCAGAAGGGAGCAAAGGGTGTCCTCTTCTGGATAACAATGTAGCACAAGACCAAGAGAATTCGATTGGTGATGGGACTGAGGTCCATGCTGCCACTGTCGTTGCTTTGGAGGAGCAAAATGAAATAAGTGAAAGCAGGGAAGACGAGGTTCAAATTGGAAAAACCGTCAGCTCGGAAGAAGTTGAAAAAGAGCAGGTTCTGGCTCTAAATGGAGAAACTGGAGGCACAGCAGAAGCTGTAACAGGAAAAGTTGAGGATCAAACAGATTTGGAGATGTCCCCTGCTACTATTGAGAATCAGGAATCTCATATTGTGGTTCTGGGTTCGGATGAGAGAATGGTAGAGAGTGGAGAATTAGATAATTTGTCGTTAGGCATTAATGTGTCTGGTGATGATAGTGACAAGTGCGAGGATCACAGTAATTCAAAGTCAACAGAGGACCTGGGATTAGGCCAGGAATCGCAAGATGTCATAAATGCTGTTAAGTTTAAACCAAAGGGGTTTGAGGTGAGCTCACAGGAGCAGATAGAGGTAAATTTGGCAGAAGAAGTCGCAGAAAGTTTGGATTGCACAAATTCTGCACATTTGGATTCCAATAGCCCAAGTAATAACACAGAGAAGCAGGTTGGGGAGGTGAGCTCGCAGCAGCAGATAGAGTTAAAGTCAGAAGGAGAAATTGCGGAAACTGTGGCATGTAAAGTCCCTGTAACACATTCTGTGCATTTGGATTCCAAGCACAATGCAATTAATAGCGAGGAGGAGAATACCAAGACAAAGTTGGATTCTGATGAAATGGAAAATCAGAAGTGTAACACCACATTTAGCAACAAAAATCAAGATGTCATAGGGCAGGGGTACAAGGAAGAAGAAACGGAGGACGAGACTGACTTGAAATTGGAAACCAAAACTGTTAGTGGCCCGATTTTAGAAGAAATTAAAGATGACTTACCTGTAGCTCATTTTCATCATCCTGAAGAACCTGATGCCCACACTTATTGCAATGGAGAATCTCCTGCAGTTGTGAATTCTGAAACCGAGATTAACGTTGCCCTACCGATTGACAGCTTTTCCTCATCAAGTTCTGACGCTCATGAGCCTCAAAAGGAAATTGAAATTTGTGATGCTAAAAGTGTTGAGGGAGTTTCTCTTTTGCCTGCTGATGGTACAAATTCAGAAAGTAATATTGAGAAAGGCCCAGTCATTGAGGACAGCATGCGGAGTTTCAATCCTAGCGATGCAAACTCAGAATCTAAATTTGCACTTGAAACAGTTGATTACGAAGAAAGGCAGCCTACTTCCCAAGGTGATGATGTGAATGTTCAAACTGAAGTTTCAAAAGGGAATGCTAATTGTGCCCATAGCCCTTGTATTTCTGCTGATGTAAAATTAGAATCTGAAGTTGAGAACTCTTCTATAATAAGCAGCAGAGACATGACTACTGACGGAGGTGTTGCATGTGGATCTGATGTTTCAAATGGATCTACTGTTAATGACGAAGGTATGCTTAACATCTCCATGAAGACAGAAAATGTTGAAAACCTGCAAGATGAATTGGCTGGTGCAGAGGGAAGAAGTGATGGGAACATGTTATTGAAAGAAAGAGATGATATTGAAAAATCTCAAATTGACCAAATTTCAACAGCTTCGCCAGAGAGTTCTAGTGCTGATGTGATCACTGTTAAGGGTACAAGCATTGAGGTTGTGACAAAGCCATTCAACTTTTTGATTAGAATTCCAAGATTTAATGATGAAGAACTTAGAGAACAGATCATGCATGCTCAGCTACAAGTTGAGGAGAAGACGAAAATCAGGGATGCTATTCGACTTCAAATTCAGAAGAAAAGGGTAGAATGCCCATCCATAAATTTTCTCTTCTTTTTTGATCTCTACAATCCGAAATATTTATGATGTTGCTTGGATTCACCTGTTTACAGGCCAACTGTCAAACTCATGGTATTGAATATGAAGCTGCCAAGTTAGAAGACAGGGCTGCACGGAAGTTAGTGAGGTCAAAGCGCTTGGAAATGGATTCTCTCCAGTCTGTGATTAACAGAGCAAAGAATGCCACATCTATTGAGGATATTGATAGCCGGGTAGTTCTCCATCTCCATCTCCCTTTCTCTGCATGCGCGTGTACAAGCATGTGTGGGCCTCTTGTAATTTATTAGCCAGAATTATGTTTGTAACTTTGTAGTCTTTACTTTCTTACTTGATTTAAACTATGCCTCAAGACAGATACACAACATGGAACATGTGATGCAGCATGAAACCCTGCCCTTAAAGGAAGAAAAGCAATTCATTCGTGAAATCAAGCAACTGAAGCAGCTTCGTGAACAGCTGTCCTCTAACATGGGTAACCAAGATGAAATCCAACAGGCTCTGGACCAGCGAGAACAAGTTGCGGAACGTCTGAAGGTACCTGATTATTGTTGTGCAAAGTATAAGGACATATTCAATATTTTGCTTGTAGCACTATTTGTCTTGCAAATCTAACGGATCAAAAGGAGGAGAAAGATAGTGGCGTCATCTTGTGTGGTGGACATTCCACCCGTGTTCGTGCATAGTGTTTGTTATTAAAGTCTATTTTATAGACGTACTAGAGTGGAAAACTTGAAACCTGTGAAAGCCAGAGTGGTTTTATAGTCATTTTTCGATTGCGGGATTCAATTCCTAATATTGCAAATAAATGCAGGAACTGAAAAAGGAGCTCGATAGCCTTAAAGGCAAGGTCTTGAAAGCCGAAGCAGCTGTTATGGCTGCAGGGAAAAAATACGAAGATGAAAATAAAAAGGTTAAGGAACTCCAAGATCAGTTCAGAGCTGCTGACGAAGTTCGCCAAGCAGCATATGCTCAATTGGTGAGCCTGAAAAAAGACTTTTTTGACAAGGTCAGTTGCCATTTTCAGTATATACCAACTTGCTTTTATTGAGAAAATTTTCAATTGGAACAATTTCTTACTGATAGCTATCCTCGCGGAGTTACCCTATTAGCTCAAGACGTGCGGAAGTAAGCATTAAAATAGAAATTTAATGAAGCCTGTAGTTAGATGATGCCTTCCTCTAATAAGATGTATAGAGACATTCCTTCTATTCATAACCTTTATGATTTCCTCATGCCTACATAGGAAGGGGTCTGAGAAAACTGGAAGTGCAATTAATGGTGGTAGAGTGCCAGAATCTGGACTTCATTGTTCCTGTTTTAATTCTTTATTATTGTTTCAGTAGTAATACTGTTTTTCTACTGACAAATTGGGGAAGGTATGGAAATATGTTATTATGATTATGGTCCCTCCTCCTTTTCCCCTTTATGTCAGATATGCACAAACACGAATGCAAACAGTCACTCATGCATGTACTCCTAGACAATTCCAAGGCACTCGCATACACTGAACCCACACACAGTTTTTTTTTTTATCATTGTTGATGACCTAGATTGGTGGTGAAAATTGGTTCGATTTATGACTGTTTAATGTCAGTTAAGCATTGGTCTGGTCTGAAGATGTTATTGTGGAATAAATGAAAGTGCTGGCATGTTGTTGAAGTGCCTTTGCAAGAATCAGGTTATATGTTGATTAAGATGAAAGCCTCTAAAGTTCATATAGGCTGGTCAAGCATTTGATAGTTTAAACTATGATAGCTCTGTACTCCACCTGTTAGTTCATGTAAAAGAAATCTGTATTAGTTATATAGTATTCCCTTGTCATCAAGCTCTATAGCTGCTTTACCCTGTGAAATAATTATTTGGTTATGTGGTTTAAATTATTGATGGAATTTAAATTTTGAGAGAGAAATTTGTTAAGCATTCAGTCATTAGAACTAATATGTGTGGAGTAGATCTTATCATAATGCCTGTATATTTTTTTGTTTGTATCTTGTACATACTGGGCAGTTTGGCCTGCTCATTTTGGTAATTAGCATCAGTAGGATGAGCAAACGGCATTATAATATTGATGCTGTTTTTTCTCTAAGTTACATAGGCTTAAAGATCAGTGTAATTTGACTGAAATTTTTTGAATGTGCAGAACAAACATTTTCGCATGTACAAGGATGCTGCTGCAGCAGCCAGTGATTATGCCTTCGGCAAAAATAGAGAAGCACTTACTCGTCATTGTGTAGATCAGGTTGGTTTATTTTCGTTTCCTCGTCTTCTTGATAGGAAGAGTCAAACTCTGACTCTGTATTTGTGTCCAATTGATCAGGTGGAAAAAATTATGGAACTCTGGAACACAAACGAAGACTTTCGCAAAGAATATGTCAAGTACAATGAAAGGAGTACTGTCAGGAGATTGGGAACACTTGATGGTCGTTCGCTTGGCCCTGACGAGAAGCCACAAATTCTGCCAGGTTATGTTGATAGAAGAGTGGATAATTTGGTTTCAAGGCCAGCTATGTCTGATTCGGTGTCTCAACATCCGATTCTTGAGCTAAATCAAGAAACAGCTGTTGAAACTGTAATAGTAGATGATAAATCTACAAAAGTGGCAGAACCCAAGAACCCTGTAATTAAAACTAAGGGACCAGCCAAATCTAAAATGGCAAATAGTTTGGAAACTAATTCTGGCAGGGAATTGACTGATGAGACAGAGGAGGAGCCTGTGAAATCAAAGGAGGAGTTGGAGCTGGAGAGGAAAGCTGAGGAACTGAGAAAGCAGGAGGCTGAGGCCAAGTTAAGGGAGCAACGTCGAATGGAGGAGATTGCCAAGGCTAAGGAGGCACTTGAGAGGAAGAAACGAAATGCAGAGAAGGCACAAATGAGGGCTGAATTACGGGCACAGAAGGAAGCTGAACGAAGAGAAAAGGTGAATTTCTGCCTTCAAAGTCCACATTATTTTTATACATCAAAACTATAATGATATCAAATGAAATATCTTCATAATTTATGCTGATGCTATAGATTTTTCTCCGTTCCATGATTCCGTGTATGAATGAATGTATTCTTCGTACAGGAGAAAGAAAAGAGATTGAGAAAGAAGGAAAGTAAGAAGGCTGCTGGAACAGAAGGGAGTGAAAATGATTGTGAAACAGATCACAGCTCTGAGAACCCGGTTGGAAATATCAAGGAGACTGAAGTCAAGGAGAATGCGCACGTAGTAGCCAAAAGGTCATCAAAACCTCTACATTCCACAAAGTTAGGCAAAACAAAATCCATCCCTCCACCTCTTCGCAACAAAAACCGGAAAAAATTACAGCAGTGGATGTGGGTATTTCTTACGAGCTTGATTGTTGTAGTTCTCTTCTGGCTTGGGAACTTAGGTGCCTTTACAAATGTAAACCTTAAGCGCTAAGGCCATGTTTCCTAATTGATTTATTGGTTGTTAGCTTGGGAGATTTGGGTTTGGAGGCTCCTTTTTTGATAACACATAGGATATTCTTTAGTTCTCTCTTGAATTTTAGATTACATTATCTATGGGTTTTTCAGTTTATACAGTTAATAGAATGGTTCTGTTATACTTTACATGACTAGGAAGAATGCAACATATTCACAAGTGCTTTTTGCAGCGTATTTTATTAATATCGTACAGAAATTCATCTTTCTGTTGGTTTTCTAAATGTATGCTTGAATTTGTTAATCTTAAAATGGGACGGTCGAAGGGATACACACATCACAAGTCTGCAAGGAGCCCATGGAAGAACCTTGGGAATGTATAGTTGGTACTTGGTAGTTTTGAAAAGCCGAAAGAAGTTTTTTAATCAAAAAGCAACTTTTGGAGCAATGGGCTCATTTTTTCCTTATTTTTCAACCACATATTTTCTATCAAAATATTATTTAAATTACTCTTTTATGGGTCAATAAATTATTGAAAAATTTTGGATTTGAAGCGTGTTTCACTCTCAAGAAATACTAAACCCTCGTTTGAAATTTATTATTTTCAAAATATATTTTTTTCTCTCTTTTTTTAACAACACATTCTTCAATAAAATAATATTACACACAAAAAAAAATCTTATTTTTTAACCACACATTCCCATCAATATATTATTTTAAAATGCATTCCTAGAAAATAACGAGGGCTCAAACATGCTCTAAATAAGGAAATGAGTAAAATTTTCTTCCCGGACTTTTGTTTTTCTTTTCACTCATTGCCTTGCTCGTCCACTTATGTCGCATGCACTCCTCAAACCGTGTAGTACTTCTTCAGTTTCAATTAATAGCTACCCTCATAATTTTTTTTGTAATATAGATGGGATCATTAGTTTTAGTGAAAACAATTTTGTTAATTAATTAGTTCACATTTGAGCCTGATTTTTTAAAATTCATTCTTCTCTAAACTTATTTTTAATTACACATACTATTGTTAAAATAATTTTATTTGTAAATTCAAAATGTTTCATATATTTTAACCACAAATTCTTGAAATATACCAATCTAACAAAAAACAATCATGTTATGCTGTCAGGGAGGGTACGACAGAGGTGGGGGAGATTTTTCGACATTTTTTATTCACGCGGATCCCAATGTAGGTCAACCTAGTGGATAATTTTTTTTTCTTGACGATTCAGCTTAATTGAAGAAAAAATAAACAATCGTGCTACAGGTACACTCTCCTGCACACCTTTGTTAACAATCTCCCACATGATTTTGACCGTAAGAAGGTGTGTCAACAAAGTTGTAAAGCACAATGTACACATATACCCTGTTTTATGTACATTATTCTCATAATAATGTATTTTAAATATTAATTTGATGGAAGATATGTGATTAAAAAATAAGAATTTTTTTTTATTTGTATATAATATTATTTTATTAAAAAATTTATAATTGAAAATAAAAGAGAAGAATATATTTTCGGAAGAATGGCTCTGAAACTCAAAAGTTTCACAGGAAGAGTGGTAAACAGTAAAGTGAGGTGAAAGTGAAAATCATAATAATGGCAATTACGCCCGAATCGTACGGTCTCTAGAAATTCACCCACCAACCTCACCCACTCAAGACTTTTAATTATATAGATTCGTACTTGTACTGTCTTTTCTTCATTTTCCATCAACAACAGCTGGCACAAATATCCTCCTACTCTTCATCTACTCAAGGACCATGCCTAATCTAATTCAATTAGTACATCTTTGTGCTTTTTTCTTTTCTTTTTTTTTTTTTTTAACTCATTTTTCTTCACATTTATTTTTAATTTTAATTTTTCAATAATTTTATATTTAAATCAAAAAAAATTTCCTACTTCTTAATCACGCGTTTTTAGAAATATCACTACTTTAACATACCTCGCTTCATCTACTGCATTTCTTTTCTGTTCTTTTTATTTCTTCTTTTGTGCCTGTTTGTCTACCATTATTGTGATGAAAATGGTGTAATGAATAGTATTTTTTGAAGAATGTATGGTTGAAATTGAAAGAAATTTTATCGGTTTATGTATAGAATATTTTATTATTTGAATGTATGGTGGAGATTGATTACTGTAGAAAATAATGTTTTGAAAAATGGTAGACAAACAGGGGCTTTGATTGTGATAATCGAATTTCCGACAACATTACATAACTTATTTTCACCGAAAATAGAACTCAGACGTAGCCTAAATATTAATTTTTTGTTATTACGTTTCTATTTCTGTAAGTAAAAAAATTACTTATTTTCATATTAAATAAATGATGTATATCTCGAAAAATTTATAGAAACCTTTTAACTATTTTTCAAGTTTTCAACAAAAACGAATCTCAAAATCTTGAATATTACAATTATTTAGTAATTAATTCCTATAATTAGACTCGACATGAACATAACCTAAACTGGAAAGAGAAACAAGACGGAGAATGATGAGTACTTCGATTTTAATTTTATTTTTTTCCAAATCACGAATGCTCTATTTGGGGCATAATGGAGTCTCAGATTGCTCGTTGACTGAATTTTCTTGGACTTATATGTAGGACTTAATTTTAAAATAAAAAATTCTACCCACTAAAGAAAAAGGTGTTTCCTGTCTGGCTTCTTTGTAGAGCGTTTTGTCGGAGCATCGAGTCTAGACGTGCAATTTAGAAGATTGATTTTAAGGGCATGTTTGGGTTTGATTTTAATCTAAATTAAAGTCAAATAATCAATATCAACCACATCTTTTATGGGTCACACGTCTTTTTAACCACACATTTCAAAAATTTCTATCACAATTCACTTAAAATTTGATTTTAAATAAAAGTTACGTTTTAAAAGTACTCTTAAAAATAAGTAATTTACTTCGTTTATGTTTGGCTAGTATTTAAAACCGGCCAAATTACTTTTTATTTACATTTCGAGGATCCACAAGTACTACTCACTTATTCATCACTTATTTATATCTATTTATTACTCCATCCGTCCCAATTATATAGGCTTGTTTGGTTTTTCACACGGATTAAGTAAACTTATTTAATGTCATTGGAAAATTAATTTTTGCCAAGATCTTTCCCAGTTTACCCCTATTTAATTTTCAGTGGGTAAAACTAAATTATTGTTGGAATTCATAAAGAATTTGAATTTTCAAGAAGTTTGCATATTAAGTGGGGAAAATTTAATAAGGGTATATTAGTAAAAGAACACAATAAAATATTTTACATTAGGAAACAAGCCTATATATTTGGGACAAGAGAAAAAGGAAACCCAGCCTATATAATTGGGACGGAGGGAGTATTTAGCTTTCATTTCAAAAAAAAAAAAAATAAGATTTTTAAACAATTTAATTTATAAATTGATAAAAACGAGTGGGAGAATATTGCTCGAGTTCCTTCTAATATATGGTTAAAGTGAAATTTACTCTTTGAGATTATTTATAAAAGTTGCCAAATGGAGGCTTAAACAATTGATAAACACTTCCCAAACAAGTTCTAGTTTTTTTATTTCGATTAACGAAAAATATTTATATTAAAACTTACTTTTTTTTTAACTTGTAAGTGAAAATATTCGTTTATTATAAAATAGGCTTGAAAAAGTAAAATTATTCCATGGTTGAATAACTTAGTTACTTTTTTTTTACCTACTGAGCTTTAGTCCTGTATGAACCCACTTAAGCTTTGCTAAAGACTGATAATTGGTGGGGGAAAAAATGTGATAAATTGGTCAATGGTTGACTTTGAGCTATAATTTTGTTGACTTTTGATAATATAGTTTACTATTCTTTTAAAGACCTTTTTTTTTTAATTAGAATTTAGAAATGAGCTCAAGTGACAAGGTTAATCATGATAATTTAAAAAAATGGAATTTTGGTCAATAACTGATTGTACTTATCATATATTTAGAAAAATTTGAGGATGCTTTTGATGCTTTTAGGTTGACTTTTGAGAGTTACCGAGAATAGTATTTGGGTAAAAAGTTGACAAATTCTTCAGTTCGATCGACTTTCAAGTTGACTAAGAGCCTGTTTAATGCACATTAAAATGAAAGAATGTGCATTTTTTTGAAGTGATGTGATGAGTGATATGTGGTTGAAAATGAAGGAAAAGTTATTGATGTGATAGAAAATATTATTTTATTGAAAAATATGTTGTTGAAAATGAGTAGAAAAATGAGAATGAAAAAAATAATGTGGGTCAAATATAGGCTAAATTTTGGTTAGACAAAAACTCGACTTGACAAGAAAAACCCACTTCTTATCATTTGAATAAAAAATAATGTTATGAGAGATATATAAGGGTTTTATCATTTGTACTGAAAATGGATGACAACGAGTTTGACAACCTCTCACATGCATGCGGGCCCCGCGTGAATAAAAAATTCAGAAAAAATGTGCGCCCTCCACCTATTGTGAGTGTTCGGTCAAAGTGTTTGTTAACCATTTTCGATATGCGTAATATTGCTAGAAATATAAACATTACCCAACTTCGAAAATCTAGAATAACAAGTGAAAATAATCCATAATTTGAAAGCCTTTCAACTCTGTCGACCTGAAGTACTACACTTGGTATACGTTTTGATGAAATTGACAATTGAAAAATACTTTGAATTTTGTATTCTAAATTGACCATTAAGAAGCTAACATTCATTAATTTAGAAGTTGTCGAAGAATATACCATTGATTAATCATTTGTCAAAAGTTTTTAGTATTCTTAGGATTTTTGGCATTAACGATTTAAAAACCTTTCAATTCCACCGACATGAAGTACTACCACCTCTGCCTATACACGAGGACGAAAATAACAACTGAAAATTCTTGGACCTTGTATTCAGTATTCTGAATTGACCATTAAGATTTAATGGTCATTATTTTTTCAAAATAATATTTTGAATAATGATTCTTTTTAAGGATGTGTGGTTAAAAAAAAAAAAATTTGAATTTACGTACAGAATATTTTATTGTGTGAATGTATGATTTTTTTTTAATAATCATGAATGTCCGGGCCAGTTTGCGCGAACCTCGACTAATTCACGGGACGTTGAAGTTTACGGCCAGATACTCACCTCAGTGGTCCTGAGGGGACTCGAACTGGTGACCCTTAGGGAGCAAACTCAAGAATTGACCAATTGAGCAACCCCTCAGGGTTTGAATGTATGATTAAAAACAATCATACTATGTGCTTGTTTGGTAGGAATTTTGGGGGGAATAATAGATTTTTGAATAGTGATATGATGGGAAATGTGTGGTTGAAAAAGAAGAAAAAATTATTGATGTGATGGAAAATATTATTTTATCGAAGAATGTGTGGTTGGAAATGAAAATTGATTTACTATAGAATTTGAAAATAAAAAACAAATAGGCCCTATATGTACAACACTTATTGACAATATTGATTGACAACTACACACTCAACAGTATCACATCCATCTATTTTAAAAATTGTCAAATACTGTGTTTATATATCAATGGTCCGAATTTGACAACGCATAATGTCAACCATATCTGTACAACTAACTTTATTTGATAAAAAAAAAATGAGTATATAGAAAAAAGGGACTTAAGAAGCTAACATTTATTCAATTTATAAGTTCTCGAAGAATATACTTTTAACCTCGTCTAATTGAATAATTTCTTGCTTGATTTCAAAAATGAGAGTACGAGAAATTGTTAGATTATTTGTTATCGTAATTTGAAGTGCAATTATTAAAAAACTATATTGTTATGTAATATTTATTTATTAGTTGTCACTCTCTAAAATTTTTCATTACGTCTTTGTTTGGTGAGAATTAAAATTAGACTTTTAATAAATTTTGATAGAAATTAATGAAATACCTTATTGAAATATTGTGGAATCCATGATATATGTCATTGAAATTTGATAACTTTGATTTAAACTATACGAAAGGGACTAAGTAATTAGGCTGACTTTTATGTTTGGCCCCCACCAATTATACATATAAATGACAACCTTTTTCTCAACATTACAGTCCATAGCGAACTTTCACGCACGTATAATATAAATTAAAGAATTTTGCTACTTAGTACATTAAAAATAGGATTATGCTATATGTACCGAATTTTTATACCAAATCTTTTACATCTCACTCACATTAGGAGGTGAGGACCACAAGCCAGAATTTTTAAATACACATGGGGTCCACGCGCATTGTGAGAGGGAGGACACCATTCGATACCCCCATTTGGTACGTTTAGATTAATCCTTAAAAATATGTATAATGAATTACATAATATGACGTAAATGGAAAATATTGAATGAAAATTTTGATTATATTTTAAACTTGCAGATAGTAGAGTATTATGTGACATTATGTAATCTATCATGTAAATCTTGATTTATGTGTAGCAATATCTTAAATTAAATAGAATTAATCTATTCGTACAGTTGTTGACAATCACGGTTGACAACATTATTATCAAAATCTGGACCATTGATTTAAAAAATAGTTTTTAAAAATGAATGAATATGATGTTGTCAATCAAAATTGTAAAAAAAAAAAAAAAATAGTACAAGTAGCATGGTTGAATTAAGCCCGTGCTTGAGCTCCATTTTAATGTGATTTTGGGATAAAATATATTTTAAAATAGTAATATTTTGGAGAATGTATGATTAACTTTTTTTTAAATTTACGTGTAATATTATTTTATAAAAAAATGTATGATTGAAAATAAAACACGTTTTAGAAATAATAGAGCCAATACATGGCTAAATCTTACATAGATGCAAATGCATATATTGTTTGTCGGCCTTATATTTTTTTTTCCTATTTAAATTTGTACTATTTAATTGCGTACAAATGTTAGGGTCTTGACAACCCATCACGGGCCACGGCTCACGACGTTTTCTTAACTTGGACAAATATTACAATTATTTATGCTAAAATGTTAAAACATTTGACAGAACAAAATTTTAATATTAAATGCTCGTTATACACGTGTCATCATCTGATACCTCATGCGTGCTGGATCAAGGATGAGATTTAGTCACAATCATTATTCAAAAGCTTTTTTTTTACCTACTTATTTTGAACCACGCAATGAAATAATTTATACGTAAATCCCAAATTTTTTATCACTTTTTAACCACGCATTTTCAAAAAAAATTACTATTAACTTTGTTTTTGGGTTTTAAAGGCCATTAAACATAAATGACTAAAACGCTACAATTACAACCGAATATAATATGAGTTGAGACAGTCTTATCGTGCATGTTTCCTTCTTTTCCATACCAGTTTGTTCGACCACTTTTTACTCACATGATACTAACTTTCTATTGGCGTGCATTTAGTCTTCACTAATTTGTCTCCTATCCGACTCGATCAAGAAATCATCCTTCACATAATTTATTCACTCTTGAGCTAGGAGCTGAGCTACGGCTCTTTTGGCGTGTTTCTATTTTTGCTTTTTGTAGAAGAGCTTTTGTAGGAAACTATTTTAATTTTTTTTAAAAAAAATTCTATTTCAAAAGTACTTTTAGAAGAAATTACATTGGAACAGTTCCTTCTAAATGCTCCTCTAACTAGAAGAAGAGACACTTTCATAAAATTAGTTAAATGGGTCCAAAAAATTGCTTTTGGATCTCAAAACCGTCTTTTGACTTTTTAAAGTTGTGCCAAACGAACTCTAAGTGACTTGGACTTTTGGCAATGTACCAACTCGCCGTCTCTTTCTTGTGACCTTTTTATTTAAAACATGGAAGCAACTTGAGTAGAAGAAACCATTTTAGGTGGCCCTTGGCCACGTTCTCTTGGCTTCAAGAGGGTATCGAAAACAAGTTGTATTGTACTTGTTCTATCCTTTCTATGTGTGGATGAAAAACAGAGTTGTCTCTTGACTTTTAAATACTATGACACTTAATCATATCGAAAAGAAAAAGAAAATTACAAATTTATTCATTTCACACGTAACTATATCCCGAAATTACTATCTAATTTTAAATAAGATAACCGACATCAATTTCTAAAAGTAATCTATTTTTTTCCTTAAAAAATAATACAGTTTAATTTAAAGCAAAATCTAACTTTTCTTGATAATTGTTTGAACTGATTCATATTTCGTCACAGGGTGGATAACTTATCTATTATGCTTGGATTTGCTTTTTGGGAGAAACATAAAATTATGTAATTTCGACAAAAGAAGAAAGAAGAAAAGAAAAAGCTAAACACATGGACAATTATTATGGGTCATCTTGGCTTGAACATATCCAATTATAAGATAAATAAAAGTTGATTGCAAAATATGAAAGTCGGCTATTGAATTATCCACTCCTTCTAAGAGTGCACGGTCATTTTATTTGAATAATGCTAATTACAGTTGTTCATTATCGTAATCGTCCTACGTAGGACGACCACAGTAGTTCGTAGGACGACTACAGCAGTTAACAACTGGAAATAGCATTACTTATTTTACTTTATATGAAGCTCTTTCAATTTATGCAACTTATTATTTTGTCGCGATACATCAAATTTCATAAATAGAAACAAATGGCAAATTAGCGGATAAGTTAGAATATCACATTTGAATTGAGACGACTTAGTTAATGCTCAATAAGAAACCTTTTAAATTAAATCCTTTATTTTTGAAAAAAAAAAAAAAACGTTGCTCCATCGCATTAGCAAATTATAGTCCATGTTTAGTATAAATTAAAATCCAAATTTTTATTTAAGTCAAATTCAACAATTAATTTTAACCACATATTTAATGAGATCTATTAGTTTTCAACAACACATTTCATCAATTTTTATCAAAATTTACTTAAAAATTTGATTTTAATTCCCACCGAACAGGGACATAATTAAAAAAAATCGAAATTTCCAAATTCACCAATTATAAATTTACCAAAATTGTAAGTATTATCTCTCGAGAAAAAAAAAATGGAAAAGAACATGTGAAAATGGAAGGATCCTGGATAGGTAGTTGGTCCACTGGCGGCTGGTACGTGGTGCCCTCTAATGTTCATTGAATTTACTGTTTGTGCCAAACAAGCTGTTTTGAGAAAAAATAAAAAAATAAAAAATAATGTGAAACAAAGAAAAAGTTTTTTGTTGAAAGAAAGGACAACAATGAAAAAAAAGTAAAAGATAGTTGTAGGAATAGAGTGAGAAACTGAGAGGGATAGAGAAGGAATAGAAGAGAGCTTTTTGGGTCTCCAATTTCATTGCCAAATTTCACTTTTTCTTTGTGGTTTTGCACAGATCTCTTGTTAGTGTAATCCATACGCGTTTTCAGATTCAGTTTAATCCTTTCATGGGTTTTTTTTGAAAACTCGTCGGAATTAGTACTAAGCTGTCGGAACGGTTTAATTCTGTTGAAGTGGTAGAATCGTATGAATATTTGTGCAGAAGAGAGGCATCGAAGTTGGGTTTTGGAAGATGAAATTGTGTAATCCATAAGGTACAAAGTTTGTTGTTTTTAGATTAATTTGTTATGTGATGTCTGAATCAATCTTTGTTCTGTTCACTTGATGATTACTGTACTGATTATCTCATAACTGAAGTTTATGTTTGATTCCGGCAAATTGGAAAAAATAATTGAAGGACTCATGTTCTTGATTATGTGCCGGTAAATTACCTTTGGAAAAATCTTTTTGTGTTATGGATTTCTCTACAAATCTGATACTTTTGCGTCGACAAGTTTTATTTGCTTCTGAATTTTAGCTCTAAAACTAGGTTAGATTCTAATTTTTTCTCATTTTCCCACGATGCAGATTTCTGTTTTTCCTTTTTTCCTCTGTTTGGGGTTATTGAAGTTTTTGTTTTGGAGAGATGGAAGAGGTAGGTGCACAAGTAGCTTCACCAATATTCATCCACCAGTCACTCGCTGGAAGATTTTGCGATGAGCGCCCGATGGCCAAGAAACGTAATCAGCCTGCAAGTTTTCCGCATCAGAATCCTTTGGATAACTGGAATCCTATGTCTTGGGATTGGGATAGTGCCAGGTTTATTGCCAGACCTTTGCAACCTGACGTAGTCCGGGGCGGAAATGCTACTCCGGTTCAGTTGAAGGTGTCAATTCAGAAAGCTGTACAAAATAATATGGCAGATCCTAAGAAGCCCGTACCCGTTGAAGATAAACACGATAATGAAAATCTTAGATTGAAGCTTGGAGGTGAAGGAGATGGAAGGAATGGTGTCTTGGCTTTAGTAGAAGAGCCACAACCAGTGTCGAGGCCCAATAAAAGAGTCAGATCTGGATCGCCTGGTGGTGCTAGCTATCCTGTGTGTCAAGTGGATAATTGCAAGGAAGATCTATCTGCGGCTAAGGACTATCACCGCCGGCATAAGGTGTGCGAGGTTCATAGCAAAGCCAGCAAAGCCTTGGTCGGGAAACAGATGCAAAGATTCTGCCAGCAGTGCAGCAGGTTTTTTGACTATAGGCTGCGTAGTTAACTCCTAATTTCATCCTGTGTGATTGTTGGGTTTGATTCTCATACTCTTAAGTTGCCCCGATTTAGGAGAAGGATTATTATTAAGCTGAGCAAGTTGAGCCAGCATTTGATTGGCAATTCTTTTTTCTTTGTCAGGTTCCACCCCCTTTCAGAATTTGACGAGGGAAAGAGAAGCTGTAGGCGTAGACTTGCCGGGCATAACAGGAGGAGAAGAAAGACTCAACCAGATGATGCTACTTCACGGTTGTTAGTTCCTGAAAGCCGTGACAAAAGTGGAAACTCAGAAGTGGATATAGTCAATTTGTTGGCAGTACTAGCTAATGCTCAAGGTATGAAACCATTTAAGCAAATTGATTTGGTACATTGGTGCTCTGGCTGTGGCACCCTAATGCAATTACCCTTTTTTTTTGGGTCTTGGACCATCACCTGCACATAAGCATCCATGCCTTTCTCTTCTCATCTCATAGACACATCTGACATTTTGCTTAATATACTTGATTATGATTCTAGGGAATACTGACGATGGGAGTAGCAAATTCTCATCCATACCTGATAAAGATCAGCTCATACAGTTACTTGATAAAATAAACTCTTTAAAGCCCCGGCCTGAAAACATAGCTGCCAAATTGCCTGGATGTTCGAATGGAAGTATTCCTAACCTCGTATCCTCTGGAAATCAAAGCAGATTGAGTGGGAATGTTTCTTTGCCACCAACTGTGGACTTGCTGTCTGTTCTTTCAGAAAATCCTGCAGCACCCTCTTCTGGTGTAGTTGAATTTCAATCTCAACCAAGCAGCGATAGGAGCGACTCGGAGAAGAGTAAGTCAGCCTTTGTTGATCAAGCTACATGTCTCAATTTGCAAAAAGGACCTGCTTTGGAGTTTCCCTCTGTTGGAGGAGAGAGAAGTAGTGCAAGTTACCATTCTCCTGTGGCAGATTCAGATTGCCATGTTCAAGAGACATGTCCAAATTTGCTGTTAAAACTCTTTAATTCCTCACCTGAAGATGATAGCTTAAGAAAATTGCCATCTGGTAGAAACTATTTCTCATCTGATAGTAGCAATCCTTCACTAGAGAGGTCTCCTTCATCTTCACCACCTGTTGTACATGACCTGTTTCCAATGCATACTTCAAGGGAACCTATGAAGCATGGCAGTGTGTCTACTAGCGAAGTGGATACTATGTATGCGAAAGCCACTACAAGCAACCAGTGCAGTACATCTCTTAAGCTTTTTGGAGTCTCAACTAGAGCTGCTGAAAATGGCTCAATTCAGAGTTCTCCTTACCAAGCTGGGTATACATCTTCTACTGGGTCTGATCATTCACCATCAAGTTTGAATTCTGGTGTTCAGGTACTTGACAACCACTCCCTTATTTTTCTTTTTAGCATCTTGTCGTATCTTTATTTATTTTACAGTGTTTATCTTGGAAACATTTCATTGGATATATTCTGACGTGTAGGATCGTAATGGCCGAATTGTTTTTAAGCTATTTGACAAGGATCCCAGTCATTTGCCCGAGTCATTGCGAGCGCAGGTGAGAGAGATTGATGCTTGACTTTAGATTGTTCTCCTCATTCTTACTGGATAACTAATGGTGTACTTTACTTCTCTTTTCAGATATACAATTGGCTTGCTAACAGTCCATCCGAAATAGAAAGCTATATTAGGCCTGGTTGCATAGTTCTATCTGTGTATTTATCGATGTCCTCCTATGCCTGGGATCAAGTGAGTGCTGTTCTACAAAATATGTTAGCTTTACCTTGATAGCTTTTCATTTACCATCTTTTGTACTCGTGTCTTTGCAGCTTGAAAGAAACCTCCTTGATTATGTCAAGTCTTTGGTCAATGATATTAATACTGACTTCTGGAGAAATGGAAGATTTTTGGTTCACACAGACAAACAAATGGCTTCCTATAAGGATGGTATGTTATGTTACTTAAAAGTGGTTATTTGTGATTTCATCTCTTGAATATTCTCTCTTTTACTAGTTTCTTTTATGTGTGTGTCTATACGTGCTTACGCTTACATGCTCCCACACCCTCAGACATCAAAATCTGAATGAGATTTCTCTTGACTTCTCTTCCTTGCATCCAAACAATCTTCAGGAAAGATTCATCTTTGCAAGTCCTGGAGAGCCTGGAATACCCCAGAATTGGTCTTGGTCTCACCTGTGGCAGTTGTTGGTGGGCAAGAAACCTCTCTTATATTGAGGGGGAGAAATTTGACCATTCCAGGCACCAAGTACGTGTCTGATATTCTATTCACTTGACCCCCCTTCATATTTTGGGATTTGCTTTCTTAAAAATTGTTCTTTGATTATCATGCAGGATACACTGCACGCATACAAATGGATACAGTATAAAAGAATTTCCAGCATCGGCATGTCAAGAAACTGTATATGATGAGATAAGCTTGGGCAGCTTTAAAATTCATGGTCCATCTAGTGTACTCGGCCGCTGTTTCATTGAGGTAGCATTTTCTTAGCGAACAATCTCTTTCGTAATCTAGCATTAAATTTCAGATTATTGACATGCATTTCTGGGAACAGGTTGAAAATGGCTTCAGAGGTACCAGCTTTCCCGTAATCATAGCAGATAATACCATCTGTCAAGAATTGAGACTTCTTGAGTCTGTAATCAATGAAGGTGCTCTATTGCATGATGGTACTTCATCTGATCACATTCAGAATCCAGTTAGGCCCAGGACGAGGGAAGAAGTCCTCCATTTCTTGGGTGAACTTGGCTGGCTTTTTCAGAGAAAGAACAACTCTTCCTTGTTTGAGAGCCCGGACTATAGACTTAGTCGGTTCAAATTTCTTCTTACATTTTCCGTCGAGCATGACTTTTGTGCTTTGATCAAAACACTCCTGGATATTCTGCTAGAAATAAACTTGGGTCATGAATGGTTAGCAAGGGAGTCTCTGGAAATGCTATCAGAAAGCCACCTCTTGAACAGGGCTGTTAATAGGAGGTGTAGGAGAATGGTTGATTTGCTTATTCACTACTCCATTAGCGACTCTACTGATTCGTCCATGAAGTATATCTTTGTACCCAATATGGCTGGACCTGGTGGTATCACACCTTTACATTTGGCTGCTTCTACGTTGGGTTCAGATGATATGGTTGATGCTTTGACGAGTGATCCACAGGAGGTACTTCTATTTTTCCTCTTAAAAACTCCTATTTGACTTTCAATCTGAGGTTTGAAAATCCCAGGCTTTCAAATATATGAATGTTATAAATATTTTACTTGCACAATTCCATTTTGTTGACGGTTTGAAACTAACTGGAAATGCTTTCTAATGTACTATTGCAGTTTTTTAATTTTTCTGGCCTATGTTCTGTAAAGAGAGAGTTTTGATCCTTCCATTTCGATATTCTATCTGTAGATTGGGTTGCATTGCTGGAATTCTGTTCTCGATGCAAATGGGCTGTCTCCCTATGCATATGCCTTGATGAGGAACAACCACTCCTATAACAAGCTTGTCGCTCAGAAGCTTGCAGATAAAAAGAATTTCCAAGTTTCTGTATCAATTGGAAATGACATTGAGCAAGTCGGCATGGAAGTTGATCATGGTCACAAGACTACCTTCCATATCAACCAAGGACGTAAATCTTGTTCCAAGTGTGCAGCTGCAGCAGGTAGATGCAGAGAAAAGTTTCCAGGTTCACAAGGATTACTTCAGCGTCCATACATTCATTCAATGCTCGCCATTGCTGCTGTATGCGTTTGTGTCTGTCTGTTCTTCAGAGGTGCACCGGATATTGGTTCAGTTGCCCCATTCAAGTGGGAGAACTTAGGTTATGGTCCGTTGTAGTTTTTCTTATGCAAAAAATCTTGTTGACAACGATGGGAACAGAAAAAGTAACCACATTGGAAGGACATCAAACGAGAGAAGATAGGAGAAGAAATATTGGCAGCGAGCGTACCAGTTCACACAGTTATTTCCTTTGAAAATGAAGAGTAATCACTGAAGAAGTTATGTATAAACATCACAATTCAGAATTGTTAAAGAGCTTAGACCTTTGACAAATACCTTGGGATCTATCGGGATCTGGATGCAAAGCTGCTGCTCATACTCAACCTAACTAAGCATAACTTATAGTACGAGATGGACTTGAGGACTCGAAATGATGGAAATTCACGTTTATATTGACATGTTTCAGTTGCAGTGTTTAAGAGGAAGTCGTTTGAAGTTTTTCGTTTTGCTTGAAGTACTTGACTTGGCAAATTACAGTGAATGTTGTACTAAATATGTTTTTATTTTATTACTGTAAAGAATTAGTAGGTAACTAGAAATTGCAATATTTTATAGTTGAATGGACGTATTTTTCAAATCACATCTGCAATAAAAGATATCAGGTTGTCCATTTTAAGCAAGTTTTTCTTTCATGTAGTGGTATGTTTAAATTGCAAGTAAATCCATGCATACCGAGTAATTCTTGTATATTTTATTGTTTCGAAGCATGAGAATCGGATCTGTAACATTTGATCTGGCTTAAAGTCTTAAAACAACACATCAGGAACACAATAATCATAGTATTTGCATTATGAAGTTACACACTTGCATATTTGACACGTTGGATGGGACATGATTAAGGAAACAAATTAAAATTTCTTGTTTACTACTGCATATCGAACAATATCTTAAATATACATAGTATGTAGTATCGAACAATATTTTAAATATAGCAATATCTTAAATATACAGAGTATGTAGTATTAGATAGATCTGCGCAGCTTCGATCAATTATTAACTGTCATAGTATGTAGTATTAGATAGATCTGCGCAGCTTCGATCAATTATTAACTGTTCTTGATCTTCTGATGCGCCTCCCTCTTCCAATGTTCTGTAAAAGGTAGTCTGCTATAGTTTCCCCAAACCCCTCAAAAAGGTCTCCTACGAATTCAATAACCACCTGAGTAGCAACCTGGGCGGTTTTTCCGAACTTGCTCGGCTTTTCTGGGGGAGGGATACCCTGGAGCCCATTAATGAAATTCTTAGCACAAACTGCATGGAGATGGTAATCACAAACCTTGCAACGGTACAATCGACCTGATCTCATCTTCTTGCACTCACCGCATAGAATCCCGGTATCAGTACCTGATGAGGATGTATTCGTTGGTGGTAACAGTTTCAATGTGTGTGGATGCACTGGAAAGTTCCTTTCAGTTGAAAGCATGGCGCAGCAAGGGTGCATCTGGAAACTACAAGCTCTACATCTGAAAATAAACCCTTTGGTTGTTTTGTTACAAACATCACACTTCGGCCATGAAATTCCAGCTTTTCCTGACAGTTAAACTCCATGTTATTGTCAAGATGATCATAGTACTTGCAAAGAAAAGAATAACAAATAGCAGTATTGAGGCTGGCCTTTTATCGTACCTTGTTTTGGTTTAGCATGGAACACGAGTTGGTGTTGGCCGTGGAGGGGATGGTTCTGTAATATTGGAGGCGACGAAGCGCAAAACTCGTGGAGCTGAAAATCACATTGCTGGCATGCAAATCTCTTCCCAGATCCGTACTCCTTGCAGCCAGTGCATGTAAATACTTCAGGCAGATTGACTTTTATCAAGGGGTGTTTTGCGTGTGTGTAATGAGTTATTTCTTCTACAATTACAGGCTGGGGTGAGGTGGGAAATTCTATAATGGAATTCTTGTTATTGCCCATTGAGGCAGAGGATTTCAGCTGGGGATGCATAAGTGTCTCAAACAATGGTGTAATTTGAAAATCAGGGAACATTATTTATGCTGGCTAAAAGTGATCAATTTCATACAGGACAGAGTGGAAACTGTGAAAAGATTTCAAGATTTCAAAGTTAAGAATTCTTGAATGTTAAATCAAGCTTTTTGGTATTCGATATACTTTAAATTCACAGAGTTATTTTGACGTGTTTTATACACTAAATTAGACTAAAATAGTTAATATTATCGACATATTTCATTCCTAAATTACAGACACATAATACGTGTTTTTTTTGAGATGCATGATCGAATATGAATGTACAGTATATTAAATACGTGCCTTGAAAAGGGAAATATGCAAAATCCACCTTCAATTCTAGTAGGAATAAATCTTTTCCAATACAATTTACTTGTTTATCCAACCTTCTGTGTCTTATATAATTTTGTTGTTGGCCAACCAACTATCTACCATTAGAGGGCCACCTGGGGTCATAAAATTTGACAATTTCCAAAAAAAAAAAAAAAGAAAAAGAAAAAGAAAAAAGAAGATGAATCCATTGAAGATCGAAGTGTGCAAGAAAATCTCACCACTTGAAATACTTAACTAAGGATGAAAAGAATCAAAACACTCTAGAAGGGATCTTATTCGATTTAAAGTGGAAAACCAAGAAAAAGGTTGCAGACTCTTAGAGAGTTAAAACTTTCATCAAAGAATTTGTCACTCATTTTCTATGCTATGAGTTGTAATGCAATTTACAAAAGGAAAAAACACGTTTTAGGATTTCTCTTACTATAGTATAATCTCTATAAATAATACTCGAATACTTCTCTAAAAATCCTTACGCAACTCTTCGGTCCCATTAGTACCATAAATTAATAATTTGCTAAAATTACAAATAAAAGCCGCGTTTAACGCACATTGTTTCAAAATATATATTTCATAATTCATTTTCAACCACACATTCTTAATAAAATAATATTTTTCATCATATCAATAACTTTTTCTTACTTTTTAATCACATATTTTCCATCATATCATTGTTTAAAATACATTCATTTCTCAATAATATCAATCAAACACACTCATAATGACTGGTATTTTATTAAAATATGATTTTATCTTTATTTTTTTTCTTGAAATTTAAATCTAGTTGGATCTCATCTCTACTTTTCTTATTGCATCGAAGTTGTGGGATCGAGTTCTAGAATTGCAATAAAAATTATGAAATGTTGTTGATTTGATTGCTTTCTCGTGCATAACTTGCAACTAAGCCATGGTAACTTCGAATTATAAGAAGACTTTGTGTTTATCTATATAAAGATTATTTTTAAACTAAGTACACGAGTCCAATGAATTTATATTTTCGGCAATTTAATGTATATTTAGGGGATTGATTCATATCCAATTGATTAGATACTTAGTGTGTGTTTGAACCACATTATTTTGAAAGAATGTATTCTGAAATAGTAGATTGATAGATAATTTCTGATTGAAAAAGAAGAAAAAGTTATTGATGTGATGGAAAATATTATTAGGGATAGCAACGAGGCGGGGTGGGGGCGGGGTGAGGGCGGGGATGCCTTCCCCGTCCCCCGCCCTGTTAAGAAATTCATTCCCCGTCCCCGTCCCCGCCCCGTTCCCCGTTTTAAGGTGGGGCGGGGCGGGGGTAGCTTTGTTCCCCGTTTATTCCCCGTTCAAAAGTTTTTTTTTTTTTTTTTTTAGTTTTTGATAATTTATTTTTATTGTCCATATTCATTATATTTAAACAAATAATTTTAGTTGCTATTTTCTATTAGAACTAACGAAAATGTTCATTTAAAATATTGAATTCTTAAAAAAAAAAAAAAAAAATTTTTTTTAACGGGGCGGCGGGGACCCCGTTACCCGTCCCCGCCTCGGGGAATAATTCCCCGCCCCGTTACCCGTTTAAGCGGGTTTTCCTCTTCCCGTTCGGGGCGGGTCCCCGCGGGTATCGAGTTTGTCGGGTTTTTTTGCCATCCCTAGATATTATTTTATTGAAGAATGTGTGGTTGAAAATTAATAGAAGAATGAAAATGAAAATTTTAATGTGTACCAAACAGGGTAATATACAATGAACTTTAGTTGATTAAATGTATGATTTTCGACTTGTAAATACACTTAATAATTAATAAGCTATTAGTTTATCGATTAATCAACAAAATTATATGTTTCTAAAGTATTAATTTATGGGAAAATTATCTTAATCCCTACTTTTTTAAGTTTTCATTTCATTAATGAGGTAGTAATTTTTTTCTTTCAAAAATCCGGTTTATCACATTACAGCACATCCCCACGGGGGCATTCCACCCCACCCTTGCGTAATAATTTCAGAGAGAGAAAGAAAATAAAACTAAACCCTAATTAGAAATTAGCCATTAATCTCTTTGCACTTTTTGGCGCGCTCGCGCGCACACAATCTCTCTCTCTGCTAGGCCAAACACTCGCCCACTCATTTCCCATCTAAAATCTACACTTCCCTCGTTGAAATTCGTTCTAGATATTTCCATTTTTACAACTCTATTGATTTTTTCATCTATTTTTCAGCATTTATTATAGGGTGAACGGTGAAAATTTGTGCTGATATCTCCTGTGACGAATGATGGAGTGAGGCAGTAATTTGAAGCCTAATCTGAGCACAGTCAAAGAGGAGGAGGTAGCAGAAGCGTTGGGGTTTCTGTTGAGGAAGAGTGGTGGAGGCGGGTGCCATTTCCTATGGACAAGATGTTGCAGTCGAAGTCTTGTGGGTTTGTTATCATTGATGCGTTAGAGTCGGATCTATCAATTATTTAGTGTTCGAGATGGTCACTAGGTAAGAAATAAGTTGGTACCCAGTCTTCAATTTCATAGGTTGGAGCCAGGGGCGGACGCAGAAGTTTAACGTTGGGGGCACAATCGAACTTGTAAAGAAGTTGATAGAAATTTTACAATAAAAAATTTACGTCCAAAAAAATCATATTCCATATAATTTTACATCCAAAAATTTACATGAGATATGACTTTTTCGGATGTAAAATTTCAAAATTTTTTGAAAATTTCCTAATAAAAAGATGATAATTATATTGAAAAATTTATATCGCAAAAATAATAAATGTTAATGAAATAATAATTTTTTTTAAATGCGAGTTAGACGTCTTTTTAAATGTTCACGTTTAACGTATTAACTATTTTCGATATATGTTTGAATTATTCGATATGTCCATGATGTAACTCTTGAAATAATGTTCGAAATGATACATACAATTTATAGATTCGATTAGTGTACGATTGTCGGAGAATTTTTAAATTTTGTATATTTTGAAATTCAAATTTATTTTTATTTTATTCCTGTTTGGTGGAGATTAAAATCAAATTTTTAGTAAATTTTGGTACAAATTAAATAGTTATGAATTTCATAAAAATATGTTATTAAAGTTAATTGTTAACTGTAATTTAGATTAAAATTTAAATTTCAATCGATAACAAACGTGATTTAAAAAAAAAAAAATAGAATCACAAAAGTTGAGGGCCTAGGACCCCCCTTGGGTCCGCCCATGGTTAGAACGAAGGCGATGTGACTTTGGTGTCAGTAGCGGATGTGCTGGTAGGGTAGGCTAGCAACGACATATAGGTACAAATTTGGTGGTGGTAGTGAGGTGTCAGCTACGTTTGGGTGGTATTGATTGCGGTGGAGTAGTGGTAGATTGGAGTGGGGGTGATATGTTGAGCAATTGCGATCAATTATTTAAGTAATCGTAATGAATAAAATGGATCAATTGGGGGCTGCTCTATCAATCTTCTTTCTATCGGCCTTCTCTCTCTTTAAATACCACAATTCGACATTCTTTCCATCCTTAAATACGAAACTTAGATAGAATTAATTCGGGATCACTGCACACAATCTGGCGGAATCAACCCAAAGCTATGCGTCACCGACAATCACGAATAATACAAGCTTGATTACAAAGAATCACAGTTAACACATAAAAGGTCACAAATAGTTACAATTAACAAAAAATTGGTCAAAGTAAAGTTAATTGTGACACATTGTATTTCATTATGACCAATTTTGTGTTAATTGTTGCCGATTATGACTCGTTGTGACCAATTCTGTGTTAATTGTGAATGGTTGTGACTTGATCACATACCGTCACAATTAAGATTGACTTGTGACCAATTCTGTGTTAATTGGGGGTGATTTTCAGATTTGAATTTCTGAAAATTTTTGGTAGGGTCACACTGAATACAAATTTGGTCATAATTAGTCACGAATGACACGTTAGTGATTTGATATTTTTAATTTTTGAAAATTTTTGCAAGGTGGGGAGGGGGGTAGGTGGATCAATGGATTGGGGGGGGGGGTGTGATTTTCAATTTTTAATTTCTGAAATTTTTTTGGAAGGTAAGGTAAGGAGGGGTGGGGTGGGGTGATTTTCAGATTTGAATTTCTGAAAATTTTTGGTGGGGTGGGTAGGGTAGGGGTGGCCGTGTGGGGGGTGAGGTAGGGATAATTAATTATCCGTGGGGTGATGTGATTTTCATATTTGAATTTTTGAAAATTTTTTGTGGTGTGGGGGTGGATGTGGCCTTGTGTGGGATGAGGTAGAGATAATTAATTATCTGTGGGGTGTTGTGATTTTCAGATTTGAATTTCTGAAAAAAAAATTTATGGGGTGGGGTGGGGATAATCAATTATATATTATATATATTTAATTGAAATTAATACTTGAATTTTGAAATAATTTAACAAGTTTGTTAAGTTTTGAAATGTGATTTTAATATGTGAGTGGATGAGTGTTTGGCCTAGCAAAAAGGGAGGAGAGAGAGAGAAAGAGAGTCTCTCAAAAAGTGCAAAGAAATTAGGACTTCGCTATGGATACATAAATTTTCACATAATGATTCACATAATTACATATTCAACCTTTAATTCAAATCTCACACTTTCACATCAACCACCGAATGATTGCCACATCACATTATGTACCCCTATATGTACATAAATTATGTACAAGAAGAATTATCCAAGAAATTAATGGCTAATTTCTAATTAGGGTTTAGTTTTATTTTCTTTCTCTCTCTGAAAATATTACGCAAGGGTGGGGTGGAATGTCCGGTGGGATGTGGCTGTAATGTGAGTGGATGAGTATTTGGCCTAGCAAAAAGAGAGAGAGAGAGGGAGAGTGTGTGTGTGTGTGTGTCAAAAAGTGCAAAGGAATTAATGGCTAATTTCTAATTAGGGTTTAGTTTTCTCTCTCTCTCTCTCTCTCTCTCTCTAATCATTACGCAAGGGTGGGGTGGAATGTGCTATAATGTGATAAACCGGATTTTTGAAAGAAAAAAATTACTACCTCATTAATGAAATTAAAACTTAAAAAGTATGGATTAAGGTAATTTTCCCGGACTATTTTGTGCGTTTAAATGTTTTTTTGGGTAGAAAATGAATGAACCAAATTTACTTGTATATACTTTTTAATCTACTAATATACGATTTTTATCCTTCTGGTATTTCAATAATTGCTCAACACTCTATATTCACTCATTTATTAAATTGATTTCCATTTTGTGCAACAATTTTGGAGTTAACACTATGCTATGAAAGTAGTGATGTCAATGGGTCGAGCCGAGCCGAGCCGACTCAGCCCATACTCGCAGGAGCACGAGCCGAGCTCGTGGCTCGTTTCCAAAATGAGCAGCTCGGCTCGCCGACTCGTCTAATTTTGACTTTTTTTTAGTGAAACGTTACTATAACTAAATCTTAAATTCAAAATTAAAAAAAAAAAAAAAAAAAAAAAAAAAATAAATATATATATATATATATATATATATATTTATATATTTATATATATATCTGCACCTTTTTTATTTTTTTTGAAATATACATTTTTCAAAATATTTATTCGAGCTCGTCAAAACAATTATAATTTTTAAAATAGTAAATATACATTTTCTAAAATATTTTTATTTAAAAAAAAAAAGATAAACCCTCCTCCTTTATTCGGACTTGGGACCGGCTACTTTAGTTTTGAATAGGCGGAGTTAAAATTGTATACGAATAACTTGTTACATGTGCAATTTTTTTAAAAATTATAAATGTATGAAAATAAAATTTTGTAATGAATATAGTGAAATTAAATATCACTTACTCGATTACATGCAATTTCGACATATTTATGTTGAATTCGATAATTAGCGCCTTCCCGTCCTTCACGCACATTAACGCTTCCAAAATATTTTCTTTTAGTCGACTTCGAATCTCAGAGAGAACACTCTTCCCTACACTAAAAGCAGACTCAGAAGCTACAGTGCTAGCCGGAGGTGTTAATAGATCTTTTGCAATTGCAGAAACTATTGGTCATCGACGTTCGTTCATTCGCCAGAATTCAATGACATGTTCTGAACTTTTCTTAACTGATTTGTTATTAGGCATAGTATAACAAAAGTAATCAATTAATTCAGATGACAACGCATTTGGACTAGTACTCGAAATTTGAGTATATGCAGTGGAAGACAAACTACTACTATTAGAGGAACCATATGCATATACAATTGAATTATATCTAATTGAGTCTATATTTTCTAATAAATTAATTATTTCAGTATCGTCATCGTTTATATTAGTGGGAGGAGGAGTAAGTACACGAGTAGTTTGTGTACCTATTCGTGAAACATATAATTTATACATTTCAGTTAACATTTGTTCCAAATTCCTATAAGTAATAGGCATATTAAAAGTTAAAGCATTTAAAATTTGGTCAATTATAAATTTAGTACCCGATAAATTATATTGGGGGTCCATGACGCATGTTAAAGAAAATAACATAGGTAATTCTTCCCAATATTTTCTAAATTTTAATTCCATGACATATATAACCGCATGAAAATCAGGGTCATTTTGATATCTCTTAAAAGCCCATAAGTTATATAAAGATATTCAAGAACCATACAACTAATGTGATAATAAACACCATACAATATATTTGTAGACATATAAAAACTTGCCAAAAATTTTTTAATTTTAAAAACTGTAGTCTATTCGGATTCATTTAAGATTTATCGTCTTCGTCTCTAATATGTTTACTGTTATAAAATTCAGTGATAAACGTTTCAAAACCTTCACAGGATTTTAATAATAAGTAAGTTGAATTCTATCTATAACCTACGTCAGTAATAAAAGTTTTTGTATACTCGTTTCCAGCTTGTTCACAAAAATTTTCAAATGCTTGTTTTCTACTAGGTGTAATCGTGATATACATAAGTGCATTCCTAATTCGACTAATTTCGTCATTCACATGTTTTAAACCGTCTTGTACAATTAAATTAAAATATGGCACACACATCGAGTATAAAATAAATAATCACCAAAATCGGGTTGAAGTACTCTATGCAATTTATCGATAACAACTTTATTTACGGAAGCAATGTCAAATGTAAAAGAACGAATTTTACTCTCGCATTTATATTCTCTAATTATTAACATAATAGCATTAAATATAGTTTGAGCATTATGAGGATACTCAACAATTTTAAAAGTAATAATTTTTTATGCATAACCCAAAGTGGGTCTATATAGTGTGCGGCTGCAGCTATATAACCTCTCTTATTAATTCATTCCCACAAATTCGAAGTTAAAGATATTACACCCCCATATTTTTCTAAATCCGCAATCAATAATTTCTTTACATTAAGAAAATATTCAATTGTATTAGAACGAAGAGAATTTCGACTTACTCCAATGTACCTCGATTGAAGATATTGTTTGACGTAACTTACGAAATGTTGGTTGTCCACTATTGTTAGTGGCAGCTTCGTCGCGGCAACGAACTTCACCGTTCCCGTTCGAGCTTCCTCCTCCGAATACATCCACGTAGAAAGTGGCATAGTAGTAGCACCGATGCTACTAGTACCAAACTGTAATTGCGTTTGACCATATTCAAGAAGCCCATATTTGGCTGCACATGTTTTGTAGTGACGATTGAGGTGAGTGGTTCCAATACCTTTTTGCCATGCCAGTCGTTGTCGACAGTATTTACATGCTACTTTGGTTTCTGGAAGTCTATCGATCACACAACCAGTGTTAACCAATTTGAAATGATTCCAACATTTTGCCTGCTTCTTCCCCTTTATCATCCCTCTTGCATCGGGAATATTTAAAGCAGATTTTTCATCTTGTTCCAAATCAATTGGAACATTAGGATCAACATTAACGTCATTCAAATCAATTGGATCGGGATGACTACTTTCACAAACGTTAAAATCTTTAATGTTTTCTGGAATTGGTAATTCATTGGGACCGGCAAATTCATTCCCAAATTGATTTTGGGTAGGTGTTTCCGCCTTCCATGCCAAACAAGTTTTCAACAAATGCTCGTGGATCCATTTGTGAATTGTAGAAATTGAATGTTGAAATAAAATGTAGACATGTAGAATTGAGAAGTGAATGAAGATTATACACTAGTGTATAAAATGGGTTGTAAAATTAAGATAATAATGTAAAAAATGTAGAAGAGAATTATAGAATAAATAAATGATATTGTTGATAATGATTTATAAATTGTAGAGAGTAGAGAATGAAAGTTTGGTGAGAAAAAAATATTGTAATGAGTTGAGTATTTATAGGAGAAGAAAAGTAGATTTTTTTTTTAATGGGTGACCGTGTCAAACAATAAAATATCCCCTCCCTTTTACACTGAAAAATTCGTCAAAGTAAATAAAAATGGCCCGACTTTGTTTAAGTAGAGCAAGTAATTTGACAAATTTTAGAAGTGTTTAGTGAAAGAATGTTAGAGTCGAGACCAAGATCTAGTCAAATGGTAGGAGCAGAGTTTTTTTTAGATAACTTATGTAACAGCCTTTTTAGCTCAATCCCCTGTGCCTAGAGTGTGTAATTCTTAAAATCAGAGCTAGTCTCATATATTAGATACCTTAACAGAATGCTTTAAAATTTGCTCTAATGCAAGTAAAAATGTTAATATATGTTATGCTGTACGAAAAACAGACGATAAAATTTAGGTTGATCAACATCGTCATTGTCGAATCAATGATGATGGGAAAAAAGGGGACGAATTGGGGATTGGGACAGAGTCACTGAGGTCCTATAACTCAATGTTTCCATTTGTGAAATCAATTAGTCGAAAAAATTGAGATAGTACTATTTGTCATCTCACATTTTAGATCTGATTGCAAAGAATTTTTTTACAAAATCATTACATGTTCGGTAGTTGTAGTGCTTGTCTAGACAATTTAGTTTTATGTTCATCGGCAGTTCGACGTGCTACACATTACATGAGAATCGGCTTACGAACTGCTATATACTACACAATAAAACTGATTTTTCATACATGAACATAAACTACACACATCTTAAATTGAACGTAAACATATTTTTCCAAAAATCCTAAAACTATATATGACCATAAAATTGTTTACATTCCGAAAACAATACATGGCATTCAGTCCAAACAGTTGATATGTAGATCTCGACAGTTTTTCTCTTTCTCGACAGTGCGACCTGCTACACATTACGTAAAAAATCTAAAAATATCTGCCTATGAAATGCTGTCTACTATAAAATAAAACAGTATTTTCACAGATTAACATGAACTACATGTTGAGAAATTATTTAATTTTCCGTGATGGGCCGACATATGTAATTGACTGTGTATAAATACTATCTTAAAGTTAAGCTCAAAATTAAAGTGATCTAATAAAGAATTAAGTAATTGGGCTTTAAGCATCTAATTAAAGTGTGGACCGGACTATATGTGTAGAGACTGGATCCATTAGGGTTTGTATTTGACGATGTGTCGAATATATATGGAACTATATAAAAGGTTATGATCCCCAATTTATGTGTGATTTTCTTATTCTTTGTGGCATCCCATCAACACAAGAATACAAGATAAGGCATATGAAGAGAAAGATCCATAAAATCCACAATCAGGAATTAAGATGGAGATTTGAAGCAACCAAACTGAAGATTTACAGATTCAGATTTAAAATTCATTATTCAAGTCAGAAATTAATTGATTAAGGTATGTTCCACGTTAATTCAATTTTTTGATGATTTGACATGAAGATGTTGGCAAGATCATAAAATTCTAGTTTCAATAAAGTTCTAGCACTACACATATCTGAAAATGGACATAAGTGTTTTCCCATACATATAAAAACTAGACATGAACGTAAAAACCTTAAAAATATGACAAATTTCAAGTTAAAAAAAGGGTTCACATTGATTTACCATTCAAAAAAAGTCCTATTGCTTACTGTTATTTACTCTCCTCCGTCCACTCCTAGCGTAGCGAGTCCAGTTTGACACTGATGATACTCGAATGTGCGTTGAGCGTCGCTTCTTCGTCCCCACCCCTTCTTCAATTCCAACTGCATCCTTGACATTTGAGGGGCCCTCATGGTCAGCCTGACACTGGAAGACGACACGGACAGCCACTTCGGGCATTCCTTCAACGGCACTAATCCGATCCCTCCTCCCTTCTTTAATAGAATTCTCATTCCTCCTACCGTTTCAGCCCTCCGACAAATCTTCAAAACCATAAGACAGATAATTAAAAATAACGATACGCAGTCACAGTTACAAGCATCCCATTCATCCTATTAGATACGAGTGAATATGGCCTTTATCTTATTTCTTTACAGTTTACGAATTAGATATGAGCTTCAGAGGGTCATTAATTCCAAACATTTAAATAAAAATGAAAATCCTTAAAGAATCTTAAAGGTCATTTTTAGACAATATTCTGTCCACATTCAAATAGATATGCATGTAGAAATTTTCCATTTCTACTTAAGGAAAACCGTGTGGGGCCTAAACTTTCATTAATAAATGATCTGCACTTCCAATAATAAGTCTGGCCAATTTGGAAGTTGCTGTAAATAGTTCATAATTTCTGCAATTATGAGAAAGAATCGATGACGGACCGAGTCTATAAAAGAAGAAAAATGCTATTCATCCCCAATCTATGTGGATGTAAATGATTGGTTAAATGATAGGTGAAATTAAATGACTTATTTAATTTCACCTATTATTTAATGCCACATAGACTGGGGATACATCCCCAGTGGGGATGAATAGCATTTCTCATAAAAGAAATAATATTTGGGTCCCTAATGCCATTCCGTCTACTTGTTTATACTACACCATCATTCAGAGGCTGGAATGAGGCATTAGAAGCTCTCAAACTCGTAGAACAACAGCTACGTTTTCGGTTTCGAAAAGCTTTCATGTCGACAATGGCTAGAGGTAATTCGATAGTCCAAACTTCCATATTTGATTGTGTTTACTGCCTTGATTTTTAAGAATTTTGTTTTAAGTGGTTTTTTTTTTTTGGCTTAGAAATCTTTAGGAATTTGAGTTCTAGAAATTCTGCAATTCAGACCTTCCAATTTAATGGTTGGCACCGTGAGAAATAATTGGGTTTTATAGTTGTAACATAAACTGGATGAAAAGACCCGGCTGGATGTTAGGGATGACTGACTTATATGGGCCAAATATTTGGACACTGAACTTGGATGGAAATTTTGGATTTTTTTTTTTTTTGGGCTCAAATCACATTTCCAGACTATCAAAATAAATAAATGGAATAATTATCATTTCTTATGAATATTTTTTATATATTCCGTGGATGATGAACTCGAACGTAATTACATTGTAGCAATAAGTTCATTGTCTAGGCTTTACATTTTCTAAATTTGCACAAATAATCCAAAGTTTTTGTAGAAAACATTACGTCATTATGTGGTAAAATTATGCTATTTTACATGTATAATTGATTATTATGATTATAAATTTTTTTATAATTTATTTTAGTGCATAATTTCTAAAAATGTTTATATTTATTTATGCTGCCTATTGATTTATGCAATTTATATGAGTAAATTTTAGAATAAACTAAATGTTTAGTGATTTATATACTTTTAAGTAATTAGAAACTATCCACACCATCTTTCATTACGCAAACGATATATATTAAGTTGTTTAGGATCAAATATAGGAAAATGACATTTATTGTAATTGATCATATTTTATATAATAAATTTTATTCCACAGGAAATTTTATTATGTTTGTATGATTAATTAGGGTAAAATATCAAATTATAGCTCTTAATTTACCCACATGAATTAAGAAAAGGAACATAATTTGATAGTCATATCGTAAAGTTAGGTGAATTTTATTGAATTAAAACTTTAGTCCACAAACAAGTCCTATGTCATTGAATTCATAATTTTTGAAACATTTGAATTAAAACTTTAGTCCACAAACAAGTTCTATGTCATTAAATTCATAATTTTTGAAACATGATTTACATTGATAAAATATGATACTTGTTTTATTGGTCTCAAATTTATGTCATGTAAGCATGTATATTTAAATTTATGCAATCATGCAACCTGCAAATTTTTTTGATAGCAAGTGTGATATTCCTGAACTGAAGGGGGGCAACTATAAGGTATGGAAGGAATTGTATTTTGTCTGATGGTATTTTCTCAATTAATTTACAACATAGTACTGCTAATAATGTTAAGCATATTCACACTGTAATCAATGTTGTATTATGAATGAAAATTCCTCTATATTATGGCATTAGAGATTGTGACATATCTCCATACATAGAATTAAGAGATTAGCACATGACGAAATACTTAGAACTTTGGATTTTGCTGATTTTGAATCTTATGTGGACTGCATTAAGGGAAAATAGACCAACAAGTCAAAGAAAGGTGACAAGAGGAGTATAGACATCTTGGAGATCATACATTCAGATATCTATTGTCTAGACTTGGAAGCTCATGGTCCAAAATACTTTATCTCCTTTATAGATGATTATTCACGATATAGGTATCTTTACTTGTTCATAAAAAGAGCGAAGCATTGGATGATTTTAAGTTTTTAAGGCAGAAGTAGAGAAGCAATGCGATAAGCAAATAAAGATCTAAGAACAGGTAGAGATGGAGAATATTATTGTAGATACACTAAGGATGGACAAGCACTTTGTTTGCAAAGTTTTTTGAAGAGAATGAGATAGTTGCCAAATACAGTATGCCTGGTTCTTAGGAATAAAATGGTGTGTTAGAAAGAAGAAATCGAGCATCATTGACATGGTGTAGAGTATGTTTAGTAGCTCCAAGTTTCCTAAATCCTTGTGGATTGAAACTCTTAAAACGGCTGTGTATATATTGAACCGAGTTCCAACTGAGGTTGTTTCAAAGACGCCTTTTGAACTATGGAAAAGATGGAAACCAAGTTTGTGACATATGCACGTTTGGGAATGCCCGTCTGAAGTAAGATTTTATAATCCACAAGAGAAAAAAAGGAACAATGACTATTAGTGGGTATTTCATTGGATATGTCGAAAGGTATAAGGGTTATAAATTTTACTGTCCATCTCACAATACTAGGATTGTAGAATCAAGAAATGTATGTTTCTTGAAAGTGACTTAATCAATGGGAATAATCAATTTTTGAACAATCTCTGGAAGAGATCAAACTTCTACATCAAGTGAAAGGTTAGTTATTGTCCACAACACTCCTCAAGTTTAAACGGGTGTTGTACAACTGGTCGATGAAGTTCCACAACCTGTTGATGATAATTCTGTAGATCAAGTTATTTAAGAAATGCCCTCAAAAAAATGTTGAATCAACATTAAGAAGATCTACAAGAGAAAGAAGATCAACAATTTTAGATGACTATGTCGTGTATCTAGAAGAATTGGACAATAGTTTTGGAGCAAAAAAATAATCCTGAAAAGTTTTCACAAGCCATGGATTGCAAAGAATCCAATTTATAGTATAATGTCATGAAAGATGAAATGAATTCTATGGCTTCCAACGAGGAGGCTGTTACTCGAGCAAAAGGCGAGAGACGCAAGGGCGACAAGCTAGCGATAGCAAAAGCTGCGACCTTGGCAAATGTTGCTTAGTTTGGGGTGCGAAACTTCACTCACAACATTTCCTCTTCTATAAATTAGACCATTGAGACGTCCATTTGTTCATTCCAATAATATGCAATCATAACATAACATTAAATTCATCTTTTCATAGCCTAAATCCTGTATAAAAACTTATTTTTTCCATTTTCATTTGAAGGAGTACAAAAACCAATTTTTCGGTTCGTTGTTCTTGTGTTTTAAAGTGCTACTAACACAAGAAGTTTGTCATTGTATCTTGGGAGTCGATTGCAATTATCAGTGGGCACCGTTGCGGGGCAAATTCGACTTAAGGATAAACAGTTCAACTCTAACCTCGATTTTGCACACATTCTTTTGGTGTTGCTTTGACATTATTTTTCTTTGGTATTTTCGCTTATATCCTTACCGTTACTCTATTCAATTTTTGGTAAGGTTAGTAAGTTGATTTTCTGGTTTAAAGTCATAACTCAAATCCATTAAACGATACAATGTTATATTGATAGCTATGAATAATTCTAAACAAAGATTAATGTGTGAAAAATACAATTCATAATTTATATATAACAAGCTATTAGGTTCTCTTTCGCGCGGGTAGTCGCTAACAATTAAAAAGAAATTCAGACGATTGTGTAAGAGACAAATTTCTTGAGAGAGTCACAAAAATGGGTGTTTTATTGATGAGAGTTATAATTGGAACTAAATAGAATGCCTCTAAGGGGCGCAAGCATACGAGTATTGAAAAAAGACTAATTAAAGTTAATTTAAGAAATTAAAATTACATATTCTCTGTTTAAGAGTGTTTGATTCGGAGTCTTTTCCTCTATATCTATTCTTTCCTTTTATACTCCCATGACGACTTCTGCGTGACAAACCGCTTGGAAACTGCTACCCATTTTCTTTATGGTGCCTAATTTGTCGTGGAACTGCCATATATAATTGTTGCCATTACTTTTCGTTGTTCAACTACTTTCAAAGAGGTTTCTTAAATCATGGAATGTGAAAATTAGCTAGATAACTGTCTCAGTAACTGCTATTCCGGATGACCACAATATTTCACATATTAGGATTCTAGGCGACTCGAAGGCCTGAGCGAAAACGAGGCTGTTGCGCTGAGCGACAGTGAGGCACTCCATTCGTCCAAATTTTGGGCGTCATGTGGGCTTGGACGATGATATTACTGTGTTCGTGGGCCCCTTCTGCACTTACCAACAACATCATTTGAGCCTTTGTCTTGGGCCTCCAATTGAACTTCACTCTTTGGGCTATTCAATTTGGTCTGTATTTTTAGTGTGACAATCTGTCCACATTACAAATTTTTACCCATCGATGGGTATTTTAATCATTTCACTTATTATTATTATTATAACGAATCTTGAAAATGACAGAGTGAAGAACATTAGCGTATGTTTGGCAAGTATTTTGCTGAAAATTAAATTATTGTTTATCCATGTATTTCGTAGAATCCACAAGTAATAATCACTTAAAATTAGCTTATTTCAATCTATTTATAAACAAGCTTTTAGAGGGAACGCCTCTATATTTTATTAGATACCCTAACAAAATTCTTCAAAATTTGCTCTAATGCAAGTACAAGTGTTAACAGTTAATATGTGATAGAAGTTAGGGATTCTCACAAGTTCATATACTACAAAATTAGATCAGACTGCAAAAACAATGCTCAGCTTGAAGTCCTCCAAATTAAGCATTTGTTAGGGAAATATTTTTAGGAATTTTTTAGGAGGAATAGAAGTGGTAATGTGTAGATACTAATGGATGGCAATTTTAAATGGGTGGTTGAAATTAAAGTTTGATTGTATAATATAAGCAACTTATAATTTACAGTACAATGCAAGACACACACGAGACTTATACGTGTTTAAGGACTCGTTTGACCTGACGTTTGGGGATCAAAAATTAATTTTGAATCCATTTGTTTATAAAAGTATTTGTTCTAGTTAGAAGAGCTTTAGAGGAAGATGATCAACATGACTTTTTCTAAAAGCTCTTTTGAAAGAGAGAACTCTTTAAAAATTAGTTTTTAAACATTAATTAAAGTAGATTCATCATAAAACTATTCTACTAGTGGAAACAAAGTAGAAGACATATCAAATGTACCCCTTAAAAATCGATTGTCGTAGGATTAATTCGAGTTTGGATGAATTTTGATGAAAAGAAGTGAAAATCGGCCAAAGAATGGTGAAAAAGGGAATCGTTTCATTTTTCTTCTAAAATTCTTTTTGGAAATCAATTGGAACACGAATTTTGACCTAAATCTTGTCCTATAAATACCAACCTTCATTCAACAATTAAAGGGAAGCTCTCATAACATACAATCCACAAGTTCTTAAAAAGCAGGGAGCCAAATATCAATTTTTTGGAGAGGAATCAAGATGCAAGATACAAGGAATCCAAATGTTGAAGATATTTTCTTAGTTTTCCGTTCGAGAAGAAGGGGTACAATTGGAGATTGATCAAGGAGGCTTGAAGATATCAAGAATTTGAATGATCACAAGGGCTTACACCTGTGGAATTGGCTTCACATTAAAGAAACTCAAAGTAGTCGTGTATTTCTTGTTTTTGGCTGAAGTTAGAAAATATAAACTAAAGTCATTTTTGCCATTTGCTACAACAATTGCAGTCTATGAGCCTTAATCAACAGAGCAGCATGTGATTTTGTAGGAAGATTAACATATAGAAAAATATTTAACACAGCTACATTTGTAATGTATCATCAAATTATCTCATTTCATATGTATAACATATCCTATGAATGCTCAATCCCAGACATGCATCCAACAAAGCAACCATTATGAAAGAATTTGAGACCTCGTTTCTAAAAGCTTGGCCAATCTGTACAGCTGCAAAAGGAAGCATTTTCCCACTGTAGCAGTACAATTCCTTGAAGTTCATAAAAATACTTTGAGCTATCTCAGGGCTCATGTACCTATAGTCAATTAGCCATCAAAAATCAACTTACAAAAAGATTTATATTAAAAAAATCATTAAATTAGTGCAATGATAACAATTTGTATAATCCGAAGTATAAATATACATTCTTACCTAGGGCTCAAACCAGATGGACATATTGATGCCTGAAACATGAGATTGCAAGGGTAGGGGTCAGAGAGGCTTCGTAGTATCTGGAGCTGAAAGGTCTTCAGCAGAGAGGTCAACCGACACGGCAAGCTAATGCCTCAATTCCACACTTAGATTGGATCTTTATCAAGCTTGTCTTTGCAATAATCCTTTAGCACATGATTGTACGAACCGTATGCAGTAAAAAAAAAATCAAAATCTCAATTAAAGAAAAAAATTAATTCGTTTAATTAGTGAAGTACAGAAATGATAGAATATGCACAATGAAGATGCAAATTTTGTAGCTATAAATTTTTTAACGCAATGGATCAAAGAATAAGCCGCTTCAACTAAGGAAAAAAAGTCGGAATATTAAATCAAAGAAAACAAAACCGCCATAACTTGGAGAAATATTAAAAAATATATGTATAATTAACGATGACAACAACAATAATGAAAGTTAAAATCACATTCACAATCAATACATAAATAACCAAAAAAAAAATCCAGATTTAGCAAACAGGAAAAAGGCGAAAAATGGTGCAACAAATAAACTCACCTTGGTTTATCAGAAGAGGTTTTTCTCGTTCTTCCTCTAGCAAACAAATGTTCGCACAGTATAGCTACATCCTCATCCCTAAAGCCACCCAAAATATTGGAGTAATAGAGCTTGGAGCTCTAAACATCACCAGACCCAACACGTTGATCCAGACCCGAAATATCGAGAACTGGAATGGATGATCCATGCTGCGAGCCGGAGAAAATCTCAGTGTAGTCCTGAACTCCAAGCTTCGTTCCCACCAATCCCAATTCTCTGCCGCCCTTCGACAAAAGAAGGGTTTTTCGAGGAGAATACATTTGCTGTGGAGGTGGACTTCATATCAGACACAATGCAGAAGATAAGAATCCCATGCTAACTATTGTAAGTTCCAAAGCCTCCAATTTACAATCAATCAACTATAGACCTTCTCTGACCTCGTACATTATTTCTCAGTGAACAGATTTTAGCACTGACTTGACCATTTGATTTGTAATACACAAAAGATGTTTGATTGCCCCATCAAAAATCACCGAAGAAATGCAGGCGTGAATGAATCAAGCGAATAAAGCTGTTGGAATTTTTGTATTGGAAATTGGTTGTGACCAATTGAAATGATTTAAGTGGAAATTCCTTATTTGGTGAATGAGAAATTAAACCAAACTTAAATCACTTAATACTTGAATTTATTGGAATTGTGTAGAATATTGTGGAATATTCTAGAGAATGTAGATGAAAAGATGTGTCTTTTCATATGGATCATGACTCTTGGAGAGCATGACTTTTGATATGAGTAACTTCCAATAATTATGATTATTCAAGAGATGTGTCTCTTGGTATGGATATTCCAACTACTATATATATGGATTCTCTATGTGTTTGGATTAACTACACAAAAAACAATTCAATTGATAGTTTCATATCATTTCATGTTTTGCTTTAGTTTTGCATAAAACAGTTTATAGAAGTGATTATTTCTTACATCAAAATCATGGTTATGGTAGAGAGGGAACTCCGTTCGAGTTCGTTGGTCTAAGTCATTTGGAGTGCTCCTATGGCTTGACGTGGTCGTTGTATCTTGGGAGATGATTGCCGAGAAACCGTTAGCACCGATGCGGGGCAAATTCATTTTAAGGAAAAAGTGTCAAACACTTGCCTCGACCGATCGCATCACTTGCATTTCATCTTTCTCATTTCTGATTTTATTTATGCTTGATTTCAGAATATAGTTAATTTATTTATGTGTTTTATTGAAGGATTTGAATTGAAGAACAACATGCGTTCACTCATATTGGGAAGTGAAGAATTCATATTATTATATTCGAAGTCGGTAAATCGCTATTTTATCTTGTCAAATCAGATTTCGGTAAATCGAATGATGTTTCGATTTCACGCATATTAACGGCATGCTCTTGATTAATATAATATGCACATTATCGGTGTAATATCTCCTACAATCTTAAGATGAATTTTGGGTTTAATTGTGCATGTTAGATAGACAACTTACGTGGATTTTGTAGCATATAAAATATGTTTTATATATATGCGTGACTTCGGTTTTGAAAGTGGGAAATCTATGTTTCAAATTCATTCTATTGAATTTACTGTTGAAAGTTACCATAATCATGATTATGGACATTAATCTAAGTGGTGTGAATTACATTTTAATGGCATTGGTGGCTACAGAATGTTGACATAATTAATGTATATGTTGCTGTAATAATTATGTCCTGTTCAACGGAATTATGAAAAAAAAAAGGGGGAAATATGCCTAGACTATTTCCAAAGGACATGACTGTCGGTTAACATGCATGAAGGGGTTCTTCATTATTTTAACCGTTGTCTCCATTATAATTCTGCCCATGTGTTATTGCTATGTGCTTATTAATGTACCAATTGTATTTAGTATTTGCATGCTTGGAACAAATGCATAAAGTGAAATGGTGCATGATTTTGGCCTAAAAGACAATCGTTTAGTGTTTAATTGTCAGAAATGTGTATTGCTCTGCCAAATTTGTAAACATTGGCCGTTAACCTCTTCAATCCGAATTTTCTATTTGTATTCGGTGTGCATTTTATATTCTAGAATATGTTCTCTAAAATTAAGGACATTGGTTCTATATCCGGGTTGAATTTATGAAGAATTAAACTGTCAGAATACTTGTTATGAATTTGAGTGTGATACAAATTTTGGCTGGGTGTAGACGTGCAGTATATAATATGGAATCCATGCACGTTAGTTTGGATGCATTGGTTCCTTTGCATCATTTGGAGATATATTTGGATCTTGTTGAAATCAGACAACGAAAGAAAAAAAAATGCCAATTATTTGTTTTCATTAAAATTGATGATGATCAATAATTTATATGTATGGAGGATATCTATGTTCCTTGGGTGGAGAATATTTAATATATATTACTCGCACTTGCTCACTTGAGGATGCATGCTTTCATGTTGGAATTTGTACTAACTTTGGTTGTTGATGATAGCCTCAAATAATTTGATGAAATTAATTGAGTTGACTTATGCAAATCATGGTTGCATTCTAGCGTGATTATATATGATCTTGTCACAATGGGTATTAAGCTGCCTAATCACGTGGTGGAAAAATTTATGGAATAATCTAGGATCATATCATATGAGAAATCAAGATTCTTGAAAATGATTATTTTCCGAAGGAAGTATCTCTTCATAGAGATTGATTCGAAGATGCGTGTCCTCTCGTTGGGTTGTGTCTTTTGAGAACACAACTATCGAATCGATGGATGATTCGTTCATTAAATTTGAACATGGTGAATAAGTATTATTTAACATGAAATAATACTATCTTGTGAAATGTCACAAATGTGATATGTTGCATATGTTGGAGAAATTGCAATTCTTGTGAATCAAGATGCTTAGTCTTCTTCATTGTTGAAATTTGATTTCAATCGTGGAACCAATTAAATTGGTATATGTTTGAGAGCATTGTTGGTCTATGTGATGACCTTAATTTAATTTGGATGATCAAATTAAAAGAAAGAAAGTTGGATTGAAGTATAATTTATAAATTGTGGGTTGACGGCCACTATTTTGAAAGTACTTAAACTTTCACGAAGCATTCGATATGGACATTATCTATTCGATAATGAGTTGAACAACGAAAGAGTTGATGAACTCTAAGTTCAAGTGTAACCCAAAAATGTGGGGGTTAACATCAATGCTTACGAACTTATATGAAAAGTTCAAGTTTTGTGGATGCAACATTACTAGTTGAACATGCATTCCTAATTGAGGACTTGTGGGGGTAACTTATGTTTAAAAGTTATAATTTTCTATACTTTATAATCATAGAAATATGTCTATGGATGTGGAAAATGTAGAAAATCCTTATATTAATTATAAGGATGATATACACTAAGTTTAAAGTGGATGAAATGTGATAAAATCCAATTACGGCATTTGTTTGGATATGCAAGATCAATTAGAATATTTGAAAAATATTCAAAAAAGTTGAAATGCATTGTAGTATTTCAATAATGATATTGAATACCCATGTTTTTGAAATCCACTAGTAAAAGTGATTGACTAGTGTAGTGTGTGATAGAAATCCTCTAACATTGTTGTTTGGAATTTATAAAGTTTTAGATAAAGTTAGTTAGAAGCATGTAGCTTTATGAGAGGATTTCTTGGTGGTGACATGTTGTATCTATTAAATCAATTAATTGTTGGCTAATTATATTTGATGAGATACTAAGTCACATGTAATGGTAAGTCTAGACGTAGACATAATACCGTTAAGCAGTCGATCTCAATGGTGTAAATTCGTGGTACCTTTAGAGATTTACCGAGAGATCAAGAATACTGCATATCGAGGGGAATGAGATTAAAGCCTACGACGTAAGAGTCTTTGTAATGGTAACCCTACCTTGTTGACTGGAGATCCCAAGATCTTGGTTCAAAGGGACAACTAAGTTATGAAGATCCCATGAAGCACTTAGGAAATTATTCCTACTCATTCCTATGATAATTAAAGTGCTTTCTGCTGAATGATTGAAGGTTAAGATACTCTTTTAATGATTCCTATAGCTTGATTCAGTCAAGTGGAGTATGGCAGAATACTCTTAATAGGAGATCACCTATGTAAGTGTGAAGTGGGGCCGCTTCAATGAGAATTGTTGGAGGCTAAAATTCTCTAAACGCTTATGAAACCAAGAGTGATCCATGGCCAAAATGGACACAACCGTGAGAACCATGAACGGTTTAGGGAAGACATTGTGTGAGTACTGTTGTCTCGGTTTACATCAACGGCTGAATGGTTCAAGACATCACGTTCACCAATTAGCCAGTAAGTCCGATAGTGCTTCACTAAGGGAGGTTCAAAGCCAAAAGCTACCTTCTCTGATGCAGTCTTTTCTGCCATCTCTCTACTAGTGTCTGCATAGTCATTTGCATTAATTTTCATTCATGTGGGGGATTGTTGGAATTTTTGTATTGGAAATTGGTTGTGACCAATTGAAATGATTTAAGTGGAAATTCTTTGTTTGGTGAATGAGAAATTAAACCAAACTTAAACCACTTAATACTTGAATTTATTGGAATTGTGTAGAATATTGTGGAATATTTTAGAGAATGTAGATGAAAAGATGTGTCTTTTCATATGGATCATGACTCTTGGAGAGCATGACTTTTGATATGAGTAACTTTCAATAATTATGATTATTCAAGAGATGTGTCTCTTGGTATGGATATTCCAACTACTATATATATGGATTCTCTATGTGTTTGGATTAACTACACAAAAAACAATTCAATTGATAGTTTCATATCATTTCATGTTTTGCTTTAGTTTTGCATAAAACAGTTTATAGAAGTGATTATTTCTTACATCAAAATCATGGTTATGGTAGAGAGGGAACTCCGTTCGAGTTCGTTGGTCTAAGTCATTTGGAGTGCTCCTATGGCTTGACGTGGTCGTTGTATCTTGGGAGATGATTGCCGAGAAACCGTTAGCACCGATGCGGGGCAAATTCATTTTAAGGAAAAAGTGTCAAACACTTGCCTCGACCGATCGCATCACTTGCATTTCATCTTTCTCATTTCTGATTTTATTTATGCTTGATTTCAGAATATAGTTAATTTATTTATGTGTTTTATTGAAGGGTTTGAATTGAAGAACAACATGCGTTCACTCATATTGGGAAGTGAAGAATTCATATTATTATATTCGAAGTCGGTAAATCGCTATTTTATCTTGTCAAATCAGATTTCGGTAAGTCGAATGATGTTTCGATTTCACGCATATTAACGGCATGCTCTTGATTAATATAATATGCACATTATCGGTGTAATATCTTCTACAAAAGCAACATGAGATTTCAAGATAAGGTGATGAGTTACAATCAGTAGACATGAATGAAGGATCACAATGTCATGAGCATCATAAAAATTATTCTATAAACTTTATTTAAACAAGAACTACCACTTATCCAGGAAGTCATCATTAGAAAAGGTAATATCAATCAAAAGCCTAGGAACAATTTCACAATCGTCATAAAAAGATTTTACAAGAATTTCTCACGAGTCTAAATCTAACCTCATATTCCTCTAAAACAAAGCACACACCATCCACTTTCCCCCTCTTAACGAAGGCACTGTGCGGAGAATTTTTTTTTTTTAACACTAATTACGATAAAATCATAGCAAAACAAAATCATTTTTATCTTGTATATTTTAAAAGTGTACAACATTAACCAAATTTACAAACACTTATTTTTAACACTAATCAAGTAAATGATTGCCTCTGAAAAAAAAAGCTTCACAAATGAAATTGCCCAAGATGCAATAAGAGATTCAAAGTCTTGTGGATATAGGTAGAAGGAAGTTCATATTACCCTTCAAACTTGGATGAATAGTGGATAATAGATATGGATAAAATTGGATTTAAAAAAGTTTCACAAATGAAGTGAATTTACTCTTGTAAGTTAGTAGGGATAAGATAATTAAATATTTAAACCAAGATTTAAAATTTAATTACAAAGAAAATTTAGTGCTATATTAGTTGCATTCTACCATTTCCATTAGTACAACAAAATAGAATTTTCCACTTGTGAAAATTATTTGCATCAATATTCAATTTTATCCACGGGGAAAATAAATAAAACATCAAGTTGCTTTAACTCACCATATTGTTTCAGCTGCTCAAGTCTTCCTCGATGTTTTTCTAACCCAAATAAAAGGTCGCAGAGATTGTAAATGCTCTTTTTGCGTCTGAAAATCGAAAACAGGAAAAATAATCTTAACCTAGAGGTTAAGGTTCTTATATTATAGTAGGGAAACAAGCAACCTAGAAAAAAAAGTGAAAAAAAATACCAATCTGAATGCTGTAGTGTTTTGCTGCTATATATGAAGATGAAATATCTTCATGCCTGATGATCAGGTACCGCATTATGATAAAATGGATTTAAACTTGCTTAACACAATACACACATAAGATGCAAAAGGCTGAGAATTAGTACAAATTACAAAGTCTTTAAGGTTCTATTTTTGTGTTGGTGATCTCATTTGTTGTGTTCAATCTTTGTTCTTATTTTAGTTTGAATAACCTTGTGGATCGGAAGGTCATTGAGTGATTATTGAAGACTTCTAGCTGCAATGGTTTAGTGTTTTTATCAATAATCCAAGTTTTTGAATGGAGTTTTTTTTATCTGCGGAAAATATCTGACCTCTACTTTGATTTCCAATTTCAATGTCACTCTTTCTGCATCTCTTCCACCGGAAGCAGCTTCTCTCAAAACTTACTACAATGAATTACGAAGACAATATATTCAAGTCCACAATTAGATGCTCCCTTTACAAGATGAAGTCAAAGTTCAGCGGAAAATTCCCCATATGAGATACAACAATCAGTGCTAATAGGCCCTTCTTGTCCAACTTCGAAGTGTTTTCAATACAACATTAAAAAAAAGTAGACAATGATTCAAGATATATACTTCCCAAATAAAAATAACATAAGCATGGAAGAAACCAATGCATACAACTATTAGAAGGAAAAATCTGAAATTGAAACTAAAAGGTACCCGACAGGACGGCTAAGACAGTATCACCCTTGGCAATCAAATTATAAGCCATCCACAAATCATCTGCTTCTTCTAGGAATGTATGCAGCAAAACCAAACACCAGAACATAGAACAAAAAAGAAATTTTTACTATTTGAACCTAAAAAAATTATTATTTTGAAATTGATGTTTTCTTGAAGGAATTAAAGGGGAAATTGATGTTTTCTTCCTTCATGCCCTTTCAAGCGGAATTTCATTTACACCGCCCTTGTACATCTTCATAGGGTTTGAGAGATCTCACAGTTGAAATTTCTCTCAGCTCCACGACACTTTCCTATGGTGCGGAGTAGGTGAATCCTGCATAAACCATCAATGGAGTGAGTTTTAAACTAAGAAGCACCGACACGGACACGAGTGTCCGACACGATACGTGTCCGACACGCCGACATGCAATTTTTTAAAAAAGTCCCGACACGATACATTGCCGACACGTTGATTACAAATTTTTTTTTTTTTTTAGGTTATTTTAATTTTTTAGTCTAAAGTAATAATTTTTTATACTTATTAAATCATATATATAATGATAAATAGAAATCAAACTTGAAATTAAGTTCATAAATGTTTCTTAATAACACAAGTTCAAAAAGTAAAAACGAAATTAATTACATCATTCATCTTGAATCTCTTCAACATCTTCATCTTCATCCGCAAATACTATCGCCTCCAATTCCGGTTCGTCTAGAGATAAATTAGCGACTTCAAGCACACCAACATCTTCAAATGTATCAAATGCATCTCCACCGATATCCCACATTTTAGTCTCTCCTTGTGAGTATTGCGCACTCCTCCTTGACAAGAGACGAAGATTGCTATGGACAAAAACCAAATCTTCCGCACGTTTTGGAGTTAGCTTATTTCGTTTAAGAGAGTGCAAAAAAGAATAAGTACTCCAATTTCGCTCACAACACGATGAAGAAGATGGTTGCCCCAATAATTTCAAGGCATAACTTTGAAGCATAGGTGTGCAAGCACCATAAATAACCCACCAAGTCTTTGGGTCCAAGCGGTAACGATCATGGATGGATTCAAAATCACCAAAGTCATCTTCCATAGTTGAGAATTTGGCATACTCCTTGTTCACCATATTACGCTCTTCATTTGATAAGTACCTCTTAAAGCATTTTATTCTCTCTCTTGAAATCTCTACATCTCTATGTGGAGCAAGGCGAGTGGGATCCTCATGAAGCCATTCCTCGCTATAGTACCTAAACGAGCAAAAAAAAAAATAAAAATAAAGAAATGACAATTCATTCAATAACTAAAAATATTAAATATTATGAAAATGTAAATAAATAATAAGTGTATGAATGAATTTAAAAATTACCTTGGATTTAGAGAATGAGACAAGCAATGAAGTGGAGTATTATTTTTGTTCCAACGATCTACAAGTATCCGATGAACAACATTGTAGAATGATGATTCCTCTTCTTGAACTTTTTTCTCATGCCTATAGATTATTCCTCTCACTTTCTCAATCATTGTATCCCACATGTCGTAAACCAAGTGAAGACAAGGTTTATCCGTATCACAAAATCTAAGCATGTCATAAATGGGAGAAGTGAATGAAAGAACATAACTTATTGAGTCCCACCAAAGATCATCAAGCACTTTCAATTTTACAAAACTTGCCTTCGTCATGTCATCTTCTCGATAAAGTGACCATTTTTCACTAATAACCAATGCTTGAAGACCACGTTGGATAAGCTTAAATCTTTTTAACATGACAATAATAGAAGCAAATCGTGTCTCCGCTACGGAAAGCAACTTCAAAGGCACAAATTCATTAAACATTGCTAGTCTCATGGAATGGTTCATGATAAAAAATTTTATAATCATTACATCATCATGAAGATTAGTAATCCAATTGCATTCCTCATATGTGATCAAATTGTTTTCAACATTCTTTGCGGCACAAATGTTCTTCAAAGCAAGATTTAGTGTGTGTACAACACATGGTGTCCAAAAAATATGAGGATACTCCAATTCAATTATTTGCCCGGCACCTTTGCAATTTGGAGCATTATCGGTTATTACTTGAACCACTTTTTCATGACCAATTTCGTTTATAACCTCCTTCATCAAGTTAGCAATAAAATATTTATCTTTTGTTTCACCGAAACAATCAACCGCTTTTAAAAACATTGGTCCACTCTCGGTCACTGCCATAAAATTAATTAGTCGCCTTCTTTGTGGATCACTCCATCCATCACTTACAATGGTAACTCCTTTTTCCGCCCATGTGCCCTTAATAGGATTTAATAACCTTTCCACATTTTTTCTCTCTTTTTGAAGAAGAGTAGTTCTCAACTTGTTATAACCGGGAGGCAAATACCTCGAAATTCGACTATTGGAAGCAAGAGTATAAGAACTAATGTAATAAGGATTTCTTGCTAGATTAAAAGGCAAACCACTTGAATAAAACATTCTAGCAATTTCGGAATCCAATTGGTCACGTGTTGTCAAATTAAAAGCATTTTCTATTGCACTATTCTTTCTTTTCCTTTCCTCCAAAACATAACAATCCTTAGAACACATATTATCTGATGGCAATGGCACTCTTTTCCCCAATTTAGTTTGCATTCTCAACTTGGCTTCATCTTCAATCTTTTGCATTTCACATATATCTTTCATAGTTACTTTTCCACAAGCACCAATTCCACATCCTTGCAATTTTAACAAATGTGCTCTCACTCTTGTGTATGAACTTGTCTTAGTTACATTACAAAAATTGCATTGCCAAAGAATATTACCACCCTTTTCATTAGATTTATCAAGTTTTGTAACATATTTCCAAAGAGGTTTAGACAAATCATCATCCATAGCATTACCACTCATAACTTCAAAAGAAAAATAATTTCAAATGCTTAAATAAGATAGAAGTGATATTACCCGAAATTTGACAAAAATATCTTCTTCTTGATCTTGCAAATGATTCTTCAAATGAATTTTTTTTCTGAAATTTTATGAAGATTTTCGGCCATTAACATTGATGAAGAATAGTGAGAGTTTTTATGCAAGTTTTATTGTTTGTTGAAGGGTAAAATTGTACAAATTAATTCAAATAAAATATCAATTTTATAAAAAAAAATACAGCAATTGACGTCAATAGGAAAAGACAGAATGGCTTCTTCACAGTTTTGCCCCACCATTTTGAATTTTTTATTAATAAAATGAATAGACTTTTCAAAATTTTCAGCTACTCCTCTGCCATTTCTCATTTCCCAGACACGCTAACAGTCTCCTTCGTCTTCTCTTTTCTGTGTCTTTCAATCTCTTTCTTCTTTCTCATTTCTCCAGCCGTTGCTCAACTATTCAGGCACCGATGGAGCTTCAAAAGTCGAAGACAGAGCTGAAATCATATCAAAACAAGAAGGTATGTTCAGTTCCAGATTTCAGTTTCCCTACGCAAATAACTCGAAAAGGAAAAACACGAATCAACCCACCTAAGCCTCCGACACGCTACAGCATCTCCGACTCGTGTCAGCGACGTGTCGGAGGCGTATCGGTGTCCGATACGCATCAGACACCGATACGCTATCACCGGCAGCGTGTCGGTGCTTCTGAGGTTTTAAAGTAAATTAAACTTAATGTTAATTTGCTTATAAGTGAACTTTCAATGCTTTTGCTAAGCTTTTTAAATTATTTTATACAACCAGACATAAAGCTTTAAAGAAGATATGTACTAACAGATTTTGTCCCCAACCTTACAAACTCGACCAGACTACCAAGACCGACATCGAAATTAGGGTCCCAACTGCGGTCGCTGCGTATGACATGGTGCACTGGACCTTGAACCTCTTGACCCCAACTGCCATAGCAACAAAAATCACCAGTAGCAGAGCCGTAAACACTACCTCTTGCAGGATGAAGAAATACCGCTGCAAATCGCAGCAAGATGAAGAAACGATGCTATAGTTGTCAATTCAAAAAAAAAAAAAAGAGACCAAACCAGTTCAATGTGAAAACCAATGTGACAAAATGAACAGAAACTCCACATTCACTCTTTTAACGTGAAGGGGGATTAATAATAAAAAAGCAATGAGAAATGATAAAATACCTTCACCTCGGCGAGTATCTCTGGGGTACTCCTCCTAGATGCAAATATCATAAAGACAAATTCAAACTTCTGCCTACAGCGGCCATTCCACTCATTTAGCTCCTAGAAAATAAAACGCATCAAAAACTTCACTAAAGGCAGAGGACTCACTCTCTCAATGTTATATACCCGTTCCCCAAAAACCTCGAACCCACCATTGGGAAAAATATATTATGGCTGTAAATATATTATGAGCATATATAGTGCTAAATAGTTAATACGAATAACAGAGCATAAAAAGTTATGGCTGGATCAATTTTTATTGAGAGAGAATAAAAACAAGAAAAATAGTTCTTTAAATGTTGTATACTTTTTCAACATCACCAACATTGAGCAAACATAAGTAGATGCAGCAAAATAAACAATCTCAAGCCATTGAAGGAAAAAATTTCATCACAAAAAATATATATATATAAAAATTAAAAAACATCTAACTAATATATAGCCAAATTTTATCCAGTTTGACTCGAAATTGAAGCCAAGTTCCCATATGTCAAAAGGATAAGTTATTAAATCTCTAAATTAAATTAGCATAACATGGGAAACTATTAACATGTATGTTACAAAGTAGATCGGAAGATACACAAAGGTTCTACTAAGTTTGCTTAAGAACTCTACAAAAGCATCAAACTTTCCAAAGCATAAACATTTTAACAAAATTTGAAAGGCATAAAGCAAGGAGGCTCACTGATTCATCGTCAGAATGCACATCATAGTCTTCATCAACATCAGGAGACTTAGATTGAGATCCTAGCGTTGTCGGTTCAAATGAGGGAACATCAAAAATTGCAGAAAGAGTAAATAATCCAAATGGAACAATTCACCATTTCCATACCAGTAACTGAATTAGCTGTCTGATTATTACTATCTTCACCTCCTCCTTTCCATTGAATACTCAACTGCTTTTGAGTAGAATACGAGTTAACTGGTTCGTGAGGAGTTGGCGAGTTTCCAACGTTCTATGCCAGCATCGTTGAGTACCTAGTAAAACTGCGAAAATAAAGAATGTTGTTTTCGAAAAGATAAAAAGTAAAAATGTAAAGTTAATTATTTTATGGACAAACACAATAACATCATGTGGAATGCCACTACTATTAATTGTTTTCTATGTACAATAACTACATGAAAGAGATTCCAGAGAACAGCAGGTTACCTTTCAATTTGCCCTAGAAGAAACCCCAGCTACTTTTCAAGTGCTTTTTTCTTCTTTTCATCAAGCTCTAGCTGATGCTTGTACAAGACCTGCAGCAACCACGCATAGGAATTTTTTGCTCTCAGAAGGTAGCGAACACAACAGGCTCGGAAGATGATTAAAAGCAATTATCCTAAATGACTTGCTAGTTTCTCTATTTTTGTCCAAAATTTCTTTACGTCTTTGGAAATATTGACCGCCACCTTTCTCAAACACTATTCCTCTTCCTGATCAAATCATTAGGAAAACAAGTACAACCATCAATAGAATGTGCAAATAATTTTCTGTTCTTGAATAGCCTACACGTATGAATCTTTTTAGGACGAAAATTAAATCTAAAACCTTCACTCTCTTCTCTCCCTTTGTGGCCGATCGAGCATGCCCTTTGTGGCCCTTATTGCAACTTTCTTTGCTTAAGCGAGTTTCCATTTTCTCTCTTATTCAAAGTCCTGCTAGTAACAAAGTTGTTAAAAAACCTATATAAAAAAAAAATACACACATATAAAAGAAAAAAAAACAAACGTCAATGATGACAATTGTGTGTTAGTTCACTGTACATATAACAGAAAATGCATAAACATAAAGACTCCAGTAAGAAGTGGCAACGTGAAAGTACGCAAACCATAAAATGGATTGTCCGACACTAGCACCAACCTAAATGACAAGCTAACTGTTACACATTAATTCAAGCATATATTTGAAACAAAAGAAAAAAATTAATCATTGTAATTGGACCAATTTCAAAATGATAATAATGGTATTTCATTAACAAAATTCTATCATTAACGTAAGTCTCGTTCAAATTAAGAACTATTGGACAAAAGGTCAACAATCATTAACAAAACTCTCTAACCCAACTATCAAACAAGACTTGGACAAAATCATTTAAAACATAAAGAATATTCAATCCCTATAAATCTTTCCAAGCTGAAATTGGATTGAGCCAATAATGATCAGGTATCTCACCATTTCTTTGTCTTCCTCTCGGCAGAAATCAAGATCCTTCAAATCCCAACCTATTCTATTTATCATACCAAGTGTATTTCGAACAGTTTCTTAAAATTTTAACTAGGCACCATACGTTGCGAGATCTTTAATATCAAGTTCTTGTTTCTTCCCTCCAAATACAGCTGCAATGGAATCTTTTTTTGTCCTTGATGTTATTGTCCACAATAATCGTGCTCCGTAAGGAGTTCTTAAGCTTCGAGGAAAAAAAATTGAAGTCACGATTATTTCCATGAAGTTCACTTAAACTTTGAAAAATCAATGTATTTCCAGGGGCTGAAATAACCAAGGTATTGAAAAAGAAAAGTCGTTCCTCTTCTTCAGATTTTGTACGAGTGTATTTGGTATTGACATCGAAACCTATGATTTTAGTTTCCTTTTCTTTATGAATCCATTTTTCCATAAGCATTTTATCAGTAGTAATAGTGGCTGTAGTAACCAACTTTTTTTGGGCCAAATAGATAAACAACCTCATATTTCTTGAGGTTGCTGGCCATTTTAATTTGGGAATGAGTTAAGTATGGTTTGACATATAACAAATTCATGCTCAGTTGAGAATGATTTAGTGGACAGAGGAAGAGTGATAAAATGCTTGGGAGTGAATGAGTCAAGAAGAGGAACGGTGAGTGAGTGAAAGGGAAAGTGGAGTGGAGCTATATATGTAGATAAAATGTTTAGGATGAGGGGTCTCATCTTTTAAAAAGGGATTTTGTTTGTCCTTATAAATATTTTTAGGGTTATGCTATATGTACATAAGTTTTTTACATAATCTTTTACACCCCACTCACATTAGGAGGTGGGGACCACGAGCCGCCATTTTTAAACACACACGGGCCCCGCACACATTGTGAGGGGGGTACACCATTCGGTACATCCGACATTTTCCATATTTTTGACTCTTTGACCTGTTAAGAGAAAAATTTTATATTCTAATCAACATGTTACTTTTAAGGACGAATGTCCGTAAATTAACCATACCAATACTCTGCATCAGCAATTGAGTGGAAACAATTGAGGACAAATTAACTAAAGAACGTGGGGTATGTAACTTACAAGCACTAAAACTAAATTAACCTGAACCAGCATGACCTGGAATCATCCTAAAAAATTAAGTAATTAGACATTCTCATTAAACTTTAATTCCGAATGAAGGGAATAAAAAAAGATTCATACAATGTCGTATCCTAAACTAATTAAAGAATTTGTTTACTTGCATGGACACTAACTAGGGGTGTTCAAAAGTCTCGAACCGAATCGAACCGTACCCGAACCGAACCGAGCGGTTCTTCCTAAATTAAATACCCGAACGGATACCCGAATCGAAGAACTGATGGGTTTGGGTCGGGTCTCGGGTCTAAACCAAGAACCGAATGATCGAATAAGAACCGAAACTAAATAATTTTTTTTATTTTTTATATTGAATTAATTAAATTATTTTATTTTTTTCCATACAAATTAGCAAATTAATTAAATAAATCAGATTATTTTATAATTTTAATTTTAAAACCCAAATCATTTTTAAAATCCATTAGCTCATTTTAATTTGAAACAAATGAATATACTTTATGTAGTTTTGTTGTAATATTAATATTTACTTTTTGGTATTTGTATGCATTGAATTAATCTTATTGGACGGCTAGTTATTTATATGTTTTTAAATTGGGCTACGTTAATTTGTAAAAGTTACGAATGAAATGTTATTAATTGTATTTATGTAGTATTGTTGTAAATATTAAAAAAATTAATTATGGTATGGAACCGAACGGAACGGAACCGAACTCGAACGGTTCCATAATTATATTTGGACCCGACGGGTCCATTTATTAAATACCCGAAAGTTTTGGGTCGGTTCGGGTCTCTTCAGAACCGAACCGAACCGACCCACGAACAGCCCTAACACTAACATTAGAAGCACTAAGTTTCAATGATATCGTTCACTCCCCTGTCCAATATTGCCACCTAGGCAAAAGTAACATGTTGATCAGAACATAAAACTTTTCTCTTAACAGGCTAAAGAGTTAAAAATAGTTATAAGGACAAACAAAATTCATTTTTAAAAGATAAGGCTCCTCACCCTAAACATTTCATTTATATATATAGCTTCACTTCATTTTCCCCTTCACTCACTATTCCTCTTCTTGACTCATTCTCTCCCAAACATTTTATCACTCTTCCTCTGTCAACTAAATCATTCTCAACTAAGCATGAATTTGTTATGTGTCAAATCATGCTTAACCCATCTCCAAATTAAAATAGCCAGCAACCTCAAAAAATATGAGGTTGTTTATCCATTTGGCCCAAAAAAGTTGGTTACTACAACCACTGTTACTACTGATAAAATGCTTATAGAAAAATGGATTCATAGAGAAAAGGAAACTAAAATCATAGATTTCGACGTCAATACCAAATACACTCGCACAAAATCCGAAGAAAAGGAACGGCTTTTCTTTTTCAATACCTTGGTTATTTCAGCCACGAGAAACGCATTGCTCTTTCAAAGTTTAAGTGAGCTTCATGGAAACAATCATAACTTCAAGTTTTTTTCCTTGAAGCTTTGGAACTTCTTATGGAGCACGATTATTGTGGGCAATAACATCAATGACAAAAAATATTCCATTGCAACTGTAGTTGGAGGGAAGAAACAAGAACTTGATATTAAAGATCTCGTAGTAGATCTCGCAACGTATGGTGCCGAGTTAAAACTTGAAGGAACTATTCGAAATACACTGGGTATGATAAATAGAATAGGTTAGGATTTGAAGGATCTTGATTTCTGTCGGGAGGAAGACGAGGAAATGGTGAGGTACCTGACCATTATTGGATCAATCCAATATTTATAGAGATTGAATATTGTTTATGTTTTAAATGATTTTGTCCAAGTCTTGTTTGATAGTTCTCAATTTGAATTAAACACTTTTGTTAATGATTGTTGACCTTTTGTCCAATAGTTCTTAATTTGAACAAGACATCCGTTAATGATAGAATTTTGTTAATGAAATATTATTATTATTATCATTTTGAAATTGGTCCAGTTACAATGATGAATATTTCGTATTCAAAAAAAGTATAGCTTTACAACTTCACGTGTAGTCAAACCTGCAGAAGATGTCAAGGCAAACCACACCAAGCTAAATGGATAGAATGATTTCACTGCAAAGTTTGTTAGAGACATTCAAACTAAAAGAAACAAAAAATATAAGGCAGTCCTCAAGACACTAAAATTGAGAAAGAGCCAAGGCACCCAAACATTAGGAGTGCCAACCGAATCAAAGCAAAAAAAAATGTATATATATAGTATCTGATTGAATTATGTTTTAAAACTGTGTAAAAGAGAGTAACAAATTCAAGCACACTATTTTACACAACTATAGTAAATCTAGACAAGCACATTGCCAATTCCAACACATTTCTTACGATGCTTTCAATTTAATAGCAAGGCAATCTCTTTCATTCCACATATACTAATACTTTACATTCTAGAGTTGTTCTAAAACCATGCCAAATGCTTTATTCCATTTAACCCAGTGACGCATGCCATCTCTTTACACTCCAAAGATATTATGTCCTTAACGATATCCCACGACAGCTCTCCCCTAAACATAAAGTCATACATCCTGAAATATTTCAACCATCCCATCATTTACCCAAACCATAATCCAAGATACGGAGATCTTTATCTGCACAAAACCTATTTTGAACTTTCAGTAATTTTGATTCATGGGCAAGGCTTTGCACTCATTGTCTTCTAAAGATTTAAAGTGTGCTTACTTATATTAGACATCAAAATGGAGAGATGAACAATTTTGCACAAGTGAAAGTGCACTTCATTTTATAGCACATTAACAATGAAACAAGTAATTTTGTAAATAAATTAAGTGATAGAGTACAATATTCTCCAACAGTCCTCACAAGATTGCTTCCATTATATGTTATATCCTTCCATCAATGGCAAGGAGCAGTTGCCCAAGGGTATTGGCTTCTAATCCCATGACTACCCGTCTGGATATCAAAACAATTTCATTGTAGGTCTCAAAGTTCCATGACACTCTCCAATTTGCCACACCTGGGAGCCTTTGAGGTCGTGTTTAGCCTTTCCATCAAATAGAAATCACCATCTCTAAAGAAACACAGGAAAATTCATAAACCAACTTCGTTAAGAATGGCTTTCAACGTAAATCACTGCTCTAAGTAGAATTGCCTTTCATGCACGAAAACCAACTATTAGCTGAATTTGCTCTCTCTCTCTCTCTCTCTCTCTCTCTCTCTGCGTGTGTGCCACCTGCCCTCCTCATGAAGTGTCTTTCTTCAATTGCTTGTCCCTACAAAAACTAAATAATGGCTGCAAAAGGCCTCAGGCCTTTAAACCTCTCCTGTTTAAATAACCTTACAAACTGGCAAGTTAAATTAGTTGTGAATTTCTTGAGAGGGAAAATGCAATAGTGTCAGTGCAACTTAAACCCCGTTTCATTCCCTTACCTTGTATAGTTTCTTCACCAGACATGTAAACAAGTTTAACCAGGACAAAATTGCTCTTTCGAAAAGAAAATAAAAGAAAACCAATAACAACGAGAAAACGGTAAATTAAATTATAAAAAAAAAAAATCAAGAAATTTGTAACATTACCCAGTCCCAGTTATATGGTGAAGGAATCCTTACCATTAGTTGCATAAAATACAGGAAAAATATAACTCTACTTCCAGAAAACATTTGTTCATCAAATTTGAGAACATAAATCCATAAGCCCTCAGAAAATTAAATACAAACTACCCATTCATTTTAAATGCAAGAAATGTGGCACATAGTTAGTTCTTGTCCCGGCTTAAGTTTCGAGTAACAAGTTACAAATTCTCCACACAAAACAACAAAATAAAGCAGAAAACTTCACAAGACAAAAATTTTCCAACAAGAAAAACAACTAAAGGCTAAACTCTAACAAAGAAACACGTTTTCACGTCAACTAACATGAATATCTAATTCAATCAAGAACTCAGGGGAATGAAGCCTTGAAATCAAAGCTTCCAAACCTTGAAATCAATCTAGTCCACAGGGTCTCCCACCCACACCCCAAAACCCCAAACATTAACAACAAATGAAAAGAAAATCAAAGAAAGAGGAGGCAGAAAACTGAACTGTGCACTGGTGGGACTTTTGTGGGTTCTAGAAGGGCTTTCACCAATCTGCGGATGAGCAGCAAAGGCTTCCAACCACCCATTCACATCCACCTAAAAACAGATTCGTTCGTCTAATAAGAAAACTCACATTTATATATATATATACACATAATCATCAGTATAAATAGAGAGAGAGGCCACGGAGGACTCATCCCTCCATGCGTGACGGAGGAATTTGGAAATTCGGACGATTGAATTGGGATTTCTCCCCGTGATTAACGAGACGGCACTGGCAGTGTGGAATCTTAAAAGTTGAATCAGAGGGCAAATTGCATTTGTAGTCACTGAACGTTTTCGGTGACATTATTATTGATATATAATAGGCGACGCCATTCTCGTCGACGTTACGTTTCTTTCTTTCTGAGATCCATCAATGAAATTAGGGATTGGAAGGAGAACATAATGAAGAGATTTTCATGGCAACATGAAGGAATATAGAGAGGAAATGAGACGAGAAGCTGGTTATCAGTGGTACAGTGGTACAGTAGGGCTGCACAGTATGGATGGTTATGTGGGAAATAGAGTAAACAGGCGGAATGGTGAATGCGTGTAAAAATGGAGAAAAGAACAACTATACAGACAGACGACGAGGAAGAAAATGGGGCAAAAAATTACAGTCAAAACAAAACAGGCCTGCTCTCTTCCCCGAATCGGGAAAGTGAGCAAAATTCAGGATTCAATTTTTTATTAATTATTAAATCCCTACTTTTGATCAAATTTTGCAGGCTTTTGTCATTTCATTTTTTCAACTCCCTACTAACAGTAAGCCCCTGTTTGCCCCCCATTAAATTAAATTTTTGGGGGGTAAATAATTTTTAGAATAGTGATTGATGGGAGATGTGTGGTTGAAAAGTTTTTGATTTGCGTGTATTATTATTTTATTTGATAAATGTATGGTTGAGATGAAGAGAGAGAAAAAATTAATGTAATGGAATGTAATATAATGGGGGCCAAACAGGGGATAAGCTGCTGGGTAATGGGTATTATCCATCCCATGGACCATGGATTGGCCAATTATTGGGTCTAATATTTAAAAAAAGGTCCAACTCTCTTCAACCCAAAACAAAAGGGCCAAAACAAAAAAAGAGAGCCCAAATTCAAAAATTTCATCTTCTTCTTCCCTTCTTCTCTCGGTTGTGCAACTGACCCAAATGTTAAGATAAGCTCTTTGATTACTCGGCGGTATCCAGCACGGTCGGCCGCTCCTCCTTGCTGGGTGATGGGTCCGCCCCTGACTCTCATCTCTCGTATTTAAACGTCAGATCGAAAAAAAAAAAATCAGTTTCATAATCTTTCATATTCCGCCTTGCATTTATATACCATTTCACATTAAATCTATGTCTCTTCTATATAATAAGTGTGTATGAAACGGTAGAGCAACAGAAATTCTTGTTTTTTCCATCTTTTTCCATCTACTGCCGTTAAATCTGTGAAATTAAGGATGTTAAGTTCCATCTACCACTAAGTAGCAATTAAGGCTCCCATTTATCTTCTGCCCTCAAGAGTCGAAGATGGAAGACCGCAAGAGCTGCAAGGCGATTCGGCGACGGGCGAACTACGAAGTCGAAGGCCGAAGGCGAAGGGTAAGGGTTCAATATCCAAGAGAATATTGATGCTGGAGAACCCACAAATGGGCTCTGCTTTTGTGTTGAACCAGATGGGGAATGAGGGTAAGAAATTCTGCAAATGGGAGCTTTGTAAAGTTGTTAAGGATCTCAGGAAGTTCAAACATTTCATACATCCGAACCACCATTCTAATCTATATTTCATCAGTTCGTACAAGAGGAGAGCAAAATCTGCACTACCCACTTAATTCCCCACATTCAAAAACGGGTGTAACCGTGTAAGTGTTCTAAATATTATCTACATTCTCAAGATTGTGATTTTTGGGTGATGTTTTGTGTTGGGAGAGTGCCTACATCCCGTTATCGCAACCGTACATTTCTTCCTTGCCTAATTTTAACTGTCCGATAAAGCTAAAATATATTAATCATAGCCGAAAAACTGTACATCTTTTGTCTCTCTCTAGAACATTTTCTCTCTCTATAGTTGTATGAATTCCGTAATTTTTCTATTTTTCGTCCAATTTCCCGGTTGATTTTCAGCAACGATTTCCTTGTGAATGCTTGATGTAGAAGCTGTTCTGGATGCTCAAATTCCGCCGATTCACGGGGTATGTGCGTGTATGTAAGCATGATGTGATTGGAATTTTTTTTATGTCTGAGAATATTTGCCAAATAGTTTTGAATTTTTGAATTGAGTGTTAAAAATGGATAAAACAGGAACCGTATGTTTGAATATTTGTTGCACATAAGGTGGTTGATAAAAGTTCTGTGAAGGGGTTGAAGTGATATGGCAATTTTGTTAGTGAACTGCACTAAAGGGAAAATTGTGAAGTGTTGAAAAAGATTAAGGTCTGCAATTAACTTATCTTTCACTTTGCCTGTATAATTTTTTTTTTACTACAACTGTTGTGACCTGGATTTTACTTGTGATCAATCCTAATATTAATTCCCTGAAATGTTTATAGTTATGCTCCACATTTCCAAGTATCTTTTTGACGAGTATCACCGGTTGATAGATTAGTTTAAGATTCAGGCAAGTAATATCTTTTTATGTGTATGTAAGCGCGTATTGATTCACTTATGTTTCTATTTGTTCCTTTCTCCGGTTTAATTCAAATAGCTGATAGATTTTTTTCCTTCTCTGCTCATACAGTTGATAGAATTAGTATATCAAGGCAGTACACTCATATTTATATTGGAGGAGTATAAAATTCAGATATGATGATTTATAATAGTTTTCTTCTGTCTTCATTGGTTGTCCACCATGCCCAGGCGTGGATTTTAAGATGAAATTGCTCACAGTGGGCGGGAAAAAGTTGAAGCTTACAATTTGGGACACTGGTAAGGATTTCCTTGGATCTCACTCAATTGATTTTCCTTTGTAATTATGATTATGATGTTTCAAGAACTGTTGGTAACAATGTTTAATTAATATTTTTTTAGAAAAGAAGTCTGGAGCAAAGATAAAGATCGCAAGCATCGCGATCATTCGGTAAGTTACATCATCCCCCCCACCACCCATGTAATTGCTGAAATCATGTCATCACACTTGTCCATTATTTCTTGAGATTTTTCCCTCTTTTTACTGTCTCATTTATTATTCTTGTCTGGGTGACTTATCTTACCAAAGCTACTATTGAATAGGCTAATTCAAATATGGTGTCAATAGCATCTCTTGATCTCTCTGACTTCTTGTAACAAATTTTGCAGGAAACATGGAGATGCATTTGTTAATTAAATCTAAACCACTTTGTGGGATGTTCTTTCTTGTTAGATATGTTGATCTCCAGTACAAGTTCAAATTTTTTATTGTTACTATTGTATTTATGGTTAGTTATTTATGAACATTTAAAATTAATTTTGTTTTTCTGAACCCATTTTAATATTTATTTTCCAGAAAAATTGAAGAAAAGTTGAAACAAAGATGAGTAAATCAAATGCAAATATACCCTTGATCCCCTCAACATCTTCGCGAATGCTTCCAGATTTCAAACAATCTGTGAAATTGATGTATGTGAAACTTGGATACCATTACCTTATTACCCATGGAATGTACCTATTTTTGTCTCCTCTCGTGGTTGTCATCGCAGCCCAGATCTCCACATTTTCGCTCCAAGACCTCTACGTTCTTTGGGATCATCTCAGATTCAACCTCATATCGGTGATTGTGTGCTCGGCGCTCTTGGTCTTTCTGTTGACTGTGTATTTCCTTACGCGTCCTCGCCCAGTGTACCTTGTGAATTACTCATGTTATAAGCCTGACGATGATAGGAAATGCACTAGGCAGATTTTTATGGAGAGGTCAAGGTTGGCAGATTGTTTTACTGAGGAAAGTCTTGAGTTTCAAAGGAAAATTCTTCAGAAATCGGGACTTGGTGAGAAAAGAGGCAAAAGCTGTAATGTTTGGTGCCATTGATGAGCTACTTGCAAAAACTTCTCTGAAGCCAAAGGACATTGGGATTTTGATTGTGAATTGCAGCCTGTTTAATCCTACTCCTTCTTTATCTGCTATGGTTATTAACTATTACAAATTGAGGGGAAACATAATTAGTTACAATTTAGGTGGAATGGGTTGTAGTGTTGGTTTGATCTCAATTGATCTTGCTAAAAATCTTTTACAGGTTCATCCCAATACTAATGCTTTGGTAGTCAGCATGGAGAATATTAACTGGACTCTCCAAATTTTTGCTACAATACATTCTCGAGTTTTGGCAACGAAGGTACAACTCTTTTTTTTATTTTTTTTTTACCAATTTTCTGTTGATATAGTGATAGAACTTTAAGATCTTGTGACATGAAATGATCTTGATTTCAATTAGCTTGTAGTGAAGTGGTGTTAATATTGGTCATCAAATGGCTGAGGAGATTGGTCCAAGATTGTACAGTTGCTGCAATTGTAGAAAGGATTAATCTAGATGTACTCACCCATGTACTACATGGGTGACTACAAGGCCAAGTGGCGGCCTCCTATTGGAGGGTCGGGATGTACATATCACAACTTCTAATTATTTAACAATTACATAAATATTACATCATTAATTATTTAATTAATCAAAAAAATTACATTTTTATTAATAACAAATTAGTTCTTAAACGGAATTATTAAATATAAACTAAGCAAACGTGCATTGCACGTTGCTTACACCTAGTATAAAAGAAAAGAGTACAAAACACTTTCTAATTCGCTGTTTATTGTGTTTCGAAGTACTGACATCATAAGATGAGGTCGTTGTATTTTGGGAGACGACTATCCTTTCATAGGTGACATCTATGCAAGATAAATTCGTTTTAAAGACAAAGAGTTCAACTCGTCTCAATTTAATTTTTCATCCCTATATCTGTTCATCTACATTAAGATTTAAATTAAATTATGGGTAAAAATTTTCTTTGTCATTTTATATATATATATATAATTTTCTAATGGAATACACACATAAGAACCTCCCGAATATGCTCACATTGTACGCACATATGAATCGGAAGCTTTCTAAAGTTTTATAGCCATGCAATCGAATAAGTGTGCTCACTAAGCCGCGTAATGTTGTCGCAAATATTAGAGGACACAATGTTATATGGATAATTTGAATTATTCCAAATAAAAATTAATGTGAAAAATATAATTCACAATCTATATTTAACTTAACTATTGGGTCCATATTATAAACTTTTTACCCATCAATGGGTATTTTAGGCCGTTCATTGTTTTTACTTGGAACCAATCTTGAAAATGACAAAGTAAATAATATTAAGATGAAGCATAACGAAAACATGAATAATAATAATAATAATAATAATAATAATAATAATAATAATAATAATATTGTTTGCAACACATGAACAGATGTTGATCGAATTTCGCTTGAATGATCATGAAAAAAACTGAAATCCACTAGATAACGATTTTTATTATTAATAAAAAAAGAATGCAGGGTTTTCAAACTCTAACACATATTTAAAGATTCAAAATGAATACAAATCAAACCGAAATCTTAACTCGATAGACAAATTCGAATGAAACAAAAAAAGTCAAAGTGACGAAAATATTCTTAAATTGACTTGAAGCGGAAAAAAAAATGCTAAAATGGACCTTTAAACGATGGAATTTGACCCAAAAAAATTGAAGATATTGTACGAAAAGCAGATGAAAAAATCTAGGGATTCTCACAAGTTCATAAGCTACAAAATTAGATCAGACTTCTAAACAATTCTCAGCTTGAACTCCTCCAAATTAAGCTCTGTCAGGGAAATATTTTTAGGAACATTTTAAGGGGAATAGTGGCGGGATCACGAAATGTGTAAATAATAATTTTGAATGTGTAATTAATATTAACGTTTGATCGCATAATAGAAGTAACTTACAGTTTGCTAAAATGTTTCCCAAACAAAGACTAAGGAAATTTACTGATGTTCACAAGCTTTCTTGATTTGGATAAGAGGATTAAGGTTTTTGTGTCACGTGGTGTTTCTATTTAATACGTGATATTCGAATATTTTGTATATCCATTGACTACAAATTTTATAGCACAATATGAGTGTCACGTTAGAGTTAAACAAGTTTAAAGACTCGTTTGACATGACATTTGAGATCCAAAAATTAATTTTAAATTTGTTTGTTTATAAACATACTTGTTCTGATTAGAAGAATTTTGGAGAAAGATGATCCAACATCACTTCCTCTATAAACTCTTCTAAAAGGGAGAACTCTTTTAAAAATTGATTTCCAAATACTAATTAAAGTAAATTCCTCATGAAGTTATTCTATAAAAGGCGAAGGGAAAACTAGAAGCCATACAAAATGGACCCTAATAGGTGTAATTTTGCACCTATTTGAACAGTCAAAAGTGGATATTTGAGAGTCAATTTGATGGAATAATTTGATTAAAAATCGATTGTTGTAGGATTAATTTGAGTTTTGATGAATTTTAATAGAAAGAGTGAAAATCGAACAAAGAATGATGAAAAGGGAATCATTTCCTTTTTCTTCTCAAACTATTTTTGGAAATCAATTGGAACACGTATTTGACCCTAAATCTTGTTCCATAAATAGGGTTGGGCAAAACTCAATCTAAACCAGTCAAACTGATCAGCACAATCCAAACCAAACCAACTAGTTTGGATTGATTTTTTTAGTTCAATTAGAATGGGTTCGGGTTAGGAAATCAAATTTTATGTCGGGTTGGATTGAATTCCCGGTTATCTATTAAAATCCAATCAAACCCATCCCAATCCAATAAATTAAAAAATATTAAAAAGAAAACTAGTACTTAAAACCAAAAACCTAATCATCAAAATTCTCCTCTGCCCCACGTCTCTTCTGCCTCTTGTCTCTTCGCCTCTCATTGTTGCTCGTGCATCGGCTTCTCGACTCAATTTCTTGATGTGATTTTTTACTAAACACTTGGATTAAATGAGGAAATTTTGTATTGAGTTTGGATGATTTAACATTTTTAGTATTTATGTTGAATTTATTTTATTCAGCCCCCGTTTGCTTCTTGTTTTTCATCCATAAAAATTAAAAATAGACCGTTATCTATCACATTAAGTCATCAATTTTGAATTTTTATCTCTTGTGTGAGGCTCATAACGGCTATATTTTTCATTCTCATTTTACAATAATGAGAATCAAACTGGTCATCAATATGTATAATATGCAGGTATTCAACATATATTTAGATTGATTTAATATGTATTCAATTTGATCATGATATAATCTATTTAACATGTTTTACAATATTTTTAGTTTATATTGTTCTATTGGAATGGAACTTAACCCCACAAACCATTAGTCCAACTTCAATCAACTTTAGGCATTTCAAATCACCATTTTTAATGTAATTGAAATTGGCTCAAATAGAAAATGTATCAAATTTTAAAAAAATTGTTCAAATTCAACGAAAAATGTCCCAACCATTGGGCCCATAAAAAATTGTCCAACTTAAATTGGATTCAAGTCCAAACCAATCAACCCAATCTAAACCAACCCGAGTTTGGTCGGTTTGGATTGTGTTGAGTTTTAACCACGAATGAGTTGATTTCGATTTGAATTATTGTCAAACCGAACATATTGGGTTGGACTCAAAATCAATCCAACCAAACACACACCCAACCCTATCTATAGATATCATCATTCGTTCAACAATTAAAGGGCAGCTCTCATAACATACAATCCACAAAGTTCTTAAAAAGTAGACAACCAAATATCATCCTTTAGAGAGTAATCAAGATTCAGGATACAAGGAATCCAAATTTCGAAGATATTTTCATAGTTTTTCGGTAGAGAAGAAGAAGAAGATGCAATTGAAGATTGATCAAGAAGGTTTGTAGAGATTAAAAAATTCGTGGATTTTCCTCTTTTTCTTCATATATCTCAAATTAGCGTGATATCTTATTATTTCTACATGATTTCTTGAAACTTTGTGATGCTAGGCAAAACTTTTAGTCGGTAAGACATGGACGAACTCTTTATATGATATTTTATATTAATTTCAAGACTTTGACGCTATATATTTATTTATCTTAAATGATGTTGTAAAATTTAACGATTTTCAATTAATTAGCTTCTAATTGAATCATTGTGTCATGTGTATTGTATTCGAGAAAAATAATAAGAAATATAGCAGACTATAAGGGGATACATATATTCTACTATGCCTTGCATGGTTTAAATATATGTTTCCGTGATATTAATGTATTATTTCATGTTCCCATCTTTCATGATCTTGAATTGTATTAGAATGGATTAATAAAGGGACATTCAAAGTCTTAGCACGTATTTTTTAGGTATCATAAATGCTTTCTTAGTTATTAATTATAATTGTTTAGATAATTAGTGTAAAAAATCAAAAATCATATTGTTGATTTTTTTATAAAACTTAAACTTCATAAAATGTTATGAATTATCAAGATCTCCATATCTAATCACCAAGAAAATTAACTAATGTAGAACATACACCGATCCATTGATTTGTATCTTGAATAATGAATCTTGAATTTTTTATATTTAAATCTTGATTTCTTGTTCTTCAATTTAATCGCTCCAAACCTTTTTTTCTTGATTTTTGATTATGGGTTTTGGATCTTCCTTTTTAATATGTTTTCTCTATTAATTCTTGTGTTGATGAGATGACACAAAGAATAAGAATTGCATATGAATTGTGGACCATAACCATATATATAGTTTCCATATGTATTTGGTCAAGCTCATCGTTAAATACAACTTTAATAGATTCGGTCTCTACACATATAATTCGGGTCACACTTTATTTAGATGTTCAAAATCCAATTACTTAATTCGTTATTAGATACTTTAATTTTGGGCTTAACTTTAATATCTTTTTTAAACAATTATTTACATATGTTGGCCCACATGGTAAATTAAATAATTTTCCACTTGGACCACATATTTTACCTTATAAATGTGTATAAGTTTATGAGCTCAAAACTTTTGTTATCATTATCAAAAGTATCTCCAAACAATCTCGTCAATAAATTATGTCAATATAGAATCAAAGCCTTTTTCGTTGCAAATACAATCATATGAGATAGATCGAGTGTGGATGTGTAGCATGGAAATTACATGGAATGTGATCCAAACATACCCATTTTCAACTGGTCATACTTTATTCTTTAATACCTTATGAGATCAAACTAAAAAAAAACTTTAATCAAAGTGAAAAACTGAACTGAATACGTTATTACTGAAATGAACCGAAATAAACTTAAATGTACACAACCAAAAACATGTGTCAAAAAGACAACATCCAAAATTATAAACTCCCACTAAATTAGCATATCATCAAAATTTACAATACTCGTGTGAGGGGTGTGCTCATGAAGACCTTGGGTGGTAGACCTTTAGTAAATGGATATGCTATAATGGAGTTTGTCCCAATATATTTTATAGTACCCTGACCACTCTGAACTCTTTCTTTAACAACTTGGAATTTGATGTTTATAAATTTAGACTTCATTAAACTCTTATTGTTATTTGAACACAAGACTACTAACTTATTGTTACAAAATAACTTAAGTGTCTTTCAATTCTATGTATAATCCGTAGCCCAGTGACAAAATTCCCCAACCATTTTCCTTGATTAGATGCCTCATAACACGCTATAAATTTTGTTGCCATAGTTGAAGAAGCTATGCGTGTCTGCTTAGAACTCTTCTAGGATATAGATCATCTAGCCAGCAGGAAGACATAGTTCGATGTGGATCTCCTACTATCTTAACATCCAGCAAAATCAGAATCAGCATAGCCAATGATCTCCAATTGGTCTGATTTTCTATGTGAGCATGCAATCTTTTGTTCTCTGTAAATACCACATAACCCGCTTGGCTGCTTTCCAATGATCTATCCCAAGTTTACTTAATCTACCTAGCATTCCAACATGGGTATCACCTGGTTTACAATCCTATATCACAAATCTCTTAAGTAATGTATCGATATAGCTCTTTTGTGATAATCCAAGAATACCCTGAGAACGATTCCGATGTATCTAAATCACTAATACAAAAGAGGCGTCACCGAGATATTTCATCACAAAATTCTTTGATATAAATCTCTTCGTTTCGTGTAATAAGCTTATATCATTGCAAGCAAGCATTATGTCATCTACATACAATACCAAAAAAATATACTTACTCCCACTGAACATGTGGTATACAAAATCATCAACCACATTCATCTCAAATCCAAATGAGATGATTATTTGATGATATTTATGATACCATTGACGGGAAGCCTGTTTAAGCCCATAGATGAATTTTTTTAATTTGCAAGCCATTTTCTTTGAGTCTCCTAGCATAATGCTTTTCGATTCCACCATATATATCGTCTCATCAATGTTAACATTGAGAAACACCGTCATTACATCCTTTTGATGTAGCTCAAGGTCAAAATGTGCTACAAATACCATTATAATCTTGAAAGAGTCTTTCTTTGAAATTGAAGAGAAAATCTCTTTGTAATCGATGTCTTTCTTTTGAGTAAAGTCCTTCATAACAAGACGAACATTATATCTTTACACATTACCCTTCGAATCTCTTTTTATTTTATATATCCATTTGCAACCAATGGATTTCGTACCTTTAGACAATAGGACAAGTTTCCGGACGTCATTGTCTTTCTTGGACTTTATTTCTTCATTCATGGCATCAATCCACTTTTGAAAATTATTACTTTGTATTGTTTGATGAAAGTTGATAGGATATTCTTCCATCAATCCAATGACATCCTCATATTCTTGGGAAATACTATAAAGTCATCCGGAATTGCATTTCTCCTTTCTCTAGTGGATTTCCTTAATTGCATTTATTTTTGAGGTTGTTGAGTTTGTTCTTTTTTAACAATTTCTTGATTGTTTATACGGGATTTTGGAATATTGTCTCGATCCGAAATTGCTTCTTGAATAAGATATAGAGCAAGAATTTTTCTCTAGTCCTGATCATTGTCAATTGCAATATGAGGGAAGTTTATATGTTTCTCCTCAAAGACAAAATCCATAACTTTATCTCCCCTCACAAACTCCACATCCTCAAAGAACCGGACATTTCCCATTTCGAAAATTGATTCAGTAGTGGGGTCATAAAATTTGTAAACTCTTGACCTTTCAGAGCATCCAATAAAATAGCAACTGACAGTTTTGGAATCTAGTTTCATTTTCGATAGCCTATAAGGCATTGCTTCAGCTAGACAACCCCAAATTTGTAAGTGCTTCAAACTAGGCCTTTTGCTTGTCCAAAGCTCATAAAGGGTTTTGGCAGTTGCTTTGCTTTGAACTTTATTAAGAATATAAGCTGCAGTTTTTAATGCTTCTCCCTATGGAGATTCTGATAAGGTGGAATGAATAATCATACTCATTACCATGTCCTTAAGTGTTCTATTTCCTCTTTTAGCAACAACATTCATGCTAGGAGAACCTAACATGGTGTACTATGGGACGATTCTACATTCCTCTAAAAATTTTGCAAAATGCCGTAGACGTTGTTATCCTGATATGTCATATCTGCCATAGTATTCACCACCACGGTCAGATCTGATGTATTTTATTCTTTTGCCAAGTTGATTTTCAACTTCAGCCTTATAAGCCTTGAATACATCAGTGATTGAGATTTCTCATGAATGAGATATATGTAACCATAACAGGAATAATGAACGTAATAAATGATTGTTGACCATTCCATGAAATAGAACGGAATGGCCCACCGATATCCGTATGAATTAGTTCCAAAACGTCCGAAGTCCTAGTGGCACCTAATTTTTTTATATTTGTTTGTTTCCCCTTAATGCAATTTACACAAATATTTGAGTCTGAAAAATTAAGGGAATCAATAATTCCTCTAGACACAAGTTTTTCAATGTTCTTTTGAGAAATGTGTCACAAACCCTTGTGCCATAATGAAGCTAAATTCTCATTGGTCAATTTACTCTTAATACCTTGTGAATTTACGTGCAATGTTTCATTATAAGAGGCAACCAACTTAAGTAAGTAAAGATTATCATATTCAGATAAAGAACAGGTACCCACAAGATTTGAATCAAGAAAAAGACTAAATTTATTATTTCCAAATGAATATTAATAACCGATTTGTCCAAAACAGAAATAGAAACCAAATTGCATCTAAAAGACAGTACCACAAAAGTCTATTTCAATTCCAAATAAAAACTGGTCTTTAGTAATAATCTAAAATTCCCTACAGCCTCTACTTCAACTGATTTATCGTCACCCGCATAGATGAATCTTTCAAAATCATTTGACTTTTGACTATTCAAACAACCCTGTATAGACACACTCATATGAGTAGTAGCACCTGAATAAATCCACCAAGTATGTCTAGATACTGAAACTAAATTAACCTCAAAACAAACTAAAGTGAGAAACGTACCTTTTTTTACACGTTAAGCGTGGTATTTGGTACAATCCATTTTCAAGTGTCCCGAAATTCCACGAAAGTAACAGCCAGATGCTTCACCATTTTCAGGCTTTTGCTATTTCTTTTGAGTTGGAATGGGTGTCGTTTCCTTATTCTTTCTTTTCTTAAACTTCTCCTTAGAGGTACTAGCCAAGTGAACACTTTCAATCCTTTCTTGTTTTAGTCTTTCTTCTTCTTATACACAGTATGAAATGTGTTCATTTAGAGCCCACTTCTCCTTTTGACAGTTATAACTGACCTTGAATTTATTGTATTGTACAGGAAGAGAAATTAAAACCAAATGCACGAGCAAATCATCATATAGCTCAAACTTTATTGTCTTCAATTTTGAAGTAATATGAGACATTTCCATTATGTACTCCCGAATATTTCATTTACCTTTATATTTTAGTGAAACTAAGTTCTCTAAAAATGTACTAGTTTCTGCCTTATTACTTTTTGCAAAGCATTTTTCAATTTTATCAAAAAATTCCTTGGCAGTAGTTACCTTATCGGACACAGCACCCCTAAATGATTTTGGAATACCATGCTTCATGATCATAAGACTTATGCGGTTTGAACGATCCCACTTATCAAAGCCCCTTTTTTCATCAGCGGACTTTTGTCCATAAGTGCAGCGAATTGTTCAGTTCTTAACGCAAAGTCTAACTTCATGCAGTCAAGAACGATCTGAACGTTCTCTATACAATTCATAAAGTTGGTTCCGTTTATTACGTGAATAAAGTTGATATTTGCAGATATTTTAGAAGCGGAAGAGTTAACTAGATAGAGAACAAAACCAAAAAAATATGTTCACATTAGAATCTGTATTAAACAATTAATTAATTCAAGTAATAGTAAACCCCATCACAAGAGATCGAACACAACATTGATATTTAGTCTTTGGACAAAGATACCAACTTGTAAGTGGTAGTCTTGGTGTAGTAATTAAATATTGACAATAAACTATGTCAGACAATAAATTTATATTTGGATCGATTTATTGTTCAAACAAAACAAAATCTTACAATTGTCACAAATTTATTACCATAGGTATGTATTTAATTCGACCACAAATATCTACCTTCCTTTGGATCGATGCATATCCCCATGAATTACAAACACACAACATTCCAAATACTCCAAATAAATTAATGTAGACAAGAGATGTTACTTTGCTAACATATTGCTTCAATTAATTTATTAGGAAAATTATTAATCCAAAAGAAATTTATTTTTATATCAAGATTTGAATTTTAATTGTTAATTCCTAATTCTTTTATTTTTATTTTGTTTTGAGCTTAAAAAAAGAAATTTGTCCGGCGAGTCAGCGCCTGAAAGTGGGTGTTGTAGCGCTATAGAACCACTTCCCAACATCCAGAATTTTTACAATTTAGGATTAAAATTCACATTCCAAAATTGAGGAATCCAAAACATAAATGTTAGCCCTAAAATTCTTTCTTCATTCTCACTTAAACTTTATAAAATATTATGAATTGTCAAGATCTTCATATCAAATCACCAAGAAAATTAATTAATTCGGAACATATTTTGATCCATTAATTTGTATCTTGAATTTTTGATCTTTAAATTTTGATTTCTTGTTCTTCAATTTAATCGCTCCAAACTTTTTTCTTGATTCTTGATTGTAGGTTTTGAATCTTCCTCTTCAATATGATTTCTCTATTATTTCCTATGTTGATGTGATGACATAAAGAATGAGAATTGCATATGAATTGGGGACCATAACCGTATATAAGTTTTCATATGTATTTGGTACATCGTCAAATACAATCCTAATGGATCCGATCTCTACACATATAATTCGGTCCACACTTTATTTAGATACTCAAAGTACAATTACTTAATTTTTTATTAGATTACTTTAATTTTGGGCTTAACTTTAAAATAACATTTTTACACAATTATTTACATATGTTGGTCCACGTGACAAATTAAATAATTTCCCAACAAAATTGACTATTCAATTAGATTTAATATTAATTGGAACTTGAATAAGTTCTTATTTTTTAAGATAAGAATACTTTATAGACTATTTTATTACTTGACTACAATTCGTGCACTTGTAAAATTTTATTGTTCAAGTTTTGAATATTCCAAACGTCTTGACTGACTTTTCAAAAAATCTTATCACTCAACATGTCACATTTAGTATAAGTGGAATGTAATTCAATGGAAAGGTTTTTCAAAATTTAGCGGGGCAATTGTCCCCACTTGTCCACCCTAACTTCACGAGTGATCCTTAAATGTTTAAAATATGTTCTATTAGACAAATAGTATGTTTGGATAATGAAGGAAGACAGGCCAAGAAGACAAATAGTAGCCGTTCAAATTTCAATTTAAAATTTTTTTATCTATAAGAAGGAAGTGCCACCACTTTCTCATTCTCTAAATCTTTCATTCTGATTAAAAATTGCTCTCATCACTCGTCTTTAAGTGTCGAGCCGAAAAAAAGAAAAAAATTGATTTCGTAATTTGTTAGCTGTTATACCACTAAAAAAAAAAAAAATCACTCTCTAATCTCTACTTCTATATTGTTTTTGCATTATTATACCATGTAAGACATTAGCATGATTCGACTTCTTCAATTTACTTCAATGATGAAATGCACGTAGGTATCAATCCATATTATCAGTTTAGCTTGGGATTTATTCATAGTATCCGCTACTTTATCAACACTTTCAGATGCAAGGTCTATTATGAAAAATCATATGTTAGATTAAGATGCGTGCATCATGTAGCTTGAGCTATACATGTTTGTATGTGCCTGTGAAAATGAATGTGACCTTCCAACATCTTTTCGGATGTACAATTATTATAGACTACTAAGATAATATTTTAAGTATATTTTCGTTTTTTAATTGTTATTAAATAGTATCTATTTCATTTTTTTGTACAAATATTAATCCGTGTATAATTTTAATTTCGCTTACTTAGCATGTAGTTAGTCTCAAGTTCGGATGAAGTAACATGTTTTTACAACTTTATAATTCTTCTAAGAAGATAATTTCCCTAACAAATTTTTGTCTTCATTTATCTCGGGGGGCCGACAATGTCAATTTTCATTGTTTTACAAAAAATAATGGCGACCCATCAAGGAGCGAGTCGAAGCGGGGTATTTGGAAAAGAGCTAGTTCGTGCTCAGCTCATTCCATATGCTAGCACGAGTTGTCTCGCGTGGTGGGTTGAGTCAAGCCCGACGTTGGATTACTTATAGCTAATTTCACATTGCTGTGGATATTGAAAACTTAGTTTCAATTTCTTAGACACAACTTCTTGTCGTTTGTTGACTTATACTGATTTCTTTACGTGATGTAGTTAGCGTTGTTTAAGGTTTGAACTTGTACAAGAACATGAAAAGAAAAAATAGTAGTTGCTAAAATAAATAAGAAAACAAAAGATCGAGTTCGCAAGAGTGAATGTAGACTTACTTTAAGATGATTAGCTATAAATCCTTATATTTCTCGTGTTTTTACCTTTTCCGCATACTGCATTCATTACTCATTACTATTAACAATTTTCCTAGAAGATAATTGTAAAACTTGGAATAACCCTAAAATAGAAGACAAAGTTTTGACGCACAAGGAAAAAAATAGATTAGCTCAATGGAAACTCACCCACGTATGCATATGTATATGTACAAATATCATATATATATATAGAAATGATCTAATGAGCACCGGTGCTCATCTTATCCTAAACACCAATGAGTTGGCACATTAATTCATTGGTGGATTGGAACTCACAAAATCTTTATCCACCAATGAATTAATGTGCCAACTCATCGGTGCTTAAAATAAGATGAGCACCGGTGCTCATTAGATCATTTCTTGATATATATATCTTTCTATCTATATATAAAAAGTGCATATTTAACGGAATTTGTTGGTTTAACGGAAAAACTAACGGAATTTGTTATTTTAATGGATTATGTAACGGAATTTCTTGTTTTAAACAGGCAGCTGCACATTCTTTCAATATTTTTATCATAACTTTGTATTCCAATATTCGATTGAGGCGATTCAAAATGCGTTGGAAAGCTAACCCATCTGACTACAACTTTGATTCAGACATCATTCTCCAATTCGATCACTTTTTATGCCAAAAATATGTCTCAATATAACAGACTATATCACGGAATTTTTTGTTTTAAACAGGCAGCTGTACCTTCCTTCACTATTTTTATCATAATTTGTATTTCGATGTCCGATTGAAGCGATTCAAAATGCGTTGGAAAACTAACTCATCTGGATACAACTTTGATTCAGACATCATTCTCCAATTGAATCACTTTCTATGCCAAGAATAGGTCTCAATATAACGGACTATGTAACGAAATTTCTTGTTTTAAACAAGCAGCTGCACCTTCTTTCAGTATTTTTATTATAACTTTGTATTCTGATATCCGATTGAGGGAATTAAAATGAGTTAGAAAGCTAACTCATCTAAATACAACTTTGATTCAAACATTATTATCCAATTCGATGACTTTCTATGTCAAAAATATGTCTCAGTATAACAGACTATGTAACAGAATTTCTTGTTTTAAACAGACAGCTGCACCTTCTTTCAGTGTTTTTATCATAACTTTGTATTTCGATATCCGATTGAGGCAATTCAAAATACGTTGGAAATCTAACTCATTTGGTTACAACTTTGATTCAGACACAATTCTCCAATTGGATCACTTTTTATGCCAAAAATAGGTCTTAATATAACGGATTATGTAATAAATTTTTTATTTTAAACAGGCAGCTGCACCTTCTTTCAATTTTTTTTATTATAACTTTGTATTCAGATGTCCGATTAAGGCGATTCAAAATGAATTGGAAAGTTAACTCATCTAGATACAACTTTGATTCAGATATCATTGCACGTTGCTTGCACCTAGTATTGTCTATAAATGTTTTTCCCTACGTAATGTTTATTTATTAATTCATACATTAATAAAAGCAGAGAAGATGGAAAGAAAAAAGAAAAATACAAAAAAAATGATAAAATAAACAACCCATTTGTATTATCTTTTATTTATTCATTTTATTTAGTAATGTTAATTAACATTACTGGTGCTTAACATCAGTTTAGATGATAACATTAATGACGTTAACTACTGTGTTAGATGACATTATTTTTTTTCTTCGGCCTGCATGCATACCCATTGGAACAATGTCCAATTGTTTCTCAAGGCAATCAAATTCTTTTTTTTTTAATGGAAATTAATGTTTTTTTTAGTAAAAGCTACAAAAAATCATCGTTTACATATGATTAATCTACGTAATGAATAATCTTAAATGATACTAGCGACAATCAATCGATTGCCAATTAACCTTACTGAAGTGATTGAAAAAACTAATACATCTTAGCTAATTATTTCTCTTAAAAAGCACGACTGGAACTTGCTCCAAGACATTGTGTTCTTCCTGCGCTTGTAGTCTAACATCTCTCAACTTTCAACAGTATCTGAAGTTCAATTGAGAAAGTACCTTCCTATGACCAATATGAAGTAGGTAGTGTTTCGGATTCAATGGTTTTAATGTTTTTTCCAAATATGTGGTTGTGTAAAATCAAGAATGAAATGATGAAATCAATGTATGGATATGCTCTTGAATATATTATAGAGAAGAGGCGCAATGAACAACCACATCGATTTTCGTGCAAAGGTTTGGATATTTATAAGAGATGATAATTAAGTTGAATGAGCCGAAAAAAAAAAATACTTCTAAACAGTAAAATAAGATTTTCATTCTATTTTTGTTGTTCAAGCGCCAATTGGACGAGAAGCTAGCGAAAATGAGGCACCGTGTTTATTCTATTTTCATGTTCGAACCCTAGACATCATAACCCAATTTATACAAATTGCACTCTATGTCCTTGACTTTCACAACGTGTTACAAATTAGTTTTTTTGTTCACAGAATTGCCAACTTAAAAACCTAACATGAACAATGTCCAATTGTTTCTCAAGGCAAACAATTTTTTTTTTAGTAAAAGGAACAAAAAATCATCGTTTATATATGATTAATCTACCTAATGAATAATCTTAAATGATACTGGTGACAATCGATCAATTACCAATTAACTAACTGAAGTGATTGAAAAAACTAATACATCTTAGATAATTATCTCTCTTAAAAAGCACAACGGGAACGTGTAACACGAGCGATGACATTTTACTATTTCAATCGCTATTAGATTGTTCAATCTACTTTATTGCTTTATAAAAGTAATAATATTAACGAAAAGACCTGTCTTTAAAATATTTAAAAATAAATATCAATAGAAAATATTTTGTTGGGAATGTTATAAAAAAAAAAAAACATTTACCAACAGAAAAACTTCTTAAGTGATTTTGTAAAAAATTAGATTTAAAATTTATCAAACATTTTCCTACTGAAAATTTCAGTGCTAATATTAAAAAATAATTAAATATTAATAACGAACTTATCTATAAAATATATTTTAGAAATAATATTTCAAAAATTAAAATAATTTTATGAAAAAACAATAATATTTTAAATAGACATTTCATATTTACAACAAAAAATTACGAGAAGAAGGGAAAAATAGGAAAGATGTGAAACATTGTGAAAAAATCGTAAGAAATGAGAGGATTCACAATTTTTATGGTTAATAGTGAATTTCTATACATGAAAAGATAATACAAATTTTGTTTTTATTTTCTAAAAATTTAAAAAATAGGAAGTAATAGCGAAAAAGGGCGAAAAGTGTTAGATATTGCACCCATCGACATGGAAATAATTGTAACGTAAATATAGAAAAAAGTATATTATTATTTAAATATAGAAATTACAACGTAAATATTGAAAAAAAGTATATTACGTGGACAAGAGTTTAAAGAAGCGTCTCGTCAGAAACAGTGTTGTTGGATTTTATCATTGTCGCTTCTATATACTGACTGACATCTTTAGCGAAAAAAAAAGTTGAAAAAAGTTTTGTGTTGATAATGGTGCTTTAAATAATTGCTTGGTTGAAACTTGAAAAAAATCTGCATTTAATGAAATAATTGGCGTTACATGTTGTTTGTATGTTGTATTAAATCTGCATTTAGTCAAATAGATTGAGCTGAATTGCATTTTTTTTTTTGATACCCAGATTTTCCAGCGTACACCAGACTATATCTTGGACCACCCAGAACCGGTGCCTCAACTCTAGACGAAGGTAAATCCCGGGTTATGCCCAATCAATCCAGTGTCCATACAAGCTTTATACTCCTGACCCCAAGGGAGCCCTCCTGCGTAGTGATGGCAATGGGGCGGGTTCGGAGCGGGGCACTCTCACCCCACCCCGCCCCACCACGCCACTCCCCCACCCCGCCCCCGTCCCCGCCCCACCCCGCCTTAGATGGGGCGGGGCGGGGCGGGTGCGGGGCGAGGACTTGCCCCGTTTCTTGCCCCATTTGTTTGTTTTATTTATTTAAAATACAAATTCAAAATTTTAAAATTCAAAGTAAATAATGTTCAAACTAATTATATCAATATTCAAAGCAAACACTTGAAACAAAAAATGTCCAAAACAAATAATGTTCAAAACAAATTTTTTTTCTTTTTTAATTCTTCACGGGGCGGGTTCGGGGCGGGGCATCTCCACCCTGCCCCGCCCCACGACCCGCGACAGGGCTGCGAACCTCGCCCCGCCCCACCCCGCCAACCCGTTCGGGGCGGGTTTTTTTGCCCCGTTCGGGGCGGGGCCTCGCGGGGACGGGGCGGGGCGGGGAAAATTGCCATCTCTACTCCTGCGCCGGATTTACATCACCAAACTGCTCCACCACATGGTTTGGGTATTACAACACTTAGCTGCTCTGTCCGTGATTCGAACTCCCCACACTGGGTTTGCAAGCCTAGCCTTGCACTGTCTTTGCCATCTTGGATGTGCCCCGGGGCACGAGCTGAATTGCATTTTCTTGGGACGACATGTTGGTGCCTCTGATAAATTTCGAACAATTCTTCGAGTGATGTTATTCATCCTCAGTGGGGATGAAAACACAGTTTAGGTGGCTGTAATTGTTTTCATCCCCAGTGGGGATGAATAGTATTACTCTTTTGTATGCGTAATGTTATTTATCCCCACTGGGGATGAAAACACAGTTTAAGTGGCGCTAATGTGTCATTAAATGATAGGTGAAATTAAATTACAGCCACCTAAACTGTGTTTTCATCCCCAGTGGGGATGAATAGCATTACTCTTTTGTATGAGTAATATTATTCATCCCCAGTGGGGATGAAAATACAGTCAGATGGCTGAAATTAAAGGTGAAATTAAATGACTTATTTAATTTCACATATCATTTAATGCCACATTAGTGTCACCTAAACTGTGTTTTCATCCCCAATGGGGATGAATAACATTACTCATTTTGTATAGTTGTCTTCTTATGATTTGCTGTTGTCCAAAATTGTTTTTGGCAACAACCAATTATAGGAGAAAAATTTACGTGTACAAAATTTGGGAAAAAAACAATGTATTTATAGCATGATTGATAAATTTATGACATACAACCAATTTAATTTAGGATGTTAAAAAAACTTGTTCAACCCGAAACCCGTGGAGCTCCCCCCATAATGGGGTGCAAGTCACCTGTCTACTTGGGTAAACGGGGCGGGGACGGGGCGATGATCACGTACAGGAATCATAGTTCTTGTCCTGTTTACCCGTTTATTGAACTTTTTGATAATTCGAATAATAGAAAATATCCATCTCGACCAATTTTAAAATAATATGAAAGATAGCTGACGATTTTGATTCGAAAAAAATTAAAAAATTATTAACTTATTTACAATTTCGTTATAAGTTGAAGGATGCTAATTTTTATTTTATTTACGAGGAATTGTTAAATAGACAGCCATAGACATCAATTATCAATTTATCATATTATGGGACAAAGTAGTTGGGTGAATAAATGAACTAACTAAATTGGCATTTAAGTGAATAAGAGAAGATCTAAGGTTATAGTTGTAAAGGCATACGGAAAGAAAAAGAGTAGAGGTGCCCGAAATCTTTATCAAATCGATTGGCACTGACACTCAGAAAGCTGTCGGACTAATAGGCAGTGGTCAATAGTTACACATCTTTGTCGGTCGATAATTATGAGGAAAGACGGAACGCCGGTTGCCGTCTCCGGCAGCCCAGTCGGAAAAATGTTCCTCTGCTTTGAGACCAAGCCAGTGGTGGCAACGTTACTGGCTCTTACTCTTGTAATGGTCATCTGGAACCTCCAGCCGTACTACGAAAACCTCATCTCCACCACTAATCGGTGCTCAGTCACCACCTCCGGCGCCTCTGAGTCATTGCCGATAAGGCCTGGAAGTGTCGGTTTCGGTGGTGGTGTGAAGGCGCTGGCGGAGAAGAAGGTCGTGAAACCCAGTCCGCCAGCTGACCCCAACAAGCGTACTTTCCAAGCATATGGCATCGCCGCCGCGCTTTTTGTCCAAATGAGTGCCTACCGCGGCGGCCCCCGGACATTTGCGGTGATGGGTCTGGCTTCGAAACCTATTCATGTATTTGGCAAACCATGGTACAAGTGTGAGTGGATCCCCAACAACGGGAACTCATCGATTATGGCTGAGTCCTACAAAATGCTCCCTGACTGGGGTTACGGCCGCGTGTACACCGTGGTGGTGGTGAATTGCACGTTTACTTCAAACCCTAACGCAGATAATAGCGGTGGCAAGCTGGTGCTCTACGCCTACTACGGCGAATCTCCTCTAAAGTACGAGAAATTCATCGCAATGGAGGAGGCACCAGGCTCTTACAACGAGTCCCAATATAGCCCACCATATAAATACGAGTACTTATACTGCGGTTCTTCTTTGTATGGGAACTTGAATGCTGCTAGAATGAGGGAATGGATGGCCTATCACGCTTGGTTCTTCGGGCCCAGCTCGCATTTTGTGTTCCACGACGCCGGCGGAGTGTCCGCCGAGGTTAGGTCGGTGCTGGAGCCGTGGATAAGAGCTGGAAGGGTGACTTTGCAGGATATCAGAGCTCAAGCTGAGTACGATGGTTACTATTACAACCAGTTCTTGGTGGTGAATGACTGCCTCCACCGCCATCGATTTGCTGCAAATTGGACCTTCTTTTTCGACGTTGATGAGTACATTTATCTTCCTAATGGGAACACTCTGCAATCAGTGCTTCAAGAATTCTCCAATGTCACTCAATTCACCATTGAGCAAAACGCCATGTCCAGTAACATGTGCTTGAATGATTCCACACAGGACTATTCCAGGTATCCGATTAATTTGCTCTGTAATTGTTGAGATTAATTCTTTGGTGCATATTCTTTATTCAATCCCTATTCTGTAACATTCTCTAAATCGTAAGACGAGAAACATAACTTTGTTCTTTAGTGAATTAAGATTACTATTGTTACCATTCATTGTCAGTTTGTTTTGGGATTGATCGATAAAGAAAAAAATGTGCTTGTTCTGTTATTTTATCAGGCAATGGGGTTTCGAGAAGCTGCTATTCCGGGACTCGAGGACAAGGATAAGACGAGATCGCAAATACGCGATACAAGCAAGGAATGCCTATTCGACTGGCGTGCACATGTCCGAGAACGTAACAGGTGATACATTGCACAAGACCGAAACGAAAATTCGGTATTACCACTACCACGACACGATCACCGTGCACGAAGAGATTTGCCGCAAGCTCCTGCCTATGTTCACAAAAAAAACCTCGACATGGCTCGATAAAATCCCCTATGTCTACGACGACAACATGAAAAAACTGGCCCCTACCATCAAGGAATTCGAGCAAAACACCATTGGATCCCAGAACTACCTGCATTCGTAATTTAATTACCCTATTTTCATGTATAATAAAAGAGAGAATTTTTCATCCTTTTCTTTACGTTTTATCAAATGGACCACCTTACCGACAGGCCACAGCGTTTATTGATTCCCTCAACTATGGGTATGGCCATGCCCACCCGTGAACTGCTGCCATTCATTCTCTCTACACGGTCAATGTGGGACATGCTACTTTGCTCGAGTGATTTTGGTTGGGACCCGTGGCTCACTGCTGTCATGAACTTGATGTAAAGTGGTTTAGATTTATCTAGGAGAAAGATGGTCCCCCACCCTACCCTACACTACACTACCCTACCCTACCCTACCCTACCCTATCCTCTTTGTCTTTAAACGGCAACAGTGTCCCAATTTTCTTTTACATTAAAATATTGTTGATTCATTGATGTATTAATGTTAATGTACACAGATTACTCGGACAGTTAAATTCTTAGATAATCTTTGATAAAAATATTGGCGTGTGATTTAATGGTTGATGCTAGTAACAATTTCTTTCTTGGTTGTGCATCATGTACATAATGATTTATGTGGTGTAATATGATTGATTCAGAATTTCTTTTCTTTAACCAATTTTTTTTTAAAAAATTCTACTCTTTTTTTGATACTTCATTTGTATGTACAACTAGTATTATTCTTTCCACTTGTTCCATCTGTCTTAAAATACATATGGTTTCCAATGATGGAGAATTAATCCACTTGTACAATGATAATTGATAAATTTTGTTGACAATGCTTGATGTGACAAAATTTAGACAGTTGATTTAAAAAATAGTTTTTGAAATTTTTTGAAATGGATGAATGTGATGATGTCAAATCATGATTATTAACCAATTTTGTGTATGATTATTATACATGTAGCATGATTGAATGATGGAGGCACATGCATGTCCATTTCGTCTATGTTCCATTTACCAAACTAGAAAAATGAAAGGACCAAAATAAAGAGAGATTGGGAATAAATAAATTATGATAATTATGGGGAGGCCCATTTTTACGAGTGTCAAAAAGATAGACGTTGGGATGAGGTTACCGTTATTTGGCACAAAACCAAGGCGAATCTTAACGGTTAATTAATATATAGCATAAAAAAACTATATTGGTAATTGGCTCAAAAAATTGTTTGGGCACCGTGCGTGTTTTATTTTGCTCATTGAAGTTTATTTTTCTAAAGAATTTAGAATTTTAAATTTCTTATTAGATTTGTAACATCACAAAAATGGGCAAAATTGACGTATTTTCGATCAAAATATGACAAAAATTAACCTTTTTGACTGATCATTTTGCACCAATGGCCATCGGAAACTAACAACGATAGAATGTCCGTAGGCAATTTCGAATGACTTATTTTCTATCCGAAAAATTACAAATTGGGGATTCCCACGGATTTTTCGATTGCTCAATTCCGTTGAAAATAGTAAATTTCAACGGAAAAATTGGTTTCACCGGCAGACTTTTCAAGTGCCATTTCCGTCTAAACTTGTCTATTCCCAAGAGAAATTGGTAGATAAAGCCCGCTCTTAGAATCTAATAGAATTGCACATGGTGAACGTAATACTATGTGTAATAATTCCATACCCTATGTTTGATTATGAGTGAAATTTGACTATAGGCAGCATAGGCTACTGCCAAAAGGCCCTCATAGTCATAGGTGAAGGAATTGTCACTTTGTCAGAAAAAATATAACAGATACAGTGAAATAATTCGAGATGATAGCGAAAGATTTGATGAAAAAATTAACTGTATTTAAAACAGTCCAATGATAAAATGTTATATGACAATATGTCAAAAATCATGTCAATGTAGCATCATTGTAGGTAAGGTTCTCCCATAATGTTAATGCTTTAAGCCTCTGTTTGGTGCATATTTTGAGAGTAAGAATGCATTTTTTACTGTTGATGTGATAGAGAATATATATGGTTAAAAAAGAAGGAAAAGTTATTGATGTGATGAAAAATATTATTTTATTGAAGAATGTGTGGTTGAAAATGAGTAGAAGAATGAGAATGAAAAAAATAATTTGAATCAAACGGGGCTAAATATTTTAATGAGATAGGCGCAAAAGTGTATTGCAACGTCCCATATAAAGTTGGCTAAGGTCCCAAAATGTCAAGGTCAGCCCTAAGTTAGTTTAGTACTTGCATGAGATCGACAAAACTTGAATTTATAATTTTTATTCTCCAAAATCCAAATTTAATTGAATGGGTTGCGAAAAATGGTTTTTCTTTATTTTATTGTTCTAAATGAAAAGGATATCGACAATTGCCAATAATGGAGTTTTGTTTTGGTGTGCACGTATTCTGTTTTTAACTGTGAACTTGACCTGCCATTTTGTCTTTCCTCCTTGCTATTCATAATCGAGCCGAGCAACGCTAGACAAACAGGGAAAATGGACAGAAATTACCAAACAGATACACTTGGCAGCAATTCATTGGGAGATTGAATTTTTTTAAAAAAACCAGACGAATCACAAATCGCCACTTTTGTCTGTTTTTTCCCCTGTGTTTCTCTGTTTGAGTAGATTAATTCAATCGAGCCTACTATTCTAAATTCAATAATGTTACGTGTACATCATTTTTTATATTATTGTTTAGATATTGTTACGTAACAACATATCATTTGACAATAAAAAAAACATTTTTTTCGTACACAATTTTTTTTTTTTAAAAAACGAAGGAGATAAAAAAACAATGTAAGACAAAAAATGTACATTTAGCTTTATTGTTCTAAATTTGAGGCTTCCCCGTGAATGCCTATGATGTCACATTAAATTTTTTTAAAATTTTTTTTATCTTGATGGGGCCCTCATCTTGATTTTTTGGTGAATATATATGAATTTTTAGGTTTTATAATTTAAAATGCAAAAATATTAAATATTCCTTAATAGAATACAAATGCAAAAAGGGTATCGACAATTGCCAATAATGGAGTTTTGTTTTGGTGTGCACTTATTCTGTGTTTTAGCTGTGAACTTGACCTGCCATTTTGTCTTTCCTCCTTGCTACTCATAATCGAGCCGAGCAATGCTAGACAAATGGGGAAAATAGACAGAAATTAGCAAACAGATACACTTGGCAGCAATTCATTGGGAGATGGAAATTTAAAAAAAAAAAAAAAAAGAGACGAATCACAAACCGTCACATTTGTCAGTTTTCCCCCTTCTGTGTTTCCCTGAGTAGATTAATTCAATCGAGCCTACTATTCTAAATTCAATTATGCTACGTGTATATCATCTTTTATATTATTGTTTAGATATTGTCACGTAACAACATTTCATTTGACAATTTTAAAAAAAAAAACATTTTTTTTCATACACAATTTTTTTTTTTTAAAAAAAGAGATATAAAAAACAATGTAAAACAAAAAATGTACATTTAGCTTTAATGTTCTAAATTTGAGGCTTCTCCGTGAATGCCTATGATGTCACATTAGATAAAAAAAACAAAAAATATCTTGATGGTGCCCTCATCTTGATTTTTTGGTGAATATATATGATTTTTTAGGTTTTATAATTTAAAATGCAAAAATATTAAATATTCCTTAATAGAAAATTATTTACATCAACAGGACGGGCCGACCGACCCGTGAAAATCGGCCCGGATCGACCCGAAATCGCGGGCCTACCCGTTACCCGAGCGGTAGGTTCACGGGTCAAAGAGGTGTGACCTACGGATTTCGCGAGTTGCACATTTACGAGCCGCGATTAACCCGCGGCCCGTGAATTTGTTTTAAAAAAATTTTGAAAAAAAGGGGAGAAGGTGACAACCTAGTTGGGATGTATTTATACTATAAATATTTGATAATAGTAATTAAAAATGCATTTAATTGTTATTTGTTTAAGTTAAGTTTAACTTTACAAAGTTATAAATAATTCATGTAACATTAAATTTGAATTCTATGTAAATATTTCTTGGTATAAATATAAATTTATCATTTTGTTCAATTTTTAGTTAAGTTAGTTTACATTTAACAAAAAACAATATTTTTTGCTATAAGTCCCTATTGGATCTACATTATTATCTCATTAAAATGAAAAATATGACCATTATTCATCACATCAACATTTAAATTCAAATTTTCTATCTCTTATGTGAGCCCCAATAACGGCTATATTTTTCATTTTCATTTTACAATAATTTGGATATGAAAAATTCTATATTTTTATAATTTTATTTATACAATAATACGGGTCAAATCGGAACAAACCGCGATCCGCATGGGCTCGACCAGGATGAGTCAGCGGGCGGGTTTGGTTTGTAGTCCAAAATTTGTGAGTTGACCCGGAACCGGCCCGGAACCCATAGCGGGCAGACTTTTTTTCACGCAAGCCATTATCGGGCTCATATGTTGACGGGCCGACCATGTCTGGACCACCTGGATTGACACTTCTAGCAAGGTAATGTATTTTGTCATCCCTGAATTCAATTTGCTATTTAATTAGGTCAGAGTCAATATAAATTCCTAGTGTATATATTTTATTTTTCATAAATCCCTTACCTTTTTCTCTCAAACAAAACCATACAAATCCTGTTTTGGAAATTCATATATTATCTTCTCTGCTCTTCAAAATCATTTATGCAACATCGAAATTGTTTTAAATTACGTGTTACGGATGTCCATGTTGGGAATTTACTTAACATGCACAGCGGAAATTAAACAATTTTCAATTCCCAAACGAGGATCTGCAATGTGTTTAGATAGAAACTGTGATGAGAATGATACCTTTGATGAATTCCACAAACTCTTTTGCTTTTTCTTGAACTCCAATGATCACGATCTGCAATCCAAGCTGTCCAATTGTCCAGCCTCCAATGGTGATCCACACAGAGAACAAGAATGACGGCTAGGGTTTTCTTTTCTTGTGCTAGCAAGAATAATAAAATTCCATGCAGTTTACAAACCCTAACAGCTTATTAATATAAGCCCAAGTGGGCTTGGCCCATCTCTAAACTTAACCCGGTCCGATATTTAACTAATCAAATTAATTAAATCCGGTCCATGAATTAATTAATCCAATTAATTAATTCGGGCCTATTAATAAACAACCCAATTAATTAATTATCCAACACTTGTCAATTAATTAATTGGTAAATCTCATTCTTCTGATTCTCTTTTGTGTGTAACCCATTAGGTTCCCGATCACGATACCGATCGACGTGAATTATTATTTTGATCTAATCAAAATCGATAAATTAAAACGCCCCTTTTAATTTATCACTAATTCATTCTCGTTGTCCCAGATTGACATCTAGCAATGTATCAGGGCAATACATGTGACGGGAAATATCACGTAGCATGACAAAACCAAACTTGTTCGTTTATCGTGAAACTATAATCCTTTCGTTAATATGATCCGATCAATTATGAGATATGGATATGTGTCAATCTCAATTATCGATCATATCTTTTATCCCACTGTTAAGTCAATGTACGTCGAAAACTCTTTTCCGACTTATGAGTTCACCTTGGCCAAGGATTTCATAATTAACTTAACTGGATAAAATGTAGATCATAATCTCTTACTATCTAAGAGTGACGAATCCTCTATTGATCATTCACAACCTTCATATGATTCTTGACATACCCGAACGATGCTGTATTAGCGACCCTTGACAGAGCAACATCCAACACCACCAAAGTATGTCTGCCCTCATATAAGGTACTATGATGACCTCAAGTCAAAGGACCAATTCCACTACCGAACGTTAGAGATTAACCACTAACACTTAGATAGTTATCCATGTGGAATCTCTCAGTGGGTCTCCAATGTTTTGTTCTATAACAAAACATCCACGTGTTCATTCAAGTGTCACCACACTTTAGCTTGTGAGATCAGCTACTTACTTCACAAGTAAGAATGCCACACGCGATAGTCTATCCGTAATAACGATATCCGTATCTCGTTATTACCTCGACCACGGACGATTTAAGATTCAGTCATATGTAATTTGTATCTCACAATCACAACTCCTTGTGATTAACAAATCACCAAGATTTGAATTTACGGATTCTATTATTTAATTTAGAATATTAATTCAATTAAATAATAGATATTGCCATACATATGCATTGATTATATATATTCAAAGTGTTTATGTCCAAAGTTGATTGGACCCAGGGCATAACACTTACAAACTCCCACTTGCACTAGATCCAATCACTTATGTATCTTATACCATAAGAGTCTACATGACGATCATGTTTATGCTGCGACAACTCTTTGTCAGTGGATCTGCAATTTAATAATTTGTGGGAACTAGTTCTTTATTTACGTCATTTCATTGCATTATCTTTCCAATGAGATAATACTGCCTTAACATATGTTTGGATCATTGATGAGACCTTAGTTCCTTCGCTTGCACGATGGCTCCATTGTATCACAATGCATAAGCGTGTGATCAACAATGTTAGGAACTACTCTAAGTTCAGTAATGAACTTCCTGATCCAGACCACAACTTTTGTTGCTTTCTAAAGCAATGATGTAAAGACTTCCATTATTGAATCAATGGCTATTTCCGATTTGGAACCTTTCCAACGCACCACTTAAGAGTAAACCAATATCTTAATTGAGATATGATATCATTATAGTTTGACTAGAAGTCAGCATCACTGTATCCATGAACTCTTGGTTCATTTTCTCCATATAAAATCTTCTCGAGATTTTGTGTATAGATTGGGATAAGTTAAGCAATCTTCTAGATCTATCTCTATAGATCAACTTATTTCTCTCATATCTATCACGGAGAAATTATTTGACAATCATAATTTCAACAGGTGAAATATAGAGGCGTCGTTTCCTATAATATGTCTCATACATATAATATGAAGAATGCGACAATGCTCCTATTGTCTTCTTGTAAACACACAATTCGTCTTCATTTTTTTTTATGAAATCAAACATTTTCAGTTTTGCATCAAATCGAAGATTTCAGCTCCAAGAGGCTTGTTTCAATCCATATTGACATTTTCTTGTAAACTCATTTACGACTTATGTGTTCTAATCCATTAGACAAGACGACCAAGGTCAAACCTCGGTTACAACAAGTCCATCTCTTTAAGTCAACACTTGACTTTATTTCTATGTAATTAGTAGGTTCATCATCCTTGATTAGTAATCATGGATTCGTACCTTCTAGGAGGTCAAATGATCCTATGAGATTTACATTGAGCTAACGTGTCCTCAAAAGTCTCCATTTCCTGATCAAGAGTATGTCCCTCAGCTGGTGTGGGATAAGACACAGGTTCATCTATTCGGTTAATTATATCCGTGGACTCTTGAACTCTTTCAAGATTTATTCTACTCCCACTGTCTCTCTTAGAGTAAACACTTTCTCTAAGAGTATGACATATCTTGAGATGAACATTTTCTTCTCAACGAGATTATAGAATTGATATCCAATTCTCTCTTGGATATCCACAAATATATATTTATCGGATTTAGTCTCAAACTTATCCGATTCAGTGCGCTTCACATAAGCGTCATAGCCCAAACGTTCATATGAGATGTGTTGGGCCATTCCATAACTCGTATGGAGTTTTTGTCAACCGATTTAGATGGGGCACGATTTAGTGTGCAGCACGTGGCAATCAGTGCACGATCTCAAAACGATTTTTGAATGCTTGCATGGCTTGTTCTCAATTGCACTATATCTAATAGTGTATTATTCCTCATTTCAGATGCATCATTATGTTGCAATGTATGTGGAGGAATTCACTGCATGAGAATCTAATTCTCTTTTAGATAATCTAAAATTCTCCATTTTAGATATTCTTTACCTCGAACAAGTCTTAGTGTAAGAATATATTTACCTATTTGTTTATCAACTTTTAGTTTGAATCCCTTGAACATTTCAAGAGATTCATGCTTGAATTTCATCAAACATACATGATCATTTCTGAAATGATCATTAGTAAATGTGATGAGATAAGATAAACTTCACCTGACATTAATTGATATGGATCTACATACATCACTATGTATTAGACCTAATAATTGTACAGATCATTTTCCTTTTCAAGTAAAAGGAGATTTGGTCACTGTGTCTTACAGATATGATTCGCATTTGTCAAATGATTCAAAATTATTTGACCCAAATATACATCTCCATGTAAGTTTGGAATTGCATTCTTATTCATGTGACCAAATCCACAATGCCAGATATAGGTGTTCTTTAGATTATCATTTTTATGCCTTTCAATTTCTATACTCATTATAGAACACTCAACATTTAGAATATAAATGTCATTTTGTAATTTACTATAACCATTAAGATCTTATCAAGATAAAAAGGAACAACAATTGTCCTTAACATTAAAATAATTCATGTCAAAACATGAAATTTATTTAATGCTCTTGGTAATGGTGAGAACAAAATTAACATTTCTCTAATTCTAATATCGAGCCTAAAGACAATGGCGAGAAATATGCTTCTACAGGCAATGCAGCAACTTTTGCTCATTTTCAACGTGTAGGTCAACTTCTCTCTTCTGCAGCGATCTACTTTTATTTAGTTTTCTGCATATTTATACAAATATGAGATCTATATCTAGTATCTAATACCCATGAAACTAATGAAGTAGATTTAAGCCTTGCGATTTCATTTCTAATGACCCATCATTCCAAAATGATAATAAGGATCATCAGATTTGGTATTGTCCTTATTTGCTTTAACTGTCTTAGTCATCTTGGTTGCTTTCCCAAAGCATCCTTTAGACTTCCATATAGGAATTTATGACTAAGATTTGTCCACTACAAACACAGATGTTGAATTTAACAGCTTCAAGCATGTTCAGCATCTCAATGAGCGTGCTTCGAGTTTATTCATGTTAAATTCATAATTAGTTGTGAATAACTCTCTGACAGAGATTGCAGAACCAAGTCTATACTTAGTTCATTGTCCATGACTGAACGCAATCAAGACAACTTCTCAAAGTAGTCTGCATCTTGATGCACAAGCACCGACTGAAGATTCTTCTGTCATTAAGCACTGGTATAGTTGCTGGAAAATATCATATATTTCCTCGTATGATTGTTCATCATTCAACATATTGAGATGAAAAATTATATGTTAGCATCTATACTCTTATATTGCTTTGTAACTCAGGTGACATAGTTACAAACATCACATATGTTGTAGTACTATCATCATCACTGTGTTTATTATAGCAGCCACCTCTTCTTTTATCGAGTCATCAACAGATGTCTCTAGAAAGGACTACTCAAGGACAACCAATTTTTCATGCCTGAGAACAATTCTCAGATTGCGGCGTCAATCAAGAAAATTTGCTTTGGTTGTTGGCATACAATATGCTTCTCAAATATATGTGGTTATTCATGATTCAATAAATATAAACGACGAAAAGTAAAGAAATAATATATATATATAATGCATGAATTAATTTAACATGGCCTTTTGTTAAATTAATTTCGCTCCCACTGTTTAACTCAAAATTTATGACCCTCTCACATAAATTTATGGAATCCGTACTTGATTCCCAGTGGGCTGGGATCCCATTTGTTATATTAAAACCTTGAGTGTACTCAACAAACCCTAATAAAACATTTGGGTAGATACTATTATCAATTGTATCTCCATACAACTCCCAGATCATTAAGCCGACAACTCTTTGTCTTCACACATCTTATGTGTTAGCTTAACATGCCTCTAAGATTTATCTCCTTGAGTGTACTCAACAAGAGATAAATATTAGTTAAGTCAAACCCATCATTCAGAAATATCTAATATTTCATAGTGTCAAACATATCCCTAATGGACCAGCCTTGAGTGTACTCAACAAGCTAAAATCGATTTAGGACTCTCGTTTTTCACTATAATGATGGAAGGCAAATATAAATATGACTTAATATCTTAACATGCCTCTAAAATTTATCTTCTTGAGTGTACTCAACAAAAGATAAATATTAGTTAAGTCAAACCCATCATTCAGAAATATCTAATATTTCATAGTGTCGAACATATCCCTAATCGACCAGCCTTGAGTGTACTCAACAAGCTTAGATCGATTGAGGACTCTCGTTTTTCACTATAATGATGGAAGGCAAATATCAAATTGACTTAATATTTTTTTAACGAGGGGTTTTGCATGCAAAAGGTCTCATCGTAATAATTATATATATATTTTATTATACATCTAACATGCAAATAAACTTACATATAATAGTGTGGATGATTATGGACTTATACTATCTAGTCTTCCCGAGCCATAAGGAAGACTAGTCGGTCAGTTCCTAGGGGGGTATAGCATTGATTCATACAATGCTCCATCTCTATGGTCTCCTCCTCTTCTTGTATCTCCAATCAGTCCAGCTGCAACTTGTATCCTATACTAGTTGGCACGCAGGCCTAAATAATATTGGACACTCAGGCCCATAATAATAACAACGGACTCGCAGGTCCAAAATAAATAAGAGCTCGCAGGCCCATAAAACAACAAGAATAAAACTAACCATTCAACACATCCACATGGTCGAGTCCATAATCATCCACTAATAAAACATTCATCATATAAATGCATTCCTATAATATCTAATATTATATGCAAATATGTTTCAAGTTTCTAGCAATTAAAGTCGTCTAAACTAATTTAGACAAATGGATCGGAAGAATTAAATAACTAATTAATCAAATTAATTAATTAATTAATTTAATTAGCGGACTTATTTAATTAAAATCAGATTTTAATTAAATATCAAATTAGAGTCCAACTCTAATTCTACAAATATAAGGCGGGACTATTTAATTAAAATCAAATTTTAATTAAATACCAAATTAGAGTCCAACTCTAATTCCAATAAAATTTTAGGGCAAAACAATTTAATTAAAATCAAATTTTAATTAAATGTCAAATTAAAGTTCAACTCTAATTATAATCAAATTAATACGGTTGAATTTAATTAAAATCAAAATTTAATTAAATACAAAATAAGAGTCAAACTCTAATTCTAAAATATTAGGGTGAACATATTTAATTAAAATCAAATCTTAATTAAATACTAAATTAAAGTCCAACTCTAATTTTAAGAAACATTTAGGGCGAAACAATTTAATTAAAATCAAATTTCAATTAAATGTCAAATTAGAGTCCAACTCTAATTTTAACAATATACTAGGGTTGATAATTTAATTAAAATCAAATTTTAATTAAATATTAAATTAAAGTCTAACTCTAATTTAAAATGAATTAACATTTTAATTTAGGATAAAACTCCTAAATAAAATAAAATTCAATTTAGGGTCAAAGTTTAATATTTAAGTTAAAATCTAATTTTAACGAAAATATAAAAGTCGTCAATTTTTAAATAAAATTTTAAGCAGGTCAAAATTGAATTTTAGGTCAAACCATTTGAAAATCAACTTAAAAACCATTTTATAAAATTTGCAGATTGACCCAAGTTTGAAATTACAAACATAGCCTCCAATTAATCAAATTACATGGCAAGCCCTCCATCTAAAATTGCAAAATTGACCCCTGAAAATTAATTGCAGGCGGGGGCCTACAATTTCAAAAATTGCATCAGAGGCCCCCGCCTCCAAAACCCGATTGCTACAGTAAAACCCTAAAATTTTTTTTTTTTTTTTTTTTTGTGGTCCCGTCTCCGACGGACTCCACCGTGGTGCCCCCGCACCACGTGGCGTACAGCCTGCAGCGCTTCTTGAAAATTTTGCGACGACGACGTCGGCTGCATCGCATGTAGCACCACAGGCTGCTGCGTCGCCCGGCTCGTGGCGGCGCGAAGCCGCCACGTCCGCCGGCGCCCTCCTTGCCGCCTTGTTTTTTTTAGATCCAACATTTTTTTTTTCTTCTTCCAAAACAGATTTTGAAGATGAAAAATAATTTTTCTAAATTGCTAGATTCAAGAAAAACACATAATTAATCAACTTTTGATTATTCAAGATATAAAACAGTTTCTAACAAACACAAAGTAGGCTCTGATACCACTGTTGGGAATTTACTTAACATGCACAGCGGAAATTAAACAATTTCCAATTCCCAAACGAGGATCTGCAATGTGTTTAGATAGAAACTGTGATGAGAATGATACCTTTGATGAATTCCACAAACTCTTTTGCTTTTTCTTGAACACCAATGATCACGATCTGCAATCCAAGCTGTCCAATTGTCCAGCCTCCAATGGTGATCCACACAGAGAACAAGAATGACGGCTAGGGTTTTCTTTTCTTGTGCTAGCAAGAATAATAAAATTCCATGCAGTTTACAAACCCTAACAGCTTATTAATATAAGCCCAAGTGGGCTTGGCCCATCTCTAAACTTAACCCGGTCCGATATTTAACTAATCAAATTAATTAAATCCGGTCCATGAATTAATTAATCCAATTAATTAATTCGGGCCTATTAATAAACAACCCAATTAATTAATTATCCAACACTTGTCAATTAATTAATTGGTAAATCTCATTCTTCTGATTCTCTTTTGTGTGTAACCCATTAGGTTCCCGATCACGATACCGATCGACGTGAATTATTATTTTGATCTAATCAAAATCGATAAATTAAAACACCCCTTTTAATTTATTTCTAATTTACATTCGTCATCCCAGATTGACATCTAACAACGTATCAGGGCAATACATGTGACGGAAAATGTCACGTGGTGTGACAAAACAAAACTTGTTCGTTTATCGTGAAACTATAATCCTTTCTTTAATATGATCCGATCAATTTTGAGATATGGATATGTGTCAATCTCAAATATCAATCATATCTTTTATCCCACTGTTAAGTCAATGTACGTCGAAAACTCTTTTCCGACTTATGAGTCCACCTTGGCCAAGGATTTCATAATTAACTTAATTTGATAAAATGTAGATCATAATCTCTTACTATCTAAGAGTGACGAATCCTCTATTGATCATTCACAACCTTCATATGATTCTTGACATACCCGAACGATCTTTGTATTAGCGACCCTTGACAGCAACATCCAACACCACCAAAGTATGTCTGCCCTCATATAAGGTACTATGATGACCTCAAGTCAAAGGACCAATTCCACTACCGAACGTTAGAGATTAACCACTAACACTTAGATAGTTATCCATGTGGAATCTCTCAGCGGGTCTCCAATGTTTTGTTCTATAACAAAACATCCACGTGTTCATTCAAGTGTCACCACACTTTAGCTTGTGAGATCAGCTACTTACTTCACAAGTAAGAATGCCACACGCGATAGTCTATCCGTAATAACGATATCCGTATCTCGTTATTACCTCGACCACTGACGATTTAAGATATGTAATTTGTATCTCACAATCACAACTCCTTGTGATTAACAAATCACCAAGATTTGAATTTACGGATTCTATTATTTAATTTAGAATATTAATTCAATTAAATAATAGATATTGCCATACATATGCATTGATTATATATATTCAAAGTGTTTATGTCCAAAGTTGATTGGACCCAGGGCATAACACTTACAAACTCCCACTTGCACTAGATCCAATCACTTATGTATCTTATACCATAAGAGTCTACATGACGATCATGTTTATGCTGCGACAACTCTTTGTCAGTGGATCTGCAATTTAATAATTTGTGGGAACTAGTTCTTTATTTACGTCATTTCATTGCATTATCTTTCCAATGAGATAATACTGCCTTAACATATGTTTGGATCATTGATGAGACCTTAGTTCCTTCGCTTGCACGATGGCTCCATTGTATCACAATGCATAAGCGTGTGATCAACAATGTTAGGAACTACTCTAAATTCAGTAATGAACTTCCTGATCCAGACCACAACTTTTGTTGCTTTGTAAAGCAATGATGTATAAGGCTTCCATTATTGAATCAACAGTTATCTGGAACATTTCCAACACACCGATTAAGAGTAAACCAATATCTTATTTGAGATGTGCTATTATTCCAGTCTGACTAGAAGTTAGCATCATTCTATCCATGAACTCTCAGTTCATTTTCTCCATATAAAATCTTCTCGAGATTTTATCTGTATAGATTGGGATGAGTTAAGCAATCTTCTAGATCTATCTCTATAGATCAACTTGCTTCTCCCACATCCATCACGGAGAAATTATTTGACAATCACAATTTCAACAATTGAAATATAGAGACATCGTTTCCTATAATATGTCTCATACATATAATATCAGGAATGCGACAATGCTCCCACTATCTTCTTGTAAACGCACATTTCGTCTTCATTTTTTGATAAAATCAAACATTTTGACTTTTTGCATCAAATCGAAGATTCCAGCTCCAAGAGACTTGTTTCAATCCATATTGACATTTTTCTTGTAAACTCATTTACAACCTATGGGTTCTAATCCATTAGACAAGACGACCAAGGTCAAACCTCGGTTACAACAAGTCCATCTCTTTAAGTCAACACTTGACTTTATTTCTATGTAATTAGTAGGTTCATCATCCTTGATTAGTAATCATGGATTCGTACCTTCTAGGAGGTCAAATGATCCTATGAGATTTACATTGAGCTAACGTGTCCTCAAAAGTCTCCATTTCCTGATCAAGAGTATGTCCCTCAGCTGGTGTGGGATAAGACACAGGTTCATCTATTCGGTTAATTATATCCGTGGACTCTTGAACTCTTTCAAGATTTATTCTACTCCCACTGTCTCTCTTAGAGTAAACACTTTCTCTAAGAGTATGACATATCTTGAGATGAACATTTTCTTCTCAACGAGATTATAGAATTGATATCCAATTCTCTCTTGGATATCCACAAATATATATTTATCGGATTTAGTCTCAAACTTATCCGATTCAGTGCGCTTCACATAAGCGTCATAGCCCAAACGTTCATATGAGATGTGTTGGGCCATTCCATAACTCGTATGGAGTTTTTGTCAACCGATTTAGATGGGGCACGATTTAGTGTGCAGCACGTGGCAATCAGTGCACGATCTCAAAACGATTTTTGAATGCTTGCATGGCTTGTTCTCAATTGCACTATATCTAATAGTGTATTATTCCTCATTTCAGATGCATCATTATGTTGCAATGTATGTGGAGGAATTCACTGCATGAGAATCTAATTCTCTTTTAGATAATCTAAAATTCTCCATTTTAGATATTCTTTACCTCGAACAAGTCTTAGTGTAAGAATATATTTACCTATTTGTTTATCAACTTTTAGTTTGAATCCCTTGAACATTTCAAGAGATTCATGCTTGAATTTCATCAAACATACATGATCATTTCTGAAATGATCATTAGTAAATGTGATGAGATAAGATAAACTTCACCTGACATTAATTGATATGGATCTACATACATCACTATGTATTAGACCTAATAATTGTACAGATTGTTTTCCTTTTCAAGTAAAAGGAGATTTGGTCACTGTGTCTTACAGATATGATTCGCATTTGTCAAATGATTCAAAATTATTTGACCCAAATATACATCTCCATGTAAGTTTGGAATTGCATTCTTATTCATGTGACCAAATTCACAATGCCAGATATAGGTGTTCTTTAGATTATCATTTTTATGCCTTTCAATTTCTATACTCATTATAGAACACTCAACATTTAGAATATAAATGTCATTTTGTAATTTACTATAACCATTAAGATCTTATCAAGATAAAAAGGAACAACAATTGTCCTTAACATTAAAATAATTCATGTCAAAACATGAAATTTATTTAATGCTCTTGGTAATGGTGAGAACAAAATTAACATTTCTCTAATTCTAATATCGAGCCTAAAGACAATGGCGAGAAATATGCTTCTACAGGCAATGCAGCAACTTTTGCTCATTTTCAACGTGTAGGTCAACTTCTCTCTTCTGCAGCGATCTACTTTTATTTAGTTTTCTGCATATTTATACAAATATGAGATCTATATCTAGTATCTAATACCCATGAAACTAATGAAGTAGATTTAAGCCTTGCGATTTCATTTCTAATGACCCATCATTCCAAAATGATAATAAGGATCATCAGATTTGGTATTGTCCTTATTTGCTTTAACTGTCTTAGTCATCTTGGTTGCTTTCCCAAAGCATCCTTTAGACTTCCATATAGGAATTTATGACTAAGATTTGTCCACTACAAACACAGATGTTGAATTTAACAGCTTCAAGCATGTTCAGCATCTCAATGAGCGTGCTTCGAGTTTATTCATGTTAAATTCATAATTAGTTGTGAATAACTCTCTGACAGAGATTGCAGAACCAAGTCTATACTTAGTTCATTGTCCATGACTGAACGCAATCAAGACAACTTCTCAAAGTAGTCTGCATCTTCAGTACACAAGCACCGACTGAAGATTCTTCTGTCATTAAGCACTGGTATAGTTGCTGGAAAATATCATATATTTCCTCGTATGATTGTTCATCATTCAACATATTGAGATGAAAAATTATATGTTAGCATCTATACTCTTATATTGCTTTGTAACTCAGGTGACATAGTTACAAACATCACATATGTTGTAGTACTATCATCATCACTGTGTTTATTATAGCAGCCACCTCTTCTTTTATCGAGTCATCAACAGATGTCTCTAGAAAGGACTACTCAAGGACAACCAATTTTTCATGCCTGAGAACAATTCTCAGATTGCGGCGTCAATCAAGAAAATTTGCTTTGGTTGTTGGCATACAATATGCTTCTCAAATATATGTGGTTATTCATGATTCAATAAATATAAACGACGAAAAGTAAAGAAATAATATATATATAATGCATGAATTAATTTAACATGGCCTTTTGTTAAATTAATTTCGCTCCCACTGTTTAACTCAAAATTTATGACCCTCTCACATAAATTTATGGAATCCGTACTTGATTCCCAGTGGGTTGGGATCCCATTTGTTATATTAAAACCTTGAGTGTACTCAACAAACCCTAATAAAACATTTGGGTAGATACTATTATCAATTGTATCTCCATACAACTCCCAGATCATTAAGCCGACAACTCTTTGTCTTCACACATCTTATGTGTTAGCTTAACATGCCTCTAAGATTTATCTCCTTGAGTGTACTCAACAAGAGATAAATATTAGTTAAGTCAAACCCATCATTCAGAAATATCTAATATTTCATAGTGTCAAACATATCCCTAATGGACCAGCCTTGAGTGTACTCAACAAGCTAAAATCGATTTAGGACTCTCGTTTTTCACTATAATGATGGAAGGCAAATATAAATATGACTTAATATCTTAACATGCCTCTAAAATTTATCTTCTTGAGTGTACTCAACAAAAGATAAATATTAGTTAAGTCAAACCCATCATTCAGAAATATCTAATATTTCATAGTGTCGAACATATCCCTAATCGACCAGCCTTGAGTGTACTCAACAAGCTTAGATCGATTGAGGACTCTCGTTTTTCACTATAATGATGGAAGGCAAATATCAAATTGACTTAATATTTTTTTAACGAGGGGTTTTGCATGCAAAAGGTCTCATCGTAATAATTATATATATATTTTATTATACATCTAACATGCAAATAAACTTACATATAATAGTGTGGATGATTATGGACTTATACTATCTAGTCTTCCCGAGCCATAAGGAAGACTAGTCGGTCAGTTCCTAGGGGGGTATAGCATTGATTCATACAATGCTCCATCTCTATGGTCTCCTCCTCTTCTTGTATCTCCAATCACCCAGTGCAACTTGTATCCTATACTAGTTGGCACGCAGGCCTAAATAATATTGGACACTCAGGCCCATAATAATAACAACGGACTCGCAGGTCCAAAATAAATAAGAGCTCGCAGGCCCATAAAACAACAAGAATAAAACTAACCATTCAACACATCCACATGGTCGAGTCCATAATCATCCACTAATAAAACATTCATCATATAAATGCATTCCTATAATATCTAATATTATATGCAAATATGTTTCAAGTTTCTAGCAATTAAAGTCGTCTAAACTAATTTAGACAAATGGATCGGAAGAATTAAATAACTAATTAATCAAATTAATTAATTAATTAATTTAATTAGCGGACTTATTTAATTAAAATCAGATTTTAATTAAATATCAAATTAGAGTCCAACTCTAATTCTACAAATATAAGGCGGGACTATTTAATTAAAATCAAATTTTAATTAAATACCAAATTAGAGTCCAACTCTAATTCCAATAAAATTTTAGGGCAAAACAATTTAATTAAAATCAAATTTTAATTAAATGTCAAATTAAAGTTCAACTCTAATTATAATCAAATTAATACGGTTGAATTTAATTAAAATCAAAATTTAATTAAATACAAAATAAGAGTCAAACTCTAATTCTAAAATATTAGGGTGAACATATTTAATTAAAATCAAATCTTAATTAAATACTAAATTAAAGTCCAACTCTAATTTTAAGAAACATTTAGGGCGAAACAATTTAATTAAAATCAAATTTCAATTAAATGTCAAATTAGAGTCCAACTCTAATTTTAACAATATACTAGGGTTGATAATTTAATTAAAATCAAATTTTAATTAAATATTAAATTAAAGTCTAACTCTAATTTAAAATGAATTAACATTTTAATTTAGGATAAAACTCCTAAATAAAATAAAATTCAATTTAGGGTCAAAGTTTAATATTTAAGTTAAAATCTAATTTTAACGAAAATATAAAAGTCGTCAATTTTTAAATAAAATTTTAAGCGGGTCAAAATTGAATTTTAGGTCAAACCATTTGAAAATCAACTTAAAAACCATTTTATAAAATTTGCAGATTGACCCAAGTTTGAAATTACAAACATAGCCTCCAATTAATCAAATTACATGGCAAGCCCTCCATCTAAAATTGCAAAATTGACCCCTGAAAATTAATTGCAGGCGGGGGCCTACAATTTCAAAAATTGCATCAGAGGCCCCCGCCTCCAAAACCCGATTGCTACAGTAAAACCCTAAATTTTTTTTTTTTTTGTGGTCCCGGCGCCGACGGGACCCACCGGTGGGGCCCCCCGCACCAACGGTGTGCAACTTGGCCTGCACGGCGCCGTCTTCTTTGAAAATTTTGCGACGACGACGTCGGCTGCATCGCTGCAACCACAGGCTGGCTGCGTCGCCCGGCTCGTGGCGGCGCGAAGCCGCCACGTCCGCCGGCGCCCTCCTTGCCGCCTTGTTATTTTTAGATCCAAATTTTTTTTTTCTTTTTCCAAAACAGATTTTGAAGATGAAAAATAATTTTTCTAAATTGCTAGATTCAAGAAAAACATATAATTAATCAACTTTTGATTATTCAAGATATAAAACAGTTTTCTAACAAACACAAAGTAGGCTCTGATACCACTGTTGGGAATTTACTTAACATGCACAGCGGAAATTAAACAATTTTCAATTCCCAAACGAGGATCTGCAATGTGTTTAGATAGAAATTGTGATAAGAATTATACTTTTGATGAATTCTACAAACTTTTTTTGCTGATTCTCGAACTCTAATGATCACTATCAGCAATCCAAGCTGTCAAATTATCCAGCCTCCAATGGTGATCCACACAGAGAACAAGAATGAAGGCCGGGGTTTTCTTTTCTTATGCTAGTAAGAATAATGAAAAATTCCATACATTTTACAAACCCTAGCAGCCTATTAATATAAGCCCAAATGGGCTTCGCCCATCTCTAAACTTAACACGGTCCGATATTTAATTAATCAAATTAATTAAATCCGGTTCATGAATTAATTAATCCAATTAAGTCGGGCCATTAATAAGCAAACCAATTAATTAATTATTCAACAATTGTCAATTAATTAATTGGTAAATCTCATTCTTCTGGTTCTCTTTTGTGTATGACCCATTAGGTTTCCGACCACGATATCTAACAACGTGAATTATTATTTTGATCTAATCAAAATCGATAAATTAAAACACCCCTTTTAATTTATCACTAATTCATTCTCGTTGTCCCAGATTGACATCTAGCAATGTATCAGGGCAATACATGTGACGGGAAATATTACGTAGCATGACAAAACCAAACTTGTTCGTTTATCGTGAAACTATAATCCTTTCGTTAATATGATCCGATCAATTATGAGATATGGATATGTGTCAATCTCAATTATCGATCATATCTTTTATCCCACTGTTAAGTCAATGTACGTCGAAAACTCTTTTCCGACTTATGAGTTCACCTTGGCCAAGGATTTCATTATTAACTTAATTGGATAAAATGTAGATCATAATCTCTTACTATCTAAGAGTGACGAATCCTCTATTGATAATTCACAACCTTCATATGATTATTGACATACCCGAATGATGTTGTATTAGCGACCCTTGACAGAGCAACATCCAACACCACCAAAGTATGTCTGCCCTCATATAAGGTACTATGATGACCTCAAGTCAAAGGACCAATTCCACTACCGAACGTTAGAGATTAACCACTAACACTTAGATAGTTATCCATGTGGAATCTCTCGTGGTCTCCAATGTTTTGTTCTATAACAAAACATCCACGTGTTCATTCAAGTGTCACCACACTTTAGCTTGTGAGATCAGCTACTTACTTCACAAGTAAGAATGCCACACGCGATAGTCTATCCGTAATAACGATATCCGTATCTCGTTATTACCTCGACCACGGACGATTTAAGATTCAGTCATATGTAATTTGTATCTCACAATCACAACTCCTTGTGATTAACAAATCACCAAGATTTGAATCTACGGATTCTATTATTTAATTTAGAATATTAATTCAATTAAATAATAGATATTGCCATACATATGCATTGATTATATATATTCAAAGTGTTTATATCCAAAGTTGATTGGACCTAGGGCATAACACTTACAGTCCAGACCTCCTGTAATCGGAATCATAAATTACAACTATTATGCTATTTATATAATCATACTTGAAAATAATGATTAACAATGTTGATGTTGTCAAAATTCGAGCCATTGATTTAAAAACAGTTTTTGAAATGAATGAATGTGATTTGTCAAGTGTAAATTGTCGATCAATATTATCAAACTAGATTGTACATGTAGCACGATTCAAATTACAAATGTCATAACCCCCAAAAGTTTTAAATGTTTTTCTTTTTCTTATGATTATTTGTAACTCAGTGATTGGTTGTACTATATACATAAAGATTATAAGATATTAATGTAATATACAAGTGAAATGAGAAATATTCTTTCAATTCATTATGTCTTTTTTTAATTTATCTCATGATTTCTATTTTAAGTGTATGATATCATTTAAAAATAACGAAGATGACATAAAAGTTCGAATTATTGCCCTCATAAGAATTATTTATCTAAAAAATTGATTTAGCTATTTCTAATTTATTTTCTAATAGTAAATAATTAATATTTACTTTTATTTATAATCCAATAAATTATTAATATGAGGAAACAATAAAAATTACGCGGTGGCTAATAAGAGTTTTAAGTTATGTAGGGAAAAATGTAAGTACTTACCATTTCACCAAATTTATTCCCTTTAATCACTCTTCTCAAGTTTAATTTTTAATATTGTATCCAATCGAATTTACTAATTAAATCAATTTACATCTCATGAGTTCAAATTAATCCTACCTAACCGAGTCAGCTCATTAAATCTCTATGTGAATCAGATGAACTTAAGCCAAATGTACTAATTTCCCTAGGAATTCAATTAAAAACCGCAACAATAATGAAAGTGTATATCTACATTTTATATAATTGTTAGATTTTACTATGTGGTCTAAGTTTATAATTTACTTCTCGTTTCATTACTCATAAATCAATGAATTAATGATCAAGTTAATCAAGAATAGAAGTAAAATCAATACACGATAGAATTAAATTCAATAATATTCAGAATTTAAATTAAAAGTTCAAAATAAGAGAAGAAAAATATTAAAAGAAAAAATTGGAGTGCAACACCAGATAAAATTGAAAGCTGAAGGACCATATTCATCAGATCAAAACTTGGAGGATGAACTTGACAAGAAGACAAAGTTTGATAAAACGTAAAATGAGAAAACACACGCTTCTTCCTTCTTCTGTTGATTCTCTCTCTCTCTCCTTACAGTTGATCGTGCCGAGCTTCATTCCCAGTTGATTTCGCCTGGCAGCTCCATCAATTCAGGGATTCTCATTTTGTTAAATTGATTGCATCGTTAGGTAGTACAATTGGTTGTTTAGATTGTTGAATTGATAAATTCATGTGAGTGTATGTATAGGTTTACTGCTATATATATTTTAGAAATGCTTCTGTAAATGTAGCTGAATCGAAGTGAAATTTGATTACAATTTCATTTGCGAAAGCTCAGCCTTTCATTGTTAATTTCTTCTACACCGAATATTGAAGGAAAAAGGAGAAAATTGATGATCTTGCACCAAAATCGACTTCCCTAAGCCAAGAACTTGAAAATCATATCTTTCTTGATTTTTCTCTCCTCTTTCTCTCTAATTTTATGTTTTGGAACTCTTCAACTTCCTTTAATTTGACATAAACAAAGTCCTTGTATATTAGGAAGAGTGACTTGGGGAATTCTACCTCAAAGAGAAGTCAAAAGGGATCAATTAAAAAAAAAAAAGCAAAAGAAACTGAGGAAAATTACAGAGACCTATCCTTCAACTTTCCATTTTAATAACCAGCTCAGATGAATTTTATTTCAAAAATTAGGTGCCAACCCATTCCACCTCTTTCGAAACCCACTACCATCCCCATTTTCACCCTGAACCATAACACTAACCCTCCTTTTCACCACCACGTACCGTCGACGGACACCTCCATGTTGGAAACTTTCAACATATATGGAGCCACACATAATATATTAAAATGTGAGGTGCTATTATTTAAAAAATATTAGTCAATTAAAGTGATCTGTTAAAGCTGTATTTTGACTAATGGGTATTAGGTTTCATGAAAATATAGTGTAGAGACTAAAAATTTGTTTTAGATTGATGATATGCCAATTTGAAACATCCGAAAGATAATGACTATTCAGTTATCATTATTTTATACGGTTATGGTCCCCAAATTGATAGTGTTCTTCAAATTCTTTGCATCCCCATCAACAGAGAGTGAAATTGAAGAGAAGACCACCAATCAATTTGAAAATCATAACTCATCCAAGCAAACAATCAGACATTCATGGATCTAGATATGTTTTTTTTTTTGGTTATTTTCTCTGATTTCAACATGGAGTATTATTTAGGGTTTATACGAGAAAATGATTTGATTAAAGCATTTGAATCTATAATCCATTTTCTATTTTCTATTAAGTGGTATAAGAGCCACTCCAGGTTGATTCTTGAGAAATTAAAGTTTTAAAAATTTTGAATTTTTGGGTTATATGATCTATTTGTTATTTTATGAAATTTGGAATTATATTACATGAAATCAAGTATGTTATTATATAGATTATAATACAAGTAAGGGCTTTCTTCAAAAATTCGATTTTTAAAAAAATAAAGGATTTACAAATCTGTTAAAATCTAATTTCATTTAAAAAAAAAATTTTTTTTTTTGGCAAATGCCGCCGCTAACACTGATGCAGCGGTCCACGCTGCTGGGTGGCCGGGGGGGTTGCCGAACACATGTGGCCTTACGGCGCCTCCAAGGGAGGAGTTTAAGGGGCTTTTATTTATTAGGGGTTCAGTTTGGAATTTGAGGGGGCGGGGGCTTAGGCTGCAAATTAGATAATTTAAGGGCCCTGCTTGCAATTTAAAATTACAGTTAAATTTTATGAATCAGTCCCTAAAATTTAAGGTTAATCCTAATTGGCCCTTAAGGTTATGAATTTTAATAATTCAGCATCTGAAGTTCTGAATTTAATTAATTTAGGCCATTTAAGTTCTGAATTTTATAATTAAACCCCTAAATGTTCATAATTTGTTTAAATCGGCCCCTAAAATTTTGAATAATTGATTTTTTAGTCATAAACTCTCTAATAATTAATTATTGACCCTTAAAATTTTGAATTAATTAATTTTGACCCCTAAAATATTGAATTATTAATCTTTAGGCCCTTAAAGTTTCAAGACAAATAAAATTAAATATTCTGCTTTTCAACTTTTGGTATAAAGGCCTCTTTTGAGAATATAATAGTCAAAAGTGAATTGATTGAAATAATATGTTGCCAAATCAACCTCTCTTGTGGAAATTAATTAACTTAGAATATTAGAAGGATTTCATGTGTATACTAATTCATGCGGATATTAGCCAACCCTATTAGATTTGGAAAGATAGAGTTATGATAAAATCAATTTGAGGGGAATATTGATTTTTATATTGAATCACGTCTTGAATTCATAATGTTTGTACAATGAGCTGTCCAAAATTTATACAGCACTATGGAATCAAATCCTAACTAACTCACTAACAAATTTACATATCAAATGGCACTCAAACGAAATCTGTACAATAAGAAACTATCTAACAAATTTCCTTCTAGATTATTCTTATTGCTGCCTTGTCATCAGTCCTTGTTGGCTCCTCTTCCTGCTGACTGTGCTCCAGCTGGTATTCATTCTGCTGATTTAATAGTCCCCCACAAGATGGAACGCAAATATTCATTACTCCCATCTTGGATAAACACGAATAGAAACTTTGGGAATTCAAGGCTTTAGTTAGGATATCTGCAATCTGTGATGTACTTGGAACGTGTTGAGTAATAATCATCCCATCTTGTATCTTGTCTCGAACCAAATGACAATCAAGTTCAATGTGCTTGGTTCTTTCATGAAATACAGGATTTGTGGCTATGTGAATAGCTGATTTATTGTCACAATTCAGGATGGCTGGTTGAAAATGCTCAATGTTTAGATCCTTAAGTAGATATCCAAGCCAAGTAAGTTCACAACAAAGATTCGCCATTGCTCTATATTCCGCTTCCGCTGAGGATCTAAACGCCACATGTTGTTTCTTTGATTTCCACGATATTAAAGCTTTCCCAATGAACACACAGTACCCAGTCACTGATCTTCTACTGTCAATACACGCCGTCCAATCTGAGTTACAATAGCCTTCCAGTTGCAGTTTTGAATTTGTAGGGTAAAATAGTCCCTGTCCAGGTGCTCTTTTAATGTACCTCAGTAACTTGTGAGCGGTATGTAGATGTGGGACTCTAGGACTTCCCATAAACTGACTTAATAATTGAACTGAGTACGTAAGATCAGGTCTAGTAATTGTTAAATATAGTAGTCTTCCTACCAGCCTTCTGTAGAGGGATGGATCAGGCAATTACTCACCTTCATCCTTGCTGAGTTTTATGTTCTGATCAAGAGGTATCCTAGCTGGAGCTGAACCTATAGTTCCTGAATCTGTCAAGATGTCAAGTGCATATTTCCTCTGGCATATATGTATACCATCTTTGGACCTTGCTACCTCGATGCCCAAAAAATATTTCAATCTTCCCTGATCTTTAATCTTGAATTTTTCATTGAGAGAAGCTTTGAGTTTGCTGATTGAAGCATGACAATTTCCAGCCGTTATTATATCATCTACATATATTAAAATAGCAGTAAAATCATCACCAGTCAGCTTAGTGAATAGGCTGTAATCTGCCTTTGATTGAGTATATCCCTGCTCAACAATGAAGCCAGAGAGTTTTGAATACCACTGGCGTGAAGCTTGCTTCAATCCATACAAACTCTTGCGTAGCTTGCATACTTTGTTCCTGCTGGTATTGGGATAACCAGGTGGCAATTCCATGTAAACATCCTCATCCAAATCACCATGCAAAAATGCATTGTTAACATTGAATTGGCACAAACTCCACCCCTTCATTGCTGCCACTGCCAATAGGGTTCTGATTGTAGTTAGCTTTGCCACAGGAGAGAAGGTCTCGTGATAGTCAAGCCCCTCTGATTGAGTATAACCTTTTACTACTAGGCGTGCCTTGAATCTTTCAACACTGCCATTAGCATTGAACTTGATCTTATATACCCACTCACATCCTATGGCCTCTTTATTAGGTGGTAGGTTGGTCAAAGACCAAGTGTCATTAAGTTCAAGGGCCTCAATTTCAGCTTTCATGGCGGCACACCATTCAGGTGAAGTTATGGCTTCTTGGTAAGATTTAGGTTCAGAGTGATTTGTTATAGAGGTAGCAAAAACTCGATGAGTGATGGATAATTTTTCATAGGAAATACTGTTATTAAGGGGGAACTTGTTGCTTGTTACACCAAAGTCCTTTCTGTTGTAGAGCTTCTGGAATGGGAGAGATGAAGAAGCTTGTTGACACATGAAGTCTTGCAGGTGAGGAGGAGTCCTTCGAATCTTGTTTGACCTTCGTGGTAAGTGAGTAATAACAGGACGATCTGATTCTAAAGGTTCGGTGGCTAAGTTAGGAGATTCAATGATGTAGAGATCAGTGTCTTTATGAGAATTAGAGGATTCTTTATAGGATGGATTATCTGAAGTTTCATGCTGATCTTGTTGGACATTATCGAATGAGGAAGTCACATGAGGGTCATTAGAGGTCACAGGAGAGTCATTAGAGGTCACAGGAGAGTCATTAGAGGTCACAGGAGAGTCAAGACTTAGAAGATTAAGATCAGTTAAGGAAGTGTTGTCACTGGGATGCATGCCTTTGAATGGAAAAATATTTTCGTGAAAGATAACGTTTCTTGAAATGAAAACCTTTTTTGTTTTCAAGTCCAGCAACCTATACCCCTTAACCCCAAAAGGATATCCAATGAAAGCACATTCCCTGGACCTTCCATCAAATTTACGCCTACCATTGACAAGAGTTGATGCATAGGCCAAGCATCCAAAAACCTTAAGGTGAGCATAATTAGGTCTGACCTGGAATAGAACTTCAAAGGGAGTCTTGTGATTTAGGACAGTTGTTGGTGTTCTATTTATGAGATATACAGCCGTTAATATAAAATCATTCCAGTACTTCAAAGCCAGTCCACTTTGAAACTTCAAGGCTCTTACCACATTCAAAATATGTTGGTGTTTTCTTTCTACGATGGCATTTTGTTGAGGTGTCTCAACGCAAGTCCTTTGGTGTATTATGCCTTTTTTTAGGTAAAAATTTGTCATGTTAAATTCCCCACCATTATCCGTTCTGATGGTTTTGATCCTTGTTTCAAATTGAGTTTCCACCATGGTACAAAAATTTTCTAAGGCAGAGGTTGCAGCAAATTTAAAATCCAGCATATACGCCCATGTACATCTACTAAAATCATCAACAATGGATAGAAAATACTTAGAATTATCTCTGCTGAATTCATTACAAGGTCCCCAAATGTCACAGTGAATTAAATCGAAGCATGTTTCTGCTTTGTGCTGCCTAGTATTAAATGGTAACCTATGTTGCTTTGCTAAGGGACAAATGGGGCAATAACTGATGCTAGATGATACAGGAATATAAAAGTTTTCATCAGGACTGAATTTAGGATATAAAGAGTGACCTAATCTGTAGTGCCATAAACTAGACTCTTGATTAATTTTGATAACAGATGCAGAAGAAGGTGGTAGATACTTGAACTGATTGATGATTTCTGTCAGGGCTGAAGGAGACACTTCCTTTCTCACCATGTGGTACAATCCATCTTTCACCTCACCCATTCCAGTCATTCTCCATGTCGAAAGGTCCTGGATATAACAACAGTTTGAGAAGAAAACAAGACAACAGTTAAGAGATGGAGTGAGTATCTTTGCAGAAATTAAATTGAAGGTAAAACTAGGAATGCAAAGCACATTATGTAAAGTAATATTTTCTGAGAGTTTTACAGTCCCCATATGTGTAGCTGGGACATTTTCCCCATTCGCAGAGCCACAGAATGTGTTATGTTAGATTGGATCGATGCAAAAAAAAAAGGTAGAACAGATCATGTGATCTGTTGCTCCCGTGTCGAGAATCCATGGAGTTTCAATATCATTTTTATGATTGTGATGAAATGTGGTTAAACTTAAAGGTATACCAGACAATTTATGATTGAAGTCCTCTGATAAAGAGTGATTTGTAGAGGCTTGGACATTGTTTGAAGATGTAGGCTGCTGAGAATTTGTTGATGGCTTGAGAAGTGCCATCAGTTAGGAATATTGCTCTCGACTTAATAACATTTGACCCTTGTCTTTCATTACCTCCTGATTAGAAACCATATTAGCAGCTGATTTTCCCTTATCATTGAACCTGTTCCCCTGTGGAAAGCCATGACGCTTATAGCATTTGTCAACCGAATGTCCAGGCATCTGACAGTAAGAGCACAATGGCCTGTTTGGATTTGCCTTGAAGCATCTCTCAAGGGAATGACCTGCGATTCTGCAATGGGTGCAATAATACCTGTCCCCGTCTTTCTTTTGTGATGAAAAACTCTGCTTTCCTGCCTTTCTGAGATTCCTTTTGCTTAGAAAAACCATAGAATCAGAGTTTATAGGACCAGTGTTTGATATTTCTCGCCTTTTCTCCTCTTGTTAAATTAAGGAGTATACCTCATTCAAGCTAGGGAATGGCTTAATCAATAGAACCTGAGCCTTAATTTCCTTATAGGACTCATTCAGCCCCATTAAAAACTTCATGACCCAGTCCCTTTGTTGGTTTTCGATAACTATCTTCAGGCCCCCACAAGTACAGCTGGGAATGATCTCATAGTTTAGCAGCTCGTCCAATAGGATTTTGAGTTTGGAGTAATAATTACTTACAGAGTCTTGGTTTTGCATTAAGGTAGTAATATCCTTTTTCACTTCAAAAATGCGTGGAGCATTTTGTTGAGAAAAGCGCTGCTCAAGATCAATCCAAAGGAGATGGGCTGTTTTAGCATAAATGGTGCTGCCCTTGATATCAACTGCCATGGCGTTCTGCATCCAGGTGATGACGATGTCATTGCATCTTAACCAATGCTCCATCAAAGGGTCATTAGGGTCTTCAGGTTCACATAAAGTACCATCAATGAATCCTAGTTTGTTTTTTATTCTTAGTGCTCTCTTCATTGGTCGAGCCCAAGAATAATAGTTGTTGGATTCCAGAATGTGAGTAACCAGCATAAGAGCACCTCCATCATTGTTGCCGATGTAGTAAGGGCTGTTGGGATGAGTTGGATTACGAGGGAGAACCATCAAATTTCTGTCATTAGCTTGCTATGGATTTTGAGTGCGGTTTGGATTAGTGGGTGAATTTGATCCTTCCATTTTATTCTCTGCTACCATATTAGATTTGGAAAGATAGAGTTATGATAAAATCAATTTGAGGGGAATATTGATTTTTATATTGAATTACGTTTTGAATTCATAATGTTTGTACATTGGGCTGTCCAAAATTTATACAGCACTATGGAATCAAATCCTAACTAACTCACTAACAAATTTACATATCAAATGGCACTCAAACGAAATCTGTACAATAAGAAACTATCTAACAAATTTCCTTCTAGATTATTCTTATTGCTGCCTTGTCATCAGTCCTTGTTGGCTCCTCTTCCTGCTGACTGTGCTCTGGTATTTATTCTGCTGATTTAATAAACCCTGAGGAAGGTTAATATTTGGCCGAATTACATGTACACTTGTGGTGGTAAACGTGTGACAATTATAAGGTGTCCATGTGAATAATAAATCAATCCAAAGATAAGTTTATTCTTTGACAGGAGTTATTGTCAATGTTTGATCATTACACTAAGAGTACCACTTACAATTAATATTACTGTTCAAAGACTTAATATTAATGATGTGCTAGGTATCTTGAGATGAGACTTACTATTATTTGAATTTATTGATTATTGAATGTTAATATTAATATAAGCATAATTTCCCCGTGCTCTCTTCAACTAGTTCATCTGCTACTACCATATCTGCAAATGTTAATTCTATTCCCATGCTCAATGGGACAAACTTCAAGGATTGGAAAGAGAACGTATTAATTGTTCTTGTTTGTATGGATCTAGATCTTGCGTTTCGATTGAGCAACCCACTCCTCTTACGGAAGAAAATTCATCTGATGAAAAGATGAACTTTGAGAAGTGGGATCACTCAAATCGCATGAGTCTAATGATCATTAAGCACGGCATTCTGAAAGCCTTTAGAGGCGCAACGTCTGAAGAAGTCACTTATGCCAATGATTTCCTTGTCGAAATTGAGAAACATTTTTCGAAAAACGATAAGGCTGAAACAAGCACGCTTTTGCAAAACTTGATTTCAATAAGGTATAAAGGAAAAGGAAATATAAGGGAGTACATCATGAAGATGTCTCACATTTTCTAAACTTAAGACACTAAAGCTCAAGTTGTCTGATGACTTGCTTGTACATTTGGTATTGATCTTGATTCCTGCACAATTTAGTCAATTTAAGGTTAGTTATAACTGCCAGAAGGAGAAGTGGTCTCTAATTGAGCTCATTTCATATTGTGTGTAAGATGAAGAAAGGTTGAAGCAAGACAGAACTGAAAACGTTCATTTGGCAAGCACTTCTAAGGCAATCACTTCTAAGGATAAGGGCAAGAAAAGAAAGAAGGAATATAAAGCTGCTCCTAAGGGTCCAGTACAACAGAAATGGTAAGAGGACAAAGGAACATATATCTTTTGCAACAAGAGTGGACATTTGAAGAAGAACTGTACCAAATATCACGTCGGCGTGCAAATAAAGGTATAAATCTTACTTTGGTCTATTTTGAGGTTAATTTAACTTCAGATGCTAGAAATACTTGGTGGTTTGATTCGGGTACTACTAGTCACATAAGTATTTCTATATAGGGCTGTCTGAGCTACCGAAAACCAAATGCTGATGAAAGAAACATCTATGTGGGTGATGGCAAATCGGTGGAAGTTGATGTAATAGACACTTTTCGATTATTGTTAAAAACTGGTCATTATTTGGATTTGAAAGACACTTTTGTTGTGACGTCTTTTAGACGGAATTTGGTTTCTATTTTTTTGTTGGACAAATTTGAATATTATTGTTCTTTTGAAAACAATCAATTTAGTCTTTCATTAAATTCCAATGTTATTGGTACTGGTTTATATCCACATATGATAACCTATATTTGCTCGATACTGTTGCATCCATGAAACCTTGCATGTAGAATCGTGTGGTACAAAACGCAAATTAAATAATGAAAATTCAGTAGAATTATGGCACAAACGCTTAGGTCACATCTCAAAAATTAGAGTTGAACGACTTATATCAGATGGTATTTTGCAGGGCTGTCGTGGGTCGATTTGGTTCGATTCTGAAGAGAACCAACCGACCCAAAACTTTTAGGTATTTAATAAATGGAACCGTCGGGTTCAAATATAATTATGGAACCTTTTGGGTTCGGTTCGGTTCCGTACCATAATTAAATTTTTTAATATTTATAGCAACACTACATAAATACAACTAATGGCATTTCATTCATAACTTTTACAAATTAATGTAGCCTAATTCAAAAATATATAAATAACTAGCCGTCCAATAATACATAAAGTTGAACACTACAGCAAAAACTAGATATTAATATTACAGCAACACTATATAAAGAAAATTCATTTGCTTCAAATAGCATGCCTGCATAAAGAAAATGAAATATAAATTAAAAGTTATAAAAATAAAATATTTTGAAGTATTGGTAATACTTACCAACTATTTGATTTAATCATCAATTGCTTGACTTGTCATGGTAAGAAACTCTACAAACATAATTGAAAATACACAATTAACAAACACAAATAAACTAGAAATGAAAACGAAATCCAAGCTCTATTTATGCTAAATTTATCCCTAAAGTAAAAAAATGAAAACGACAACAGATAATATAAGAATTATAAATCAAAAATCATCTCTTAGAAAAGAAACCCCTATTATAGAAGTTGAACACAATTATAAAAACAAAATTTTTATAGTTCTTAAATAGATGCATAAATGGGTACCTAATTTAGAAGTGCTGGACGACGGCTCTGGAAATTTTGCTAAGGGTTTCAGGAGAGAGAACTGGTCTTAGAATTTTATCTCAATTGAAGGCTTTAAATTTAATGAGCAAATTCGAATAGTCATGTAGTCGTGAGCAAATTAAAATGGGCTAATGGACTTTAAAAATGATCTGGGTTTTAAAATTAAAATTATGAAATAATCTGATTTATTTAATTAATTTGCTAATTTGTTTAGAAAATTCAATATAAAAAATAAAAAAAAATTATTTTGTTTCGGTTCTTATTCGATTCTTCAATTCTTGGTTTAGACCCGAGACCCGACCCAAACCCATCGGTTCTCAATTTGGGTACCCGTTCATGTATTTAACTTATGAAAAACAGCTCGATTCGGTTCAGTTCGGTCTGATTCGGGACTTTTGTACAGCCCTAGTATTTTGGATTCCCTTGACTTCACAAATTTTGATGTATATATTGAATGTATCCAGGGAAAATAGACCAAAACTAAGAGATTATGTGCTAACAAAACTTCGGATGTCTTAGAATTGATACACACAGATATTTGTGGACCATTCTCTACGACTTCTTGGAATGGTCAACATTATTTTATATCATTCATAGACGATTACTCACGTTATGGGTACCTATATCTCATTCATGAAAAGTCAGAATTACTGGACATGTTTAAAGTGTTTAAAACTAAGGTTGAGAATCAACTCAACAAAAGGATAAAAAACGTTAGGCCTGATCGCGGTGGTGAGTACTAAGGCAGAAATGACGGTTCAGGTGAATAATGTCCAGGACCATTTGCTAAATACCTAGAAGAATGTGGAATCGTGACACAATACACCATGCCAGAATCACCTAGCATGAATGGTGTAGCTGAGAGACGAAACAGAACTCTTAAGGATATGATAAGGAGTATGATTAGTCATTCTACCTTACCAAAATCACTATGGGGAGAAACATTAAAGACTATAGCTTATATTCTGAACATAGTACCAACTAAGGCTACTGCCAAAACACCTTATGAGCTTTAGACATGTAGAAAGCCTAGTTTAAAGCATTTTCACATTTGAGGATGTCCAACTGAGGCTAGGCCTTATAGGCCACATAAAAAGAAATTGGACTCCAAAACTGTGAGCATTTACTTTATTGGTTATTTTGAGTGATCAATAGGCTATAAATTTTATGATCCCACACTTAAGTCAATTTTTGAAACGGGAACTGCAACATTTTTTAAGGATGTTGAGTTTGGGGGGAGAAATAAGGTTAAAGACATTGTCTTTGAAGAAGAAGTTGAGGAATGATCGGTTTTGATTTCTACTATTGCTTTTGACAATGTACAGGTTTCTATACCTATCATTGATCAAGAAGTATATCCAAAACCTCAACAAGACAATGTTGAACCTCCCATCCAAAATGATGTAATTATTCCAGATGTACAAACTCAACAACCTCAAGAACCAATACCTTTAAGGAGATCCACGAGAGAATGGAAAAATGCTATTTCAGATGATTTTATAGTATTTCTCCAAGAACATGAGAAAAATAATGGATTGATGGAAAATGATCCAATCAACTTCTGTCAGGCCATGCAGGGTTTTAACTCTCAAAAGTGGATTGATGCCGTGAATGAGGAGTATAACTCTATGCAAGACAATAAAGTTTGAGATCTTATCATGTTACCGAAAGTTGCCAAGCCCATTGGTTGCAAATGAATTTTTAAAACCAAGAGGGATTCGAATGGCAATGTGGAAAGATATAAGGCTCATCTTGTAGTTGAAAGCTTTACCCAAAAGGAAGACATTGATTTCAAAGAAACTTTCTCTCCAGTTTCAACGAAAGTCTCTTTCAGGATAATTATGGCACTTGTTGCGCATTTTGACCTTGAGCTACATCAGATGGATGTTAAGACGACGTCTCTCAATGGCGACATTGATGATACAATTTACATAGTACAACCAGAAAACTTTGTGTCAGGAGACTCGAAGAATATGGTTTGCAAATTAAAGAAATCCATCTATGTGCTCAAGCAAGCTTCCCGTCAACGGTACTACAAATTTCATCAAATAATTATCTCGTTTAGTTTTTAGATGAATGCTGTTGATAATTGTGTGTATCTCAAGTTTAGTGGGAGTAAGCATATTTTCCTAATTTTGTATGTTGATGACATACTGCTTGCCACTAATGATATAGGCATGTTGCATGAAACCAAGAGATTTTTATCAAGGAATTTTGAGATGAAAGATTTTGGTGAAGCCTCTTTTGTATTAGGGATTCAGGTACATCGAGATTGCTCTTGAGATATTCTTGGATTGTCAGAAAAGAACTATATCGATAAAGTAGGTTCGACAGGCAAGACTTAAATCAGGTGACACCCCTGTCGCTAAGGGAGACAAATTTAGTCTCAAACAATGCCCACAAAATGACCTTGAAGTTAAGGAAATGCAGAAGATTTCCTATGCATCAACTGTTGGAAGTCTTATGTATGCTCAAGTTTGTTCACGTCCAGACATAACATTCATTGTTGAAATGCTAGGCAGATATTTGAGCAATCCTCGTGTTGTTTATTCGGTGTGACTTATTCGCTAGAGCAATCTTCAATAATCACCTTATCTTTTACTCTTGCCTCTTCGTTCTGTTGACTGTGTGTACTATAAGCACCGTCGTCAAATCCACTCCTTTCCGACTGAACTCCACCTCTACCAACCAATTGGAGAAACAAATCAATTTTTCTCTACTCGATTGAAGTGCTCTGACATCTTACCTCGCAGCCTCCCCTCAACTCCTTTCATTTCTTGTTTTATTATGTAAGTGATATAATCATAATCATAAAAGCGGGTAGTGGTCGTCCAGCTGTTTTAGATTAATGTCGATGGCTAGACACGGATGGTCGATCCGATGTCTTAGGACATTGTGGGTCACGTTTTCTTAATGGTGCATCATCACTCTCGAAATTTTTTCCACCATCATTCTCAAACGCGACATTATCTAGCTTAGGATCAGCATATCATCGAAAGGCCTGGATTCCTGCCAAAATGGGTCCATCAGTTCATCATCTGTAGGATTTAGCATACGATGTACCTCAATCTGAAAAAATAAGAATGTATAATTGTTTAGTTATAATTTCAATACGCCATGTAGATTTTACTAAACAAAACTCACATTTGACGATTCCAAAAATATTACAAGTATTTTCCCCCTAAGTTGCTTGTACATTTCCCAGTCTATCATTCTTGAAATTCTAGAATCATCTGTCACACGACTGAATCTCTTTCCAATACTGGGAATTGCTTCAAACGCCCAAATCTATACAATAAAAAATTTATTTTTCAGAAAGATAATTAAAAAAGTGAAATGTATAAAATAGTTTTAGAAAATATTACCACGATTGCAAGGGGAAATCCATGCAGAGAATACGGATATCGTTGAGAACTTGTATAATTCTTCAACATTCCTCTCAACTAATGCTTGAACACCTTAGTAGTGTACTTATATGAATTTTTCTCCCATGAATAGTTGTTGAATCTATCAAGATCATCCATTAAATAAAACCACAACGGGTTAACATATGTATTCTCCTTTACTGTTAAAAGTACATATACCAATATAATGAGGATGCCCAACTTATATTTTTCACTCTTATTCTTGAAATGTTTGAAAATATATAACAATAAACCTCTCTTTATTCTGCCATTGCTACGATTGAAACATTCTTTCACGAGTCTACAATTATGCCCTAGCGTCGGATCTTCGTCCTCCATATCCCCAGCTTTAAACCCAGTCACCTATGTGAACTCTTGCAATCCAAATCTTGCAAGCTTGTCTCCAATTTTAATCCATACTTTATTTTCTTTTAAAGTATTTATCGACCTCAGAATTAATTGGTGTACCAATTGTGACATAAGCTTTATCTCCCTCAAGCTCAACAAATGTCCAAAGCAGGAGTGTGTGAATAATTCTTGATGCTTATCATCCAAGCTGTAGAAAACTTCATCAATAAATTTCATTTTACACCTATTACTTATCTTCACGTTCACTATGTTTTCAGCATCCATTTTTTCCTAATGAAAAATGCAAAACAATAATTGAGTTCAGAATCTTATTTCTCAAAGCAACCATTTACCAAATTTTGACAAAAATAACAATGGACAGCATCTGAACATTCTCCATATACAAAGACGAAATAGCATTGTTAGATAAGAAAAAACAATTAGAGGACATCACAATATATCAAGAGAAAGCAACCAAAGATCATGTATCAAGAAACTCCCAAAAACATTCAGCTTATCGATTATAGGGGCTCGGACGGGTCATCGCTGTTTATGCTCGTGTTTATAGGCAGAACGACACATATGTCATTTTATATATAGTAACGACACAAGTGTTTTTTCATGGACTTTGATTTACAAACAAAACGACAGTTATACCGTTCTAATAGACGTTCACATATCAGTAACGACACTAGTGTTGTTTTTTACATAGTCGTGACACTTGTGTTGTACTCGTAGTTCTTTTCATAACTCAGTAACTGCACAAGTGTTGTTCTCATGGACTTTCATTTACAAATACAACGACAATTATACCATTCTAATAACGACAGTTGGCCATTCGAAGGCCACTTCAATCAAGATTACCAAATAGCAACATCAAGACCAGTAATGTACATTTTAATTGCAAAAGTTAAGTTCTAACAAAATATAATGAAGCCTAATCAAATTGAGTTATAAAAGCACTAGAAATTTCTATTCTTGAAGAATCATTCCAAGATTCTTTCGAATGAGCTTGTTGTTCAATATCAAAATGTTTGCACCTAAACACCTTATGCAGTAAACACCATACTTCTGCGATGAATTCCCACGTCAGCCACAAACAAGCACATAATACACAATTTCAAGAAATTTCACTTTTAAACCACAAAAAATTAACGTAAACATTAAGAGGAGTGACTCACCAAGAGAGTAGAAAATGTTCATCCAAGCTATTGAAGACACTGACAATACAATACATACACATTCTCTGCTATACATACACATTTCAGTGTTAATTTTTCAAAGCCCATTATTAACTACGAGAAAGTTAAGATTCCATTTTGTACAACTTAGATGTACTGAGACTACATTTGTGGACATTTGAAACCCCAAAATTCGAATGTGAAATAATTCCTTTCTCCTCAAATTCATATGGCAAATAAAACAAACCCTCAAAGAGAGAATCAGCAACTCAGTTAAAGAAACTAACCAAAATAAAATTGAAACTTAAATTGCAAATTGAAAAACGTTACCACGCTGCAAATCCATCATATCTTCAGAACATGAATAATTACACAACCAAAGCCTATATCGGAGATGAAATTATAGAACAAAACAAAACAAAAAAAGAAGTCCATGCAGACTAAATTTAACGGAATGTAGTCGATTTTACTGAGTTTACGGTGAATTTAAAGGTGATGAAAGGAGAAGAAGGAAGCCCTTCATTTCAAAAAAATGGAGAAGAGTTTTACAGCTGGTGAAATGAGGGAAAAAATGGTGATTTTTGAGTTAGTTGTTGAAGGGTAATTTTGTCATTTTGTCATTTTATTACATTTTCATTTTACTTTTTTAAAATATGAGTCAAAGGCCATATGTCCAAATTATTTGTCCGATCCTGCTAACTGGCCACATTTCCAATTTGGCAATTCCCAAGTCGCGCCTCTCACTCTCATATCTTGCCTTCCATCGACATGAAAAAGGAAGAAGGTAATAAAATCACAGTACATCTATTTAAAATGCTTTCCGCCTCACTCTTATCTCTCGTCTTACATCGGCAAAAGAAGAAGAAGGTGTTTAATCCAAACTTACCACAGAATCTGTTTAATGTTTGTTTGAGTAGTTATGTATGTTTTTAATTGTTATTATGTGTGTGTTAGAGTAATGTGAATGTATGGAGGTTGATTTGGGCTTAACTTCTTGTTCTTAATAGTTCAATATATGGTAAATAGAAATAGAATTGAGGGTGGATTTTGCTTGATTTTACTTGATAGGCCGATTTGGATTAACTTAATTTTGCTTTCTTGAAGTTTTTCTTTTATTCCAAAATTTGGAATGACCATGTTCTTGATTCCACGGTAAATTAAACTTCTCCCTTTTATTTAATTCTTTATATTTCATTCATTTTGAGTTGAACATTTTATCGAAAATTAGAAAACTCATATTTGATAGATGATTCTCAAATATTTTGATAGTTGTTATCAAGTTTTGAATTTGAAGCAGAGTTTCAATCTTTTGCATTTCACTTACTATATAAACACTTCTTTTTTCGTATTCAGTTTTTCATTTTGCATATATTTATTTTAAGCCTATATGCTATATAGTATTGATTGTAAGTGTTTGTCATGTCAGTCTCTTTTTCCAAAGTGGGCATTCATGCTTATAAAGATGATAGCAAATTAAACAACCAAGATATGCTGAGTTTGATTGGTTGATACTAACTCTAGCTGCATTATTGTAGATAGAGGGGAAAAGAAAAAGAATTACTTTGGAATTATGTCTCACTTTCTAAACCAACTTATAAAATGAAGATGAAGTGAATACGTGGTGCTACTCTACGAGAAATTTTCAATAGGAATGAAAGGAGTTCTAAAAAAGGATTCTTTTATTTGTTACTACATTGCTATCTAGTTAATTTGAAATTATTGTACAACGATATCAAAGTATGAAAACTCGTAAGGAAGAAATACAATTTATAAACTGTCATTTTTAGCATTGATATTATTTTATATTTTTATCATCATTAAATTTATGGCAAAAAAACTCAAAGTTCGACGTTGATTAAACAATATTTATGGCTCTGCCCGTGGGCGAGGAGAGTGGTTATCTTCTACATGCTGGAAGTTGTAATGCTCGGACCCTTCATTTTGATCGGCATACCCGTGTTGACACGACATGACACAGGTACGGGTATGAAATACGGGTCGGGCATGGCAAATTTCAACTGGAAACGACCAAGGACGAAACTTGTTGAACTGCCGCCGCCATTGTTGCAGTATTGCAGAGCCAGAAATGCCAGGGAAGAAGGTGAATGGGTGTAGTATTGGTGTCACGCGTTTTCTACAACGTGAATTTATGCCGCAAGTGTATGGTGTCAAGTTTTGTAATATAATGATTGAGTTAAGAGTGTCGAACCCACAAGGATTGTAATTTAATTTCTACCAAGTAATATAATTGTATAATTTCTATTTTATAGTTGAATGATTTTTTTAAAACTAATCAAAGGTAAAATGCTACGACAAAATTAGAGTATAAATTATCAAAATGAGAAAGTCTAGGGAATGATTTCACCAACTTTCAATTATGATTCAATGACATCAAATTATTTCAATTAATTTTTTCATATTTAAAAGTAAGAATCCAATTGTATTTCTCTCCCTTCTCTCGAGCGCCGACTAGAAATTAATCATAGAATTCAATCTCAATATCTCTATTCCGAATTAAAGCCTAGAATTTATCGAAGTCCCAATTCTTTTGTGGAGTAAGTTTCATAGATTTTACTCTTTCTCTCGAAATCCATAAAACCTACGTTGTGCCAATCCTATGATCGCGCCTGAATTCCTCTATCTCGAGTGCCGGAATTGACTAGCATCTATTCATTCAATTATTGATCAAGTAATTGAAAGCATTAAAATCATGACACAACTAAACATAAGCAGGAAATTTCAAAAGAAATAATTCATATATTCATCAAACCACAATCTCAAGTGGTTACATCAAACCCTAGCTAAATTATTTAGCCCATGAAGAAATTCATAAAATCTAAACAATCTACCGTGGAAAACATAAAGGAGATGGTAAGAAAAACTCTTTTTGGAATGTTACTCGAAGTCCCATTTGATGTTTCCATGCTTTCTCCACTTGATTCCTTCAATTCCTTCTTGTTATTGTCCTTGGAGAATCAGCCTTTTTTTGTTTTTTATCTTTTCTTTCCCTTTCCAACCTCCAAAATTAGGTCTTTATGGTGGTATTTATAGTGTCCACAAGGTACAAGACGAAATAGGGTTGGACTGGGTCGAAAATCTTTTAAAATTTCCATTTTTTCTTTTTCTCGGGATCCGCACCTTGGCGCCACGTATTCTGCTGATTTTCAGAACAGTGGCAGCGCTCAATTCGAGTAAAACAATAGACTGCACATTCTTTCAATATTTTTATCATAATTTTTTCTCCTAATATCCAATTAAGATGATTGAAGATGCGTTAAAAATCTAACACAAACGGCTACAACTTTGCTTCAGATATCATCCTCCAATTTGATTGTTTTCTATGTCAAAAAGAGTCTCAATATGAGACTAAAAATGCAGAGCAAAACTTTTTTGGTTGGAATTTGATGTGTGGTCACTCTTTGGTTATATTTGATCCATTTGACATCTTTTTTCATCCAATTGACCATTAACACTCTCAAATCCTCATCATGAGGTTCGGCGTAACTTTTGAATATTTGCGTTATAGTCCCCAAACTTTGGAACTCTTACAATTTAGTCATTTTCTCCAAATTTGTCAACTTTTGCTTATTTTCTTCAATTTCATAAACCTACATCACAACATCAAAATACACATAAAAATAATCTAAAACTCTCTCAAATGTAACAAAATAACGAATTAAGTGGTATAAATATCGTAAGTGTGGAGCACTCATCAATTGTGCATGTTTTTTGTTTTAACTTTTGGGCATTTTGGGCTTTAAAACAATACTTTTTATTTTTATTTTAAACATTTATTTTTTTTATTTTTAAAAAAATTATCTATTGTGGTTGAAATATATTTACAGTCTTACAATCTTATTGGTTGGGTTTATTTATCTCTTTTTTTGAATTTTACAACCTTATTAGTTGAGTAAATTACATGATATTTATTATTTCTTAAATATGCTTTTGGTTCTTTTGATCTAGATAAGATCATTTTAGTTTTAAAAAATATCATGATTAATGTTGTTACAAAATTTTTAAAAAATTTTAAAAATGATTTTTCTTTAGCCAAAATGATTGACAGATGATTATAAAATCAACATAAATAATTTTTTTAGAACAATTTAATAGTATTTTCTGAAATTAATATTGTTTCAACACTTGGCAAAATAGAAGTTATCAAATAATATTTTTGATTAATTTTAGTTTCTTCGTTTTTTAAAATGTTTATATGAAAAGCTAAAAAAAATGTTTTAATAAATTCTAAAACAGACTATTTTTGTTCTAAATTAAAATTTAGAAAAGGAAAACAAATAAGATAACAACTATAATCGTATAGCACAAAGAATGGTACTATAGCACGATTAAACTCAATTAGTCTCCAAACGAAAACACTGGTCGTGATTAATTAATCATCTACTGGAGCTTCATTAATTTGTCGTGTATCTACAATAATAGTTGATCTTATACAATTTTGAGATTCGATTACATTATATCACGTTCTGTGCATGTCATATTATTAAAGAAATGAGAAATTTGTCTTAAGGTGTGGATTTTTACTACTATATTATAATTAACATAATATGTATTTTGTTCATCTTACTTGTGTAAGAAAAACTGATATTTCCCATTTTAGTGATTTATTATTGAAATCTTCTCCCCCATAAATATCACTCGTTTTCTCTTAGTAAATGGAGACCAAAAAAATAGAAATAGATTCTTGTACCTTAATTTGCATAAATTATCCTCAAATAAATGCTCTACGAGTAGAAATTAAAATCTTCCTAATTCTACCATCCTCGTTAAAAAATAAAAATAATTTTCTTCATCCCTCCAAATCAAAGAAAACCGTTCAATATAACTACAAATTTTAATATAAAAATTTAATTTAAAAAAGAAATTTAACCATCATCTCATTGGACCAAATATGGCCACTGCATTCAATTTAATTGATGTTAACGGAAGAATAAACATTATAACATTTCATTGGACCACCATCTCATTGGAAGAAGAAAAAATCCAAGTCCATTTGAAGCCAGCAATCAATGGTTCCATTTCCTTCTTCAAGCCAGAACGGTTCCATTTCCTTCTTCAAGCTAGCAATCAACGAAGGAGAATCTACAAACACATCCAGCTCTTTACAAGAGAATCTACAAACACTTCATTATTTGTAGAATTCCAGAACGGTTCCATTTCCATTTCCATTTCCTTCATTGTTTTCTTCCATTAACCCATAGCATTCCAGTCATGAACTCATCCAGCTCTTCACAAGAGAATCTACAAACACAACAAACAGTTGTAAGACCATCTATTCGCGGACAAAATTTTGATGATAAGCCACTATAGAATCATGTCAAGGTTCTGGGTACGGCAGTAGGTAGATGAGGAAATCGCACTTGGAGTTGCAACTACTGCAATAAGAAAGTGACCGGATCCTATACTAAAGTGAAGGCTCATTTGCTAAAACTTTCCAATCACGGGGTTCAACTTTATAAGGCTATAACTGATGACATACTGCGAGAGATCACGAAGGACCATGAGCAACCTAAATAGAAAAAATCACAGCATGAGTACATTGAAAAGAAAAAGGCAGAATATATTTCACTACCCAATAGTTCGAATTTGTTACAGAAGAAACGAAAAAAGAGAGGAGATAGACCTAGAAAAACCATTTGACATGGCACAGAGGGATGTAGCTGATAAAGAGGCTGTCCGTATGTTTTATGCAAGTGCTTTACCATTCAACTTTGCAAAATCTCCCTACTTCAGACAATACTCAAGAACATTAGCCAATAGCAACTTGGCAAGTCACACTTCTCCTTCATAATAGGTTGCATACTACATTGTTTGCCTAAGAAAATGAGCATATTAAAAGAAAACTTCAACCCATAAGAGATTCGTAGAGGAAAATAGGGGTATCAATCATTTATGATGGATGGTCCGATAAGCAGAAGAGACCTCTTATAAATATTATGGCTGCTTCTGCTGGAGGAGCAATGTCTATTCAATCAATTGATGCAACTGGAAATATAAAGGACGGTGATTATGTTGCGACATTGTTTCTAAATGCAATCAAGCAAATTGAAGAAGAAAATGTTGTTCAAATCATCATAGACAATGCAGGCAATTGCAAAGATGCTGGGTTAAGCATAAAATCTAGGTATCCTCATATCTTTTGGACTCCTTATGTGGTACATAATTTGAATTTGGCTTTAAAAAGTATTTGTGATCCTCCTGAAAAATCACCTCAATATGCAAGTTGTAAGTTGATTGCTGATTTGGTGAACGATGTACAAATTATTCGTAATTTTATTGTCAATCATGTTATGGCATTAGCAATATACAATAAATACTCTAAGTTGAGTTTGTTGATGGTGGCTAACATGAGATTTGCATAGAGTATTGTAATGACTAAACGTTTGAGAGAAATTAGGTCGGCACTAGAAAAAATGATGATAGATTTAGATTGGAAAGTTTATAGGGATGCAAACATTGATAGTAAAGCACGAGAAGTGAAAAAATGCATCGTGACTGATACTTGGTGGGATGATTTGGATTATTTTTTGTCTTTTACAGAGTCTATACTTAATATGTTACGAATTTCTGATACAGATTCTCCTATTTTGCATTTAATATATGATATGTGGGGCACGATGATTGAAAATGTGAAAAAAAATCAAATTTCAGCATAAAGGGATAGATATGTTTGGTGGTAAATCTACATTTTTTGATATTATTCACCAAATTTTAGAGAGTAGATAGAACAAGAGCAACACTCCCCTACATTGTATGGCACATTCTTTAGTTCCTAAATATTATTGTGAAGTTTGGTTTAAAGAAGGAACTAATGGAATGCAAATAATTGCACCACACGAGGATTAAGAAGTTTCCATGAATAGAAGCAAATGCTTCAAGAGGTTGTTTTCAAATTCAAATGATTTGAAGAAAGTATATGTTGAATATGGAGTATTTTGTAGTGGATCAAATTATTTCAAGCAGCCGCATGTAATTGATGCAAGAATGTTTGAAGAACCAATTTCTTGGTGGGCTAATCATGGTGCCTCTATACCTTTGTTGCAATCTTTGGCTTTTAAATGGCTTTCACAACTGACATCTTCATCTTGTTGCGAGAGAAATTGGAGTACCTATTCATTCATTCAAAGCATCAAGAGAAACAAATTGGCAACAAGTAAGGCTGAAGACCTCGTCTTTGTCCATCGTAATCTCCATTTGATGTCACGAAATGAAGAGGCGTACAAAGAAGGACCGACAAAATATTGGGATCTATTTATGTTTTCCATAAGCTTAACATCTTCATTCTTCATTAAAGAAATGTTTTGGATTAATTGTTTATGCATTTTTCATTTTGTAGGTGGAGATACCACTAATTTGGATGAACAAACAACCATTAAACTGGCAGAACTTTCGCTTGATGAGCCACAACTAGAGTCATTTATTCTTGATGATAATGAGTAGAGTTGGAGGGGAATTGGTTGATGAAATGGATTTTTAGGATCAATTGCTGCTATTGTAATTAATTATATCATTTTTTATTTTATTTTAATTTTGTGCTTTGTCATGTCAATTTATTTCTTTGGGTGTTTTAGACTTTTATTATAAATTTTTAGTTGATTTTTAAGTGACATGTTTATCTTTTAACAGTTTACAACTTAATTATTATTTAAATTTTCTTTTTACATATGAAGTTTTTGAAAAAAAATAATAATAATTGAAGTTTCAAAGACGTACCCACCTACCAATGTCCGAAATTTGGACTCTTTTTAGTCATATCTCCGTATCCTCCATTTTAAAAAATAAAAAATTCGACACTAAAATACTTACCCGTACCCGAATCCGAGCAACATAGGCTAGAAGCCATACATGCTATGTTCTTGTGCAGGTCGGTAAAGGCCAAAGAGTATGGAAACAGGCGAGCTGTTGAAAGCTTATTAATTGAGAGTAAAACAAGATACTCATCAATGGATTTGTTGTGTGCTATGGCTACTTTGGGGGACTTAAATAACCATGGAGGGAAAAAAAGTTCGTTATCAACTGTTAGATTTCGCCAACAATCTCCGTCTACCTGGGTTTGCAGTGAATTTAAAGGCGATGAAAAGGGAAGAATGAAGCCGTTCATTTCAAAAAATGGAGAAAGGTTTTATAACTGGTGAAATGAAGGGAAAAATGAAAACTTTTGAGTTAACAGTTGAAGGACAATTTTGTTATTTTACCCCTTTTATTACATTTTGATTTTATTTTATTAAAATATGAGTCAAAGGCCATTTCTCCAAATTATTTGTCCAACCCGGCTAACTAGCTAAATTTCCCATTTGGCAATTCCCAAATCGCGCCTTTCACTCTCATATCTTGCCTTCCATCGACATGAAGAAGGAAGAAGGTAATAAAATCACACTGCATTTGTTTAAAATGCTTTCTGCCTCACTCTCGTCTCTCGTCTTACATCGGCAGAAGAAGAAGAAGAAGAAGAAGAAGAAGAAGGTGTTTAATCCAAATTTACCACAGAATCTGTTTAATGTTTGTTTGAGTAATTACAGGGGCAGACGCAGACTTTAAAAGTTAGGGGGACACAATTAAACTTGCAAAGAAGTTGAGAGAAATTTTATAATCGAAAATTTAAGTCTAAAAAAAATCATACCCAATGTAATTTTAAATCCGAAAATTTACATGGGATATGACCTTTTCGGATGTAAAATTTCGAAATTTTTTGATGTCATATTCCATATAAAATGATGAAAATTACATTGAGAAATTTATATCGCAAAAATAATAAATGTTAATGAAATAATTGAATTTTTTAAAAAAATGCAAGTTAGACGTCTTTTTTTAAGACTCACGTTTAATGTATTTTTAACTATTTTCGATATCTGTTTGGACTATTCGACATGCCCATAATGTAGTTCTCGAAATAAGTTTTGAGATGACATAAGCAATTTGAATATTCGATTAGCGTACAATCGTTGGAGAATTTTTAAAATTAGCAGGTTATTGAAATTCAAATTTATTGTGATTTTGCCCCTGATTGGTGGAGTTTAAAATCAAATTTTTAGTAAATTTCAATAAAAATTAAACATTTATGAATTCCATGAATTATGTTATTAAAATTAATTGTTAACTTTGATTTAGAATAAAATTTAAATTTCAATCGATTCCAAACACGATTTTATAAAAAAAAAATTTCAAAAGTTGGGGGGCACGACCCCCCTTAGGTCCGTCCATGAGTAATTATGTGTGTTTATAATTGTTATTATGTGTGTGTTCGAGTAATGTGAATGTATGGACGTTGATTTGTGCTTAACTTCTTGTTCTTGATAGTTCAATATAGGGTAAATAGAAATAGAATTGAGGGTGGATTTTGAATAATTTTGCTTTCTTGAAATTTTTCTTTTATTCCAAAATTAGGAATGAACTTGTTCTTGATTCCACGGTAAACTAAACTTCCCCCTTTTATTTAATTCTTTATATTTCATTCATTTTGAGTTGAACATTTTATCGACAATTAACAAATTCATGTTTGATAGATGATTCTCAAATATTTTGGTAGCTATTTTCAAGTTTTGAATTTGAAGCAGAGTTTCAATCTTTTGCATTTCACTTACTATATAAACTCTTCTTTTTTAGTATTTATTTTTCAGCTTGCATGTATTTATTTTAAGCCTATATGATATATAGTATCGATTGAAAGTGTTTGTCAAGTCAGTCTCATTTTTCCAAAGTGAGCATTCGTGATTATCTCTAGCTGTATTGCTGTAGATAGAGGGGAAAAGGAAAAAAATTACTTCGGAATTATGTCTCACTTGCTAAACCAACTTATAAAATGAAGTTGAAGTGAACAAGTGTTGCTATTCTATGAGGAATTTTCAATAGGAATGAAGAGAGTTCTAAAATAGGATTTTTATTTTTTTATTTGTTACTGCATTGCTATCTAGTTAACAACGATATTAAAGTATGAAAACTCGTAAGGAAGAAGTACAATTTATAAACTATGTCATTTTTAGTATTGTCGTAATATTGTTTTATATTTTTATCATTGTTAAATTTATGTCAAAAAACTCAAAGTTCGATGTTGATTAAACAATGTTCCTGTTGGATAAAAAAACAGTAAAGTGCAGAAAAATTTATCAATAGATCGAGTCTCGTGACAGCACGATGTCCTAAAGCGAAATTGCCCGTCGATAACTGCTGCGACCTCTGTGGACAATCACCTCCAGGATACAACGATCAAATAAACCAATTGTGCAGCAATCACAAAAGGTTTCCAGAACTCTCAAGTGTACTCCAGAAATATGTAAAATTAAGAACAATATTTTTACTGTACTGTATAGAAATGTATAAACTCGTTTTTCTTGTATTTTTCTAATACCCAAAAGTGTGTTTATATAGGCAGAAAGAGATGTAACTTCTTCCACCATGATCTAGTATTAAGTTGCAGATGTAATGGCCAATGATAATGGGTATTAATACTGGACAGTTAAAACTGTCATATTCTACTGGCTAGTTGACCCATTAAATAATTCATAAAATGATTAAAAAAAAATTATTATTATTTTATTAGAATCAATAAAGCCCAAGAGCTCAATGCCCCAAAGCCCAATCAAAGACTTTTTAATATAGTGCGCGAGGCGTGGCTCGAACACCTGACCTCCCACACAAATTCCACACTTTTTACCAGTTGGGCACTTCATCTTAATTAATTATTTCTTTCACATATTATATTTATTGTATAAATATATAACAATCTCCCACATGAAAGAAATAAGATAAATAAAAATACTATTCTGGAATACGGTAGAAATCACGCAAGCTTAGGTGTCTATCGACTTGAACCTAAACTTTGTGTATTCTATCGAGTTTGCTAACTGTAGAGTGAACTATGTCTTGAACTCCACAATTATGATTTGCAAACTGAGACAATAGAACACACACATGACTTCTAAAACAATCATTGAGTTCTCACGGTTGTGTTCATTTTCGGCCGTGAACTTTCCCGGTTTCTTTGAGTGCTCTAGAGAATTAGCCTTAATTCTCATAGGAAGCGGCCCCACTTCCACACTCAAATAGGTGCTCCTATCAAGGATGCACTGTATTTAAACACCCCACTGAATATCAGCTATAGAAAGCATTAAGAGCATTAGCTCATCCTCTAATCAATACAGTTTGTACTACTCATCATAGGGAGGGGTTTGAAATAAATTCAATGTAGTACCCCCACAGATCACTCCAATAACTTTGTTATCCCATTGAACCTTATCCATGGGATCTCCAATCGCAAGGTTGGGTTTCCATTATAGGTGATCTAATTTGCAATAGGCTTCAGCCCCATCCCCCTCGATGTTTTCTGAACTAGCTCTCTAGCTAATCCTTTGGTTAATGGGTCAGCAATATTATCACTTGACTTCACATAGTCAATAGCTATAACCCCATCTTTAAGCAGCTGACGGAAGCTTATTAATCGAGAGTAAAACAAGATACTAATGAGTGGAGTTGTTGTGTGCTATGGCTGCTTTAGGAGACTTAAATAACAATGGAGGGAAACAAAGGTCGTTATCAACTGCTAGATTTCGCCAACAATCTCCTTCTACCTGTTGTGCCTGAGTTTGAGGCCGAGGGTGTGTCATCTGGGGTGACAGTAGGACGTGAGGACTGATGGAAGCCTCCAGATTATCGCCTTTTGAAAATGAACACTGATCAGCGGTGAGAACTGATGTGAGGGTGGTGTTGTGCCTGCATTCTCAAAACATATTCATGCCCACTTTTCCCTATCTAATGCTGAAGCTTGTGCCCTTTGAGAGGCACAATTTTGCGCATAGAATCTGTCTTTTCAATTGAAGTGGAGAGTAATGCTTTGGTTGTGGTACAACAGTTGATTTTAGTAAGAATTTCTTCGAATGCTCGAGTTTTCTTAGATGTTGCAGCTATTTCTTTAAGATGTTGGATGTAATTGTTAGGAAATTATTTAATTTGCCAAGATGCTGACTTATGTAATTAACTGCTATCTTAAAGTTAAGTCCAAAATAAAAGTGATCTAATAAAGAATTAAGTAATTTGGCATTAAGCATCTAAATAAAGTTTGGGCCGGACTATATGTGTAGAGACCGGATCAATTAGGGTTTGTATTGGACGATGGGCCGAATACATATGGAACTATATAAAGGGTTATGGTCCCCAATTGATGTGTGATTTTCTCATTCTTTGTGGCATCCCATCAACACAAGAATACAAGAGAAAACATATGAAGAGGAAGATCCATAAACCCACAATTAGGAATCAAGAAGGAGTTTTAAAGCAACCAAACTGAAGATTTACAGATCAGGATTCATTATTCAGGTCAGAAATCAATTGATTAAGGAATGTTCCGCGTTAATTCAGTTTCTTGATAATTTGACATGAAAATCTTGGCAAGTTCATAAAGTTTAAGTTTTAATAAAGTTTCAACAAGTGGTATCAGAGCCTATTCATGTTAAATCATTGGGAATCAAAATTTTTAATTTGGTTCTTGTATAATTTTATGGTTTTCAAATTTAATAATTTCGAATTTAGATTTATTAACTTTGAAAATTATTCAGTTGTTTTTTTAAGATTTTCAACTTCAGTTTTTTTTTTTTGAAAAAAATTTTAAAAAAAATTGTGGGCGGCGCCGTGGCTGCAACGGGTCCGCCACTGGGATCTTTCAACAGCAGCTGGCGCTGCTGCCGGGCTGCTGGTGGTATCTGCAGCGCCGACCGCTGCAGATTTGTGCAGAGGGCGTCGCTGATGCAGATTTTCAGTAGTAGCGACCCCGCTATTGCTGCGTGGAGCAGCGCCGGCGAGCGTTGCTCCAGATTTTGGGGGGTGGTGCCGACGAGCCCGCCCCCAGGTACTTCTTAAATTAAAAAAAAAAGGGTTTGGATGAATTTTGGGGGCAGTGGCTTGGGTTGAAAATTTGAAGTTTTGAGGTCCTAGTTTGCAATTTCAAATTAGGGTTTTATTTTAAGGATTCAGCCTATTAAGGGCTTGATCGGTACAGCTTAAAATCCAATTAAAATTGAAAATATGACCGTTATTGGGTCCCATTCGTCTAATAAAAGTCAACAATAACGGCTAGTTTTTCAATTTTAATCCAATTTTAATCTCTACTGAACACGCCCTAAATTTAATGTTTTGGTGTTTCAGCCCCCTAAGGTTAAAAAATTCACCTAATTGGGCTTTTAATGTTTCGGGTTTAATAATTCAGTCCCTCAAGTTTCAAAATTAATTATTTTTGGACCATTAAAGTTTTAATTTTAATGTTTAAGCCCTTGCAGTTTGCAACTTTGGTTATTCAGCCCCTAAAGTTTAAAGTTCATTCAAGTTAGACATTAAGGTTATGGATTTCGATAATTCAGTCCCTGGAGTTTTAAAATTAATTATTTTTGGGCTATTTAAAGTTCTGATTCTGTAATTAAAACCTCAAAGTTTTTGATTTTACTCTATTTGGCCCCAAAGGTTTTAAATTTTTAAAATTTGACCCCTAAAGTTTTGGATAATTAATTTTTGACTCCTAAAGTTTTTCAATAATTAATTTTTGGATCCTTAAAGTTTTGAATTATTTATTTTTGACTCATAAAGTTTTCAATAATTAAGTATTGACCCTTAAAGTTATTGTTAATTATTTTTGGGTCCCTAAAGTTCTGAATTATTAACCCTAGACTCCTAAAGTTTCAAAATAAAATAAAAGAATTAAGGATTAACAATTATAATTCAAATTTTGGTATTTCTTTTGGATTACTAATTTTTTTAAATGAATTGATTGAAGTAACATGTCACCAAAGTGACATGTCACCAAAGTGACATCTTTTGTCTAGATTAATTTATTTGGAATATTAGAAATGTTGTGTGTACGTAATTCATGCGGGTATTGACCGGCTCAAAGGAAGGTTAATATTTGGCCGAATTATTTACATACTTGTGGTAATAAATATGTGACAATTATTTATTTTATGTGAACAATAAATCGGTACAAAGATAGATTTATTGTTTAACATAGTTTATTGTCAATATTTGATTACTATACTAAGAGTACCACTTACAAGTTGATATTTCTGTCCAAAAACTAAATATCAACGTTGTACTCGGTCTCTTGTGATGGGGTTTACCATTATTTGAATTGATTAATTGTTTAATACGGATTCCTATGTGAACATGTATATTAAGTATTAGTTCTCTATTCAGTTAATCCATCAACTTCCACAATATCTGCCAACATCAGATCCATTCCCATGCTAAATGGAACCAACTATTAAGGACTGGAAAGAGAACGTTCTGATCGTTCTTGGCTCATGGACTTAGACATTACGTTAAGGATTGATCAACCAGCTGCACTTACGGATAAAAGTTCAGTTGATGAAAAAAGGGACTTTGATAAGTGAGATTGTTCAAACCGCATGAGTCTTATGATCATGAATCGTGGTATTCCAGAATCATTCAGGGGCACTATGTCCGATTAGGTAACTACTGCCAACAAATTTCTTGTTGGTATTGAAAAACGCTTTACAAAGAGGGATAAGGCTGAGACTAGTATGCTTTTGGCATACTTAGTTTCACTAAGGTATAAAAGTAAATGAAATATTCGGGAGTGCATTATAGAGATGTCTCATATTGCTTCAAACTTAAAGGCTCTAAAGCTTGAACTATCTAATGATTTGCTCATGCATCTGATTTTAATTTCTCTTCCTGCACAACTCAAGGTCAATTATAACTGTCAAAGGGAGAAATGGACTCTAAATAAGCTCATTTCATACTGTGTGCAAGAAAAAGAAAGGCTGAAGCAAGAAAGGACTCAAAGTGCTCACTTAGCTAATACCTCTAAGGACAAGTTCAAGAAAAGAAAGAATAAGAAAACTGCATCCGATTCGGTTCCAAATTAACAGCGAAATAAATTTAGCTGTAAATTTTGTGAAAATTTGGGATATATAAAGAGAGATTGTGCTAAATACCACGCTTGACGTGTAAAAAAAAGTATATTTCTCACTTTGGTTTATTTTGAGGTAAATTTAATGTCAATACCAAGACACACTTGGTGGATAAAGTTTGGTACCACCACTCACATAAGTGTGTCTATGCGGGGTTGTCTGAGCTGCCAAAACCAATTGATGCTACAAGATTCATCTATCTGCGGTGATGGCAAATTAGTTAAGGTTGAGGCCTTAGGGAATTTAGGTTATCATTAAAGACTGATTATCATTTGAATTTGAAAGAGATATTTGTGGTACCATCCTTTTGGATGGAATTTGGTTTCTATTTCTATATTGGACAACTTTGGTTACTCTTGTTCAATTAGAAATAGTCAGTTTGATCTTTTTCTTAATTCAAATATTGTGGGTGTCAGTTCTTTATTCAGTTACGATAACCTATATCTGTTTAATACGATTGCCTCTTATAAAGAAACCTTGTATATGGATTCACGTGGTATTGAACATAAATTAACCAATGAGAATTCTGCTTTGTTATGGCACAAACGATTAGGTCACATCTCTCAAAAGAGAATGGAAAACCTTGTGTCAGATGGAATTCTTGATTCTCTTAATTTTTCAGACTTAAGTGTTATAAGGGAAAACAATCAGATATAAGGAGATTAGGTGCCAATAGGATTTCGAACGTCTTAGAACTAATTTATATGGATATCTGTGGATCATTCCCTTCGACTTCTTGGAATTGTCAACAGTCATTTATTACGTTAATAGACGATTTTTTCTTAATATGGCTACCTATAATTCATCTATGAGAAATCTCAAACACTGGACATGTTCAAGGAATATAAGATTGAGTTCGAAAATCGACTCAGCCAAAGAATTTGACAAGTCAAATCTTACCATAGTGGTAAATACTATGACAGATATGACGAATCAGGAGAATAATGTCCAGGGCCTTTCGCAATATTCCTAGAGGGACGTGGAATCTACCCACAGTACATCAGGATCTTTCTACGTATAAGCATTAACGATTTTAGTTTAAGTTCTCAACAAAGTTCCAAGTAAAGTAATTGTTAAGGGGTTACAAATTTTTAAAGGTCCCACTATCATGTCAATTTTCGAAATGAAAAATGTTCGATTTTTTGGGGATGTAGAGTTTGTGAGGGGAGATAAGGTTATGATTTTTTCTTGGATGAAGAATATTTATATATTCCTTCTGTTGCAATTGACAATGATTTGGTTCAAGGACAAATTCTTGCTCCAGATTTTGTTGAAGAAGCAATTTCGGATCAAGACAATATTATAAAATTCTCCATACACAATCAATAGATTGTTCCAGAAAAACAAACCTAACAACCTCAAGAACAAATGTCATTAAAGAAATCCACTATAAAAGAAGAAAGACAATTCTGGATAATTTTATAGTCTTTCTCCAAGAAAATGAGGATGTCATGGATTGCCAAAAGAAGAACTTATCAATCAACTTTCATCAAGTCATGTAAAGGAATAATTCTAAAGAGTGGATTGATGCCATGCATAAAGAGAGTTTTCTTCTTTTTCTATGAAAACTCTTTTAGGACAAATATAGCATCTATGACATATTTTGATCTTAAGTCACATTAGATAGTTTACAAACTAAAGAAATTCATTTATGGACTTAAGCTGATTTCCCGAAATGGTATCAAATAATTATCTCATTTGGTTTCGAGATGCATTCAGTTGATGATTGTGGATATCACAAGTTCAGTGGGAGTAAGCAAATCTTGGTGATACCTCTTTTATATTAAGGATATAGATATACAAGAATTGTTCTTGGTGTATTTTTGGATTACCATAAAAGAGTTGTATCAATAAAGTTCTTAAAAGATTTGAAATGCAGATATAAAAATCAAGTGATACCCCTATAATTAAGGGAGACAACTTTAGTCTCAATTAATGCCCCATGGATAAATTTAAAGGAAAAAGATATACATCAAATTCTCTATGCTTTAGAAATTGAGAATTTAATGTATACTCGGGTTTGCACACATTCGGATATACCATTCATTGTTGGAATGTTAGACAGATATTTAATTAACTTTGCGATGGAAATTTGGAAAGCAGCCATCAGGTTATTTGGTGTGTATAGAGAACAAATGATTACATGATCACATTCAGGAAAATCAGATCATTTGGAGATCGTTGGATATTCTGATTTTGATTATGGAATTTGACTGTAAAATATTGTCACTAGTCTGCATATTTTGGATTGAAATGAAAAACCACTTAAGTTATTTTGTGACAGTAACAGTCTTGTATTCCAATAGGAACATGATGATATCAAAGTTTATAGACATTAAGTTCCTAGTGTCAAGGAAAGAATTCAGAGTGGTTAGCTTTCTGTAAAACATATAAGGACAAACTCTATAATCATGGATCCATTTACTAAATGGCTACCACCCTAGGGCTTATATGAGCATGATGCTCGTGGGTGTTGGATTTTTTGATGATATGCTAGTTTAGTGTGAGTTTGTATTTTGGATGTTGTCCATTTGACACATAATTTTGGATTGTGCACATTCAGTTCATTTCAGAAATAAAGTATTCAGTTCAGTTCCACTCTGATTAAAGTTTATGGTTGATCTCATAAGGTATTAAGGAATAAGGTAGGACCAGTTGGAAATAGGCATGTTTAGATCATATTATATGTAATTTCCATGCTACACATCCACACTTGATCTATGTCATTTGATTGTATTGATGTACGTGATCATTGATGGGTTTAGTTATGTTACTTATAACGAAGACCACTTGATCCTATGTTGATATAATTAATGGACGAGATTGTTTGGAGATGCTTTTGGTTATGATAGCAAAAGTTTTGAACTTATAAGGTTATACACATTTATAAGGTAACCTATGTGGCCCAAGTGGGAGATTATTGATAAATTATTTAATTTGTCGTGATGGGTCGACATATGCAATTAACTGTAGATAAATGCTATCTTAAAGTTAAGCACAAAATTAAAGTGATCTAATAAGGAATTAAGTAATTGGGCATTAAGTATCTAAATAAAGTTTAAGCGGACTATATGTATAGAGACCGGATCCATTAGAGTTTGTATTTGACGATGGACCGAATACATATTAAACTATATAAAGGGTTATGGTCCCCAATTCATGTGCGATTTTCTCATTCTTTGTGACATCCCATCAATATAAGAATACAAGAGAAAGTATATGAAGAGGAAGATCCATAAACACACAATCAGGAATCAAGAAGGAGTTTTGAAGCAATCAAACTGAAAATTTACATATCAAGATTCATTATTCAGGTCAAAAATCAATTGATTAAGATATGTTCCACGTTAATTCAGTTTTTTGATAATTTTACATGAAAATCTTGACAAGTTCATAAAGTTTAAGTTGTAATAAAGTTCCAACAGTAATTCCTATCACTTTAATCCTTGAAATGGGAATAAAGCGGTGCGGAACCTAGTTAGTTAAGTTACGATTTCCCCAACTATTTATAGTTGAGCCGATTGTATTCCTCACTTTAATCCTCATGATTATTCAATCCAATGAGTTCGTTTGGCTTCAAATTAAAAGAAAGTAAAAAAAAGCTAATTGGCCAACATTGAACATTGAGAGGCCACGATAACAACGGTTAGGAAAGAGTACACTATATTTGTAGGAAATTTAGCCTCTATTAGGTTTAGCTAAAAAATGATAAAAATCTAAATCAAAATTAATAATTAATTTTAATCAAATATTTCATCGATCCCGTTCTTATATTCTTAAGGACAAAATCTACTAAAAATCAGTATCTTAACAAAACCAAATAAGGGGGATTAATTCAACAAAAAATAAAGACAAAATCCAAAAAACTCATTTTATTACTATGCCCATTCGTATATCCTTGAAGAAGATATACTGACGGTGTAATTAAAGCCCCTTTTGGCGCGTTTCCTTATCCATATACTCTATTATTTACTTTTCCTTCATTCATTTATAAAGTTTAAATATAAATATTAATGTGTATATATTGTGACCGCCTTAAAAAAATATTCCAAGTCCCTTTCATTCTAGTCTTTCCCCTTCACCGTTTTGAACGGCCTTACCCCATTGATTTGCAGATTAACACACACATAACCACTCCTTCTTCTTCCTCTTTTGCCGGAAATAATTTTTCATCTCGATCAGGTTTTTGAGGTGGGTTTTGTTTGATTATTTCGTGCATACTGAAAAAGCCCTCTGTGTGTGTGTGTTCTTTTTTCCTCCTTTTTTTTTTTTATAATTATGAATGGGCTCATTGCTTTGCTCATACCAGCCTAGAATACTAACGTGGTTTGGGTTTTAACTAAACTAGATTCTCCTCTGTTTTTGGGATTGAAATTGTTATTCGATTGGACATTTTCAGTCTGTTATTGATTGACAGAGTTTAATCTACATTGATTTTTCAATTCACTTTTGGAAATATTTCGTTTGAATGTGTATTAGAGTTGGTAGATTTTTCAATAACATTTGCTGGTGTACTGTTTGATGATATGCAGGTGAGTAAAATAACAAAAATGGGAAATGAAATGGGTCCTCCATGGTTGAAGCCAATGCTGAAAACTGATTATTTCTTTCCCTGTCCGTTTCATTCGGATTCAAATAAAAGTGAATGCAATATGTATTGCTTGGATTGCTTGGGAAATGGAATTTGCTCTTACTGTTTGATCCATCACAAGGGCCATCACGTTCTTCAGGTGACACTATTTGCATCGAATAATTGCTCATTCTTGAGCTTCGTTCTGATAGATTGTATTGTTGATCGGATTGTTCATGAAATTGTAGATAAGGAGATCTTCATATCATAATGCGGTAAGGATTAATGAAATTCAGAAGTACATAGACATTTCTAGCATACAACCGTACGTTATAAATGGTGCCAAGATTCTGTTCTTGAATGAGCGGCCGCAGCCAAAACCCGGAAAGGGAGTTACATACACTTGTGAAATTTGCGCACGTAGCCTCCCCGACTCCTTCCGGTTCTGTTCCCTTGGTTGCAAGGTATATTGTTAAATTCATAGTCGGGATGAATTCTTTTTCGCCACTCTGTTAGTCTAACTGGTCTCGATTATGTAATATGACAGTTGAATGGCATTAAGAGGGGCGACCCAGAGCTCACATTTTCACACAAAAGAGGAGCATTTGATGGGATGGATTCAGATTATGAGCCATCAACTCCAAAGAAGACTGCATTTTTCTCTGATTTCGGCTTCAGCCGCCCCTCGGGTTCTGTTAGTTCGGGAGACGATAATATGAACAGTATGTCTCCTGATACACCACCTTTGTTCAATCGCCATAGAAGAAAGGGCATTCCTCATCGTGCCCCTTTCTGATATCCCAAATCATCATCCAAGTAAAGGGTATAATTGATACTTGTTGCTGCAAAATCTGATAAATGACTGTATATATGTTAGTGTGAGTACATTTTCTAGATGAAAAATGCATAGGATGATAAATATATAGTTGGGTTTCTACTTTCTTGTGTACATATATATTACACACTCCTTGTATTGAACTTATACTTTAGACAAAATTAATCAAAGGTTTGTTACAGCTTTAGTACTTCTGAATCCTATTTTAAGAATCTTGTATTGGATGTTGGTGCCACGGAGTTGTTGGATCTTGGGCAAGGACGAAATCAGGAATTCGAGTGAGTGAGGACGATCGTTGACTGTCAATGGACGCAATAACTAGATTTTTTATTGAATACCTTAGAATGGGATTAGTTAATGAATAAAGATGGTGGTGAATCTTGTCATAGGCGAGCGTCAGTTGAGCACACACAATTGCTTGAGCAGCCGTCGAGGGGTAGCTATTCATTTTTTTCTATAAAGCCCGCGCGGAGGCCGTCCTGGTTCGCCTGTGTTGGCTTTGTCCCTGATCTTGGGTGACGTGGCTTAGCAACGCCCGTTTATGCGTAAATGGTATCAACGGGCCACAATTAGTGATCATAAAAACTTAAAAGTGATCATCAATTGTGGAGTGTGGGCTCCACTACCACTAGACTATTGTTGATGAATAGCCTTTCTTGAATTTCTATAAACAAAAAAGATGGTAATGTGACGAAAATCAAGCAATGGACAACTTGACATGTAATAAAGAGGATTAATTACCCAAATAGTCACTGAACTTTACCGAAAGTTTCTACCAGGTTACTGAACTTTAAAAACTATTTGGTTAGTCACTGAACTTTTGAAATTGCAACCACATCCATCACTGAACTTTAAAAATCACCTCATTAGTCACTGAACTTTGTAAAAGATTTTTACCGAGTCACTGAATTTTGTAAAACGTTTCCCAGATGGTCACTAATTCAGTGACCAATTGGAAAACTTTTTGCAAAGTTCAGTGATGAATGAAGTGATTTTTAAAGTTCAGCGATGGATGAGGTTGCAGTTTCAAAGTTCAGTGACTAACCACGTAGTTTTTAAAGTTCAGTGATCTGATGGAAATTTTCGGTAAAGTTCATTGACTATTGGGGTAATTAACCCTAATAAAGAATTCTATAAGGTGAAACATCTTTGTATTGAAATTTGAACATATAATGCAGAAATTAATAAGGTTATGCATTCTTTGATTTATACTTAGTTTGATATCGTCCATGTTTTCAAAAAAATGTAGGCAGGAAAATATACATATATTTTTTTAACTATTCAATGGCGCGTCGTCACGTGGTATAATGTAAACAATGATGTAAAATATGATATAGATGCTGAAATTATCCAAATTGGGTCAAAATGGCTGCCATTTGACTAGTAGGGACTGTGATTAAAAATGGGCTGGAATTTTTGTAGCACACGATTAAGACATTGATGTTTAAGGGCTATTTAATTAATCCATCTTTGTATTGAAAATGGACGGTGGAAAATGGCGGAGAAGCTTGGGGGACACGTAACCACCCCCCGAAAGAGAATTGACATTTCTCTTCCTCCAGATGTTACAATTATCTTCATTTCCTTCATTATTATCCATAAAAATTAAAAATAAATAAAAAAGAATATGAGAGTGGGTGTCTAAATTATTCTTAAACAAGTGGACTAGAGAGCCGTGAAGAATCAGGAAATGCTGTGTGACTTTGCTTTCTTTCATCACTTCTTCTCTTTTCTTTTTGCTCCTCCGTCCACGTAATGCTCATTAACAATAAAAATACATAAACGAACGCAATCAACTAAATTTAAATAATTTTAGACTGCAGATGATGAATTATTTGATAAAAAATTGCGATTAGGGTTTTCGTCGATGTTCAAAACTTGACCGTGACCCCGTTAATTTTAGAGGGATTTTATGTATACGATCAGTTAAAATGCTATAGTTTTTTGTTCGCAACTTCGTAAATGGATCGAGTCAAAAACGGACACGGATCTCAAAGCACAAAATCAAAAAAAATTCATTGAGAATGATGTTTACTATCTTTATTTTTAATAGAATAACAAATCAAAATAAAGAAAACAAATTCCTTCCTCTCGTGTTTACCCATCCGACGTTAAACACGACAATCACATACAGAAAATGATAATATACCTTTATTGATAATAGTCTAGAATAGTTACTATTACACATTATTGAAGGATGCATTTTAAATGTACCTATAGTAACATAGGTAGTGTGTTAAAAAGAATCATCTATCAATTTTGAGTACCTTTATTTAGATTTTTCGATTTTTTTTTTTTTTAATTTCAACATCTCTCCCAAACGATACTCAAATTCATATTACTGATCAAGTAAAGTTTCGCTCTTATCACTTAAACTAGGTAGTGATCTCATGTATGATTTCAATATTGAATAGATATAAAGATTACAAAAAACCACTAAGGCTATGTTTGATAATGAAACTTTTCCACGGAACTTGGAATTTAAATTCCATTTCCCACCAGTTGGTTTGTTTGATAGCCGTAATTTTCTTGACAATTACTTTTCCACTTTATCCCCACACGTGCACATTTTCTACCTTTTTGATGAATTTGGTTTCCCACCATTTTGGTGGAAATAGAATTTTAGCTTTTGTTTTTTTTTTTTCAGCAATTGGATCAAATTTTATAACAAATTGTAAAAAAAAAAATAATAATAAAATTTAATGGACAAGTTCCATGTAAAACAAAGTCAAACGAACACTAAACTTTGATTAAAAAATGATTTTCTTAGAAATATTTTTATTTTGTTTTTTATTTTTTATTTTTTGGTAATAGAAACAAATTTTATAACCAATTGTGAAAAAAATATCACTTTAATGGATAATTTTCATGTAAAACAAAACCAAACGAATACAAAAATATCCAAAATTTTAAAATTTTTCTGGTAGAAAATCATACAAATCAAACACACTTAATTAACAATTATTTGGAAAACAAGTTCTAGGCAATTATTTTCTCTGGAATTCATTTTCTTTTTACTTATTTTCTACCCTTCCAATCAAACGAACCCTAATAAAAAATCAAATCCGGCTAAAACAAAGCAAGGACATGTTTCCATTTATGATCCTTGAACGTTTTTAAAAAAGAGAGTTTTGAATAGTATTTTCGGAGAATATGCGTTAAAAAGTAGGAAAAAAATTTCGAATTTACGTACAAAATATTTTATGGCATAAATGTGATTATAATGATCCTTTAAGAAAAAACTGAGAAAAGAATAGAAATCAAACAGGCTTTATATGACAAATGGTAGTCCGATGAAACACCCAGCGCACACATTTGTGATGTGGTTTTCCAGGCAGAGTTTGGATTATTTTACAATAGAATACAATTTCGAGTGTTTGTCTAAACGGTTGCCACGATAACTTGAGACCCTATTTTGTTTTGACACGTTCGTACTTTCTATTCTTAGTCCACCTATGTGTCTCGTGGACCATGCCTCATCTCATAGATAATAAAATATTAGATTCAACTGAATCTTCAACCTATCCGACATTAAACACGACAATCACATACAGAAAATGACAATACACCTTTATTGATAATAGTCTAGCATATTGAAGTATGTTACTATTACAACTTATTGAAGGATGCATTTTAAATGTACCTATAGTAACATAGGTAGTGTGTTAAAAAGAAAAAATGACCGACTATTCATCTATCAATTTTGAGTACCTTTATTTAGATTTTTCGATTTTTTTTTTATTTTAAATTTCTTTCTCTCTCCCAAACGATACTCAAATTCATATTACCTGATGATGTATAATTAGGCCCGACCTCGAGCAATGGGCCCGACCCTGGACCCCCACGACTGGGCCAAAAGGTGAAGTGGTCAAGCTCGAGCTCGAGGCTCGAGGCACGTCGCTCGCACAACCCCTTACCCCCCGAAACCCTAATTATTTACAAACCCCTAATTCATTACAACTTTCACCCTATCTCCAACTCTACAATCCTAACGCAACTCAAATACCTAAAGCAGTTCAAACTACAGGAAGTTCAATCCTACTAAAACTCCTCCACATAGGAAGTTCAATCATTCTAGGACCCCTCCACCAGCATCTATAAATATGCAACCCAACTCCGCCATGAAGGTACGTTTTTTTTGATTCAGTCATTCAACACAAAATTTCTCTCAAGAAGTTTAACTGACTTAACCATCGGAGGGGCAACGAGGACACACCTTGCCGCCTTTGTTTCAGGTATTGAAGACCAGACTGCGTGGAATTCTCTCGTCTAGCTTGAATTCATCCGGTACGAATTTTGGTAGCATCATTACCGATCAAGTAAAGATTCGCTCTTATCACTTAAACTAGGTAGTGATCTCATGTATGATTTCAATATTGAATAGATATAAAGATTACAAAAAATCACTAAGGCTATGTTTGATAATGAAACTTTTCCATAGAACTTGGAATTTCAATATTCAGTTGGTTTGTTTGATAGCCGTAATTTTCTTGACAATTACTTTTCCACTTTATCCCCACACGTGCACATTTTCTACCTTTTTGATGAATTTGGTTTCCCACCATTTTGGTGGGAAATAGAATTTCAGCTTTTGTTTTTTTTTTTTTTTTTTTTGCAATTAGAAAAAATTTTATAACCAATTGTAATATATATATATATATATATATATATATATATATATATATATATATATATATATATTAATGGACAAGTTCCATATAAAACAAAGTCAAACGAATACTAAACTTTGATTAAAAAATGATTTTCTTAGAAATATTTTTATTTTTTTTTTTGGCAATAGAAACAAATTTTATAACCAATTGTGGAAAAAATTATCACTTTCATGGATAATTTTCATATAAAACAAAGTCAAACGAACACAAAAATATCCAAAATTTAAAATTTTTTTGGGTGAAAAATTATACAAATCAAACACACTTAATTAACAATTCTTTAGAAAATAAGTTCTAGGCAATTATTTTATCTGAAATTCATTTTCTTTCCACTAATTTTCCACCCTTCCAATCAAACGAACCCTAATAAAAAATCAAATCCGGCTAAAACAAAGCAAGGACACGTTTCCATTTCTGATCCTTGAACGTTTTTAAAAAAGAGAGTTTTGAATAGTGTTTTAGGAGAATATACGTTAAAAAGTAGGGAAAAAGTTTTGAATTTATGTACAAAATATTTTATTGCATAAATGTGATTATAATGATCCTTTAAAAAAAACTAAGAAAAGAATAGAAATCAAACAGGCTTTATATGACAAATGGTAGTCCGATGAAACACCCAGCGCACACATTTGTGATGTGGTTTTCCAGGCAGAGTTCGAATTATTTTACAATAGAATACAATTTCGAGTGTTTGTCTAAACGGTTGCCACGATAACTTGAGACCCTATTTGCTTTCGACACGTTCGTACTTTCTATTCTTAGTCCACCTATGTGTCTCGTGGACCATGCCTCATCTCATAGATAATAAAATATTAGATTCAACTGAATCTTCAACCTAAAATTATGTCAGTTCTATTTGGTGTTCATTCATGGTTGACAGTTTTTCTGATATTGTGTAATGTGACGTACTGACATTCAATTTTGCCGTTAATTTTAATAACACTTAAAACAATAAATAACTTCAATTTTTACAACTCACATAATGTCAACCATAATGTACATAAAAAATGTACAATTAGAATAATTCAAAATATGTCTTGCAAACAGAGAAAAATAATAATGGAATACTTTAGTTGGTTTAGATTATCCGAACTCTTGAACTTTTTTATGATGGATCTCGAACTTTTTATTTTTTACTACATGTCCTTAATCCAAGAAATGTGAGCAAATATCATCTTTTTTCTGATGGAAATCGTATATTCGATTGTAGAGTCGATGTTTTTGTTAAAGGAACCATTTTGCCTTTAGATTTAACGATAAAGAAAAAAGCGAACTTCACTTTCTTACCTCAACCATTGCTATCTTCGCACCAAAGCAACGTATCGCCTCCGTGCTAGCCATAGTTTTTGCTACCCCGTCAGTGATAGTCCACAACAATTAAAACCAAAATCACAACTATTATCAAAGGTCGTGATCAACACAACAACCCAAACCAAAATCACAACTATTATGGTGTCGCACCCCACATGTCCATATGTCCCCACCTGTAGCAATTGTTCCTTAGTCGAGTCCCATTGACCCTAGCCCAACTTCAAACTAGGGCTCAATAGATTTTCTATATACAATAAGAGGCTAGGTCTCCTCTCCTCTCCATGTATCTATTGGCTTGCCCCATTGACAGTTAATATTTTTGTGAGGAGCAAGAAAGGGAAGATTTAGCTGCTGATATTTGTGAGGCCACAAAATTTGCATCCAATATGTCTTCCACTAATATATCTTTTAAACTATGAATTTAGAATTGTGATTCTTGTTTATTGACATGATTATCATTATATTCAACATCCCATCCTTCACTTTCAGAGAAGTTTCCAGATTTACAACTCCTTTCAATAGCATAGCATTAAAAAACTTAGATCTAAGTCTACTTTCCCAACAATGAAGTTGATTATAATTACAAATCAGATTCAAGAATGTTACTATTGTACCTTTTTTTCTAATGTCCAATGCAACAACCTAAACCCCACAGGAGGCTAGTGGAGGAAAAATCAATTAATGCATAGTGGAAGACTTCTTAAGCATTACGTTTTGTTTCTTACTATTATAGTCCCTAAACTTTGCACTTATTGTGTTTAGGGCCCAATCTATGATTCCATCTAAACTCGCTCTTCCTAATACAAGACTCGTTACACTATTCAGAAGACTTCAAATTATGGTTCTTAAAATTTTTCCATCAATTTCAAAGTAGTCTTTTAACTTTCTAAAAATTGCCAATGTGCCTCCGACTTGGCTATTTGCATATAATAATTTCTAGATATTATTATTTGCATTTAAATAACCATCTCCAAGCTAATGAGAAAGTATCTCCATTTTGAATTTAGGTCCCTTGTAAACTGAAAAAGTTGATAATAGACCCAACAACTTCTTAGACTCATACATATGCCACATATTCTATGAAATTTCGGGTTATTATGCCCTTGTTTGACATCCATTCTTTTCTCATTCTCATTCTTTTTTTTTTTTTTTTAATTTTTCTTCATTTCAACCACACATTCTATCAATAATATAATATTACATAAACTCAAAAATTCTCATTACTTTTTAACACACGTTCTTCCATCAATCATTAATTCAAATCAAATTCTATTCCAAAATAGATGTCAAACAAGGGCTATAACTTCCCCTCCCCAAATATAGATTTCTTCTTTGAAATTTAAAAATACAGACTTAAAATATCGATATTTGGTAATTCTTTTGACAAAATATATCATAAATTGTTGTATTTTATGTTATATAGGTCAATCTCAAAGGTTGAACGAAAAATTAGAAGAAACAAAGGAAAAATTAAGAAAAATGGCAAAGTCCAAAGTTTGAGGATCAAATTGTAAATATTTAATTGTTGATTCGGACCAAAAGGATGTACTTTGAAGATGTTACTTGACAACTTGCGGGTTTTCAAACGATCAAGTTTTTGGGACTAATCTAATGGTTGTTTAGGTGGATGGTGTAATTTAAAGATCTCATGCACCTGCTTTTTTCAAATTTTCTATATTTTATTTTCCACTCTCTCCTATTTAAGTTTTCTATATAACTCATGTAATGAGTTTTTGACTGATAACTTTCAAATAAGATAATTTTAGGGTATCATGTTGTAAATAGCTTAGCAGGATTAATAAATCAAAGCATAAAGCGCTTGTTGGGAGGCAATCCAATTTCCTAATCTTTTATTTATTTTGGTTTCCGTATTACATTGCATGTAATGTTATTTTTTATTTATAGGTTGCATTAGTTATAGGCACATTTCGATTTAGTTTGGGGGTCATCTTCATCATTAACACTTAACCTAGTTATAGGGAAACATTAATTGAGTTAAAGTATGTTGTTTTTTATTCTTTTGATTGTTTTCTTCCCCTCTTAATAGGTATCATGTATATTAATATTGTAAAAAGCTTAGTATAGTACAAGTTGGGATAACATTGCAAATAGCTCATTGCACATTCACTAGAAAAAATCAGGAAATACCCTCTTCCTTTTTTCCCCATCTCCTTATATTCTTACTTATGATTTATGATATTGAAGACAATATCGATTTTAAGTTTGGGGGTGGGAAAAACTTTGAATTTTTACTTTTTGTGTGTTTTTGAATATCTGTTTATTTTTTTGTTATTGTTTTAATATATAATCGAAAAATCAAAAATTTTGAAAATTTTCAAACAAATAAAAACTATTTTCTTTGATTAGGTTGTGTCCTTGTATGTGTTAGATAGTCTGGCCAACAATTATGACTATACTTGAGATTTGGCATTGATTTATGAACTATTGATATATTAAATGCTTAAATTGATTGATACATAACCCTACAAAACTTGATATTATATGCGCACTAGAATTGAGTTTGATATTGTGATGAAATGAGTTGATTCATAAGCTTCATAGGTTGATTTAGTCGAACATAAATGTTATACCCAAATCATACTAAATTCTTTATTCTTAAGACCAAATTTATCGTAGTTTAGGGGTGATTTTATGGTTGTAGAAAGATATGGATATAAATTGGGATTTCATGTGTGAAAATTTATCTGTGGATTGTCTTAAATGAATAGGATAACATTGAGCAAAAGAAGGCGGTTTGATTATATAGGTTTTTAATGAGTGGCATTGTAGTAATCAGTGTAGAAAAATATATAAAAGATATCTCTTTGTAACCTTTGTGACTAGAATTATTAAGCTTACTACGATATTTACAACATGATACCCTAAAATCATCTTATTTGAAAGTTGTCGGTCAAAAGATCGTTACATGGGTCACATAAGAAGATTAAGAGAGAGAGTAGAAAAAAATATATAGAAATTTGAAAAAAGTAGATGCATGAAATAAAAGATACATCAAATGTCTTGGTTAAACCCTAAACACTTATTTGAGAAGACTTAACTTTTGATGGGGGATTATTAGCCTAGTCTAGTCCTAAATGTCGAAGTAATCGAATAATTGGAGAATCCTTGTTTATTGATGTGTTGACTTGCAATTAGTAGAGTCCAAACGAACTAGAGAAGATGGGGATAGTAACGAAAAATTCAATCTTAGATTGCACACTGAAGAGTAAAAAGAATAAGTTGGTGGTGTATGAATCATACGAGAGGTGAAATAATATATTTGACCACAGAGAGTCGGGAATTGAAGCAATTTGTAAATTCATGATTGTCTACTTAGTTCTTCACACACACACGTCAGTTTTGCATTGGAAGAATGAATATTTGTTTGATATTGTGATTTTGAAACAGTTTGTAGATTTAATATGGTGACTTCAAATCATGAGGTAAAAGGTAGATTATCTAACCAAATATTTTTCCCACGATTGTGTGTTTGTTGTAATTTAGGTTATAGTTTTGTTTGAGAATAAACGAATTTTTAAGTTTGGTGGTATTTGATAAGTGTATTTTATACACTTATTCTGGGCCTAAAATATCGATATCCGGTAGTTCTTTTGACAAAATGTATCCTAAATTGTTGTATATTATAATATATAGGTAAAACTTAATGGTTGAACGAAGAATTAGAAGAAATAAAGGAAAATGACAAAATCTAAAATTTAATGACCAAATTGCAAATATTCATTTGTTGATTCGAACCACAAGACAATACTTCGAAAATTGTTAGGAGACAATTGGAAGGAATTAGAACTCACAAAAGAATTGAATATAATCAAAATATTATCAAAATCAATTTTCAATCGCACATGTTATATTTCAAATTTTTAGTTGAGAATTGAAACTCATTTTTGACACAGTAAACGACCGAATTGGAAAAACTATATTGTCTATCAAAGTTGTATCCATTTGTGTTAGCTTTCTAAATCACTTTGAATCGCATTAATCGAATATCGGGGGAGAAAGTTATGATCAAAATAGTGACTGTCGTGCAGAGACAAAAACATGCCCGCTAATGCAACTTTCCTTATTCGAATGAAACTCTTTTGGAAACCAATTTGGATGTGATTTTCAACCAATTTTTCCTTTCTACAAATACCTAATAGAAGAATTCATAGTAGAGACTTCTCATATACATATTATACTCCAATGCTCATCAATTATTATTATCAAATGAGTAAAATTTATAGTATTTGTGTAGAATTGACGGGAACTTGCAAAAATTCAATCAAGTGAAGTTTCAAACTTGATTTTTGGGCAAATAAGAGAAGGCACAAGTGTAGATTCATAAAGAAACAATTGAAGAGATTCAAAATTTCAAGATTCATCTTCATCTTCTCAATTTATCAAAAATTCAGGATATTTCCATTTAAATATGATTTTTTATAAGTTCGATATGTTATGCTAGTTTTACACATTGCTAGGATGGGATGAACATTTATTGTAACACCTCATTCATATAAATAATAATATATTAACCCGTGTAGGAATACAATTGATGACTTGACCTAGACATCTAAATTCACATACATTTTTTTTATAAAATAAAAGCATCTCCACCAGTATATCCTTTTATATAGTATACCGAAACCAAAGATATGTATCAAGAGGTTGTAAAAGTATCTACATACTATTTCAAAATTCATACAGGATCCCCAAAATATAACTCTACAGGTCGTCATCCATGTACATCGAAATCAGGAATCCGTAAGAGCTCCACAGCTAGCCATGCCTTTTATGGGGTTCCAGGCCCACATACAAGGCAAGAACTATATAGGATAATGCTCAGTAAACAAAAATCATGCATGACACGAGTATGGGTCATAATGTTATCTGACCTTATGCTATTTACTTTAAACCTTATGCTATAGATGTATTATTCTCATATATTTGTCAAAATCAACTAGAAGCAACTTCATTGAAATCATTCATTGGGCCTTGACCCACCCACTATGCACCGGATAGAGCTCTGCACACTATCAATAACAATAATCAAATGGCCAATATGACATCGACATCGACGAGTGGACCATCATCTTGTGCCCACTAGAGGCCCATCCCCTAACTACCTTCACGATCACCTCAGAAGTATCCCACCCAACAACGCCAATAATCATAATATTACAAAGGTACGATCGAGTGATCTACCCTCATGTGATCACCAAAGGCCCATCTCATATCTACATTTGCGATTGTTACGCAAAAATCTTGCAAGTGTACGAATTTGTTATACAAGTAATAATTGTGATGAGTGAGTTATCGTCCTACAGGGAATAAGGCCCAATTTTAGAGTATTCGATATATTTAAATTCGCAAATGTAACAAAAGATGGTTGATTTTTAGTTGACAACGTTCTATAACTACGAAAACAATAAAAAAAAATGGATTTAAATCAAATGTGGGTGAGTGTATTGGATTTCCGACTCCACTAATCAATTCTTAATTTCAATTCTCAACCAGTGATAATTAATTCGATTCATGCAATTGCGACGATCGATAATTCCACTTTCATTTACTATTCTTTCCCAAAATATAATAAACCTATGAATTGCCACGAGACGATCATATTCTTAGTCCGAATTCATATGACAAGCAAGCATTGACGTTTAGGATTATCACACATGACCGTACACGCCATAAATATTATTCCTAATATTTATTGTCTGTGTGTTCCATAAACAGTGTTCTACCTACCGTGAATTTTCCAACACTACAAATAAGCAACTAATTGTCATAATAGTGCGCAAACATTAAAAACAATCAATTCATATATGTTTATGAAATCACAATGCAAGAATTAAACTAAAAACACATGATATCGAATTAAAAACTAAAAATTAATTAGCTTCATCATCCATCCAATACAAGGGAATTTAGTCTAGCATATTGTAGAAATTAAATTACACAAGAATAATTGAAAAAATATCACCCGAAAATAAGAAAGATGGAAGAAGTTGAAAAAATCCACATTCTTGATGTGAAACTTGAATCCGGATGAAAATTTTTCAATATCCTATGCAATTCGCCTTTATTCCACGTTGTTAGCCACGTTCTTTACCTCCAAAATATATATAATATAGAGATTTTTAGGTCTAGGGAGGTTTTCTATATGTATTCTGTTGTTCTCTCTTTATAGGAGCCGAAAGTTGGCTGAAAATCACGTCCAAATTAGTTTCCAAAAGAGTTCTAATCGAATAAGGAATGTTGCCTTCGCGCGCGGATTTTTTGTCTCTGCACAGCAGTCTGTATTTTAGTCATAACTTTCTCTTCTGATATCTGATTGATGCGATTCAAAGTGCATTGGAAAGATGACTTAAAGGGCTACAACTATGATTGAAATAGAGTTTTTCCAATTCGAACGTTTACTGTGACAAAAATGGGTCTCAATATTCGGCTAAAAATCTGGAATATATTTGAGCGATTGGAAATTGATTTTGATAATACTTTGATCATGTTCCATTCCTTTTTGAATTCTAATTTCAATCCAATTGTCTCCTAGCAATCTTCAACGTATCTTCTTGAGTATTTGCAATTTGATTCTCGAATTTTGGATTTTACCATTTTTCACCATATTTTGCTTTTTTTCTCCAATTTTTCATCAAACATAAAGTTTTACTTACACAATGCAATATAACATAAATTATGTAAAATTTTGCCAAAATATCAATAAAATTCTATAATTTTAAAGCCCGAATAAGTGTAGAAAATATACTTATCAAACCCCCAAACTTGAATCTTTGTTTGTCCTCAAACAAAATTAAAACCTAACAAACATACAAACATGCAATGCTAATTATCTAATTGGTGGTCAGACAATCAAGCAATGTAAAACGATATAGCTAGTTACCCTGACTTTTTATCTCAGAATTGAAATAATAATATACAATCTATGCACAGCTTCAAAATCACAATACAAAAATTAAAATCTACTTTTTCAATGTAAAATCGACGTATGTGTATGAAGAATTAAGTATAGTATCATGAATTCATGAGTTGTTTCAATTCCGACCCTCAATGGTCAAATATGTTCTTTCATCACTTGTAAGATTTACACACCCCCAAACTTATTATTTTCGCTCTTTCCAAGGGTGTAACCTAAGGTTGAATTTTCTACTATCCTCATCTCTCTAGTTTAGGTAAATTTCACTAATTGTAAGTCAATATATCAATAAATAAGGATTCTCCATAATTTGATTGCTTCAATCTCTAGGATTTAATTAAGCTAATAATCCCTCATCAAAAAGTCGAATTCCCTTAAACAAGTGTTCGAGACATAACCAGGGCATTTGGTGCGTCTTCTGTTTCATGCACTGTTTTTTTTCTACGCTTTTTTTTTTCTTTATTTGAATCATTCTCTCTCTTAAGCTTTCTAAGTGACTCATGTAACAAGCTTTCGGCGATGACTCCCAAGTCAGATGACCATAGGGCACCAGGTTTTAAAGACCCTTGTAGGTTTAATTGCTCAAGTCATAAAGGCTATGAAGAGAAATTTTCAAATAAAATAAATTTTTTTTTTACCTTGATTAGTACAATGTCCCTTATTAAATATCAATTTAAGTAAAATGACATCTAACTTGAGATTTTCACTCAATTGCATCATATTGACCTTAGACAATCCACACAATATTTTTTTTATTTCACACATGGAATCCCAATTTATCTCAATATCTTCTCACAACAGTGAAATCCCCCCAAACTATTCTAAATTTGGTCTAATTATGTAAAATTTAGTGGTTATGGGTTTTAACATCTATGGTCCACTATTTCAACCTATCCATTATGAAATCAACTCATTCCTACACAATGCTTAACTTAATTCACGTGTTCAATATATATCAAATTTCACATAGAAAAGTAAAAATTAATCTAAGCATGCAACTTATTTACCATTCATAAATTAATTTATAATTCAATACATTCTCATTACCAGCCAGACCAATTAACTCACAAAAGCACACAAAAAGAATTTTTTTTCTTTAAAATTTTTTGAATTTTTTTTTGTCTAAAGCAATAAAAACACACAAAAACACATTAAAAAAATGAAAACTACTGTTTTCCACCCCCAAATTTAAACTAGACATTGTCCTCAATATCTTACATTCTAAATCGGCATATAAAGGGGTGGGGAAGAAAGTGAAGAAAAAGACTCCCCTGATATAGATTGTAATCCAATTGCTAGCTTCATATTGCTCTCGTTAGCTACTTAGTCTTGGTTGGTTCAAGTGTTGCGCGACATCATGTTCCTGCACAATACAGTCAACTAAAACATAAAAATCATTTAACTGGAACAAGTGTTACTTAGTTCAACATCTAATAAACCACTAACATATTGAAAATTTAAGGGGAAACGGAATATGGATGATGAGTCCCTAAAATTGAATAATAATAAAAAACTAATCTAAATTATCTTATGAGTAGAAAGCATAATAAATAAAAGGGAAGAAAAATTGGGTTGCCTCCCAATAAGCGCTTTGTTTAAAGTCCTCAACTCGACTTGTTTCGACATCATGGAATTTTGAAGAACGCTTTTGATGTCTTGCTCAATTTGCCTCTTCGACTTTGCTCCACTCTTCATTGCTTTTACAAATTTTAATATTGTCATCTCCAATGTGATATGATATGTCTATCGCCTGCGATTTGAATTCAACTACGTAAATTTCTTCCTTCTCTTCGGGCTTAATTACAAATTCAATGATAGGGCAATCAATGAATTCTACAGAATGTGGGTTAACATTGTCTTCATTAATTACCTCATCTTCGCTTTGTTCCTTTGTAATTAATCTTTCATCATCTTTGTTCTCGTCTTCCATAATTAATATTTCCTCGGGTTGAATGGACGATTCACAATTTAAATCCACGGGCAATGTAAATTCTTTTTCAAATTTTTCGAGTGGATTGTATCTCCACCTTTTAAATTCAATCCAGAATACGTCATCTCCCATACACATTTTGTTTTCATCTAACTTGGCAAGATCAGTGTAGTATTTTGCAATTGCCTCCTCGTACAACATGGAAGGACCAAATTCCACAAACGTATCGGAAGGGAGACACTCGCCTTTATGCATGTAGCTTTCATTAGATGTGTCAATTGCGAGTCTCCGACATCTTAAATATTGTTTAAACCGTAGGAGCTTGAGCTGAAAATGTTCAGTAATGTATTCACGCAGTGGCCATTATAATGTACCCCATAACATAATTCACAATATATATCTTCTTCCTCGTCCTCCATTTTAAGGTTATTTGTTGCAAAAATCTTTTCACCATGCCGTGTTAGGATCTTAGATGCATTGCTGAACGGTACCTGGATAGAATATCAAATAAGAGAGATCAGTGTTGGTAGCCAAAATCAATAATAAAAAATCAAAAATATAAAATACAAATCGAATTTAATATATATTACTAAACTAAAATTAACTCCGTTATTCCCCGACAACGGTGTCAAAAACTTGTTACGCAAAAATCTCGCAAGCGTGCGAGTTCGTTATACAAGTAATAATTGTGATGAGTGAGTTATCGTCCTACAGGGAATAAGGCTCAATTTTAGAGTATTCGATATATTTAAATTCGCAAATGTAACAAAAGATGGTTGATTTTTAGTTGACTACGTTCTATAACTACGAAAACAATAAAAAAAAATGGATTTAAATCAAATGTGGGTGAGTGTATTGGATTTCCGACTCCACTAATCAATTCTTAATTTCAATTCTCAACCAGTGATAATTAATTCGATTCATGCAATTGCGACGATCGATAATTCCACTTTCATTTACTATTCTTTCCCAAAATATAATAAACCTATGAATTGCCACGAGACGATCATATTCTTAGTCCGAATTCATATGACAAGCAAGCATTGACGTTTAGGATTATCACACATGACCGTACACGCCATAAATATTATTCCTAATATTTATTGTCTGTGTGTTCCATAAACAGTGTTCTACCTACCGTGAATTTTTCAACACTACGAATAAGTAACTAATTGTCATAATAGTGCGCAAACATTAAAAACAATAAATTCATATATGTTTATGAAATCACAATGCAAGAATTAAACTAAAAACACATGATATCGAATTAAAAACTAAAAATTAATTAGCTTCATCATCCATCCAATATAAGGGAATTTAGCCTAACATATTGTAGAAATTAAATTACACAAAAATAATTGAAAAAATATCACCCGAAAATAAGAAAGATGGAAGAAGTTGGAAAAATCCACGTTCTTGATGTGAAACTTGAATCCGGATGAAGAATTTTCAATATCCTATGCAATTCGCCTTTATTCCACGTTGTCAGCCACGTTCTTCACCTCCAAAATATGTATAATATAGAGATTTTTAGGTCTAGAGAGGTTTTCTATATGTATTCTGATGTTCTCTCTTTATAGGAGCCGAAAGTTGGCTGAAAATCACGTCCAAATTAGTTTCCAAAAGAGTTCTAATCGAATAAGGAAAGTTGCCTTCGCGCGCGGATTTTTTGTCTCTGCACATTAGTCCATATTTTAGTCATAACTTTCTTTTCTAATATCTGATTGATGCGATTCAAAGTGCATTGGAAAGATAACTTAAAGGACTACAACGATGATTGAAATAGAGTTTTTCCAATTCGGACGTTTACTATGCCAAAAATGGGTTTCAATGTTCGACTAAAAATCTGAAATATATCTTTAGCGATTGGAAATTGATTTTGATAATACTTTGATCATGTTCCAAAAATGGGTCTCAATTTCTCCAATTCTTTATCAAACATAAAGTTTTACTTACACAATGCAATATAACATAAATTATGTAAAATTTTGCCAAAATATCAATAAAACTCTATAGTTTTAAACCCCGAATAAGTGTAAAAAATATACTTATCAGCGATCATCCATGAAGTATCACCTGCGATGCCAAAACATATAAGATAAACATGCATCGGTGCCCTAGTGGTGTTCAATAAAATATTTTATGAGGAAAACTCAATTTTACAATCATGTTGTGCAAACTAGATTTTCAACCAAGGACGTATGTTGTGCATGAGATGAAAATGAATGTGAATGACATACTTAATCAAAACCTATGTCAAGATATTCCAAAACCACATACTCAATTATCATAACCATCATATGATATACGGTGAGCTCATTATCAAATTTATGTAAAGATTCCAACATTACTATATCACAAATATTATATTCTTGTATCATAGTTGCAAATGAATTTTTATTTACATTTTTGCCCTTGTGTGCCCTCTCGCTTATATAGAGTGTAAATCAATTCTTTTTTTCACTTAAAGTAGGAAAATCATCTATATTACCATCTAATATTAAACATAATCTTCAGTTTGATAATCTTAACGCACACACAATCCCGTGTTACGTGCACTCATTCCAAAATAATTTAGATGACATTAGCAACTCAAGTTACCAATTGCATTGCAAGCTAGTCTCATAAATCACACTATTTCTCGAGTCCAATTATGAACGTCAACGTCATCCAATTGTTGTTAAAAATCTAGCACTACTTAAAATGTATTTTTCATGCCTAAGAGATAATTAATGGACAGGTAAAGGTTGAATCTAAATTAAATACACAAATGGATAGAATCTGTTTTCAGGTTTCCGTTGCTATCCAAGTTTTTTTTTAATCCTTTTTCACACCCTTAACTATATCTAATAATTCCCAAATTTTTTCGACACTTCTATAACATGTATGTAAAGGTAATCATGCCATAAATTTGTCACAAGTGAAGGGTTTACAGTTTTGAAGACATTCCTTTTTACAGACACCAAATCAAACAATTTTCATCATGGCTATTTTTAGTTTCATTTGAACAAGACTTTCAAAATTGGATTCTAACATTTTAAAGATCATTTCTATACTTTTAAATTTTGTATAAAAATATTCATATTGATAAATATAAGTCTAGCAATCCACTTCTCTGTATAGGTTGTGTTCTTTCAAGTTCTTGTAATTAATTGCCCCTATTTTTTGCCATCATAAATTATTAAAACACCCCCAACACGATCTTAATCAAGTCAAGAGGTTCAAGAGGCTATAAAATTCTCAAAAACAATAAAGACATACCTCAAAACAGTGTACTAATTCAGCTGCCCAAAACTCCCAATTCCCAGCTTTCTGTTTTCTATTTTCCTTAAACTCTTTTGCTTTCTCTTTCACTTGGAGATAACTTGAGGAAAACTTTAGGGTTAAGTGTCCTATTTAGGGGCTATATAAAGAGTTTTAAGGGTTGGGGCCATGCTTGAAACTTAAGGATGAAGAAATTGGTGGTTAAAGGACAAGTATCTCAAAACATGAGATATCCAAGCAGGATGTGGCTTCATGCAGCTATATTGGACTTTTCTTTTCTCATGTTTGGATCCATATGTACTTATAAGATATATATATATATATATATATATATATATATATATATATATATATATATATATATATATATATATAATATAAAGTGCTAAGGCTTTGGAAGATGTGATTGAGGCCTTAATATTGAAAGAATTTGATGTTAAAGTGATAAGTCATCACATGTTAAGTAGGAGGTGTCTCTTTCTAGTTAAATTCTGATTTTGTACCAATTCTTGGACGGTTTATATGAAATTTAGGGATAATATGCTACATATTTGAAGTCTTAAAGGAGTGATAGACATGGCTAATGCTTAAGGGTGAAGGAATTTACCATTACAAGGACAAATCAATATGCAAGAGGTGTACCAAGCATGATGTGATCTCTTGGGGTTAAAATATAATTTTGTACCTATCATTATAGGTACAAATCAAGTATCATTAGCTTATTTTAATGTGTTTATAATCCACTTTACTTGCCCTAAGATCCCAAAATATTTTATAGTGCTAATTCCTTAACTGTTCATTCATTACCTACCAGATTGACACCCAATTCTTGATCAATTTCCACGATTGGCACCTCAATGTTTCTAACGTCATATAAAACTTATTTTATCGTATTGTGATCATGTTACTTCATACCTCATGTCCCAAATTTGTCAATCACCTATATAGAGTTAAGGCTACCTTGATCAATCGAATGTAGAACTTACAAGTTTGTCGATACTAATTCCGGCCTTTTCAATATTCTCATTGCTTAACAAGTCAATCTCCAACATACAGATTAATCTTTTTTTTTCTATACCATAACTCAACGTAAAATTCACCACCCAGGTCGAGGAACAAAGGGCTAACACCATATCAAGGTCTTAAAATCTCAATAATGGAATGCATCATTTTAAAAGAAACCAATTAAGAAAATTAATGCAAATGACATTATAAATGGCATGAAATGCATGAATCATATTGGCCAAATGTGATGTAAAGTTCGGGGTATTACACTTATTATGATGTTTTTAGTTTTTAATTAATTATTTTGACTTTAATTTGGTTTGATTTGTGGATGTTTTTATTGTTTTTATCGTTCTTTTCAATTATTTGATCATCAATTGATTTGTTAGTGAATTTTATTGTTATCAAAAGATACAATAGGGTTTAAACACAATATAATAAACATTGTAAGGCCTGATAGATAATAGAGATATACCTACATGCTTTATATAGTTTCAATAAGTGTTCTAACACTTGTTAATACATTTATCATGTTTGCATCTTTTATCGAGAGATAGAAGGATCACATGATGGGAATAGATTTGATCGCTATCGAGAGTGATTTTCAGTTAGGAATATTGACCAACATGAAAGATTTCAAATTGTCATTTCAATTGTTATACTAAAAATGGAATAACAAGGATATTCAATATTTTAGCAATGCATCTCACATATTTGAAAAATATATTTACTTTCATTAGTTTAATTGATAATTTAAGGATTAATGTAAAATAAATCACAAATTTTGTTTGTTATTCGGTTAAAATTGCAATTAATTTTAACTCGATCAAACATGTAGTTCGCGTGAGTTTACACTCCATTCACTACTTAATTACTTCTTCACGATCCCTTTTACTTGCTAGAAGTCAAATTTTCACCATCGACTCATTACATCTAGTACAAGTACAAGAAAAATTAATTAAGCGTATACATCTCAAATCTATAATACAAAAGCAAGTGCATCAAATAAGAGTAGAATACCTGCAATTCCATTTGGGTCCTTCTCTTCATCCTTTAGACATGTGCGGACGCAGACATTTTACGTTAGGGGGACACAATCAAATCATGTACAAATCGAATATTTTGTTCTTAATTTTTGAATGATTCATACATGGTTTGAGATAATGCAAATTTACATTTAAAAAAATATTTCTTCATTAATATTTTGCTAATCATTTTCATCAATTTGATTTCGAAGAATCATTTTATTAATATTTTGTTTATCACAAGAAAATGCATATTTACATTTAAAAATCTTATAATGTATTTGATACAAACAATCAATTCAAGTAATCGAAAAGAAAAACATATAACTAATATTCAATACTAATAATCAATCAAATAAACACAATTCGTTAAATATAAGTCAAATTGGATATAATGAGTTCAGACACATTCTATATACAAAGTTTGATGGGAGAAAATACAAATTTAGGTTCTAATTACTTGAAAATTTGATTAAAAAGTGAAAATTTGTAGATAAATTATATACAAATTTTAAAAAATTATAATGGTTAAAATTTTGTTAAAAGTCGTGAGGAAAAGAGTAAAATAGAGCAAGAGAAAAATTCAAATTTATTGTAATTTTGCCCATGTTTTATGGAGATTAAAATCAAATTTTTAGTAAATTTTAATAAAAGTTAAATAGTTATGGATTCTATGAAATATGTTATTAAAAGTAACTGTTAACTTCGATTCAGATTAAAATTTTGATTTCAATCGATATCAAACATGACTTAATCAAAAAAAAAATCTAAAAAGTTGGGGGGTCACGTGACCCCCCCGGGGTTCGCCCCTGTGTGTAGAGTCAGCTCCAGGAAGTTTGAAAGAGAAGAAAACTCCTCGAAAGATAGATCCAAATCTACTATCACTAATACACAGAATCGAATCCATATGGTTTCTATTCTGCAGACTAGAAAAGAAGGGTACTTGCTCGAGCCAAGCCTCTGATGGTCATACATACTTGTGTAGCAGACCTTCTACTGAAAGCCTTCAAAATACTCTTCCAGTCGCTTACCTACCTTGAGAAGTTACTCTTTTTCTGGTGTGCCAGTATCAACAAACATGGTTTTCCCAACTTAGTAAAAAGGGTGCTCCTAAGTAAAAAGAAGAAAGAGCTTCTCTTGAGGCGTTAGAGTTTTCCAAGTAATGGTATGAGCATTTTCTATTTCTATTCATGTCCTAATCTCCTTTCCTGGAGGTGGTCTTGGATCACTATCTTTGGACGAGACATGAGTATCCTTTATTGTCTTGCTCGGTCTAATGTTTTGGGGCATGCTTGAAGGGTTGGAGTTTGTGGAGATTTTATATGAATGTAATAATTTTTCATATAGTAGAATATATGTGTCTTTGACAATCCAATATTTTTCTACGATTTTGAATTTTTTCACGTAAATATTTGTGTTATTATTATTCCGCATCTATTCTATGTTTTCTAGCTTATAAATAAATTCTGTGGACAATGATCATATGGATAAATTGAGGAATTAGTCTCGATTTTCAATAATAAATAAATTATTTCTGACATATGAGCAACATAATTAATTTCTACCTGTGATCGGACGAGCACTTATAATGCATGCGAGCATATTAAGATATCATATTCTCTCTCCAATAATCAGGCAAGACAAAATAAATAAATAGACACTTACAATAGATCAAGTAAATGTATGTGTATAGGATGATGATGCAAGATAAAAATAACTCACTGTTAGCAAACGGAACGAGTAAGGGTTCATTTGGTTTGTGTTTCGATTTTCAATTTTTATTTTTGAGTTCATTTTCAGTTTTCTATTTTGAGGGCTTGTTTTAACATTTTTAAAACCGCGTTTGATTTGTCATTTTAAAAAAATTATTTCTCCAAACAAAAAACTAGAAAACATGTTTGCTTTAAAATTTTGAAAATTTATTTATTAAAATTTATTCCATTAAATTTGATTATTAAGTTGAAAAAAATGAAACATTTTAGTCAATATATTATCAAGTATTTAAAGTTGATAATTCTTATAATATTTTTTTCATTAAAAAATTAAAATAAAAAATAATGAATCAATTTCAAAATATAGGAAATAAAAATAAAAACTAACGTGTGGACTCAAAATATTTTTGTTTTTGTTCATTTAAATATTTTTTAAAATTCTATGTAAATAATCATTAAGAGCTCTAAGTATTTTTATTTTTATTTTTTCACAATTTTTAATTTTTTAGAATTTTAGAATTTATTTTTTGGAATTTATCAATTTTATTTTTTATAGTTTTTGTAATTTTATTTGCTAGAATTTTATATTTTTATCTTTTATCATTTTATTTAAACATATATTTTCTATGTTTTGAGTGTTTTCAAAATTTTCACTGAAAACACCCAAAACTTCAAAGATGCGCTTTGAGTTTTATGTTATAAATTTATCATTTTTTTCGAAAATGTGTTTCAAAAAATAACAGATCGAACACGTTTTCAGTGTTTTGAAAAATTGAAAATGACTTAAAAAATGAAAACCAAACGCATCCTAAATTTTTTATTTTATTTATACCCATCTCTAAATTTTAAAAATTTCTTGAATAGAGGTAGATCAGTGAGTGTTGGGTACCAATAACTCATATTCGACTTGTCTTAGTGTCTTGAAAAATTCATGTTGGGAGTAAACGTATAAGAGCGCTTTGTTTCACGACAAATTTATCATCAAATATTGAGTTGTGACACGTTCTATAAAACTTGCACCAAAATTTCCCAAGTTTTGAAATCCAATTTTAAGTTGTTTTGAGTACTGGTTTTCAAAAATTCGCACAAGTTAGTTCGGGACAAATCTGGATAGGGGCTTATAAAACGATGCCTCAAAAGCAGAACTACTGGAGACCTAAAGGCCCCTATAGAACTTCTAATTCCAAACTCCAAACGGGATTTGAATATGGGAAAAAATTTGCAAGCAACCTCCTTCCCCGAACTATAAAATATCATTCAGTTATCTCATCATGTGTTTTTTATATCATTGCAATCCTCTCCTAGGATGCTAAAATCATCCCCAAAAATCAAAATTCATCATCAAGTCACAAAGTTGAAACTTAGGGCTATATGAATGTATTATCTGGTAAGGGGCAGATTTAGCAGTCTTTACTCAAAAATTTAAAATGAAATTAGATATCAACTTGTTAAACATAACGTATTTACTTTTCACTATTTGCAATTTAGTCAATAAGCTCGTAAAATCCACCTTTTATTAAGATATTCATTAAAACATTCTCTAGACTTCAAATTACGGTTCCTAAACCTTTTTTCTCATAATTTTCACTTCAATCCTTGAACTTTCTAAAAATTGCTAAAGTTCCCCCAAACTCGACTTTTCTCTAATAATAATTTCTAAATATTTTTATTTGTTCTCAAAATATCATTCTCCCATATAGTGGGAAAGTTTCTTCATATATATATGTATATATATATATATATATATATATATATATATATTTATCTCTATATATATATATATATATTTATTTATTTATTTATTAAAAAAAAAACTCGCACATATCCATATATCTAATTCGATAAAATTTCAAAGTATTACGAAGAGGCTTGTAAAATCAAAAGAGAAAAAAATGGGGCCTGGTTGTGGCTTTTGTGGGCTAGAAAATGGCCATATTTTGAATCTTGTAGCGATAGTTTGTGGGTGGGAATGAATTTGCTGTTAATTTTTCCAAGGCGCACCTTCTTCTACGTAATAGATTTGCTTCCAAATCGGAGTTGGTAGGGGAAGGAATTGGCTTATGGCGTGGCGATGATGGTCGTTTAACCAAAAAACTGACTCTTTAACAGTAAAATTATTAGTTTTCATCAGAAAAGGATGCTCTAATAAAAGGCATTGCACTATTTCAGGAAGAAAGAATTAAGAGTGTAGAAAGAAGCGGCTTGTATTGGTAATTATGAAACTAAAATCGGCATTTGAGCAGTGCTACCTACACTAGAGTAGAGAGAAGAAAGAGTAGGAAGAAGTGTTTGGTGTTGATAACGTCAATGTCTGAGCGAAATAGCTATCTACAAGTGAAATGAAAAAAAAAAAAATTATGTGTCATCGTTACTAAGTCAATATAAAAACAAGTGTATGAAATAGAATACGCATTATTTTTTCAGTTAAATCTTTGACATCTAATTTGGGGATCTAAATTTCTAGTGAGATTGGTTGGCCTAATTGAAGCTAGAAGGTTGAGGCACTTGAATCTTCGGACAATCATCACTAATCAAGATAGTTACTTTCATCGGTTAAACTCTGTCAAACTTGAGCGACAGAGAAAATAGTGTTGTGAAATTAACCTTAAAATAAGCATCATGATTAAAGATTGACTAACAAATCATGGTTAACTAATTTGATTATTGTGACGAACGATGTAACTGCGTTGTAAACCTTTAATTTCAATTTTCAAGATTCTTGATTTTAATTCTTTCACTTGTTGATTTTACTTCGATTCAATATTTTCTTTGAAATAATTGGCTACTATTTCATCATATTATAAAATAGAGAGGTAAGTTATGGATTTATCCCACGTAGTAAAATTTACAATTTGGATAAAAGGTAGATATACATTTTTATAATTATTGCGATCATTAATTGAATTCTTTAATGATTTGATGCATTTTATTGAGATTCATTCGGACTCATATAGATATATAGTGAGCTGATTTGGCTAGATATGATAAATTCGAATGCGAGAGAGGTAATTAGATTCATTAACAAATTCGACCAAATACAACATTAGGAATGAAAATTGAGAGGCAAAACTAAAGGACATTACGATGGTGAAATCACGAGTCCTAATACTTTTAACATATATGTTAAAAACCTTAATTTTTAATTGTGCATTTTTAGTAGCTTTCGTATATTTATAATTTAATACTTAGGGCTATAATTAAAATCAATTGTTTTTGCATGAAATTAAAGTTAGTAATAGTTAAATCGTACATAGTTAGATAAATAGTCCGTATGCGGATGATAATCCAAACTCTTAAATCCACTTTATTACTTGTTCATCGTATACTTGCAATACAAAATATTAGCAACATTAATATCACAAGTCAAAGAACATGAGGTTTTCATATATTCAACTCGTGAAGATGTTCTTAAAAAAAAAAAAAAAATCTTGAAAGCGATATGATTCTATGTAGCAAGAAAAAGAAAGCAATGCAATTCTTTATTCCAAAAAAGAATGCAATTTGACTCTATAATTAAAAAAAAAAAAAATGGAAAAGCAATTTGATTCTTTACTGGAATTCACATCAGAATTCAGAGTGTGTTTGGTAGAGATTTTTGGGGGAAAAATTGATTTTTGAATAGTGATATGATGGGAAATGTGTGGTTGAAAAAGAAGAAAAAAGTATTGATGTGATGGAAAATCTTATTTTATTGAAGAATGTGTGGTTGAAAATGAGAATTGATTTACTGTAGAAAATGAAAATTTTTACCAAACAGGCTCTCAGAATTCTCTATTTCAACAACTCAAAAGGACCAATATAGCTCAATAAGATGTGTGGATAATTAATTTCATCTAAAGATTAGGCCATCTATTCAAATTTCATCAAATGGGTCCAATCAATTATGGGTTGTTCTCTTTGTATTTCAATTTTGTGTTTTGAATTCATTTTGGGTTTTGTGTTTTGAGTGTTCATTTTGAGATTGTTGAAAATGTGTTCTTTTTGGAATTTTGAAAAATTGTTTTGAAAACACTCAAAACGCGTTTTGAAAATTTTGGCTTGATTATAATTGAAAACACCAAAAACAACAAATTTGTTGTTTTGTGTTTTCTTTGTAAATTTTTAACTTGTTTTCAAAAACGCGTTTTCGAAAATAGGAAAGAGAACGTGCTTTCACTGTTTTAAAAAATCGAAAATATAAAACGGCTTGAAAATGGTAAAAAGAACGAACTCTTATACTCCAAGAAGCATTTCCATTAACATACATGAAACTAATTAATAGCATTATTCATAATATTTTGTTACTTGAACATAAAAAATGTACACAAGCGATTACCGAAAATAATGTGGAGGGAAAAGATTGGATGAAAAAATTGATTGTATTTTAAACTGACAAATGATAAAGTGTCATGTGACATTATATAATTCATTATATAAATATTGATGTACACGTAGCAAGATCATTATTCATTCATAAATGGTAATATTCTTTTCACTATAGTCTCTTCATTATTTTGTTTTCTCTATTTTACGGTAAGAATTTTCCTTTTATTTTAATTTGAGCCAGAATTTAACCGTTACCAACTAAATTATTGACAATAATCGTTACTTAAAAATTACTTTTACACAATTTTGCTTGAAGGTGTTTGCTTTTTTCTCTCCTTTCCACTTTCCCTTTTGACCCACATTTTCCTATCTACTAAAAGCCCAAAAGTGGCCACTATACTCATTGCACATTTCTTTTCAAAATGTGGTATCAAAATTGAGTGTTCATTATGTCTACTATAATTAATTACATTTTAGTGAGTGGAGAGATTGGAGTATCAGAGTAATTAAAATTGATTGTTTCCTATAATCATCATATACACACTTATCCTCCCAACTTTAATTTTCCCTACTCGAGTAATGTGAGACGGGATAGCCTATCATTTGTCTTACCGTAAGCGTAAATGAACGAAATGTTGTTGGCATGTTCGAGCTAAGCAATCACAATGGGGCTATGGGATTCGAACCCAATATTATTCCGCGACCCTAACAAGAAAACTCTTCTATTTTTAACAAGTTTTTCGGCTTTTCAAAAACTAGAAGGTGAAAGAGTACATCACAATGAAAGGTAGATAGATATGACTACTAATTGCTCGATTAGGACTAGCTTTATTACAAGCCAAAAACTAGAATGTGTCTTATCATTTGAATTTATCATACCTATCTCTTTGATCATGGGCTATCAAGATACACTCATACCCACCTAAGAAAGGTGGGATTCTATCTCCCACCAGACTGCCTATCCAGATTACCATACTCACTAAGAAACTTGATTGCTTGTTCTTTTTCTACATTTGCTTCCTCCATCTTCATTGCACTCAATGAACAATCAGATGCGGGATTACCCCGCACCTCTTGGTTACAGTGTGCTTGTAGTTTGAAGGTGGGCTATTTACTATTTAGAAATGTCCACTGGTCTTGACTCTTACACAACACAAGGAATAGGAAGAGAATGCAAGCTTAAGGGAGAAGACAGAAGCAACTGAATATAATAAGATGGCATCGAATCAGACACGAAATTAGTGCCACTTTCCCCAACAATAGCAGTAGCAATAGGGTAAGGTAAGGCACTGGGATGTGGGGCCTCTTTCTTTGGTGGCACCGACGAGGTTGAATCAGAAGAGGACAAGGCAAATCATTCAACTAAAACAAGAGCAATTGATAAGAGGGAATTTCGCCTATCCAGAGCTGGAAGAAGCGATTCCATTCTTAATGATGCCCCAAGATCGGCAAGAACTTGGGACAAGGGTACCTATTGTTTGTTGGCAGTCCGGTGCACCCTTACCATACCCCCCCACCCCCCCCCCAACTCACTTAAAAATGTTGATTAGTTTCGAAGGAATTTTTTTTCTAAATTTTAATCTGGAGAGTTCACTTTCGTTAAGCACATCGAGCCAGAAGTGGACATTATCATCATCTGCAGACAAATCTGGATTCTCTTTCTTCTATTTCTTGATAAAGAGAAATACGACCAACAGTGGTTCGGATGTATATAATTTTTTTTTTATACTTTTCACTATTAAATAATGTCCATAAATCTCATAATAAGTACCTAAAGATTTATAGTGAACTTCGATGAGACTTTCTTTTGAAACAATAATACGTTGATCTAGTCGCCATCAACGCCACAAAGGACTATCCAAATTGATTTTTTTTTTTTACATTCTCATGTATCTATAACGAAGGAGGTCATCCAGGGCTGGACAAAACTCCCGAACCGAATCGAACGGTTCTTCATAAGTTAAATACTCGAACGGGTATTTGAATCGAAAACCAATGAGTTTGGTTCGATTTTCGGCTCTAAACTAAGAACTGAAGAACGAATTTAAATAATTTTTTAAATTTTTTATATTAAATTATTTTAATTTTTTCTAAATAAATTAGCAAATTAACTAATTTAGTGACTAATGTTCCAACTCCCAAGCCAAATCCATGTCTATCTAGCTCAGCCCAAGCCAATTTCTAAATTCAATTTTTTGGCCAATTGTTAATTTCATTGTTAGCCCAAGATCTATGTCTTTTTAAGCTTTTATCCTTCCATTTCTAATTTCATACTTTTATTCGTTAAGCATAGGTCCACTAATTCCAAATCATTTGATAAATTGAAAACCTACATCTACATGCCCAAATCGAAGCCGCCGACTGCCGAGTCCGACTTTTCCTCTCCAACTGCCCATCGAAACTACGAATGAACAATCATTAGTTATATTTATATAGTGTTGCTGTAAATGTTAAAAAAATAATTATGGTACGGAACCGAATAGAATCGAACAGTCATTAGTTATATTTATGTAGAGTTCCTGTAAATGTTAAAAAAATAATTATGATACGGAACCGAACATAACCAAATCTAAATCCGAACCCGAACGGTTCCATAATTATATTTTGGACCCAACGATCTCATTTATTAAATATTCGAAAATTTTGGTTCGGTTCTGGACAAAATCGAATCGAACCGAACCTAACCGGACCATGTCCAGCCCTAAGGTTATTAGAGCCAAGGTTGTCTTCTTTAACTGAATGTATGTGTTAAATTGGATCCCACCTTTGCATAGATTTTTTTTTATCGTCCTCTCAGCGAAGGAGGGCCCTTCGCTTTCTTAAAGGCCACGAGTTGGTGTTTTAGATTGGTGTATACAAGGCCCTTACTATTTTCACGCTAGACATGAGAGATCATAAATGAGGCTCGAGGGTTTGTTAAGGAAGGCAGTAAGGGACGATAAAGGAGGGAAAACAAAATGTGTTTTCTGGAGCATTAAAAATGAAAAAAAGACTTGTTAGAAACGATCGATTGGGTTGGTCCAACCAAGAAAGGCATGCCAGTCTTTATGTGGTCGTGTAGACAAGGTTAATTAGAATAAAATATTTTTGTTGTAACATCAATTTCGATAATACCTCAAAGTAGGAAATAAGAAAACATAACTAAACCCCGTTTGGTAGGGATTACAATTAAGATTTTAATTTAAATTAAAGTCAACAATTAATTTTAACTACATATTTCACGAGATCATAATTTTTACACGTTTCATTATTTTTATCAAAATCTATTAAAAATCTGATTTTAATTCTTACTGAACATAGACTAAATCACAATCGCGGTAAGAAACTTGTAAACATGAACGTGTTGACCTTATAGATCCGATCAAATACCTTGATTTCGTGTACAAATATTAGGGTAATTGGCGCAAAACGTCCCTACCTATGACGAGTTGTGTGGAAAACGTCCCTACGTTTGATTTTTTGGTGCTGAACGTCCCTACCTTTGCATTTTCTTGCGCAAAACGTCCTTTTCACCAATTTTTAACATAAAATGACTATTATACCCTCGTATATAAATTTAAAATAAATAAATAAAGAATAAATTGCAATATGCTCCTAAATTTTTTTTTAAAAAATGCAAATCAGTCCAAAATAATTGCAAGAAAAAGAGCTCACTTCATCATAATTGCACCCAAGCCCCCGTCTCCACCCAAAAATTGAAAACCCTATCTTTTCCCCCAAAATCTAGAAACTGCTCTTCCACCGTATAAGCCTCGTCTCCAGCCGTGCTTCTTCTTCAAACTCAGAAGATTGAATCTTAGGTTCCCATCATAACCTACAACCTGCTCACTTGGGATTCTCAGCTTCGATTTGATTTTCAGTTTGAGTCCTTCAGCTGAACCAAGTTGGCATGGTTTTTCAGCAGTGATAAGGCTTTTGCTATTGGTGCCAAAAAGGCAAAGTGTGCTACCTATTCACAAGGTAAGCAAATCGAAGATTCTTGTTCACTTAATACTGCCCAAGCACCATCCAACTGAGTAAGCAGATTTTGAAGGCATAAATTTGATGGCAGTCTTCATGATTAACTCAAAGAAAAGTATTGATTATGACCTTAACCAATTGGCAATTTGGAATCCAGCTTGCAGAATTCATTAAATCCTTCCAGTTTTCAAAAGTTATATTTGAAGATCTTAAGGTCCTTGAAGCTGGGATGTTCGGCCAGCATGGTTTCGAAATACTATTGACACTTTGACAGATTCATTTTCATCTCCTCTATGAGGATTTGTTATCATTAATAGTTTGGCACTTCGTGTACTAGATTAGCCAAGTTTGTAATGTTTTGAGTCATGTTCCTCACTTGTTTTGGAGCAAATAATATTTTTGGAGATCAAATTTTGGTTTTCTGGAGGTGTTGGGGGAAAAGATAGGGTTTTCAATTTTTGGGTGGAGACGGGGGCTTGGGTGCAATTATGATGAAGTGAGCTCTTTTTCTTGCAATTATTTTGGACTGATTTGCATTTTAAAAAAAAAATTTAGGAGCATATTGCAATTTATTCTTTATTTATTTATTTTTTAAATTTATATACGAGGGTATAATAGTCATTTTATGTTAAAAATTGGTGAAAAGGACGTTTTGCGCAAGAAAATGCAAAGGTAGGGACGTTCAGCACCAAAAAATCAAACGTAGGAACGTTTTCCACACAACTCGTAATAGGTAGGGACGTTTTGTGCCAGTAACCCCAAATATTATATACTTAATCGTCTACTAAACAATAAAATAATAACTTGCATAGTTGATTTTGAGGAGTAGGCGTAACGAAAAATACCCGTTCCATCTTGTCCGTTCCGTTGTACATGGATGATGACACACGCAGACACACGCACGCGTGTATGTATATATATAATAAACATTGGAGGTGGAGGAGACCGGGACGACACCTTACCCGCAGGTCATAATCATGTTTTCTGATAACTGCTTTTACTTCTTTCAATCTTTCCCTTTCCACCCCTCACCTAATCAATCTTTTTTGGGTTTTTTGTAGTAAGTTTGTTGCTTCTTCCACTCTGTATCTATTTTATTCAATTCCTTCTCGACAAAAACAAATAATAAACAATCAAATCCCCATTCCCCACCATGAGTTTTAATAATTACTACAAATTATTGTTCTTATATTTACAGTTCAATGCTATTGAGTGTTGAGTCTGACCCATTTCGATTATCAATAGATGCCATTGTTTTTTAATGAACCTTTAATTATTTATGCTTATGGGTAGAGCTTTACTTAATGAATCTGTGTATCATTTATTGTTTATCTGGTCACCCACTCCATTTCTTGTAGTGGGTTATCTGCATTTAATTGCATTTGCCCCTTTAGAGATTTTGTTGCTGCAGATTTCAGACAAACTGCCTCTACCTTGAGTTTTGTTGGCTGATTTTTTAATCTTAGTATTATAAATCTCTTCTTTACTTCATTGTTGAAATGGGATCATAGTGCAATGTGATTTGCTCAATTATAGTACGACTACTAGTGTACAAATACACTGTCGGTGTTGCTGGTGCATGATTTTTGTTGTTTTTTTAGGGTGTGATAATGGGTGGGTTGTGTGAAAATAGTACAACAGCACTGCAAATGGAGTGGCCCTCTCCTCCGCCTCCACGTTCTCTTGAGTACAGTTTACAGAGGTGAGATCCGAATTGGACAGTTTATGCTCATTTTTGTTATTATATGATCAATCTACAGTTTATGTTCATTCATTTTTTCTGTTTTTATTAACTAATCTATGATCCGAGTGACAGAAAAGGATTTATGCTGCGATACACTTTTGCAGGGCTTATAACAGTCAGCTGCCGAAGGATGATGTGCTTAATGTATCGCCTAGACCTTCCCACCATCTAAATCCAGTGAGTATTTTGTCCCTATTAGCTCGCTCTTTGATTTGATTTTTACTTATTTAAACAGCCAATTTGTCTCTTAGTTCTTAATATTCTTTGCCAGGAAATCAGGATTTTCCATGTTCTCTTGCTTGTTGCTTGTATTGAAAAACGGAACAAAGAAATATATTTACTAAAATTTGTCCACTTTATGGAGATTCTTTAAATAGATTAAGCGGCATTTAAGGTTTAGCACTTTGAAAGTAAAGGATTATAATTTATATTTAAAAACAAATATCTTTATAGTGCAGATATCAAATAATTAAATTGTTCCTTGGCGCAAAAACAGAATATCGAGGGTTTTGATTGCTGCCACTTTTTGGAAATCAGGTGGGAATTTCATAAATTTTGTTCCTGTGCCAAATAATTTATGGCATCTCTTAAGAAAAAGTCAGAATTTAGCTGTTGTAAGAATTTGTAAACTTACAATCAGAAAATTAGTTTCTGTTTCGTTAGTATGATTGCTTCTCATGATTGCTTCTCTATTATAATTCAATATTATGGCCTTGTTTGAGCCAAATTATTGTAGAATGAGAACGAAAAATATAGCCGTTATTGAGAGCCACATAAGAGAGAAAATTTAAATTTAAATGTTGATGTGATTGATAACAGTCATATTTTTCATTTTAATGAGATAATAATGTAGATCAAATGGGGGCTATGTTTATTTCTGACACAGATTGGACACTTGGGGAGGACATTCGTTGATAAGTCATCCATTTGCTGGGACTCAAGGAAGGAACAGTGCTTTGAATCAGTTGCTGCTAGTCTTTCAGATAGCATGCTGACATCTAAGGTTATGGAATTGTACATCTTTTTTTCAACTCTTAAATTTCGTGTATGAATTTGGTATTTTGGGACATCATAATGTAGAAATACATGGTGTATGGCGATAACATTAGTTCATGAATCATGTAGTTTCAATTGCTTTGTTAAATTTTCATTTGGTACTTCAGTACTTCTATAAACCACTTTTGCGTTGGAGTTGGTAAGAATCGTTCGGTTCTGAATTTCCCGAGTTAAAAAATGGTTATTCTTTTATAGTGAATGATATTTAGATTAAATAACTGTTAGAACATGAACATAAGTATTGGTACAATCAATATCTAAAGGATATTATCAACTGATATGTGAACATGATAATTAGGATAATGTTGCAGATAGCATCACTTCGACTGCAATTCTTTTTATTCTGTTTTGATTTATCACACTTCAGCTGACCTAATTTAGTTACTTGGATGTCCACTGCAGTCCTCAGCAGAACTGGTGAATGAAATTGCCACACTTGAGTTTGAAATCGTGCAGTTGGAACGCTATCTTCTTTCTCTATATCGGACTGTTTTTCAGCGGCAACTCCCATGTACATTGGGAAAGCAGGGAAATTTACGGAAAATGAGTGAAACTCCACAGGTTAAGGCTGAAAAATCATCTCCGATAATGGAACTCGGCATGTTAGAAGGCTATAATGATAATCAAAGTCATAATTCCCCTTCGAGTGCTTTAGCTCGCTCAAATGATCTGATGACAATGGCTACTCCAAAGTCATCATCTAGAAGGGTTAATTTACCACACCCCTTATATGTTTTAAATACGTTTTGCTTGCTCAAATACTCTAAGTCGTCCCTTGAAAATTGGGTTTAAAGCATTGTTACTCGGTCAACTGATAGCAAAATTTAGTGCTAGTCACTGAAGCTTATTTTATTCCAAACTGATAACTGAAGTTTGTTTTTGGTTTCAGGCTGGTCACTTATCTAAAGTACTTTAGTTTTTCTGACAAAATGTCTGACATGGAATACAGAAATAGATGTGGCATCTACATGGATGTCTTCCACATGGAAAATTATGTTAGAAAAAATAACAAATTCTAACTGAGTGACCAAACTGAAACAAACACAAACTTCAACAAGGAAAAGCATGAAAATTGTGCTATAATTTGAGTTATTAACAATGTTTTTAACCCTATATCACATATTTTCTTGCAAAAACACGTGTTACGTTTTTTCTTTTCTGAAGGCTTTCATTGACTGACAGTATCTGTGATAAACAATTGCAGGAGAAGAATAATGTTTACTCTCCACACCGTAGCCTTGCGTATCATCTCGGAAATTCTCGCATAGACGATGCCCTCAATTATCCTGATAGACTATCTGAGGAAATTATAAGATGCATATCTTCAATTTACTGTAAATTGGCCAATCCTACACCAACTCAGAAGGGCTATTCAGTTTCTTCGACTTCATCATTCTGCTCCTCTAGCACATTTTCTCCAAGAAATCTTTCTGGCAGTTGGAGTCCTCAATGTAATGATGAAGTTATAGACCATTATGATTTTGAAGGCCTAAAACAAGAGAATGGACCATATGCTGCAATGATAGAAGTCCGAAAGATATGTTTAGATGATGAAAGTTACAATTATGCTGCTACAATGCTACAAAAATTCAGGTGTCAATATTTACCCATATATTGTAATTCAGATTTTATTCAACCATTCCAAAATGGTTATTCTACTGGAAATATTGTTCTTTCAACCGTTTGCTAATATTCATCCATGAACATTATAGCAGCTGTATAGAAAAGCCCATGCATCTTTAGATGCTTTTAGTTGAAAGAGCTGGGGCTTACCTCTCTCTAAGTCTCTCTCATCCCCCAATATTTTTTTCTTATTATAAGTAATGTTATACATTCAACTAGATCAGTCAATCTTCTCTATGAACTAGTGGCCATATATAATTAGGAAAATAGTTAGTAGTAACATTTTCTAGTAACAAATCATCTTTATCCTTCTGTAAGTTCCCATTTGTTTTTAACTAAAGCTGTGCAGGTCTCTAGTTAAGGGTCTTGAGAAGGTAGACCCTAAGAAGATGAGACGGGAAGAGAAGCTTGCCTTTTGGATCAATATTCACAATGCCTTGGTGATGCATGTATGGCTTGCAAACTTCTATCTAGTTACTACGAAAGCCTACTGGATACGAGTCTATAAACTCAAAACCTAAATTTATCCTGTGCAATATTTTATCTTTCTTGCAGGCTTATTTGGCATATGGGACTCAAAACTACATAAAAAGTACTTCCATCATGAAGGTAACAATGAGTCTTATTTCTTCAATCTCTTTGTAGTGGATTTATTACGTAGTTCTGATTGTTCCAAGTGCAAAGTTTTCTCTCAGGCAGCTTATAATGTGGGTGGACATTGCCTAAATGCTTATGACATACAAAGCTCCATTTTGGGAATCCGACCGCACTATTCTGCACCGGTATATATACCTGTTGGTTAATATGCCTTCACATAAATAATTGCACATGCATAAATTTAGCATATAAAGACTGTTCATTGAAGTTCGGTAGTCTTATTCTTTTGATCAATGCACTAAATTGGATGATCATGACTGAATTTTTTTGTTTTGCACATTATTACATATTTAGTGTCTTGACTGACACAAACAAAATGCATGAATACAGTGGCTTCAGACACTTCTCTCTCCTGGAAAAAAGTTCAAGACAGGGAGTGGCAAACATCCGTATGCCATTGAATACCCTGAATTGCTTGTTCATTTTGCGCTTTGTTCAGGGGCAGACTCTGATCCTGCGGTAAGACATTTACTTATAGTTTTTCATTCTGGAAAAGGTCATTCTCTTTTTCCTTTCCTTTGTGAACTTATAGTTATATTTGGACTTGACTGGATGCAGGTTCGGGTTTACACGGCAAACAATGTATTTCATGATCTTAAAATCGCTAAGGAGGAGTTCATAAAAGCTACAGTTTACATTCACAAAGAAACAAAGATATACCTGCCAAAAATTCTTTGCTATTATGCAAAGGGCATGTCAATTAGCATTGCAGCACTTTTGGAAATGGTCAGTGACTGTCTATCTGGAGTTCAGCAGAAAGCAATTCGAATTTGTGCCAAGACTAGACCTGAGAAGTACGTATACTGGTTAGAGCAGAGTTCAGCTTTTCGATATTTAATCCATAATGAAATTGCTGAAGGACGATGGACTGCTTGATTTATTGCATGTCCAATATATTATGAATTCAAAATCTGTTTTCTCGCTGTGATACTGAAGCATAGGTTTTCTGGAGCAATAATTCTCATAATTTATCTTACAATGTATATAGATACTAAGAAAAGAGAAGCAGGTTTCGTTTGCCACTACTTCTTTTAAGCCTGTAAAACTGCCTCACTTCTAAATTTTTCGTCTCTCTCTTCTTTGTTATATATACCTTTGCTGCCTGGACTTGTGTAAAGGAGACAGTGAAACTGTTTTGTCCATTTATCTACATGTTTATTGAATTTAGACCATTATTGAATCTTTGTTAGGTACTCAACAAGTATGTTCTCTTAGGTTGTTTCTTGAAGGGGCATTTTGTAGTCTTGTGCTTATGGCATTAAATTGATGGTCGAGTAAAACTGGTTATTCGAGAACTGTTGATAATGATGTGACCTTATCGACTAATGGTATCGAGGGTCAAGTGACATTTTTCATTTGTAAAATTGTTTATTCGTAAATTCTTGACTTCATCTTAGTTTGAGTTGACTTGAATTGAGTTAAGTGTATTCAATAGGCATGCCGGTTCGTATATTAAGAAAATCACGAAAGCCATAAAATAAGAATAACAATATCAGTTTAGGTGATACTAAGTGTTATTAAATAAAATGTACATTTAAATTAATCATATAATTTTACCTTTAATTTAACTTATCCCATAATGTTACATAAATTGGTGCTATATAACATCATTCTAAAATAATGCGAAAATAGAAGTAAACAAAATGAATATTACCTCTCAATATTCCTCATCTTTATGCATTTTACACTCCCATCATCGGATGGTAAAATTTTTCTATCCCGCTCGACGGGAAGTAGAGCGGGGGCGGGAACATGCTCTCACCCTAACTTTTATTTTTACTCTTTTTGTTTGTTTAGATTTAAATAATATTTAAAAAGTAAAACCAAATATATAAACAATTAAATAAAATGATAAAAATAATATTTTCTCCACCATGCCAGGCTGTCCCTTTCTCACCCCTCTCGTGGCCTATTTATTTTTAAGTGAAAATTACACTCTGCAATATAATTATTATCCAAATTCCAAATTCACTACGCAAGTTTTGTTGTTTGGAGTTTTAATTAGTTTATTTGGGTTTTTTTAAAAGTAAATGAGATGAGGAATGAAATTTATGGATACATAATATTGTTCATAATATATTATAACCTCACAAATTTCTATATAGTTTATAGCATGCTAACATGTTACCATTCATATTGTGTCATCCTTGCTTTAGTTTTGTAAGCCATGATATGTAACAAATTGTGCTAACATGTTACCATTCGCATTGCGTTACACCAGATACGGATGAATACTGGGTACCTTACCTAAAATATCTCTTAGAAAATTCGGAGTTGGCTTCCATATATTCTTTTTCGACATGGCACTATATTTCAATTTATATGGCATCTTTATACAATTCCTTAAGAATAATGCTATTGGTACCTGGGTGTTTACACTCTGGGTTACCCGACCCCACCGCCCCCCTCACAATGAGGTGGGGCCCGAGGTGAATTAAATAATCGGCGGGCCCCCCCTTGTGAGGGGGGCGTGTGGGGTCGGGTAACCCGGGGTGTAAACCCCCGGGTACCTATAGCATGGTTCATTCCTTAAATACCAGAATGTATCGAATGAAAGTTTCGAGTCAATTGTAATAAAATAGTAGAATGTACCAACAAAACAAAAATCATAAATTAGTTAAATCTGTATTAAGGCCCCGATCGGTAGGGATTAAAATTCAATTAAAATTGAAAATATGGTCGTTATTGGGTCCCACTCGTCTAATAAAAGTCAACAATAACGGCTATTTTTTCAATTTTAATCCATACCGAACGGGCCTTAAATATGATATTAGTTGGCCGAATTTTGAGGAATTGCAATAAATGGGTTTTGATTGTTTTTTATTTTAAATGGAGTCGGTTAGCAAAAATAATGTCATTAAGTTAATTCAGTTGTTTTGAAATATTTAATTATAATATGAAGTAATTTAAGAATGAAGAAGATCAAGTAGTAAATCTAGATTTTTTTTATTGGGTTGTATACAAAATTTTTCCTAGTTTTAATCCCTTTCATAACTTATTTACTAAGATAGCGGAGATGGCTGTAGGGCGATGGAGATGGCGGCGCCGGTGCCGGCTGTAGGGTGTAGAAGAAGTGGGGTGGGGTGTTGGTGGAGGAGGGGGTGGGGGTGGGTGGAAAAGAGGTTGAAGAAGATGAATAGTAGTTTTTTTTTTAATTTCTTTTCTTTTCTTTATAATCATTTTAAATGTAAAATACAAAATTACCATTTTATTCTAAATGAATTTGGTCAATTTTGACTTTTTTGGTCAACTAACGGTCAATTGGACGGAAACCGTCCATTTGGATTCCGAGTGAGAATTGTTTAAAAGTTTGGTATCGTGGGTGGCACAAAACAAAGATTTGGACAAAGTCTACAAAAATGTGAAAGGCTTGGTACCTTGACTGCAATTTTTCCCCAAAATTTATTCGTTGGTCACAAATCAAACATTTTAAAGGTCACAATTGATTTATCGATTACAAATCACAACTCAAGTTTTTAGTTACATATTATCTATTAGTCACAAGTTATAAGTCACGTATTATTTATTGGTCACAAACACTATTAATTCCATCACCTACCCCTCACAATCCCAATCCACCATGGCACGTACTGATAGCAATGCCACGTCACCACCACCACCATGTCACCACCCCAACCTCCAACAAACCACAATTTTTAACTACAAACCCACCATTGCCATCGCTAGATCCTCCACCACCGCCGTCGCCACCAACACCATAACCATGGCACCACCACCAACGCAAAACACAACTAAACATAATTTCTAATGCACCTGAGAAGGCCCACCGCTTAGAGATGGCAAAAAAAACCGCCCCACCCCGACGATGCCTCGCCCCGAGCAGGTTGGCGGGGTAGGGCGGGGCGGGGTGGGGTGGGGCGCCCCGTCTCGGGGGGCGGGGCGGGGATGTCCAGCCCCGAACCCGGCCCGTGAAAAAAACAAAAAAAAAAAAATTTCCATATTCCAATTTCCAACTATCCATCTTTCCAGTTTTCAATTCCACCACCATATTCCATGTATTTTATGCAATTAATGGTAAAGTTCCTTAACCATATAATTGGAATTTTTTGAGACACACAAAAAAAAAAAAAAATAAAAAAAATAAACGGGGTAGGCTCTCGCCTCGCCCCCCCCCCCCCCCCGCCTAAAGCGGGGCGGGATAGGGTGATGGAGTGGCGGGGCGGGGCGGGGGTGCCCTGCCCCGACCCCGCCCCGTTGCCATCCCTACCACCGCTTGAAACTGTTACTGCGAAAGTAGTGTGTTCGGGTCGATTCTATGCCGCAAGCGCACGGGTCGAGAACAAGTAGTAAAAGTGGACCTAAAGAGTCCAAGTCGATCCCTCAAAGAGTGTGGAATTCAATTCGATGTTTAACAGTCTTAATTTTAACGACGACACACACACATATTTAAAATGAATTTAAACTTCTAAAAACTACAGTTAGACTAAAAACTAATAAAAAGTCAGATAAAAAGTTAAAAAAAAGTTTTGGTTTTGAAAAGATGTTGGAATTTATGCTTCGCTTAACCTATACTTCATTAATGTTAATTCATTCACGTGCAAATGCTAATCATCAAAATAAGTAGTCAGACCCGATTTTCCTATTATAGTTAATACCCTCTCGAGGTCATATTAACCCTAATCGGCGTATCTGTACCGCATATCTCTATGTCGATACAAACATAACCAACAACATGATTTTTTGTGAAAATACGCAGCGGGTCACTCAGAGTAGGTGCATATCTCTATATCACCTAAACGCGCAAAAGATATACTAATGCAAATCCGAGGTATCAATCATTTCGGTCTAATTAATGCAATCATTGTTTAACAGTCATAAATAATTACCTAATAATTTCATTTAGTTGTCAATTAGATGAATAGAATACTTTGATCTATTAAATGCAACTATCTTGCAACAATCACATTAAAATTAATTACAGTCATTTAAGCGTCACCAAAAATGATGTAAAACCTAATAATTTCATCTAAGCGTCACCAAAAATGAAATCATTTTAAACATGATGATTGATACACTATTATTTTGATAATCAATGCATAATAAAATTCTAACAAATATATAATCAACATTAATGAAGCATTTGGTTAAGTTCTACCATAAATTCCAACAAAATTAATTTAGTTCATTATCATAAACATCATAACAAGTGGAATCATGATACAATACATAACAAATATTGGAAAAATAATGGAAACAAACCAAAGATAAAAATACAACCCTTTCAACTCAAGCTTTGGATCATCTTCATTGAATTCTTCCAACTTCCTTTGGTTGATTCCCCTTTGTATCAACTTCTTATTAATCTATGAACCAAAAACCAAATAAAACAAAGAAAATAAAAATAAAAGACAAAGAAAAAGAAAAAGGGTGAAAAAAAAACGTGTAAGAGAAAGGGGGGGGGGGGGGGGGAGAGGGGGGTGAAGTGAGGTAAAGTAGTGTATTTGTAGAGAAATTGAGTTGCTAAAATATCTACAAAATATCTACTAATAAAATAATCTAAGATAATCTAAATCTAATACTTAACTAAGAAGTAAACTATTATAATTGTTCAAAAACATAAGATAATATCAACTTTGGCTCTTGTACAATTTAGTCCTCATAATTTCACTTTCATTTCAATTTGGTCCTTCATCTTTGTGGCATGTGCAACTTGGTCCCTAACTTCACCAATTTGTACACTTTTAGTCCATTTCTTCATCTTTTCACTCCGTTTTTCGCGAATTCGGGTATCAAGCCTACAAACATACAAAATTACATAATTATGCGTAGAAATTAACTCAATTTAAATCTCAATTAAATGCAAAGAGTGCTAAATAAGTGTGTAAAAACACACTTATCACAGTGTTTCGAGCCCAGGGGCTACTGCTGCAAATGATAGAGCGACGTTGCTGCTGCAATAGAGAGAAGAGGATAACTCGTCCCTGGTGTGAAAATTGGGAGAGAGAAAGAGTGCTGCCACTAGAGAGAGGGAAAGAGAAGAATGAGAAAGATTTAAGGCATGTTCTCTTTACCATTTTCAAGCCGTTTTCTGTTTTCGATTTTTCAAAACAGTGAAAACGTCTTTTTGAAAATAAGTTAAAAATTTACAAAGAAAACCCAAAACGACAAATTTGTCGTTTTTTGGTGTTTTCAGATATAATCAAATCAAAATTTTCAAAACACGTTTTGGATGTTTTGAAAATGCCAAAAAGAATACATTTTCAACAATCTCAAAATGGACACTAAAAACACAAAACTCAAAACCCAAAATGAATTCAAAACTCAAAACACAAAGATAACAGCCCCTTAAGGTTTTGAAATCAGGATAGGGTGAATGGGTAGGGTATATAAATTAATTTAATTTAATTTTATAATAAATTAATAATAGTGTAATATAATTGTTAATATTTAAAATTTTAATTATCATTTGATTTTTGAAAAAAAAAAATTGTAAATCTTAATTTTGAAATTTAAAATTTAAAATTTTGGTAGATTGTAATTTTCACTTATTTATTTTCAAATTAGGCTCAGCCCGCGAATACAAATTGAGTTTAACCTAGCGGAAACCAACCTTTCAAGAGAAAATAAGTTATATTTAAAAACTTTTAGAGAGTTCTAAAAATCTATATTAAGCCCCTTTTTGGTATATATTATGGGCCTGTTTGGTACAAATTCTTATTTTCTACAGTAAATTAATTCTCATTTTCAACCACACATTTTTCAATAAAATAATATTTTCCATCACATCAATACTTTTTTCTTCTTTTTCAACCACACATTTCCCATCATATCACTATTCAAAAATCAATTCTTCTCCCAAAAATCCATATCAAACACACTCTATAATTTAAGTTAAAATTAATTTTTTTCAAAATTTATTAAAAATCTCATTTTTAAGTGAGGGGCTAAATATTCTTAAATTTTTTAAATCTTTAAAAGTTTTAAAAGTCCCAAGTGAATAATGGAGACTTGGAGGGTAAGAAAAGAAATTATTTCTACTTTGTACAGCAGTATATACGTTTTTCTCCGTTTGAGAGGCTGTACCGTAAACTAGACTGGTATAAAGAGAACAAGAACAAGAAGAGAGCTTTTTTTGGGTCAATTGTTAAAGCACACTGGTGTTTTTGGATCAGCTGAGGACATGGTAACCTTGTTTTTATAATTTTTCTGTTTCAATTTATTTCATTTCTGACTTATTTCTGTATAAATTTCTGCCCAAAACAATTGCTATCGATTTGGGATTTCATAATTTTGTTTAATCTATTCGTTTTGCACTTTGGATCTAAGCGTGTGAATCTGACGGATTAGCATCCTTGAGATCCTTCTGGATCTGCATATTCTTTATTCATGTTTAAGATTGGGAAATTTGTACTGATAGAAAAGCGCATTTGTACGTTGAACTTTTCTCTAGGTAGTTCACACTGAATTTCAAGTGCAAGATTTTGTGATATCAAGGAGATGAAGTTAAGATCAACATCCAGTCGAATTCTAATCCCCCCAACAGAACTTTAGGAACAACCCCCAAACCCAAAAAGAAAACCAAAAATGAAAAAGGAGAAAAAAATGTGAAAATCAGGATGCTTTCAATAATCGGTTGAGGTAGTAAGGAGTTTCAGCCAGGTTCAGTCGTGTCTAAGCTAATGAAAGCATCTAAAGTATGCCTACATGATGATTTCGCTTATTATGTTGCTTTTGTTTAGTACATCATTTACACTTCATTTAACAAATACTGATATCATAGCTATTCTACTAGATAACACCTGGTATATAAAATCTTCAGTTTTTCATTCCCTCTTTTATTACAGTTGAAGAGTGACTAAAGCTTCTAGTTTTATTTCAGATTCACTTTGTTCTTCTTATTAGCCGGCAGGGGAAGGTGAGGTTAACAAAATGGTATTCACCTTATTCTCAAAAGGAAAGAAACAAGGTATTAACCTTATTCTTGTGAAATTTGAAAATGATATTTCTATTGTAGTAAGATCCTTCCTTCAAACTAGATCTAAACCGATGCAAGAGGCTGCACTCTTGCTATACTTACTTTTACTAGAAAATAAATTTTCTGTGTTAATTTGCGTTTCTCAATGACTGACAATATTGCATGTTCTCTTTTACTTACTAAAGGTTATCCGGGAGCTTAGTGGCATGATTCTCTCTCGAACCCCTAAACTGTGTAACTTTGTGGAGTGGAGGGGGTATAAAGTTGTCTATAAAAGGTGTTGTGTCATCTACATTTATTTCAGAGTTTGTTTCTGCTATTGTAATTTTTCAGCAGCATGTATTTTCTTTTCCTGCTTTCTTCTTAATAATGACATAATCAAATAACCATTCATTGCTTTTCCTGTACTAATACAGATATGCCAGCCTTTATTTCTGCATGTGTATTGACCAGGATGATAATGAGTTGGAGGTCCTTGAAATTATCCACCATTTTGTTGAGATACTTGACCGCTACTTTGGGAGTGTGAGTCCTGAGACACTGAAGCATTACAAGAGTAGGAATTGGTTTAAACCATGTTTGTATACTAAAAGGAATCTTCTTCTTCTTTGTTCCGTTTAGGTGTGTGAGCTGGACTTGATCTTTAATTTCCATAAGGTACATTCTTTGTTCTCACTTCTCAGTTGAACTTTATACATTTGAGGAGTCTCAATAGCTTGTTGCTGGATTACTATATTAAAAAAAAAAAAATCTTGAGTCCATGTCTTCGAGTAAAATTGGAGTAACATTGCATAGAGAGGAAAGATGATGGAATTATTCGGGGCGTTATGGAATTGAACAGTGTGTTTCCATGCTTGCTCTGGGCTAATGGAATGACAATAGTGCATCACTGTTGACTTCCATAATCCCTTTTTGAGCCGTAGATTCCAGTGGTTAGATTTCTTTGTTTTACGAATATGAACTGGCAGCTGGCAAGGTTCTGTGCATCACCTAGCCAGCGTTACCTATGTTATACTAACAAAGTTAGTGTTTAGTGCAATGTATGAAACAGCTCAGGTTAATTGAATATCAAGATATTTTACCTTCATGAGCCAAGGCGCTTTGAGGCATAAGCCTCGAGACCAATCAATAAAATAATTCAAAAGAATATAAAAATACAAGATTAGACTCGTAATAAACCATCTTGAAAGTGCATAATAATAAAACAAATTAACAAAATAAAATATAACTTCCAAACATACATAAAATAAATCAATAACTTAGCAAGTAATAAGTTCTCAAATTGGTAATCACATGACAAAACTATAATCTACTACTACGTATTAAAATGACCTAGATGTGTCCCATATCACTTCTTAATTGGATGCTTAAAAGAATCGTCAAACATATTTGATTCTCCTATCATTCTTCTCATTACCATAATTGTCTTTTCATTCCTTATTGTCATCCTTCACTTGCAATGGTGTCTTTTCCTCCGTTTTCCTTCCACATAGAGGCACAAAATAATAATAATAATAATCTTAACAGTAATTTAAGCCTTAAGACAACTATTTTTCTTAACAATAATTTAGTGCTATTTTCAGGCTAAGATGGTGGTCGGATCTCTAATAAGACATGTGCAACCTCTACCTGATAGTACAAATCTCATAAATTTTCTTGCCATATCCATGTGCTGAGTTGTGTGCTTGTGTGTCTCCTTGAAAATGTCCTCTCTTTTTTTCCTGTTAATAATTAGCTAACGAACATCATTTTTGTCTTTATCATCTGATAATGCTTTACGTAATATTAAATGTTTTAATATATCATTTGCTTCCATTCTGTTAACCAATAATGCTTATGTGGTGACGAATCTCGAGCAAGATTATATTTTCATTAGGTTATGTGATTTAGTTAGAATATGATTTGTCCGTTCAAACTCTCTTTAAAAATTTAACTAACATTCTCATAATTTTTTAATTTGAAAATTTGTAGGAATATCTCTCTGTTCATTCTTACATTAGTTATATAGTTGGCCACTTGGCCTTAATAAAGGCTGAAAACTTGGACTGCTGAGCAATAACTGAACATCTTATGATATGCAGTGACAATTGTTGTATAGTTTGCAGATGTAGTTTTGCAGTTGTATAATGTGTTACAATATCTGCTAGTTGTACAATGACTGTTTGTTACATTTGCTTAACATCTATAGCCGTAGTTAAGATTGCAAGCATATGGTAGAAGGGTAAACGTAATTTTACTCATTTATCTGCGCTTAAAATCTCCTATGTTGACAGTTATGCCTCATAATATAGTGGAAGGCTGCTGGGGAAACACTACGGGTGTGTTTGGGAGCCATTTTGGCCAAATTTTAATACATTTTTTGACCGTTTAAAAGTGTCAGTGGAGCCCAGTTTTGGAGAAAACGTTGACTGCACAACTAGTAAATACCGAAGTTGCCATTATTTAATCAAAGACTGATTTTATGTGGAAGGGCAAAATTGATAATTTCACTGACACACAGTCAAACATAGCAGCTCCTCACTGACACACAACTGTATAACGGCTATAATTCGGCTAAAAATCTGATACAAAATGTGGAACAAACAGACACTAAACCCTTCCCCATAATCAGTGTTTTGGAAGCAAAGGGATAAGGCAAAGCAATTTTACCTCTTCTGGGATGGAGTATATGATTTCATGAACTCTCAATTTAAATATGATATAAAATTGAAAATAAAAAATATACAAAAATGTACAAATGAAGTGCAGGAAAGATTGTGGAAATTCCTAGTGGGAAAAAATCTTAGTATGGATACGCAATTCTTACCTATAAAAACAGTTCTAACTTCTAACTAGAGACTATAGATACAAGTCACTTAAATAAATTCCTATCTGCAAGCATGTTACAACAAAGTTGATAACAGACAGTAGTTTAACTTAGTTGCTAAATAAAAATAGAATGGTTTAAACTCTGAAATACTTCATCATCAAAGTCTTACTCCGAATTCTCTTTTTCCTTGAAGTATCTAAAATAGGTATTCTATTTTTCACAGACAACCTCAATGTCCACTTTAGATAATTCCTGTTGTTTGCAACATTAGGTTATAAATAGAGTTTGGAATTGTTAACATAAGCTAATGTTATTAATTGTTTGACAAGATTATTTTCATTTAGCCCCTGTTTGATGCACATTTTTTAGGGGAGTGCATTTTTTTTGTGATATGATGGTGAATATGTGATTGATAAAGTAGGAAAAGTTATTGATGTGATGGAAAATATTATTTTATTGAAAAATGTTTGGTTAAAAATGAGTAGAAGAATGAGAATGTGGCTCAAACAGGGACTTAGCTGGAAATTAGTGGACTTACATGTTAATCATAAATAATCTGACAGAGTAACAGTAAAGGTACTAATACTGTCATGCTCTTTTGTGTGATAGGGAATTAGAGTGCGATTGTTTTTCTGTAATTTAATACTACACTTGGGACATGAAACGCTAGTTTTATTATCCATAATAATCCAAAACTCCTTTGAAGAAGTAACTCCTGTGGGACCTTTGTCTGAATGTTGTAGGCATAGAAGGTGTGTCTCAACACTTTGAGATGCTACAAAGCAAAAAGTGTGCACCTCATTGGACATTTCTTCCTCAAATGTCCCGAGGCAATCTTATGTGCCTTAGCCAAGATGTGCCTCATAAATGCCTTTAGAACACTTCTCACAAGCAATTAATGTGTTCTTTTATAAAGTGCTGCAGTGTTTTGCCTGGGGCTAGGTTATATAATTACCTAGTAATAGCAATCTGGAGTAAGATTTTTTTTCTTCGAGATGGAGAATGTGAAATGCATCAAAGAGTGTTAATACTTGATTCTACTTATCTATTATGAGGCTTAAATATTGCAGAAATTTTGTTTTTCTTTGTGAGGCTTTTAGTTTTAGGAATTTCAAACTATCACTCGTTGGTAACTAGATTAATTTTTTCCTTTCCTTGACACTTCATTTCCATGTGTGCTAAACTGTGATTAAGTCACTTGGGAAAGAAACATAATCACTTTTATTTTGGTTAGAGGGTATCTAGTAATCAAATGAAACCCTGCAATTACATCTTGATAATGGAATTTGATAAGATATTATTTTGTTCGCCACTTGTTTTTCTTTTTGTGAAGCTATTCTATCATTGCCTCAGTTTTGTAATTCAGTTACTTGCATGTTGCTCTAAATTTCTTGGGTGGCTAAGTGAGCTGAGAACATAGTTTTGTACCTTCTGTAGCCCATATTAGTTGTTTACCCATTCGTAGCTCTTTGTTTTGCCATTTGTGTTGTTTCTGACAACTGGATTGACAGGCTTATTATATACTGGACGAAATTCTAATAGCTGGTGAACTTCAAGAATCAAGCAAGAAAACAGTTGCACGTTTAATAGCTGCGCAGGTATGGTTGTTTTACAGTTTTGTAATGCAATACAGGTTCATAAGAATTTATAGCTGAATTTCTATACTATTTGTTTGTAGGATTCTTTGGTGGAGCAGGCCAAGGAACAAGCCAGTACTATAAGTAATATGATTGCTCAGGCAACGAAATGAGAGTGCAGTGTGAATGTTTAGCTTTTATGAATCAATTTCATGGATTTGGCACAATTTAATCTCTCTTGTACCAATTATAGCTCAAAGGTTGACCTGACTTACCTTTTTTAAACCTTCGTGCAAGTGAAATTTTGTATTTAATACTTTTGATTTTTCTTCTGTTATACACTATGAGGAAAGTTTTGGACTCCATATAAATGGCTCCTGGATGGGACTATCCAAGTGTTATTTTCATATTTGTGCCTACTGCCATGGTGCTAGGGTAATACCTTAAAAACATATGGTACTCATTTGGGATTGAGAAAGTTTTGACTGTTTTGGACTCCATATAAATGGCTTCTGGATGGGATTAGTGTCATTTTCATATTTGTGACTGCTGCCATGGTGTTCGCATAGTTCTAGTGAGAACTCAAAATAAACACGGATGTTACTTATTTGGGATTGAGAAAGTTTTGACTGTTTTGAACTCCTTATGAATGGCTTCTGGATGATTTTCATATTTGTGCCGGCTGCTATGGTGCTCGCATAGTTCTATGTTAAGAACTCAAAACACGTACTTCTCTTATTCGGGGTTGAGAAAGTTGACTGTTTTGGACTCCCTATAAATGGCTCCTGGATTGGACAATTTAAGGGACGGTGTCATTTTCATATTTGTGTCTGCTGTTGTAATTCTCCTGGATGTTATATTGTCACATCATTTACATGGGGAACCCTTTGCTTCGGAAATTTAAATTCATCAGTGGTACTTCTTGTTGCTGCTATAAGGTTATATGATGAATTAACCAGAGTTTACATTGGATTTTGGTATTGATGGTTCTAATAATGATTTATAAATTGATAAGAATTATGGACCGTAGAAAAAATTTCAGTGACTGACCAAGAAGAATATCATGCTGATGAAGAATATCAAGTTGAACTGTTGAAGTGTATGGTCTCAATACAGGGTTTGAGAAAGATTGATGATGCAAAACTGCCTGGTATATAGAATATGAATTTCAGCTGGCATTTGTGGATGAATCTCTCAATTGGATGGCAGGTAATTCTCTTGGAAGTGGATCTTCATTTAAGTATTTCGGAAGTTGAAATTGCCATATTATGAGTGCCATGAATATGAAGATGTTCCTCATCTCATGGTCTAGAAGGGGTTGTCTTGCTCCCTTTGATCTTCACGATTGCGATGAGGGGATGGACATTTGGAGTGTGGGTAATGAAAGAGTTTGGAGTTGCGAAAACATGGCCAAAGGAGTATAATGTGGAAACTAAAAAAGAAATTTGGTTGACAAGCTTTACCAAGAACAATGAGATTATGATTTAATAGAGCGAGGACCAAAAAATTGTATGTAACTTCGAGAAGAATCAAAGTAGATATTTAAGCTTACGTGAATTCTTTGGTTAGCCCTTGTTTGTTTGGCATTAAATTTCAATTGTAGACAAATTCTAACCGTAAGCAGCCTACCATTTTTGACCTCACTGCATGGGACCCACTATTTGAAAATAACGATTGAATTTCTCATTTTCTCAGGAGAATAATGCACAACAAACAGGCTCTTAGTTACATTGGAAGCTTGGTTTTGCTTGATGAGAAAATTGAATTATAGGAAAATTGAAGTTCGGTGGAATGACGTCTTGATGAAATTCTGTTTGTACATAATTTTGATTAATCTTCTAAGAATGGCTTCTGTCTGTTATTGTTTAAAGACTTCGACAAAACTAAATATAAGTCTCTTAGAAGGCTATTCATCTAAAAAGAAGAGAATGTTCACTAGAAGAATTATTTGTACTAGTGGCAGAATGTAACAGATTACAGTAATAGCATTTTTCACAAGCCTCTACAGTTATATACTATTTACAGAGCCTCTACAGAGCTTTCAACTGGTTTAACTATTTAAGAACCTCTTTACGCGATTTTGGACCTGTTGAATTAAGAGAGACGTGTTTGTTTATCTAAATTTAATCTTCAACAGCCTCTCATTGCGGTGTTTCATCGTAATTCTAAGACGAACACTGTCTTCATAAATTATCGGTGTTTTTTTTCTGCTTGATATCACTTTCATTTTTGTCTACCCAACAGTGTTTCGAGTTCAACTGTCATTTGAGTTTCTAGGGGCGCCGGGGGAGGGTGATTATTCAGGTCTTGTTTGGTAGGAATTAAAATCTTGATTTTAATATAAGTTAAAATCAACTATTAACTTTAACCACGTATCCTCATGGGATCTATAATTTTTCGACTACACATTTCATCATTTTTTATCAAAATCGACTAAAAAACTGATTTTAATCCCTACCGAACACGGGCCAGGTGAAAGTTTTGAAAAATACATAGTGGTGCCTCTAATGCTACAAAAATTGCAATTTGGAGATCCAATTACAAGAAAATTAATTTCGGTCGCCAATGCACTTTCGAAAAAGTTATCAACAGCGCTCTTGATGTTCAGCACATTTTTGTCCTCAATCAAACAACCGATGCTAGCTCTTATCGAGTCACTTCCGTTAATAATTTAATTTATTCAACTCAATGCCATGCTTGGAGTCGTTCCTCCATCTCCTTCACTTGCGAGGACATGTTAGGTGTGTAATGCAAATTAGTGTTACTAATGTTAGGATTATTAATGTTGCATAATGTCTCAATTGAGAAGAGAGGAAAATGTATTATTATAGAAAGTGTTGGTTTTTCAGGTAGAGAGGTGCTAAGATTCGTTACTCAAGACAGTACATTTATGATACTAATAAAATGGAAAGTTTTATTAATTGACATGATCGTTCAAATTATTTTAGATCAATAATTATGTAAATTTTTTTAAGAATTCGAATGGGACATTCATTGAAGAACCGAAAGATTTTACTATCTCATTTACTTGTTCTCATGGAAAATTGATCATTAAATTTACAACTTTTCAACCATAAATTTCATCAACTTTTATCAAAATCTACTAAAAATTTAGCCCATGTTTGGTGATGATTAAAATTAATTTTTTAGTAGATTTTGATAAAAGAGGATGAAATGTGTGACTGAAAAGTTGTGGATCCTATGAAATGTATAATTAAAATTAATTGTTGATTTTGACTTAAATTAAAATTTAGATTTCAATCCTTACAAAACATGAGTTTAATTTTAAGGGCTATGCTAAACGTACAGGGAAAAGGGCGAGTGGGTGGTTTACAGGTAAGACACATAAGGGGGAGGGGTGGGCTTTTTTTTTCTTTTTCAAAAAAAATGTGGGGCCCGCCATGTTGTGAGAGGCCTGGCCGGCCCCTGTGAAATCCCCACCTATACGTGTGGGTTTTTCCTAATTTTAATCCCCACAAATCTGTGGGTAAATTCCAAACGTTCAGTATTGGGTTTCTTCCCCGTTGACATCCATGTAGACAAGGCCTACCGTAGGAAGCATAGCACTAGAGGTGTCAATCCGGGTGGTCCGGGCTGGGTCGCCCGGCCAACATATAAGCCCGGTAACGGTCCGCGTGAAAAAAAGCACGCTCGCTACAGGTTCCGGGCCTGATCCGGGTCGGCCCATAAATTTTGGACTACAACCCAGGTCCGCCCGCTGACCCATCCGGGTCGAGCCCATGCGGGTCACGGGTTGCGCAGGCTGCGGTTTGTTCCGATTTGACCCGTATTATTGTATAAATAAAATTATAAAAATATAGAATTTTTCATATTTATAGCAAAAAATATTTTTTTTATTAAATGTAAATTAAGAATTGAACAAAATGATAAATTCATATTTATACCAAGAAATGTTTATATAGAATTCAAATTTAATGTTACAAGAATTATTTATAACTTTGCAAAGTTAAATTTAATTTAAACAAATAACGACTAAATGTATTTCTAATTACTATTATCAAATATTTATAGCATAAATACATTCCAACTAGGTTGACACCTACTTTTATTATAATTTATAGTTTAAGTACATCCCAATTAGGTTGACTCTTTCCCCCTTTTTTTTCAAATTTTTTTTAAAAAAAAATTTCGCGGGTTAGCAGTTAATCGTAGCTCGTGAAGGTGCAACCCGCGAAGCCCGCGGGTCACACCTCCTTGACCCGTGAACCGCCCGCTTGGGTCACGGGTCAGCTCGTCCGTCTTGACACTTCTACATAGCACTAAGTGGTTGCACCGAGTCCCGACCCCATTTTTTCTATCAAAATGTATTTTTAAACAGTTATTTGACATCATTTCAATCACGTGAACCCAAATTTTTTCCTTATTTTTTAACCACACATTCTCCATCATAACACTATTACAAATTGCATTTTTTGAAAAAAAAAATGTTTATTATTTTAAGCAGAAAGGTTACTGGCCCTTGAACCATCACTTCTCGTGATGTTCCGACAAAACCTAATAAATAAAAGATAATTAGCTACGAGTTTGTACTAATTTCTTCGTGTTTCATCATCGTAATTCGTAACCAACTATGGTCATACTCCAAACTGTCCTTTTACTGTGAAAGCTTCTAAGAAAGTAACTCCATCATCTTCTTTCTTGAAATGCTTATAACTAACTTGCAATAATATTCGAACAATTACCTTCTACATATTTAAAATGCAAATTGGAGAGCTTGTAACTTACGCCCTTTAGGAAATAAAATGTGGCATTAAACGTTTATATCTCTTTTAGTTCCAGGCTTTAAAGAGTCATCAAATTCTGAAAAGAATGAATGGTAATTTTATGGACTCTTGTTCATTTCTAATTTGGCTGTTCATTGAATCATCACTAATTATGTTGGGATCTTGTGGTCGCAATTGCCCCGAACCACACCATAACAAAAAAGAAACCAATGGGAGCAATACAAAACGATATGAAGCGAAGCCATGGACCCATGTTCCCCAAAGATAAAAAGGCACATAAATATTTCAACCTCAAGAGGGTTTGCACTTCTTTCATTATGACTAGAATTAGACAATTAAGGTTAGTCATTGTGTCGTATCGTATGATCAACTATTCAAAACATCAATATTCTTCGTTTACCTTGAGCCTTCAGAACATTCCAAAACTCTTGACTAATGGGAATGTCTGAAGTAAAAAATGATCCAACTTCGAGGGAAACACGAGGAATAAAGCAACAAGAGCCACATCCTACATTAGAAAACAAGGAAACAATGTCACCAAGTACAACGGTATCCAGAACAAACTGAAAACTTGATTCGAGACTTTACACCACCTGGAGGGTCACTTTCCACCATGTCAATACAGAGGTCACGATCTTTTGCAAAAATCAGCCCCTCTCATATTTTGATGGATTCAGCACTCCATTGTAAATAGGGAAATGCTATTGGTACATAGCATATCCCATAAGGGTTCACATAAGGGCCACATGGCGCCCCTCCAATGGAGAGTAGGGGTGTAAGCGGTCCGATTTTTGCAGTTTTTGACAAATTTTCAAACAAACCCGTTTTGACCGGTTTGAGAAAAATTCAAACCTAAACCAAACCGTTTTGACCGGTTTGAAAAAAACTCAAACCTAAACCTAACGGTTTGGTCCGGTTTTAAACCACCGGTTTCGCGTATATTTTTTTTCTTGTCTAGTATCTACTTTTATGCCATTAATTCATTATATAAATCTAAAACAAACTAAATATATTTACTATAAATTTAAATACCAACAAAATAAAAGTAAAATCACAATAAACTAAAGCATAGTTTTTTATTCGCCCTTTTGACGTTTTAGGATAATACTTTACGATAAAGATACAATACAAATCCACTAAAATAAATATAAGATCCAAAAAAACATAATAATGTCCCTTTTCAACTAGCAAAATGAATAAGCGAATTAATTTTGTCACAGAACTCAAGAAACATCAAATTTTGTCACAGAACTCACAGAACTAGCAAAAGGAATAAACATTCACATACTCAAGAAGCCACAGAACTCATGATCAATTTTGTCCTTCATACACAAAAAAAAAAATTTAATTAGCAAATTGGAAAAAAAAAAAAAGAATTAAGACACGGATCCATCTAATAATGGCTTCCAAAAGACAAGCTGCAAATATTTTTTCTCCCCCATTCCATTATATATACCCACCTTCATCTTCTGCAATTTAACACAGAATTATACATATTCTCTCATATGTAAACAAATGTCTTTTGCGCACCTGATAGCCCGAATTTCAACTTTAAGCCTTACTCACGATCAATAAATATGTAAACAAATTTCAATTAGAAAGTGACAAAATTTCAATTTTAAGCCTTACTCACAATCAAATAAATATGCAAGAACCTGAAATAGTCTAATAATACCGGCGAACGTACACTACCAGCGACTGGGAGGTTCGAGATTTCGAGGGCGTTGACGATTTGGGGGAAACTAGGAGGCGTCGCGGGGAGCGAGGCTGCGACCAGCGAGTTGCGAGTGAGAGAAATGGAAATTGGAAGATTAGGGTTGTGACTTGTGAGTATATGAACTTGGGTTGAGCTATTTAGTGCTACTTCTTTCAAATTTGGGCCTTTTTTTTATATACAATTAGGATTGGGCGGATCGTAAATCTTAATAATTAATAGAAAATTAGAAATTAACAAAAATAACTACAAAATGACAAAATTATTTAATTTTACAAAATTGAAATTTTGGATAAATTTTCAAAAAAAAATCAATTTTTTATTTTTTATTTTATATATTTTTCGCCGATCCGGTTTGGTTTCAAACCATAATTAAAATTCTCAAACCTAAACCAAACCGTTTTTGACCGGTTTGGTTTGGTTCAAAACCATTTCGTTGACGGGTCCACGTGGCACCAAACAGCCGGTTTCGAAATTGCGGTTTCGGTTCGGTTTTCCGGTTTGACGGTTTTTGCTTACAGCCCTAATGGAGAGGCGTCATATGCCCCTTATGTGAAGGGTTATGTTGTGGATTATGTATCCATAGCATAACCCTTGTAAATAATCTCTGTTATATTAGATTTCGTAGCTAGTACTACTCCATTTCATCCCTAATGACAGTCCCCAAGTAATGAAACCCTCCTCTCGCCTTATTGCAACATCAGTATTCAACTTGAGCATCCACTATAAGGAGTCGCCTACTCGGTCACCCCTTCCCCTCCTTCGGCAAGTCATGATTCCACCCCTCCAGCCCGTCTACAATATCCACTAGCACCTCTGGTTCCCTAGCCTCCTATCCATGAGCTACTCTATTTTTGATATTTTATGAACACGAATAAATACTAGTTCAATATGCTGTTAAGAAGTTGAAACCTTAAAAAAAAAAAAAAAAAAAGAAGTCTGACTGAATCGTTTGTGTCACTGCGTCCTGTTCATTGCTTTATCAACACAGAATGATGTGAGGCAACTCAGTGTTTGTGCGAGGAAAAATCAAGAAGTTACACATTTTTACGAAATCATTGGTGCATAGTACAAAATAGACTGACTGTATTTTACTATTGAATTCTATGGATAAACACAAATTTATTGATCAGACAAAAGAATTTGGGACAATGCTTGTAGACATGAGCTGGTAGGATAAGCTAATTTCAGCTGAACATCTGAATCAGGGTTAACAGTCGGTGAATCTATTATCTGCCACCGCCAAATGATCTGGAGTTCTGAAGATCATCTGAAGGATCCCAATCCAAGGAGGATGAGAGGAGCTTTGAAAGAACCATGAAAACATCAGCCACCGCAGGACGTGAGTTGAGATCATGAGCTACACAATTCTTAGCAAGTTGAGCCATGGAGTATGCCAACTCTGTTGGATACCCTTTCCCGAGTCGAGGATCCATGAACCGTTGCAGTTTCTCTCTCGCATTCTCCCCATCGAGTACCTCATTTATGTATGCAGACAACAATTCCCCTTCTTTGTTGCTGCCCTTAGCAGCAATGGCTTCCTTTCCAGACATGAGCTCCAAAAGCACCACCCCAAATGAAAAGACATCGAGTTTTGGAGTGATCAATCCAGTCTCAATGAATTCGGGAGCCATATACCCGTACGTGCCCACGACATGCCGGGTCATTACAGGTACGCTATGATCAGTGTCCGAACTCCTGGCCAAACCGAAATTGGCAACTTTAGCCCTCATGTTACTGTCCAGAAGGACGTTGCTGCTCTTCAAGTTCTTGTGGATATACGGCGGATTGGTGAAGTTGTGCAGGTAATTCAAGGCATCAACAATGTCGTAAGCAATTTGAACTCTCTGTTTCCAATCAAGAATCCCAGTTGAATTATAGGAATCTTCGTGCTGCATCTTATTGTTTTGTAGCCAATCACTGAGGGAACCTTTCTCTGCGTACTCATAAACAAGGTAGGTAATTCCCTGGTGAAAGCAGAAACCAGAAAGCCTAATGATGTGGGAATGATTAATTTGCCTGAGCACATCTATTTCACGCGATACATCTCCCTTCATTACCTTCACTGCAGCGTGGTCGCCCTTGAATGAACCCCGGTACACCGATCCATTGATTCTGTTGGCTTCTGCGAATGATCCAGTGGCCATTTGCAGGTCCTCGAATTTGTATACCGTTAGAGTTTCAATTGCATTTCGTATCCCTTCAGATGAGACCGACCACGACGCAGGTTGAGCCTCTACAGATTCGTAGTTAAGTTTCTTAATCAGGGGCGGTGGCGAAGATTGGTGCCTACGGGCACGGCGGTGGCGGAAGAACCAAGCCACGGAGATTAAGACTAGGAGTAAAACAGCAGCACCAATTCCGACACCCACGAAAACCCACTTGCGGGAAGAGCCACCACTCTGGTCAGAGGGGATGGTGGGCAGCGCCGGTGGAGGCGGCGGCGGTGGGGGAAGGATATTGATATTTTCCTTGGTGGGTTCTTCTGTAAGCGGTACTAAAATTGGTGTAAAGAAAAAGATACGGTCGTTTTCTGATAGCTTGTTGGCATTGAGGATCCCCGGGACATCAGCACCCGCGCCGGAAAATGCATCGGCTATGTAACTGTATGTATTCCCCTGTCGAATAAGGTAAGTGAGCAGATACCTGAAGCCGGCGGCCGTCTGGTTTGAAGTGGGACAGGCACACCAAAGCGGAACGCTGAGTCTCATATTCACCACCAAATCACGAAAATCGTAAGGATTATTAGCTTCCATGGCCTGGCAGGTGGTTAAAGCCTGGTAAGTATCATTCGCAACAATCAAATACGTCTCGCCTTGGGTCTGGATAGTGTACGACGCGTTATGCTGGTACCTTGAATCAGCGCCGGAGCAGGAACAATTGACGGGCACGACGACGAGTGTGTCAACAGGGAGCACACCCACATCGGTAATATTATTGATTCGCGCAATTTCAGATGTATCGGCGGCGAGGAGGTTGGCGATGGTGATGGCGCTGTTGTAAGTAAGAGTTGATCGGAAAGTGAGGTAAGAGCGGCAGGAAGTGGCGGCGCCATTGCAAACATAGCCGAGAGTTGTGGTGTCCTTCTGCGGGCAGTTAAGCTGTCTGTTGTTGACATAGCTCTGTTGGCCCTGCAATTCAGGGAACTGAACAAGAAGAAGAAGCAACAAGAGTACAAATGAACACCAATAGGCCGCCATTTTTTAAGAATAAGCACTGCAATTTTTCAAGTATATAAACACACAATCAGACAGAAAAGATTGGGTTTTTTGATGTGGTGGGGTAAAGAATTATTCAAATACTTGACCAAATCAAATGGTAGACTACATAGAAACCCATTATGTTTGAATGGTGATTGGTCTGGAAATTGTGACAGGAACGTAACAACATTGTCAAGATTTGTTGCGGTCAAATTTTCGAACAGGTTATCTTCATTGACTCGCATCTTTAAGGGCCTGTTTGGAGTTTTTATTTCACCCATTTTGTGTGGCACCGTTTATGAGATTTTGAAAAAATGGATGCATGCTAGTTCTTTTAGGCACTAATTTTCAACGATTTAAAATCACTCACAATCTGTATCGTGTAATTTTTTATCGTTTCTCTAATCCCACCAAATTGGTGGGTTTTGACAGTTTCTTTGATTCTCTTCTAATTTAACTCTTTATAAAATAATTATTTTTTACAAAAATATTTTTTTCAAAATTAACTTATAAATAAAATTCATTAACTAAAAAGTATACTTATAAGCAAAAAAATACTTTATAATTAAAATTTTACTTATTAGTAAAAAATTATTTGTTAGATAAAATTCATTTTTGTATGAAAATTTGTTTATAAACTAAAAATAGTATAAATGAAACAAAATTCACTTATAAAATATAAAAAAAAATTACTTATAAGTAAAAAATATCGATGTTCAATATTAAATTTTATGTAAAAAAGAATTACTTATAAGAAAATGTTACTTATGAGTTAAAAAATCTCATACAAGTTTCACTAAAGAGTATACACGTAATTTTACTCTATTAAAAAAAAATTTGGAATCAGTGGATAAACTCTCAAGTATAGGTTTGGACTGTTTTAAAAAATGTTACCAAAAATCACCCAAAGCAAATTCGCTCATAAACTCTTAAAATCGATACTTTAAACAATGCTCATAACTAGTACCAAAAACTTCCAAGGAGGCCCTAAGTCGGTCCAAGCTTGAAAAGTCATAGGATTAATTTAATTAATGGCTACTGAACACTTGGCTTTAATTTTTTTCCAAAAAAAAAAAAATCACTACAGATGATCAAAATTGGGATGCCTACATTGCACATTGACTAACGAAATATCCTCGGCTTTTTAACTTTTTTATTAAAAGATAAAAATTAGAATTTCTTTGTAAGATAAATCCTTTTGTACATCCAAAACTTGATAATTCATGACCTAATTCTGATCATGCATGTACTTTCTAATCATAGACGCATGAGAAATGTTGTCCACTTCCGCAAGTTCAGGTAGTAAATCCAATCAATATGCTACATTACCAACCTCATTCAGAATCACGAATGGTCCAATATGACTAGGTATTAGTTTTCTCTTCTTACCAAATTTTAGTACACCCTTCATCGATTGTCGATCAAATCTCAATCAAAGAACACTTTTTCTCTTAGCTGAAAATTTAAATCATTTCTTCGATTATCTGCATAGCTCTTTTGCTGATCCTGAACTATTTTTTTATTATTTATGATCTTATCTATTGTCTGAATTGTTCGTTCAAGAATTTTCGAACCTAAAATCCTCTTCTCACCAAATTCATCCCAATGAATTGGTAGTTTCCACTTCTTGCCATAAGAGCTTCTTATGGTTCCGTACCAATGGTAGATTGGAAATTATTGTTATAAACTAACTCCACCAAAGGTAAGTATGATTCCCAACTTCCTTCTAAATTCAAGACACAAGCTCTCAATATATCCTCTAGTGCTTGAATGGTTCTCTCAGATTGAGCATCTAACTAGGATGATAAGTTGCCTTTGATGCTAAGCTTTTACCTGTTGAGAAATCATGCACTTACTAACAAAAGATACAATACTTCTTTTCATATTTCTCTACCAAAATATATTTCAAAGATATTTCATACAGTACATCTTTTTACCACATAGATGAGCGGAGTACCTGGTGGAACGAGCTTCCTCTGGGAATTCCTTTATCAGGTCTTCGTCTTTTAAGACAGAGCGTTTAATTAAACATATCACAATAGGGCACTAAGATCTAAATCCACCATTGTTAACTTACTTTAATGATCAATTACTCGCTATTGACCAATTCTTAATTTATGTTGACAATCAATGTTGCTTAGTGTTAGCTTTCTCTCTCGAGATAAAATAATCCAATTTTTATATACAACCTAGCTATATCTTTATAAGTAATGTGAATAGATAAAAATGCAATATAAATAAAAATTATTACAAAAGATTTCACTTTAGCATATAAGTATATCTATCTCCTATACGACATAGTATTGTTTAATGGTTGTTAGGTTTATATTTTGTATTTGTGATTCTGTGAACAAATTGACCAACTTGAACATTTATAAAAGTTTAGGAACTAAATTGTAAAGTTTCATAGTTGGTATGTTAACTTAGGGTTTAGGGTTATATGTTTGGAAGAAGAAGAATTCACGCCGATTTTCGCTAGCTGCTCGTCGGAGTGTTGCTCGAGCGACTGAAGCAGAAACTACCTCGCTCGATTTTCGCCCCATTGTCACTCGAGCGAAGAAGCCACTTCGCTCGAGCGACGTATTATATTGGGAAACCTAATTTTCTATTTCTGAGTTTTTTACTTGGCCCATACAACCTAATTCGTCCAAACTATATATTGAAGGCGCCGTATTTTCTGAAAGAGGGATTGAACAACATAATATTCAAGAAGAATACATCATATACAAGATCCAAAATTCAATCCTTCATTTCATATGTGCCTCTTTCATTGAAAACATCAAAACTATCAAATCAAACACTGGATTGGTTTCTTCGCTTGGATCTGCTGCAAGATTATGTCGTCAACTGTGCTGCATTAAAGATCAAGGAAGAGTTTGAAGAACGAGGAGTTTTTGGGGAAGATCTTTAGGAGATAAACTGCATAAAGAGACATGCTTAGAGTTCGTGTGCTCATTCCAAGAGGACTGCGTTATAAAGAAGAGTCAGGATTGGTGTTGGTGTGCACATTCTAGGAGGGCTACTTCATACTTCAGACAGAAGATCAGAAAGTTTGTGTCATCAACTTTGCTGATAGTCTGTAAGTTATATTGACGTTTATAGTGGATCTTTGACTGGCAAAGTGCTCGGAGTTTTTCCTACGTTGGGTTTCTCCGTGAACAATTCTGGTGTTTATTACTTTATTTACTACTTTGGCATAACTGCGGTATTTCAAGATAGATTAAATTGACTTGTTTGACTAATCACCTAGACGTAATTAACTTGTGGCTTGTTGCATGTTAATTAAATTTTAATTCCGCATTTACATATAATCACACCCCGCTAGGTGTGGTAGGGTTGTATATCGCATTTCTCAATTGGTATCAGAGCCTTATTTCGATTCCTGACCTATATTTTGATTGTCTAGATGAGTAGTTTGTTGTCTGTGCCTTTATATTTTGATGGAAGTAATTATGCCTACTGGAAGGTTATAATGAGAGCCTTTTTGAAATCTATGGATGAGCGTATATGGTTGAGTGTAGTGAATGGTTGGAGTGCCCCTAGTACTACTGTAGAAAACGTAGTTACACCCACTCCCATTGCTAGTTGGACTAGGACTAACTTAGATGAGTGTAACTGAAATAGCAAAGCCTTACATGCCCTATTTATGGCAGTGTCCCCTGAAGAGTTTAGGAGAGTGTCTATGTGAGGTAGCCAAAGAAGTTTGGGATATTTTACAAACCACACATGAGGGAACTCGGGCTGTTAAGAACTCCAAGTTACAGATGTTGACAACTAAGTTTGAGAAGATTAGAATGAGAGAAGATGAGACGTTTGATGCCTTCTATGTGAGCTTAAATGACATAGTGAATTCTAGTTTTAACCTAGGTGAGAGAATCCCGGAGTCTAAAATTGTTAGAAAAATTCTTAGATCCTTATCTGAAAGGTTTAGGGCTAAAATCACTGTTATTAAAGAGAGTAAGGATATGGACTCCATTAAGGTAGAGGAGTTAGTTGGATCCCTCTAGACGTATGAGTTAACCTTAGATAAATCTATTACAGATAAATCTCTTGCCTTGAAATATGTGAGAAACACCTGGATGGAATCCTCTGATTCTGATTCACAAGACGATGAGAAGTTGGCTTACCTAGCTAATAAATTCCAAAAAATGTTTAGGAAGAAAAAGAACCCTCAAGAGAGATACAAAGGTGGCCCGAGTGAATCTAGGAGAAAATCTAAATATGTGAGGTGCCATAATTGTCGAAGGTTTGGTCATGTTAAGAGTAAGTGCCCTAGCAGAAGGATAAATCAAGATAAGGCTATGAATGCTACTCTTACTGATAATGAGTCCAACTCAGATAATCAGAGTGAGAAATCCACTCGTGAGGAAAGCGGGAAACATGTTCCCTTTACTGCTAGAATTAGGAATGAATCTGACCAAGGGAGTGCAAAAGAGGACCTAGTTAGTGATGAGGATTCTGATGAAAAGTCTGAGAGTGAGGAAGATATCTGAGAGGCTTATGACAAGATGTATGAGGAGAGTCTTAGGATTCTCACTAAGAACAAAGCCTTGAGCGTAAGAAATAAGGAACTTGAATGGAAAATGAGAAGTTAGTAGCGCACGTTAAGGAATCTACCTCAATCCCGAGCGAAGTGAAATCCATGAATGAATATTTAGATACTCAGGATAGAAACCTCACTAGTGAACTTGAGAAGTCCTCTAGGAGAGTCGGAGAGTTAACCACTGAAAGAGAGACCTTAGAAATCCAAGTTAAGTACCTTCTGAGCGATCTAGAATATTCTAAATCTCAACTGCTTGTCTTCTCTAGTGGTTCTAAAAAGTTAGACAACGTTTTAGGAATGGACAAACCGACTAGAAATAAGGGAGGTCTAGGTTTTAAGGATAACATTGCTAGTACGTCTAAGACCACATTTATCCCTACCACTGACCAACCCAAACATGTGCCTAACCCCGATCTCAAGGATAAAAGATTTGTTAAACAGAGGTCTACTAGACAGCGTAGGAACCGTCGACCTAGGAATAGACGTCAGCGTTCACATTACATTAGTTCTAGGTTTATCCCTACATGTTTTCACTGTGGTGAGTTAGGACATATAAAGCCTAGGTGTCATCATTTCCTAAATATAAATAGAAACTGGAATTTAAATAGAAATAAGAATCAGGATTATATTGATCAGATTGAACTTCTTAATAATCAGGTAACTAAATCGACCAAGATCATGACACAAATGAATAGAAATATTCCTGTTACTAGGTAAGTTTGGGTGAAGAAGAGTGATCTGAAAAATTCTGAAATAAATCACGGTGCTCTTAAAGATAAGAGCATTTTCATACCTAATTGATTAGGTATTTTGGTTTGGTGCATGCTCGTATTTTATCATTATGTGACATAGATTTATGCATGCATTATGGTTATTTTTTTATTTGTTCTCATGCATTTTATTTTATAGTTTGTAATTTGTTTCAATTCTTATATTTTGTGTGCTTGGTGCATTCATATTTTTATATTAAAAAAAACAAAAACATTTTCTTTTATTTTTTTGGTTTAAGTTTTTACTTTGGGAAAAAGAAAAACAAAAAGTGAGAACAAAAAGAGTTTGATTTGAAAATTGGTTTTGCAGCATGATACACAATACACTTGATTTTGTGAGTGTTAATCAAGAATGAATTTACTTGGTGTGCTCTAATATAATTTTCATTGTTAGCTTAGGATGCTTGTGGAGTATTTAATATAGATCACTTCATATGCTGTCTGCACTGCACACACAATGATCGTGACAGTGGGACTCTACCGTGTGTGCGAAATTTGGGATAGCAGTCATATGTTAGTAGGGTGACTTTGAACATGAATTGACCATTTCTATTAGACCTAAACTTGATTTTACCCCTGCATGATTAATGTATGGTTGAAAAAGGATAATTCAAATGGGCTCAATATCTTAATTCTACTTTTCAAAGCCTACTTGACTCGAGTGATTAAGCTTGCAGGGTTTCTCATAACTTGGTGCATGTGATCAGCTGACTTGGGTTAACCGACCTAAAACTCGTTACATGGGTCATGTTAGTCGCATAATGGAAAGTAGCCTGCACTTAAGATTGAAAATATATTTGAGCGGTCCTGTTGTAAATAGTGAATAATGAATAACTGTTTGTGCTGTAAGTCAGGGGGAGAAGACATATTCTTTGTTGGACATGAGCTTTCATATGTAGGTTCTAATGTTCTTTAAGGTTTGACTTTCATAAGTAGAAGAATATACTTATTAGCAGTGATGTTTAGCATGTCTTTTCTTACAAAATTAAGGTATGAAGTCCTATTGTCAGAGGATTAGTGACATTTAACACATATGAGTCACTTATATCATTTACTCAATGGGTGCTTTAAGTTGGAGTTATGGGATACTTTACTGTTGCATATACTTGTGATTGTTTATACCTATATTGTTGAGATGTGAATTTTACTCTGTTCCTTTGACATTTGTGATAAAGAGGGGAAGATATTTTTATAGTAGAGGGAGATAATGGGAGATATATATACACATTCTTGTTTGGAGCAGCTTGATGCATATTGATACATATGTATATGTCTTGAGGGGTCACTGGGGGTGAGACATAGATACTGTATAGACATTTTATGATTTACATTTGATTTGATCTTTTGCATATGTTTTGTGGGGTCGTTGGGGAGAGACATAGATACATTTTCTACTGCTTTAACACTTAGAGTTTGCAGTAGTGGCATTACATTTACTTTGCATATCATGTACTAAGTGGGAGCATGCGCATTGCAAATGCGTTGCATTTCATGCATGACTGTTTGAGTTTTTCTTGATGTTTTGTGGTATTATTGTGGTTATGGTGTCTTGGTTAACATTAATACTGCATCTCAAACTAATTTGCTTATTTCACTGACTATGCTTCTAAGTACTTTATTGTTTTTTTCCTGTATCACGTGCTTTTACACTAGTATGTGAGTTTTTGATTTCAGGATACAGGATTAACAAAGTGGAAATTGCATTCAGTTGGTTTTGTTGGACTTGGGTAGTTTGGATAGGTTGTGTTTGTTTTGTATTGTGTTTTCTCACAAAATGTCAAAGGGAGAGTTTGTTAGGTTTATATTTTGTATTGGCGATTCTGTGAACAAATTGACCAACTTGAACATTTATAAAAGTTTAGGAACTAAATTGTAAAGTTTTATAGTTAGTAGGTTAGTTTAGGGTTTGGGGTTATATGTTTGGAACAAAAAGAATTCACGCCAGATTTTTTTTAGCTGCTCGCTAGAGTGTTGCTCTGGCGACTGAAGCAGAAACTACCAGCTCGAATTTCGCCCCATTGTCGCTCGAGCGACAGACCCTTCGCTCGAGTGAAGAAGCCACTTAGCTCGAGCGACGTATTATATTGGGAAACCTAATTTTCTATTTCTGAGTTTTTTACTTGGCCCATACAACCTAATTCTTCCAACCTAAATATTGAAGGCGCCGTATTTTTTGAAAGAGGGATTGAACAACATAATATTCAAAAAGAATACATCATACACAAGATCCAAAATTCAATCCTTCGATTTATATGTGTCTCTTTCATTGAAAACATCGAAGCTATCAAATCAAACACTGGATTGGTTTCTTCGCTTGGATCTGCTACAAGATTGTGTCGTCAACTGTGCTATATTAAAGATTAAGGAAGATTTTGAAGAACGAGTAGTTCTTGGAAAAAATCTACATGAGATAAACTGCGTAAAGAGTCAGGATTGGAGTTCGTGTGCTCATTTCAAGAGGGCTGTTTTACAACGAAGAGCCAGGATTGGTGTTGGTGTGCACACTCCAGAAGGGCTGCTTGTGTTGGAGATCAGAAAACTTGTGTTGTCAATTTTGCTGGTAGTCTATAAGTTATATTGACAGTTTATAGTGGATCTTTGACTGGCAAAGTGCCCGAAATTTTTCCCACGTTGGGTTTCTCCGTGAACAATTCTGGTGTTGTTTATTGCTTTATTTACTGCTTTGACATAACTGCGGTATTTCAAGATAGGTTAAACTGACTTATTTGACTAATCACCTAGACATAATTAACTTGCGACTTGTTGCATGTTAATTAAGTTTTAATTTTACATTTACACCTAATCATCCCACATCTAAGTGTAGTAGGGTCGAATCTCGCGTTTCTCAATGGTTATTGACTCGTTACGCATCAAGAAGAATAAGGAATAATAAAACATTGAAAATCGGAAGGAATTTAAATTAAATGCGAACAATTAAGAAATTACAAATTTAACAAGATTACATCACAACCCTAGCCAACAAGGATTTAGCCTATAATGTTTGATAACAAAAATAAAAGATAGAAAGTGAAAACATAACCTAGATAATTTAGAAGAAAAGATGGGTACTAATCTTGAATATCTTCAATGATTGTAGATAGAGGTGTCAATCCGGGTGGTCCGGATCGGGTCCACCAACATATGAGCCCAGTAATGGCCCGCGTGAAAAAAAGTCCACCCGCTACGGACAAATTTTGGACTACAACACAAGCCCGCCCGCTGACCCATGAGGGTTACGGGTCGTGCGGGTCTCGGTTTGTTCCGATTTGGCCTGTATTATTGTATAAATAAAATTATAAAAATATATAATTTTTCATATTTATAGCAAAAATATTTTTTTTTATTAAATGTAAACTAAAAATTGAACAAAATGATAAATTTATATTTATACCAAGAAATGTTTACATAGAATTCAAATTTAATGTTATATGAATTATTTATAACTTTGCAAAGTTAAATTTAATTTAAACAAATAGTAACTAAATGCATTTCTAATTATTATTACCAAATATTTATAGCATAAGTACATCACAACTAGGTTGGCACCTATTTTTTTTTAAAATTTTTAAAAAAAAATTTTCACGGGCTAGCGGGTTAACCGCGGCCCTTGAAGGTGCAACCCGCGAAGCCCGCGGGTCACACTTCCTTGACCCGGAACCGCCGCTCGGGTCACAAGTGGCCTGCGATCCCGTGTTGATCCGGACAAATTTTTACGTGTCTAGCCGGCCCGTCCGTCTTGACACCTCTAATTGTAAATGATCTCTCTACCGCTTTAAAAATCATCCAAACTCCGATAAATTTATTCTTAAAATTTTGCTCCCAAGAATTTTTCTTTTCTATAATTTCACGTGTGGTGTGGAAACTCCCTTTATGTTTGACTTAAATTTGCTCTTTATATAGTTCTCGGTATGCCTTGAAAATCATGTCATTCAATTCCCCAAAGTGCCATCGAATTCGTTGTCAAAAATTGCAATCTCGATTTTCCACGGAGCTGACTGCGACAGTCGCATCATGCTTAGCTGAGTCATCAGCCCCCCGTCTTTCCCAAAATGTGTAATTTGAACCCCAATCGTCTGAAATTGGCAGTTTTAATTCGTGGACATCAAATGCATATAACCTTTGACCCCCAAATTCAAATTGCAATCCAATTTTTGCAATGAACTCTAAATTCGATTTATATTTCCAGTGGTACATTATTTGTCCTATGGAGATCTTCGTACTAAAATTTAAGCACTAATTTCCTCATATGTTCTGCACACGAGTTTCTCGTATTCCATCTTTTGATCGTTTTGCCTCCAAACTTCATTCCTTTTACATCAATCAATCATCTCGTTTTCCATGCTTGATCAAACTGGCAGATTTACATGAGGGCAATGGAGTTAGCTGCCCCTACATTAAATTTCAAATCCAAGTTTTGCACAGGATTTTAAAAAAAAAAATCCTTATAGTTTTCAATTTTGTCCCCACATTTAAAATGTCGTAAAATTTTCTCATACAACTTTACAATCCTAGCTTCACCCCTACTTGATCATGTAGATTTCTTTAGTGATAAAGACAAGCAACTCGCCCACTGCAACTTGCTCCGTGGCACTAACCACAACGTCATAGTCTAACTCGGTAGAGTTTTTTGTGCATTTAGAAGAGACAATACTTTTCTCTAAAAGAGAAATGAAAATGGTGGAAAGATGATTATTCACAAACAAGTTTTAATGAAATCCAAGCATCTATAGATTACATATCAGATTTGGAGAATCCAATGAACTTCTAATTGATAATTCACAAGCAAGCTTTGGTGGAATCATATAGCTTTACTTAAAGCAGAATAGATTCAAAGCCTACAATTAGCCCCAAATTCATTCTTACTTTGCAAACGGATTCTCAAACTTCAAATTTTGTGGCAAGTCAGTCCCTTTTGATATTTTCCACCCCGCATGGCCGGAAGCTTCAGTGGCGGAAGGAGTGCCACCGTGGAAGATAAATGTAGTGCGGGTAATTCTATCAAATTCATGTGATTCCATCAAGACAACCTTTGTAATTATCAACAGTAGTGTTTTGAGTTCCTGTGTGTAAATTGTTGACAAAATCTTGAGTTTTGGCAAATTCAACCTTTATACGCCAAGCCATCCTTCTTACAATTGACCCTGACAGTTTTCTCCAACGTTGGATTTACTTCGTATGTCAGGTTAATTTCCTGCCAAAATTTACTTAACTGAATTTTGAGCAGCAAGTTTCTTACAATTCTAAAATGTTTGATGTTTCAGATGTATTTGACTTGAAATCTGAATATGATGCGGTCGCCAGCTCCAAATCCAGGGGCTTGACAGTTACTCTGCGTATCTGTCAGTTGGCTGAAGCTATGAAACAAGTACGCGGTAGTTGAGAACCGAAATTGGCACAATGACGAGAAGTGGCCGCCCTTCTCAATTTGGCCCAGACAGTAGGCTACACTCAATTGAGGTACCGTAACTTTCGAAAGTTCCTAACCTTTCATAAATATAAAGTTGATGTCCAAATTAGCGTAAAATCGTTAGTTAGTCTGGAAAATACAAAAATAGATATTTTAACCATTTAAGCAGCGACATTTTCGTCAATTCCATGACAACTTTATATTTTGCAATATAAATACAATTATATAATAAGGAATAATTAAATCAAAAAATAAAACCAAAATGATATCTTCTTCACCTCATCCCATCCCCACAAAACTTATCATCACCGATCGGTCAATCGGCCACAGCCACCTATCTCACAGTAAACCATAAACCGCTGCCACCATCACAACCACTAAAAAAAAAACCATCACCATCAAACCCAGTTTTTCCATTGTGGAGAGGAAGAACCCAAAACACGATGGAAAGAAAAAACATCGAGCATCAAAACCAAAAAAACATTTAAAAACTAGGTTCTAGAAAGGACTGCCAAACATTTACAATCAAAAAACTAGAAAAAAGATTTAATAATTAAAAAAAAGAAGATAAAAATCAACACAAACCAGCAGTCACCCAATCCACCGAAATTTCTTCCCTAGCCGACAAACTCAATCCACAAACACACCGACACAATTAATTGGCAAACACCACCACAAAAAGATCAAAATGAAATTGAAAAGCCGAAGGAGTCGCAAGGCTTAACCGCTCAAATCTCCACCTACAGTCACACTCATGGTCGCGCTTCACTGACGGTAGTCTTTCCTACTCTAAATGGGAATATACACGGTAGAACATTATCAAGCCCCTGTTTGACACCCATTTTTTATCTCATTCTCATTCTTATTTTTCTACAGTACTCATTTCTAACCACACATTCTTCAAATAAAATAATATTACACATAAACCCAAAAATTCTTCTTACTTTTTAACCACACATTCTTTACATCAATCACTATTCAAAAACTCATTCTTCAAAATAATGGGTGTCAAACGGGGCGCAAATCAAAAGATAGAGACGGGTTGGGTTGTGTTGAGTTTTCAGGACTTCGATGGATGGTTGGGAAAGGGAAATTGACCAAGGTTTGATGATGGGATGGAGGTAGTCCGACGATATGGCGACGACGACGACGACGACGACGGGGTTTTGGATTATTTTTTGGTTTGGGGAGAGTGGGGGAGGAAGATGAAATTGGGGTGGGGTGGGGTGGTGGGACAATTTTTTTTAGTTCAATTGTTGTTTTTAAATCTACAAGAAAACTTGGCATGGACAAAAATATCCCTACTTGAAATAGTCAAAATACCTATTTTTATATTTTCCAGACCAACTAACAATTTCCGTTAATTCGGCCCTATATATTTATGAAAGGTTAGAGACTTTCGTTGGCACAAATTGAAAGTTATAGTAAAGTCTGCAAAAATCGAAAAGGTTAGGAACCGTTACTGCAATTTTCCCTAATATTTTCTCTTCAATTCTTGAATTGACCACTATTCACGCCTCTTCTGACATTGTTGCTGATTCACTGCTCAAATCTCTGATTCTCTATAGAGGTTAAAGGCAACTAAGAAAAGACCTCAACAAAAGTACAGCCGAATACATGTAAACAACACAAAGCGCATAGTTTATTTAACCATGAATTTAATATCTAAACAATAAAAAAGTAGTCACAAGATGCAATTTTAATCAACGCAAGGCTAGTGCTGGTAACTTCCTCGGACAGAGCCCAAGATATTACCACCAATAACGTTTGGTACCAAAAAAAAAATGGTTTAGTAAATTCTACGAGTCGGGCCTAAGATCCTGTGAACGGCCAAAACCACTCAGTTCAGACTATAGCCTAACTCAGTTGGGTAAGCCTATCAGAACTTTCTTGATGAAAACGGTGAATTGCTACATTTCTTACCACAAATGTGCATTTCTGCTTCCATTGGCAATAACCAACCGAAGGACGAATGGCAAATGAAAACGAAAGATAATTGCTCGACTGTTGCATAAGTACGCCAATTGTATTGGGCATGCAAGAAACTTCATACCAACAGAAAACATAATATATCCCATATCTTGTGAAACAGTACTTCTTAAAAAGCATCTCAGTTCATCAATCAAGCTTGTGTTTGTGGAGGCAGTGCATGCAGAATAATATAACAGCATAAACAAGCCCCGACAGAGCAAGAAGCAGCACTGCAAGGTGAAACAGAGAGAACTGTCAGATACGCATTGCCTAATTGATTTTAAAAAATAAAAATAAAAATTATCCACATCTGATGACAAGAATCATAAAATATCAAGAAAAGTGAAAATGACCAAGGGGAACATCGAGAACTTTTCAAATATATAATCTGCACTACATCCCAAATGGCTTTGGCAACCACCACGAGCAATGATGGCAAACTCATTCTGCAGTTGTTGTCTACATATAACTGAAAAATCATTTTTCTTTTCTTTCTTCTTGATAGAAGTCTTCATCTACCCTTACATACAAAATAGCATGCCTTTTCTATGAAACCTCCATCAAACAGTCTAGAGTACAAAAGTCAGTTTAATAAAGGATGAAGCTGGGCATGGCATCCAATTTCGGAGAGGTTCAAGGTTTTGGATCTGATGGAGGAACAAAAATGCAGAAAATTTTAACAGCGACATCTATGGTGATCGTGAGAAGTTAATGCATTTAGACTCGGTAGTTTATAGTGGAAGTAGAGGCAAACGGAAAGTGGCAGAACTTGTTTTGTGCTTCTTAATGTGTAACAGATGTTCAATGAACAATAAAGATAAAGAAGACATCCAGTTGTCCTTTGAGTGTTGCACAAGAAAAAACATATATTCAAAGAATAAGATATTACAAAAATGAGATAGTAATAATTATAGGAGGAAAAAGTCGTGAAATACATTGATTCCTCCAGGCTGAAGCAATGAACTTGTTTTGTGCTTCTTAATGTGTAACAGATGTTCAATGAACAATAAAGATAAAGAAGACATCCAGTTGTCCTTTGAGTGTTGCACAAGAAAAAACATATATTCAAAGAATAAGATATTACAAAAATGAGATAGTAATAATTATAGGAGGAAAAAGTCGTGAAATACATTGATTCCTCCAGGCTGAAGCAATGAACTAACAGCCAAGAGAACGTGAATACTGATTTCAAAATGACTTCCATTTATCAATAGATGATAGATATATGGACTGCATTTGCATAATAATAGCATTCCCAACTTAATATGGCAATACAAAACAAAAAATCTTTCAACAATAAGAGTGCATTAAATAAGAGCAAATAAGGAAAAAGAAAAGGTTCCATACCAGCTGCAGCAGCAAAAAAAAGGATAGTTATTCGATATCTAACAATCCATGGTAGATCAACTTCAAGGGAACACTGCTTCTTATACTTCCCATCATTCCTTTTTACTTCAGATTCCTTCTTTGGGAACTGGAGTTGTGACAATGAGATATTCACACCAGTGACGGGCAATCCATTTTCATCGTGCACTTCAAGTTTCAATTCTGGAGGATTTGTATTCCAATTAATCTCGATGGTTCCAAAATTCGGCCTCCCTAGAGGATATTAACGTTGAAGATCACCAGTCAAATACCTAGGCGCATCAACATTGGCAATTACAAAATAAATAAAGGGTTACCATATGTGCATGAACTGTATCTGCAGCTTTTGTCCATCACCCTCATTGTAGTTGGTGTTAACCAAGCCAAAAATCTCACTACAAAATGCAGAGGTGCAGGAACAGCCTTCTCCACAGCTTGATTGAGCCCACTAGAGGTTACATCATAAATTGGATATTCAGTGGCACAATCATATCGACTAATTTCTCCAAAATGAACATCACCACTTATGAAGAACACAGCTTCCCTCTGTTCAAAGAAAGTGAACTAAGAGATAAAGAAGCTATCGGAATTACATCACAATGAAATGTACATCTAAGCACTAGTTAATCACCAAATTTTGCGTCCATGTGAAACTAAGAAAATTAAAATAAAGGATGAGTGATTAATGCTTGCAACAATACACATTGGCAAAACTAAAAATAGAACTCGTTCATAAGTGAATTTATTACAACTTCGGAAAATAATAAGATGGCAATCACCTTACTGTCAGCTAACAACTTAAAAAGACGAGTCCTTTCCTTAGGAAAACGTCCCCAGGACTCAACGTGGAGTAAGGGTCCAGTTGTTGCCGAGAAGTTTGAAATGACCTGAATGAAAATAAAAAGTTACAATTATGAACTGGGAACACTACATTATAGGTTCACTTAAAAAGATGACAGTATGCAGGAATGAGAAGCATCGAAACTTAAAATATCTAAGAAGTTATCAACACATGACAATTATAAAATCGATGCTGCTTACAAGCTTATGCATATTAGGTTGCAAGATTTTGTAATCAAAAGGAACTTAAAAAAATTGAGGAACAAAATCTGGAAGAACTACAGCTGACAAATTGGTTCAAATTATTGACTGCCTACATTAAGCATGTAAAGTCAAGTAAGACCAGGACTCTGGCACATTTCAGAACATGTTGAACATAGCAAATATCGACACAAAATTGTGGTTAGTTTGAATCTCAACCTAATTCAGTTGGCGCAGTCAAGCTGAAGTCAGTTACATGTTATGCATGCATGAAATTGTATATGTTAGCAAATTTATATTTTTTCTTGATCAGAACTACCAGAACTACCGATAATCTAGCTTTTGAAAGAGTTCAATCAGAGGATAGAGTAGACTTCGATACCAATCAACATAGAACTAGAAGACAGAATGAAAAAAGAAAGATTTTAAAACTTAGGAGACAAATTTAAAGGGCATTTAATATCACTGAATATCACCAATCAACTACAGTATTCATAAAAACTAGTCATATTCATTATTAAAATTCCTAAAGAAAAGGAAAGCTGAAAAATAACTAATTAAAAAAAATCTCAATAACTAATATTACAAAAAATAAATCAAATTTGTTTGTATTTTTTGCCTGGGATAAGTAGGTAGTTCTGAAACACTTAAATGACTTCAAGAAAAAGTAGGAAAAGAGTGTTCGCAACATAGTTCTTACTGAGGCACAGAAAATGTTGGAAGACTTTTCATTTTAATTTCATCAAATCCAACTACAACAAGATGCATAAACTCAGACTATAGACAATGAACAAAATTTTTGAAAGAACGAGGTAGATGTGTAATACCTGAATAGAAGATCCAATAACAGTAATGGCCGTAGGAGGTGCATTCAACTCCTCCTCCAACCATTGCCATTGTGAACTCCCCAAGATACTTCCATCACTAGCTATCGGGTCTCTATGATATCGTGTATCTAGAAGAATAACCTGAAGAAGTTTAAGACACTGAACTAGAACCAGATATCTACAATTTTGTCCACCTATAAGATGTTGGTGTTCCAGGTTAAAGTTAATGTGCAAATCACTTTATATTTCTTTATTGGCACTAATAGTGTTAGTTAGACTGCAAAGAATGAAATACCTTTATTTGTTTACCCACAGGGCCAAATGTGTAGGACGCATAAACCCCAGCTTGCTTGCGCCTGCAAAAAAGATTTTACGGCGAAAGATAAAGCCATAATTGTAAAAAGTAATGACAAAGAACTGAGATTGTCATGAGGACTATAATTTTTCATCCTCTCTCTCAAAACAATTTTTTCAACAGAATGCTTATTTGTGTTGGGGAAGACATGGAAGTGGTCATCCGCTGAGTGCAGCAAAAAGGAAAAAAAGACATGAATTTAAGTCAATTTCAGATTGCTTATGTTCAATAGAATGACAAAGCGTAATGACAAAGAACTGAGATTGTCATGAGGACTATAATTTTTCATCCTCTTTCTCTCAAAACAATTGTTTCAACAGAATGCTTATTTTTGTTGGGGAAGACATGGAAGTGTTCATCCGCTGAGTGCAGCAAAATGAAAAAGAGACATGAATTTAAGTCAATTTCAGATTCCAAACAATAATTAATTTCGTTTATCGAGAATAAAAATGGTAAGATTGTACCAGATTTTGCGATGAAAGACAACTAACCTTGGACTGTCTTGTGGTTCATCCAGAAAATCCAACATAAGCCTTTGGTTCGTGACCTTTCTGGGGAACTCTTTCCCTGCATCATTTAACCCATAATCGTGGTCATCCCAAGTGCCGACAACCTGGGATTGGATTTAGTAGCAGAATAAATAAATAAACAATAGTGAGCCCAGTGCATTCCATATGGCCAAATTTATAATTCTAATACCAGTAATCAATATCACTTTGAAATTCCTTTTAGTATTACTATTACAATGGAAATTCAAATTTATTTATTGATTTTATATCTGTACGCATCAATTTTAAGTATACATTAGCATCAAATGTTGAGGAAAATACGTGTTGGATGGGTTTTCAATCATAGGAGATGACTAGATCAGAAAAGAAGGTGTATACTGGATCCTGGCCTTTCAAATGGTGCCTCAATGTTTCTTTAAGTCTATGTTTCTCACTCAGTGTGTTCAGTCTCAAACACAATATATCATTTAACTGTGTCTCCTAGTTCAACACTGTGTAGGAGAAGTTTAAGCCCAAAAGTTAATTTTTGGTACTAAAAGCATACTGGTAGCAAAACAACTCCTTCTCTTCAGGAACAAAATAGAAACTTAACAAGTAACAGCACTAACAAATTAATTAGTTTCAAGTATCATAAGAACATTAGTTATTAGGTAACGGTCAGATACAATAAATCCTGAGTTAGAAAAGGTTCGAGAAACTCATTTTGTTAAAGCAATGAAACAGAAAGGGAGGGAGTTATCAGCTTGTGAAGTCGAAAAGAAGAAGGTTCACCTTCGTGCTTTCTAGAAGACGAGAATAACCAGGATTAGCCCTGGCAATCTGATATTTGTGCCTCATTTCATGCTCCGAGGTTGGGGTAAACCTGGGAACATTTTTCCACGGCCCAATTGTCCTTTCCTTGCCGAAGATCTTGAAGGGATGTCGAAGATCTCCATAGATGTTGTCACCCAACCACACAAAAATTTGGGGTTTGAAGTTTATAATAGCATCCCATATAGGCTGTCACCATAAAGTCTAAAATAATTCAAGCCCATTATCGTAAGAATTCAATGCATTGGATAAACGGGGACTATTAATCTTTAGGCAGTGTTCAATTAAATTACTACTATTATTTGCTAGTTTATCAAAAACCCAATTTGCATTTTTTACGAAATTAGAATAGAGAACCTGGGGAGCGCTTTGGTTGGCACAGGATCCGAAGGCAATTCGGGAGACAAGAGCCGCCTCTTCCTGGGCGGCGCTGCAGCATACAGCCATCGTCAAAATGAACGTGGCCACCAACCGCCGCAACATCATTGTAATACAGGAATACGGGTTAAATAGCTTGTGATCATGCAACGAAATACAGCTCTTTCGGGTTTTTGAATTTCCTTCTGAATAACACGATGCAGCGTGCGTTTTCTGACTCGAGAAGAGTGTAGAAATGGCTATATTTTGCGTAATACAAACGAAGAAATGGAAAAAATATAATAATCCAAAGTACGAAGAGATTCTGCTTTTTATTTTGAGAAAACTTCAATTGCGTTTGATATTTATGAATTATAATTTCAGAAATTAGAATCTAAGTGAAAAATGCAGACTAGTTGTGTCTGTGACGTGTCACTTTTACAATCAATAAAAATGGCAGTAAATAATAAAGTTTACATAGAAAAAAATTATTTTATCGAGAGAATGCTTAATTAAAAATGAATTTAAAAAATAAAATAAAATTTTGAAACTCAAACAAAGACTTAATTATAATAAATTTCTACTTTTCTATAAAATCTCATTTTTATTTAATATTTTTGACACGGTAATATTACAAATATATCAATATTTATGAAAAAAAGGTTAAGGCCTTGTATGGGAGGGATTAAAATCGGATTAAAATTGAAAATATAGCCGTTATTGTTGACTTTTATTAGACGGGTGGGACCCAATAACGGCCATATTTTCAATTTTAATTGACTTTTAATCCCTCCCGAACGAGGCCTAAATATGTTTACTATACAATTCATACTATTATACAATTCAGACAATATATGCTTATCCTATCGCAAGTGTAATTCACGCTATAATTTTTATTTCTAGCATCGCATTTTAGTTAAATTTAATGTTCTCAATCTTTGTTCATTACATCACTTATGTTCCTAACGATTTTTCATGACATTCTTATCCTCAAACTTTTCATTATTTAACACATTTTGTATTTAATAATAATTTGTCCAAAAAGTTTGCTGAATATCGTATAACAACTTATTTTCTCATCAGATTTTTAATAAATAAATGCAAAAAATATTTTTCCATCATTTCAAAGCTTGAAAACAGAATATTTTGATAATCAAGGACAAGATGTACTGATTAATAGAATGTTGAATATACGAATTCAACAAAAAAAAAATTAAGGAAATAATTGAGGAGTTTAACAACATTAAAATGTTGTGTAACAAATAAAAATTGTAATGTCAACATAACAATTATTTTGACAATTGTTTATCAAAATAATTATTTATGAATATATGACGTCCTTGTACTTGTTAATTACATTGTTTTCACTTTTTTTTTTTTAATGAAATCTCTTTAAACAAATAATTTTGACATATAAACATGAGGAAAATGCGGTTTACTTTACTCATTGAAGTTGAAAGATCTACTATTCATAATTAAACGAAAAATATCCAATTTTTTTTTTTGACAATGTACATAATGTCCTAACGTGACCAGTTGTACAATTCCCATAAAAATGATCAGAAAGACAATAACACCCACGACACCGCCCCTATCCCCACTTATAGAACCTATTTTTTCATTCTCTAGACTAAGGATCCATCTGCAGAAATTGTTGTTGGGATTAATCTATGTGTACATAGATGTACACATAGGGGTTCACATAATATAAGTGAGGTGGGGCCCATGCTACAGTAGCATGGGCCCCACACCACTCACATTATGTGAACCCTATGTGTACATCTATGTACACATAGCATGACTCTTGTTGTTGCTACACCAAATTTCATATCAGTCCTAATTTCTTTGACTACGTCTCCCATCCACGGATTTCGTTTCAATTGATTTCTATCAATCAAAAGAGGTAATTTTTCTGTTATTATAGTTAATGTGCTCATTCCCATATATTGTCAAACCACCATCACCTTTAGAAACTTTATTATTGTCACTCCTACTCGAAAGGCAAGGATCCACCTGTGCAAATCACCGCCTATGCTCAAAAATCCTTTTTGTCTCGACTTATTCGACTACAATGCCGACCATCTAAGATTCAATCTCATATCTCGTATTTCGCTCCAGTCGAATTATGTCAATCGAAAGAGATACTTTTTTTCGTTATTATTACCATGGTTATTGTGCTAGTTCTATATATACTGCAGATATATTGGACTTGGACGTAATCTTTGAAAATACATTTTGGATGGCACTGCATTCAAAATATATTTTGATATGCATGGTGATGAAAACTATTTAGTTCGATACATGATTATTGTCGATCTTTTTGCATTTTTGGTAAGGTTGTTGTGGTCTGATATTGAAATTTACGACGGGGAATATGAAAGACAATTGAATTTTGAGCATGTTCGAGGATTCAAGTTAGGTTTCATCATAAATTGTACATTGTCAAAGGTTCATTAACTGGTTCATTTTGGTGGTGGTTGGAAAAACGAAGCCAAATGACAGTGTTCATACTATATAGTAGTGACACAAGTTTGGAAATAGAATCTGTTGTTCATTATATGTTTACTTTTGGTTTTATTCGTCATTTTATAGTAGTCGGATGTTGGTTCCCATCAGAGGGTGAACAAGGGTGTTGGATTGGATTCTAGACATAATTCGGTTATTTTAATTGAGATGCAGTATTTTTGAAAGTCATGGTCGATCTTTTTTAGATATGATTGATGTTAGGGTTAATATGAAAATTGTGTGAAGACTTACTCGAAGGTCCGTCAAAGTCCATTTTGGTGGTGGTTGATTAAACGATGTATCAAAACCATTGGAATCACTTTGGCGCCATAAATTAGTTTGTTTGGTAGTTTAGTTAGTTGGTTGGTTGTACTTGTGTTTGCCGCCTTTTTTTCCTTCTGGTATTTAATGTGAATGTACAGTTCATTTTCAAGCAAGTTGAATGAGAAATTCCATTTTCTCAAATTTTTATTTATTTCCCTCAATATGGTATTAGATCATAAGCTTCCTCAGCTTCGCGATTAATTCCAACAAAGTATCTGATTTATCATGGTAGATACTTCATATCATAATCAACCAGATCAAGTTTCATCTTCATCAATGAGTCATCCCGCAATTGATGATGTTTCCAACCCATATTTCCTTCACCATTCAGACAGCCCTGGACTTGTTCTTGTTTCGCTACAGCTAATAGGTGAAAATTACACCTCCTGGAATCATGCTATGATTATAACATTATCAGTAAAGAACAATTTGGGTTTCATTAATGGATCAATCACTCAACCTGAAGGTAACACTGGTCTTTTAATTCTTGGATCTGCAACAATAATATTGTTCTCTCTTGGATCCTCAACTCCGTATTAAAATAGATTTCAAATAGCATAATCTACTCAGAATTTGTAATGAGATTTGGACTAATCTCAAGGAGAGGTTTCAATAGAGGATTGGTCTGCGAATTTTCCAATAAGACGTGAACTACTAAATCACACACAAGGACAACTATCTGTTTGTGCCTATTTCACCAAACTAAAGACCATTTGGGAAGAACTTAACAACTATAAACCATCGTGCTCATGTGGGAAATGTAATTGTGGATGAAACAAAACGCTGGCTGAGCATTATCACATGGAATATGTCATGTCGTTCCTAATGGGATTGAACGAATTTTATGCTCAAGTCAGAGGGTAACTGTTACTTATAAATCCAATTCCCCCAACAAATAAGGTGTTTTCACTCATTTTTCAGGAAGAACACTAAAGAGTTGTTAACATGACTGCTGGAACCACTGATTCTTTGGCATTTTATGCTAGAAATTATGTAAAAAAGGACAAATATGGGGCAACCTTATAGTAAAAATCAAAAGAAGGATATGTCAATCTGCACCTATTGTGGATATGGAGGGCACGCTGTTGATAAATGTTACAAACTCCATGGATATCTGCCAGGATATAAAACAAAGCAGAAATATGGATCAAACAATCAAGTAGGACTTGGTTTAAGCAATCAAACACTTTATGATGCTCATTCAAATAATGTTGTTGTTAAACAAGTTTCTGGTTCTATTTTAGATCAAACTCTTGGCAATGTTGGGAACTTTATGCAAATATTAAATCCTGACCAATACCAACATCTACTGAGTACAATGAGCACACACCTCACAGCTGCCAAGGTAGAAGGTGAAGGAATTAATTCAGGTCATGTGTGAGGTACATGTTTGTCTATTTCCATTAATCCAATATTCAATTCCCCTAAACATTGCGTGTTGGATTCAAGGGAAACTAATCATGTTTGTTTTAGACATGCACACTTTCAGACATTGAAGGCATTGCAGAATGCCTTTATCACATTGCCTAATCACACCAGAATTCCTGTATATTTTGCTGAAAGTGTAACTTATCCCTGATTTAGTCATTAGAGTTGTCCTTTAAAAGATTTACATTTTAAGAACGATAAAAGAACTGATGATGTTCCTTGTTATATCTGTACACTTGCAAAGTAAAAAAGATTGCTATTCGTTTCAAATGATCATTTATCCTCCAATGCTTTTGACCTTGTTCACTATGACATTTGAGGTCCCTATAGTTCTCCAACACGCAATGGCCACAAGTATTTTCTTATATTAAATGTTGATGATTGTACAAGATTTACTTGGGTTTATCTCCTGAAATATAAGTCAATTGTTCTTATCACTATTCCTAAATTTTTCAGTTTGATTGAAACACAATTTTACAAAGTTATCAAGGTATTCAAGTCTGATAATGCTCCTAAATTTCACTTCACATAATTTTTTTAGCTCAAAGGGTGTAATCCGCAATTTTCATGCATAGAGAGACCTGAACAAAACTCAGTTGTTGAGAGAAAGCATCAACATCTACTTAATATGGCTAGAGCCCTATTCTTTCAGTCACAAATTCTTATTCAATTCTAGGAAGATTTTGTGCTCATAGCAACATATCTTATCAATCGAACTCTCTCACCAATCTTACAAAACAAAGCACCATTTCCTTGTTTTACAGGTCATCCACTGGACTACAACTTTCTTAGAGTATTTAGAAGCTTGTGTACCTTACTTCTCATCACCTAAAGTTTCATCCTAGAGTAAGGGCTTGTGTGTTTATTGGTTATCATCCTGGTATCAAGGATAAAGGTTGTATGATACTGTTACCAAAACCATTTTTATCTCAAGAGATGTGGTATTTCATAAGAGCATTTTTCCTTTCCATTCTATCCCAAACACTCGTGAAACCACTAACCATTTCCTAACCTTGTTTTGCCTAAACCCGCACTTAATATGCCCTACTTATGGTCTGGCTAATGTTCTGACTCCTAATTGTCCTCCAAACTCAGAGCCCATTACAATCCAATATGCAACTCCTACTAAACCCACTCTTATGAGATCACTTAGGACTAGTATACCTCCTTCATATCTACAAAATTTTCATAGTAATCTCTTTTTTAACTCTTCCGCTCCTCATTCTTATTTTCCTTATCTTTTAAGTGACTATCTTGCCTACACAAAATTATCTCGGTCTCATAATACCTTTCTCTTCAATGTATCCTCAAACTTTGAGTCTCAATTTTATCACCAGGCTATGAAGTATAACCACTAGAAGGAAGCTATGGCTATTGAGTTAGTTGCAATGGAATTAAATAAGACTTGGTATGTTACCAACTTGCCTAGAGGAAAGTATACTATTGGCTGCAAGTGGGTGTACAAAAATCAAGTACAAATCTGATGGGAGTGTTAATAGATACAAAGCACGCTTGGTGGCTTAAAGATACACTCAACAAGAGGAGTTAGACTTCATGGAAGCCTTCTCTCCAATTGCAAAATTGGTAATTGTAAAGCTTGTTTTAGCTATAGCAGCCATCGACAAGTGGCATATCATCTAATTAGACGTCAATAATTTTTTCTTCATGGAGATCTCTTTGAAGAAATTTATATGGATTTACGTTTGGGTTATGATCCTCCCATCTCATCTGGCAAACAAGGGGGGCATTTTTTTTGTAAGCTGCATAAATCCATGCATGGATTGAAACAGGCCTCACAACAATGTTTTTCAAAATGTTCTCATGCTCTCACTAATCCAAATCTGATTACTCTTTATTCACTAAAGGCTTTAGAAATAGCTTTGTTACATTACTAGTGTATGTTGATGACATAGTCATCACTGGTTCAGATTTCCAATTTATTGAATCTTTGAAATTATTTTTAAATATCTTGGTAAGCTGAGCTTGTTTGGGAGGGATTTTAATCGAATTAAAATTGAAAATATAACCGTTATTGGGTCTCACTCGTCTAATAAAAGTTAACAATAACGGCTAGTTTTCAATTTTAATCTGATTTAATCATTCTCAAACAAGCTCTAAATATTTTCTTGATTTGGAGATTGCTAGATCACATCAAGGCATTGTTTTATCACAAAGACACTATGTTCTTTAATTGCTTGAAGACATCGGGTTTCTTTCTTACAAGCCTGCTGCCTTGCCCATGGATCCCAAAATTCGATTGAACTCCCTTGAGGGGGAGCTACTGGAGAATAGTTCTTTATATAGAAGATTAATTGGACTTCTACTTTATCTAACTATTTCCAAACCAGACATTACATTTGTCGTTCATAAACTCAATCAATTTGTTTCTCAATCGTGGAAGCCTCATTTAACAACTATTCATCATCTACTTCAATACATCAAAGCAACTCCAAGACAAGGTCTCTTATTTTCTGCTGAATCATCTATACAATTGTGTGCCTTTGTTAATGCAGATTGGAGCTCATGCTTAGATTCCAGAAAATCAGTCACGGAGTTTTGTGTGTTTCTTGGAGATTCCATGGTGTCTTGGAAGACCAAAAAGCAAAGCACAATATCAAGATCCTTTGCTAAAGCTGGATATCGTGCATTGGCTTCTACTGCCAATGAACTTGTATGAATACATCAACTGCTTCTTAATTTCCACATAACTTGTATGAAATTATATCCAAGATGACTGTCATCAACATGCACAGTCTATCTTGATGGGGAGTATCAGAAATTTAGTTAGTTGGTTGTATCTGTTTTTTCCCATCTTTTTTTCTTCTAGTATTTAATGTGAATGTACAGTTCATTTTTATACAAGGTGAATGAGAAATTCCATTTCCAAAATTCTTATTTCTCTCCCTCAATACGATGCATACAATGTCACTGTATTCAAATTGCAGGATACAAATGCAGGCCTCAATAGAAGAATCTATCGTTCATTATTTGTTTATTGTCAGTTATATTGGTCAGTTTGACAATAACAACATTCTATAAATTTGGACTGTGCACAAAACATTGGGAAAAATATAATTCCTACATTGCAGTCCCAGGTAAATTCCTATAACTGACTCTTGACAGTACTACAAAGTGTTAGTAAAAAGCTTCATTCATTAAAGAAGGAAAGTTTAGCTAAAAAATATACAAGTAGTTGTATTTAACCAGCTTATAAATTATGATATCAAGAGTCAAGTCTGTTTCTGCTCGTACCCTTTCCTGTTGATGTCTTTTCATGAGAATTTCAACATTTTCCAACACGAAAAACCATTGTAGTTTACCTTATTATAAGAGCCATCTTCTTGTTTAAAAAACATTCAGATTACAACTTAAGAACAATCTTGAATTCATTCGCACATAGAATATGTTAATGTTTATTTATTTGATGGAGAAGTTTAAATTTTTTTTTGTATGTACTTTAAGTGATTAAATTGCTATGCATTCTTGTCTCATGATTATACATTGCAGGAAATCATGAACTATACAAAAATTTCATGTCCATATTGATTGATTATGTGCTGCCATGTTGCATGCAGATGGAATACGGATATCAGGTTGATGAGGAATGTCGTTTCCACATCCATATCTTGCAGCAAGTGAGAAACAATTTTAAAGGTAAGGTTTGTTCTTGGTAACGAATGAAATTCGATTGATTTTGCCTTTACACTTGTGTTAAGGCGAAAAAGTTGAAGTTCTCTCTACTAAGCTCATACATGAATTGATTTAAAAGATGATTAGGTGCAGTAACTAAAAATAAGGATGGTTTATGTCTAAAGAAAAAGTGGAAAAATTCGACATGAATGAGTTCACCCCAATCGCTAGCATGTTGTATGATGTTCTACTTGGGAGTACAAATGTATAACGCCGAAAAAGGGTATGCATGCTGAAAGCATATCACTTTGGTGGGTGGAAGGTTGTTAAAAGCAACGAATTGAAGGTAACTTTCGACAAATGCGAAGCTTCTACAAATAAATATAAATTGAAATTACTGATCTATCTAGATTCTACGGTGTCAGCTCACAAAAAAACCCATGTTGATGAAACAGAATTGTCATTGTTGACAACAAATAGATATTCAATGCATATCCTTAGGGACAAAAGTCTTACAACCTTCTCTCACAATATACAACTCGGGGGAAATGTCAAAAGAAAGTCGATGAGGTCCTTAAGAAACCAAGACATACATTAATTTCAACGACACTATAGGTACTTGTGCATCATATATTTGTTACCCTTATTGCACCACATTTTCCCGCTAGTTTCAATATAATTGATTCGATGTGCTTATGCTCTATAACGTTGTAGGTGTGAGAGCACGAGACTATCCAAAATATTGAGAAACGTGTCACAAGAAAAATGAGAAACAAGTGTCCAAGATTACGAAATTTGATAAGTGCTAACCGATCAATACATCAAAAGGTCCTTGCATTCTTGAACTTGGTGAATAATAAAAAAAATATATAAATTTCAAACTACACTAACATTTTAACCATGTTCTTAAACGTACAATAAAAATTCTATAAAATAATAACTTTGAGACCAATAAAATTTATTAATTTAAAGGGGTTGTTAATTTATTGATAGTAATGAATTAATGCTATGTTTGGTAAAAATTCTCATTTTCAACAGTAAATCAATTCTCATTTTCAACCACACATTTTTCAATAAAATAATATTTTCTATCACATCAATAATCTTATCTTCTTTTTCAACTACACATTTCCCATCATATCACTATTCAAAATCAATTCTTCCCCCAAAAAATCCCCACCAAACACGCACTAAGTATGAAGTAAGTCCAAACAACAGGAGATTGAACGTGGTAAAATTCAAAATTTAATCTGTAAGCACACAAAAAGGCACACGCATACATACATTAAAAAGGAAACATCAATGTACATGCATTGGCTAATATCTTGAAAGATTAATCGTTTAAGTTATTTCATGTATATACATAGAAAATAATTTCTACAATCATTAGTATGAACTTTTACGAATTTAAGCAATTTTTATTTTATGTATTTGTTTGCCTTAAAGGATCTTAGAAAAGAAAATTATCTTATGCATTTAATAGGGTTACTAATTTAGTACACTGGCTCAAATCGGGATTGAAAAATTTTATTATTTAAGCGAGATTATTAATTTATCGAACATTCATTTATCGAGATTTTACTTTATCCGTACATCAACTCACATATACAATCCATAAAACAACCATAAATGACCTAAAATTACAACCACCAAAAATTAAAAGATTGTGGTAGTGGGGAAATGAGTTTGGAAATTTGACCTTAATCCTTTTTATTTTATGGTGTTTGGAGGGTCTAACATTTTTATTAAATTTGTTCGAGTATGATTTAAGAGTTGAATTTGTGGTTTTATACTTTTTTGGAGTACATATATTTCAGTTCCTAGTGTGTTGAATTGAACAACCAAAAATTTCTATTTTTAGGATGTTTTGAAATCGATAGCCCTTTTTAGTAGTGTCTAAACTTGTTTCAGGTTTAAACATTGATTAGTATTAAGAAGTTACATGAATTTTATCTTTTTAATTGCTTTTAACAGTTAATTAATGACGATAAGGTCCTCGTATGAGGTTTACTTATTTATTTATTAATGCGTGGAAGAGATTATATGATTGTTGTGACATAATTTTAGTTGAATTTTACAAACAAAAATGAGAATACAAGGGGATGTTCTCTTCGTGATTTAGTTTTGAGTTTTGAATTCATTTTGAGTTTTGTGTTTTGAGTGTCCATTTTGACATTGTCAAAAAATGTGTTCTTTTTGTCATTTTGAAAAATTATTTTCAAAAATTAAAAAGTGGAAAACTTGTTCTTCTTCCCATCCTCTTTGTTGTCTCTCTCGCAAGGCCACGGGTGCCGAAGACCACGGCGGAGCTGTCATAGTGGTTGGGTACGTGGTGGTCGACGGTTTTGGGTCCCAGTTGTGGCTGTGGCGATGGTGTGAGGTGGTTTTGCGAGCGTGGTGTTCGACGGTTGTGGTTGTGGCGGTGGTTTGCAACGATTTTTTTCTTCTTCTGTAGTGGCGACGTCACCAGCTGTGGTTTTAGGCTGCGACGTCGCCGGCGGTGATGTGTGACGATTTTTTTCTTCTACTGTTGTGGTGACGTCTCCGGCTGTTGTTTTGGCGGTGCGGCAATGCAGCGGTGGTGTGGTGCAGGCGGCGATGGCTTTTGTGGGTGGCGTAACTGAAAACAGCTAAAACGCGTTTTGAAAATTTTGGCTTGGTTTTAACTGAAAATACCCACAACGACATTTTTGACTTTTTTGGTTTTTTTTTTTTTTTAATTTTAAACTCGTTTTCGGAAATTCGTTTTTGAAAATAAGTAAATGTGTTTTCAATGTTTTGAAAAATTGAAAACGAAAAAGGGATGAAAATAGTAAAGAGGACAGCACCTAAATGTCTTATAAGATACATTTGATCAGAAAAATAAGAATAATGATTGAATCCCCGAATAACTCAATATGAAGGGATAGGGCCTATTAAGTATGCAAGTGGCATTGTGGTTTAGACTTGAAGATCTATTTGCTTCAAATGTTTTATGATAACTTATTGAAGGTACGTCGTTATATAAGCTCCACTTACCATTATAATACAAACCAGTTGATATGCTAGTAGCGAGGAAATTTCTTTTGTAGGGTACATGGAATGACAAATTAAATTTGTCCGCTACCTTTTGATATATAAAATAAAGTTTTTTTAAAAAAAATTAATAAATGAATATACCTTTTGATCTTTAAAAGTTTCATCAAATTCCCTTCGTTTTTGCAAGAATTATATATAATGTAGGCAGGGGCGGTCCCACGAAGGGCCCAGAGGGGCGGCCTGGGCTGGCCAAAAACCAAAAAAAAAAAATTTTTTTAATTTTTTTTTACAGTTTTTTTAGCTTATTTTCTATCTCGAATGCAGCCAGGATCTGATGAAATTTATGTTTGGTATGTAATCTTTTTCTCTTTAATCTTGTTACATATTCTTCAATCTCATAGAGTTAGATGATTAAATTTTCTTCCCACTTGAATATAGCTTGCCAAAAGGGTTTGGAGATGATTTGACAATTGAAGTCCACGATTCGAAAGGAAAGTATTTTGGCCGCGTAGTAGTTCAGGTGGCTAATATTGCTGAAAAATTGGTATGTTATGTAAATCTCATTTTGACCACCTGTGATTGCAAAAACTATTGCATGGTCAGAGTAAATATATTTGTGGGTTTGATGCAGGGTGAGAGACTTCATTCATGCCCTATATAGCATGAACTAGTTAGGAAAATGCAGCTAAATCTAAACTATTCAACAACTCCGAAAAAAATAATTCGGGGGTAGCCCCCCGTAAGCCGCCACCCCTTCAACTTTGGACCCCTCTACTTCGACGAGTTGGCTCCGCCCCCACTCAAAAATTTATCTGGGTCCGCCCCTGAATGTAGGCATTTTTATCAACTTTTTCTCTTATTCTCGTCATATTAGATAAATTGAAGAAAGTTTCTAGTCGATTTAAAATTTAGCTCAATGATATTTTAATAAAATGACACTACAATCAATTTGCATGATAAAATGATCCCATTTAATAAAATTTCTAGCAAAAGATGAATGTATTAAAAAACTCACTAGTTAGAATAAAACTTCTAAAATAAACTTGGCTCCACGTTTGGTGAAAATCAAAATCACGTTTTTAGTAAATTTTGATAAAAATTGATGAAATATAATTGAAAAGTTGTGGATCATATGAAATATATAGTCAAAATTAATAATTAATTTTGACTTGAATTAAAATCTAAATTTTAATCCCTATTATACGGACTTGGTGACATTGTATATTGTATATTTTGTAGCGCGAGTAATATTATTTAGTATCACTGGTATTACAACATCACAATTGTCATTAAATATATAATTAAATTAATAACATAATTTCACATTTAATTAAACATATTAAATAATGTCATATTAATTGATGATAAATATCATTATTCTTTCTAATATATAAAACTATGAATCTTATGAAATATGAAAATAAAAACAATATTTGATCCACTTAAAAGCTTTTTAAACTTGGGAGAAGAAAATGACTATAGCAACCTTAAAATTTTGTTGGACAAACCATAGCCACTAAAAATTAAGTGCCACACGAATGCAAAGGGCCCAAGTGAAAACGATCCTTGCGTCGCCCGAATCAGAGTGGCCTCGAATTCACACACCTTCTCGACATTAACCCTGTACTCTATATTAGGTGTAGCTTTATTACTCTGTGCAGTCACAGTGGGATCCATTCTCAAGGCCCGGGAAATGCTGACACTAATATCACCCGCATCACCGTCATTTGTGTCCGTGCATAAAACTGTCGCATCGAAACCCTTGTCGGGTCCTATTGCAATAAACTTTTCGCGCAATTCATCTCCCAGTAGAACAATCAAGAATCAGCTTTCTGTGAATTCGATTTCTATGGCATCTGCTGCGACTGTTGAAACTGCTACAGCTCCTAAATGGGCTCAGAAGACTGTAACCATTCCTGCCCAGAGACGAGGCTGCCATCTCATTACTTCCAAGGTCTGCAACTCATGGTTTTTTGCTCCAATTCGTTTCTAATTTAGCGTGCCTTGTTTTTTCTTCTACATGAAGTTATCGAGACCTATTTCATATGTTTTGATTTCTTAATCTAGAGAAGGACGTTTCTCCGTTGATCAGGATTTTGGGAATTCTCGGTTTAAAGGGCTGATGGTCTAAGATTCTTAACAACAATTCAGAGAAGGACCTCATCTAACTTGGGATTTTTTCATACGCAATAGCTAGGTTCAATTTCGGGTTGTGGAATAGATAGGCATCATGATAGCTTGACTGCTTGAGTAGCATGGCACTTCTCTATGTATTTTATCTATTATAGCTGAGTAAGCTGAACTTGATTCAAGCTTGAAATTTTTATGACAGAATGCGGGTGGTGGCATTTTAAGCAGGGTTTCGAGGTGGAAGTTTAAGAATGATGATAGCAGTTCATGCTTAACATTAAAGATAGAATACGGGCCAAATGGTGAGAGATGGGTGGGGATATGGTGAAGAAGGTGATGTGGCTAGATATGATTTTTACATTTTGGATTGTATATGAGCATTTTATTGTTGGCAAATTATTCTTCATATGTGGTTTGCTCCCCAATCGTCACCAGTTCGAGTCCCCACGGGCCACTGAGGTGAGTACCCGGCCGTAAACTTCAGGCCCTGTGGAATTAGTCGAGGTGCGCGCAAACTGCCCGGACATCCACGGTTATCAAAAAAAAAAAATTATTCTTCATCCGCAACTGGGGGCTGGGCGATAATGTGTACAAAAGGAAAGGAAAATAACTAATTCAGTGTTCTAAAGAATAAGATATGAGGATCCTGATTGTCTTGTTTATCCCTTCCCGAGAATTGATTACCCCCTTACAGAAAACGGTTATGTAATGCCATAGTGATCCGGTGCTGATCATTAACTCAAATGACTTTTGAGGCCTTAAAGTGAGTTTCAATGGAGATGAAAGTACATCAAAGTTTAATTATAAATTTTATATCTAAGTTCTTTATTACTTTTGGAGCAGAAGTTTTGAAAAGTTTGGTTCACTTAGCCTAATTGAGTGTTGTTTCTGGCATATCTTATTACATGCCAGTATGCCACTAGGTCAAAAGTTTTGAGAAGTATCTGTGAGCCAGTGAAAAGGAGAACATTTTAAGATGGAAAAGCATTTTGTATAAACTTGAACTGAATTTGGCAGTGGAATGACTAAATGTTATTTTTTATAAGAGTATATCTATTTAATGTCTTTGAGGATTTTTACCAAAATGGGGTGGTCAATGCTGCAACTAATTCTACTTGCTTGACGTTTTTCTTCGTACATCTATCATTTCTTTTGATGGTTGATCATATCTTGACTTTCTAATTCAGATTTCATGTGTAAATAGCTGGCATCTTAAAAATGTTAAATGGGCTAGCCCTAAATGGCTTTTCAACCTGCCATTTGGTTTTAAGTTCAAATTTGTACAACCTTACTTGGAAGTTGTTGTCCACATAAAGAAAGGGCAATGTAATACATCTCCTATCATTTTATTAATATATTTACTGATTTGAGCAAAAAGATTGTATTGTTGAATCATATAATGCACATTTAAGGGCTGATGTTCTACTTTGCTGTTATTGTCTCTTTGCTTTCGCAATTTACGATTTTCCATTTTGTCTCAGATTCTGAAGGAAATTGGGCAAGATTTATCAGAGTTCAAATGTGGCCTTGCTCATTTTTTTCGTGAGTTGATCTCCACTTATTGTCCTTCAGTTTTCCTCTTACTTTATTTTTGTGTCAGTTCAGATATCTCTTGTTTCTTTTGAATGTATGTCTCCATAACAGTGCACCACACAAGTGCTTCTTTGACTATAAATGAAAATTATGACTCGGATGTCAGGGATGATACTGAGACATTTTTGAACAGAGTAGTTCCAGAGGTACATTTGTTTTTCCATGGGTTTGTATTGTGATACTGTTAACATCTAGTATTTAAATTGTTTAAATTCATGATTTCAGGGAATGTCTGCACCATGGAAACATACACTGGAAGGTAGTTTTTTAAATCAAAAGAAAGATCGTAGTGTGAATTAGTTCCTCTCTTTATTTTATGCTTTTGAGTTATTTCATTGATGGCATGCTAGGTATTTCGCTCTTATCCCTAGTGTCAATTACTTTATATAATGAGTGGATACCTGCAATCAATAATCTCATGATGCATGACCACATAAAGCTGTATTTGTAAGACTATGCATTTAGGTGATCTGTTTAAAGTGCCATTTGCACATGGAAACCCCTGCCTTCTCTGTCTCACGCGTTCACACCTACTAAAACGCACATACATGCCACTTATTGATTTTAGTTCTGGATTACATTTGACTTCAAACACAAGCAGGTTTGTCAACAATGTTTGGGCAATGAAAGATTCCAAATATTTCTTGCCATTGTGCACCAAAATCTCCACCCTGCAAACCCTCAGACCATCTTTCTCATGACAAAAATAAATCTGAACTATTTGGTTTGGGAAGGAGCGAGCAAGAAACTATCATGATCCAGTAGTAGAAGCCCTCAGGCCATCTTTCTCGTGACAAAAATAAATCTGAACTATTTGGTTTGGGAAGGAGCGAGCAAGAAACTATCATGATCCAGTAGTAGAAGTCTTTAATTTTGGAGGTGATGCTGATGTAAGCTATCAAATCAATAAACCAGGATTTTTTTTCCTTATAGCTGCAGGCAAAAATTTGAAATGAGAAGCTGTCTTCGAATACCTTGTGTTGCTTGAATTTCACTTACTTTTGAAAGGAGCTCACTATCTGTGAAAAAGCTTATTCAATTCTAATTCTATTGTCTTTCTAGTGCTTGTTTGGGTTTCATTATAATGAAGAGGAGTAATGAAAGGAGCCCACTATATGTCGAAAAGCCTGTTCAATTCTGATTGTGATACAATTCCATTGTCTGTGGATAATAAGTGATAGTAAATGTATGGTTAAAATTAATATTTGACATTATATTATAAGGAGATTATAAGGAAATCCAAACATGCACCTAATCTTTTACATCATGAATACGGCTGTTTTGGACTTGTAAAAAAAACTTGCTACTATATTTCCCTGGGAGCTGTTTTGACAATTTTACAAAATAATTTCCTCATTTGTAGACATTGATCCTGATCTCTTGTGAAATAAAGGGAACAAGTTACAGTATATCGCGGACCAATCTTATCTAGTTATTTAAGATACCTCTCCACAGTTAATAGCTTTTCAATCAATAGTAATGATTCAATTAGTAAGGATTTGGGTTTGAGGATGGAGACTGGTATCTTCTCCCAAAAAAGTGTAGAGATTCCAAGATATAAGTAGAGAAGCAATAATTAATAGTATAACTACGATGTAAATCATACTGATTGCCTTTTTTGCTTCATAATTTGCTCACAGGGATTTAACATCATGTGATTTCTGCAGGTCCAGATGACATGCCAGCACACATCAAATCATCTATGTTTGGCTGCTCCCTCACGTGCGAATTTTGAACTTATGATTTGATTTATGTTTCACGTCAAGAGTTCCCCTTTTTGAAACAGTTCAATGATACTTGTCATTCATCAATAATCATCACGATTTCTTACTCATGCAGGATACCTATCACCAATGGAAAACTGAACATGGGAACTTGGCAGGTATGTACTTGCATCTTGGTTCTCAATCCCCACAACAAACATATCCCTGGAAATGTGTTAGTTTCTTACGCTAATAAGATCTATAAGTGCTTAACATAATTTACTTAGGACAAAGAAGTGTTCTTAGTATGTAAATTTCACTACCGAACATAAAGTCGTAAAGCTGCGGGGTAAAATGTTTTGGTTTGTATTTACTTCGTTGTCTAAAGAGAACTTCCGATGAAGTGCCATGAACTTTTATCTTCAAATAGGATGCATGAACCGTTCATTCTACTGCAATTTTACATCTTGTTGCAGTTTCATGGCAATTCTAGTGCGTTTCTCTGTTGGAACAGGGTAGGTTATTGGTATGTCTTCACGAGATTTTAGGCATTTACAAATGCCACTTTGCATATGGGGGATGTATTCGACTACCAAATTACGAGTTGTCACAAGAAGAATATCCATAAAAGAATGTTGCCAAATAGAGATAAGAAAAAATTGCATTTGGTATAGGAGATGATCTATTTGAGCAAGTAGTCAGGTGATTTGCCGGTCTAACTTCCATGCATAAATAAACTGTCAACAAGCTATTAAATAACCGAGTGGATGATGTTCATGGGTAGTAATGGCATAACAAAGTACTGGTTTATTGGTGGTCGCCAATCAAGTTGGGTTCAGAGGTCGGATAGTGTTATATACTTTCATGACCATCTACTGACAGTATTTTTTTCCGAGATTGTTATGCATTTATTAACACACGACGCATCATTCTCTGAAAATTGTTGAACAAGCATATTGATTTCTAAATAATCGACTGGATAATGTCTTAATGATTGCCTTCTTTATTTCAGGGAATATGGCTATGTGAACACCGAGATGCAGCTACTCCACGTAAAGTGGTGATCACCCTTAATGGAATATAAGATATGGATTTATTCGAGGTATCTATCATGTACAAATAAGAAGAATGTTCTTGTAACTCTCTTGATTGAGATAAGGAGCATTAAGTTGAAAGCTGGCATGGTTTTAGCTTTATTTTTTTCCTTCCAAAATCGAACTTCTGGTCAATATATCTATGCTTTAGATTGCTTAAGCTGAGTATGTAATTCATATTATTGGTGAGCCTAAGTGGGGTGTGAAAGAGCTGTTTTTGAGGCTACAACACAACACTTGTTGTAGCTAGTGTAAATTGGATGCGTTGGCCTCATTTCTTCGGTGTGTCAAGCCTTTTATGCTTGGGCATGACCTGCAGATTATGTATTATGTCTGTCTTTACAAAAATCTTCCTGGCCCGGCAAGGCCCACAGCCCATTCCTTTTTGGGCACAAATAAGTTGCTATTAAACTTTGGGAACAATACATATCTACTAGTTTTAAAGTTCACATTTCAAAACTAACAAATTTGTTTAATTATTTCAAAAATCAGGTGATAAATAAATTAATTAAATATTAAATTATAATATATTAAATATTAAATTATAATATAATATATATTAATTATTTACACCATCCCAAGACACCTCACCCACCCCATCTCCTCACTACACCACCACCCTCCATCTCCGGCACCGGTCCGGCCACTGCTTCGGCAACGGTCCGGTCATTGCTCCGGCGATCGTTCCGGCAATTTCAAAATTTTCAGAAAATTGAAAATCACACCCCCCAACCCATGGATGGGTCACAATCGGCCACAAACGGTCACAATCGGTCTCAATGAGTCACAATTAATCAGTCACAAACGGTCACAATAGGCCACAAATGGTCACAATCGGTCACAAATGGTCACAATGAACTACCCGGTAGTCAAATCGCGATCTGGATTAGACTGTTCCAACGCCACTCTGGCAACTTCAACTTACCCACCCCATCCACCCATTCCCAACTTCTAAAAAATTTTCAGAATTTCAAGTCACAATCGGTCATAATTGGTCACAATTAACCAGTCACAAATGGTTACAATCGGTCACAAATGGTTACAACGAGTCACAATTAACTAGTCACAATCGGTCACAAATGGTCACAATCTGTCACAATTAATAATTTTTAGGTCACAAATTAATAATTTTTAGGTCACAATTAATAATTTTTTGGTCACATAGTCAAACACCCCAGCAACCACCACCGCCACTAACACCGCCGCCTGCACCAACCACCACCGACCACCAACATGCCACCTGCACAACACTAACAAAACCACCAACAACCGCCACCTGTACCAAACGACCACCACACCATCTCCAACAACAACAAAAAAATTTATACGTCACAACTTATTCATTGGTCACAAATCATAAATATTTTAAATTACGATTTAGTAGTCACAAATTATCAAATTATTGGTCACAAATTAACAATTTTTAGGTCACACGTTATTTTTTGTCACAATTTATCTTTTTGATTGGTCACATATTGTTTATCGATAACAAATTAACCAATTTAATATTACAAACAACCAAATAACTGTGACCACCACCTTACCACCGCCTGCACCACCACTTCATCACATATCTACAACCACCACCATCTCCATCGTCACCATAGCTAGCACCACCACACCGTCATCTCCTCTATCTCTATCTACACCACAACAACTACCCCACCAAAAAATCCACAAACTCGTCGCCACCATCACCACCGCACACTACCACCACCTGCACACCACCTCAAAAATCAACACAAAACATGCCGCAAAATCACCACAAAAAACCACAGCAAATATATTGAGAAAAGTTTAGAAGGGCGCCACTGGAGACCTCCGCTGTGATCCCGCCGTAGATGCTAGGTAAATGCAACGCCGATTAACCCACCACCCTCACTGCCGCCACCATCGCTAGATCCACCATCACCGCCGCACCTCCATCAACACAACAGACAAAAACCCCTAACACCAAAACACCATAAACAACATCAACGCCAACACCACCATCACCGTCAACATTTTACCACCGCACCACCACCGTCAGCATCTCACCAAGTTGCTGCTACATCGTGATGCCAGAAGCCACAACGATGTAGGTACCGTCCCGCAACGACGCTCACATCATCGAGAGCCTCTGTGTACAGATTTCGCTGCGACGATGCGCCTTCCGGTGGATGGATTGAGTTGTTGCAACTTCCGTTGGTTGAATAAAGTGGGGTAACCGCCGCGTTACCTCCGCCACAAAAGTAAGATAGTCTCCGGCGGTGATTCGAGCAGCGGCGGGCGGCGTCGTCGGCCAGCACGGCGTCGGCTGGCGACTTCACGGTGGAGGCAGCGATGGGTGAAAGACGGTGGTGGCGGCGTGAGGAGGAGAAGAACAGAGAGGGAATGAACGTGGGTGAAGAAAATGAATTTGGGAAATTAGGTTTGATTAGGTTGGGGACGGTGATTTCAAATCGGGTTGTTTTTTAGTTTTATATAATATTAATTAAAATCCTATTTACCACCTGAATTTTGAAATCTAAACTTTACCACCTTATTTTTGAAATGTAATTTTGAAAAAAAAGGGTTTCAGGTAATTTTCTCTAAACTTTTTTGAAATTAAAAAAAAAAAAAGTATTAGACTTGATATCCACCAGTGAGTTTCTATGACACTATTAAAATTATTACCATTGATTTCAAAATTTGTACTTAGATATCGACTAGAGAGAGGCTCGAGCTTCTGGTAGCAATGGAACGTCGTCTATGGTCTTAGATTACCTTAAACAAAGGCGTGGAGTGTCGAAAAATATCATTAGAGAACTAAAACAAGAGGTTTAGTCAACATTATGTCTCTTTGATGAAAGGTTTAGGATTGTATTTCTTTTAGAGAGTTGTAGTCTTAGAATATGGAAGTAAATCCACTTTGATTGGAATAGGATAATTAGAGATGTAGAGTTGACCTGATTTGATTAGGAGCCATACCATTTTTGTATCACCCCCCATTTTTGTAATTGACTGGGAGATGGTTGTCGAGGATTGAGTTTTGCGGTGGATTGGGAGAAAATCTTCTTTTGGAATATTGATAAGAAGTAATAAACACCATTTAAACAATTATCTATATGTAGTAAAAAAGAATACAATCAAATCGAATAAAGCATACTGCTTTATCATTATCAATGCTTTAAAAATCGGACCGATTGGTTCAACCGGGAAAACTTGGAACTGGTCTGATTTTAATTATAAAACCTCTAATTAAAAACTCTCTCCAAAACCCGTTGAATCGATCAGTGTTTATTAAACCCCATGATCCAGTCCCCGTGTAGCCGGGTTAAAGTGAAAGCCGTTGAAATAAAACCCTTATTTTCACCCGTCTCATCTTCAAAATATCTGCGTCGCTCCTTCAAATTCTCGATGCCATCTCTCCTTCAAACCATTGGCATTGTGATTTTTCTCGATCCAGCAAAGAATGGAGAATCTATGCAGTGGGCATCTGCAGTTTGTGATATAGTTCCTATTGATTCTTCGATTTGTAATTTATATATAAGCACCTTTGTCGATTTTCCAACAATTAGTACTTCATTTGCTTTGTAGGCTTTTAATTAAAAAAACCAAAACTGGGTCACTCTGTAGCTCTGTTATAGTAAATAAGCTGATCTTACATTTAAAAAGGTAGCCTCAGGTCTGAAAATTTATTCTTTTTTCTTTTCAAGCAATGGACAATTTTTTAAATATACACAAAAGACTTCCAAATTGGATAATTACAAAGCATAAATGTTGAAACAATTTATCGCATCATATCTCTGAACTCATCGAAGCTAAGGACGCCATCTCCATTAATGTCGAATCTGCTTATCATGCATGTGCAATTATCAATGGAGGTCGAATTCCCCAATCGATTCAGCATTTTCTTCAAGCTTTTAGGCGTTATGAATTCACTATTCTCCATTGCGTACATTTTGAACGCTTCCTTCAATTCGTCATTTCTCTCGACCTCGCCACCGCCATCCACTAGCTTAGAGAAGTCCTCTAGCCCTAACATTCCATCGCCGTCAGAATCCGACGACTGCACCACCATTTCCGCCTCCTCATCCGACATTTCGCCACCTACAGCCCTCACGCACCTCCTTAGCTCTTCTTTTGAGATTTTACCATCGCCGTTTTCGTCAAAGTATTTAAACACCATCTCCTTTTCGCTCCATTTATCCATAGCAGGAGCTTCGCCGTTTTCGTCATCGGAACTTGAAGAAGAATATTTGGAAATTGATGGTTTCAGATCCACGGATGCGGACTTCCTCGACGATAATTTCCTGCGCAAACGCTGGAAAGCCGACTTCGGAGACGATTGGGGTTTTTCTACCCCATTTTCCTGGGAGCTATACAACGTCGTCAGAGAAGGTACTGCTGTTTCTCCTTTCTTAACCGTCATGTCAAATTGATTATATTGAAAATATAAAGTACAACACCAATTGCTGAAATATCTCGCTTGTGTGCGCGTATATATTCCTATTTATAGTAGATTGTATACTTGAAGTGGAAAAGATTGAGATATGGCTGAATTGATGTATGATTGTAGATTTATATAGTTTTAGAAAAGCAATGGGCTGATAAATCAGGGGAATCGACGAGTGGAAACCGTGTCGGTTTGGCGGTTAGTGGCCAGTTGGCCACCAGTTTTAAGGCGGCGCGTATGCGAAACTGCTATGTAAGTTCCTGCTCCTCTATCTTGCCTCCACCTCCTTCATGACATTATCATGTTTGACCATTAGTTTGGTCCTTTAATAATTTTTCAATTTTTTAAATGGATGGAAAATACATACGCTTCACGTAGTGCTGGTGATTCTGGAAGCACTTCTCCTATAGAAACAGGTTAGGTGACAGATTTTTAAGCAGATAGTCACTCAACGAATTCTCATTGAAAAAAAAAAAAAATACAAAACATTGCCAATCGAGGGCCTCGAAACAAACTCCCGTCGTTGAGCCAGTTCGTTTGGCTTAATCCTTATGGAAGGCGTTAACCTGAATCTATGCCCTATTTGATTACCCTTGTTTTTCTAGGAAGTTAGAAAACTTTTTCCATTTTCCACTTTTTTCAATGTTTGATTGCATAATTTTTCCATGGATTTCATTTTCACCCCCTCATGCGCCTTTTTTCCCGGAATTCCTTGAATTTGTTTTCTTTTGGTTTTGGTGGTTTTTTGTTTTCCTTTTTTTTTTTTGCCAATTGGAAAAATTTTTAGACACAATGATAAAAAAATTTATCACATTTATTGACAATTTTCATGCAAAACAAAGCCAACGAATGATATTTAGTGTAATAAAATCTTTTTTTAATTTTTTTTTTTTTGCACTTCGAACAAATTTTAGACCTAATGGTAAAATAAATTATCACTTTTATGGACAATTTTCATAAAAAATAAAGTCAAACGGACACCAAACTTCAACATTTTTCAGGTGAAAAATTATACAATTCAAACACAATTAATTACAATTTACAGTAAAATAATTTCTAAACAATTTAATTCTCTAGAATTTATTTTCTTTCCATTAAATTCATAATTTTTAACTCTTTATCTAGAAGTATTTTTTTCGTACACGTGTACTAACCAATTGGAGCTATCTCTATGTCCCATTTGCTTGCTGTCCGTGCATCCGTCCCTGCTGACTATTTTCTGGTCCACTAAACAATTTCAATTTGACTGTCAGAATGAACGTCATTTTAAATAGACACAGAGTTTTAAAAGGAATAAAACGTGTGATGAAACGATAAGGTCAAACATTAAACATTAACTCCCTTTGTGAGCCCCAAGGAAAATGTATTTTAAAATATTAATATTTTTAAAGGATGTGTTGTTGAAATTTTTTTTTTTAAAATGTAAAATATAATTTATGTTGGCTAATTAGCACAAAACGTCCCTACCTTTAAGATTGATTTCGGAAACCGTTCCTACCTTTCATTTCTTGGCATTTATGCCCTTACCTTTCACTTTTCATGTTCTGAACATCATTTTCATTATTTTTTGATGATTTTACCCTCCATTAAAGTAAAACAAAAAGAAATGAAATGAAAAACAATTGAACAAATTGCAATCATTGGCCCAAACTTTTTAAATAGTGCAAATAACCCACCAAACTTCACCTTCTTCCCAAAACTCACCTTCACCCTATCGCCGCATGCCGACCATTTTCAGGCCACCGTGGTCGTCGAATTTTTGCACCAACATCATCTTCTCATGAACACCTAACATTCCTACACAAATTTTAGCCCCAAAAAACAACAAAATCGAACCAGAAGGTACAGGGTGTTGAACGGCCTTCAAAGGCGGCGGCGGATGAGAGAATTTGCTGGATACTATAGGCGTTGAAAGGAATTATACCGGCGGCAACCTCTCCAGAAGGTGCAGGGGGTAATACCCATTGGTGGACTTGCGTTTCTTCCTCTTCCCCAACTCACCCACTCGACACAGTTTCAAACTCAGCATTACCGATTTCAAGTTCTTCTCTATTATCATCCTTCCCCAGAATTCCAAATTCAATGACAAAACAAAACAAATTTTTACTCCCTTCGAAACCCTAATTCCTATTACAAACTTTCACCCCAGCTTTCAATCCATCGTTGTTGAACCCAAAATTGAAGCTATTGAAATCAGACTTGGGATTATCAACTGGGTTGATTGAATTGAAAGAGTTATTAATCTCACTAGGACCAACCCTTATGTCGAAATTCCGCCTCTGCTCAGTGGGGCATTTTGTCGAATGGTTGGTGTTCCAAATTGAGTCATTCAAAGAAAGACTTGCCAAATTGCTTCCTTCAAGTCGAATATCATCACTAAATTGCCAGAAAGACGACTGATTTCCATTCTCCATTTCCTCTAACTCTGAGTACATGAATTAATTATGTATTAACTAAAACGATAATATGGGTAAGAAAGTCTTGGAGTGGGTATATAAGGTAGAAAAGCAGGAAATTTCTAGGAAGTGGGATATGAGATGGAGTGTATATAAGGCTGTTTTTTGGTCGAATTTTGGTTCGATTTTGTTGTTTTTTGGGGCTGAAATTTATGTAGGAATGTTAGGGGTTGATGAGGAGATGGTGCTGGTGCAAAAGTCGGTGGCCACGGTGACCTGAAAATGGCCGGCAGGTTGCGATATGGTGGGGGCGAGTTTTGGGAAGAATGTGAAGTTTGGTGGGTTATTTGCATTTTTTAAAAAGTATGGGCCAATTGTTGTAATTTGTTCAATTGTTTTTCATTTCATTTCTTTTTGTTTTACTTTAATGGAGGGTAAAATCATCAAAAAACAATGAAAAGGACGTCCAGCGCACGAAAAGTGAAAGGTAAGGGCATAAATGCCAAGAAATGAAAGGTAGGGACGGTTTCCGAAATCAACCCCAAAGGTAGGGACGCTTTGTGCTAATTAGTCATTTTATGTTAGAATTTGTAGTAAAATTAGTTTTGAACATAGGCCAAGTCCCTATTTGTCACACATTCTTTTAAAATACATTATTTCAAAACTCATTTTCAACCATACACATTTTTCAATAAAATAATATTTTTCATCACATCAATAACTTTTCCTTACTTTTTAAACACATATTTCTCATCGTATCACTATTTAAAATATATTCTTTTCTTAATAATATCTATCAAACACGCCATAAGCGTACTATTGATTTGTGTTTCAATTTTTGGCTCTAAGTTTTTTTTGTCTTGAGAGTGTTTTAAGATTATAAAAAATGTGTGTGATTTGTCATTTTGAAAAATTATTTCTCAAAACATAAAATTAGTAAATACGTTTAATTTGAAATTTTGAGAAATTGTTTTATGAAATTTAATTATTCCGTAAAAATAGAACAATTTCATTTTAATTACTATCAAGCAATATATAGAATATTTCTTTTCGCTATAAAAGTAAAATAAAAATAAATAATAATTTGAGTTCAAAATACATGATTTAAAATAAAATTCAATAACGTGGATTGAGAATATTTTATCTTTTATTTTTATTTTTATTTTTAAAAATTTTTATTTTTCTAGAAATTTTTATAATTTTTTTTCAAATTTTTTATTCTTTAAAATGTTTAAATTTAATTGTTAGAATTTTATATTTATATTTATATTTTTAAAATTTAAAATTTTATTTGAACATTTGTGTTTATATGTTTTGATTGTTTTTAAAATTTTAACTGAAAACATTCAAAATATCAAAAATACATTTTCAGTCTTATGCTATAAGAAATCTTGTTTTCTAAAATACGTTTTCAAGAATATGAAATCAAACACATTTTCAATGTTTTATAGAACTGAAAACTAGAGATAACTTGAAAACAACAAACTAAACGCACTGTAAAAGTCTTAGAGATGAGCCTAAGTATAATGAATAATAGGGCAATTCATTACTATCATATTTTTTTAAAAAATTTATTATTAATAACAATTCCTTATTACTTAATTAGTTTATTAAACTTAAAAAATAAAAATAAAAAAGGTAAATAGGCTCACACCTATCAACTAGGCCCGTTATAGCCAATAAAAAATAGGGTTTACTAGTTTTTTCACATCTTTTCCATGCAGAACACCTCCATACAATAGACCTGCCTAATCTTGCCTTTTCCAGCATTTTTGAAAGGGAAGATTACATAAATCATGCTTTTACTTTTACCTATTTCAAAAATCCCAAAACATGTTTCAAATTTCAAAATTCAGGTTTTTTAAAAATTTTTAATTATAAAATAATAATTACTAAATTAATTTATTATTAATATTTAATTCTACTATAAAATAATTAACCTACCCCCACCTCCACCACCCCTACACCTCCGGGGATATTCCGGCGATCTTTCCGATCACCACTCTTCTCCGGCGACTTTTCCGGCGAGTATGTTAAGGTCACAAATCTATAAAATTTGGTCACAATTCAAAATTTTTTAGGTCACAATTCAAAATTTTCATAGGTCACAATTTGTTCATCGGTCACAACTTAAAAATTTAAAAGTCACAATAATTTCATCGGTCACAAACATCAATTTATTGGTCACAAATTAGTAATTTTTAGGTCACAAAGCTTGCACTCGTCACAGTTTATTGAATTCATTGGTCACAAATTGTTTATTGGTCACAATCACAAAATTTATATTGTTCATCGATCACAAATTAAAAATTTAAAAGTCACAATTGTTCATCGGTCACGAATCACAAAATTTATAAGTCACACAACTTATTTTATGGTCACAGTTGAGCAACTGGTCATAGATTACCAAATATTTGGTCACATAATATCAAATAGTAGGTCACATAACACTGTCACCAACACTACCACCACAGCACTTGCAACCACCTTCACCCGCCACCACTGCTACAACTCTACAACACTACCAACAACAAAGCCATTGCCAACAAATCTCCACACCATCACCGTCGTCACTACCACCACTGTCGCCACCGCAGTTTTTGCAACACCAACATCACCACACCGCAACATCAACACCACCGCACACACTACAACACCACCAGATCCACCACCGCACACACAACAAAACCATCCTGACCGCCAAATCCACCACCACCACCACCACAAAATCGCCACCACACAAACACCATCACCACCACCACCACACAAAACACCATCCAAACCCACCGCCAGTAACACAGACATAGCCTCAACAATCTACAACCACCACCGGCCATTTCGCTTTCAGCAGTGAACTAGCAGCAACAGAGTAAACTGAGCACCGTACATAGATTTGAGCGCCGACTATGGACAAAATATTGTTCAGATCTGAGATTAGGGGCCCAATGATGGCTTCAAATCTCAAATGCGGTACAAGAGCCTATGGCGGCGGAAGAAATTCACCATATTGAACCTACTCCTAACCTCCATGTGCCCCTTTCCGTCGAAGAACTTGTAGAGGTGCATCTCTACCTGTAGCTTTAGAGCTGCGGTGTTGGGGGAAGGGGTGGATGGTTGTGGCGAAATGGGTTTGGGGTGGACGATGGAGAGGTGGTGGTGGAGGAAAAATGAGCTCATCTCTACCTGTAGAACCTTAGTTGGCGTTCACAGTGAAGGGATGGCGGCGCGGTGGTGGTCGTGGTGGGGAGAGAGAGAGACGGTGAGAGAGAGATGGGAGAGAATGAAATGGTTAGGGTTTGTGGTGTATATGAATTAATTTATAATAATATTATTAATATATTGATTTATAATAAACATTAAATAAAAAATTAAAACCTGATTTTAGAAAAATTAAACTTCAAATCTGATTAATGAAATGTAAATTTTAAAAACAGGGTTAGGTGTAATTTCCTCTTTTTGAAAACTGCCTTGAAACAACTCAATTTTGTAGACGTACCGGGCCTACATTGGCAAGGCGAGCACTTTTTCTAAGAATCTTGAACTAAAAAATTTTCCATTGTTTTCCATTATTAGGGGAGCATTTTTGAATACTGCCTTTAAACAACCCAATTTTCTACTCTCATTTTTTTTTCAACACGTGGGTCCCATTGTGAGAAAAAATGTAAAAAAAAAATGGCTTCTTAGATTTGCAACGGTAGGAAATTTTATTAAAATTAACTAAAAAATTGGAAACAAACAGGCTGTTACAATGATAAATCATGACGGTAAGTTATAAGATCAATGTCTAAAGTCAGCATTTGCTACTTTTATAAGGATACGAAATTTTGCACAAACCTTCTGTTATCCAAATAATGATAGTGAATTCAAACTTCGAAATGGTCACAATTAACATCAAAATTTCTGCACCTTCTGTTATCCAAATAAGGATAGTGAAATCCTGTTAAACTAATTGATACCAGTTATTTGGGATTTCAATTTGAAAAGAGAATAACTATATCCAAGAGACTGAAAAATGCTCTCTCTTGTTTTAAGATCAAGTTCATTGCATTCTTTATCCTTGTTTATTTGCTATTGAAGAGACAATTAAGAATAATGTTATTTATCATTACGATATAGAACATCGATAATGTGTCAGTCAATTTGAATGAAATTTGACGGTTCAATTTTTATGGAAGATAGGGAGAGGAGAGAGAGACGGAAATGTGAAAAATAATGAATTGTCACATCACCAATGTTTCATTATCATAATGATAAATATTATTACTCGACAATTAATTACAAAACATACAATTTCTTGAGAAAACCCTTTTTTATCAAATAATGGAAATATTAATGATTTTACAAAAGCATCTCTAAAATTTTGGCACTGTAAGACTGATTACGCCCAAAGTGTTACGCGGTATTGTAGTATAGTTTTAGGGTGTCGTATCCACAGGGAGATGGAAAAATATTTAAAGGTTCCAAAAAGAATGAATTTGTCCTCTCAAATTTGTAGTAAATTCAATGTTGAAGTAGCAAAGTTAAAATCAATAGTTTGGGGTAGTGAAGCGTCGGAATTCCCTAAATTGTATTGGATCAATCACATCAATTATTCACGCATTTTCTACTCAATTAGAAGTTTTTGTCCTAACTTTCTAATCGGAGGATTTAACAATACAAACCAATTTAATTCTAACATGATCCAATGGTTAATCTTTCATATGCAATGTTCACACGTGGTTTATCGAAATCAGATTCAAAATCGACTATATACTAAAGCATAAAGCAGTAGAGAATCACACCAATAAACTAAAATAATTAAGATTAAGACCTAAGTAATTACTTCAATCAATACATAGAAAGAGCAAGACTAATCCTATGACCAATTTAATAAAACTAAGCCAATCTTAGAATACATTCATGATAAGAAGAATAAACCATTAAATCAATGTAATTTACAAATTCAATTCTACAATTTAAGTTTCCTAAATCATATTCCCACATTAATTTATTGAAATTAGATTCAAAGAATGACTATATATTTTCAACATATAGCAATAATTAAATCACGCCAATAAAATATTTGAAATTGAAACTTAAACAAGTATTTTAATTGTTCAATGGAAGAAACATGATTAAATCCATGAAAAACTTAATAAAAGTTAAGTAAATTTCAAAATAATTAATAAAGAGTGGAAACATAAACTCTAGAATTGTTTAAACAACGAAAAACACATTACATGAATGAAAGATGTTGAAATTCCCAATTCCAATTGAGTTCCTTCTTTGCTTCACCAATGTTTTTAGGCTTCCATGGAGTTCTTGATATCAAAAATGTGAAGAAAAAGTGTAAAAAACGGAATGACGGCGTTCTGGGGCGTGTTTGGGTTTAAATAGGGTAGAAAATTAGGTTTCCAAATCGAAGGGCAAAACCTAAAATGTCGCTCCAGATTTACTCCTTGCGATCGCAAGGAATAAACCCATGCTGTCGCAAGGAACAAACAATTTCAGGCATTTGAGTTGCTGAAAGCTTCCATGCGATCGCATGGATTTATAACCATGCGATCGCATGGTTTTAACTTTTTTCCGTCGGACAGCTTTTAGTATTTTGGCCATAACTTCTCCATACGATGTCCGATTGAGGTAATTCAAGTTGCGTTGAAAAGCTAACTTAAAGGGCTACAACTTCTATTCAGATGTCAACTTCCAATTCGATCATCTACTATGTCAAAAACCGGTCGCAATAGGAGACTGAAAACTGGTACGAAACTTTTCACCTTGAAAGTTGATATTTGATAATGTTTTGGCTATCTTTCACCCCTTTGACTCATTACTTCATCCAATTTACCTCTAAGACTCTTGAATCTTCATCACAAGGTTAGAAATAGGTTTAGAGTATTTGCACTTTAGTCCCTGAACTTTCACTTTCTTCCAGTTTGGTCCTTTTTCGCTTGGTTCACCTCAATTTCGCTACATTCATCACTTTGTCCTGCAAAACATAAATTGCATAGAATTAGGCTATATTCCAACATTTTAATCAACAATTGCTCATGTTTTGACAGTAAAATAAGTATGTAAAAACACACTTATCAAACTCCCCCAAACTTGAACTATTGTTTGTCCTCAAACAACAACATAACTCAACTCTAGAAACAATATGGTTTAACAATATGCCGTGTCTCAGGTTTGGAATTCGGTAATCAAACAAGTGAATAATTACAACAGTGTAAAAATTAAATCAGTCTCCACCTGTTATATACATAACCTGACGTGTGTGTGTGAAAACTCATGTTAACATCTTAAGATTTGTGATTGGTTCAAGATTTGTCCCAAAGTAGTCCAATATATCATTTCCTCGCTCGAGAGATTCACACACCCCAAACTTATGATTTTCACTCATTTTTCCCAGGGTGCATCCTAGGTTCAATTTTTCAATTCTATTCCTTACTCTTTCATAATTTGGATAGACTTTACTCTTACAAGTTTACACTTCAACAAATCGAGATTCTCCTATATTTTTTATTGCTTCTACCATTGAGACTAGACTAAGTTGCTTGCTTCTCATCAAAGGTAAAGTTTTGTCAACGGGATGCTTGGGGCATAATCAATGTATTTGAATGGAAATTATTTTTAATTTTCTTTTTTTTAATTTTCATATTTTTTTTCATATTTTTTTTTTAAATATCTTCTCATTTGCTTTCTGTATAACCCATGTAGCGAGCTTTAGGCCGATAACTCCCAAGTCAGATGACCATAGGGTACCAGGTTTTAAATCACCCTCACAAGCTTAATCACCCGAGTTATACAAGCTCGAAAAGATACTTTTATGTATCCAAAGATTAGTGCAATGCCCCCTTTTCTTTCAGACATCCAACTTCTAAAACAAGCCTCTAACTTAAAACTTTCACCTCGTTTTCATCTCAATAGGTTTCAGACAATCCACACAAGATTTTCATGCATGGAATCTCTATTCATCTCAGTGTTTCCCTGTAACAATTCAACCATCTCCAAACTAGCCTATATTTGGATTTATGGAATACGACATTAGAGGTTATTTGGTTGTATCACTAAGTTCCACTATCCTCTACATATTGAACCGCATCACTAACTCAAAATGCTAACATAAGTGTCGTGCATAGAAAATGTCAAGTTGTACATAAACAAGTATAGACTAATCCGATAACACACAATTTCATCATTCATAACTGACACCTATTCCAATAGTCACATCATAGCTGACATAATCATTAAACCCACACAAGCACACAAAGCAAGAATTAAAGTCTAATGCTAAAAGATAAAAACTAGAAAGTTTTTTTTTTAAATACACAAACATTCAAAAATTGTAGTTAAAACGATGAATGAAATGCTCATGCTCCACCCCAAAACTTAATTAAAACATTGTTCTCAATGTAATAACAATAGTTCCAATGGAAGAGAAGGAAAGATATCACCTGAGTATTGCAGTAAATGCACAACAGTCGAAAAAAAAAATAGAAACCGGAAAGTACTCAATTGAAATGGTAATGCAAGAAATGAAAGAACCTAACATAATGCAAAACCAACTAAAAAAAGAAATTAAAAATCGAAAATACAAAAAAGTAAAGTGATGGACGGACATGAAATGTGTCAAAGATGGTAAACTAGGTCTGCAAGAGGAATTTCTTCCTCTGCAGGCACCTGTTGCCCATATGCTATCTTTAAACGTTGTCCATTCACTGTAAATACTTTACCATCTTTAGGGTCCTCAATTTCAATTGCCCCATGGTTAAAGACCTGTTTCATCACAAAAGGACCAGACCACCTAGAACGAAGTTTCCCTGGATGTTTATGGAGTCGGGAATCATACAAGTAAACTTTCTGATTTGGTTCAAACGTTTTTCGAAGAATGTGTCTATCATGAAACGTTTTCATTTTTGCTTTGTAAAGTTTAGCATTCTCGTATACATCATTTCTCAACTCCTCCAACTCAGTTAACCGAAACTTCCTAAGTTTACTACCTTCTTCTAGATCAAAGTTAAAGTGTTTGATAGCCCAAAAGGCTCGGTGCTCGAGCTCTACAGGCAAATGACAAGGTTTTCCAAAGATAAGTCTATATGGTGACATGCCTAAAGTGGTCTTAAAAGCAGTTCGGTAGGCCCAAAGTGCATCATTCAATCTCAGCGACCAGTCCTTACGATTAGGGTTTACAGTTTTCTCCAAAATTTGCTTGATTTCCCTATTGGCTAATTCAACCTGTCCACTGATCTGGGGATGATAAGCAGTTGATATTTTATGAATGACCCCGTACTTTTTCATTAGAGTCTCAAACGAACAGTTACAGAAATGTGTACCCATATCACTAATGATAGCCCTTGGTGTCCTAAACCTATATAACACATTTTCCTTAAGGAATTTCACAACTGTTTTGTTGTCACTGGCTCGACAAGCTTCTGCTTCTACCCATTTAGATACATAATCCACAACCACAATGATATACATATACTCAAAGGAAGGTGGAAAGGGGCCCATAAAATCAATACCCCAACAATCAAAGACTTCTATCACTAAAATGGGGTTTAATGGCATCATGTTGCGTCGAGACAAAGCACCAAGCTTTTGACACTTCTCACAAGATTTACAGTAAATGTTAGTGTCTTTGAATAAAGTAGGCCAATAAAAACCACATTGCAAAATTTTTGCAGCAGTCTTTTTCATGGAAAAATGACCGCCACAAGCCTGTGAATGACAAAAATCTAGTACGCTAGGTATCTCCTCATTAGGCACACAACGCCTCAAAATCTGATCAGGGCAGTATTTGAATAGGCATGGGTCATCCCAATAAAACTTACGCACCTCAACTAAAAACTTTCTCTTATCCTGTGCACTCCACTCTCCTGGGATTTCACCTATAGCTAGGTAGTTGACAATATGAGCAAACCAGGGTAAAGAGGAAACAGAAAACAAGTGTTCATCTGGGAAGTCATCTCTAATGGGCAATTGATTCACATTGTCCTGAAAAGTTAACCTAGATAAATGGTCTGCTACCACATTTTCTACCCCTTTTTTATCTTTAATAGCAATGTCAAATTCCTGTAGGAGTAAGATCCACCTAATCAGTCGTGCCTTAGCATCCTTCTTGGAAAGAAGGTACTTAAGAGCAGAATGGTCTGTGAAGATTGTGATAGGAGAACCAATTAAATAGGATCAAAACTTATCTAAAGCAAAGACTACAGCTAGTAGTTCCTTCTCAGTTGTGGAGTAGTTCATTTGAGCACTATTTAAGGTCCTGCTAGCATAGTAAATGACAAAAGGTTTACCCTCCCTTCGTTGCCCAAGAACAGCACCTACCGCATAATCGCTAGCATCACACATAATTTCAAAGGGTAATGACCAATCAGGTGATTGCATTATGAGTGCTGAAGTTAGCTTGTCAGTCAAAGTTTTAAACGCCTCTTGGCAAGATGGGGTCCAATCAAAGGTAGCATCCTTGGCTAAGAGATTACATAGAGGTCTGGATATGGATGAAAAATTTTGTATGAACCTTCTATAGAAACCTGCGTGGCCAAGGAAAGATCTAATATCTTTGGTTGTCTTAGATGTAGGCAGTTTGGAGATCAATTCAACCTTAGATTTGTCAACCTCTATCCCCTTAGATGAAACAACATGACCTAGGACAATACCTGAAGAAACCATAAAATGACATTTCTCCCAATTCAAAACCAAGCCTTTCTCCTCACATCTAGTTAAAACTCTCTCCAAGTTCAACAAACATGCATCAAAAGAAGTACTAAAAATAGTTAGGTCATCTATAAAGACTTCCATTCAATTTTCTACCATATCACTAAACATACTCATCATGTATTATTGAAAAGTAGCAAGAGCGTTACATAATCCAAATGACATCCTACAAAATGCATAGGTACCAAAAGGACAAGTAAAAGTGGTCTTTCCCTGGTCTTCCAAAGCTATCTCAATTTGATAGTAACCAGAATAACCATCGAAGAAACAATAAAAATGATGGCCAGCCACACGCTCAAGAATTTGGTCCTGAAATGGGAGGGGAAAATGGTCTTTCTGAGTGGCAGCATTCAACTTCCTATAATCAATACACATGCGCCATCCAGTCATAGTTTTTGTAGGGACCATTTCACCAAGTTCATTTTTAACCACTGTGACTCCTGACTTCTTAGAGACTACCAATGTAGGACTAACCCATTTATTATTGGCAATAGGATAAATGACTCCTGCATCTAACAGTTTTAGTACTTCATTTTTCACTACCTCTTTCATTGTGGGGTTCAGCCAACGTTGTGGGTCTCTTTTAGGATTAGTTCCCTCCTCTTTGTGAATCCTATGTGAGCAAATTAAAGGGATTATACCCTTGATATCAGCTATAGTCCATCCTAGTGCAGATTTACGTTCATTCAGAATGTTTAAAAGCTATTTACCTTGAGAAGCATTTAATTCTGAAGAAATAATCACAGGAAAAGTATCACCTGGTCTAAGGAACACTTGTTTCAGTCCTGGGGGTAGTGGTTTCAGCTCAAGTGTTGGACTCTCAATACTTGATGGTTGCTGCCCTCCAGTTCTAGCTGGTAGTTCTTCAAACTTTGGTTGCCATGGTCTTGTCCCATAACCCTGAAATTTAGCAAAAACAGCGCAAATATTAGCATATTCTTCATTATGGCAATGTGCAGGAATTTCAGAATTTGTAAGAAATGAGTTCAAAGGATTGAAATCAATAGTTGCAGGTGCATCCTCCTGAGTGAGTGCATCAACCATGTATGTTTGATGACACTCATCATCTTCCAAAAGCTGCTTAGTGATGTGAAAAATATTGACTTCAAGAGTCATATTTCCAAAAGATAGCTTCATTAGACCATTCCTGCAATTGATAAGAGCATTAGCCGTAGCGAGAAAGGGTCTACCAAGAATAATAGGTATTTTGGAGTTCACATTCACATCAACTTTCAAATCTAGGACTTTCAAATCTAGGACTAGGAAGTCAACAGGATAGTAAAACTTGTCTATTTGCACCAAAACATCCTCAACTACTCCTCTAGGTTTTATAGTGGATCTATCGGCCAATTGTAAAACTACGGTTGTAGGTTTAATCTCACCTAGGCCTAGCAGTAGATAAATGGCATAAGGCATAAGGTTAACACTAGCTCCTAAGTCAAGAAGGGCTTGTGCAAACTCACAACTCCCAATGATGCAAGAAATTGTTAGACAACCAGGATCCTTATATTTTGGTGGGACTCTTTGTTCAATCACTGCACTCACTTGCTCGGTCAAGAAAGCAGTTTTCTTGACATGATGTTTCCTTTTCACAGTGCACAAGTCTTTGAGGACTTTTGCATATGTAGGAATTCGAGAAATCTCATGCAAAAGAGGTAGGTTGATTTTTACCTGCCTAAGGTGTTCTAAGATCTCATCATGGTGGCTATTAGCTTTCACATTAGGCTTTAGAGCTTGAGGAAATGGTGCTCTAGCTAGGTTTTCCACTACCTTATCACTGGGCTCACTTTCTTCAAGATTACTAGAGTCTTTCTCATTTTCGTCTGCTTCCCTAAACTTAATGATTGGTTCTACAACCTTCCCAGATCGAGTGGTGATAGCATTTATCTCTTTAACGTTGTTTTCTACACCTGAAGTTTGAGCCATATGTTGTCCCTTAGGGTTAGGTTGAGGTTGAGCTGGAAATTTCTCACGTTCCCCTATTGCTAAGGCATTAGTCAATTTGGTTATATGGCTTTTCATTTCTTTACTCTCCTCGACAACTTGATTGATCATGGTTTCAAACTTCTGATTTGTTTTCCCCTGAGCCTCCATAAAAGCATGTAGGGTGTCTTCTAAGGAATTCCTAGAAGTTGAGGGTTGATGTAATGGTGTATTGAAAACTCTAGGTGGCTGAATGGGCTGCTGTTTATCAGATTTCCAACTGAAATTAGGATGATTCCTCCACCCCTGAATATGGGGCATAAGGCTTTTTGTACACACCTAAAGCATTACAGTGTTCATCATAAACCCTCCTCATCTCAGATAAAGCTAAACACTCTTGCACTGGGTGATCAAGTCTACCACACACACCACACGGTCCAGAAGACTCAACACGAGCAACAGTAGATGTAGGCTTTGAACTACTAGTGCGTAGGTTCTCAATTTCTCTAGTCAGGGCTTCTACCTTAGCTCTAAGATTGTCTTCTTCCCTAAGATGATAGATGTCTGCACTAGAAGGATTTCCTACGGCTCGTGACCTATTGGTGCTATCAGTGGCACTAAGGCCAGTCCAAGTATGAGCTTTTTCTGCTAGTTCATCTAAATATTCTATAGCCTCATCAGGATCTTTCTGTAAGAAATCACCATTACACATCATTTCAATAAACTGACGCTCTCTAGATGTTAACCCTTCATAAAAATAGCTCACAATGCGCCAACTCTCATAACCATGGTGTGGACAAAGAGTTTGGAGTTCTTTATACATTTCCCACGCTTGATATAAAGTTTCACTCTCCTTTTGGATAAAAGAAGTGATCTGTTTTTTCAAAGCAGTAGTTTTGTGATGGGGAAAGTATTTGCTAAAGAATACTTGGGTCATTTCAGCCCAAGTGCCAATCGATCGTGGTCTTAACAAATACATCCAACTTTTTGCTCTATCTTTAAGCGAAAAAGGGAAAAATTTAAGTTTGAATGTATCTGCTGTACCATAATGATTGTGGAAGGTCGCAACTACCTCCTCAAATTCCCTAATATGCACGTATGGATTCTCATTTTCGAGTCCATGAAAAGTGGGAAGAAGTTGAATCATTCCCGGTTTAAGGTCCATACGTGGCATATTAGGTGGAAAAATAATGCATGACGGTATGGATGTGCGCGTGGGATGAAGATAATCATGTAAAGTCCTAAAAGGTGCATCATGTTCATTGTCAGACATTGTGTTATGTGATGTGGTGTTCGTGTCACTAGATGTAGAGTCAAAAGCAGGGTTAAAAGGGAATTCAAACTCTATGTCAGGTCTGTCAGCAGATCTTCCTCGCTCTTCTCGATACCTACTCATGAAACACAAGTAAAAAGAAAATAAAGTGAAACCAAAGAATAACAAAGAAAATAATAAATTGAAATAAAGGAAAAGAAAGGGAACGAAGTCACCCTTTTCAGTCTATCCCTTAGTATTTTATACCGTCTCCCCGGCAACGGCGCCAAAATTTGATTACGCCCAAAGTGTTACGCGGTATTGTAGTGTAACTTTGGGGTGTCGTATCCACAGGGAGATGGAAAAATATTTAAAGGTTCCAAAGAGAATGAATTTGTTCTCTCAAATTTGTAGTAAATTCAATGTTGAAGTAGCAAAGTTAAAATCAATAGTTTGGGGTAGTGAAGCGTCGGAATTCCCTCAATTAGATTGGATCAATCACATCAATTATTCACGCATTTTCTACTCAATTAGAAGTTTTTGTCCTAACTTTCTAATCGGAGGATTTAACAATACAAACCAATTTAATTCACATGATCCTAATGGTTAATCTTTCATATGCAATGTTCACACGTGGTTTATCGAAATCAGATTCAAAATCGACTATATACTAAAGCATAAAGCAGTAGAGAATCACACCAATAAACTAAAATAATTAAGATTAAGACCTAAGTAATTACTTCAATCAATACATAGAAAGAGCAAGACTAATCCTATGACCAATTTAATAAAACTAAGCCAATCTTAGAATACATTCATGATAAGAAGAATAAACCATTAAATCAATGTAATTTACAAATGCAATTCTACAATTTAAGTTTCCTAAATCATATTCCCACATTAATTTATTGAAATTAGATTCAAAGAATGACTATATATTTTCAACATATAGCAATAATTAAATCACGCCAATAAAGTATTTGAAATTGAAACTTAAACAAGTATTTTAATTGTTCAATGGAAGAAACATGATTAAATCCATGAAAAACTTAATAAAAGTTAAGTAAATCTCAAAATAATTAATAAAGAGTGGAAACATAAACTCTAGAATTGTTTAAACAACGAAAAACACATTACATGAATGAAAGATGTTGAAATCCCCAATTCCAATTGAGTTCCTTCTTTGCTTCACCAATGTTTTTAGGCTTCCATGGAGTTCTTGATGTCAAAAATGTGAAGAAAAAGTGTAAAAAACGGAAGACGGCGTTCTGGGGCGTGTTTGGGTTTAAATAGGGTAGAAAATTAGGTTTCTAAATCGAAGGGCAAAACCTAAAAAGTCGCTCCAGATTTACTCCTTGCGATCGCAAGGAATAAACCCATGCTATCGCAAGGAACAAACAATTTCAGGCATTTGAGTTGCTGAAAGCTTCCATGCGATCGCATGGATTTATAACCATGCGATCGCATGGTTTTAACTTTTTTCCGCCGGATAGCTTTTAGTATTTTGGCCATAACTTCTCCATACGATGTCCGATTGAGGTAATTCAAGTTGCGTTGAAAAGCTAACTTAAAGGGCTACAACCATGCGATCGCATGGTTTTAACTTTTTTCCGCCGGATAGCTTTTAGTATTTTGGCCATAACTTCTCCATACGATGTCCGATTGAGGTAATTCAAGTTGCGTTGAAAAGCTAACTTAAAGGGCTACAACTTCTATTCAAATGTCAACTTCAAATTTGATCATCTACTATGTCAAAAATCGGTCTCAATAGGAGGCTGAAAATTGGTACGAAACTTTTCACCTTGAAAGTTGATATTTGATAATGTTTTGGCTATCTTTCACCCCTTTGACTCACTGCTTCATCCAATTTACCTCTAAGACTCTTGAATCTTCATCACAAGGTTAGAAATAGGTTTAGAGTATTTACATTTTAGTCCCTGAACTTTCACATTCTTCCAGTTTGGTCCTTTTTCCCTTGGTTCACCTCAATTTCGCTACATTCTTCACTTTGTCCTGCAAAACATAAATTGCATAGAATTAAACTATATTCCAATATTTTAATCAACAATTGCTAATGTTTTGACAGTAAAATAAATATGTAAAAACACACTTATCAAAGACCCATGTTTGAAGGTTTACAATCTTTTTTTTCATTTTTTTAAAATTTAAATTCAGAGTTTATTTGATCCATAAAGAATTCGTACACTTCGACAAATAGCCAAACTTTAGAACAAGATGCATCAATATCTTTAAGTATATATTTCGACTCGACTAACACCTATATAACTATTACCCATTTGCAATATTGTAATTTAAATATTTTTCAATTATTTTAATTATCTATAAAATGTGCACAAGCGTCTCTCTCTCTCTCTCTCTCCTTCCATTATTAGAATTTGTTTCTTCATGGAAATTGTTGCATCATATTTCATAGAAGAAAATATTGAGTACATATATTTTTTAAAAAAATTTAATAATTTTTAATATCAATAGTATTGCAAATTATTTTAAGTTATTAAAATTTTCAACGATAAAGGGAAAGTAGTTGTATTTAAACTCAATTCAATAAGAAAAATAATTTGATAGCCCTTGTTATCTAAACTAAACATTGAGAGGGCATTCTTATTTTCAATTTACATAAATTTACAGAGATATAAATAAACTACATAATGCACAAATTTCAGCCAACACCAAATCTTCACACTCTAAACCACAAATTACATAATATTTTTGTAATGAAAAATAAAATAAAATAAAATCCACTAGCTCGTTTCAAAAATATGCAACAGCAACAACTGAAGAACGTAGATCCTAACCTGAAATAAAAAAACTAGTGAAGGAATTTTTCAAAAAACAAATTTCACATACCAAAGTCCATTAATAGATGTAAACACTATTTCTTACCTAATTGAGAGTAAATATTATGGAAGGACAAAGACCCATAATGGGTTATGGACAGAAATTTAGAATTTCTCGAAGAGCATGAGATATTCTTCCTTATTGTGCCAAATTGGGTGTGGCTTTCAGATAAGAAATGATATAAGAGATGGAAACAAGATCGTTAAGAACCTGTCTGGCAACGATTTTCCTCCTCCAAGGCATTGATTTTTTGACCGTTAACTATGACAGGCGGGCCCCACCTGTCTCACACATGGTCAACAATTACGGCAAGAACAGTGGCTCAACGGTTGAATGTTTGCTTCTCAACTGTTGAAATTCTGCTTTTCAGCGTTGCCAGACAGTTTCTAAGTTAAGTCCCTATTTTATAGAGATTTCTAAAAATTCATTTTCAACCATACATTCTCCCAATAAAATAATTTTACACGTAGACCAATAACTTATTTTTACTTTTTAACCACATTCTTAAAAAATAAAAAATAAAAATTAACTTTTACAAAATCAATTTACAAAAAATCTACATAGTGAATTTTTATGTTGTAAGGCAATGATTAGGGTCCACTTACAAATTGAAAAACAAAACTTTTCAATTCTACGATGCAGGCTGAGAACATGACAAAACTAGTTTTTTCTTTAAAGGAACAAATCCAAACTCATCGGATCAGTCTGATTCAGTTCCTATGGTTTTGGGAATTTTGCTCCCTCCCACGAGAGATGGACGCCTACTTGTGTTATTTCTAGTTATAGTTTTTCTTATTATTTTTTGAATAGGAATGCATTAATTTGGGTAATTAGGATTAAAACTATTACTATAATACTAACTAAAAGAGAAAAAAAAAAATCAAGAATTAAAAATATTAGTAAGAGCATTCTAATCTAAAAATGTTTCTCCAACACCTAGATTTGTGTCGTTACATTGCCACGACCTTTTTGTTAACAAGCATGACTGCATTTTAATCGTAACTTAAGGTCTCAAGTTTTGTTCATTTTCACATTTGTCCCTACATTTTTTTTTTTTTGCAATTAAAAACTCTCTCCAAAACCCGTTGAACCGATCGGTATTTATTAAACCACATGATCCAGTCCCCGTGTAGCCGGGTTAAAGTGAAAGCCGTTGAAATAATACCCTTATTTTCACCCGTCTCATCTTCAAAATCTCTGCGTCGTTCCTTCAAATTATCGATGTCATCTCTCCTTCAAACCATTGGCATTGTGATTTTTCTCGATCCAGCAAAGAATAGAGAATCTATGCAGTGGGCATCTGCAGTTTGTGATATAGTTCCTATTGATCCTTCGATTTGTAATTTATATATAAGCACCTTTGTCGATTTTCCAACAATTAGTGCTTCATTTGCTTTGTAGGCTTTTAATTAAAAAAACCTAAACTGGGTCACTCTGTAGCTCTGTTATAGTAAATAAGCTGATCTTACATTTAAAAAGGTAGCCTCAGGTCTGAAAATTTATTCTTTTTTCTTTTCAAGCAATGGACAATTTTTTAAATTATACACAAAAGACTTCCAAATTGGATAATTACAAAGCATAAATGTTGAAACAATTTATCGCATCATATCTCTGAACTCATCGAAGCTAAGGACGCCATCTCCATTAATGTCGAATCTGCTTATCATGCTTCTGCAGTTATCAATGGAGGTCGAATTCCCCAATCGATTCAGCATTTTCTTCAAGCTTTTAGGCGTTATGAATTCACTATTCTCCATTGCGTACATTTTGAACGCTTCCTTCAATTCATCATTTTTCTCGACCTCGCCACCGCCATCCACTAGCTTAGAGAAGTCCTCTAGCCCTAACATTCCATCGCCGTCAGAATCCGACGACTGCACCACCATTTCCGCCTCCTCATCCGACATTTCGCCACCTATAGCCCTCACGCACGTCCTTAGCTCTTCTTTCGAGATTTTACCATCGCCGTTTTCGTCAAAGTATTTAAACACCATCTCCTTTTCGCTCCATTTATCCATCGCAGGAGCTTCGCCGTTTTCGTCATCGGAACTTGAAGAAGAATATTTGGAAATTGATGGTTTCAGATCCACGGATGCGGACTTCCTCGGCGATAATTTCCTGCGCAAACGCTGGAAAGCCGACTTCGGAGACGATTGGGGTTTTTCTACCCCATTTTCCTGGGAGCTATACAACGTCGTCAGAGAAGGTACTGCTGTTTCTCCTTTCTTAACCGTCATGTCAAATTGATTATATTGAAAATATAAAGTACAACACCAATTGCTGAAATATCTCGCTTGTGTGTGCGTATATATTCCTATTTATAGTAGATTGTATACTTCAAGTGGAAAAGATTGAGATATGGCTGAATTGAAGTATGATTGTAGATTTATATAGTTTTAGAAAAGCAATGGGCTGATAAATCAGGGGAATCGACGAGTAGAAACCGTGTCGGTTTGGCGGTTAGTGGCCAATTGGCCACCAGTTTTAAGGCGGCGCGTATGCGAAACTGCTATGTAAGTTCCTGCTCCTCTATCTTGCCTCCACCTCCTTCATGACATTATCATGTTTGACCATTAGTTTGGTCCTTTAATAATTTTTTAAACGGATGGAAATACACACACTTCACGCAGTGCTGGTGATTCTGGAAGCACTTCTCCTATAGAAACAGGTTCTTTAAAAGATTTTTAAACTGATAGACACTCAGCGAATTCTCATTGAAAAAAAAAAATACAAAACATTGCCAATCGAGGGCCTCGAAACAAACTCCCGTCGTTGAGCCTGTTTGTTTGGCTTAATCCTTCTGGAAGGGGCTAACCTGAATTTATGCACTGTTTGATTACCCTTGTTTTTCTAGGAAGTTAGAAAACTTTTTCCATTTTCCACTTTTTTCAATGTTTGATTGCATAATTTTGCCTTCGATTTCATTTTCCCAGCCACCCTCTCATGCGCCCATTTTTCAGGAATTCCTTAAATTTGTTTTCTTTTGGTTTTGGTGGATTTTTGTTTTCCTGTTTTTTTTTTTTTTTTTTGAATTTTTGTTTTGTCAATTGGAAAAAATTTTAGACATAATGATAAAAAAATTTATCACCTTTAATGACAATTTTCATGCAAAACAAAGTCAAACGAATGGTATTCAATATGATAAAATCTTTTTTCAATTTTTTTTTTTTTTTTGGAATTCGAATAAATTCTAGACCTAATGGTAAAATAAATTATCACTTTTATGGACAAATTTTATGAAAAACAAAGTCAAACGGATACCAAATTTTCAACATTTTTCAGGTGAAAAATTATACCATTCAAACATAATTAATTACAATTTACAGTAAAATAATTTCTAGATAATTTAATTCCCTAGAATTCATTTTCTTTCCATTAAATTCATAATTTTTAACTCTTTATCTAGAAGTATTTTTTTCGTACACGTGTACTAACCAATTGGAGCTATCTCTATGTCCCATTTGCTTGCTGTCCGTGCATCCGTCCCTGCTGACTATTTTCTGGTCCACTAAACAATTTCAATTTCACTGTCAGAATGAACGTCATTTTAAATATACACGGAGTTTTAAAAGGATTAAAACGTGTGATGAAACGATAAGGTCAAACATTAAACATTAACTCCCTTTGTGAGCCCCAAGGAAAGGACTTTGCTTGGTGTACATAATTATTGTACAAGCCCACCCCATGTGAGGGTTATGAACACCCCTATGTACAATAATTATGTACACCAAGCATTTTTCCCAAGGAAAATGTATTTTAAAATATTAATATTTTTAAAGGATGTGTTGTTGAAATTTTTTTTTTAAAATGTAAAATATATTTTATGTTGGCTAATTAGCACAAAACGTCCCTACCTTTGGGGTTGATTTCGAAAATCGTTCCTACCTTTCATTTCTTGACATTTATGTCCTTACCTTTCACTTTTCATGCGCTGAACATTCTTTTCATTATTTTTTGATGATTTTACCCTCTATTAAAGTAAAACAAAAAGAAATGAAATGAAAAACAATTGAACAAATTGCAACCATTGGCCCAAACTTTTTAAAAAGTGCAAATAACCCATCAAACTTCACCTTCTTCCCAAAACTCACCTTCACCCTATCGCCGCATGCCGACCATTTTCGGGCCACCGTGGTCGTCGAATTTTTGCACCATCATCATCTTCTCATGAACACCTAACATTCCTACACAAATTTTAGCTCCAAAAAAAACAACAAAATCGAACCAGAAGGTACAGGGTGTTGAATGGCCTTCAAAGGCGGCGGCGGATGAGAGAATTTGCTGGATACTATAGGCATGGAAAGGAATTATACCGGCGGCAACCTCTCCAGAAGGTGCAGGGGGTAATACCCATTGGTGGACTTGCGTTTCTTCCTCTTCTCCAACTCACCCACTCGACACAGTTTCAAACTCAGCATTACCGATTTCAAGTTCTTCTCTATTATCATCCTTCCCCAGAATTCCAAATTCAATGACAAAACAAAACAAATTTTTACTCCCTTCGAAACCCTAAGTCCTATTACAAACTTTCACCCCAGCTTTCAATCCATCGTTGTTGAACCCAAAATTGAAGCTATTGAAATCAGACTTGGGATTATCAATTAGGTTGATTGAATTGAAAGAGTTATTAACCTCACTAGGACCAACCCTTATGTCGAAATTCCGCCTCTGCTCAGTGGGGCATTTTGTCGAATGGTTGGTGTTCCAAATTGAGTCATTCAAAGAAAGACTTGCCAAATTGCTTCCTTCAAGTCGAATATCATCACTAAATTGCCAGAAAGACGACTGATTTCCATTCTTCATTTCCTCTAACTCTGAGTACATGAATTAATTATGTATTAACTAAAACGATAATATGGGTAAGAAAGTCTTGGAGTGGGTATATAAGGTAGAAAAGCAGGAAATTTCTAGGAAATGGGATATGAGATGGAGTGTATATAAGGCTGTTTTTTGGCCGAATTTTGGTTCGTTTTTGTTGTTTTTTGGGGCTGAAATTTATGTTGGAATGTTAAGGGTTGATGAGGAGATGGTGCTGGTGCAAAAGTCGATGGCCACGGTGGCCTGAAAATGGCCGGCAGGTTGCGATATGGTGGGGGCGAGTTTTGGGAAGAAGGTGAAGTTTGGTGGGTTATTTGCACTTTTTAAAAAGTATGGGCCAATGGTTGCAATTTGTTCAATTGTTTTTCATTTCATTTCTTTTTGTTTTACTTTAATGGAGGGTAAAATCATCAAAAAACAATGAAAAGGACGTCCAGCGCACGAAAAGTGAAAGGTAAGGGCATAAATGCCATGAAATGAAAGGTATGGACGGTTTCCAAAATCAACCCCAAAGGTAGGGACGCTTTGTGCTAATTAGCCATTTCATGTTAGAATTTGTAGTAAAATTAGTTTTGAACATAGGCTGAGTCCCTATTTGTCACACATTCTTTTAAAATACATTGTTTCAAAACTCATTTTCAATCACACACATTTTTCAATAAAATAGTATTTTCCATCACATCAATAATTTTTCCTTACTTTTTAAACACATATTTTTCATCATATCACTATTTAAAATATATTCTTTTCTTAATAATATCTATCAAACACGCCATAAGCGTACGATTGATTTGTGTTTCAATTTTTGGCTCTAAGTTTTTTTTGTCTTGAGAGTGTTTTCAGATTATAAAAAATGTGTGTGATTTGTCATTTTGAAAAATTATTTCTCAAAACATAAAATTAGTAAATACGTTTAATTTGAAATTTTGAGAAATTGTTTTATGAAATTTAATTATTCCGTAAAAATAGAACAATTTCATTTTAATTTAGTTCAAGCAATATATAGAATATTTCTTTTCACTATAAAAGTAAAATAAAAATAAATAATAATTTGAGTTCAAAATACATGATTTAAAATAAAATTCAATAACGTGGACTGAGAATATTTTATCTTTTTATTTTTATTTTTTAAAATTTTTATTTTTCTAGAAATTTTTATAATTTTTTTTTTCAAATTTTTTATTCTTTAAAATGTTTAAATTTAATTGTTAGAATTTTATATTTATATTTATATTTATACTTTTAAAATTTAAAATTTTATTTGAACATTTGTGTTTATATGTTTTGATTGTTTTTAAAATTTTAACTGAAAACATTCAAAATATCAAAAATACATTTTCAGTCTTATGCTATAAGTTTAATCTTGTTTTCTAAAATACGTTTTCAAGAATATGAAATCAAACACATTTTCAATGTTTTGTAGAATTGAAAACTAGAGATAACTTGAAAACAACAAACTAAACGCACTGTAAAAGTCTTAGAGATGAGCCTAAGTATAATGAATAATAGGGCAATTCATTACTATCATATTTTTTAAAAAAATTTATTATTAATAACAATTCCTTATTACTTAATTAGTATACTCTGGAATGACCTTACATCATTCTCTGAGTGTATGGACTCGCCTTGGCTTATAGGAGGGGACTTTAATTCGATACTTAACAGAGGGGAGAAGGATGGAGGTAATTCACCTAATAGAAAATCGATGGAGGATTTTAACAATATGCTTATTGGCTGTGGTGTGGATGAATACATTATTAGGGGCAGCAATTATACATGGACTAATGGTAGGATATGGGAGAAATTGGACACTGAGAATTGATTACTGGATGAATGAGTATACGGATTTGAAAGGCCGAGATATTAAATAGAGACACATCGCATCACCGCCCTTTCCCGATAAAATGCAAGAGTATACAAGTCGTGATGAAGACCTCCTTTAGATTCCAAAGCTATGTGGTGTCAAAAGGATGATTTATTGGATACTATCGTAAAGTGTTGGGAGGCTCCACCGCGCTCTTACTCTAGAGTCATTTTGGTGTCTATTTTAAATTAAAAAGACTCAAGAAGACGCTTAAGAAGTGGAATAAAGACACGGTTGGTAATATTTTCATTGATATTGCTAAAGTCAAGAAGAAGCACTTAGGAAAGAAATCTTATACGACAGATCCAAATCCCCTCATGATAGGATGGAAGTGAATGAGGCCTACGCTAGACTTAATGTATTACTTTCTATGGAGGAAGCTTACCGGAAGCGTAAGTCCGGGATTAAATGGTTGATCAAGGGGACAATACTAAATTCTTTCATGTCAGTTAGGGAAAAATGGACGAAAAATAGTATTAATTTGATATCCAATAATGGCGTTGAAGTGACTAACCAAGGGATATTCAACAATCACGTGGAATATTTTGAGAAAATATTATCTCAAGAAGAGACTCGAATGGGGAGATGGTATACCTGACAATATCCCTATGTTGGTGACACAATATGAGAATGATATGTCGAATAGGGTGCCCGATATTGATGAAGTCAAAGAAGCCGTTTTCAAAGATCAACAAAGATAGTGCAAAGAGCCCCGATGGTTTCTCTAGTTTATTCTTCCAATTCACTGGATATCATCAAACAGATCTCTTAGAGGCTGTTATGGATTTCTTTAATGGAAAGGATATACCCACAGTGAATGACAAATACATCTATTACACTTATACCGAAAAATCGTAGGCTAAGGAGTGGAAAGATTTTAGGCCCATTAGTTTGTGCAATGTGATCAATAAAATTCTCACTAAGGTTCTCTCTACAAGGCTTAATAGAGTTCTGCCTGTAATTATCTCAAATTCTCAAAGCGGTTTCACTCAGCAGATATAGGGGATAACATATTATTGTTGGCTCAGAACTCATTCGTAATATAGACAGAAAACTAGAGGAGGGAATGTGGTTCTCAAATTAGACATGGCTAAAGCATACGACAGGTTGGGGAATTCTTTTCAAAGTCTTAGAGAAGTTTGGTTTCAATCAAACATTGGATTGATAAAATCGAAGGAGTATCAACAACTCGTCACTTCTCTATATTAATAAATGGTGAGCTCAAGGGGTATTTTAAGTCTTCCGTAGGGCTAAGACAGGAGACCCCATCTCTCCCTCTTTATTCATCATCCTGGCAGAGTGTTTGTCGAGAGGGTTGGATAATCTTTTTTATAGAAATAAAGAGTTGCATTTTAGATATGGGGGAGCTACTTTGGTATCGCACCTAGCATTTGCTGATGATATTATCATCTTTACTAATGGTCAAAAACCATCGTTGAATAAGATTATGGAGTTTATCAGGTTATATACTGCAAATTCTGGACAGGCTATTAACTGCAATAAGAGTTCTTTTATTACGAAAAAGGAGATTCACAGAGTAGTGATTACCAAAACCACTGGGTTTCAATTCCAAACTTTCGCCATGACTTACCTCGGTGTTCCTTCCCAGATAAGGGGCATAAGAAAGCAGCATTATTTGAGGATTTGATAAATAAAATTAAAAGAAGGTTACTGGGATGGGAACATAAATGGCTGTCTGCTGGAGGAAGAATTACACTTGTTAAACATGTGTTGAGCTCTATGCCTATTCATTTACTACAAATCCTCGACACTCCTAAATGCATCATAAACAAAATTTCCAGAATGTTTAATGGATTCATATGGGGATTCTAGTCAAAGCAAGAAGATTCATTGGACTTCGTGGGAGAAGATGTGCTACCCGGCTTGAAGAAGGAGGTATTGGTCAGAATTCCCCTGAGTGATTTGAACCTAGCCTATGATTGCAAATTATGGTGGAAATTCAAGGGACAAAAATCTTTATGGAGTCAAGTCCTGCAAGCAAAGCATCGTAGACTCGTACATCCATGTGTTGTTAATCAAAGCTCCAAAGACTCGGGTTGTGGAGAAGGATGTTAAAAGCCGCAGAGATTTAGTGGAACCACATATTGCCTGGAGAATTGGTGAAGGCAAAGTTAACTTCAAGCATGATGTTTGGCTTATGTCGTGGGCTATAGAAGGAAGGATTGAAGCAGATGATCCCTCAGAGAAGCCGGGTTATGGATTTCAGCATAACAATGAATGGGATGTATCCACCCCTAATAACATTCTCCCACTGATGTAGTAAATGAAATTATAAAGATCCCATGCATTAATGCGCCGTATAAAATATTCTGGAAACCGAATACCTCGGGAGTTTTCACCATTTCTTCTTGCATAAATTTATTTAGGCAGAGTAAAACAAGACAAATGGCTTATAAACAAATATGGGATAAGCATGTTCCTCAAAAAATTGCCTTTCTATGTTGGAAGGTTTGGCATAGTTGGCTACCGGTTGATGATATACTACAGATCAAGTATGGGATTCATATAGCCTCTAAATGCCAATGCTGTAACAAATTGGAAAGTATTAGGCATGTTTTTCTGGATGGTAGAGTTGCTAAGGAGGTCTGGGAATACTATTGTAGGGTCATGAATGTCCAATACATAACTTGTGACCATCCAAGGGTAATGCTGATGTATTGGTTTCTGCAGAAGAGAGCTAGTTCAGGTGAGATTAGCATTATTGTTCCTCTGATTATTATCTGGTTTTTATGGTTAGCCAGGAATAATGCCAAACATAAAAACTACCCTATAAAGACTGAAAGGATTATTAAGCAAGTGAATACCTTGATCAACGCGCTCATAAAAGGTGGAGTATCAAAATAAATGGAGGTAGTAAGTGTATTAAACCGAGAATTGTCAGGTGGAACAAACCGGAATCAGGATGGTATAAACTGAATACTGACGGGGCATTGAAAGCTAATCTCCTGGCTTCAGGTGGTGGTATCCTTAGAGACAACAGGGGAGATGCAATTTGGGGTTTTTATGATTTTTATGGTGAATGTTCTATCCTGGAAGCTGAGTTAAGAGCAATTGACATGGGATTGAAGTTATGTTTGAGACAAGGAGTGAGAAAAGTCTCGTTGAATCTGATTCTAAGGTATCAATTACATTGATCAGCCAAGACTATGGTCCATGGGAAGTACAATATATTTTGCAATCTATCAAAAGGCATCTGGAGAAAATGGAGCACAAAATCACACATAACTGGAGGGAAGGTAACCAGGCGGCAGATTGGATGGCTTCTAAAGGGCACAGTGAACGGAAATTTAGATGGTTGGAAGGTAGTGAATTTGAAGGACGGATTAAAGGTATTGTTCACCTTGACAAAATTGGAATGGAATCTATCAGACGTGGTTAATAACTAGTGTTATTGTTTTTAGTTCTGGAAATTTATGACATAGTGTAGATTTTATTTTCTTTAGTTGTTTTGAGGAAGAGTTTGTAATTCTTTTGGAGGTAAGGCAATATGTCCCCCTCCTTGCTTTGTAATTGATTTTGAGTATAATAAAATGCATATCCTACGGCTTGGATTTTCAAGCTAGGATATAAAAAAAAAAAAAAAAAAAATTAGTTTATTAAACTTAAAAAATAAAAATAAAAAAGGTAAATAGGCTCACACCTATCAACTAGGCCCGTTATAGCCAATAAAAAATAGGGTTTACTAGTTTTTTCACATCTTTTCCATGCAGAACACCTCCATACAATAGACCTGCCTAATCTTGCCTTTTCCAGCATTTTTGAATACTGCCTTGAAACAACCCAATTTTGTAGACGTACCGGGCCTACATTGGCAAGACAACATTTTGGGAAATTAGGCGAGCACTTTTTCTAAGAATCTTGAACTAAAAAATTTGGAAAAAGGTATATGTACATAAATTTTTTGCCATAAAACCAACAGAATCTCACATGGGGTGTGGGCCCCACATGAATAAAATATTGCAAAGAACATGCCGGGCCCCACCTATGTTTGTATTCTGTTGGTTTTCTGGCCAATTATTTTTTGTACACCCAGCTTGGCTGAAAAGATTTTCCATTGTTTTCCATTATTAGGGGAGCATTTTTGAATAGTGCCTTTAAACAACCCAATTTTCTACCCTCATTTTTTTTTCAACACGTGGGTCCCATTGTGAGAAACAAAGTTAAAAAAAAATGGCTTCTTAGATTTGCAACGGTAGGAAAATTTATTAAAATGAGCTAAAAAATTGGAAACAAACAGGCTGTTACAATGATAAATCATGACGATAAGTTATAAGATCAATATCTAAAGTCAGCATTTGCTACTTTTATAAGGATACGAAATTTTGCACAAACCTTCTGTTATCCAAATAATGATAGTGAATTCAAAATTCGAAATGGTCACAATTAACATCAATATTTCTGCACCTTTTGTTATCCAAATGATGATAGTGAAATCCTGTTAAACTAATTGATACCAGTTATTTGGGATTTCAATTTGAAAAGAGAATAACTATATCCAAGAGACTGAAAAATGCTCTCTTGTTTTAAGATCAAGTTCCTTGCATTCTTTATCCTTGTTTATTTGCTATTGAAGAGACAATTAAGAATAATGTTATTTATCATTACGATATAGAACATCGATAATGTGTCAGTCAATTTGGAATAATGAAATTTGAATGTTCAATTTTTATGGAAGAGAGGGAGAGGAGGGAGACTGAAATGTGAAAAATAATGAATTGTCACATCATCAATGTTTCATTATCATAATGATAAATAGTATTACTCGACAATTAATTACAGAACGTACAATTTCTTGAGAAAACCCCTTTTTATCAAATAATGGAAATATTAATGATTTTACAAAAGCATCTCTAAAATTTTGGCACTGCCAGACCCATGTTTGAAGGTTTACAATCTTTTTTTTTTTTTCATTTTTTTAAAATTTAAATTCAGAGTTTATTTGATCCATAAAGAATTCGTACACTTCGACAAATAGCCAGACTTTAGAACAAGATGCATCAATATCTTTAAGTATATATTTCGACTCGACTAACACCTATATAACCATTACCCATTTGCAATATTGTAATTTAAATATTTTTCAATTATTTTAATTATCTATAAAATGTGCACAAGCGTCTCTCTCTCTCTCTCTCTCTCTCTCTCTCTCTCTCTCTCTCTCCCCTTCCATTATTAGAATTTGTTTCTTCATGGAAATTGTTGCGTCATATTTCATAGAAGAAAATATTGAGTACATATATATTTTTTTAAATTTAATAATTTTTAATATCAATAGTATTGCAAATTATTTTAAGTTATTAAAATTTTCAACGATAAAGGGAAAGTGGTTATATTTAAACTCATTCAATAAGAAAAAATAATTTGATAGCCCTTTGTTATCTAAACAAAACAAAACATTGAGAGGGCATTCTTATTTTCAATTTACATAAATTTACAGAGATATAAATAAACTACATAATGCACAAATTTTAGCCAACACCAAATCCTCACACTCTAAACCACAATTACAAACCAAACTAATACATAATATTTTCAAAATAAATAAAATAAAATAATAATAAAATCCACTAGCTCGTTTCAAAAATATGCAACAGCAACAACTGAAGAACTTAGATCCTAACCTGAAATTAAAAAAAACTAGGGAAGGAATTTTTCAGAAAAACAAATTTCACATACAATTTCTTACCTAATTGAGAGTAAATATTATGGAAGAACAAAGACACATAATGGGTTATGGACAGAAATTTAGAATTTCTCGAAGAGCATGAGATATTCTTCCTTATTGTGCCAAATTGGGTGTGGCTTTCAGATAAGAAATAATATAAGAGATGGAAATGAGATGAAGTTCGCGTTGAGTTCCTATTTTATAGAGATTTTTAAAAATTCATTTTCAACCATACATTCTTCCAATAAAATAATTTTACACGTAGACCAATAACTTATTTTTACTTTTTAACCTCTTTCTGAAAAAAAAAAAAATTTTACTTTCACAAAATCAATTTACAGAAAATCTACATAGTGAATTTTTTATGTTGGAAGGCAATGATTAGGGTCCACTTACAAATTGAAAAACAAGACTTTCCAATTCTACGATGCAGGCTGAGAACATGATAAAACTAGTTTTTTTCTTTAAAGGAACAAATCCAAACCGATCGGATCAGTCTGATTCAGTTCCAATGGTTTTGGGAATTTTGCTCCCTCCCACGAGAGATGGACACCTACTCGTGTTATTTCTAGTTAATAGTTTTTCTTATTATTTTTTGAATAGGAATGCATTAATTTGGGTAATTAGGATTAAAACTATTACTATAATACTAACTAAAAGAAAAAAAATCAAGAACTAAAAATTTTAGTAAGAGCATTATAATTTGCGTGATTTGTGTTGTTATATTGCCACTGCATTTTTATTGTAAGTTAAGGTCTTAAGTTTTGTTCATTTTCACATTTATGTCCCTACTTTTTTTTTTTTGTCATATTTTAATCTTCAATCTTCTATTAATAACATATCTTGACCATGATGAAGAACAAAATCAATTATAATGGAGTGAAAAGACTTAATTGCCCCTAGTATTTTTAAATAACACAAACAACAAATATAAAAGTTTGACTAAATATATTTTTGCATACTAACAAAATATTTGGACAAAACAATCATCAAAGACAAGATGTGTTAATCTATAATATATATTAAATATCACATCAAGTGAGAATCATTTTTTAGACAATTATAACCCTAATACAATTCAATTATTAACTGATAATGGGCAGTCCTTCCCCTCCGTGGTGAAGGTTTTTAGTCCTTCCCCTACGTGAAGGTTTTCCTCCCTCCCCTCCGTGGTGAAGGTTCTCCTCCTTCCATTGTGAAGGTTTGCTCTCCTTCCGCCGGTGAAGGTTTGTTTCCTCCTTTGTGAGGGTTTTTTTCCCTCGGTGTAGGGTGTTGTCATTTTTCTGGGTCTTTTCCTTGTGGAGGCTATGGGGGCATTTTCGGAGGTGGCTGGTTGGTTGTTGGGGGTTATTGTCCTTTTGCCCCAACTTTGGCCGTGGGTTTTGTCGGAAGGGTGTTGTTTTATTGCTGGGTCTCTTCCCCTGTGGAGGTTTTGGGGGCGTTTCGGTGTTGGCAGGTCAGTTGTTGGGGGATTTAGCCCCATTGTTCCAACTTTGGCTGAGGGTCTTGACGGTGGGTTTTGCGACGCGAGGAGGTGCGGACGTACGCCTCGCCATGAGATCATCACCGGAATCGCCGTGGGCTTGGGAACTCTCGGATGTTCGGGAATTGTTCAATTTGGTGAGGGATAAGGCCCCTAGCTTGGTTTTCTGTGTGAAACCAAGTTGCCCGAGGTAAACTCTGGAGAAAGTGAGATTGAAGCTCCGGTTTGATAATTGTTTTCTTGTTGACGGTGTTGGGCGGAGTGGAGGTTTGGCGGTTACGTGGTTGGACGAGGCGAACGCGACTATTTTTAATTATTCCGGGAGCCACATTTCGTTGAATATTCCGAATTTCCAAGATAGTTCGAGTGGACACTCTCTGGTTTCTATGGGAACCCAATCACAGTCGAAGGAAGGGTAGCCGCAACTTATGCGAATGTTGAACCCGGGAACCTCGATCCCATGGATGATTATGGGAGACTTCAACTAAATTACCAATATTAGCGAGAAATATGGAAGCGATCACGAGACCGTTTTCTCAAATGGATAATTTTAGTAAGGTGATTGATATTTGTGGTCTCGGTGATGCCTGGATACGTTGGTCCTAAATACACTTGGAGTAATAAGAGGGCGGGGAATTCTTTCACAAAAGAGAGGTGTGGACAGTGCTCATTAACCATTCTTTCCCCATCCTTTTCGGAACGTATGAGGTGCGGGTGCTACCGATCGTTAACTCGAGATCATAATCCTCTTTTTATCAAGCTCGGACGGTGGAATCTCTACCAGGGGCTTCTGTCGACCGAAGTTGTTCCGCTATGAGGCTGTCTGGTCTAGGAAGCAGGAGTGCAAAGACTTAGTTGCAAGGGCATGGTCCACACCCTGGGATCAGAGCAGCCCATTTTGTCAATTTAAAGAGGGAATGGAGCAATGCAGAGTCAATCTGCAGAGATGGGCAAAACGGAATACAGGAGGTTCTAGGGCGAGGTTAAAATCTAAAATGCAGAAGCTCCAGTGGTTACAGAGAACAAATCAAGGGGATCTGAACAGCAACATTAAAGATACCCAACAGCAGATTGACCTGTTGCTTGAGGAGGAGGAAACCATTTGGAGGCAACGTTCCAAACAACTGTGGCTGAAAAGCGGAGATAAGAATACGGCCTACTTTCACAAGTGTGCTTCCCAGCGTAGGCAACAAAATACTATCAGGAGGATCTCTGATGATAGGGGAGGGGTTTCTACTGATTTGGACGAGATTTGTGCAATTTTTAATCAACATTATCTTCATATATTCTCATCATCATCTCCGTCCGGCATTGATGAGGCGGTCAACGACCTCGAGGCAAAAGTCACTCCAATTATGAATGAACAACTAATGGAATCGTTCACTGATGAGGAGATTAAACGTGCCGTTTTTAGAATGAATCCTTTGAGTTCCCCTGGCCCTGATGGATTCTCGGCGGGATTCTACCAAGACCACTGGGAGTCTATTGGAGACGGAGTTTGTGCAGCAGTCAAAGATTTATTATCTTCGCAACAAGGACTCAAGGACATTAATGAAACCTTTATTGTCTTGATCCCCAAGAAGAAGAATCCTGCATCAGTCTCAGATTTTAGGCCAATCAGTCTATGCAATGTCCTGTACAAAGTGGTGTCGACTGTTCTGGCTAACAGGCGCAAATCCTTCCTGTCTGATATCATCTCTCCTGCTCAAAGTGCTTTTGTCCCAAGGCGTTTAATCTCAGATAGCATTATTGTAGCATACGAAGCATTGCACTCTATGAAGTATCGAATGAAGGGGAAGAAAGAAGGGTATATGGCATTGAAGCTGGACATGAGCAAAGCTTACGACCGTATTGAGTGGTGTTTTCTGGAAGCCGTTTTACGGAAACTGGGCTTTGGCGAGAGGTGGGTCGGGTTGGTCATGCAATGTGTTCAAACGGTGAAGTACTCCCTGATTATTAATGGGGAACCACAGAGCCAGTTTCAACCTTCGAGGGGACCCCATGTCCCCTTACCTATTCATTCTCTGTTCAGAAGTGCTGGGGAATTTACTGGATAAAGCAGAGGCTAAGGGGCTTATTTCTGGGTTCCCTTTTGCTAGAGGCGCCCTTTTAGTGAACCATCTTTTCTTCGCAGATGACAGCCTGATCTTCTGCAAGGCTAATGCTCTGGAGTGGTGGAGGCTCTCCTATCTTCTTAAACTTTATGAACAGGCATCGGGCCAACGACTTAATATGGACAAAACCTCCATTTACTTCAGTTACAACACTAGGCAAGAGATCAAAACAACAGTTTTACATGTTGCTCAGGTTAAAGAGGCGATATCTTTCGAGAAATATTTGGGTTTGCCGGCATATGTTGGAAAGAATAAAGTGTCTGCGTTCACACAAGTCCTTGAATCTATCAGAAGCAGAATGAACAGTTGGACAGTGAAATTCATTTCGCAAGCAGGGAAGGAAGTTCTCCTCAAGGCTATCATCCAAGCTATCCCAACATATTGCATGAGTATCTTCAAACTTCCACGCACTATTCTTCAAGCTATGACTCGGCTAGCTAAGAGCTTTTGGTGGGGCAGCAGAGGAGAGCGTACTAAAACACAATGGCTGCCTTGGGACTTGTTGGGAAAATCCAAAATTGTAGGTGGTCTTGGCTTCAGAGATTTCGAGAATTTCAACGTTGCACTATTGGCGAAGCAGGGCTAGAGACTCGCTCAAAATCCTGATTCCCTGGCTGCGAGGGTCCTTAAATCAAAATATTTTTCCAGATCAGATTTTCTGAATAGTAACATTGGAAGCAATGCTTCCTACCTTTGGAGGAGTTTCTCTGAAGCTAAAAAAGTTTTGAGAGAGAGAGCTTTGTGGCGCATTGGAAATGGTGAATCTGTGGTCATTGGTCAGGATAGATGGATTCCCCAAGCTTCTACCTCGCAAATTCATCCACCACGACATGAGCTGTTTTTGAAAGCTAGAGTCTGCGAACTCATTAATGCAGATTTGAAAACCTGGAACTTGCAATTACTTTCTGAAGTTTTCTATGAGGCGGAAGCTAGCATCATTAGAAAGATCCCAATCGGTCTAAATGGTTCTCTGGATAAACTCATTTGGCGGGGCACGAAGGACGGTATTTTTACTGTCAAAAGCGCGTATCATGTATTAGATCAGATGAAACAGGATGCATTGGAACAATGCTCTTATAGTGCTTCTCAACAGGAGGTCTGGAGGAAAATTTGGAACCTTAATGCTCCAAACGCTAGTAAAATGTTTCTGTGGCGAGCTACACACGACTCCTTACCTACAAATCTTAATCTATTCTGCAGGAAGATTAGGGAATCCCCTTTGTATCCGATCTGTGAACGTGAAGAAGAATCTATTCTTCATGCGCTGTGGTCGTGTATTTCGGCCCAAGATGTGTGGAGTTGTGGGCCACGGAGGCTTCAGAAAATGACCTTTACGCCGAGTCATTTCTTTGACCTAGTAAGGTTGTTGTTCAAAGTAATGTCTGATGAGCTTTTGGAGTACTTCTCAGCCACAATCTACCTTGTATGGAAGAGGCGGAACTCCTTTATTTTCGAGCATTTATTCGAGGGACCTGCATCTATTTCTAAAGCTGCTATTCAGAATGCTATTGCATTTAGAGAAAGGAATACTCAGCCTGCTTGCGAAACTTCTCTGGCCTTTTGAGCGGTGTCTTATTGAGCTTGTCTTTTTTCTTGGACTGTCTATCATGCTCCTTGATTGGTACTTTGTTGCTCTTTTTTTTAGCAATGGTAGCACTTAAACTCTCTTAGGAGAGCATAGTGTTGGAGATTTTTCCTCTTTGTAACCGTGATTTGCTGTCTTGACTTAATGAAATGTCAGTTTTTCAAAAAAAAAAAAAAAAATACAATTCAATTATTTCAATAATATCTTTTTTTTCTTTTTCAATATGTATTTAATTTACAAACTGTAATAAATACTATAATTAATTCTTAATTAATTAACATTCACATTCATTTAATTACTATTAATTAGAATTTCACATTCATATTCACGTTCATTCTCCAGTTATTAATCCTCAATTAATTAATATTAACATTCATTTAATCAGAATTAATTAAAATTTCAAATTTAATGATGCAGTTTATTATTCACGTCGTTATATGCTAATTAACATTCCTTTTATTTAATTGAAAATTAAATTATATTTCATTTAATATAAATGATTTAACATTTATTGTGAGGTATATATTTCTTGGTATTAATTCTAAATTAATTAGCATTCAAGAGTATCGTATTTGTCATTCATCTTCATTTATGCATTTAGTTATGATTCTAATACTTACATTGAAGTATACATTTCACTGTTTACTTCCATATATAATAATTAACATTTACTTTCAAAAGCTTACATTTCTCTTATATATTTAGATTAAAAGAGTAAATGAATGGTCAAATATTACATTTACGACACTTATAAAATATTTTAAAATAACGTACAACGCACGTTCACTCTGACTAGCAAGTAAAAAGTTAAAGATATGAATGCAATAAAAATATTCGAAAGATGAATGCGAAATTAGCAAATATTGAAGACATTCATTATTATCAAAATATGGTTCACTTAACAAAAAAATGTTGTGTGAATATAATTACCTGAAAACAATTTCCTATTTACTAAAATGGTCAGCCGAAAATGATAAAACCACAAATTTTACACAGCCTTAAAGATGTTCAATTCTATGTTACCAAAACACAACAAAAGAACAAAAACTCATAAATACTAACCTTTCATCGTCCCCTCGTAGTTGTTCACCGTCGTCGGCCAAATCGACATTATCTCAATTGTGGGGGGAGGTGGGGTTAGATTTTGCAGTCAAGTACAAGACAGGCTTCGTGGTGAAGTGTACATTTATAAAATAGTTGTGCATTATCAAATATTGTTTTAATTAGTGCATGTTCATAAAATTGTGAAACAATAGAAAATTGGTTGAAAAATAACCTTTGGACAAGAATGCACACCAATGCAGCAATGTAGGCATATGACGACCCCTCAATGCAGCAACGTGGGGACATAGGTGTTGTTAAACTACTTAATCTAAAAGATTAAGCTCGTTGAGAGGACCACATGAATATCATTTAAACATTATTTTCAACAAGTCCCTTTCTTTTGTAGGCAAGGTTCAATTTTTCAAAACAAAGCCTAACACTCAATTTCATTAAATGGGAGGCTCGTACTTGACTCAAGACATATATACTCTGATATCTTGTTAAACCACTTGGTCTAAAAGCTCTAAAATCAATATGGTATTAGAGCCATAATACTCAATCGAGTAATTGATTTGTATAAAGCTTAAGCATGCTATCGATTTCAAGATTGAGGTTCTCAAACGAGCAAGCATCTTGGGTGAGCCGATTAAAGGATAAATCTCTCATTGATTAAATGTAAAAAGCATTAACTAAAAGGCGTTAACTACTACTTGTAACAAAGTTGACATTTTTAAGATGTATGTCTAAGCCCATGTTTGGTACACATTAAAATTTTCATTCTCATTCTTCTACTCATTTTCAACCACACATTCTTCAATAAAATAACATTTTCCATCACATCAATAACTTTTTCTTTTTTTTCAACCACACATTCTCCATCAATCTACTATTCCAGAATACATTCTTTCAAAATAATGTGGCTCAAACACACCTTAAATATGATATGCACACCAATGCTCCCTAATAAATTAAAGTAGGCACACATTAGCACCTTAATGCAAACACACGCAACATAACACTGTAGGCACACGTTAGCACCTTAATGCCACAACATAGGCACTCGAATGCACCCCAGTGAAACAATGCAAGTTTGCTAATGCACTTGGTGCAGCCAAAACGCTGGTACGGCACAAGAATGCACCTCGACATATCAAGACGCAACCAAAGGAGGCAAAATAGCCCAAGGCTAAAATGTAGGCATGCGTCAACCACCAAATGTACCAACGAGGGTAGACGTTGGCACCCCAATGCAGCAAGATAGGCACACAAAAGCATCCAAATGCAACAAAGTAGGCACACGAATGCAGCTATTAGTAGTGGACGAGGACAACATTGATCAACTCATTGAGGTACAATGTAAAACATTACTTGAGACGCCAACATGTTGGGAGTAAATCCCAAGCTACCAATGATTATGGTGATCGAAGGAATGACACTTCGACATCTGGAAGTTTAAAATTTGCGCAAACGATTCCTCATTTGCATAGCGACGAACAAGCCTAAGTCACAAATAGGACCATCATATAAAACTTTCCTATGAGAAGCAAAAGGTAAATGGGAAGACGAATGGAGTACTTTTGTCTTACTAAAACACTTGTAAATTAACCAAAGGTGAGACCTCATACACTATAGGCATCATGAAAAAGGTTGGCAATTGGAAGCAGTCATCCTAAGCTTAATCCAAGGCTATCACACATCATCCTTAAAGGGGTCAACGTAAATTTGACAAAAAGTCAAAGAAGCCACGAGATTAAATATTTCAAAATACTAACACATGATAGTGATGTACTTGAACAAAAAGGATTTAAAGTGGAAAATTTCAGACATGGCACAACTCTTTGAAAAATGTGTTGTAGCTTATATGCCATGGAAAGGTTACAATTCTGAAAATGCAATACTCATTAGTGAGCGTTTGGCATATGAAATTGACATGTTATTTATCTATCAATGACCCTACTATCGATTGAGTGGGCTTTTAAGAGACGGATGCACTACTTCATCTGGAAAAGACTTTCCATCGTACTGCGTTTGATAGCCCCATTAGATGATCGCCACATAGGGATAAGCAATAGAGAAAACTACGAGAATGAACACGAGCACATTTATATAGTGCAACTTCAAACCGTTTCATTGGAAAGCTCGAGTATCAAGGTCACGTTGTCCTTTAATGATACATACACACTCATGACCTAGGCAGATTACCCTCTACCAAGGAACGTTGGAGGCGTATATAATTGTTTTTAAAGTCTAAATTTAATCCAACACCAATCATCTAATCTAGAACGGTCACTACCTCGAGTCACAACCTTGTGTTATATAGATGTTATATAGATTATGGTCTCTGGACCCAGAAATAGCCACAAGTTTTGATACCACGATCAACGAATCTATAAGGTTGACATTGCTACAAGTTCTGTAAGATATACCTAACCATGGAAATTGCTCGTAGGGATCTATCAATTCCACAAGATGAGAAACAAAATTGCATAAAGATAACAATGTGTAATTATCATTTAGCTCCTTCAATATCCTATTGGGTAAAAAATCTCAATGGCCAGTACACTTCAACATTGTTCCTTTAGGGTCACTAAAGGAATTGTATGGTCATTGTACTTTCAAATTTATTTCCTAACATCAATTTCATTGTAAAATATACTCTTCAAGCAACATAAATTTCACCCCTTCATTCTTTCGTGAAGAGGAATGATTTCACATTCATCAAATGTGTTAAATTAGCCCCCCCAGACTTCTACCTTTAGCCATGAAAAGGTTACCAATAATCTAAAATTGGAGCCGAAATGGGATTCAATAATCTCAAAGTATACTTTGTACATTTTTTGGCCTTTGTCAACTGAATTCAATTCCAACACAAGTTTGTGAACCTAAATGCAAATCTCCAACAGTTTTGTTACACTTACATCTTAGTTGACTGTTTTGTTGACATCTTATGATGTGACACACAATTTTGCCATTAATTTGAACAACACTTAAAATAATCAATCATCTCGATTTTTACACATCATGAAATATCAACCAAGATGTACAAATGGAATGTACAACTAGTTTAATTCAATCTCCAATCAGTTTTCAATACGAGTCTAAACGGGTTTTCTTTTTGAAAATTAGGATTTTCAACAGGTAATTCTAGGTTAAATGGAAAATCTCAAAAACTTCTAAGCATATGATGCGTACATAAATGTATAAGCATACATATTTTTAAGTATTTTGGATCAAAGACATTGTATTATATTGGATAATTGAATGTGGTTAACATCACGAATTAAAGCATTCTAACCATGATTTTTATTTTTATTTTTTTGTTAAATGACCAGTTCTGGGGATCATCAGAAGTTGTTTGATTCCAATCATTATATTGTCACACAAAAACAACAAAGGGGCTACATCTTAGTAGTGAGATGTGATTGGATCAAAAAATTCTCAACCAAAAAAAGTACTAAAAACTTCCTCTCTTTTCGACACTTCATACATCTGTAGAACTTTTGCTAACTCGTGTACTATAAAAATTATTCTTCTGCTTAACCCACTCTCTTCCGACATGTTGTATTTAAATAAGCAATTGTACTTCGTTATTTTTTCATTTTTATTTTTTTTGTGTTTAATCGTGTTTAAGATGTGTCCACATAGTGGGGATACATAAAAGTAAGCCCCTGTTTGATTCTCATTCTTTTTAAACTCCTTTTCCTACAAAATTATTTTCAACCACACATTTACACAATAAAATATCATGCACATAAACCAAAAACTTTTTTTCTACTTTTTAACCACATTCTCCTCGAATACTATTCAAAACTTGAAAAAATGGCCTCCGCCAAACAGGGGCTAAGTGATTTTGATGTTTCACGTTTTTAAATTTCAAATTTTAAACATGATCAAAGAACATGCAAACAAAGAACCCTAAAACCCACAAAATTATCTGCTTCTCCCCTAGGCCCTAGGCGATATCTATAACTCCCATTCCCCTAGTCTAAAGTAAAATGGTTCGAGGCAGCTGTTACAAAAATTCATATAGTTACATAAAAGCAGCAATCAACAAAAGTAATAATAGACTACTTCCAACCTGCTGGATTCGTACTGGCCGTCAAAGGGTCTGACAATTTGAGGATTATGTGTCCTAGTTTATGCTCAACATTTTCCACTCTTCCATTTGAGCTTAGGTCTGTCCATAATAATCTCATCTTTTACTTGTATTTATGCTCGAGAACCAATGCTTATTGCTGTCGTCATGGCCACACATTTTGGCAGTATTCCAATTTACGTCATTCTTGTGATGCATTTTCAGTACTAAAAATCTGCATATTTTAAATAACCCGACGTACAAGCTCTACTAATATCTCCACAGTAAAAATTTGGACGCGTTAATACTCTAAAAATTTATTTCCTTGGTATTGAGAATGAAATTGCATTTTTGCGAGCTTAAGAGCGAATTGGGGTGCCGTATCAGAGAAATCCAATGGCTTGCCATCTCTCAGTAAGTAAGAAAGACATAGATTATTTTAAAAACTTGAAACCTCAACGCATGCCCGATTCATTTAATAAGTGCCATTGAGCCAATTGTTACTTGGCCAATCCAGTCAAGTGCTAACAACTGTTTGGTTCGGCTTCCAACCTAAATGTAGGCTCGATTCCACTGGCGAGTACCCCCGATGATTACTTGGGCAATCCAAGTTAATTGCCTAACACCTGTTTGGACCGAGGTTTCCGTTCTTGTTATGGGCTTCTTTGGAATTTTCAAAATTTTGATTGATATTCGAAACAAGATTAAAAGATTTAGCTGGGTTTACTATGTGATTAGGATCTATCACCAAAGATGATAGGTGTACCTGGGGCAAGGTGGCGGTATATAAAGTAGTAGAAGACACATACCAGAATGCCTCGAAAAACATCCACTTAGCGTTTTGCATATTTACACACTAGTTTGCCTCTTCCTCCGCAATCTGAAGTGAAAGAAAAAGAAATAGTTGGAATTTGCATCTTTTAAATTTAATACTCAAAAAGACCACAACACTACATAAGATAACAAAAAATTGTGGCTCCATCCCTTTTTTCATTAATAATAAGACTAAAAGCAATTATCCATATATATAATATATATGTGCCAATGTATCTTCATATCTCCGAGTGATTCTCATTAAATAAAATCCTCAACTATAGTCAAAAACCATGTCAAGTAAATATTTACAGTGGAACCAATGTTAGATCCAAAACACTGGATGACAAGGGGATGGCCAAAATTCATGCAAACCGTTCAACAAAAGTCCATAGCACAGAAAATGCCAAGCCGTTTTTCGCTTTTGTATGATCACATTTGCATGATAATTGCTAGGTGTAAATCCACAGTTTTGACACCTGGGGTGATGAACCAACAACTACATCATCCAGTGTGTGAAATACAAGAGATCAATGCCACATCAAAACATACATACGTATACACATGCAAATATATGATGTCACAATAAGCAACAAAAAGGACCCCACAACATTGATTTCCAACTTATAGTTTCAAGTATATATTGTTGCTTGTCACATTAATCTTTTACATTCTCGAACTATACAGTATCGTACTGTCCACCAGAATGATAACAAAGCACGAGTTGTATAATTTATCTAATATTTGAAATTCAACGGTATTTTGTACATAAGATTGAATTCTGAAAACCGTCCCAAAAGCAAAGATGAAAACAGCCGATTTCAGTTCTTAAGAGGAGAAACTCATCTGCGACTTAGATATATCTACAAAATTATGCCCATGGGCTGGATCAATATTCAACATCCTCGACTAGTGACATGGGACAAAATTCCCATAGTGGAAATATCACATCATGTCACCCTGCATGGGAAAAAATACCATTGGATCAATATTTTCACGTGTTGATACAGGACAAAACCATTTAATAAAAACACCTCACATTTTAGTTATCCTACACAAGCTTATGTAAGGTGTCACAAGGTCAACCTTCAAGTTTTAAGCCTAGGCATGACTAGGCAAACCTTAGATATAAGGCGTTTTCCTATTTTTAGTATTATTATAAGTAGTCTAACCATTAAACAAATACAATAATGGATGTCTTGAAGGTTAAAATATATGCAAGTCTATCACTCTAATGCATGCAATTAAAATAAGCAAGCAAATAATAAAGTCTCATATTCATGAAGACTACAATTACTTAATAATTCCAACGATTAGACAATTTAGATAGTCTAAGTCTCTATCAAACTCCAATTCATTATCTTCTTCATCTAATCTACTTTCTTTCTATTTTTTTAACTTTTCCTTCAATTGAATTAGTTTACTAAACCTTAAAATAAAAAATGAGCACACCCTTTGGCACCTACGCATTAGGTGGTCATAATAAGGTTGGCGGCCTTTTTCCACTCAATCTCCATATGAGGGGCTTTTTCCTTATGCCTATGACCAACCTTTTCTCATCACCTATAAGATAATATGAGCAGGATCAAGCACTGGTCCATGCCAAATATCAACCACTATCTCATCAAGTTAATACCTAAAGCATTTTAAGTAAAAATTCTATTCAATTTCTATTATTTAAATTTTTTTTAAAAAAAATTGATGCTCGTGTCTAAACCCCAACTATTAATACGATTTCGTCGAACAATTGTGATTGAAGCGCAGATAAATACTTTTTTTTTTTTTTGAAAGGAAGCGCAGATAAATACTTCACAAGACAGTTTCATCTCTCTGACGCTCTCAAGCCCCATCCACATTATTTTTGTGTGTTCTCAGTATTCGACCTACAGCCAATGCTTAGAAATAACCTTGTATAGTGGAAGGCATATTCTTAGCAAGTTTACACGAGAAGTAACATGGTCAATATACCTTGATCTTACATTGGTAAATTGAGAGGATATATTTAAATTTTGTGTAGCTCAAAATTTCAATACAAACACATAGGAACATAGATTACTCTTTTTCAATTGAAACATAACTTCAGGCTTTCTTTTTCCTTTTCCAAATGTGGATTTGTGATTTAATAAAGCCAGTTGGAACCAAGTAAAGGTACAATCTATGTTGCTCGGACTATCCACTTTAGAGGAAGTACTGGTGGTGGGAACACACGAGAAGGGGTATGCGATCCTTTGTATCTTTTTTGTTATTTTGGTATTGTATTCAAAATAATTTCTAATTTGCGTTTCACATTTCTAGTCTTGAAATGAATTTCAAATGAATTATCACAATATGCAATTCAATTGTTATATATTTATAGTTAAATATATAATATATATCTTGAAAAATGCATCTCAAATTAAATAATTTAAATAGTAACTTTAAGTTTATAAGACATATCCACGTATCCATGTCTAAATCTTGGATCATTTTTGGCCGTATTCCCAAACCAAGAATTTAGAAGGGAAAAAAGGATCTAGACTCCTAGAATGTACCCGTATAGAACACCCAAAATATATCCAAGTCAAAGCAACGTAGGGTATAATATTTTTATTATAACGTGAATCGAGTCAAATGACTCAGTCCTACTTCTCTAAATTGTTAAGCTCAGTTTAATGAGAACTAATCTGGTTAAGTGAAATTCAAGAAATGAAAGCTTATACTGCCTTCTTTCATAGCTTTTTCTCATGGATTGAAATTATCTGACAAGGAATTTCGCCAGGTCAATATAATTTTACACAAGGACCATCCTATCCAACTTAAGATAACCAGGAGACTAGAACTGTGACTTCCACCACCATCAAGGTAGACACTCTTCATGTTCCTGAATTTTCTGTGTTGAATAAATTGTCAATCCTTTCCTCTACAAACTACAGAGAAACCTTTCTTCCAATCCTTGTCCAGTAATTGACAGGATATTTATACCTTTGAGTGGCTCAATAGAGGCCAAAATCTTGATCAAGAGTTAACCACAGACTCTCCGTCTTCGAGTCTCAAAAAAAATCGTATTTCTTGTTTTTTTGCAACTGATCAATATGATAACTTCCGACTTTCTTTTCTTTTTCCTAGGGTCATGTTGATTAAGCCAAACTGGGGTTAAGTATGACTTATTATTCTTTATTATGATTCCTTGTGAATCCACACTGAATGACCTGATCCTACATTGGTAAATTAAAAAGCTTGTTTCAATGGGAACTAATCTGGTCAATATAACCTGATCCTAGTTTGGTATATTGAGAGGATATTTCAATTTTGTGTAGCTTAATTCAAAAGACAAAATATGGATCAAGAGTATATCATAGGAGCATTGGTTTCAACAAAAAATCATACTTGCTTGTCTTTTCAATTGATCAATAAGACAACTCGAGAATTTCTTTTGCTTCTCCAAGTGCAGAGTTTATGATTTGAGTGAGCCATACTAGGGTTAAGTAAGATATAATATTCATCATTATGACTCCTCGTGAATCCAGATGAATGACCTGATTCAACTTTGATAAATTAATAAGCGAATTTCGATGAGAACTAATATGATCAGTATAACCTGACCCTATTTTGGTAGATTGAGAGGATATTTAAATTTTGTGCAGCGTAATTCATGCAAAATCTGGATCAAGTATACACCACAGGTGTGAGGGTTTCAACAATATCATATTTTCTTGTCTTCTAAATTAACCAATAAGATAACTTGAGACTTTCATTTCCTTCTGCAAGAGTGGATTTTATTATTTGATTAAGCCCGACTAGGGTTACCTAAGATTTAGTAGGTTTTTATTGTAATTCTATCACAACTGGATTGAGCAGAAGTTTTTCATTTCACCTTAAGAATTTCATCTAATGCACAAATGATAACAAAAATGGGATAAAGCCATTTTAAAAAGTCCGAGTCAATTAAATAAACAATCGCTGTTAATTAAAGGTGCACGCATAGTAGAAATTTTGATAATTTAGGTAAGACTAACAGGGAAATTTGCTGCTTCAACTGAGTGATGAAGAATATAAAAGTGATGACTGTCCGCGGAAATTTGCTGCAAGTCGAAATACCTTCAGACAACTTTCTGCCACCGCACATGGAACATCAGAGTTCCAAAATTGTAATGTTTCGATGTCAACCTACAGGAAACAGAGAACTTTATTAAAGCAAAACCTATGGGTTGGAGGAGGGGAAGTATTTATCGAACCGCCAAGCAGCAATGATAAAAAGATTCCATTATAGGCCAGGAGAAACCTTCAAAAATAATAAAAGGGACAGAACAGAGAAAACAATAGTAGAAAACATAAAGAAACAATTAGCTCATACTAGTTTATTGCAACAGCATTAATTTTATATTCCAACATCGAAGTGAACCATCAAATAAATTTATGTTCAGTACTATCACTGCAATAATATAATTTATTTCAGTCACAATTTAGAAATGTGTAATCTGTGCAAAACCCATATCAATTTTTCCTTTCAGCATTACAAGATTGGGTGTGTGCAGAGATGGTGGCACGATAATGGCTGGTGCTGGAATCCACCTTTGGTTCAATCATACTTTCTAACCTTTTGCATTACTAGAGCATTAATCTAGGGAAAAATGACGAGACAATAAAAAGCCAATGAGGAAGTACCTGGGAAAGAGCTTCTTCTCAGTGGCACCTCTAGTTGAAAATCTGCAGTTACAAGAAACTCATGGATACAAGGAAATAAATGAAAACAAAAGTTTTTCTATTGATAATAAAAGGTAGATTCGTAGAACTTACCAGAAGACCCAATCATTTGGCTTCTCAGTTCAATGACCCGCGACACCTAAAAGAAAATGTTGGCAAGGAGTCATTTTATTTTCGTTCTTCCTGAGGGAAGGGATTGAGGGGAGAATTTTCAAGGACTTTGGCCATATAATAGATGAAACTTCTCGCTAGAGAGCATAATCTTGAAATATTCAGCCAAATTGACATGCAGATCTAGGACAGCTTTTCAGAGGATGAAAATTATATCATGGTTCTTTTGTTTTCAGTTCATCTCAACAATAAATTTGTGGCACCTAATACTACATTTATTTAGAGCAAATGTCACTGTACTTATCATTTTTTATTTAACAAGGATTTCTAACAAAAAGATAATCTTGGTAACAAGAGAAAAAAAAGACAATATTTTTCTTGTCTGAATAGAACTATGTAGTTTGGCAAGGGCAAACAAATGATTTCACACATTCCTGCACTTCTCACACAAAGCAACTAAAGCAGGCGACCCACCATGGTATTGAAAAACCTCGAAATAGAACCACTTAATTTTATTGGAAACACAGGTTTCTTCTGGGAGATCACACCATTTTTTCTAAATATATATACTTCAATGCATTTTTTTCTAAAGTAATTGTTTGAAAATGGAAGATAATACAAAAACGAAAGTCAAGGAGTGAAAAGCTCACATAATGCCAAAGTTCCAGCGAAACTTTTGGATTATCTTCAGTGCCAAATTCATCAAGTAAATTTTCATTATTTGGAAGATAAGGCTACTCAAAATGCTATCTAACACCAAAGTAATAACTGCAATTAAAAGTACCTCTTAGAACCACAGTTGCAAGGTATCTTTTTCTCCTCCAATGGAAACTTGTAATTGTAAGTGATTTCTTCACCAGCAGCAATATGCCGCTTCGCATATATGAAAATTTTTTTCTGACCATCGACAGTTATGACCTTGGTATAGCAATTCGGCTGCATTGAAATTAACACCATCAATTTCATTTGAAAATGACAAGTCATGCAGAAAGTGCTCCAAGACACAGTCATAACACTGCTGTGATTACCTCACAAGAATGGTTTATGAATCTAGCAATCCCGCCGCGCTTCGTTGCATCAACCTGCAGCAAATACATTACATTATTTCTCATTCTCTTTTTCAATTATATTCTTTTGCTACTAACAGATACCATAGTTAAATCATCTGACACTTGTTATACATCTCAAAACTCAAAAGTAGAACACAAAAAAAGCATAGGAACAATCTAAATAAAATGGAAATTTTGCCAACTCTATCAAAAGGTCAAATTAGAGAACGGAGGAAGAATTTGAAATTTAAAGATTTTAAGTTTCATGAACCTTAGATGAATTAAAATAGAATCAGTTTAGTCATAGGCTCATGGCAATGATAATGATAATATTTGACTAATAATCAAGGATCATGTGATCGTGAAGAGTCATCTATTTAGGTATTTAGGATCAATGGTTTAATAAGTAACTTAAATGTAAGGATTTGAGAAATTGTATAGAAAAAGAAGTGCTAAAGGGTTTGGGCAATCAGAGAAAACCCCACGAGTTCAAGGACAAGTTCAAGAGAACGGTTATTAGGCTAATTTTACTTTACAGTGATAAGTGTACATTCATCACAAAATGTCCATAAAATAAACGTGCCAGAAATGAATAAGTCAAGATCTAGCAGTATAAAATGTACAGATAAGAACATGTAGAATAATAAGAAGTGGCACCAATCTAAAATAAACTAAAAGAAAACCACTTAGATGATTGGAGCATATCTTGGTTAGATCTAAAAATGTCTCCCCTCTTAAAAGTTGTGCAACTCCAGTAGAACATGTTAGAAAACAGAAAACGGTATTACAATTAGCATCGCTTGATGGAAATACAAAAGATTTGATCTCATTAGACCTTGTAGTTTTAGATCAAGCTAGAGTGGAAAAAAGGATTCGTATAGATGACTCCTATTTTATTTGAAATAAATGTTACCTTGTTATTTTTAATATTAATTTCCTTATTGAGAGGGAGATGCGAGGGGATTGGGGGCACTCATTTTCAAGATGATTAGCAGTGAGGCACAGATGCAAGGTAGTGGTACTAGTAAGAGGTTGGAATTCTGCTGATGATATCATACAAGTTCTGCTTACAAAACCTCCCTCAAATAAGACCCACAACTAAATCCATTAACAACTTATTATTCCATCACAAGTAATCCAAACAGAAGGAAGAAAATCTTTTGCCGGATTTACTTACCACATAACCATCATCCAGTCTAAAAAGATAACTGCTCCCAATTCCCATCTTTTCATACTGACGCTCGCGGATATCAGATATCTACAGATTGAAACAAGTACCAGAAATAAGTACTGATACAAAACAATAGAATGGATTACAACGTACCAATTTCCAACAGAATTACGTTATGGGCATATTGAAAATTTCTTTTTAGTGTGTCAAAGCAAGATGTATTTACAAGGTTTTTCAACATTTTTTATACCTAGGTACCCTTCTGAATTGGGCGATAACTTGTGATCTAGGTGGGAATATGAGTTTCAGAAATTTCCATGTCTAAACGACAGAAACAAAACATAGAATAATGTTTATCAGGAGAACTAGTAATGTGCTTTTAGAGTATGTAATAAGCAACACCCAAATAAGCATAATAAAAGAGAAGCTAGATGAGGGAAAAAGTGAAAAATAGAGAATGTAAGAGAGAGAGAGAGAGAGAGAGAGAGAGAATAAAAGCACTATACAAGAATATGGCTGTAGTGTAAGAGACTGAAAAAGCATACTAGTATAACTGAGGGAAAACCTCTTTACTTCCTCCAAAAGGAAAGTTAGGAAGAAAAAGAAACGGTTTGCTTACGCGGGGACGAACAAGTTCTCCAACATATTCAATGACAAAGTCCTCTGCTTCAATTGGCTCCAGGGCAACAATCCCCCAGTCATGTATCTTGCTCCTTTGAAAGCGCAAACGCTTTTTTCTTGCCTGTTAACACTTTGCTAAATTACAAATCTCAAAAAGCATAAAAAAAAGCATGAATATCACATCCTTCTGTTACCTTTAACTGGGTCGCTTTCAAAAGATCAGCACCCTCAGCAGCAGCAAGAAGATTGCGTAGCTTGACCCTATTTGTTCTAGCAGAGAGTCCCTTAACATTTGACAGCTGAAGACCATTACCATCTAAGCTGATATGTTGAGAACGAAAATATGTGCCCCTTATGCGCGCCCTTTCAGCAGGGCTTGCATTAAGAGACCATTTATGCCATTCCCAACCATCAATAGATGAACGAGCACAACCATCAGATTGAGGACAGGCTCTCATTTTCCTGGATTTACTTCTTTTGATCTTTTGAACATCATTTTTTTTACATACTGCTTGCTTGGTGGAGCTATTAGCTAGTTTCCGAACTTTTTTAGATCTAGATGGTGGTGCCTCATCAATCGGTTGCTTCCTTTTAAGTTTTGCAACCTTAGTCGCTGCATGAAAGAATAGAATGGATGGCAGACAAACCTTAGAGTTGGAAATCTACGTTCCGATTTTGAATTAGAACATGGATAAAAATTGGCAAATGATTATTGAACGAGGGAAAAACTAAAACATGACCCTCACATTTTGACACTTTTTTGGTGCGATTAGTAGCCTGAATTTCCAGAGGGTCTGATCCCCGGCACTTCTCATTGGTGATCCTCTCAGTATTAGTTTGGTCCACAGGGGAGAAGGAAGCTTTCTGTGTCCTACAACTTGATTTATCTTCAAAACAAATTATTGTCTTAGTAAAGCGTGAATTAATCATTTTCAAATGTTTGATACTAGCTTATGGAACTACAGAATTATTATTTGGAAGAATGACGCACCTTTAACAACATCAGCGATTTTTTGTGACTTTCTATTAGGAATATGGAGGGACAGTGAACTTGACCCAAGCAAATCATCATCAACAGAAGACTTGATACTCTGATTTTCTGTCCGTGTCTTCTCTAGATGATTCAGAGGCGTATTTTTAATTTTTTTGCTCCTAGGAACATTTCTAGGAGTATTACCTTTGTTTGACTTTTCAATAGATTGTTTTTGGGAACCAATGTTTCCTGCGATGAGAGACTCAAAAAAGGACCTGGATTTTTTCTCACCCAACTTCCTCTTGCGGTAGCATATATAATTTCCATTTAGTAAAGATGACTTGGAAGATCTCTCCTTATCATCAGGTTTCTCTTTGCTTACCCAATTTGCTGCACCCTGATAAATCAAGTAAAGAAGGAAGCAATAAATTAAATTCATTTTACCATAGAGTAGTTGATATAATCCCCATAAACAGGAATTTGTGAGTAATATAAACGTAACAGTGAAAAACTACCTTATTACGGCATGATTCATGTCTCCTTGAAGAACACCATATTTTTAGTGCTTTCTCAATGACATCATCAACCAACGACAACTTCAATTTACTCAGCAAACCGTCATGGATTCTCTGCTGGCTCATCGTCAGTGCAACTTGGAAATTGACATTGGAGGTAAACTCATCCAATTTAACCAACTGTAGTTGACAATTTTGCGATGGAACACAATGTTCCATATTTTTCTCCAGCTGAGGCGGGCACAGTTGATCAAGAACGTCCATATTACAAGCATCACTTGAATGGACGGGCAATTTCTGAAATGCACCCTTAGAGAAATGTGATGGAATATAATGTTCCATACTCTTCTCAGGTTGAGGTGGGCACAGTTCATCCAATTCAAAAGTATTTGCATATTCTGAATGGACAGGCAATTTCTGAAATTCACACTTAGAAAAAGGCGTAGTAGTAACATCAAGATTGTTAATAGTATTCCACGATGAAATCTGGAGATCATCTGATGATAATGATTTTGAACCATCAACAGCCCCGGAAGAATCACAGCCACTTGTATGATTGTGATGAGGGTAGGAGTCTAAGGAAACCTGCGAACACTAATAATATTTTTTCAATCAAAAATAAAACAGTAGATTTGGTAATAATACGGAAACTAACTCATAAATGCCTTAAAGAAGCCCTAAAGAATAAGGACAGAACTAGTGGCCCAAATATATTGCACCAAGGGCTCTTGTTCCTTATTTGGGGGAAATGGCTTATGTTGAAGAACAGGTTGTGGCTAATACCTCCTCCTTGCGAGTATCATTTGAAATATGGACGACTTTCCTCACTTCCTCATCCACAAGGTTTTCAAAATACTGTACTAATGATACTTTTGCCGATGAATGCAGATCATTCGATACACTTTCCAAGATGTATTCCCTGCCGCCATAAAGATTGCTGGTACTAAAAAATTTTGTCTCGTGCAACTTCTGTTCATTATAAGATGACCAAGAAACAAACTGTGACTGTGATATTACATCCATTGCCATACTTCTAGGTTCAAATCCTGGCGGACAATCTACCAGAGTTATCAAAGAATCTTGTTCTTGTGGTAGCTGTAAAGACATAAGAATCGAATTTTAGACAAACAAATACAAATAAATCAGCAAAACATATCACAAACATCAATAACCTACATCAGCAGGTAGCTCTTCAATCTGGTCAGAGCCCTTGTCATGTGGACTGCCTTGTTCAAACTGTAACTGCGATTGTACATCCAGTGCTTTACTTGCTGGTCCAAATCCAGGCGGACAATCTACCATAGAGCACGAAGAATCTTGTCCGAGCAGTAACTGTGATAACGTTAAATTTGAACTTTAGACACAAAAAAATTCAAATAATTCAACCGAACATATATAAACATCAATAACCTACATCATTAGCAGGTAACTGCCCTTCAATATGCTCACAGCACTTTTTATGATGACTGCCTGGTTCAAACTTTGGCTGTGATTGTACATCCAGTGACATACATACCAGTCCAAATCCAGGTGGACAATCTTCCAAAGAGCATAAAGAATCTTGTTTGTGCAGTAGCTGTGAAGCCATTAAAATTGAACTTCACAATTAGAGAGAAATATATACAAATAATTCAACGGAACATATAATAAACGTAAATAACCTACACCATCAGCAGGGAGCCCTTCAATATGCTCACTGCACTTTTTATGTGGGCTGCCTGGTTCAAACTTTGACTGCGATTGTACATCCAGTGCCATACTTACGGGTCCAAATCCGGGTGGACAATCTTCCAAAGAGTACAAAGAATCTTGTTCGTGTTGTAACTGTATAGCCATTAAAATTGAACTTTCACACAGAGATACATACAAATAATTCAATGGAACATATCATAAACATCAATAACCTACATCATCAGCAGGTATCCCGTCAATCCGCTCAGTGAGCCTTTTATGTGGATTGCCTGGTTCAACAACTAAAACAGGAGAGGACCAGCGTTTCGCTCTTCTCCAAGTGGAAACATAGTCTGCCACGGGATCATAGCAGACAGCATTCCACATGAGTTGCAAACATGAATCATAAAATGTCCTGCAAACAATCATGTATGTGCTGCAAAAATTCTCATAATTTCCAATGGATTTCATGCTTGGAGGAGGTCTAGTTGGTGCTTCACCAATAGAACATATCTTGTCAATGGTGCTGCACACTTCTACGTCATCAACAGCAACACAGTCCTTCCTCTCAAGACACTTTTCAAACTGTCACATAAAACAGTGCAAAAAAATTGTTAGCTGTATTGAGCCCCCTTTTGATAAGAAGATGTATTTTAGAATAGTGGTTTTTTTGGGAGAATTTGTGGTTAAAAAAGAAGGAAAAGTTTTCGGTTTACATGTAAAATTATTTTATGGAAGAATGTGCGGTTGAAAATGAGTTTTGAAAAAATGAGTTTTTGAAAAAAATGGAGGCCAAACATAGGCTGAAGCTGATCATTTTCCTTTCAACATTTAAGCACATACCATTTTGCCATCTGAAGAACAGGTTTTGACAGATTGATGGACTGGTTCAACCTTATAATTCTTCTGAATTTTCTTCCTGTCAAGACATTCTGAAATTATGCAGCTAACAATCTCATCTAGCACAGTCCTACGGGCTGTTTTCATGACTCCAGAGTGAAGCTGGGAGCAAAATTCTTCCGAAATGTCAGACACTAAGTTCGGAAGTGAGACAGTATCCTGGCCTTCAGCATCTAACACAGTCCCAAGTCCAGGTGTTCTCCAAGTATTTAGCAACGTTTGCAAGGGTAAGGGTTTGAACTTATAATCAGTATGATATATCTGCACAAATTCATCATGACGGCAGAATAAGCAATCAGTATGTCTTGAAAAGTGCTTTTATGGAGATTTATCAAGTCAAAAAGGAAAGCACACTAAATAGATACAACCCTCAAAATCACAAATAACTGAACAGGAAAAGAAATAAATTGTGATTCATACCAATCATATGCAGAAAGATGCACAGAAGCAAGAAGAATCCATGTGATTAAATGTCAAAGTCCAGTATACATCTATTTATGACAAAGAATAATGTTACTTCCTAAAAGTCGGACAGAAAAAAGATTTGATGGTGCTCACATTTAGTTTACAAGCATGCAAACAGCGTTCAAGCAACAGTTGGAAAGACCAGCAGCAGTAAAACGAGATTATAGGAAAATTTGACCTGGTCATAATATTGGCAGAGAGAGTAGGAACTTTATTTTTCTCTTTTTCAGTACAAGTAAATAAATATTAATAAAGCATATGAATGACGTGTCCATGACTCAGGACGAATAATAAATTCATCCGACTACCAAATCTTGGATAATCATCGAACTCGACCAACGAACAGATCTAGTCACTATAAGTATCTCATATGTGATAAACAAAAAACAAGTGTTCAGAAAAGATGACTTTAATGTCCAACGTGACCTCCTCCTTTTCAAAAGCCTTATGATTTTTATTGTTCTACATAATACAAAAGATGACCTAATATCTACAAGTATCCCATGGTCGGTGTAATATAATACAGAAATTCCTCCTTCGAATAGTTCATCCTGCCAAAAATGCCTTCCATGCTTAGCAACTGTAAACATAACTACAAAAACTATATAGATTCAAAATAAATTCCGATTAGTACAGGAAGCAAGAATATCAATTTAGCAACTTCTCAATATAGACAAATAGAACACGTCCCATTGTTGAAAGAAATTTATCTTCTAAAAATAGAGCTAATTCATTCTAATATACTGCACGACAGAGAATTTCATAAACATTGACCTATAAATGGCACGTCTCAAAAGGAAGCACATAAATTACACGTGCTAGTCCATTTTTCATGAATTAATCCAAAATTGAGCTTGCCAGATAGATTACCATTTGTGAATTGCACAGATATCCATGCTGACACCATGAGTAAAGTTCGGCAATAGAGTGTGGTCCATGTTTACTCCCCTTTTCATCCTCAAACAACCAACAAGATTCATCTCCTGACTGTAATTCGAGCATAATAAAAAAGTTAAATTAAGTAGAAAAAAATAAAATTTTGTAACAGATATTTGTTTCGTGGTACAGTAAATTAGTAATATTCAGGGGTAGAGCCCATATTATGGGATCAAGGGACCCCACTTACTTTTAAAACATAAATATTACGAATGTAGCTTTACCCCAGATACAGTTTTTATACAACTAATATTACCTCACGACTTTGACAAAATGCTAAGAGTAGAGTCAAAATTCAGTAACCAGGTCACTAGATATATGCCTATACAACGACTCAACCAACAATATGTTGGTCACAAAGTTACTTTTTAATGTGGCGGCAGGGGTTATTTATCCTATCCCTTTTATTCACTTTATGACAAGATTCAATTATTGAAATCGCTCAAAAGTTAATTTGAGAAACAAATTACGACATGTTGACAAATAAGCTTAGATATGTCCTGCTTCGCGGTGTTAAAAACACTTTTTTGTTTTGTCCTTTCTTGTTCAGTTACTTTAGAAAGGTGAACTTTCTTCATTATACTAAAGAAACCAATCATATCAATACTATGTGTAATAAACCAAACAGATACAATCATTGAGGTAGAGGCATGGCCACACAACCCCAAATTTATGGGTTCTCCAACGGTATAATCGTTCAGGGTACAATCAACATTACCTGTGGCCAGTTTGGAATAACGCCAGAGTTCTCTGATAATGGCATCGGCTGATTGGGACTATGGTGATCATTTGTGGTGTCTTTTATGCTAGGGACAGCAACATTGAGATAAACAAAGCCTGTCGGAACATGGTCGGGAAACTGAATGAAGAACTTGAGTGGCACGGGATTAACAAAATTTCCATTCACAATGGGATAAACGAGGAGCTCCTCTGGCAAGAAGCCACTAGATAAACCCTCGCATAACTGCTGTGGAATGTAAGGGCCACACATCCTACCATCTTGATTTATATACATCCATCCAGTCACATGCCCAGGTGTTCCATGCCCATGGCCCGTATCATTGTACGACGTCCCACTTATGCTGCAAGTTTGGGAAATCTTCCCACTGTCCCTATTCAACTGGCAGTTCATCTCCATCCCAGAAGGTGACCAAACTTGATCATCTTATTTATAGAAAGATGAAGAGAGCCAACTAGGGTTTGCCCTAACTGGATTTTGGTCCTAGGTATTTCACCTATTACACTTGATGGGCAGCCGACTCTAAAGGTGAGGAGAAAACCATAATAACCTCATCAAAAATATAACAGTGATATTGTTGAGAAAATTGCTGTTGCGTAAGGAAAATTACCGTCAAGAAACAACGATTTCAGAAACAATAAATTCCAAGGAGCTGGAAGAAGAGAAGGATCGGTCCCCCTTCCCTGCAACTGAGAATAGTAACTCAGCAGGATTAGATCGAGGTTGTGTTTTAATTAAATCATTCACAACCATCAAATCGAGTGCGAAATCAACATATAAAGTCTAATAGATTAAAAGCATGGTTTGAAATAAATAAATCTGATATAACCTTCCAAATTAGGTTTGGTGATGAAGATTATGACTTTCCTTGTGCAAACCACTGCAACACAAGATCAAATCAAATCGGTGCCAAGGCAGTGATGGACACGTCTCCGTTCTCCCTCTCCTTCACAGTACTATGTTGTTAATTTGTAGTGCAACCCTACGCCACTTGCCCCTTCTATAGCTTTATGCACTTGTGGTTGACGCCGAGAAGATTTGCTTTTAATTGGGCTATGAACGCCTTATTCTGGGCTTGTATCGGGCTTTAGTCAATTTTGTAGTGTGACTATTGGATCACGATGGTAGTTAGCCGTGTCTCTATCTAGCTCTCTTATTGAATCATCTATTAGGTTGTTGGAATTTTTTTATGAAGTAATATTCTCTCGAAATTCTTTGACTTGCGTGATTTTATGAATACTCTATCGTCTTGTGCCAATGTTCAAAGGCGACCTATTGTTCCCATGGTTATCTGTGTTCGATGTGAGGATAATTAAGAAACTATTTTTCATACTTTATTTTCTTGCAAAGTTGTTAGGATAGGTCTACGATTATTTTTGGAAAGAGTTTGTTGCACTCTCTGGTGTAGCTAATGAGCTTGGTGACACGATTCTCTTGCGCATGCTTGCCTTTCCAGTGAGGACGTGGAGTTGTTTATGGTTATATATCGGGCATGTTGAAAAGGCTCAACACTTTCATTTTCGAACATTGTCGACTTTCACATATGCTGGTGCAAGATTGAGCAAGTTAGTTATTTGTGTTCCAATTGACTAAGCTGTTCCATAATGTGTCTGTCAATTCTGCTATTTCTCAAAGTAGATGGGTTTAGCACCTCGAAAGAAAATTGAAGTTAAATGTATATTCCACTTTTGCGTTGCATGGTAATGATTACGTTATTGAAAGAGTGATGCATAACTATGAAGTATAAGTATGGGCACTGTTCTCAAAGTATTTTCATGGTTGGATTTCTCATTTTCTTCATGGATTCTACTATATCTAATGATCTTCATAACTCGATTCGTGTAATCTTTATATCTTCCCTCACAAAATCTATTAAGGGAATAAAATATAGTTTGCAAATGTGAATAAATATAATTGGATAATTATATTCACACTATAGTTTTTGTTTGTCGCACTATATGTTAAGGATAATGCTACACGTACATTAGTGTGTCCATATAGGCGTCCATAAAGTTGATGTGGCGATATATTGCTGCCATTCATTTTAAGTTAATTTCTCACCATTAAAAATAAATAAATAAAACCCAAAAAAATTGAAATGTAAAACCCTAGGCGCTTTCACTTTACCTCCATATTCCCACTCTCCCTCTCGATAAGCACATTCTGACCTACCCAATTGACGGATTATCAGATCATTTTTTCTCCTTTTGCGATGTGCTCGCCGGTAGATTGGAAGGCGATGCTGGCTCAACTGGTAAAATTTATTTTCTTTCACATTTGAAGTGTATTATTGACAGATCAATTTCTATATAACGCTTCATTGATCTTCTTCCGCCCAATGTAGAGAAGGATACCTATATTGAAGGAGATTCATATACTATGTCTGACAACATGGTTGACGAGGTCGCCAAGGACAATATGCTTCGTTTTTTCGAGTACCTTTTCTGTTTTTTTTAAACAACTTGGTACTATAGAGCATCACATAGAGAAATTTATTTAATGATTTAAGAATGACTACACCTTGAGTTTCAGTATTATGGACACGAACTGAATCTAATTTCTTTTGATTTCACAACAATTCTTCTTACCTGAATCTAATTTATTTAGATTTCACAACAATTCATGTAATGTGATGTGTATTTCCTTGTTGATTTTCTTATGCATAATGTAAATATAAAGCAATTGTTATTGCTTACAAATGCTCCTGCATATTGTCAACTCATCTAATTTTGTAAAATGTTATTTTTGTAGGAGTGGAGGTTAACACATCTGATTTTGTGAGCGACGATGGTTTGGCTAAGGAAATGTTAGGTGTTGAAAATGAGATTATCGTACCTGAGGTTGGTAAGAAATTTGCGGATGAAACGCATTCTACAAGAGATATGCTTACCAAATAGGGTTTCCTATTAGGAAATGAAACACGAAGAGGGAAGAAGACAAGATAGTACGGTATGTGAGTTTTACTTATAGTCAAGAAGGTCGACGATACAATAGGAAAAGTACTTTGAATCCTTCACCAACAATTGAGACGAGGTGCAAAGTCAAGTTGACTGCGTGTTCTGATGCCTGTAGAATATTTAGAATAAACATTGTGCATTTACAGCACAACCATAAACACAAGCCCATCTAAGTCTAGATTGTATAGATGCAATCGACAACCTATTGAACGTATTAAAAGACGACTTAAGGTGAATGACATAGCAGGAATCCCAATACATAAAAGCTAATTCAGCTGCAGTGGAAGCGAGTGGTTTAGATAACATGACGTGTTGAGAAGGATTGCAGAAATTTCATCTACAAAGTGCTTGGTGAAGGAAACGCTGCTACAATACAAACATATTTCTCGAAAATGCAAGCACGTAATCCTTATTTTTTTTTTTTTCCAGCTTGGACTGAGGTGAAGAGTGTTGGTTGAGAAATGTGTTTTTAGCAGATAACAAATGTAGAGAAGCGTATAAAGAATTCGGCAATATCGTGACTTTTGATACCACATACTTGATTAACAAGTACAATATGCATTTCGCTCCTTTTGTAGCCGTGAATCAACACGGGCAATCAACTCTATTGGGTTGTGATTTAGTTTCAAAAGAAGATACAAATATGTTTATTTGGATATTTAGGACATGATTTGAATGCATGAATGGAAAAGCTCTCAATGGAATCATTACTGATCAAGATTGGGCAATGCAAACTGCTATTGAAATCGTTTTCCCGAACACTAAACATAGATGGTGCTTGTGGCATATACTGATAAAATTACCTTAGAAGTTCGGCTATCACTTTGACAAGGGTTCAATAATGTATGCTACAGTGGGTTAGTCTATGACATACTTAGTTGTGAAGAATTTGAAAAATGGTGGTTGAACATGCTCAATCATTTCGAGTTGCAAAATCATAATTTGTATGAATTCAAGTGTGATCCGTAAATATTGTAAATTTATTTATGAAACAATTGTAAATATTGTAAAACTCATGTAAACATTGTATATTTAATTGTTTATTCATTTATCAGATACTTATAATATTGTAAACTTATGTAAACATTGTTTATTTTATTGTTTATTCATTTATCATATACTTATATGGGTAATTGGCACAAAACGTCCCCACCTATGATCGGTTGTGTGGAAAATGTACATACGTTTGATTTTTTAGTGTAGAAGCAGTAGAACGTCCATACCTTTGCATTTTCTTGTGCATAACGTCCTTTTCACCCATTTTTAACATAAAATGACCATTATACCCTCCTATATAAATAAAAAAAGAAAAGAAAAATAAAGAATAAATTGCAATATGTTCCTAAACTTTTTCTAAAATGCAAATACATCCAAGATAATTGCAAGAAAATGGCTCACTTTATCATAATTACACCCAAGCCCCCGTCTCCACCCAAAAATTGAAAACCCCATCTTCATAAAATCACTGCAATAGGCAATAGCACAACGATCGAAGCAAAAATTAGAATGCTAAACAATTTACTAATATTGTTCAAAATCAATTAAAATGAGAATGATATAGTCGAGGGTCCAACCAATATCTTCGGACTCCATAAACACCTTACATTGTCGGTTGTCAACCTGAAGTCTAGTTTCTGATCTTTGAACCGTGGAAACTATTCGTCCAAATAGTTTTCTTGTGGACAATTCTGAATAACTGCTAATCCATAACCATTAGAGAGATTTGTTGTATTCTCTTGATTATCTAAAGAGCAGCTTTGAAAGATTTGTTGCTCTGTCAGAATTGGAATACTAAACAAAAGAAACATGGGTTTTTCATTTCATTATCTCGCTTTAAATTTTGCATTGAGTTTCCTACTACCATCGGCAAGCAAGATATTGAAGCAAAGATTGGATTTACTATAGGATTATCAAGTTTCTTTGACTTGTACAAGTGTAGTTCCGGCTTTAGATTTTTGAAGTGGAGATCCGGTAAACATAATTCGAATCGAGTATGCCTGGCTCCTTGTATGACTGCAGAAATATCGTGCTGTAGAAAACACGAGGGGCTGCTGAGACTGAGAGTGTTGCTAAGAAGTGAGGGAACTAGAAGTTGCCCAACAATGGGAAAAAGTTAGGGTTTTCAATTTTTGGGTGGAGACGGGGGCTTGGGTGCAATTATGATAAAGTGAGCCATTTTCTTGCAATTATCTTGGACGTATTTGCATTTTAGAAAATGTTTAGGAACATATTGCAATTTATTCTTTATTTTTCTTTTCTTTTTTTATTTATATAGGAGGGTATAATGGTCATTTTATGTTAAAAATTGGTGAAAAGGACGTTATGCACAAGAAAATGCAAAGGTAGAGACGTTCTGCACCAAAAAATGAAACATAGGGACGTTTTCCACACAACCGATCATAGGTAGGGACGTTTTGCGTCAATTACCCTACTTATAAATATTGTAAACCCATGTAAACATTGTTTATTCATTTATCAAATATTTGTACTCTGGGTCCCTCAACTATGATTTTGTACACTTTGGTCCTTCATTTCACAACGATACGATTACACATCGGTCTAATTGTCATTTGAGAGAATCTAACTTGTACAAAATTGACGAGTATGTCATATTGCTCCACACCTACGCGGTCGAGGAAACTCTCCGGTAGATGGTATTCAGACGTACATAGACATCCAGGACCATGCGGTTCAACTTGCAGTGGCAACAAACTACTAAGTGAGAGAATATGGTCAAGAACTTCCCACTCGGCTTCATTAGGTAGAGGAAATATAGTCTCAGCATACGCTACGCTGTTCTCCAATAATCAGTCGTGTAACAAGGAGAGCATAATGTTCTGGCCGCAAAGCCTTTATACATGTCGTGAACTACCGACGGAATTCTATGTGTAAGAGTGAGATCATGATGAGGAACAATTAGCTCGAAAATAACCACACCATCCTCACGAACTATCTCCACTGTATCCCAAAAATCATTGGCATTGTGATCCCCTCCATCCGAATCTTAGTGTTCAACTTCAGCGACATCATTTCTCACTAAAGTCACACAAAGAGGAGTTGTGTACATTTTGTTCAATTCAAATAGATAATTCACTTCTTCATCACAAGTAACATTTATAGGTGGAGTCAGAATATAGGAATCATCCTTGAATCGAAATCTTATTTCCCTATCGTATTGAGAGGGGTCAACATTCAGTTTGTTTTGTAAATCATGGTACAATCCTGCATATGGTGTACTCTTCGTTACGGAAATTTGAGTACCACCACGTTTGTCGCTTGTCCATATCCATACTCGTTGATCTTTCTCATCCAATTCGAAGTCACCAAAGTAACAAATTGGCATTACAATCATATCTGCAAGAAGAAACAGGATTTTTCAAAGAAAATAGATAGTTGAAAATTCGACTTTTAACAGGAATTAAAAAAAAAAAAGAAAAGCAAAACAGCCAAAACGGAATTTTTTTAAGAAAATATATGTCGAAAATTCGGCTTTTAACAAGAATTTAAAAAAAAAAAGGCGAAACAGTCGGCTGCCAGCTATTTCAGCCTGCTGTTTGCTGGCTATTTAAACAGTCGTCCAGCTGTTTCTCACCAGATCCATTTCGTCTGAAAGATGCAGATGAATTTTTTTCTCGTTCATATTTAAAAAAATTATAGACCTGTTAAATTTTTTTATTTACATTAACTATCTATGTCGAAATAAATTTAACGATTAAAACGTATATTGATTTAACGAAAACGAAATTAAACATACATAAATACACTTACCAATTCGAAGTGATTGATATAAAAAAAAAATTAAAGCTTCAGCGATTGATAAATTTTTCAGATTTTAAGGTTTAAGTAGATGAAAGATGAGAAAGTTTGTATCTGTGTTGAAATAAATAGATAACAAAAGTTAGTTGATTTTGAAATTTTACGTAAGTGTTTGGTTTTTATTTGTTACTAAAGGGTAGTATTGTTTTTTAAACGAAACAATATTTTGTAATTGTTTTATATATCTAAGGGTGTTTTTGTCTTTTATCATTAAATAGGTCATTGTAGAAATATGAATAAGTTGAAAAGTCAAAATGGAAATATAACACTTTGACTGGGTCAATTTTAAAGGTACCCCTGAAATCTAGATGGATGAATGAAGGGTTTTAAGGCAAAAGAGATATTATATGTTTTTAATTTCTTTTATGATGGACACGAGTTATGAAATGAATGGCAGCAATTTATTGCTACATCAGCTTTGTGGACACGTGTACGTGTAGCATAACTCATATTTTAATTGCAATAAAGGTCACCAAACTTATATCCAATACTTTTTTCTATCATATTCTTATCTTAATCTATAATAATTAACACATTTTGTCTATGATGATGGTTTCTATTCAAATATTCTATTAGTATCATCTAAAATGGGGGATAAATATTCATTAAAACTTTAATATTTAGGGAAAATTTCATATTTGGTACCACAACTTTTTAGAAACATTGCAGATCTACTCCCAACCTTTAAAAATGGCACCAAGCATCCCAACGTTTGAAGAAATAAGAATTGTTCTTCCTGTTGACAGACCCTGTCCAATTTGACCATTAAAGTCAAGTTAAATGACAAATTTGTCCCCTTCTTTAAATAACAAAAAGAGAAAGAAATTAACTAGAGGAAAGGAAAAATTGCCATGAAAGTTCCAAATCTTTTCAAAAAGTGAAAATGGATCTCACGTAAAAATAAAAAATAGAAAAAAAGGCGAAACTTTATCTTGCAAGACCATCCCCATTCCGCCATCCACTAACCCTTAAGCTCCATAACCATCATCACCAATCATCAAAACCGACAAAATGGCAACTAATTAGCACATCATGAATATTTTCAATCATATTGGAAAAATAAGCACAATCGTGAGTCGGTGTTTTTTTCTAAAGTTGAAGGGTGAAGCAATCCTAGCTCTCATTTTTATAAAGAGTAATGTCATATTGCATTATTGATGTTAAAACACGAGTCTAAGTGACACTAATGTGATATTAAATGAGAACTATTATTAAGCCCCTATTTGTTTCCCATTATCTTAACAAGAAAATGCATTTTTTAACCATTTTTTTCAAAAGAGGTTGGTCCCACAGTGAGACAAAATTGCTACTAATGACTGTTGCAATGGTGCAAAATTGCATTTTTATAGAAAACAATCAGGATGTAAATGAATCATTTAATTTCACATTTTATTGAGCCTACCAAATTGCACCACATAATTTTATTCTTTTATAAATATCCACTTTGTCAAAGAGTTTTGAAGAGTAAGAAAGGAGAGTGGTTTTCATGTTGGAGATCGGAGACTTACCGCTATGGTGGCATTTGATGGCGACAATTTTAGTGTGGTAGAAGGAGATGTAGGTAGAGAAACATGGTTGTGATTATTGGATTTGTGCTTCTGTCGATGAAGCAGTGGTGGATGATTGGACGGGATTGGTGGGCGGGGATTATGGGCAGTGTTCTAAAAAGCGTAAAGCGTGGCTAGGCGTGGAGGCCAAGTTTCAAACTTTACGAGCCTAGGAGGACCTAGACGAAACTTAGGAGTAAAAAAGCCTTTTTTTATTTTAAATTTTTAATCATTGTAAAAAAATTCAACAATTCAAATAATACATACCAAACATCTAAAATTATAAAATATTGCATTTACTTAATAATTCCTTCATAAAGTAGCTTGAAATTTAGATGTTGTTGAAGAATCATCTTCTTCCATTGGTTCCTACAAAAAAAAGAAGATAAACAATACAAATGTTTATTATTTACAAAAGTCAGACCCAAAAAGCATATGAACGTGAAAACAAATGAAAATTTAGTTACATAAACAGTTAAACACTGATTGGGCCTCATGTCAAGGGCTAAAAAGTATTCTCGATTAAATTTTCAGATTTTTCTATAGGAGTTATTCCACAATCAGTTCGGAATCATTGCCATGCATTAGATTTATGAGGGCTACAAATTAAAATTGACCCTCTCGAAGTCTCAAACTGATATGTCATATGTATATACAAAATAAAAATTCACAACAAATGATTTTTGATTAATTACAGAAGCCTAAATTATAGTTTCAGACGAGTTCTTAATTGCAGAAGCCCAGATTACGTTTACCCGTTTTCACTACTGAATCATTGATAAATGCAAAACACTTCTATTCTAAGTTGTATAACTTCACTACTTGATAATAATCTTAATTGATGTGGGTTATATTTACAAAGAGGGGAAAAATTGGGCATCCAAGACGAAAGCGCACTAACCGCATAAGGCCCCTAGGTATGCCTAGGCGCGCTTTAAGCGGTCAACGAGAGGTCAACATTGTCGTTGACCACTTAACTACCGTTTAGCCTCAAAGCGAGGCGTTTTCATCAAACTTCGCGCCTAGGCGACGGCGCCGCCTAGGCGAGCTTTTTAGAACAGAGATTATGGATGATAGATGGGTAGAGTAGCGAGTGTTGGTTAAAAAAGATGAAAGTTTTATCCTTTTTTACTTTTTATATAAAACTCCTCTCTCTCAATTTTTTTTTTTTTTTTATAAATGAGTTCTATTTGTACTTTTTAAAAAAGATCAAATTTTCTTTAATTTTTATTATTTAAATAGGAGGACAAATATGTCATTACACTACTTTACGACTAAATTGGACAGATTCTATAAATAGGGATGGAAATTGCCTATTTTCCTCAAATGTTTGGATGTCTGGTGCCATTTTTAAATGTTGGGGATAGATGGCAATGTTCTTGAAAGGTTGGGGATTAATATGCAAATTTCCCTTATGTTTATTAGTATTTTTGCTTATTTAAAAATAGAAAAGGCAAAAAATGTTTTTCTATGTCCTCATAATGATTTTTAATACAAAAACTATCATCAGGATAAGAAATGGGTGGATGAGGATACAAGTATGATAATGAACAAAGATTATAGACCTTCATTTCAATGAATATAATTATCAAAATTAAATTAATACCATAACAAAAAATTATCATAATTTTTATTTTTGTAGAACATTTTAATTGCACTTAAGGTCCTCAACATTTGCTCATTGTAACACTTAGGGCCTGATTGAGATTTTGATATCGGTATGGGATTTTTTAAAGTGCCGAATTTTGTTGATTTTCAATATTGATTATTAAAACAGTCAAACACTTGTTTAGGAGTTTATTATCTGACAATTTTTAAAATTTTATTAAAATAACAAATTACATACATGTTCATATTTATATAAAAACAATATGAAGTAAATGCGTGCATCATTTAGTGAAACATTCAATTTATAATTCTTGTATGAGATATTTTTTACTCATAAGTGATATTTTATATATAAGTAATTTTTACATATAAGTTAATCATTAACTTTTGATTGAAATATTTCCTTGTAATTAAAATTTTAATTTATGGATGGTTTTACTTATAAGTAGCTTTTACAATTATAAGTTAATCCTATCCTTATAAGTACTTAATTACAAATAACTGAATTTTTTTTATGTATGAATTTTATATTTTATAAGTAATTTTTTGTCTTATTAATAGCATTTTTACTTTAGAAGCAATTTTTTCATAAAAATGATTTTTTTTACTTATAAGTATTTTTTTAGTAACAAAGCAAATTTTTTGCTTATAAATACATTTAGGGTGCATTTGATCACAAATATTATTCATGAAAAATGTGTTTTTTCCACCCAAATTCCTACTTTTATGCTACGTGATTGACATTTTTTTCATGGAAAACATTTTTCTACTTTGGTCACATGATCATATTTTTTTCAAAATCAAAGAAAATATTTTCTTTAGGAAGAGTCGGATTTTATTTTCCAAGAAATTCACCTTCTCTTATTTTCTCTCCTATCCACTCACGTCACCTCTTTCTCTCATCCACCCACCCACAATAAAACATTTCCTCCCGTTCTCTCTCATAAACCCTCCAAAATTTCTCTTTCAGAACTCTCTTGAACGATCAAAACTTTTATCCGGCAATTAACGGTCCAACTTCCAATCGTCTTCAAATTCCGAGACATTTGCCCTTTCTTTGATCGATTAGAAAGAGACCCCAATCGTTTCTTTATCATATTGCATGATTTCTTGTTAAATTTGGATGGGAAATTTGAGAAATGCATCTATAATATGTTCGTCTCTAAAATGAAATAAGATATGGGATTATTATAAAATTATATTTATATGCCTATATACAAAAGTTTGCTTGATCCATAAATATGACTGCTAGCGCAGTAACTATAATTTCGTTCATACATTTCGTACTTCGTCCCTGTTTGTCATCCTTTAAAATTTTAAATTGTTTGCTGTAGTACCAGTCTCTTCCACACATTCACACAATAAAATATTTTACACACAAATCAATAAAGTTTTCTTACATTTTAACCACATATTCTCCATCAATCTACTATTCTATAATATATTACAAGAAATTAATGGCTCTCAAACATGACCTTCGTTTTATTTTTCCTTGTTATTGTGGGCCACCTCAATAGTAGTTATGCAAAAGTTCACCAAGCGCTTGTCAAGTCTTGATTTTTGAGCTGCACTGAATCTAAAGAGTATTTTTAGAGGAACGGATGAGTTATTGAGGGTTTTTTACATTATGTGTTAGATATTATAGGGATTGGAGACAATTGATGGTTAAGTGATGCAATCAGCTAGGGCCGACATTTACCGTTGACGATCGTAATAGTGAGATCGTTTATGGATAGTGAGGTCGTAATATTTAATTCACAAATCAAAAATCATATGATAAATTAAAATTTATAATTCAATGATAGTGCAACATAAATTATTTACTCCAATCCCCAAATGCCAAATCACATATTCACAATTCTCATTTCAATGCCAAATTTCCAATTGACTCAAAGAACATAAATCATGATTCATAAGTAAGGTAGTCATAACTCATAAACAAAAAACAAAACAAAACAAAAGAAGAAGAAAAAGACTCACGGCACTACGGCAAGCAGCAGACGGGAGTTTCGAGTCTTTCGACCGTCCAAGACTCGAGTCGTTCGGTCTGACGACTTGTCGACATAGTCCAAAGCGGCAAGCTGTAGCAGGAGGTGGAGGCATCGCCGTGTCAGGAACGGTGGAACCGTGGAAGTTGGATGATGTACGGTTTGAAATTTGAAACCTTCCTTTAAATTGATTTTGGTATATAATCAGATAGATCATTGCCATTGGGGTTAGGCCTGATCAATTAAAAAACGAAAGCCAACAAGTTGTGAATAAGCCCAAACAAAAGGCCCAACTAAAAAAAAAGGAAGCCAAACCTCGCCAATCTCCTTCTTCCTTCTACAACCCACAGGCCACTGTTCCAACAGAGCCCAGCACGCGTGGTCGTGCCCCCTCAACGAATGTTGGGTCCGCCGCTGGCTGCAATGCTACGATGTTAGCGCCTTGGTAAATTGAAGAAGAAAAATACTGAAATAGGCTCATTTCAGAAAACTAAAATATAAAGGCAATTATCAATTGCAGAGTATCTACATTTGGTTGATTTGCTTATATACACTTTACATGACCGGATTTAGTAAATTTCTTGTTGGACATTCTGGTCTTCTTCAATTCAATGTCTCTCTTGCCATACTGCTATATGAATGTGCATGGATTGAATGCGAGAACTGGCAATAGTTAACAAGATATTTTGTGAAGGAGTAAATGGAAAAATTGTGACTTGTTGAACTTATGGATAATAATTTGTGAGATGTTTTAAAAATTTCAGCTAGTCTCCTGTGTAAATTTACATGTACATCTGTATCCCATCTATAAATTAATCTGTATAATTATTTTTGTGAAGCATTTAACAAAATAGAAATATTGTCTCTATGGTAAGTGAAAGTTCAATTCATAAGGCACTGTGGAATGCATCTCATGTACATTAAGGGTCCGTTTGATTGCAATAGTGGAATTTGGGTGGAAAGAAAATGAATTACAGTGAATTAATTTCCTAGAATTATTTTTCTGGTAATTTTCAATTAATTGTGTTTGATTGGTGATGAGTGAAATTAACTCATTAAACAGGTTCCTTTAAATCGTAAGAAAACCAGCAAAAGCGCTGGTGCCAGCCCTGGGTGCCGCTTCCCGAGAGGAGAAAAAAAAACTTATTTTCTTAATTTTTTCGACCCGACCCAACCTCATTCCGTGTTAACATTTTAAGAGGCTATAAATACAAGTTATAAGACCTAATTGAAGGGGAGAATGACGGCTTAGAAGACAAGAGGAAGGAGAGTCGATCTAGAGCAAAAACAACAAGAGATTGGAGGAGAATTCAAGCATAAAAGTGTTTTTCTTATCCTTTTCTTCTCCATGTTCTTTAATTCAGAATTTGATATGTTATTTTTAATTATTATGAGCTAATTTTAATATTTAGGGTTTGATGTAATTGATTTTGAGACATGTTTGGATTCTTTTATAGTTAATTCAATTGATTGTTCCATTAATTCATTTGTGTAATTCTTGCGCATTGCTTTCAATTACCTGATCAATAATTGAATGATTTGATGCTTTAAATTTCAGCACTCGAGAGGGGGAAATTTAGGCGTGATCTAAGAATAACACAACCTAGCAAATTATAAGTTTTGAGAGAAAGTGTAATTCATTTGAGGTTTATTTCATTTAAGAATCTTGTGCTTATAATTTCTATAACATTAATTCGAAATAAAGATATTGGGATTAAATATAGAAATAGGTTTTATTCGACACTCGAGAGAGGGAATATAATTTAATTTGTGATTCTTGCCTATGAATTCAGGAAAAATCGATTGAAGTAACTATAGAAGTTGAAAAACATTGTTAACAGTGTGATGAAATTAATCCCTAGGCTTTCTCGCATTGATATTCTCCTTTAAATTGTTTTCTTTCCATTTGAATAATCACACATTCATATTATTTTAGGATAAAAATATTGAATTGAAATTAGTTTGTCTAGATAAAGCAAAAGCTAAAATAATTATAATACTTGGTAGAAATTAAATTACAATCCATGTGGTTTCAACACTCTGACTCTATTACTATATTACAAAACTTAATACCGTATACTTGCGGTATAATTCACATTGCAGAAAATGCGTGACAAGTTTTTGGCGCCGTTGTCGGGAATTGTTTTATTTGATTTTTACTTAAATTATTATCAATTAGCTTTTATTTTAATTTAGATATTTAATTTTAATTTTATTTATTTTATTTGTATCTTTGATAGTTTATTGGTTTGTTAATTTCAGCTGTGTATGCGAAAAACGAGAAATTTGGAATTATTACCTGTTGATCCTAATCCAGAACGCACATTTCGCCATCTAAGGGGTATACAGAGACAAACGTGAAGCAATGGCCGAACATGATGGAAGAGCATCTAATGAGAATAATCAACAATAGGATATTCGGGACTATGTCAGACCAGTTGTTAATGACAACTATTCGGGTATCGCACACCAGCTATTGCTGCAAATAATTTCGAGCTGAAGCTAAGATTGATACACATGGTACAATAGAACCAGTTTGGGTGAGCTCCGACAGAAGATCCAAATGATCATTTGGGCTCTTTTCTGAAAATTTGTGATACCGTGAAGATGAATAGAGTTACCGAAGAGGCTATTACACTTCGACTTTTCTCCTTCTCCTTGAGGGATAAAGCCAAGGCTTGGTTCCAGTCACTACCATATGGTTCTATCACGACTTGGGAGGGGTTAGCTCAGAAATTTCTATCAAATTTTTTTCCACCCTCCAAGGCAGCTCAATTGCCAAGTGAAATTGGTTAATTCGGACAATCTGAATTAGAAGGTGTCCTCAACATGATTAGAAGGTGTCCTCAACATGATTAGAAGGTGTCCTCAACATTTGTTTCAGAATTGGATGCAAATTGAACTCTTCTACAAGACTACAATGGGCTGAATGGTCAAACAAGGACAATAGTAGATTCTGCAGCAGGAGGAACTCTGATGTCCAAGACCCCAGATGTAGCGTATTCATTGCTGGATGAGATAGCTATTAATAGCTATCAATGGCCAAGTGAGAGTTCGAGTGCTAAGAAAGTTGCTGCCATTTATAAGGTAGATCCCGCCACAGCTCTTGCGGCTCAGATGTCATCTCCCACTACTCAAATAGCTGCACTAACATCACATGGAACTCAGAAGAAAGCAGACTCTATCATGGCCGCGCCCATTTATCCCAGGAGTCCAGGTCAGAAAATGAGCAAGTCCAGTATGTGAATGGCAAAAACTTCAACCAGAGAGGAAACTACTCTGCAAACCAATATCATCCAGGACTGCGAAACCAAGTGAATCTCTCTTATGGCAACAATGCTAACGTGCTACAACCACCATTTGAGTGTAATAATCATGCATCTTCTGAAGGAAAGCCATCATTGGAAGATATTTTGGGAACCTTCATTTCAGAGACTAGATTCCGGTTCAACAAAGATGAGTCAAGATTTGACAACATCGAGACCCATATGACCAACTTGGGAGCAATAATGAAGAACGTAGAGGTGCAAATTGGTCAGATAGCAACTTCATTACAGTCCAAACATAGAGGAAAATTTCCTAGTGACATGGGGGTTAACCTAATGGAGCACTGCAATGTCATCACATTAAGGAGTGGTAAAGAAGTTAAAGAAACAAAGGTTGTAGGGCCTATACCGGATCCCATAATTACAGAGGAAAAGCAGATTGAAAAGTAGAAGATCGAAGCAAAAGCAACAAAAAAGATTCATAAACCTTACTCAAACTCATTTCCAGACAACCTCCCCTATCTTGAAGCCCCAGCTACCATTCCCACAGAGATTCATGAAGAAGAAATTTGATGAGCAGTTCACAAGGTTCTTGGAAGTCTTCAAGAAAATCCACATCAACATTCCTGTTGCAGATTTCTTGGCCCAAATGCCTAATTATGCCAAGTTTTTAAAGAAAGTGATGTCAAAGAAGAGGAAGTTGGATGAGTGTAAGACGGTTAAGCTGATAGAGGAATGTAGTGCCATTCTTCAGAAAAAGCCTCCTCAAAAATTGAAAGATCCAGACAACTTCAACATTCCTTGCAATATTAGTGGTATCACATTTGAAAAAGCATTTGGTGACTTTGGAGCTAGCATTAACTTGATGCCCTTATCAATGTTCGAAAAGTTGGGTCTTGGAGAAGTAAAGCCCACAACCCTCACCTTGTAACTAGCGGACAGATCAATTACATACCCCAAAGGTATTATTGAAGATGTGTTGGTGAAGGTCGATAAGTTCATCTTTCAGATGGACTTTGTGGCGTTGGACATGGAAGAGGATGAGAAAGTGCAATTGATTCTTGGATGACCCTTCTTGGCTACTAGAAGAGCATTAATTGATGTACAAGAAGGGAAGTTGACACTGCATATTAATGAGGAGCAAGTCGTGTTCATCACACATCAACATGAAAAATCTTCAGGAAAAGCTAACACCTGCCATATGGTCCAATCATTTGACGAAGTGAGGGTAAAAATTACAAAAGAACATTGTTCCGTGACCCTCTAAAGCAATACATGGCAACCGACTACTCAAAGATTGCTACACCTGCTACCAAAAACTATACAAAGACCAATGAAGTAGTAGATTTCATTCTAACTCAAGAAGTCGATCCACCTGACAGAGTGAAGAACTACATTGAAGAACCTCTGAAACCTCCCAACATTATCAAATCAATAGTGGTTTTAGAAGTTATACCGGAGTTAAAATTGTTCAACTCCATTGGTCATGCCACAGTGAAGAAGAATACAACGCCAATGCTTAGTTTAGGAAGAAGAGAGAAGTGCCACCTGTCAATCCAAATGAAGGGGGAATGGCGGCTTAGAAGACAAGAGGAAGGAGAGTCGATCTAGAGCAAAAAAAAGAGAGATTGGAGGAGAATTCAAGTATAAAAGAGTTTTTCTTATCATTTTCTTCTCCGTGTTGTTTTTAATTATTTTGAACTAATTTTAATATCTAGGGTTTGATGTAACTGATCTTGAGACATGTTTGGATTCTTTTATATTTAATTCAATTGATTATTCCATCAATTCATTTATGCTAATTCTTGTGCATTGCTTTCAATTACCTGATCAATAATTGAATGATTTAATACTTTAAATTTTGGCACTCGAAAGAGAGAAATTTAGGCGTGATATAAGAATAACACAACCTAGGAAATTATAGGTTTCGAGAGAAAGTGTAATTCCTTTGAGGTTTATTTTATTTAAGAATCTTGTGCTTATAATTTCTATAACATTAATTCGAAATAAAGATATTGGGATTAAAATATAGAAATAGGTTTTATCGGCATTCGAGAGAGGGAATATAATTTAATTTGTGATTCTTGCCTTTGAATTCAGGAAAATCGATAGAAGTAACTATAGAAGTTGAAAAACATTATTAACCGTGAGATGAAATTAATCCCTAGGCTTTCTCGCATTGATATTCTCCTTTAAATTGTTTTCTTTCCATCTGAATAATCACACATTCATATTATTTTAAGATAAAAATATTAAATTAAAATTTGGTTTGTTTAGATAAAGTAAAAGCTAAAATAATTATAATACTTGGTAGAAATTAAATTACAATCCATGTGGGTTCGACACTCTAACTCTATTAGTATATTACAAAATCTGACACTGTATACTTGCGGTATAATTCACGTTGCAGAAAATGCGTGACAATTAGTATAATTTTCCACCTGGAAAATATTGAAATTTTGGATCTTTTGGTATTCGTTTGAATTTGTTTTCCACTGAAATTGTCCATTAAAGGGAAATAATTTTTACAATTGTCCACAAAATTTGTTTTCATTGCAAAAAAAAAAAAGAAAAGTTGGAAACCATTTTCCCACCAAAGTGGTGGGAAAACCAATTCAACAAAAAATGGAAAAAGGGGCCACGTGGAGGGTGGGAGGACAATATTTTCCATGAAAATTTTTGGCTATAAAACATGGCAAAAGTGAGGAATGGAATTTCAATTCCATTTTCCATGAAAAAAGGGCATATCAAACAGGCCCTAAGAGTCATCACTTAGAGGAATTTTTTTATGTATTTTCCAAAAATTGATAAAAAAAAATTATGTCAAGGATTGTATACTTATCCACCACAAGAGTGTGTTAATTTTTTTTTTCTCTCAGAGCATTAGCCCTTGTTTGATATACATTATTTCCAAAATTCATTTTTTTCTATCTTCTTTTCAACCACACATTTTTCAATAAAATAATATTACACGTAAATCCAAATTTTTTTCATTTTTTCACCACACATTGCCTCTCAATCTACTATTTTAAAATACACTCTCCACAAATAATGTGTATCAAACAAGCTCTTAGTAGTCATTTTCTTCCTTTCTAGATCAATCTTGTTCATTACTTAGAAATCTCACATTGATTGAAACGATGTGATTAATGTGTATTGATTATACATTTTCTTTTAATTATATAATTAATTATACAATACACTTAATAAACAGTGTACATTAATCAAGAATGCTTACTTAGGTGTTTAAGGTTTGTTAATTAATTTACTAAATTAAGTTGCAGCTATGGAATATTCATGTTGTTGGCCGTCCCCAATAATCCAATTCAAAATCATGGCAAATCGAACTTTGATAAGATTTGCTTGTTCTTTGAATTTGATATAATATTTTGAGAAATTTTGAGGGATGAATTTGGTCATTTAAACAAATATGATCAAACGGGTATTTGGTAAGATTCCTAAGAAAAATATGAAATCGGATGGAGACTTGAGCTCCTCTTCAAATTCTTCTACTAATTCAAAGAGAAGTAGAGGAAGTAAAAGATTGAGCAGTGCGGTTGATGAGGTTATCAAACACCAGAAGATGAAAAATAACAACATTTTTCTAGGTTAAAAATTTAGTCGATCAAACACATTTAATTGATAATTTTCATGTAAATAATTTTTAGACAATTGAATTGTCTATAACTTATTTTCTTTCCATATAAATTACATGCTCGCAATCAAACACACTCTTACAATTATTATTATTTTATTTATAAGCAATTTTTTTGTATGTATAATTGAATTTTTGTCTTCCAAAATAATTGTTTTAGAGATGGTAAAATTAAAAAAATAAAATAAAAAGGGCAAAAAATCACATATTTGGTAGATTGAGAAATACTACTCAAATTACTGTTACGTTTTACATATCGCAAGTGTATGATATCTGATAATATCACATTTGTTATGTTTTTCACCCATTAATATTTGTGTTTCTATGATTATTTGACGCCTAAATGCACTAAGTACTTCTATATCTTGGTTTAGGTTTTAAATGGGTGAAAATTGTGGAAAATTGAAGAAAAGAGCGAAACAGGACCAAAATGGAAGAAAATGAAAGCTCAGGGACTAAATGGCAAATACTCTAAACTTGTTTCTAACATTGTGATGAAAATTTGAGTGTTAGATGTCAATTGGATAAAGGAATGAGTCAAAGGGATGAAACATAGCAAAAACATTATCACATATCAACTTTCAAGTTGAAAAATTTTGCACCGATTTTCAGCCTCATATTGAAACCAATTTTTGACATATAAAACGATCTAATTCTAAGATGGTATCTGAAGAAAAGTAGTAGCCCATTGTGTTATCTTTACAACGCATCTTGAATCGCCTCAATCAGATATCGGGAGAGGAAGTTATGACAAAAATATTGAAGAGGATGTAGAATTCGAAACGGCAACGCAGCGCCCAGACGCTACCCCTGCAGCGTCCAGGCGCTGCACAGACCCAAAAAAAAGATTTTCAGCACTTAGGCGCTGCTCCCATGGCACCTAGGCACCGCACCGTGTAAACTTAGGTTTTTTTTTTTTTTTTTATGTTTGGGCCGCGAGAAGCCTAGAAAAAGACCTCAAAAACATTCCAGAACTCCTCATCATTCTTCATTCTACACCATTCTATCATCATTTTTGACTCAAGAACTTCATGAAGAACTAATAAACATTGGTGAAGCTACGAAAGAATTCAATTTGAATTGGAGATTTCAACATCTTTTACTCATATAATGTGTTTTTCATTGTTTAAACAATTCTATGGTTTATATTTCCTTACTTTGAATTAGTTTTGAGTTTGACTTAACTTTTATTAAGTTTTTCATGGATTTAATCAAATTTCTTCTATTGAATAATTAAAATATTTGTTTGAATTTAAATTTCAGATACTTTAGCGGTGTGATTTAATTACTGCTATATGTTAAAAATATATGGTCGCTTTTTGAATATGATTTCAATAAATTAATGTAGGAAAGTCTTGAATTACATGTGGAGTTAAATTGGTTTGTATTACTAAATCCTCCGATTAGAAAGTTAGGATAAAAATTTTTAATTGAGTAGAAAATGCATGAATTATTGATGTTGATTAATCCAATTCAGTTGAGGAAATTCCGACGCTTCACTATTTTATATATTGACTTAAATTACATCATTATATCCGGTGATATTTACATTTTAATTCAATAAAAAAATTCTTTTCATCCAAATCACAAGAGTCCTAAGTTATTAAACTCCTTTAAACATTCTTCCATCTTCCTGTGGATACGACACCTCAAAACTGAACTACAACTACAACGTTATTCTTTGGGAGTAATCAATATCATAACAAATAATATAGTGGATCTTTGAGTTATAATTATCGTTCTCACGAGAATTAAACTTTAATGCTTAATTTACTATTTTTGACTTCTATCTAACGAAAACAAACAAAGAGTTGTGATTTGTTGGGATTTTTAATCTAACAAATTGAAAATAGGTAGATGCACACAAAGATCGAATAAGATAATGTATGATTCTCATTTTTCCCAAAATACATTTTTCTCTCTCTTCTTTTCAACCACACATTCTTCATTAAAATAATATTACATGAAAATAAAAAAAAAAATTTAACCACGCATTCTCCATCAATCTACTATTTCAAAATACATTCTTCAAAAATAATGGGGCTCAAACACCCTGTTAGTGTTTCAAATATGGAATAGATATTATGCCATAACAATTTCATCTATTGATGATGTTTTGATTTCTATTTTTTCCAAAATATATTTTTCTCTATCTTCTCTTCAACTGCACATTATTCATTAAAATAATATTACATGCAAATAAAAAAAAATTCCTTATTTTTTTACCATACATTTCCCATCAATTTACTATTCAAAAATACATTTTTCAAAAATAATGGGCTTCAAACACCCCCTCAGTGTTTCAAATATGGAATATATGTTATGGCAGAACAATTTCAACTATCGATCGCCTTCAACTCTTAATTCAAGATTAACAAACCTAATGCAGTGTTCAATCGAATCCTTCTATTATATTCAATTTATCCCTCTCGATTTATCATTGAACCTATTTAACTAATTCAACCTCATATATCTATGCGAATCAATCTTAATTAAACTAAATATTAGTTCTCACAATTCATATATTGATCGCAATAATTAGTATATATATGTACCTCTACAATTTATACTAAATTGCCGAATTTTTCTATGTGGTCTAAATATAAAACTTATCTCTCAATTCGTAATAAATTCACACAATCATTGAATTAGTGGTGAAATAATTCAAAGCATTAAGTACATAATTAAAATCAACACATAAATAATGAAAGAACTTGAATCTCGAATAAAAGAAATAAAGGGTCTCAAATGATTACATTGTTTGCCCTAATAGAAAACTTAGTCACTCATAATAATGGAAGAAAAACACAAGATTTGCACTGAGTATATCACCGAGTTTTGAATTGAGATGTAGAAAAGAGGATGAATCTTGCACCAAGTTCTCATATTGCCTCCAATCAAACTTCAAATTATGAATATCTTGATGTTTTTCTCCTTTGATTTATGCTCTTCAATATCTGGTTGTGTTCTTTTTCTCCCAATGTGTGTAAAACCCCCCTTCTAAAGTGCCTTAATTCTTGTATGTATACTTCCCTTCACCTTTTTTTTTTTCCGAATTTGGAGTCTTTTGGGCTTTTCATAGGCCAAAACGGTGCAACCCTAAAACAAGCTGCGTGATGTCCAAGTGCTGGTGGGCAGCACCGATATGCACTACTTGGGTGGCGCCTAGGCACTGGACCTTCGCGGCTCTTGGACGCCCTGTTGCACTTTGACATTTTAGTTTTTACGCGACTAGGAACTCTCGTTTTGGCGCCTAAGCGCTGTCTTTCTATTTATTTTCCTTGGTTTTTGGCTTGTTTCTTCACTTTAGCACCATTTTAAACCACCTCTTCAACATATTAAAAAAACACTAACAAACACATCAAAAGCATTTTATAATCTAAGATTTAGCCAACAATCAAGTTAAAATTGTATAAAATTCATGATTAAAACACACTCGTCAAATGCCCCCAAATTTAACGGTTTGCTAGTCCTCAAACAAACACAAAGAAAAAGAAAATCACTAAGAGAAGAACACACAAACACAAACTTAGTCAGATAGCTTACGTTTTGGCTCAGTATTAAGAACATTATATCACATTTATGAAAGGATTCAAAATCACAATACAAGAGCCAAATTTCCACTTATCCAATACAAAATGGGTGTGTGTGAAAAAAACTAAGTGTAACGTCGTACATTCACAAGTTGGTTCAATTCCCAACCCGCATGATGAAAATTACCTATACGATCACATAAGGTTGTCCACTACAATTGCATGGACAAATTCTGTTATTGAAATTCACCATTGTTATCCCCTTCTTGTAAATCAAAAAACATCGATAAATTTTAGTAATAGAAATTGCCCATGTGATCATAGCCGACAACACCACGGGATTGCATATGAACAATTTTCATGTGAATTTTTTTGTTCGCGCTGTTATTATTATTATTTTTTTTAACTCCGTTAGTGCCACGTAGCATTTTTTATCCGTCATGTTGATTTTGTCCAAGTGGACTAATTAAAATGATATGAGTGATGAATGGATAGTTTTGTTTAAATTTGGATGAGCATTGAGTAATCTTTTAAATTTCAATAAAAAGGTAGTAACCTATAACAAAATTCAGCGAGCAATGAGTAACTTTTTAAATTTCGATGAATAAATAGTAATTTATAGCAAAGTCCAACGACCATTAATTAAATTAACTTGAAATTCCACCTATAAAATTTAAAACCCCCAAAAAAAAAAATGTTCAACAATTTTTTTTATTTTTTCTTTCGTACCGTTATCTAACCCATGTTTGAGTTCAATCGTTCATTTTTCCTCAAACATATTTTCATTCCAACATTCTCTCAATGAATAGTTTTACGTGTAAATTCAAATTTTTTATTTTATAATCACACATTTTTCAAAATCTATCACTATTACAAAATCTATTCTTTAAAAAGACGGTGCTCAAACATAACCCTAGTTCAATCCACTTTTATAAAACATTTGTAAAATAATACTTTTGGTTTTGGGGTAGGATTAAAAATTGATTATTGGTCTATTTAAGAATAGGTATTCCAATAGTGAGACTAAATTCATATATTTCAAAGAACCTTTCAAGTTGTTGTATAATTACTTTCTACAAAAATGAAAAATATATACCAAATGTGCATGTCCATCGCAAAAAAGTAAGAACCAGGTTGAGTTGGACTGAGTACAAAAAAATAAAAATAAAAAATTAGGTATATAATTTGAGGAAATATATTTAAAAATAGAAGCGATAGATAAAAAAGAGCCATGCTATTGGGCCCGACTCAATGACAGGCCCAAAAACAGGGCCCCCATGTGGCGCCCCCTATTGGAGCCCCCACCAATAGGGGGGCGCCACATGAGCCGGGCCAAGAAGATTTTTTCGATAAAAAATTCATTAACATGTACTTAATATTTTATTATTTTATATTATCATTAGGTCTAAAAGATTTTAAATAAAAATATTATTTTGTGCATTTTGTGAGATTGTTAATTTTAATACATTGTTAAGAAATGGGATTTTTTTTTAAACAACGTTATTAATTTATTTTGTATTCATTTATCAATGTTTTACTACGTTGTACAAGAAAAAGTTTTTTGAGAATTCAGAGTTTCATCAGTAGGAGATTTTACACGGATAATGTGCATATTATATTCATCAAGAACATGCCGTTAATATGCGTGAAATCGAAATATCATTCGACTTACCAAAATCTGATTTGAGAAGACAAATTAGTAAATTACCGACTTCGAATATATGAATATGGATTCATCACTTTCCAATCTTGAACGCGTGTCATTCTTTAATTCAAACCTTGCATGAAATCAAAAGAATATTAGTTACTTTCCGAAATCAAAATACTAAATTAGAATGAAATCGGAAAAGAAAGATGAGATGTAAGTGATGCGATCGGCCAAGGCAAGTGTTTGACACTGTCTTTAAGATGAATTTGCCCCGCATCGGTGCTAATGGTTTCTTGACAATAATCTCCCAAGATACAACAGTCACGTCAAACCATATGAGCACTCCAAATGACTTAGACCAACGAACTCGAACAGAATTCTCTCTCTTCCATAACCATGACTTTGATGCAAGAAATAATCACTTCTACAAAATGTTTTATGAAAACGTGAAATGATATGGAACTATCAATTGAATTGTTGTTCTAATCCAAACACATGGGGATTTATATATAGTAATTGGAAAGGTTTGTCAAAAGACACAACCTGAGACACATCTCTTGAAATTAAGATACATAATTATTGGAAGTTACTCATACCAAAAGTCATGATCTTCTATATGAAAAGACATATCTTTTCATCTACACATTTTCTAGAATATTCCACAATATTCTACACGATTTTTCCAACAATTTCAAGTATTAAGCGGTTTAAGTTTGGTTTAATTTCTTATTCACCAAACAACGAATTTTGCTTAAATCATTTAAATTGGTCACAACCATTTTCCGATACAAAATTCCAACATCATCGTCATAATTTTCAATGAGTACTATTCTCAAATAGAAGTTTTGAAACGAAAATCGAGAAACAAAGTTTGGAATGCAAACCATAGACCTAGTTTAATGTTAGACAACCTACTCAAATTAAGACAATTGGGCTGTGTTATCATAAAATTTGAAGGTTCAAGTAGCCATAGTTAGTTGGGCAACTTACAAAAATACCCTTAAAATTAAATTTCTTTTAAAAATCATATGAAACATATTTTGGAATAAAAAATATTGTGTAAAATCAATTGTCACTTTTTTAATAGAAAAAATGACATTGAAAAAGTGACATACTGTCACTTTTTAAAGTTAAGTATCACTTTTTAATTAAAAAATGACATAAAATTTCATTTTTATTAAAAATTGATGTTTGTGACTAAAAAAATGATAGAAATCAAGAATGTGACTAAAAAAAAGTGATAAACACTAAAAAAAGTTACAAAATTCAAAAAAAGTGACGAATTCAAAAAAGTGGCACAAATTAAAATAAGTTATACAGATAAAAAAAGTGACAAACACTCAAAAAATGATATTATTGTTTCCTAGTATTAGTCCCCTACTCATAACACCGCCATGGTAGAACTATAAAAACCAGCACAAATATCAAACCATGATATATGATTTTCCCACTTTGTTCTTGTGTAATTACCAACAATACATGCAAGAAGCCTCCGGAAGGCAGAATGTCAATGCCATCAGTAAGAAGACTAAAATTTTCAAGGACTGAAGTTGCAACCACCCTCCACTTTGCAGCCAGCAGAAACAGGGATTTACCAAGTCTTTTTGTAAAGTTGAGTGGATTGTTCCCAAGCAGATTTAGAATTCCCCAATATCTATTAAACATGTGATATTGATTAAAAACATGTTTGTAACACACAACAATCAAAAAGTGGCTTACAACACCATCCATTTGTGCAGCACCAGTAATCACGTTCTTAACATAATCAACCACCTACAACTGTACCAAATTCTAACCAAACCAATCAGCCACCTCAAGTCCCACCACCACAACCTCTGCCAAATCCAGTAGCAAATCCATCCCATTCACCAGCATTGCCATCTGTAAGTGTTATGCCCTATATCCAATCGATTTAGGTTGTAAACACTTTTATATGTTTAATGCATTTAATTCTGGCAAGATCTATTATTTATTTATATTACTTTTCTATTGAAATTATATTACATAATAGAATTCGTAGATTTAAGTCTTTGTAATTTGTTAATCACAAGGAGTTGTAATTGTGAGATACAAATTACAATATGACTGAATCTTAAAGTATCCATGTCGAAGTGATAACGAGATACGGATATCGTTATTACGAATAGACCATCATGTGTGGCATTTCTTACTTGCGAAGTAAGTAGTTGATCTCACAAGCTAAAGTGTCGTGACACTTAAATGAACACATGGATGTTCTGTTATAGAACAAAACATTGGAAACCCGTTGAGAGATTCCGCATGGATAACTATTTGAGTGTCGGTGGTTAATCTCTAACGTTCAGTAGTGGAATTGGTCCTTTGACTTGAGGTCATCATAGTGCCTTATATGAGGACAGTCATACTTTGATGATATTGGATGTTGCTCTGCTGAAGGTCCCTAATACGACATCGTTCGGGTATGTCAAGAATCATATGAAGGTTGTGAATGATCAATAGAAGATTCGTCACTCTTAGATAGGAAAAGATTATGATCCACATTCTATTCAGTTAAGTTGATAATGAAATTCTTCGCCAAAGTGAAATCATAAGTCGAAAAGGAATTCTCGACTTATATTGACTTAATAGTGGGATAAAAGATATAATCGGTAATTGAGATTGACACATATTCATATCTCATAATTGATTGGATCATATTGACGAAAGGATTATAATTTAACGGTAAACGAACAAGTTTGATTTGTCACATCACGTGACATTTTCCATCACATTTATTGCCCTGACACATTGCTAGATGTCAATCTGGGATGACAATTGTTAATTAGTGATAAATTAAATGGGTTTTTAATTTATCGATTTTGATTAGATCAAAATAATAATTCACGTCGTTAGGTATCGTGGTCGGGAACCTAATGTGTCACACACAAAAGAAAACTAGAAGAATGAGATTTACCAATTAATTAATTGACAAGTGTTGAATAATTAATTAATTGGATTGCTTATTAATATGCCCAATTAATTAATTGGATTAATTAATTCATGGACCAGAAATAATTAATTTGATTAATTTAATATCGGACCGGGTTAAGTTTAGAGATGGGCCAAGTCCACTTGGGTTTATATTAATATGTTACTAGGGTTTATTTTTTATTATTCTTGCTAGCACAAGAAAAGAAAACCCTATCCGTCATTCTTGTTCTCTGTGTGGATTACCATTGGAAGCTGGACAATTGGACAACTTGGATTGCAGATCGTGATTATTGAAGTTCGAGAATCAGCAAAGGAGTTTGCAGAATTCATCAAAAGTATAATTCTTATCACAATTTCTATCTAAACACATTGCAGATCCTTGGTGGGAATTGAAAATTATTTTATTTTCGCTGTGCATGATTAAGCAAATTCTCAACACCATCTCCACCACCAGCACTTCCTCCGGCTATATTAAATCAACAAAAAAAGGATAAAAACTACATAGAGTACACATCAACATATATATAACAGAAAATTGAAAACTAGCCCTAAAAACAAACCTTTGCGATTCATACAACTAGCTCAAATCTTAGTCCAAGGAATTTAATCTACTCATTAAAACAGAATTCTAAGAAAACTCAAAAAAAGTACGACTAACCAAATAGATGAAAGGCGCCAGCGGTCGATGGTGGAAGGCGGCGAGATGTCGAGATATGAGAGACCTTCTTTACCTTTTTCTTCTTCTTCTGCCGATGGACGACATCGAGGCAAGAGACTCAAAGACGAGAGTGAGATTGTTGAGAGAATTCAAATCTCAGATTCTGTGGTTTTAGCCTTCAGGTTCGGATTTGCCGATTTGGGATCTCCTTCAATGCTAAGAGATGATTTTGGATTCAATGGATTTGGATATTGGATTTGGAAGGTTTCTCAAAATTTGCCGATTCAGGGGTTTCCTCTTTTGGATTTGGATTTTTCTATATTTTGAGGTTTGGCACGTAATTAATACGATAATATAATTTTATTTTAGTTTGAAGGGTATTAATCAAAGATAATATTTTTTAGGGCAGTCGGCCTAATTTTCCCAAGTTAGTTTGGGCAAAAGGCTACTCAACCCATATTGAATTTAGCTATGTTTGAGCCCCATTATATGAAAACTCATTTTTAGTCACAAGTTGTTTCAATAAAATAATTTTACATGTAAATTCAAAACTTTTTCTTACTTTTAACCGCACGTTTTCCATAGAAATCACTATTACAAAATTCATTCTTTCAAGAAATGAGGCTCACACAACCTTAGGTAACTTGAGAACATGAACGGATCTAGCACCCGACGTGCCGAAGCGTTCACCCGTGCAGGATACGACGATAAAAAGATTAAGGAATATTTTATATTAAATATATATAACTATTAGTGCACAATGCAAGGTAGACCGAGTTCGATTCCTTTCACACTCACTCTTTCTTTTAATATTTTAACAAATAATAATAATAAATAAATAAAAACGGTGACTGCCTTTAATCAAAAAATCGTGTATCTTATATTGTGAAATGCTTTCTTTTGATTCAAGACTTTGGGTTTGATTCCAATCACCTCCTCTCATTCTTTTAATTTTTTAACAAATTAAATTATAACTAAACAATTATATATTATTAGTTTTCGTTTCCGAAATATCCTTTTTAAGAAATTTATTGACTCAAATTATTATTTCATAATATATACTTTTATTATTAGATTTTATCAATTTATTTTGTAAAATTTAAATTTGGACAATTTAAGTACTGTTATTTTTTCTTTTAAGAGTTCAAAAAACATTTGAGTAAAAAATAGTTATAAAAATCATTGTTTTAAAAAATTTGCATAAACTTCGCCTAAACTCGAAGCTTGTCTTTACCGTTTAATCACGTTTTACTTATAAACATTATCTTATCTCATTTAAGTTTGTAAAATCATCCATATATAATTGAAAATTTTATTTTTTCAAAAATTATTTTGGGTTGTGTTGAATTATATTTTCATATGTATATGACTTCTACGTTTTAGTGCATTTATATATTGATTGAATTTTATTAATGTTACTTAATTAAATATTAGTAAACAATCTCACTATTGTAGCGGTCAACGATCAACGACCGTCCTAACTGACTCAATATCCTAGATTCGTCACTGCTTGAGAATAAGTAGAAGACACTTGTTCGTGAAAAATAAGCTTGAACAAGGTATCTTATACCCAAGTGACTTTCTTTAATTAATTTTCCTCCTTTTCTTGTGAACGAGGTTATTCGGCAATAGAAATAACTGGAGGATGAGAATTCGAGTTCAGTTCAAAAAAATATATTTATAAAGCAACTTCATCCAATTGGAGTCATCAAGAATTGAAGTCAAGTTGCATATATGCACAAATTGTTGGTATTTAACAAAAATAATCTTGTATATTGCTTTTTCTTTCGAGTTAATTGAACTTAATCAGAACATTAACAGAGAACCTTGTTTCAACTATAGTATAAAACACGCTATACGATGACCAAATTCGAGAAATCACAGTGCCCCACCCATCTTCGGACAGGGTAAGTATTCTTTTATCCCTTCAACTGGACGTTAGATTGAACACTTCTCTTAAATAAAATATGCACTGCCAGTGGTTTTAAATTTAGAAAAAAAAATAAATACATGCCACCATAGTAGGCATCAATGTATACAACAATAATGTGGATCCTTTGGTTCACCAAACTAGCTATATAGACTTGAAATACAAATGTATCTTACACCTCCCGTTTCACAATATACTTGCGTTCAAATTCTCTTTTTCCTTGGGGTTGGGGTGGGGGTGGTTGAAGAATGAATATATAACAAAAAACTGATGAACATATACTGTGTAACCTTTAATTCTCAGTTTTAGATAATTTTTTGGTGATCAAATGGGACCATGTCTCGCCAAAATAAATTAAATGGGACAATCACTATAAACTACACATAATATACTGCTGGAATAATAGCTTGACCCGAATATGGATGTCGACTTACCCAGACCGAGCAAGTTCAACATCCTTAACAGTAGTTCTGCCGACTTCCTCCTTCAGTAATCTAATTTCCTCATCAGTCAAGCTGGTTTTCGAAAGGGATGCTACCTTGGAGTTAGCCTGCTTTTCAAGCTCAACTGCCCAACTATAAATAACCATGCCAACAACTGCAATAAGCATCCCCATGATGTTCTTAAAAGTCAGCTCCGAGTCAAATAGCAGCCATCCTAATGTGAGGACGGCCACTGTTTTCATGTGGCCTAAAACTTGGAAGGAAACCGCTGAAAATCTTCCAATGCAAAGATATTGGCTCACATTGCAGAATACGGCTAGAGAACATGAAAGGAGTATAAAGAACTGCAAATATTGCCAACTCGGGTCAGATGAATAGACACAACTAATGATTACTACTACTACTACTACTACTACTACTACTACTACTACTACAGTGTACTCAAATGTAAAGAATCGAGCTGAGTAAGTGAGAAATAGGTGCTTACGATGACTCCAGTAGAAAACTTGTAGTCCAAAATTAACTTTCCAGCGAGATAATAGTCCACTACAGGACCAAACACAAGAAGAGAACCAGCTTGAATAGGAGCGGTTTTACTTAACAGTTCAAACGATCCAATAGAGTACTTTTTCTGCAGAGAACCTATTGACTGAATCAAAAGAATAATTGTCCAATCAAACATCTGCCTGCATAACATTGGAGAAGACGATTTTCCAAAGAATAGTTATAGTAATACTTCTTTTTTCATGGGAAATATTTTTTTTTTTTTTGGTTGGGGGGAGGGTGTGGCAGGCTGGTTCACATAAAACGGTTAGACATAGTTTTATAACGAAGGCATGCTTAAAGCTTGTTTCCTTGGTGACATGAAACTGTAAAATCAAGTTCAAAGAAGTCAAAATAGGAGTTTCATGTAGCACTTTTGAGGTGCTTCTCATGGTGAACTGAAGCGTAGAAATGTCTGTTAAGGGAAAGCTACAAGGCAAAAGATTGGATCATAAAGAGGGCACCATGGTGCACAATTATGTTCTTTAATAATTTTTCATCTACTTTTTCTGTGTTTTAACATGAGCTGCAACATTGTGGGATCTCACACTATGTGTTGTGATCCCTTCCCACCTCAGGAGAGGTGGAATCCATCTCATGCATATGCCTTTAAACTAATAACCTACACAAGAGAAGCATATTTAGCCCATGTTTGGCTCATATTTATAAATTGTTTATAAACACTGGAGCCACTTAATATCCACACATTTTGAGGGACCCACAAATACTACCTACTTGTGCAACATTTATCATTATCAATTTATAATTTAAACCAATACAAACACTTTCCAAACATGCTTTTAGTCTTGGCACAAAGATTCTGCAAGATTTTGATGAAGCTTGTACATAAACTGGATTGGGATAGCTTCCCAGATTGAGCAGGATAAGTTCAACTGAATGACTGATAAGGTTCAGTAAGTAAATCCACTAATAATTCCTATAAAAGAGCATAATTTCTAAAAATAAACTATATTTATCATGCTTTACTCATCCACAAAACTGTTAAAAATACAGCTGACCACACTACATCCAAATATTAACACTACTCTGACAGGAACTGGAAGCCATGACAAAATCAGAATTCATCAGAGACTATTTAGAAGCTTTAAAACAACTCAAAAGATTGCATTCTATGTTATCTAGAGAACCATTTTCAAATTTGTTAATTGGCATCAAAGGGAACCCAACCTTTTAACACATCCAATATAATGGGAATGGAAATTAAATATACTCACAATTTGCTGCAGTGATGTTGACAAAACTGCGACACAAGCACAGAGAAAACCCTTGGCATTAACTTTAACATCAGTTACAGTGCAAACACCAACACCTATAACCACAACCACAACAGCCATCTTAACTTCTTTTGAGTAACGCTTACTGTGAAGAATCCATTCCATCACACAGACCACCGGAATCATGCTCAATTTTGATATCTACACCAAAAGTACATCAGTAAATTAGCTAAATCCAAAAGGTAACGATTTACATACAAATAATAAAAAATAAACATGGCATCAGTTAATTAAAGAGCGACATCATTGAGGAAATTTTACAACTTCAACAAAAACTGTCAGTTCAGTAGAAAACTTTTAGTTCATTTCTCAACAACTCCACTTCCAACTAATCGACAAACAATTTTAACAATATGAAAACAAATATTAAAAAATAATTAACCACAAATGCCAAAGTAAACTATTTAGGAAAAAAAATACTAAATACTAATGATTGTTGACTGAACATGCATTGTATCATCAACCTCAATATGGAGAGACATTCTGCAGATCTCATTCTTCATGTCAAGAAGTTCGTTAATAATAATAGATTTCTTCAGAAGCTCACTTCATTTTAATCAGAGGGATTTACGAAGAACCAGAAAATTATAAATACTAGTCAAATGAAGTATGAAAGTATGATTCACAGATCAACATAAAGAGATGTGCAGTCCTCTGTTTTTTATGCACGTGGCTAGGATTTGCAAATAAACTTTTAAGTTGTACTACAAGTCAATTTGACATTAGTAAGTGGTTGTACAGAGATCATGCATGCTTAAACCTCCAACCCCAGTCAATCCTTTAATCGAGTTTTTACTTCCTAAGGAAAGGGCAAAGAATATAATTTCAAGAATATATGATAAATGGATGTCATCAAGTTTTCACTCATCATGCTGCCAAGTCTGTTTTATTTACCAGAAAGACAAAGTTTGCGGTTAATACTTCAAGTATGTCCAACGAGAGTTGGGGAAGAAATGAAAAGAGTAATTAAATTGCCAAAAAATACAAGTAAATACCAAATAAGTAGGGAAGACTTGAACACCATCATGTAACAAAGAAAAAAATAAAAATAAAACATGCGCAGTGTGTCACTGAGTATCATACTTGGTAAAATCCAACTGAGTTTAGCATGAGACTTAAATTCATCCCTGTGATTGACATATTGGCAACAATTGAGAACCAGAGAAGTTCCCAAAAAGGGACGTGCTTTGATGCTGAAAGGCCTGTGGCACTGGAGACCATACCAACAAGTGCGGTAACAGCAAAGTGAAAACCAGTCAATGTAGTAGCTGCGTGAAGCAAAACACAAAGTATTAAGAATGCTGTAGAGTTTGGTCTACTTTTCAAGCATCATAAAAACATTTAAAAATCATGAAATAAATTTCACCAGTATGATTATTAAATAAACAACTGCAAACGGATCAGTTAAGAATATGCAGGCAAGGCCCACAGACTATGGAGCATAATCGTGTATTTCCTTCTTAAATCTAAACCTGAGAATGCCAATTGCATTAACCAAAATGGACCCGAGGCCATATTTGCAAACAAATTCACCAAAATAGATTATTTGCAGGCTTTATGAATAATTAAAACTGGTAAATGCATATGGGCTAAATGTTCCTAACATTAATAAAATCGGCACATCCCACAGATCAAAAACTGACAAACACCTCGAGATCCAATCCTGAATAGATTACAGTAATCAATAAACTACTATCTAAAGTTGAAGGCAATCCAACAAAACACATCTACACGAAACATGAACTTTGAATTAACGCCCATCAAAATTCAGAATTCAAAAGGCAAATTGACAAAGGGATGAGATCTGATAGAGCAGGGACTAACCAAAGCTGAAAGCATAGCCGCTGGATGACATGAGTTGCTTGTTGGCCATAATGATTCCAACAGAGCTGATAACATTCATTGCCCATGCGCCCACATCAGATACCGCCGGCGGTTTCTTCTCCGACTCCATTTCTCTCCCACTAATTCAACTATTACTCTACTTCTACTACAAAATTATAAAACAGCACTAGATTCTTGTGTAATAAAGTAAAAATTAAGCAAAGATCCACCCCCAAGAAATAAAGTAAATGAATAGATCTCAAACCTAATATGTATAAGATGTACCGACGAAAACAATCGATTGACAAAATTGAATAAGAGAGAGAGAACAGTACGACGAAGAAGACGACCGATTATGACGAATAAATGCAAAATTATCAAAATCTAAAACATGGGATTTGTTTCTTTTTTCGATTTAGAATTAAAAAAATAAAAATCAAGCCTGCATTTGTTTGTCCTGTTAAAGGGGTAGAGGCATGTGGGTTTTGGTGTATTTATGCGAATGCGTCTGATTCAATACGTGAAATTCACATGAAAACAGCCAGACACTTGAGGTTTCACGCTTTTACTCTCTCTGCCTAGATGGGTTTACTTTTATGCAAGTAATCTTGGATCCGGCATTGCCCATCTTCCTCGAACATCAACGCGTATTCCTCCTGATTTGATCCGCTGTCAATCAAATATTTTCTTTTCTTTTACCAGAATCTTGTGTCCATTTAAAGACAAGTAATAATAATCAGATTTTTAATAGATTTTAATAAGAGTATATGAAATGAGTTGTTTAAAGGTTGTGAGACTTATAAAATATTTAATTAAAATTAATTATTAACTTTGAATTATATTAAAATTTAATCGATACAAAATAAGTGCATAATAAAAAGAAATATGGTAAATTTGTCACGTGGTCTCCAACATTTCATCAAAAGACGTTCACAATCTCAAATTTGTAACGTCATATGTAAGATATACCCACTTGAAGGAAAATATTTACTTAAATGTTGAAAAATAATACTACTCGTACGTAACGTTTTACATATATACTTAAAAAAAAAAGTTACAGGATGTCCTCAACTAAGGTTTTGATGAATTTTAAAAAATTATAAATCATAATAAATTTCGTGAATTTAAATAGATTTTCACAAATTTTATAAAAATCTCATGTGAAATTTCAAAAGAATTTGTTATATATATTTTTAAGTTTGAAATCCATTTAAACATTTTAATATCCCTCTATTAATAAAATCTTTATAAATCTACTAATTATTGAGAACGCTCGAATTTTAAAAAATTTCATTGAATTTTATCAAAATCTCAATTGGAGACACCTAAATTTTAATGAATTTAGGTATTAAAACGCATATATGATATTGTTAGATAATATTTTGATAACGTTTGAGTTACTATACTTTAAATATATTACGAATTGATGACAATTAAAGTCTAACTAAATCTGGTAAATAATTATTAAGGCTTTAATGTAGTTATTTATATATTACAAAGTACCTACACAGTATTCAACCTGTTGCAAATTTGAAGAAAAGAATAATTCAACTATCCCTAGTCTCAAGTTTGGATTTCATTAATTATCACCATAAATATAGCTCATGTTTAATTGGAGATTAAAATTAGAATTTTTTTGTAGATTTTGATAAAAATTAATGAAATATGAAGTTAAAAAGTTATAGGTTCCATAAATTATATGATTAAAATTAATTATTAATTTTAATTAAAATTAAATTTTAGATTTTAATCACTCCCAAATGGGGTCATAAGTACAGGTGGGCACGGCATGGGTTGGGTCGATTTTTGTCTCAATCCAACTCAATATAATATGATCGGTTTAATCAAAATTTAACTCAACACAATCCGTATAAATGTTGAAACCCAACTCAATCAAGTATCAGTCGATTGGGTTGTGTTGAGTTGGTCAGTTTGAGATAATTTGAAACACATATTTTTAACGAGTAACTACATCACTAAGAGAAAGTAATGTATATGAAGAAATACCAAATGTGGCATAGAACGAGAAAATCAGGCAGTAGTAAAAAACTAAATAAGCCTGAAAAACGAAGAGTAAAATAATATACTTGGTTTGTAGGTTTTCTAGCACTCGAAGTGCAGTGATTAGCTTGGGCAACTGAAAAACGAAGATGGCTGTTGTCGACAATTTGAGCGAGAGCGGGAGAGAGGGAAGAGATTGATTTTAGGGCTTCTTTCAACTAAGGAGTGATTAGGTTTAGGTATTTTATTTCTTTTCTTTCTCTTTTTCTTTTTTAAAATAGGTGGATAGGGTTAGATAGGTTTATTCGATTTTCATGAGTTAACCCACAACTCGATCGGACTCGACTAGCCTACATGGCCAAAAAATCGAACCCACTTAAAAACAACAAAAAAATCGACCCAAACCGGGCGGATTGGTTCAGTTTGGACAGTTTGAAGGGTTCAGTCGGATTTTGCCAACCCATAGTCATAACTACTATGAGATTTTTATGTCAATACGTGATTAAAATTAATTATTAATTAAAATTTAGATTTTAGTCCCAACCAAACATGTTCACAAGTATTACGTTTCTAAAATCTCAAGATATAGGAGGCTACTTTAGGACATGTTCTCATTTTAAACATTTTGTACTGTGCAAATACTCTATATCAAAAGAGTGCGAAAAAAAAATCCGAAAATTAACTATGCTTGGTGGTCGAGGAGTTTAGTGTGCAATTTTGTTACAAACTTGTTGCAATAATTACAATGTTCTAAAAATCGTAAAGTGTGGTTATACATGAAGACGAAATTTCAAACTTTACAAGGTTAAGTGACCTTAGGCGAGGCTTATGCGTAAAAAAAACATTTTCATATTTTTAATATTATTTTAAAATTTTAATCATTTAAAAAATCATTTAATAATTAAAATAATACATATCGAACATCTAAAATTATAAAATATTATATTTACTTGATAATTCTTACCATTAGTCAATTATACAATTTTCAAGTTTTCGAAATACAAAAATTAGAATATTTTTCATACTTTCAATTTTCAACTAGATAAGTCTTACTTATAGCGTGTTTGGTAGAAATTAAAATCGGATCAAAATTGAAAAATTAGTCGTTATTGTTGACTTTTATTAGACGAATGAGATCCAATAACGGCTATATGTTCAATTTTAATCACTCCCAAACATGCTCTTAATAGATTTATAGGAACTTTTTAAATGCTTTTGAAGTTTGCAATAAAATAACAAGTTTTAAAATCATAATTACATAATGTAGATATCATCATAGTTTAAATCTTATTTAATTATTTAGATAAAGTTATATTTAACTTTTGTACTGGTAAAATCTTTTAAAAACTTGAAATTAAAGTCAAATGAAATTTTTTTTTCAAAAAATGAATAAGCTAAAGTCAAATAAAAGACTTTAAGAAAATGGGGAAAAAAAACTAATAAGACCCATCTAGAGAAGACAAAAGAGCACAAGAAAAAAATTCAACCGTTTAGGAATTGAAAAAAAAAAAAAAATTGTCTAAGCGTAAAACGAGGCGTTTTGCCCGAGTTTCAAGTCTTAAACGCCGAGGCGAGCTTTTTAGAATACTGAGCAATTGACATTAGGTTTTTTTTTAATCAACATCAAAAATTGTTGAAGTATGAAGTTCTTAATTTTTAAAAGTCACTGCTTAATTGATACGTGTATTAAATAACTAAGATCCATTTTTTAATATTAAACCTCCAATTCATAAAGAGAAATCGTAAGTAATATTTTCCATTGTTTCTCGTTAGGTAAATATTGATTGTGTTATAGTAAAGTAATAACTTCTTGAAAAATGCTACTTGTACATTAGGGGGTACATAAGGGTGTCCATTATGAACATCCAGTACCTCCCCATTAGATGAAGTGCCGACCCCACCTGCACTTCATCCAATGGAAAGGTGCCGGGTGTCCATTATGGACAACCTTATATACACTCCGATGTACATAATTTTGACAATCGTGTCTCCAACTTTCTATTCGTACAATCATGTCCACAACATTTTAACAATGTGCGTAATATCTTCCCCTAACGGAATACGTCTAATTGAAAGCCAAATGTCAACACGGACACACGCATTATATCTGGGCCCCTGTTTGGTACACATTAAAATTTTCATTCTCATTCTTCTACTCATTTTGAACCACGCATTTTTCAATAAAATAATATTTTCCATCACATCAATAACTTTTCCTTCTTTTTCAATCACAAATTCTCCATCAATCTATTATTCCAGAATACATTTTTCCAAAAGAATGTGGTTCAAACACATCCCTGATTGAAAATGTAAAATTGTCTAAAAAAGATTTCCTTTCTTTTAAAACATATGGATGACTTAAATTAAATTAAGCCTCAGTTTGGTATCACTAGACAATTTGACTAAAACTTAAATTAAAGTCGATAATTAATTTTAACCAATATATTTTTAGGACCCATAACTTTTTAACAGCAAATTCCATCAACTTTTAATTTATTAAAAATCTGATTTTAATTTCTACCAAATGGGGACTAATATATATATATAATATTCGGTTTTACATATTGATTTACATAAAGGTTTACACATACATGATGTGATAAGATATGATTAGATCACAATTTCTTCAACTAAAAAAAAAATTCTTCGTCATCTGTATGTAAACCATTATATAATTTTATTATATACAAGTAACATTATTCTTAAAATAATGCATACTTCGATAGGTATCAGGAATTGTTATCCAACTCTCGACCGGCATCATTAAAAATTTAAACAAAATTAATCAAAACAAGCAATATTTTTGCAACATAATTTCATAGCATAGCATGGAGTCATCGTTATTTGCTACATATTCATTGTATTAAAAGTGCACAGTTAGCATATAATAAATAAGTTTGTAAACTATCCATTTTAACCTAGAAGTGTAAAGTAAATAGGACGACTAGTAAAAGTTGACCCATCCAAGTGAACTTTCGGAAACTTCTAGGAATAAATTAGGAAATTAGATGATAATTTCCTTGTACCTTAGACAAACCAAATAATTCTTTTTTGGGCTTTATTTAAAAAAAAAAACAGAAAAACAAAAACAAAAACAAAAATGTTTGTTTGTTTATTATTTCATGTCAAATATTATTTTCATTTCTATGGCCTTAATATACAACCTACAAGAAGAGAACGAGCATGGATAAAGGCAGTTGCTTAAACGAAAGATATAAATTAACTTGATTGACTATTCAAGGTTGGTGGTAAGTTATTACAATAACTCACTAGAAATTGACATACTATATTCCTTGATGGATGTTGAAGTTCACTTGCTCTTCATTAACCCGTAGTGTTAACTTTCCTTCTCGTACATCAACCAACGCCCTTCTAGTACCCAGGAAAGGTCGACCAAGAATCAATGACACTTTCTCATCATCTTCTATATCCAACACTACAAAGTCCACGGGAAAAAATTGAATTTATCGACATTCAGCAATACATCTTCAATGATGCCCTTAGGATATGTAAATGATCTGTCTACCAGTTGTAAGGTGAGGGTTGTGGGCTTCACATCTCCAAGACCTAGTTTTTTGAACACTGATAGAGGCATCAAGTTAATGCTAGCTCCAAGATCACCCAATGCTTTGTCAAATGTGATGCCACCAATATTGCAAGGAATGTTGAAGCTATCCGGTTCTTTCAATTTATGAGGGAGCTTCTTCTGGAGAATGGCACTGCACTCTTCTGTTAGCTTTACCGTCTCAAACTCCTCAAACTTTCTCTTCTTTGACATCACTTCCTTCAAGAACTTGACATGGTTAGACATTTAGGTCAAGGCATCTGCAAAAGGAATGTTGATGTGAATTTTCTTGAAAATTTCTAGGAACTTTGCAAATTACTCATCAATCTTCTTCTTCATGAATCTCTGCGGGAATGGTAGTTTTGGCTTCAAAATAGGTGGATTGTCTGAAAATGAGATGGAATAAGGCTTATGAGTCTCTTTTGTTACCTTTGCTTAAATCTTTTGTTCTTCAATCTGCTCTTCCTTTGTAAGTATGGGATCCGGCATAGGAACCACAGCCTCTTTAGACTTTCTTTCTTCAATTGCTTTACCATTTCTTATGATGATAGCATTGCAGTGCTCCCGTGGATTAACCTCTGTGTTACTGGGAAATTTTCCTTTCTGTTGGGACTGTACTACAGCTGCTATTTGACCAATCTGAACCTTTAGGTTCTTCACTGTGGCCCCATGTTGGAAATATGAGTCTTCATGTTATCAATCTTACCTCATCTTTATTGAACCTCGATCTAGTCTCTGAAATGAAGATTCCCAATATATCCTCTAGTGGTGGCTTCCCTTCAGATGGCTGAGTATTGTATCCAAGTGGAGGCTGCAGCGCATTTGCATTGTTACCATAAGAGATGTTCTCACGGTTTCGCAATCCTGGATGGTACTGATTTATTGCGTAGTTTCCTCTCTGATTTAAGTTTCTGCCATTCACATACTGGACTTGCTCCTTTTCTGACTCATAGTATGAAGATGAAGCGGCCATGATGGAATCTACTTTCTTTGGAGTTCCCTGTGATGTCAGTGCAGCTAATTGATTAGTGAGAGATGTCATCTGAGCTGCAAGGGCTGTAATGGGATCCACCTCATGAAGTCCAGGAACTTTCTTTGTATTTGAACTCTCACTTGGTCAATGATAGTTGTTAGTAGCTATCTCATCCAGTAATGCACAAGCCTCATTTGGAGTCTTGGTCATCAATGCACCCCTTGCTGCAGAATCCACTATCATTCTTGTTTGACCATTCAACCCGTTGTAGAAAAGTTCAATCCGTACCTAACTCTATAAACCATGTTTAGGACATCTTCTAAGCAAGTCTTTAAATCTTTCCCAAACTTCATAAAATGGTTCGAAGTCAGATTGTCTGAATTAACCAATTTCACTCCTCAACTGAGTTGTCTTGGAAGGTGGAAAGTATTTTGTGAGAAATTTCTGAGCCAATTCTTCCCTAATTGTAATAGATCCATATAGCAAAGATTGGAATCATGCTTTGGCCTTATCTCTTAAAGAGAATCATGCTTTGGCCTTATCTCTTAAAGAGAAGGAGAATAGACGAAGTCTGATGGCATCTTCAGTAACACCGTTCATCTTGTCTGTATCACGAATCTCGAGAAAAGAACGGATGAGCATTTTGGTCTTTTGTTGGAGCTCCACATAACTGATTCTGCTGCACCATGTTTATTAGTCCTGGCTTCAGCTCGAAATTATTTGTAGCGACAGTTGGATGTGCAATGCCAGAGTAGTTGTTGTGGACAATTGATTTGATATAATCTCTAATGGTGCGCTATTGATTGTTTTGATTTGCTATTTGTTTTGCTTGCTCTGCCATTACTTCACGGTTGTGTCTCTGAATACCCTTTAGAAAGCTGAAAGTTCGTTCTAGTTCAGGATCAATAGGCAATGGTCCAATACTTCTCGATCTTCACATAAACCTCAAACACGAATAAGAAAAATATCAAAAGAAAATAAATCTAAATTGAAATAAAAGTTACTTGATAATAATATTAGTAAAAATCAAATTAAGCAATCCCCGGTAACGGCGCCAAAAACTTGTTACGTGTTTTCTATAACGTGAATTGTACTGTAAGTGTACGGTGTCAAGTTTTATAATATAATATGAAAGTTAGGATGTCGAACCCACAGAGATTGTAATTTAATTTCTATCAAGTACTATAATTGTATAACTTCTATTTTATTTAAACAAATGAATGGCTGAATAATTTTTTTTTAAATTAATCAAAGGTAAAATGCCACGAAAAAATTAGAGAATATAAATTATCAAAATGAGAAAGTCTAGGGAATGATTTCATCAACTTTCAATTATGATTCAATGACTTCAAATTATTCCAATTAATTTTCTCATATTTAAAAGCAAGAATCCAATTGTATTTACCTCTCCTCTCTCGAGTGCCGGCTAGAAATTAATCATAAAATTCAATCATAATATCTCTATTCCGAATTAAAATCTAAAATTTATCAAAGCCCCAATTCTTTTGTGGAGTAAGTTTCATAGATTTTACACTTTCTCTCGAAACCCATAAAACCTTCGTTGTGTCAATATTATGATCACGTATAAATTCTCCTCTCTTGAGTGTCGGAATTGACTAGCATCTATTCATTCAATTATTGATCAGGTAATTGAAAGTATTATGATCATAACACAATTAAATATAAGTGAGACATTCCAAAAGAAATAATTCATGTATTCATCAAACCATAATCTCAAGTTGGCTACATCAAACCCTAACTAAAATAGAACATGAAATCCATACAATTTATGATGGAAAACATAAAAGCAAAGGTAAAAAAGAACTCTTTTGAAATGCTAATCGAAGTCCCTTTTACGATTTCCACCATTTCTTCACTTGATTTCTTCAATTCCTTCTTGTTGTTGTCCTTGAAGATTTAGCATTTTTGTATCTTTCTCTCCTTCTCCAACCTCCAAAATTAGGTCCTTGTGGTGGTATTTATAGTGCCTACAAGTTACAAGACGGAATAGGGTTGGATAGGGCCAAAAATCTTTTAAAATTCCCACTCTTCCTCTTTCTCGGGAGCCTGCGCCTCAGCGCCCACTTCGGGTAAAAACGACAGATGCACGTTCTTTCAGTATTTTTATTATAAGTTTTTATTACGACGTCCAATTGAGGTGATTCAAGATGTTTTGAAAAGATAACTCAAAGTACTATAACCGTTCTTCAGAAATCATTCTTCAATTCGATCATTTGCTATGCCAAAAATGGGTCTCCATATGAGACTATAACTTCGGAGCATAATTTTTCGGTTGGAAATTAATTCGTGATCATCTTTTGATTAAATTTGATCCATTTGACATCTTCCTTTATCCAATTGACTCTGAGCACTCTCAAATATTCATCGTGAGATTCAGCACAACTTTTAAGTATTTGCACTTTAGTCCCCGAAGTTTGGATATTTTACAATTTAGTCATTTCTCCAAATTTGTCAACATTTGCTTATTTTCTTCAATCTTACCAATTCACATCACAACATCAAAACACACATAAAAATACTCTAAAACTTTCTTAATTAAGTGACATAAATATCATGAGTGTGAAGCATCATCGTCTGTGTTATGATATATTGTAATTATATCATTGATCAAATATTTAGAACTTTTCAAGTAGTGAGGTAATTTTGAAGACGAAATTTTTTAAGGAGGAGAGATTCTAATGCCCTGAAAAGTTTAGAATAAAATTTTATTTTTTTTATATAATATTTTTAATATTTTGAAAAAAAAATGAGGACTAAAATAAAATATGTTTTAAATTCATATCTTATTTGAGCCAAATAATTATATATCGATACAGTGATAAATGTTGATTTTGATTTTGATAATGATAATCTTTTCGTGATTTGGATAGAGTTTGATTGCGATCTTAATTTGATAAAGTTTAAAAATAATCATAATTCTATTATCTAAATTCTATTATCTAAATTCTTTATATACATCGTTTTAAATACTAGTTGTATACAAACTCAATTGAGAATTTCAACTATAAATAGTGTGCAATTATCCCCAATTCATCACCAAAGAATTTTACACTGCAGCTTTCATATAAAGCAGCTGTAAATTATTAGTATATTTTTTTTCAAAAGAACTTTTGATCAATCAAGGTAAGATACTCTTGTACAAGTGGTTTGTTTCTTTATACTTTTATATTCAGTAATTTATACATGAATCGTCGTGGACCTTCGAGTTTTTTATTAAGAGATAAGAGATCATTCGGGAATTTAAGATGACTTAAGATGTGTGTGTTACTTGGTCATCGATATACTCCATAAAAGAAGAGTGATATGAAATGTTTATTTTATTGTGATATAATTGTGTATGGAAATTGCACGTATCTTACATAGTATTTTTTAAATACCCACTCTTACAAAATTTTACATTTTAGTTCGAGTCAATTAAAACAGTGGTGGGATGGTGATGTGACTGCAAAGAGGAATCGAAAAGATAAAACATTAGGTTTATTTTTTTCCTTTAAATTATTAGTCAATTTAATTTGGTCAAAAGCAATTATTTAATTTGTGATTATGTTTTCTTTATGGATATTTCAGTTATTTTTATTTAAAGAATATAATTTTATCGTTCCGCGAAAATTGAATTTTTGGTAACACTCAAGTGTTTGTAAAATTTTGGAGCGTTACATGCTCTTTAGTATTGTTGAATAGTCCGACTATGGTAATTCTAATGAAGAGGGCTAGAATGAACATTGTTGACCACAAAAATTGTATCAAACACGTGGCCAATAGATGTAAAAAATCTTCTTGTACCCACGTAGATTGGGTCGGATCAAGGGAAATGTGGCGATCTCACTTATAATAACAGAAGTGTATGCGGCAATAATATTGGATTGAAAATCTAGATTTGCATTAACCTTGAATAGTACTGAGTGTGGGTTTTTATACTTGAGTAGGAAGGATAAGACCCGTTGGATGATAGGGCAAGTGGCTTCATCCGATTAATTAGCCCTTTTTGTTATATGCGTCAATTAATCAATCGATCCATCAATTAGGGCCTTTAAATGCTAAGATCTCTTGTATACCTACATACTTTAGCTTGTACAAGTGAGCTTTAACCGTGTAGGTATATAGAGACAGCATTGGCAGTGAATTGTCTTGTCAATCATTCCATCACGGGATCGGTTAGGCACATGATTGCCTCTCCTGCGAGGGGGTCTGTTCATATGGGGTCGTCTAGACACCACCTATGTTGCTATGTAAGGCAGAGCCCCCAACATCTGCCAGCCATGTAAGGAGCTATTATTTATATGAGTAACAATTGTCCCCGAAGTCCAAGTGTGATTATTTATATAACGCGTGGACTTGAAAGTCTAATAAGGAAAACGACTTGGTGAATTGAACTTGGTGACCGGGTGGACGAGCGTGTGACCAGGCTCTGGGGGCGAAGGGTGAGTTTATACGATAGTTGAACGTAGGGCAGGAGGGTGATAGGTGAGGTTATTGGATGGATTTGTCGAACCCCTTTTAGGAGCCAAAGCCCACAGCAAAGTTGTGAAAGTGCTCAGTAATGCCCTGGGGTAAAATCTTCTGAACCCCTTCAGGACAGGTTTTTAGAGGGTCGTAAAAACACTAAGTGAGACCTTGAAGGTTTAGCCGAGCCTTTTTAAGTTAGAGCCCCTAAATAACTGCAGAAGTGTTATGCGAGGTCGATGGAGAGATATGTCGAACCCCTTTAGATCGGGGCCCATAAATGAGGCCGCGAAATCGTTAGGCGAGATCGTTGGAGAGATGGCCAGGTGGCATATCGTGATGATTAAAGGGGCACGTTGGTTCCTAATGAAGACAGCTGGGTGGCTTATCAACTTCCTAGGTTCGAGCTACGTGTACATTTAATGCGCAATGATGATGGTAGCCCAAATCTTGCAGGGTTTACACGAGTTAATGGGTAGTGCTTAGCACAACTCTATCTGGGCCCTTGGTTTGAATTTTGATCAAGTGCCTTTTAAAGTTAACTTGGCAGATGGTATTACAGGTGGACGGTCCAGATTAAAATGAAGGATGATCTAACGGTGAAGGCTCGCCCATTACGCATATATAAGGTTGAAAAATCCATCTTTTTTCCTTTTCTTCACTTTGTGGCAGCATCAAACCTTTCTGTGGAAAATATTACTACCTTTTCTTGCATCCTTTCCATTGCATCCGTTATTCCCTATTTTCTCCGTATTTCGGCTTTTGGCATTTAGAGCTTGTGTAAGTATTTATTTTACCGAGGCATTCTTTTCATCTGCTAAGTTAGATGGCTTTTTCTTCAAAAAAGAGTACGTCTGAGGGGTCGTTTGGGGATGGACATGGCGTTAATTTGTGCGAGGTAGGCATTCCCCCTATGATCCCTACCGAAAGAATCATGGAGGCGATGGGGGACCCCATAGTGTACGGATGATGCCGAGGGCCCAATAGATTATAGCATTAGGTGGGGGCTTCTTTGTGGCCAACTGATATAAGGGAGGGTGAGTTAGAGACCTTTCGGGAGAGATATAGGATCCCAGATAACATAGAGATGTTCATAGCGACCCCAGAGGAGATGGCCAATTTTCCTAGAGAGGGGTGTGTCGAGGTGAGCGAGGCCGTTCTAGCTAGGGGGATGAGGCTGCCCTTACACCCCTTCTTCAGATTCACCCATAGGCAGTAAGTACAACCTCGCTCCTACCCAGTTAGTACCCAACGCATGGAGCCAACTAGCAGGGGCCTTCCTTTTTTTGAAGGAGGTCACGGTTGGCCAGGATATGCCTCATCACGTTTTCTAGTCTCTTTTCCAACTTCGAGCCTCTAGTGGAGGGAGGGGGGTGACTGCAAGGGGTGGTATTGCGCGAACCCCTGGGGCCGCATTCTCCCTTTATTTTGGGGACTCCGATCTAAAGAGGTTGACCCCAAAAATTTTATCAAACATGTGGCCAACACATGTCGAAAACTTCTTGTACCCATGTAGACCGGGTCAGATCAAAAGAAAGGTGGAGATCTCACTTATAATAACAGACGTGTATGCGATAAGAATATTGGATTGAAAATCTAGATTTGCATTAACCTTGAATAGTGCAAAGTGTGGGTTTTTATACTTGAGTAGGAAGGATAAGACCCGTTGGATGATAGGGTAAGTGGCTTCATCCGATTAATTAGCCCTTCTTGTTATATGCGTCAATCAATCAATCGATCCATCAATCAGGGCCTTTAAATGCTAAGATCTCTTGCATACCTACAAACCTTAGCTTGTACAGGTGGGATTTGACCGTGTAGGTGTATAGAAACGGCAATGACAATGAGTTGTCTTGTCAATCATTCCATCACGGTATCAGTTAAGCACATGTTCGCCTCTCCTGTGATGGGGTCTGTTCATATGGGGTCATCTAGACTCCACCTATGTTGCCACATAAGGCAGGGCTCCCAACATCTACTCGCCATGTAAGGAGCAATTATTTATATGAATAACAAACGTCAATTAGTACTTGGCGATCTCTCGTGACATAATTTAAATTGAATTTAAATTGATTAGTCGAATTGTCGAGATATTTATGTACAGTAATCTCTGCATGGAGCATTCTAATTATATATATCCTTTGATTTGTACTTGCGTTAACTTTTGCCTGAGTCAAATATTGTTTTGTTTTTTTTAAAGAGCAAAAACGTAGAAGCTTAATTTTAATGCTAAAAAAAATAAATGAAACAGATCCCACCCTGTCATCTCAACTTCACAAGTTCTAGAAACAAAAATAAAATAAAAAATTGCCAAAAATATTCTTCTTGGGACTTTTTGAGCGCCGTCGGTGAAAGAAACTCCCTTCCTAGGTAGCACTGAAAGTCAACAGGAGGATCACTTCTTGACTAGCAATGTACGAAATATAAAAGTGGACTATTTAAAAGGTCTTCAATTGTGATGTAAAATAGATTTAATTTTTAAAAATGATCGAAAATATTCTCAATTGAAATATATAAAGAAATGCAAATTACATTTTTCAATAGAAAATGGATAAATTTACATCCATAAGAGACAAAAGGTGAATTTAAATGTTTTGGAACAATGCGCTTGTTTGGTTCTCATTTTAGACGGGGGAGCAAGTTTTTTTATTTTTCTATTTTTCCTTATTGGATTGAGTTAACTATCAATTTTCCCTTCCAAATAAAATTCTTTCTGATAGAAGTGATGACAATTTCGTAAAAAACCTCCGGCCAAGTTAAAAGCAACTGCACCATTGGGTCCCAGAAAAGTACAACGATCATAAATTGTATTTTAAGAGTGTGTTTGAGCCACATTATTTTGGAAGAATGTATTTTGGAATAGTAGATTGATAGAGGATGAGTGGTTGAAAAAGAAGGAAAAGTTATTGATGCGATGAAAAATATGTTGTTGAAAATAAGTAGAAGAATGAGAATGAGAATTTTAATATGGCTCAAAGGCTAAATTTGAATTCAGATTCATTGAAATGTAAATTATGAAATAAAAACAACTTTGAAGATATATATCATTAATTTATAGACAATTGTCAAAATATAAAAACATATACTGTGATTTAAATTTCCTAATTCACCTTCACGCCTTTTGACTCTTCTAGATTATTTTGAATAAATTTTCGGGAAAATTTCACATTCAAGAGTATAAGTTTAACCTATTTCAAAAATAAGAAAACAAGTTTGAAATTTCCAAAATTAGATTTTTATTAAAAAAATTTTAATTTTAATTTATGAAATAATAAATTATTAAATCAATTTATTATTAATTAATATAATATAATTAACGCATCCCACATTCGCCACCTCTACGGCTCCGGCGACCGTTCTGGTCATTGCTCTACTCCGATAAACTTTCATGCGACCGTTCCGGCGACTTTCCGGTGACTGTCCGATGAACTTTCTCAGTGACTTCCCGACGACTGTTTCGGCGAACTTTCTGCGACTTTTCCAATGACTTTTCAATTCCGACAATTATTTATATTATTAATTAAATATTTAATTATTTTATTAATTAAATATAGTGACAATTATACAATTAATGATCACATATACATAATTAATTGGTCATAAATTATTTTTGAGATCGCAAATCAAAAAAATTATAGGTCACGGATCAAAAATTTTGTAGGTCACGGATTATTTTGAGATCACAAATCAGGTCATATTATTTTATTGGTCACATATCAAAAAATTACAAGTCACAGTTATCTATCGTCACATATTTTCAAATTTATTGATCACAGATTAATTTCTAGTCACAATGTTAAAGTCACAGTTAGATTTTTTTTGTGACCACCCCCGTGACCACCACCAATTTCTGTGACCACCCCGTCACAGATTAATTTTTAGTGACAATTTTAAGATCACCACCACTGAATTCTGTGACCACCCTTGTGACCCCCACCGAATTCCGTGACAACTCCCGTGACCACCACATCACGAGTCATCACTGCCACCAGCCATGTCGCAGTTGCTACCACCACCACAACAATACACCAACTCAGATTCGGCCACACCTACCACACACAAAACAATACACCAACTTACCATGACCTCCAGCAACCGTCACCACCACAAAACCGCCCCTCACCACCGCCAAAGCCTCCACCACACCACGACTCCTGCAACACATCACCACAACACTGCAACATAGCTCACAATCCAGAGCACACCACCACCACCACCACCACCATCTCCTTCATCTCCGTTTACACCATCCCCATCCAAGAATCCACAAAGATCGTCGCCGCCGCCGCCACCACAATACACTATCACCGACTGCACAACCACCATCACTTTCCCTCACTGCAAAATCACATCACAACCACCAATGCCACAACGGTCGGCTAGGCCTGAACAAGCGACCTAGCAGGAACACCACAACCTCCTCACCGCCAATAGTACCACCGCCTCACCCCACCATCACCGTAAAACTACCAAACCACGCAAGCCACTACGATCCATCCGACAATTGAAAAAAAAAAAAAAAAAACACCACCAACGCAATCTGGGTGCTACAGCCACGATACCCACACATGCACTATCGTTCAGACCTCGGAGATGAAGAAATTGGAAGTGGCAAACCTCGGTGATGAAGAAATTGGGAGATGAAGAGATAATCGAACGTTGAAGACGAATGGGAGATGAAGAAATTGGAAGCAGCAGACCTCGGAGGAAAGAGACGCCTCATGTAGAAAGACGCTGCAGCATCGAGCAATGCCGACTGCAGCGCCTCAACACGGTTGCGCCACTGGCTGCAGCATCGAGCAACGCCGACCGCAGCACCTCAACGTTGGAGCTGTGTTGACTGCGACGAGGTGGTGTAGAGCGAGAGAGGGCGGCGATTTGCTTAGAAAGAGAGAAGTATATATGAAGAAAGAGATAGGAAAGATTGAATTAATTAGGACTTGAATGTGTGAATATTGTATATTTAATTATAAAACATCTGATTTTGGACATACCAAACTTTCAATCTGATTTTAGAAGATTTAATACTTAATGCATGGTTTTGTATAATTCCCATTAAATTTCTCGTGAAATATAAATTTCCTAATTCACCTTCACACCTTTTGACGCTTTTAGATTATTTTGAATAAATTTTCCGTGAAAATAAAATTTGAAATAATGATTTTTTAAAAAAAAAAATGTATGATTAAAAAGTTCAAAAAAAAAAAAAAAATTAGATTTACGTGCAAAAATTTTATTGAAAAAATGTATGATTAGAAATAATTTTAAGAAAAAAATTGAAATAATTGTAGACATTTAAAGGCTTAAATTCAATCGAATTAATTAATCCCTTGTTTGTCTTACTTTAAAACAACTCTTTAATTCTCATATTTATGTTCCACTGCATTTACATAATAAAATATTTTGCACATAAGTTTTAATTTTTTCTCTACTTCTTAACCACGTATTTTTCAAAAAATCATTATTCAAAACTTTATTTTTAAAAAAATAATGGCCATCAAATGGGAGCTAATTTTAACCAGTGGACTCGGAAGGATTCTAATACAAATTGGGTGGCTCCACATAAAATGTGTAACCCCGTTGAGATTCAATTCTGAATTCCAATTATAAATTTCGGTCTCTAATTTTCAAATACCACCACCCCTTTTCCTTAATTTAAATACCAAACCCGCCACAACAACCCCCATATCTACAAGCCAGATTGCATTATTGGATCTGAAATAAATATGCCTCGACCCTCAAAGAATATACCACCTTACTCAATTTTTCATTACCATCTCATGGAAAATAAATACATAATACTGTCTCTTCTGCTGTTTCCATTCCCAGATTAAAAACTCATTTTCATAGCACCCACCATTATGGACACGTCATGCACACAATAGTGACAATACACAACGAAATAACATCAATTCATAGTTTACAAACTACTTGGGGCCAGGTGGGTCCCTAAACAAACTACCAAGGGTTGGAATAGAACCTATTCAGAGGCTCGATTCTCCTAATTATTGAGAGAGCAAGTAAAAGTTGGTTTTCTGGGCAATCTTTCTGTTTGTGGGCGCTTAAATTCTGTACTTGAAGAGGCAAAAGATCCCAAAATTTTCACGGCCAATTTTAGCTGAACAACAATCAGGCAAGAGTGGAAAAGAAGAACCATGTTGAGATGTGGCAACCTGCCCCTGAGTGCGACTAAATCCAAAATATCAAATATGTGGTATGTTTGTGTGTGTGTGTGTGAGAGAGAGAGAGAGAGAGAGAGAGAGAGAGAGAGAGAGAGAGAGTTCTTGTAAAGTAGGGGGACGGGAGGAGGGGTTGGGGAAGATACTGAAGACTATATCGGACAGCACAAGTCACAACATAACTAATTATGTTTTAACCAGTAACATGCGAGTCAAAATATGCAACTCAAGAAAATGAAATCACTGTCAATAAAACATTAGTCCAAATATCGATCAAAGGCTTCAGCAGCAGCAGCAGCAGCATGGAATTTCTAAATGGCATGTATAATATGATACCAGCACATTCAAGAAATAATGTACACACAAACTTCATCATTTGACAAGAAAAATATATACAGCACGCAGTACCGTTCAAATGCTACGAAAAATGTCAAACTCTGGATGTTTATGTACGTCTCTGAGCACCAAGCGGCGCAGCTGGCACTGGGAAATTGAATTGAACTCCAGTAGATTGTGGAACCTCCACGTATGGGCACTGGAAAATGCAGTTGCACAAATATTAATGTATAAAACAACATTGGATGATGTTAGCAAGAATTTATTAAGGTTATTTTGATCGAAACAAATTTGAAAACATTTTCCTCAAAAAAGTAGATATTTTAGTGGAATAGATTCTTGTTCATTATAGGAAGGAAAAATATTAACCAAATACACTGAAGAAAATGATATATACTTAAGAAGCATAGATGCTAATGTCACACCATATAATTAGCCTTAGTGATGTATGCTCGTTTCGAACATGAAACCACAAGGGGCATTTTCTCATCTCCCTTTCTTCTGTTTAACTCCAATGTAAGTTCCAAATAAATAAGGAAAACGGGTGCCTCCTTGGAACCTTTGCCTTTTCTCTTTTTCCATTTTCTCTTTTTCCTCTGGTTAGATTCTTTCTTATTCCTTTTTCTTGTATGTGTAATGGGATGAAATGTTTTAGCAGAAAATCTTCTTTTAACCTTCAACTTTTACAAAGAGACAGAGAGTTCAAGGGGGAATGAAAGCACTACCTGGTATGCTACTGCGTTGTGAGATACCTCTTCATCTATTGGTGATCTTGCTGACGTATTAAAAGAAGAAGCATTGCTACTTGGTTCACTTCCATTCAATTTGTGGACCGGGTCATTTAGTGTACTTTCAGTCTCATTCCCATTGACTGACTTCGCCCTCTGAAGCATACCAACAATATGCTTCGTATTTCATATAATGAATGGAAACATTTCATATAACAAGAAAATGATGATGTCTTTGGAAATATATATTACCTGGAAAATTTTGCCCAGGGTTTTTAAACCCTTCGCTCGCAGACGAAGATCCTCTCTCTTCACATTGTTTTCGTGGAGAACCTAAGGAAATCATAATACATCATAATGGAGAAATTAAAATGGTACATAAAACAGTTGACCAAAAACTTCGGAGTCCTTAACAACCATCTCACAAACACGGGACAGCGTAGCTTCAATATCAGCCACATTAAGCTTCCAGAGGGAATCGGTCATCAACTTCTTGTTTGATTCCATGTATTTTTCGAGTTCGTCCTCAGTATAGTTTCCTTCTTCACTAAGGTGTCGCTTCATGTCTTCTTGTAGCTGGATCAAAGCGATAGCACCTAAGAAAATTATAAATTAATTTAATTTCATAAATATATTACAAAACAAATACAAAGACCAAATAACTCTTGTGCCACATGTTTTCTGTCTTTAACACACCCAGTCCAAATCCAAATAAAGGAGGAAAGTGGTAGCCTACAACCATCACAACATTTTGCCTGCTTCTTCATGAACTGGGATCACCAGATTTTACAAATTGGGAGAGAAAGAAGAGGACCCATATAGCCAGCCATGATAAGTATGGAATATTTGAACTGAGTTGAAACTAATATGCATAATATCAAGAACTCCAGTAACAGAATGGTTCACCTATGAAACTAACTATAAATACCTGGCTACAGACCATGCACGTCCGTGAAGTCAGAACTTATAAGCAAAAGAAACTATCTAATCATCAGACTTTAAAGACAAAACCCATGTATAATGAAGATATGATCTCACATCTTCTTGATGGAACACCATCCCACTGCGGTTGCGATAGGATAATATGTGGGTGTTTGATGGGGATTAAAATTAGATTTTTAGTAGGTTGTGATAGAAATTTTTGAAATGTGTGATTGAAAAGCTGTGGGACCCATGAAAGATGTGGTTAATATTGATTATTTGACTTTGACTTCAATTAAAATCTGATTTTAATCCGAAATAAATATGGCCTATGACTGGTTTATATGGATATATGTATCTTCTACTTGTCAATAGGGTATAAGCCATCTGACCATTTGGCAGGTATAAGGATCTTACTCAAATCCTTGAACACATCAAAAGCCACGGAATCCTATCAACTTCTGTGAGGCTGAGATGTGAGGTGATCCACGGATATATGTATGGATCGGAAACAATAAAGATGCCACGTGTGATTTGGGGAGCTTGTAATACCTCATTGATAAGTGTATTTGGGGCATTAAATAATGACATTTTGTAATTCTTTTGATGAAATATTGCTTAATTTGTTATGTATTGTGTTCAATATGTAAAACTCATGATTTGATGAAGAATTGGAGAAAAATGGTGAAAATGGGCTCCATTGTAAGAGATCCAAAATTCGGGGACTAAAGTGCAAATACTCAAAAGTTGACCTCACAATGAAGATTCAAGAGTGCTAGGAGTAAAAAAGTCAAGGGGGTGAAATATATTTAGGGTGTGTTTGATAGCATGGAAAATGGGTAGAAAAAGAAAACATTTTCCAACTTTTCCCTTTTGGTAGTGTTTGACAGCAACAATTTGGCATGGAAAATGGGCCACTCTTTTTCCCTCTACGCGCCAATTTCCCTGCGTGTAAGGAAAGGATTTTCCCACCTTTTAGGTGGGAAAATTAATTCTGTGTTCTGACTGCGTTTTTTTTTTTTTTTGGATAATGAAAACAAATTTCATAACCAAGTGTAAAAAAAAATTTCACTTTCATGGAAAATTTTGATGCAAACGAATACTAAACTTTGATAAAAAAATGATTTTTTAGGAAACAATTTTTTTTTTTTTTTTTTTTTTTTTTTTTACTTTTTGGCAATGGAAACAAATTTTATAACCAATTGTGGAAAAAATTATCACTTTAGTAGACAATTTTCATGTAAAACAAAGCCAAACGAACGCAAAATTTAAAAATTTTCTAGGTGGAATATTATACCAATCAAACACACTTAAAATCATTTTCCCTACAAAACATTTTCTAGGCAAATCTTTTCCCTATAAAACATTTTTTTTCCACCCATTTTCCACCCTTGCAATCAAACACACCCTTAAAGTATTATCACACATCAAGTTCCAGACGAAAAAGTTATGTTCTCGACCTCATATTGAGACCTATTTTTGGCATAGCAAACATTCGAATTGGAAATATAATATTACTAGAAAAATTGTAGTCATTTGAGTTATCTTTATAACGCAATTTGAATCGCCTCAATTGGATATTGAGAAATAAAATTATGACAAAAATACTGAAAACTACTCAGAACAAGTCTAGGTGCCCGCCTAGGCCTGCAGAGGAGGTGCGCGCCTCTTCTTCTGAGACCTCCTGCAACTCTAAAATCACCTGAGGCATGCACCCCAAGGTAAAACGAAAAAACAAATCTTTTTTTCTTTTTCTTATTTTGGTATCTTTTAGAATACAATCTTTTTGCATTCTATATATTCCAAAATTCGACCAAAACGTCCCTAACCTCCATTCAACCTAATTCTACATATATTCTACATATTTTGGAGGTGAAGAACAAGTTTATACATCAAATCAAGACGAATCATACAAGAATTTTGAAGATTCATAGCCCGATTTTAAAATTTGAGCCAAGAACATGAATTGCTCCTACTTCCATCTTTCTTATTTTCGGGGATGTTTTTCCAATTATTAATGTATAATTTAATTATAATTATAAGAATGTTAGGCTAAATTTTTCATTGTATTGGATGGATGATAAACCATATTAGTTGTTTTTAATTCAAGACTCGCTAATTTAGTAACTTCTTTAGTTTTTTTTATTATTTATGCATCTACATTGTGTTGTTTGAATACTTGATCACCATTTAAATAACTTGTTGCCTATTCGTAGTGCTGAGAGATTCACAATAGGTAAAACACATATTTAACACACGAGCAATAGATATTAAGAATAATATGTATGACATGTTCAAGCGAGTGAAATAATCTTGTTATTAAATGCATATTTTTTATATGAATTTGAACTAGGAATAGAACTGGGTCGTGTTAAGCATAGGTTCGATATTTCTTGGAAAAAGATATTTAATAAAATTGGATTATTGATTGTCATTAACATTAGGAAAATAATATGGGTCGAGAATTGGAATTAACACTAATAGGGGATTCAGAAATCCAATACATTCACCACATATTTGCTAAAAATCACTCTTAATTGCTTTCGTAGTTAAAATTAGATTAGAAAATCACAACAAATCTCCTTTGATGTTACTCTTTATCGAACTCGATAATAATTCATAGGCCAAAATTAAACATTATTCCTCGTGGAATGATAACTCTAAACTTACTTTATCTATTACTTGTTAATGATCTAGTATGCTTGCGAGATTTTACTGAACACTCTCACACCTGAGTTTTGGAATGATGGTGCAATTGGCTGTCCCAAAACATAGATAACCTTTATCCATCAATATGGGCACAAGCATTTAGGGCTAGTTAGTCCTGAGCTATATTGGCATGAGCAAGGGTCAGACCAGGTTCTTTCCAGCTATATTATTGCAGATCTCACCCCCAATCAAACAAAAGAAATAGAAGAAAGAGAAAGAAACATTATCCCTTCGCATCTTAAAAACAAAAGGAATGTAGAAATTCTTCAGCTTTAATTAACATTTATCATTAAAATTATGTCGAAATTGTAGTTTATCTTATACCACATTGATGGAGATCATGATAAGAATAAAGATTGAAATAGAATTTAGATATGATTTTAAAAGTAGAGTTTGACTTAAAATATTTGTTTTGATATTTTGTTACTTACTAGAATTTTGTTTCCTTTTAGCTTTTTAATTTAGTTACTCTATAAATAGAGGGGCTTATACTCGTAAATACACAAGTAACATACAAAATTCTATTTTATTACATTTCTAAAAATGAGCATCAAGTTAGTTTAATTGAACCTAATTAACTTGTATGTCTGCAACTTCCATTTTCCATTTTTCACTTTAACCCACATTTTTTCCCAGCAACAAAAAGAAACTTAGAATAAAATGATAATATCCACTTGATGTAAGAATTGCATGCAAATCATGTTGAAAATAGAAAATTGGAATCCAAAATTAGTCCAATAACAAGTTGAAAATTCTAATAGTTGTCTATCGCCAAATGTTCCATGCTAAAGCCAAGCGTCTTCATCTACCTAAATTTTTCTCACTTCTACATCTTAAAAACTCAATTGGGTGAATATGAAAATTTTCAAGCCTGCAGCTAGATTCAGTAAGTTTAAAGAATGGGGACTTCCAAAATAATGTACTGTTTTAGTTGTTCATTAGCGTTTGGATTTAGTAGTATGACAAAACTGAGTTGTTTGCTGTACATAAATTCGTGACATGACATTTGCAGGTTTGTACGCTGTCCTCTGATTCCTAGTTTCTCTATCTTGGGTCTTGTTTTATTGGTAAAATCAATAAGAACAAGGAACACAGTTGCAATTCATTTCAAACATCCAAAACCAAGGAGAACCTAGATATCATGGCCATAGTGCCACTTTCAGGCACTTGACTTTGAATTAGATACAGGTCAACTAAACAAGGCAAAATATTTGATCCAAGTAAAAATATAGAAACCAATCAAAATCAACTCCTTGTTAAAACAGCACATGACAACCAACCTGTTGCAGCAGTTACTTGGGATTTGATAGAGTGTCCTTTGTTCCTGAACCACTCAGCAACAAATGGCACCCCCAGATACATCACCTTCTTTCCAAGCTCTTTTGCTGCCCGCCTTGCATATATATAGCCAATGGTATTCAGCATATCAACACCATAAGCTGTAACAGAACATTAAGTTGATGAGGCAAAGACTTTCTCCAATTGCAGTAAAATGATGATAAAAAAGGCAGTATATTGAAGAAAAATGAATGTGACCTGTTCCGGGCGGGGGAGAGAGAGAGAGAGAGAGAGAGAGAGAGAGAGAATTAATAAAAATTGTACAGAAGTCACTTATAGAATGTGTCTACCTGTAACACGCTTAAAAATGTATCACTGCTTTTGACGAGGTAACACGGCTTATAAGACATAGCATCATTGTTATTAGGAAATAAGTTATTAACAGTAAATGTTGCATGGGTTTCTCACCGGAACAACATGCCACACTGAAACCATCAAGTTAGAGGGACTTCATTCCACTCACAACTTTTTGAATCATACATTTAATCATCTTCGAAAACGTCTTTGCAAGCATGCCATATTCTCTAGCATATTGAATTGCATGTCGTAAACTCATCTCTTCTTGTGGTGCTTGATATAGAAGCATTTGTGAAACAGGTCAATAAGAGTGTTGTTTACTGTTCAAAGTGAATTTCTACCGTATGAACATTATATATCCTACAATAGAAATCCATTGGTGTTTCTCTTTCCAGATCATTCTGCTAAGCATCCATTCTAAAGTGAATTTCCAAGAGGCAGCCAATGCTCATATTCACACAAGAAAGCTTTTAAGAAATCTCATAAAGACTACTGGGATTTCTTCAACTCTCGTATAGCCTCCTATGGCGAATATTGTAATGGGATCTAATATGGATAGCATGGAAACGGGTAGGATATGAAATTATACGACAGGGTTTGGAGACCAAATTCTGGCCTGTTGTGAGATGATAAAAATGATCTATGAACATTATTTAAGCAGTAGAGACTGATTTATACACGTTAGGGATGCAGTGGGCTTTGCAATGCATTATTTTTGTGAAAAGGATCAGAGGAATGGAAATTGTCGGACAATAGGAAGGAGAAGAAGAGTGCTTCACCCTAGCGATGATTAGGAAAACTAAAGCAACATATCATCAAATTATCATTATGATCATCTCTATTCTTTAAGTGAATACCTATTGGCTTCTGGATTTCTAATTCGATTAGGGAGATCAGAGATGAAATTAAAATTTTAAGCACTATTAACTAAGATTTTTCTAGATTACGGTGGAATTCCTGATAAAAGTAGGATGATATCCAATAACTAAGTTAAGACCCAGTGGACTGTGGAAAGTATCCTTATCTAGGCATTATTTGAAAAACAAAAGAACACTTGATTCTAAAATATATTATGTCAAGGTTAAAAAAATTCCAGCAGCTTAACTAGTATGAAACCACGACTATATTTTAGCATAAACTTCAACGAAGATGCTATCAAGCCAATTTCACATACTAGTAAAGGAACTATATCTCCCACAATTTCAAATAGGTTAGGAATAATGAAATCAATTACCTTAAAGCCTTTTAAATGAGCGACATCTTTAAATTGCTCAAAACAAATTTCAGTCTCATGTCCCTGCATGAAGTATTCCATGCTTTCATCATTCTGCTCTTCTAGTTTATATCTCCAACAACATTTTTAGTAATCTCAATACTTGCTTTTTGTGCAATTCTATGATTTTTCCTATGCCTGAAAAATCTCTACTTTTGTCTTCAACACCAACCGCTTATAAATTTTTGTAGCTTCGAAATATCAGGCCTTGTACCAAACCCAATAAATAAAAGAATCCTCTATGAATGTCAGAGATGTCGTCACGTAGACACAGTTGGATGCGTGGAGCCTAATAAACTGTACACTTTTTTCCTCTTGTATATAATGCTGGATTTCCGGCAAAAATTTTTAAGTGTCATATTGTATTTTGAGAAATTTGCATATATATTAGGTTGCCCCATTTTTTCCTCCATATAAAGGGTATTAGGCTGTGCCTCTTTTTGTAGTAGAGAGAAAATAGAGAGAGGAGCAGTCCATAGTCCAGAAACACAGTGTAATCCTCTTCTTCAATAGTGCAATTCTCCAGCAGCATTGAGTGGATGTACATCTCGCATTAAGCATGCACCACTTTAACGTGTTATTTTTTCCTTTTGTTTTCTATTTGTGTTATTATCAATCTCGGTAATGTAGGATTAGTGATTAATCCATAACCCCACAGGAACCACATTGATTGTTCATTGCTCATGTTGCAGAATTTATGATATAAAGAATAGGCCATTGAAATTATAGAAAAATGAGGAACTGCAGAAGAAGTAGAATAAAAAAAACAATGACGAGGGGAGCAATTAAGCCTTGAAGGATTTGACAAATTCACACAACATTATTATCAAGCTCTCATAATGACCAACTCTTCTATTTTAATTGAGAGAATACATACTTATTTGTAGGTTGCTGGTTTTTCCAAATTCTACAAGGACACATGAGAAACTTCTAGAAAGCTAAGTAATAAAGCAACGCTCTTAGCTAACATTCTACTAGGCTACTTAAAAATCTCAAAAAAAGTGGGCTTGCATTAAAATGACTAGTAGATATAGCATCCTAGTGTACTTCTCATCTAAAATGGAGAACCTCAGTTTATACAATTGCATTACATTTACACTAATACTTTTCCTTTGTGACTTGACTTGACGGCTAGTAATATAAAAATTTAATTCCTCTGGTACATTCCCACTGAATCAGTTATCTAGTTGATAGTAAAATAAAAATAAGATCAATGCCCATCAGCTTTAGGATTGTTTGAGATCAGCTAGCCTAGTTGGAAGACTTAGGCTTTAAGTCGAGCATTTCAATCACATAAAATTAGGGCTGAATTTCTGTCAATTTTGTATAATGAAGTCAAATAGTTTATTATTATTTATCTTTGAAGCTATCAGGCATTTGGCAATATAGACAACTTTTCTCTTCATACACAAAGTTAGGAGACTGTAAGAAAGCTGCAAAGAGATGAAAGGGAAAAAAAATGCAGGCAGTAACTCCATACAGTTCCAGCATTAAAAGTCTTTACATGACATCAATAGAAAAGGCAAGGAAACACGAAGTATTTACTGGAATGGAAAATGCAAAAAATGATATGTTACCAGCACTGGAGAGCTTCGATACTTCGGCTTCGGCATTACGAATAAATTCGTCTTTATGCCCTTGGACATACAGGTTTAACCGATCTTTAAGTATAGTAGCAAGCTTCTCTTCCCTTTCCTTTTGAACAGTCTAAACTTACAAGGAAAAAGCCCTCAGTAAATAAACACGGATATAATAATAAATTTCCATTCAAGAGTTGCAGATACCAATAAATAATTTATCCCTTCCTTTTTGAGGATCACGTTGACATTTTAATCACTACGTTAAAATTTCATCCTGCTATTAACTTGAGAAATATTTTCTCTACACCAGAATGTTATCTTTTCTTTCAGTCAATAATTAGAAGACATTCCCTAGTCAAAAGAATTTTACAAAACATGTCTATTCCTATTCTAGTATAGGGATTAAAATAAGAAAAGTAATCTCTTAATAGACTACAAAAAACCTACTAATCACTGCCTAATAGGAAAGAAAACAATCACCTACTACAACCTATTATCCAGAACTAAATCCTATCAGAAAAATATAAAACCAATAATAACAGAATCCCACACTAGCAAAATAGGAAAATTAAGTTGGATCTGACACTGCTTGCATTGTCCTACAGCACTTATTTTCAAATAAGATCTACAAAAGAGAATCAGAGAAGAAGATAGAAATAAGAAGAATGGATCTTAAATCTGGTATAAGTTATCAAGTTCTTTAGTAGACAGTGGAATTTTGAGAGCAGCAAAGATAAGCACAAGGCATTTTTGAACTCCCCATCCCTTCACTGTAACCTTGTATCCCAGTTAACCTTGATAAGAGAAACCCTTACGGAGCCACACGTGAATGAAAAGGTCTAAACGCTCAACGCGGAATATTCAAAATTTTACCCTCATTTTCTCTTGCAACTTTTTAGTATCAAACTCTTCTCCTTCTGTAAAAATATCCAAAGAAGCCATTGATGCCATGGCAAGCTGGCCAATGTATTCCTCAAAAAGTTCACTTCCAAAGAGCATTGCAAAAATTGCTGCAGGATCAATAATTGCTTCCCTGAAATAGTTTCAAGGCAAGAAAATAATCGTCAGAGCATAGATGTTAAAAATTACATCAGTATATCAGAAGCTCTTGACAATGCATAAGCTAAGAAAGTTCATAAATTTAAAAATAGACTGACGTTGAAATTCCCGACTTCCCATGGGCATCATAAGCTTGCCTTTGGGATGGATCACTCAGCACTTGGTAAGCCTCACCTAAAATCTGAAATCAAGGGGAAGATTAGAAACTGAAACATCAAGACCATACTCACACATTAACCATGAATAACAATAGTTCATTGCTAGTCTTTAGCAAGGTTCAATCATTGTACATATAAGTTTTTCGGAACTGCCCTCGCAGGTACAAAATCACCAGTTGAATGACAGTTTAACAGACAAAGTCCAGCTCCATTGTTTGAAATAAAAACAATACAGCAAGCAATACATGAACGTAGAGAAAAAACAAAGTAAGTGCTAAGTCAAGGTTTATGCCATTAGCCAAACAGCAATTTAATTCTCAAATAAAGAAAGAATAGAAGATAACAACAAATTAAACTTTCTCAAGTTCTAAGTCTTCGGATCTCGTAAAGTTCTACTTTGCTTGAACTCTAATAAGAATAATCCTCTGTTCTGCAAAATTTATAAATGGTCAAAGTTCATTTTCAACCAAACATTCCAATGGACTTACAAGTACCATCCACTTATCCACCATTCATTTCTATCTATTTATAAATTAAACAATTTATAAATTCTTCCCATAACTCTCATGTTTTCATCACCAACTTCTGAAACGATACCAAGTTAAGGAACAAGATGATTGAGTTGAAAGCATTATCATGGATCTGCTTTCAATAATCTTACAAGGTCCAATCTCAAGTGCAATAAGAAATGTTGCACTTCCTGGCCAGATGATGCTCTAGTTAATATAGCACATACATAAATTTCAAGCACAACACATTGCCTCCCATCAAAAGCTTGCTTATACTTTGTTTTGCTTGCCCAAATACAATGTCGAGCTTGCTCCCAGACAGCCTCGATAAACTCAACAAAGATGTCAGATTGTTCACTAAATTTCCACTAATATGGCATAGGTACCAAGTCTAAAGGACCGTAGGACTTTGCAGGGAAGCAACCTCGGAAAGAACATTTATTGGGATGCAAATCTGTGGGTGCTCCAGCTGATCCATGTCAAAAGTCAAAAGCAAAGGAAGATTGTATTCCAGTAGACAAAGGGATTCAAGACTAATGGTAAGGTTGATTTCTCTATCTCATACTCGGACAGACATTGCATATTTTATGAATTTTGTGATAAGGATCCTAAGGGATCTAAAAGCTACTCCAGGGAAAAGACTTATGTTATCAAAGAATAACCATTAATGTGATGACAGCTATATGATAGGATCTTTTATCTTTGGTTGTAACTGGACTGAATTGCAATTGAATACACAAGAATCAGATTGAATTAGCAAGAGTGCACTTTCGTTTTCCCCTTACTATAATTTGTAGTTATCAATAGAACTCGTATTTATTATTGTCATTGTAAATTTGTATTGAACGGAAATAACCAAGAAATTAAAATGAAATCTAGGCATTCTAAGAGAATTAGCCCCTCTCCCTATCCCACTATTAATTTATGAATGAATGATAGAATGACCCACCCCCTATTAGAACTCAATTTGTTCCAGAATGTTCCCATCCCTTTCCCCCAAAAAACAAACAAACTACTGGACTATCATGTGAATAATTCCCCAGCCCCTACTCGTGTATCAGACCTACCCCCCTTCAACAAATTGCACTGGTCCAGCAATTTGCACTGCTGCTTCCAGCATATTGGCATCGGTAATAAAAGGACCGAGAGGCTTATCACTATACAGATGCATGAAGCGATAGATCACGGACTGATAGGTCAACTATAGGTTACTGCGTCTTTTTGGAGGTAACTTGGTAACTAGTATTAGTTAAAAAGAACAAGCAGGTTCCAGATCCAGTGCTAAGGCTGATAATCCTTTCATAAAACAGCATTAGGAATTAATGAACTTATGTCAGATAAAACTCTCAAAGATCTACAGGTGAAGATTCAAGAACCTATGAACCTATTATGTGAAAACAAAGTTATAATCAACATTGCTCACAAGATAGACAATTAAAGAAAAGATCAAGGCTGGAATCACATTCACTCCTTGCATTCCTCTCGACTTCAATTAGAAGATTTGTGCACTAACAAAGATGCATGAACAAGTTCAAGTCTATGGGAAACATGCTGGGATGCACGAATTTTTGAACTGCCTCAAGGGAGAGTGGAGATCGACCTAATCCCTTAGTTCTAGGAATTTGATTGATTGTTCTTTTGTTACCATGTATATGTATGTTCTTGTAATCAGATGTTAGATTAGTCAACTATTATTCATTATAGGAGAGTTGTAATATAGGAGCTAGAGATAGATGTAGAATTACAGCCTTATTAGGCAACAATTCTGTATGCATATATTTATTGTTTTATTTCAATGAAGAAGAGAGAAATTGGTTTCACCAATAGATTCCTCTTCTAGTTCATTGTTCCCCGTAGTAGAGTTTTCTCTACGTTATTGTTCTTTCCACACTAAATCGCTACATAATAAAAGTTTCCAACTCATAAAGTTGGCCTTTTGATCCACTAACTTGACTTCCAGGATTTAGTGTGTGATTATTTGAACTCATTTTAGGAGCTGTAAAATTCCTTCGGTACCTCCCTTGTTGTCTCAAGGCTGTTTGTACTATCAAGACCTTGCTAATTCATTTGCACCAGGTTTGCCAGCGGACTCATGGGAATTTCCATCACTGTTGTTAGCTCCATTTTGCTGTTTTTTTCACAACCATGCATGCTTGAATGCCTCAGAAACAGTTAAGAGAGTGTGTAAGAAGAGTGCATCTTGAACGTGCTGCCTAAACCACCAATACACTGCATCAATACTTCCTTCATCTCCAAGATATCTTTCCAGGCTATCAACCAATAAAACTCATCTGTCTATCCATTAGTTGATTGGCTGCCTTGATGCTTGATGCAGATGTTGCAGTCAGAAAATTTCTCTCGAGCTTCTTTTTAATCTTCTCAATTAATGATTTTTATTCTCCCCTCCTTCAACAAATTGAATTGAGCTGACCACACCATGCAGACGCACGTCCTCCATCTACTACACTTTTTATTGACCCTTCTTTAAAATTGAAAAATTACAGCAACAAATCAATCAAGAAACTCCTCCTGACATCCTTTATTGAAACCACATTTGGTCCTTCCCTCCATATGGCACTAGTGAGACCAACAATCAGCATCCCCCGATTGGAGTTTCCAGTTGATTAAGGCAGTAGGTCGATGTTTCAACTTGCCTTCTAAATTTGTGTATTTCAAGGCCTTGCTCTTTGTCAAGGGCGAAATCTCTACCAGGTTAACAGTGGATATATGAAATGAAAACGATAAATGAGTATGCAAAAAATCAAGGCTATGTTCTGCTATGAACCACCATCATTATTCAACCCAAAGTAAAGAAAAAAAATGAAATAATGCTGAACCAAACTTCTTTAAGTTTGACTCTCTTGAAGCTATAAGGTCTTCGTACATATTCATATCCTAAGAGCAAATCTCAGTCCTAGACTTACACATAATAAGTTAAACAAAAGACAAAAGAGAACACAAAAAGAGCGCCACAATAACATGTGATTAGTAGAAAACACAATGTCAACTAGGGGACAGCAATAAAGTGATAAAATTAGGCTGCATCCAAAACAAAAGCCATAAACAAAATATACTTTTAACTACTTTCTTCATCCAAGTTGTGACAGAAGCACATAAAACAACATGCCACCGTGTGGCAAAAACTAGGAAGCTTCCTAATGATATCTGGAGGAAGTCTCACCTGAAAATTTTGTGCTGCCAAAGGATCGTTTGGGTTTTTATCTGGATGAACCTGTCTAGCCTGCAACACCCACAAACAAAATGGATAATGAAACATATTTTGAAGCGAAAATAGGATCGATCATTTTCTCAGTTTTATGTAGTTTCAATTCCAAATATGGTAAAACAAAAAGACAGTGAACCGGAACCATATGAGAACAATGCATTCAGAAACATAAATCGCATCAAAGGAAAAAAAAAATCTAGAATAACCATCCTAAGAAACTACCTTAGAGGCCACGTGTTGTTTTCAGGTTCTTCAGCCACATATACTTGTAGGAACTGGAAATTAATAGGTTGGCAGGTAAATACGATAGATATTTCTGGACTGAACCTCGTTTTCAGGATTAGAATAGTGATGCTTCAGATTAAAATCTCATAAATGAAACTTCATCTTAAAAAACAAAAACAAAACATAAAGATAGGAGAATACAAAGCTATTAGCAGAATTCTACTTGGGAAACATATCATAGAACAAAACCTTATAATGCCATCAACATAATTACATAACACAGTGCCTCATTTCCCTTTCCAGGGTGGTATGCATAAACTTTTAAGTTGAAGAATCCAGATTTAATGAACCAAAAAATCATAAACCCCCATTCAAGTTATTCTGAAGTTGCAATCATCTTGTAGTTAAACTTAAAACTGGAAACCTACATAAAGAAGATAGCTAGTTCTTCTTTTAACTTCGATTATCTAGTAAAATCAGCATATGGGATTTATAATTTCAGTTCAAACCGTCTCTCTCCCAAGCATTAAATCTTTAAGGGTGCGTTTGATTATAAGGGTGGAAAATGGGTGGAAAGAAAATGTTTTACAGGGAAAAGATTTGCTTAGAAAATATTTTGCAGGGAAAATGATTTCAAGTGTGTTTGATTGGTATAATTTTCCACCCGAAAAATTTTTAAATTTTCTATTCGTTTGGCTTTGTTTTACATGAAAATTGTCCATTAAAGTAATATTTTTTTTCCACAAATGGTTATAAAATTTGTTTCCATTGTCAAAAAGTAAAAAAAAAAAAAAAGGAAAAAAAAATTGTTTCCTAAAAAATCATTTTTTTCATCAAAGTTTAGTGTTCGTTTGACTTTGTTTTATATGAAAATTGTCCATTAAAGTGAATTTTTTTTTTACCATTGATTATGACATTTATTTTCATTGTAAAAAAATTTTTTAAAAAAAAAAAAAAAAAAAAAAAAAAAAGAGCAAAAGTCAGAATTGATTTTCCCACCTAAAAGGTGGGAAAATCATTTCCCCTCACGCCTAGAAATGGGCGCGTGAGGGGAAAATCATTCCCTCATTTGCCTGGCAAAAGATTGCCTTTCAAACACCAATAATTGGCTGAAAATGGAAAATCTTTTCCTTTTCCATTCATTTTCCACCCTATCAAACACACTTTAAGTTATTTGTTTGGTTGCCATGAAATCACGTGAATGCCTAGGTCACTTCTGTAGCCTGCAGGGATTCTGCATTCCTTAATATGAAACAGATTTACAACACTTCTTCTTCATCTTCAAATAGATTATAATAAGAATGAATTAAATGCTTTGCGGATCTACTCAGCCTCTTCCCTATGGAGCATCGAATTAAGGCTTCCATCGCCTACAATATGTAGAAAAGGAAGCGAAAAAAAAAAAAAAATGCTGCCCAAATGCCAGTTCAACCTCAATCTGCAGAACATTCAAACGGATATTTCATGGAACACGAGTCCATCCTTTTCGGTACTGCACTTTTGCTAGAGAGCTGTAGATAAGATTGACGATGGTAAGAGAAGTGAAATATTATAGGACATTGGCCTTTACTTGCTTCATTTGGATAGAAATGAATGCAAGAATATTTTAGGAGCATGTTCTCACATCTCAGTGTTTATGGGACAGAGCAGTAATCCTGTCATCATTTTAAGCTTCGGCAGCAGACTACTTAGAGGTCAGTCCTTAATGGAAGTGCAATGTGAATTTTTCCCAATTTTTTTATAGGTACTGAAGAGAAATTTTGGGTAACCTTGTTCCAAAACCTAAATGCATTTGTCGAAGTAAGCTGCCACCAAAGCAACTGCTAATAGATTATCTTATTCTGTTGAACAAAATATAGAATTCTTTTCCCAGGACGTTCCTTCAAATAGGAGTCATCTTACAGAAAGAACCAACCATTTGTTAAGAAGAAAAGTTAAAGCAAAATCATCAGGCCTGGTGCTGTTCATTCAATCGTGTCAAACTACATTCATTCACCACTAGCATATTATTTTTCAAACGTCTACTAAAAGAAGGATACCACAAGTTTAACCCTCTTCAATTTTGTTAGTAGCAGATTCTACCACGATTCAGAAGGCAAGAGTTGCTCCTTCTTTGATCATGTAAACCTGGCCACTACAACTCTAGAAGTGTGTAAGGTTGTGCCCTTCTAAAAGATCAGTCTCTTGTGTAACAATGTTAAGCTTGCACGACAACTTGCTTAAAGAAAAGAATTTACTCCAACATCAATCTACATTCAATTGGGATATATATATTTCTCTCACTCATAGTTTTTGAGAGGCAAAACTTTATATATCATATCACTACAGTGTCACCAGAAACTACTTGCAGAAACCGGTATTCTATATTGTCAAATCATATTTCTAAAAAACGAGGTATCCTGCTTTCACAGTAGAGTAGAACTGAATCTTTCTCTTTTACATTCGTTGAACACGTAGTTCACCTCATAAATATCTTATTACTCTCAGATAGAAGTAAAAGTATAGCCTATAAATTCAGTTGCAGAGTGCTGAATTAGCTTGCTCAAGACATCAGAAACCGTGGAAAAGATTACCGTGCAGCTGAGGAAGTCAAAGTAACATATTTCTTTTAAAATGAGTTTCCTAACCCCCACTAACTCTTCAAGCAAACAAGAAAAACGATAATAACGAGAACGAGAGCTCAATCGATTCAACTAAATAAAGAAACCTTTCGTGAATTTAATCAGTCAACGGATTTTCCATACCTTGACATAATAAGCTTTTTTGATGTCGGTCTCGGTGGCCGTGGGGCTCACGCCCAAAACATCGTAGTATTCCGTCTCCTTCACCATCGGATCTCAGAACTGTTCCCGTCCCGTTTATCCCGATTATAAAATAACTATTTGAACCAAATTACGAGATGGTTTTTTCAATTCTGCAACAAAATCGAAAAAATCACAACGATTCTCAGCAAATTAAAGAATCACAAAGCAAAATCAGATGTGGAATTTATTCCGTTTCCTTGGAAAAGCAGTAGGAAAATGGGAAGAATCTAATCTAGTCGCTAAAATTGAAAGAATGAAAATCACCTGGAATCTGAAACAGTTATAGAGTCGAATTTGAATTTTGACCTGAAGTTTACGTCGTGTTCACTCGGGGAAACCATGGAGTCTTGGACCCAGTAGCCGTGTATTGGTGGGGCCTGCTTCGTCGGCTCTTACTCGAAAGCTTCACCGAAATTCCACTTACTTTTTTATAAATTCCCTTTATTTCAAGGTTTCGCTATATGTACCCCGGATGTACATGTGCCCTGCGAATTTTTTATTGGACACGAGCTTCCCTATCGTGAATGAGCTGTACATTTGAATGTCAATTTCGATGTACAAATAACAAATTTTTATTTTTAGAATATATTATACAATAAAATAATATTATACGTAAACTATTATTTTTAAAATTTTCTAACCATACTTTTTTCATCAATTTACTATTTTAAAATGCATTATTGCAATAAAATGGACCTCAAACATGTTCTAAATGTTAAAAGTGTGTCATAATGAAGTAAATAAGAAATAAGAAATTTTAATTAAATTTGCCCAGTAACTTTTAAGTCAACCAATAGAAAGTCATTATGTATTAATTTTAGGCTAATTTAGATAAAAACAATTATGTCCAAGAGTGGGACCAAATTGGCAAATTATTAGTATGCTTGACTAAACTGCTAATAAGTATTTAAGTAAAGATTTTATTTATTTATTTTGGTTTGGTCAAATTTGGAATAAGCTCCATTTTATAAGGTAAGCATACCTTGTGGTCAAAATAATAAAAAAGGAAAAATTGCAACAATGGTCCTTTTTCAATATTTGTAGACTTTACCTTTTCTTTCATTTGGTGCAAGGGAAGATCCATGACCTTTTATAAATATGCAGCAGGGGTTCATCTGGACAAAAATCGTCCAAAACACTGTTAGTAAACCAGAAAAATTTTAAAAATGTATTTTGACCATTTTAAGGAAGGGAAATTTCGTCAATCATATATTAATCATTAAAATAATTAAAACTAAAAAAAGAAAAAAGAAAAAAACCCTAACACATCCCCTCCCCACCCCCTCCGTCTGCAATGTTGAAATTACTTTCATGGCATCACTCAATCCTTCAACATTTGCTTTCAAACCCCAATTTTACTCATTTCCCTTTTTCATTTATCTCTCATTTCATCAGCCACGGTCCAAATAAAAGATGACATTTATTACCCCCAATTTTCCCAAACAAATTTCAACAAAAATAAGATCAAACTAAGAATTTCAAGAAAAAACCCATAGCTTATTTATTCCGCAAAGAAACCACAATATATGTGATATTCATATTCTATTACTCTTTTTCCTTCAAATCTAAAATTAGTGGAACATAATTAATCTAGAAAAGATACACATTTGCAGAGGATGAAATTAATTTAGGTTTTGATATAGTGAGTTGGGATGGATTTGGTTTTGGTTTTGATTTTGGTTTTGGAGGCGACGGGTCATCACTATGGAAGAAGGAGAAGCGGGGGTTGGGTTAAATTTGGTTTTGTATAGTGGGGGTGGGATGGAGAAGATGAACAATCCATGGTCCTTTTATTTATTTATTTTTTTTTTGTTTTTATTTTTTTGAAGAAAATGTATAGTACTTTGAACAATGAATGAGAAAAAATATTGTATTGACGAAATTACCCCTCTTTAAAATGGAGAAAAACATTTGGAACCATTTTCAACTTGTTGATTATAGATAGGGATACACATCCAAAGTCCTAACATGCAACTTGCGGCTTTCATGAAGTTTATGGTAGGACAAGAATTTGTACGGGGGGTTAAATGATTCATGTGGACCAGCAATATTGATTTGTGTACGAAAGTTGCTGCTTTATAAAACCATCTTTATTTTTACACGTAATTTCACTTTTGGTCTGACAGCAGTAACATCTCAAACGCTTATCAATGAAATTAGGATGTTTTAGGCCCTGTTTGTTTCTAATTCTCAAATCAATTCTTAAATCAATTCTCATTTTTAACCACACATTCTTCAATAAAATAATATTTTTCATCACATCAATACTTTTTTCTTCTTTTTCAACCACACATTTCCCATCATATCACTATTCAAAATCAATTCTTCCCCTAAAAATCCCTACCAAACAGGCTCTTAATACAAAGGGAACTTTTGAGCTAAAATAAGTCAAATATGATACAAAGTTTGTTTAAAGTTCAATTTTCTTTTTCGGTGAGGATTTTGTTGATCGATGACTTTAGCCCTTGGTCACGTCATATCGAATAGGTGGACCAACCACGTGCCCTCATTGAGCTTGCTGGTCCTCCTTGTTCTCTTTAACCATGTTCCACGACTATGGGTAAATTTAATTGATTTTATGGGCTAAAAGAAAGCCACACAAAAGAAAATATAATTCTGCTTCTTTTTCACTTGTCTGTTCCATTTTTATTGCAGCAAAAAGACAACTATGGGCTACTTTCACAAAGTGAAAAGTAAAATAAGTACAAATCCATCCCCGTCTTTACGGTAAACAACAACTTAGCGAGTATTTGGTAGAGATTAAAATTAGATTTTTAGTAGATTGCGATAGAAGTTTTTTGAAATGTGTAGTTGATAAGATGTGGGACCAATGAAAAGTGTGGTTAATATTAATTATTTAACTTTGACTTAGATTAAAGTCTAATTTTAATCCGAAAGAAACGGGGCTTTAAGTCGAAATGTTCGTTTAAAACCTAAGCATTAGCTAATGTAGCATACATATCACCTACGAAAAAAAATTGAGTACTAAGTGAGACTCCTAGTTCCTCCCACCAATACGAAACTCGTTTTACGGCCAATACAAATACACGCAAATCACATGGCCAATGCATCAAGGACCACTAGTTACGCCAAAATTGTCAAGAACCAACTTGATCAAAAACCCACAAACTGTTTAAACTTTCATTCAACTGACTTCCAACCTCCACTTCCGGTTGTTCAGGAATCATTTGCTCATTGTCAGCACCGCCTTCCTCCTCGATTTTAGGCTTTGATGGACCTGGCTTGCTCCGGGTGCTTGCTTCTTCTTGATTCCACTCACTATATCATCCATTCTCAAAAGCATACATGCGGCTTCTATGACCGTCTTGAATGCTTGTGCCTTCACAGTGTACGAATCTCATATCTAAAAATACAGAGATATTGTCGTTAATACGTAGGATGTTGGAAAATTCAAACTTGTGGGCCACACACACACACATATATATATATATATATATATATATATATATATATATATATATATATACATATATATATATATATATTAAAATGTGTGATGCTATTTTAAAGTTTAGTCAATAAAGTGATCAATTAAAGCTAATTTTGAATTAATGGGTATTAAATATCATGGAAATAAAGTGTAGAGACCAGAATGATTATTTTAAATTGATGAGGGGCCAATTTAAAAAAAATTGAAAGATAATAACTGCTTAATTCAGTTATATATCATGGGTCATGGTTCCCAATTGATACGTAATTCCTTATAAATTTTTCTCTTTTGATGCATGATGGGGATGTAGAGATAAAGAAAATCCAAGTGGATAATGAAGTAATTAAGATAATTTATAACGCAAAAACGCTTTAACATTTACAGAAATAGCCGATCATAAGTACAAGAGATTTGAGACTTGAGAAAGCTAAATGTTTTAAATAAATATCAGCAACCATTGCCTCAAATTTGTGTCAACAAAGATTACCGCCCTAACATGTAATTATAACCAAAAGTAAAGCAAAATGGACAAAAATCATACCTTGCGCTCTTTCATATCAGCAGTTTCACCAGTATTCCCATCTATGCCAATCCATGTGTTCTCACCATTTGTGTGCGTTCTGGTGGTTTTTAAACAATCCAAACCGACACAAAAAAAATTAGCAAGCATCGATTTTTCCACCACTCATGCCACTCAAAATCGGTCCAAACCAGTGGAAAAAAATGGAAATTTGGCCAGACAGCCGGGTTCAACTAATAATTTGGACAGAAGACCTTTGACTCATATTTTAAAAAAATAAGAATGTAATAAAATGATAAAATGACAAAATTGCCCTTCACCTATTAACTCAAAATTCACAATTTTTCCCTAATTTCACCTCTGTAAAATCCTTCTCCATTTTTTAAAATTTCCCGGATTCCTTCTTCCCCTTCCATCACCTTTAAACTGCCTCTAAACAATCCCCAAACCGAGATAATCGAAGCTCCTACTCGTCATTGTTGACCACTCGAAGAGCCCAACCCAAGGGTGAATAAGCAGCAGCCATTAGATTTCGGAAGTCTGAGCAAGAAGTTCGAGCAAGGAGTCGTTGGAAGGAGGTAAATTCGAAACACTTTTATTTTGCCTTTTTTTCGCAGTCATCTTTGTATTGCGAAGATGATTTTTATGGGTTGGTATGATTTATGTGGGTTGTTGCATACAAATATTAGGTATGCTTTCACTATATTAGTTTCAAGTTCTCCGCTATTCCGCTCCTACTTGCACCTTATATAACTTAGCGTTTGTTAGTTGACAAGTTTCAAACTAAGTTGAGGGATTTAATTAAGTTGCTATAATTTGTATTGTACAACTAACAAACTACTATTTTAATTTTGTACTGCAAGTGGAGTGACGAGTCTGTTAACTTTAATTGGTTTTGTGGTAACAATTTTGCAATCAGCCTTTTCTAATCAATGTCTGTAGTAGTTTCAAATATTTTTTCTGTTATTAATATTCAATCTGGCTTAACAATACAAGTGTTCTGTGTAATGTTAGACTACAACGTGTAGGTATAAAATGGAGAGCAAAACCTGTAACAGTTATCTCGAACATCCATTACTACAGCAATTGCATGTACACATGGAAATTGGTTCAGATCAAATTCCTTGTATGTGCATGTCCACCTCTTCAAATGAACAATGAAACTTTCTATTTCATCACTCACTTGCATCTCATTTGGGCAGAGAGTTTTCACCTCGAAACCTTTTGACTCGTTATACCTATCATATATCTTCTCCTTCAAAGGCGGGGTGAGGTAGCTCGTACATTTTTCGGTATCAACACGTCTATGATGAAACCATCCTTGCATTTTCTCTCTTATATGCTCGATCAAAGCAAGTATAGGAAATTTTCGAGCACTTTTTAACAATGCATTCAATGATTATGCATTGTTTGTTGTCATACTATTGTATCTGATTCCATTGAAATGTGCTCTTGACCAATACTCCACACCAACATCATCCTCCAAGTACCCTCAATTTTTCTCGTATAGACTACATAATACTTGTATACTGATCTCAAATTTTGCTAAACTATATGCCTCTGCAGTAGCTCTAAACAATGGCAAAATATGAATGCGAGGAAATTTGCTCTTCAAGTTATTTTGCAGATGCCATATACAATACCCATGATGTGTGTTAAGATAGACGTTGTTAAAACCATTTGATGTGCTTGGAGCACGATCAGATATAAAGACTAGCTCGTCCGTGTCGCTGGTTATTTGCCGTAATTTCTGAAAGAACCAAGTCCATGAGTTATTATTTTCTGAATCTGCTATTCCCCACGGAAGTGGATAAATTTCTATTTGCATCTTGGCATGTGGCAACAAGTAACGTACCTCGATACTTAGATTTCAAAAATGTTCAATCCATACAAATTACCCATCGGATTAAAGAGAGGAATCTAGATATGCTTGGTCCTAATGCCATGAAAAAAAATACATGAAACGTCAATCATTATCAGTCTCAATAAAAGTCAACATGCCAGGATTTTTTTCTCTCCAAAACGTGACAATGCAATGGTAACTTCGCATAGCTATCATCAGGGCTAGCTCGAACCTCTTTGTAAGCAAATTCTTTGGCCATGTGCACCTTGTGATATTTTATAGTTATGCCAAATTCTCACCGAACGTCATTGATAATGTTTCTTGATCTGTACACTATGTTGGCATCCTAATACTTGGAACTATGTGCTTTCCAATTACCAAATAGGTAGCATGTCTATTATCCCTGCGACGAACACTCATGGAGCAAGAGTGATGGCCAGAATATTTTCGTATTTGAAAAATCTCAGATTCAGCTATCATCGTTGCCCATAAACTCCAGTTGCAACTTTTCCCAACACAAACTATTGTATACACACTCTTATTTAATTTCTTTACTTTGAATTCAAATTGGTACTTCACATCAAGGAGTTGGATTTTTGATATCAAAGCACTTTTAATAGGAAATAATTCGTCTCCATGTACATCCTCATTTTCCAGAATCCTAACTAATAATCTATATGGAATTGAACAAACAACTTCTGTTGAAGTACCAATAATGTCCTCTTGTATGGAGGAATCAACATTATTTTCATCTTTACGAGGATATTTATCTTGAAAATCTTATTTTTTGGAACTACCTTGAATTATGTCAAGTTATCCCAATCCACATAGTTTCCTTCTACGTTATCATTCTCATAATCTCTATCATATTGGACAACTTCAGTTAGATTGCTCACATCTCCCTTTTCAACTTCACCATTGGTTTCTACTCCATCATCTCTTTCAAACTGCCTTGCACTATCACACTCATTATCACACTCATCTACAACTTTGGTCGAAATAATCATGCAAAGAGGATGTTTTTTACATATAGAAAGAAACCACTTCACTTTCATGTCACAATTAATCCTTTGTGGTGGAACTGAAAACTTAGACATACCAGGGTTAAGAGACATCATCTCAATTTCATATAACTTTGAATCCACGTTAACAAGTTTTTGCACTTTGTTGTACAACTCTATATACGAAATGCTAGTTGGAACATAAAGAATATCCATATTTTCTTCAACATTCCCTACATAACTCCATGTCCATTTGCCTTCTTCTGTCTTTTTAAACTCAACAAAATAACATACATGTACCCATATCATTTCTACAGAATCCATAGCTGCAAATAAAATAAAAAAGTTAAATAGTTTACTCAAATATATATCAAAGTAATATGAAAATAGCCATCATATTTAAATTATCAAAGTAACCATATGTATTAACAAGAAATGACGGACCGTAACACATAATGTTTATATTGTCATTTTACATGAAAGATAATGATTGTAGTGTAGTTCTGCACTACGTAAAACGGCTGGAGTGCCATTCTGTACTACCGTTCGTTCAATAGTTGCGGACAGTACAGAAATACACCAACTTTGAAAAAATCAGTTAAAATATCATTTCATACTATATTCAGTAATAAAAGGATCAATGTACATGAGATTTCCAAAAATACCTTTTTTTCTTCAAATATTATAGAAGTTTTAAAGTAGATAACATAAAAACTAAAATTCTTGTTCAAATGCTCAAAAAGTTGAAGAAGATAGGTGATGAATATAATAAATAACAAGAAATTGGGGGTAGCAAGCGTGGGAGACGAGATCATGTTGATACAATTGGAAATGAATTGGAAAATTTAATTGGATTGAAATGGTATTTCAGTCTTTTCATAATAAGGATATTTTAGACTTTTTATACCTTTTATTTATTGTATTTTTTAAGTGAGGCCATTTGACTTATAAACATTGAGAATTGGCTTTTTTTTCAACTACATTGTTTGACTATGCCTTTAACAAAGAATCCCGGAAAAAAACTCCCATGCAGGCCCTAAGTTAAGGCAAGCCTTTGTCAACACGTGACTAAGAGGACCAAATGAATACATCAAACCAGATTTTACATCCAAATAAATACATATGCAGAGAGTTATAGTCTTCCCTTCTTCAATCCACATTTCCACTTTATAACTCCAAACAAAATATTAAAAAAAAAATGTTACTGATTACCTGGTCTCTTCTGCTGTGGGAGTTAAGGATATTTACTTTTTTGAATTATTTATGCACCCAAATGTTTGCCAGAGAGAAACAGTAGCACAAAAGAGCATGGAATGTAATGACCCAAATTTTTATTCGAATTTAGATCACTACCAAAGTTTCTTTAAAAAATTAACGTGACAAATAATTACTTAAAAATTCACGTAATAATGGTTTACTCAAGGTCGATTTTTATTTTTTTAATACTCTTTATTAATAAAAGGAAAATGGCAAAGATCACATAAAAATTTAATCTATAATTTAAGAATTAGGTACGAAATGATATATATGTATGACAATTAAATATTTGATTTTATTTGATAAAATGTTCAAGCTACAGTATCCATATTGTCAGTGATATGCATAATCAAGGATAAGAGGATTATGAACGGCATTGTCTTTTAATTAATGTAAAATTTATTTATCGCTTAATTAAAGTATATTATATAAATCTCCTACAAGCTATTTTCCTGGAATTGTGCATTATGTAAAATCCCAACAAAAGCTATTTTCTAGAAATGAAAAAGGAAATACGAAATGACAGGAGAGTCCTAAATATTTGTTACTGTCAGTGCCTCAAATTTTACAGTTTAATGAGAGTTGTACGTATTGTTTATTTAATGACTTCCACAAACCGTAATTCTCGTGATGAAACCATTCCAGATATCATTTTATTTTACAACATAGTCAACAAATATGGAATTGATTTGACTAATAAAAATAATAAAATAAAATATATTTCAAATTCTACAAGCAGAGGGATTCATAATGGAAGGGAATAAAATTTTAGACATGTTACACTGTATTTGATTTATTGACTTTATTGAATCTAGGCACAATGGCAAACTTAACTGCTTATCAATCAACGATCCGTTCTAACCTGTAAGAGGTAGGGGAAAATGAGTGAGTATATGAGAATATTCAGTATGACATGAATATTGTGCAGTTCCGAATAAAAATATTAATTCATGCATTAAAATAATCACCATTATATCATATCTTTAAAATTCGGTAAGAACTCATAACACTTCATATCATTTATACCGGATGGCCATTATCATATATCAAATCATATCTTGTAAATTCATCAGCATACTATTTATTAACAAGAAGAAATAAAATTAAATGGGACAAACCAATTGAACCTCGAAATTCTATCTTGATTGATGAAAAGGGTTTTTGAAAGAAAGGTAGTCGTTTTACTTTTCCAAGGCTTTTTCTCTGATGTAGTGCGTGTATATCCCCTTTTTTCTCCAGTAAACATATCACAATCTTTTATTCCTAACTTGAAATATTTATTTAAGGTGGACAAAAATTATTTGGACCGCACTATTCGTAATGGGGGAGGATGTACAACCCCCCCTATCGACCCCCTCACATGAGGGGGGGCCCTGTACACCCCGGTACAAGGAGTAAAATCCAAATTATTTATATGTATACCGTCCAAAATATTTACATTACCTCATAATGCCACGAGTTTTTCATGTAATTGGTTCAATTTACTGGTTTGTCTTTTAACTATAAACGTGTCTACAATTCATTTCAAACTCAAACAAGACAATTTACCTAATTTCAAACTAAGGATAGCTAACACATATTCATGATTGCCGTGTACTATGCCAAGAAAATTGCCCAAAATATATTATATAATAGATCATTCAACCTTTTAAAAAATGCTTTCTTTCTCCAATGTAATCTAGACATCAAAAACAAATCGTGACCAATTAAAAAAATATTAATCTATTTCACTAAAAGTACACGTAGCTGAGTTGGAAGGATTTTGACTCAATATTAACTTAATTAATTACAATAATATCTGTCAACCTCAATAACATGAGCATAACTTATTCGAAATAATTATTTCTCAAGTCCAATGTGCATTATTTAATACGAGCTACATAATGAACCCAAAATTTGTATACTAATTCTAGCTCTCTCAAAATTTCATTATTTGACCAAAAAAAAAAGAATTTAAAACTTATATCTTTATAGTCCTTCAACTTAAAATTAAAAAAAAAAAACTATATATATAGCATTGAAAATAATTAATTCTATTCTATAAAATTTTGAGGAATTTGGCAATTGAGCCTGGTTGGACAATGTATTTGATAAAATGTCATTTGACCAATAATAAAACAAAAAAATAAAGCAAAGTATTTTAGTTGGTAAAATGACAAAATCCTCCTTCAATTATCAACTAAAAAATTCTCAATTTTCCTCATTTCATCATGTCATTTCTCCTCCAAATTCACTGTAAAACCCTAGTTTCTATTTTTTTTTTTTGAAAATAACATATTTTCCCCTTTTTATCTTTTTCAATTGTAAGTCCTCAAAATCACAATCGCCCATGTTATTATCTTCGGTCATCGTTCTTACTACCCTACAATCATGTTTTTTATTATATTTTTCACTTATTTTGGACATCTTTTAAGCATTTGAACAAGAGTTTGATTAGCATATCATCTATATTGAAAATCACTTTAAATTTAAAGAAAGAAGAAAGATAATTTTAGAAATGTCATATAGATTGTACTTTTATTATTGAATATAGTATTAAATAAAATTTAGTTGGTGTTGTTTTCGTATTTAGTGTTTTTTTGTGTTGTCCGCAACTATTGGATGATAATGACACTCCAATTGATATCTGAAATGTGACCACTCCAATCGTTATCCACTACGTAAAACAGCACTACAGTCGTTATCTACAATGATTTGATTTTTTCAACAAAATGACTTTTAATAATGGACTCACTAACATATATAACACAGAAAGATTGACGTCACAAAAAAGATTGAAATGACATAGTTTTTATATTATTGAGATGGTGAAAGCACAAATCGTCATAATCATATGTGTCGATTAAAGTTAATAACATATATCTCAACTTATGTATGAGTTATGTGCATATAACAACATAAAGAAGTTCCACTTATTATTTCTTAGGGTACGAATGGGTCTTGGTTACTTATACTAGTGTCTATACACGTAACAGTACAAGTGTTGTTTTCATGACAAGTAAGACACTTGGAATTCGCCTATATTTTGTTTTTAACAAAACAACCTCTTATAATGAATTCCCTTACTATATAAAGTTAATTTTTGTCCTTATTTTTCAAGAGATTGATTTTTTAGTCGTATGTGTTAGATTTAAGTTAAATGTTGTATGTGTAGTTATAGTGTTGATGCTTTTTAAGTGATATGTTTGTGTTTTAGTTGTACATTTCTTTTCATTTTGTTGTTATCCCATGATAACAACACATGTGACGTTATTAGAGATATAAGCATCCATGAGAATGACATATGTGTCGTTACTGAACTTATAAAGTATAAGAATGACATAAGTGTCGTTACTAAACTTAAGTGTCCATAAGAACGACACAAATCTAGTTCTGGACTTATAAAGGTCCATAAGAACGACACGAGTGCCATTACTGAATTTTTAAATGTCCATGCCTCGAGAGTAACAACTTGAAATTATTCATGTTGTAAGATGCATGAGAAGTATACAAAAATTGAGAGATATCCTCATTAGCTTAATCGATAACAAAACGACACTTGCGTCGTTCTGTTAGTGAACATGAGTATAAGCAGCCTGACCCATTCGTGCTTTGAGAACCAATAATTTGAACTTATTTAAGTTGTGAGATTGACAAAAGTTGAGAGATACGTTATTAATTATATTTTCTAACGAATCAATATAGTGACTTGTGATTTCACCAACTCAATGTCATATAATTTATGTCCAATCAACCATTCTTCGTCATATGATTAGCCTATCTGACTTTCTTAAGTTATAAAGTTCTATGCTTGAGTCTTTACATTGTAAGAGAAGCAAAATATAAAAAAAATCAACGGAACAACACAAGAGCCATTACTGGAATGAAAATAGTTATTGTGCCGTTCTGCCTATAAACACGACTATAAGCATCAACGACTCATCTGTGCCCCGAGAAACTAAAAAGTTGAACTCATTTAAGTTGTAAAATTGACATGTTGTTTAAAAAAGATTAGAAATATGCTCACTAATTATTTTTTCTACAATGTTTACTAAATTGATATCATACAATCTTCGTCAATTCAATATTAACCTTTTTGACTTTCTTAAATTAGGGGGTCCAATGCCCGATGTTGTTGCGTTGGAAAAAAAAAAGAAAAATATAGGAAAAATCAATATAAACGACACATGAGCTGTTACTGAAATGAAAACAAGCTTTATGTCATTTTGTCTAAACACGAGAATAAGCATCAACGACCCATCTGTTAGGGTATAAGAGAAAATAATAGAATGACAAAAGTGCCTTTACTGAGATGAAAATGACCCTTGCGTCGTTATGTTTGTAAACACGAATATAAGTAGCCATGTCTTATCCGTGCTACGAGAACCAATAAGTTGAACTCATTTATATTGTAAGATGGATATAATATGTACAAAATTTGAGAGATATGTTCATTACTTAATCTACATGAATCAGTAGGATGACTTGTGCTTCCCCAACTCGATAACATATAATTTATGTCATTTCAACCGCTATTTATCCACATGGTCCGCCTTTAGGTCTTGCATACATTGAGGGTCCATTCTTTGAAATCGTTGTGCTGAAAACAAATCAAAATATAGAAGAATTCAACAGAATGATACAAGTGACGTTATTCAGAAGAAAACAACCCTTATATCATTTTGTTTGTAAACACGATTATAAGTAGTCACACCATATTCGTACCCCAAGAAATAATAAGTCAAACTCATTTAAGTGGTAAGGTGGATATGACATTTGCAAAAGTTGAGAGATATGAGTAAGGTGGATATGACATTTACAAAAGTTGAGAGATAGGGTCATTAATTATATTCTAATAAAAACAATAGAAGGACTTGTGCTTACATCAACTCTGTACCATCTAATCTATGTTGTTTCAATCGTTCTTTGTCATAGGATCAACCTTCCTGTCTTAAATACGTTATGGGTCCAATGCTTGATGTCGTTGCGTTGGAAAAGAAGCAAAATATATGAGAAATAAACAAAAAGACACCAGAGCAGTTACTGAAATAAAAACGCCCATTGTGTCGTTTTATCTATAAATACGAGTATAATCAGCTATGGCTCATCCATGCCCCGAAACCAATAAGTAGAACTCATTTTCGTTTTAAGATGGACATGATACGTACAAAAGTAGAGAGAGATGCTCATTACTTAATCGAGATAAATTGGTATGATGACTTGTGCTTTAACCAATTCAATAACATATAATTTATGTCATTTGGATCATTCTTTATCACGTAATCAACATTTATGTCTTACATATATTAGGGGATCCATTGTTGGATGTTGTTGCATTGAAAAAAATTAAAATATAGGAGAAATCAACAAAATGAAAGCCCAAAATTGACTAACCAAGATTGGGGGGTGAATTGGTTATAAAAAATTTTTCATTAAAAACTCAACTATAATGTAATAAGCAAGCAAATAGTAGAAGACAACTAAATACAAATAAGCGAGTAGGTGGAACAAACATAATTTGCACAAAGTAAAAACGTTAAGGAAAAGGGATAGAATGCAAACGATGTTGTTATGGAGGTTCGATCCCAAACACAATCTACGTCCCCCATTACCAAACTCTCCAGCACGAACAATGCATTTTCACTATAATGATTGACTTATGGTGCATCCAACAATTTACAACGCTTTCGGTGACTTATAAACAAGGAGCACCAATCCTTATACAATGTTGAGCTTTACGGGGACCTCAACACAACCCACAATTTCAAGATGAGTTTACAAGTGAAATCTTTTCTTCTTAGTGAAAAATGAATACGAGGTTAAGTATAAGAAAAGAAGTAGGCAAACACTTTAATGGATGGCAGTGAATGAAGCTCAAGTGTTTTGTGTGTAAATTTTTGATGTATAAAAAGATTTTCAAGAATTAACTTTGATCAAAGATGTTTCAAGAGCAAAATGATTTGATAATAAATGATATGAGAATACAATGTTAGCTCAAAGGAATATCAGTTGAATGCTCAAAAAGTTGTTTATCAAATGGTAAGTGAGTTGGTATTTATAACAGTTAAAAAAGTCAAAGTTTCTGTCCAAAAACGGACGACCAACCGGATGTCCGGTTTAGAATCGGACAACCCAACTTACCATTAGAACAACTCTGTCAAAACGATAAAAAAAGTGACCGTTGCTGGCGAACCGGACGTCAGTTCGCCATCCGGACGTTCAGATGACTAGATTTGTTAAGGGTCATTTTTCTTTTTGCTTTGTTTGCAATCAATGATGTTTTTTATTTTTGGTACTCAAACAAACTTGAGTCCTTGGTAGTTAGTTTTTGAGGATCCTTTAATCCTCTTATTTTTGCTTTCAAAATATAATTTTTTTTTAACTAAATAATTAAAAGAAACATGTCCACTTTTATTACAAAAAGTACAAGTGATGTTTGAAGCTTTACCGAACATGTTTTTGAAAGATTTTTGTTTTAGAGAAGGTTTGAATTCGATTCACCCTTTGTCAAACACACATTCTTGATTTCCAAGCATTAGATCAAAATTATTCTTGCCTTCGACGAATTTATAAATGACTTTTATCAAATCTTCAACCTTTTCTTTTAAATAAGTGTTTTCTTTAACTAATAAATCGTAATCAACATTTTCTTTTTGTTTTTCTAAAGTTTTCTCTAATTCATCTTTTAATAAAGAGTTTTTTTTTTGAGAATAGAGTGACTTAAGACAAGTTTTTCAAAATCTTCGGACACTTTATCATAAGAGCTAAATAATTTATCATAAGAATATTTTTCTTTTGTACTTACCTCTTCTTCTAGGGCCATGAAGCACATGTTGGCGATTTCGTCTTGACTATCGCTTTCATTTTGGTCTTCATCATCACTATTGTCCCAAGTGGCTTTCAGTACATTTTTCTTGAAATTCTTCTTTTTGTTCGGCACTCGATTCTTTTGTGACCGGGTTTGTCACACTCATAGCAAATGATTTTCTTGCTTCTTTCTTCTCCTTTGTCATCATTCCATTGAAATTTTCTATTGTTTCGAAATCCCCTCCATTTCTTGACAAGGAGAACTAGATCATCGAGCTCTTCATCGCTCATGTCGTTGTTTGTTGTTTCTTCTTCAATTGCCGATTTTAGAGCAATTTGACGTTTTGGAGCCTCTTTTGATTCATCTTTGCTTTTTCTCGTCTTCTCCTTGATTTCGGCATTGTTGAGTTCATATGTCATCAAAGTACCATAAAGTTATTCCAAGGGATATGTATTCACATCCTTGGTGTTTTCTATCAACATTCGTATATGACTTCATTCTTCTGAGAGTGACCTAATCATTTCGCTTACAAGTTCACCGTTAGTATATTTACGATCAAAACCTTTTAAACCATTCACAATATCGGTAAAACGAGTAATCATATTAACAATAGATTCATCTTGTTTCATAAAGAAATTTTCGAATTCTTTAACTAACATATATATTTTAGTTTCTTTAACTTTACTTGTTCCAATATGAGTAACTTCGAGAGCATGCCTTCATATATAGGCTGAAACACATGTGCTAATTCTATTAAATTCATTTATATCTAGGGCACAATAAAGAAAATTGTTTGCCTTAGCATTTAATGATAATCTTCTTCATCGTATTCCCTCTAGGTTTAGGGATACTTTGATCGGGTCTTCCATCAATATTAATAGTTTTTGTAGGTACATAGGGACCATATTCAATTATTTTCCAAATATTATAATCATTGATTGAACATAGACCATCATCTTAGCCTTCCAATAGTTGTAGTGTGTGCCATCAAAGAAATGATGTCGGTTTGTGGAATGCCCCTCAAGATTTTGAAACATAGTGTTAGCCATTACTCAAGATTGTAAAATCTTTAAAAAGGTGAGTACCTCGCTCTGATATTAATTGAAAGCTCAAGATTGACTAACCAAAAGGGGGTGAATTAGTTATAAAAACTTTTTCGTTAAAAACTCAACTATAATGTAATAAGCAAGCAAATAGTAGAAGACAACTAAACACAAATAAGTGAGTAGGTAGAATAAACGTAATTTGTATAAAGTAAAAGCATTAAGTAAAAGGGATAGAATGCAAACGATGTTGTTATGGAGGTTCGATCCCAAACACGATCTACACCCGTTACCAAGTTCTCCAGTACGAACAATGCATTTTCACTATATTGATTGACTTATGGTACAATCCAATCCTTTACAACGCTTTCGATGACTTATAAACAAGGAGCACCTATCCTTATACAATGCTGAGTTTTACGGGACCTCAACACGACCCACAATTTCAAAAATGAGTTTACAAGTGAAATCTTCTCTTCTTAGTGAAAAATGAATACAAGGTTAAGTATCAGAAAAGAAGTAGGCAAACACTTTAATGGATTGCAATGAATAAAGTTCAAGTGTTTGTATGTAAATCTTTGATGTATAAAAAGATTTTCAAGAATTAACTTTAATCAAAGATGTTTCAAGAGCAAAATGATTTGATAATAAGTGATATGAGAATACAATGTTAGCTCAAATGAATATCAACTGAATGCTCAAAAAGTTGTTTATCAAATGGTAGGTGAGTTGGTATTAATAGCAGTTGAAAAATGCCAAAGTTTCTGTCCAACCGGACTTCCGGTTCAGAACCGTTAGAACAACTTTGTCAGAATGGTAAAAAAGGTGACCGTTACGGCGAACTGGACGTCTAGTGGTGTCAATGGGCCAAGCCGAGCCGGCCCGGCCCATTGTCGCACGAGCCGAGCCGAGCTTGAGCTCGGCTCGTTGCCTTTTGGGAGAGCTTGGCTCGTGCCCGAGCTCGCGCAAAGCGAGTGGCTCGGCGAGCCGAGCTTAAGCTCGGCTCGCCTTTTATTTATTTATTTTTTAAATAACGCTACTAGTACTACAAGTTTATTTTTTTTAAATATATATTTTTCAAAACATTTATCGGGGCTCGTCAAAACATTTATAATTTTTAAAATAGTAAATATACATTTATTTATAAAAAAAAGATAAACCCTCCTCCTTTATCCGGGTTTGGGACCGGCTACTTCAATTTTGTGTAGTCGGAGTTAAAATTGTACATGAAAAACTTTTTACGTGTACAATTTTTTTAAAAAATTATAAATGTATGAAAATAAAATTTTGTAATGAATGTATTGAAATTAAATATCACTTACTTGATTACATGCAATTTCGGCATATTTATGTTGAATTTGATAATTAGTGTCTTCCCAATCCTTCAAGCACATTAACGCTTCCAAAATATTTTCTTTTAGTCGACTTCGAATATCAGAGAGAACCCTCTTCCCTGCACTAAAAGCAGACTCCGAAGCTACAGTGCTAACCGGAGGTGTTAGTAGATCTTTTGCAATTGCAGAAACAATTGGCCATCGACGTTCATTATTTCGCTAGAATTCGATTACATCTTCTGAACTTTTCTTAACTGATTTGTTACTAGGCATAGTATAACGAAAGTAATCAATTAATTCAGATGGCAACGCATTTGGACTACTACTCGAAGTTTGAGTACATGCAGTGAAACACATACTACTACTACTAGAGGAACCATATGCATATGCAGTTGAATTATATCTAATTGAGTCTATGTTTTCTAATAAATTAATTACTTCAGCGTCGTCATCGTTTATATTAGTGGGAGGAGAAGTAGGTACACGAGTAACTTGTGTACCTATTCTTGAAGCATATAATTCATACATTTCAGTTAACGTTTGCTCCAAATTTCTATAAGTAATAGGCATATTAAAAGTTAAAACATTTGAAATTCGGTCAATTACAAATTTAGTACCCGATAAATTATATCGTGGTCCATTACGCATGCTAAAGGAAATAACATAGGTATTTCTTCCCAATATTTTCTAAATTTTAATTCCATAGAATATATATATATAATCGCATGAAAATCGAGGCCATTTTGATATCTCTTAAAAGCCCTAACAGTTATATAAAGACGTTCAAGAACCATGCAACTAGTTGGATAATAAACACCAGACAATATATTCGTAGACGTATAAAAACTTTCCAAAAATTTCTTAATTTTAAAAAATGTATTCCAATCGGATTCATTTAAGATATCATCGTTTTCGTCTCTAATATGCCTACTGTTATAAAATTCAGTGATAAACAGTTCAAAACCTTCACAGGATTTTAATAATAAGTAAGTTGAATTCCACCTATGACCTACGTCGGTAATAAAAGTTTTTGTATTAGAGTTCTCAGCTTGTTCACAAAATTCTTCAAATACTTGTTTTCTACTAGGTGTAATCGTGATATACGTAAGTGTATTCCTAATTCGACTAATTTCGTCCTTCACATGTTTTAAACCGTCTTGTACAATTAAATTAAAAATATGGCACACACATCGAATATGGAATAAATAACAACCAAAATCGGGTTGAAGTACTCTATGCAATTTATCGATAACTATTTTGGGGGTGTTTGACACCCATTTTAGTAGAAAAATGAGTTTTTGAATAGTGATTGATGGAAGAATGTGTGGTTAAAAAGTAAGGAGAATTTTTAGATTTATGTGTAATATTATTTTATTAATAGAATGTGTGGTTAAAATGAAGAAAGAGAATGAGAATGAGAAAAAAATGGGTGCCAAACAGGGGCTTTATTTACAGAAGTATTGTCAAAGTAAAAGAACGAATTTTACTCTCGCATTTATATTCTTTAATTATTAACATAATTGCATTAAATATAGTGTTAGCATTATGAGGATACTCAACAATTTTAAAAGCAATAATTTTTTTATGCATAACCCAAAGTGGGTCTATATAGTGTGCAGTTGCAGCTATATAACCTCTCTTATTAATCCCTTCCCATAAATCCGAAGTTAAAGATATTACACTCCCTTATTTTTCTAAATCCCCAATCAATAATTGCTTTGCATTAAGAAAATATTTAATTGTATTAGAACGAAGAGTATTTCGACTTACCCCAACGTACCTTGGTTGAAGATATTGTTTGACGTAGTTTACGAAATGTTCGTTGTCCACTATTGCTAGTGGCAGCTCCGCCGCGGCAACGAACTTCACCATTCCCTTTCGTGCTTCCTCCTCCGAATACATCCAAGTAGAAAGTGGTGCAGTAGTAGCACCGGCTCTACTATTACCAAACTGTAGTTGCGTTTGTCCACGTTCAAGAAGCCCATGTTTGGTCGCACATGCTTTGTAATGACGGTTGAGGTGAGTGGTTCCAATGCCTTTTTGCCATGCCAGTCGTTGTTGACAGTATTTACATACTGCTTTCGTTTCTGGAAGTTCATCGATCACACGACCAGTGTTAACCAATTTGAAATTGTCCCAATATTTTGCCTGCTTCTTCCCCTTTCTCTTCCCTCTTGCATCGGGAATATTTAATGCAGGTTCTTCATCTTGTTCCAAATCAATAGGAACACTAGGATCAACATCAACGTCATCCAAATCAATTGGATCGGCTTCACGAACGTCGAAATCTTCAATGTCTTCTGGAATTGGTAGTTCGTTGAGACTGGCAAATTCATTCCCAAATTGATTTTGGTGTTTCGCCTTCCATACCGAACAAGTTTTCAACAAATGCTCGTGGATCCATTTGTGGATCCATTTGTGAATTGTTGAAATAGAATGTAGAAATGAGAAGTGAATGAAGATTATGTACTAGTGGCTAGTGTATAAAATGAGTTGTAAAATGAAGATAATAATGTAAAAAAATGTAGAAGAGAATTATAGAATAAATGAATGATATTGTTGATAATGATTTGTAAATTGTAGAGTAGAGAGTATAGAATGAAAGTTTGGTGGGAAAAAAATGTTGTAATGGGTTGGGTATTTATAGGAGAAGAATTGAAGAAAAGTAGAAAAAAAAATTTTTTTTTAAAAAAATAAGTGACCAAACGGTCACTGAAAAAGGTCACTGATTTTTTAGTGACCGTTTGGTCACCAAGTGACCGGAACGGTCACTGAAAAATCAGTGACCGTTCTGGTCACTAAAGCCTTTTAAATTTTTTATTTTTTTTTTCATAATGGGCTCGTCTTAGACGAGCCTGCAGGCTCGTTTAGACGAGGCTCGTGGGCTCGTCTCACGAGCGGCTCGGCGAGCCGCTCGTGAATAGTGACGAGCCGAGCCGGCTCGGCTCGTCACAGCCCACCAGCCCGCTCGGCTCGTGCTCGGGCTCGTTTTTTGACGAGCCCGAACGGCTCATGGGCGTGAACAATACGAGCCGAGCGGGCGAGCCAACGAGCCGCTCGGCTCATTTGACACAGACGTCCGGATAACTAGATTTGTTCAGGGTCATTTTTCTTTTTGCTTTGTTCGCAACCATGATGTTTTTACCTAATTTTTTAAAGTATTTGTTTTGATAGTTTTCAAGAAATAGGTAGGAAAAACTTTCATTTGAGAATTAATTTTGTGCAAACATTTTTCTTCTGGTAAATATTGTCGTGTACGAGAAAAACGTTACTTGAGATCTCCAAGTGTCATTGCCAAAAATTAAAGTGATTTGCCTTTACAACCGAGTCAAGAGAAATATAGTTACCATTCGACAATTTGGCACTAGTTGCTCGATTTGAAGTGACGTAAAGTTTATCTTCATGAGTGCTCGATTGATCTTTATTTTAGCTTCCTTGATTGACGACTTCTCGTTCAATGGTTTTGTCTACCAACATGTAATCATATTAAAGATTAAATTAGACATAAACATAAATTGTTTGTTATAATCAAAACACACGATTTGATCATAGGTCAACACAAAACAACACAATTGTTGTTATTGAGATGAAAGCGGTTCGTGTCGTTATGTGTGTAAACATGAGTATAAGCATCAACGTCTTAGTCATGCCCTAAGAATCAATAAGGAAACTCATTTACGTTGTAATATGGACATGATAGGTATAAAAGTGGAGAGATATACTAATTACTTAATCGACGTTAATCAGTAGGATGACTTGTGCTTTCACCAATTCGATAACATATAATCTATGTTATTTCGAACGTTCTTTGTCACATGATCAACCTTTATATCTTACATATGTTAGGGGTCCATCGTTGGAGATCTTTGAGTTGAAAAAAAAAATCAAAATATAGAATAGAACTACACAAGTGCCTTACGCACATGAAAACGACGCCTATATTGTTATGTGTAAATATGGGTATAAGCAACCACGTCCCATCGGTGCCTCGAGAAATAATAAGTGAAACTTATTTATGTCGTAATATGCACATAACATGTACAAAAGTTGATAGATATTCTCAATAAATTAATCAACACATATAAAAAGGTTGAATTGTGCTTTCACCATTTCGATAACATAAAAACTATGCCATTTCAATTGTTCTTTATGACATGGTTAATCTTTCTATGTCACATACGTTAGGGAATCTATTATTAGAGGTTATTTCATTGAAAAAATAAAAATATCGATGAAAACTTTAGAACGACATAAGTGTCATTACTGGACATAAAAACGACACTTGTGTTGTTATGTGCGTAAACACGAGTATAAGCAACCACTACCTATTTGTGCACTGAGAAATAATAAGTGGAACTTACGTTGTAATATGCACATGACATGTATAAAAGTTCAAAGATGTTCTTATTAACTTAATCGACACATATAAGCATGATGACTTATGCTTTCACCATTTTGATAATATAAAAGTTATATCATTTCATCTGTTATTTGTGACATGGTCACTCTTTCTGTATTATATATGTTAGGAAGTCTATTATTAGAAGTCATTTCTTTGAAAAAAAAATCAAACTACAGTGGATAACGATAGCAGTGCCGTTTTGCGTAATAGGTAACGGCTGGAGCGACGTTCTACATTTCAGATAATAGTTGGAGTGTTATTATCATTCAATAGATTCAGACAACACAAAAAATACACTAAATACAAAAATAACACCAACTAAATATTATTTAATACTTTATTCAATAATAAAAGTACAATCTACATGAAATTTTTAAAATAATCTTTCTTCTTCAAATGAAAATGATATTTTTCAATGTAAATAATATGCTCATCAAACACTTGTTCAAATATTCAAAATAGGTCAAGAATATAATAAATAACATGATTTTAGAATAGTAATCACTGTAGTTGAAAAGAAAAAGGAGTAATTATGATTTGGGAACCTAAAATTGAATTGGCGAATTAATTGGAATGATGAGGGTGCTAGAGTCTTTTCCCATGGTGGGGGGTATTTATGACATTTGACCATGTTTGTTTATTGTATATTATAATTGGAGGTCATTTGACCAAAAAACATTGAGCAAAGATTATTTCATTAAATACATTGTTTGACTAGGCTATTTAACGAATTCTCCCTAAAATTTTCGGGGCTTTACATGGAATTTAAAATAGGAAAAAGAATTTAAGCAAAAAAAAAAATATATAAATAATACTTACTGAGAACAAGGACATGGGCTTGCATTTTTTGCTTCGATCTTTAACTTGAGAAAAAAAGTAATAAATTAGCAGAGAGTCGAGTAAAGAGATGAGAAAGAAGGTGGTTTTGAATGCTTGGTTTAACCTCCAGAAAACCTGGAAGTGTTTAGAAGTATAATAGTCGGAACTTGGAATTGAGAAAATGGACTGATGCGGGCGGGTCAAATCGAGCAAAATAGAATTAGGGAACCTTACATAACTCCCACGTATAAGAATTACACTTCGAAATTAACAAACTTTTCAAATTATTTCGAAATTCTGGTATTAATTCCAATTAATAATATATATATATATATATATATATATAATTGGAATTAATTATCCACATCCAATTAATAGTATCTCCACCCTCATCCACACAAATCAAATTAAAAATATATCAATTAATAATACCCCACGAACCCCCCACCCCCACCTCACCTACAATTTTTTTTCAAAAATTGCAAACTTTTCTCAATATTACACCCCACCCACGGAACCACACATCACCTCAACTTGTAATTTCTTTTCAAAAATTAAAAATCTTTTATGGAGATTACACCCCCACCCATCCCAATTTTTTTTTAAAAAATAAAAAATTTAAAACCTTTTTTTGGAGATTACACCCCACCCTACTGAAGCACCCTAGATTTGTGACTAACTTTGTTATATGTGACCAGATTTTTTTGTGACAAGACCTTTATAATGACTAATTGTGACTACATTTGTATTCAGTATGATTGTATATCTGTCTAATTTGTGACTGTATGTAATAAAGTCACTAACCTGTGTTATCTATGATTAATTTTGACCAAATTTATTTTCAATGTGACCAAAATTATCGTCAATGTGTCTGCCTGTGACAATGCCAATCTTAACTGTAACAGTATGTGTCACAAACAGTCACAATCAACACATAATTGGTCACAAACGAGTACAAATCACAAATTTTTTATGTTGAAATTTTTTTATCGGTTACAAATTATTAAATTAATTTAAAACGACTTTTTTGATCACAAATCACACATTTTATAGGCCACAACTTATTTATCATCGGTCACAAATTTTTAAATTAATTAATCACAACTTCTTGCCTGTCACTGACTATCAAATTAATTAGTATCAACTATTTTTCTTGATTACAAATTATTAAATTAATGAATCACAACTAGAAACTCCGTCACAAATTATGTAATTATCTGGTCACAAATTATTGAATTAATAGGTCACAAATTATCTCTCAATCACAAATTATCAAATGAATCACAATTAACCAATTAAATGGTCACAAATTGTCATTTTATTTCCCCCTCATAACACCACTCTCTTCACCACCACCACCACCACTACAATCCACACTTTCAATAAACCTCAATCACCACCACCATCACATGTAAATCAACAGATCCACACACCACCCACAGATTCGTACACACTGCTCACAGTCCACCGCTCAAATATGTACGACCACGGGAGATCACATGCCAGCGCTGAAGACACCTCCGCATAGACGCTTTACACAGCAATGCAGATCTACACAACAACTGGAGATCACGTACCAATGACGAAGACACCACCACATAGATGCTCTACAAAGCGACGCAGATCTACATAACACCGCACATAGTCGCTACTGGAAGAGGCTGAACAACAGTGAAGACAGATGCGCTGCTACAACTGCATCACGTCAATCACAACGCCACGCAGCAGCTTCGCTGAGAAATTGGTTGCTTCAGAGCGATGTCGCTATTGTGGTGACGTCATCAGCGTCGCCGACGGTGGCAACGATATCACCGATGGTGGTTTGAGATAAAGAGAAGGAACAAAATATAGAGAGAGAATGACGAGAGTAGAGAGAGAAAAGATAAGGAAAGATGATTAGGGTTTAGAAATGAAATTAGATTAGGATGAATGGGGTGGAATGGGGTGAATATGTATATTAAATTTAATTTTATAATATTATTATTAATATTTAAAAGATGTATGATCACCTGATTATTATCACCTGATTATTAAAGAAAAGTTATTAAGATTTGATTTTTAATATTAAAAATTTAGAGGTAGGGTTTGAGGTAATTTTCCCATAGAGTGAAGGAAGAATTAGACCTAACTCGTGTATGGACACTGCGAGTTGAAATTCAACCAGGCCAAATCATAACTGTTGCTTAAATTTTTTAGAATAAATTTTGTAAAGCATGATTTTTTTTAGAAAATATTTGGTTAAAAAGAAAAAAAATTATGAATTCATGTAAAAAATTATTTTATTAGGATCATATATGATTGAAAATAAATTTTAAAGAATCTATATCAAACAGAGACTTAATGTGGTAATTGATATAGGTGATCCAATTTAAACTATTTGATAAACTTTCAATCCTAAACTAAGGAGTTCAATCACTCAAACAAAGTCTAGCCAAATTGGCATGATTTGATTTTAAATCGTGATTTCTTTGTACATTTTTTTTCATTCACTTTGTTAATTATAAAATGCATTTATAGTTTATTGACGACGAAATAAAATATTAATTATAAAACTCATATTTGAAATTTATTTTTTGAAAAACATTTTTTTACACCCATATTCAATCATACATTTTTAAAAAAAAATTATTTTTCACATTTTAGTTTTACCATTTTTTTTTAACTTCACATTCCTTCAAAAAATTACATTTCACAAAATCCCTTCTCAAAAAAATCAACTTCACACAAGGACTTAATAACGACGGGGTTAAATCTTATGAAAACGAGATAAAAGGATATACTTATTTACACTACAAATTATAAAGTGTGAATATAACAATCATTCTCAAATAACAAGAGAATAAGGGCTAAAATATATACGAGTGACCTATTGAAATTAGGGCTACTGGGTAAGGAAGTTACTTAAGTGTATGTTTGATAATAGCTTTTCGAAGATTACAAGTACTTGGTAGATAAAAATCGTGTACCATAGGAAATGTGTAAATAAAAATGATATTTGATTAACATGTAAGATTGAAAAATGGGAAAATGGATAACTACAAGGTTATAGATTTGGGAAATGAAAAATCTCACAAACCTCAAAATTGCAAAAATCCTGAATTTTGTCATATTCTAAATGATTTAAAGAAAAATAAATGAAAATAATTAGTCACGATTAATTACCTCAACTAACATATTGTGACTTTCATGAAACTTTCTCTCTCCAATCCAAAACCAATGTAAAACACTCTCATGTACATCTCAATAATTTTGATATTGACCTATAAAGATTGGTTGAAAGCAAGTCTTCCTTATTCGAAGTTGAATTTATGTCATCATTTGATGTTATGTTCGGACTCCGGTTGCTCCAACATTCATTGAGGATGAGATAAACATGAAATTATTTTTATTCATGGACATATGATCGGTCAATTTTTGGCTCGAGTTCCATGAATATTTTTTTACGCAACGTCTCCCATTTGTAGTTGTTTTTGTGATCTCTCTTATAGTTTGTGATGAAGTTGTGAATTTCGTAATTGATAATGACAAGATGTTTAGAACGATATCTAGTGAACAGTACCTATTCTTGTAGGTTGTTTTGCTATCTTTGAAATAATATTGCAATATGTGTTATTTTCAAAATCCATTACGGGTCAAATCAATTCATGAATCACGGCAACCCATGAACCAAACATAAACCAAATCAAGAACAGAACACAAGAATTTCTTCCATGAAGTCTTGGATTCACCCAACCACCGACTACGTTCCATTGAAGTTCCACTTCAAGTGGTTATGGCTTCAGTACACTAAAATAGTTCAACAAGATGATTACAAACTTGATCAAGCCATGTATACACATCTAAACAACAGACCTCAACCCTCAAATCAGTGAATCACGTATAAAACACAATATCAAGTCCCCTCTCTAATAGAACCGAGCGTGGTTCGGGTTGAATTAGTTTTGAGTCCAACCCGAAATCGACAACGACTTGATCAATTTGAATAAATTCTGACACAAACCGACTCAATCCAACTCTTGAAACCAAACAAAACCAAATCGGTTTGGGTCAATTTGGTTTTGTTTGGTTAGTTGGTTTGGACATGGTCCGAGTTAAAAAAAATATTGTCTATCTATTTTTGGGTCAAAATTTTTGCTAAACCATATAATATGCAAAGCATAATGAATCAGTTTAAAGCAGAATCCTCAAAATCTTCCAATTCTGATTTAAGATAAAAAATCAATGAGATTGAATCTCAAAATTCTATTCTTCAAAATCAGATAAAAGATGTTAGAATGGAAGTGATTCTCATAAAAACTAAACAAGAGAATAATACCATTACTGACTCTAACTCTTTTGATGAAGGAGAGATCGCTTCTCAAACTTCAAATACTTACGTTATTCCTCAAACTGAAGATGAAAAGGTTAATGTGATTAATCGTATTCAACTTTAGAAATGGTACTGTAATATGACAATTGTAGTCAATAAAGAATTCAAACTTCATACTAGAGTCTTAATTAATTCTGGTGCTGATCAAAATTGCATTAGGGAATGATTAATCTATACAAAATATTTCGAAAAAACCAATGAACTTTTTTATGGTGCCAGTGATAAGAAGCTTAATATTCAATATAAACTTTCAAATTCTCATGTTTGCAATTCAAATATTTGTTTAAAAAATATATTTTATTTAGTTAAGGATTTAGATTAAGAAGTAATTCTTGGAACACCTTTTATCGTTCAAATTTATCCATTTCAAATTGATTCAAAAGGTTTAACTACAAATATTTTTGGTCAAAATATAGTTTTCAAATTTACAAATCATCATTCTTACAAAAATGTTAATACTTTGAAAGAAGCGTCAATTTCAAAAAATTATTAACAATATTAATTTTAAGAAAAAACAAATTCAATTTTTAAAAGAAGAAATCAAATCTCAAAGAATTGAGGAACGGTTAAAAAACCCATCAATTGAAAAAAATTATCTTTTTCAAAAAAATATTGAAAATGAGATATGTTCAACTATTCCAAATGCTTTTTGGGATAGGAAGAGACATTTTGTTTCTCTCATTTATACTTCTAATTTTCATGAATTAAGTATTCCTATAAAGTTTCGATCTATTCAACTTACTCAGGTTCTGTAGTTGATAAGGCAACCACATGCTCTAATTGTGACTTGCAACTTGTTTGATTTATAAGAAATAATTTATTTCCATTCCCATTTAAAATTTAGTCATTTTTTTATTTTGGTTATTTGAAAATCACTTTTTCCTCATGAAAAAAAAAATTATTTTTCACATTTTCCATGACTTTTCCTCACTTTTTAACCATACATTCACCCGAAAAATATATTTTTCGAATAATCACTTCTTAAAAAATCTTTACAAGACAAACGCTTAATATTTTCGAACTTATGTAGTATAAAAAGTGGAATTTTCAAGCACCTTTTAATTTATCTCATCCCCTCATGCTCGCGGTAGCTCACTTACCTCAATATTGTGTAGTTCACATAAGTGAACATAAGATATCACTTTGTTGACCTCATAAATGTATATACCAAAATATAGTCTATGCATTTGTTGGCATGTCTAAAAGCTCTAAATTCTTTTATTTTGTTCACTTGAATTCTTATTCTATGTATTCAGAAAAAGGGGCAACAACCGTAGTTTTGCATCTTTTGATTACAAAAGATTAGGGTTAATTTTAATTCTGTTCATCGTAAAAATTGGGTCGCTAAAATTCAGTTTGTGTCATCTGGATCCTTGTACTTCTATTTTGTGTCAATTTGGTAGTTACATTTTAATTTTGTCTAAATGTATACCACTTTGTTCAATTACTTCATATTGTTTAATGTCAGACACTGACGAAATCATTGAATACTAATTGTAATCCGAAATGACCGTTAGAATATGAACTGAAAGATGGGATACAATGTAAGAACTTATTATTTGAGTTATTTCCATTCAACAATTTCAACGTGCAAAATTAAATTTTTACAGTATCAAATTTTCTAGGTCATTTTTTTACAACCACATAGGATGGCTACTACTATACAACTTCCAAGCCAATATGGCAATGTTGGCTTTATACAACGTGACATAATTAAATGAAGTTGCATAAGATGAAACAAAATTAAAATATAATGATCCAATTGACAAAACTAAAAGTATAGTGATCCAATTTAAAATTGAGTCAAAGTATAATAAATGCAAATGAAATTAACCCTAAAGGAGCTACTTAAACCCATATTTTTGTAATTGACGAACACATTAATTTTTAAAACCATTTCCCATAATTAATAATAAACTTTGCTAAATCACCATTAAAATAAAGGGTTTTGCAAGAGTGAGAGGGTCGGGGTTGCATGTGCAGACGCCCAGCCAATAGGGGGCAGCTAGGGCTAGACATGAGTCGGTTCGGTGCAGTGCGGTGCGGTTCGGTTCTGAAGAGAATCGAATCGATCCAAAATTTTCGGGTATTTAATAATTGGAACCATCGGGTCCAAATATAATTATGGAACCGTCCGAGTTCAGTTCCATTCGATTCGGTTCTATTCGGTTCCGTACCATAATTAATTTTTTTAACATTTACAGCAATACTACATAAATACAACTAATTACATGTTCATTCGTAACTTTTTCAAATTAATGTAACCTAATTTAAAACATATAAATAACATGTTATCCAATAAGATTAATTCAAGGTATACAAATACCAAAAAGTAGATACTAATATTAAAATATCGGTGATCCATATCAATAATTCATTTACTTCAAGCAGCTGCATAAAGAAAATGAAATATAAAAAAATAATTTAATTTAATTATTTTAGTTAATTTGCTAATTTGTTTAGAAAAATAAAAAAAATTTGCTAATTTATTTAGAAAAAATTAAAATAATTTAATTAATTCAATATAAAAAAATTTAAAAATTATTTTGATTCGATTCTTGATCTAGAATCAAGAACCGACCCAAACTCATCGGTTCTCGATTCAAATACCCGTTCTGGTATTCAACTTATGAATAATCGCTCGATTCGGTTCGGTTCGAGAGTTTTGTCTAACCCTAGAGGCAACAATCCTGTTTGTCTAGGCCCATGTGACCTTGGCCGTTTAGCTAAACCCTAGAAGAAAAAAGGAAAAGAAATGTATGTTTTATATAGATTGTTGGGAATAAATTTTGTGAAAAATAATATTTTAAAGAATGCACGATTAAAAAATAGAAAAAAATTATGAGTTCATTTGCAAAATTATTTTATTAAGAGAATTTGTGAATGTAAATGATTTTTATGTACCAAACAGGAGGAAAACTTGTATTTTTGGTCTCGGTTGTTCAATTAAAAAAATGATCAAATTTTAAGGTAAAATTAACTATTAAATTTATTTACGTTTTATAGAATTCATAACTTTTTTTAACTATAAATAATTTCTAGATAATTGAATTGTATAAAAGTTATTTATTTTTCAGAAAAATTTAATGCTTACAATCAAATGCACGTCAAACCAGTTGTTCACCTACAACTAGCTTAATTTCCAGATAAAACAAAGGAAAAGATGGAAATGAATGCCCCGTCGCAAACTCCCATGAAGAAGCTCTAAATGAAACGAACAACCCATTCTTCGAAATAAGTAGAACAGAGACATGTACAGGAAAAAATTTACACACACTCACATGGGTGGGCTCCATGCGGGACCCATGTTAATAAAAAATTACCAAAAAAATCCCACCCTCTCCCTGTGAGGTATCAGTGGGGCCCTGTACCCACAGCACAACTTGAATCTACTATCGAGTACAGTACTTTGACTCCCGAGCGATCGAATTCCTCAACTTCGTCTTTTGATCTGGTAAATCTCTCTCTCTCTCTCTCTCTCTCTCTCTCGTTCTCGTGTATTTGTTTATATGCTATGTAATGTAACAATTAATTAGGCAACTCAACGTGTACTGATTTTTGCTGAAGTTTTTTATTTAGGGATTTAATCTTGCATAGTTGCGTTTTCCATTTTTATTTTTGAATATGCTGTATTAGATTCAATGATTTGACTTCTTCATTCCTAAAAATGGAGATGAATTTGGTTTCTGTCCGTGCTGGAATTTTGTAGTTACTTAGCAGAACTTCGTTCAAGTAAAAAAGTATCTGAAATGTGATGATGTGATATTATTTGTGATTAATTGGCATCTCTGCATCAGTTCTTGGTGCTCTAGCCCTAGGCTATGGCCCTATTTGGGAAGGATTAGGGTGCGTTCTCTATGCTGTTTTCGGGCCATTTTTTGTTTTCGATTTTCCAAAATAGGGGAAACGCGTTCTCTTTACTATTTTTGAAAATGCATTTTCGAAAACGAAAATTCTTTTTACACCGTTTTGGCTGTTTTCCAGCAAAATCAAGCCAAAAATAGAAAATGCGGAAATGGAGTTACTGTTCAGTCTCCCTTCCACAATTATCTCATCTCACCGGTTTTTCTCCTCCAGCGCCGATGACCACCACTGCACTACCACCGCACAAATCGCAGATTGGAACCAGAAGCAAAATAAAAATGAGTCGCACCCAACCAACCACCGCACAGCCAAAAATCGTACCACAGCCAAATTCGCACCCAAGCACAGCCAAATTCGCACCCAACCACCATTCATAGAGAGAACCAGAAGCAAAATAAAAAAGAAAAGGGATAACATGAGTCGCACCCAACCACCGCCGCAGCCAAAATCGCACCCCAACCACAGCCAAAATCGCACCTAACCACAGCTAAATTCGCACCCAACCACCGTTCACAGAGGGAACCAGAAGCAAAATAAAAAAGAAAAGGGAGAAAAGAAGTCGCACCCAACCACCGCCGCAGCCAAAATCGCACCCCAACCACAACCAAAATCGCAGCCGATATCACACCCAACCGCTGTTCACAGAGAGGGAAGGGGAAGAAGAGAGAGATACCCGACGGTGAGGATGGGAAGAAGGCAGAGAGACGCGACGGAGGAGGGGAAGAAGAGAAAGACGCGAAGGAGAGAGAGAGATAGGGTGGAAGAAAAATGGGAAATGATTTGGGGAAAAAGAACGAGTTTTCCATTTTTAGTTATTGGAAATGATTTTTCAAAATACCAAAAAGAACACATTTTCAACAATTTCAAAACAGACACTCAAAACACAAAATTCAAAACGAATTGAAAACTCAAAACAGAAAATCGAAACATGAAGAGAACGCCACCTTAGATTTTTCTACAGTAAAACAATTCTCATTTTTAACCACACATTTTTCAATAAAATAATATTTTCCATCACATCAATAATTTTTTCTTCTTTTTCAACCACACATTTTTCATCATATCACTATTCAAAATCAATTCTTCCCCCAAAAATCTCTCCCAAACAAGCTCTATATAGCATTATTAGGGAACAAAGGGGTTCTGGCGGTGGCAGTTTACCTCTAAACTAAGTTGAGGAGTTTCTTGACGTCAAAATTTGTCATACTATCTAAACAGGCAAGGTATTCTAATTATGGTTTATGATCTTGCTTGGGACTTGCAAAACAAATCCGTTTGGAGGAGTGGGGTGATCTAACACTCAAATTAGTTGAATGTTTACCTAGGAGAGAGGAGAATAAACATTATTGTGTAAAAGCGTATTACAATGATATGAGGTCACATGATTTTACCTTCCCCCAGGGAGTTTACATTCTTGGACACATTAAGCGGTGTAAAACTTATCCATGTCCTATTTTGATTGGGATACTTTTTATCCACTTGGCTTAAAAGCCTTTGACGTGCTTCGTTAGAATCCTTGCAATGGGCTTCTAGGTGGATATTGTAAACGATTTTTATTCTTAATTAGGCTAGGATTTTATAATCAACATATATCCGCTGATTACTCACTTACGTAGTTCTCCCAGTTCGTTTCATGATTGAGAGATTTTTTATGCCTAATAGCACTTCCTCTCATGTTCATGTAAAGAGATCGAAAACAATAATTATCCATTTTGGCCATTTCTTCCTAGATAAAAAGACACGGAGAGCTAGATCATTAGCAAAAGATCAATTCGAAGCTTCTTTTCTCTCTCTTTTCAGATTTCACTAGGTAATAGTACGACAGTGGTGCCTGGCGACAGAGTCATTCACGAGGTGAGGTGAAAACTTCTTAAAATTTACACCCTAGTTCGTGTAAGATTGTTTCATGAATTAGTCTACTTTAGGCTGCATTATAGCTTGAACATGTTAGAATTTTTGGCCTTGAGTATATCAAAGTATAGTAGCTCATTTGTCGTATTTCACTTTTCTTGCAACGATATTGGCCTCTTCTTCACAAGATTGACGCACAATGTAGCTTTACTAAAGAAGCGTATTTTGCATTCTGGCCATTCTTTTCTGTTGATGGCACAGTATTTTTTGCCACCTTTTATCTGTTACATCCAGAGCATAGACCTCTTCAAATTTTTCTTTGCATTTCAGATTTGTCTCCCGTAATTTCTGTCTTGGAAGTATAACTGTATCATACAATTCCTTCGCCAAGTTAAAGACCTAGTGGATTATACAACACAAGTGTTCTCCGCACCAAAATACATATTGTCTTCTAGCTTATGTTTTTCTGTTATCAAATCCATTGGTTTAGTAATTATTGAGAGATAATCAGGTTTTTTAACTTTACTGGATCAACTGGTTCGTTGAAAGGATACCCTTATGACAACCATCAATGCTCTCAAATTGTTAGAGTTACCTGTCATGTTCTAATTTCACTGAAATAGAATTCCCTTTCCACATTCATTATACAAGTTCACCATCGTGTTTTCACACGATTTCTCATGATTCACTCAGCAGTCCTTTTGGATATGAATTGAACACGGTTCTTGTTTTCACCATGTTATCAACAGTTTTTGTGGAGAATTGCAAGTGCTGGAGTGCGGAATCGATCAGGTTTCCAGATTAATTCTTTAGAATCAACGACACCTTACCATAGACAAACTGAGATGCTGAAAAAGAACCTTGAATAATAGCATTTCATTCGTCTTGTTGTTTGCTATCTTAGTATGTCGTTCTCCACTTACTATTATGGTCATTTGTTGAATTTAAATTCTCCAACTGCCAACATACCCAATTGCCTTATTACGTTTCATGATCTCACTCTCTTAGTGGACCTGCGGCTGCAAACGAATTACATCTGAAGGGGCATTGGGGCGTTATTGAGCAAGGGTCCTCCAATGATGACATAGTGGGTTTAGATGGGAAAAGAATCAGCACTTTTGTGCATGAACTGCGGTTCTTTACCTTTTAAAATCATTGTGTATGATACTAGAAGATACAATGATAATGGGATAAGATGATTTTACGTGCCCTTAGGGGTTAACAAATACACGAGCATTAGAATGAGTTGATACGATTGTGATGTCCTTATCCTGTTATAACTGAGAGTCATGAATATGTTTTATCAGAAACCTTGCACATATAGATTTTTAAACAGTCTAATGGATGTTTTTCTGTTTTAAATGGTCTAATATTACATCAACAAGTAGCTTCTTTTCCCCAAATAATCAAGTAATATTAAACCTTCATTATTTAATACAATGTGTACAATATGTAATGAAATTTGGCCTAGTTAAACACAAATCAAACCTCAATGAACAAAAATTGTGCAAATTATCTAACTTTACTATTTACCTCCATTACCAGAAACGTGAAATTCCATGAATAGAAGATTATAAATTTTCAAAATTTCCATAATAATTACTAGGAAGAAATTGGAAGTCGTTCTGGTTGCTCACCTGACATGTAACCTGTAGGAAATGGCTGGAGAAACTAAGAATGAAGCTGCTGAGTCTGCGACTTCTACAAATACCGAAATTAAGCCAACAAAGAAAAAAAGGGGAGTATTGTCAAGAATATGGAATGCACTATTTAGATTGCGTGGAGATGATTTTGAGAAGAGACTACAGTATATAACCAAGGAAGAGGCTTCTGTCCTTGCCAGAATTAAAAGGCGTTCTCAAAGTTCGAGGAGGGTGGCTAGGAACCTCATTATACTCACTGTAGTTTTAGAGGTAAAACAGCCCATTCTTTATTCTATTATACTGCTGGGAAAATATATGATATTGGTATTTTTGGTGTTATTGCTGAGGCCTAACACAACCATATTTTTGCAAGATATTTTGAACTGTTGTTGCATAATCGTGTAGCTCTAAGAAAGTGCAAATTGTATAATTGTATTTTACATACTGGAAAATATTTTGATGGTTGTTTATTTGGTTCCAAGTTGACCGCATTGAGCTAGTCATGTATTTCCTTTTTCCCTTTGTTTCATCTTCCCCCATAGAACCAATCAGAATTTATTTTGCCTTTTCATATATTTCCATGCAAGGTTTGCATAAACCTTTTCACCTCATTTATTTGTAGAAGCCAGCTGCCTCACCCAATTTCCTCCTTTCTCTTTATTTTTGAAATGCTTACAGTTCTACAGCTTGAGCCCTTCTCATCAGTTTCCGACTCTGTCTTGTCTTCTCCCTCTAATTCTTTTTGACACTGACCTCATTGCCATATCCTTGTGACAAGATCAGCTATAACTCATGGTCCTGTAAATTTATTACATTTTTTGGCACTCCTCAAAGAGCTGCAGCTTCTTGCTTATTTATGTCGTGCTATCATTATGGTCGCAGATTGGTTAATTGATGCAGGATCATTATATTTTAGGGAAAATTAGGGCTGGGATCCAAGCTTTCTCATGGTGTGGTTATGAGTCCCCAGCCTTCAAAAATGAGGTTTTTAAATCTATGAACTTGGTTCCCCAGTTACCAAAAAAATAAAATTGAACGCAACTTTCACGTGACCTAAAGCTAGAGGGAAAAAATGTGAAATCACTTTGCATTTCTCTCTAAATCAGCTGAAAGTCGCATGTGATTTTAACGTCCATATTGATGGTTTTGATCACGTGGAGATCCAAGTTCATATATTTAAGTAGGTTGTAAGCCTGTAGTTACTTTTGAAGGTTGATAACCCATACTCACACCACATTAAAGGTTGGGGAGCCCAACCCTTATTGTCCCTATATTTTACTCGAGAAATTGTCCCTATATTTTTTTTTTTTTTTTGTGAAATGAGATTTTCCTGTGCTTGCTAACTATACTGTTTCTGTTGATTCCATTTCCCCCCCACGTATGAGTTCCTATATCTTTAATTTTATTGCTAGATATATTTCAACGCAGCACCTATATTCTTAGTCATGCATGGAATATGATCCTCTTATGTTGGAAATAAATTGACTTGAACTCACTTTCCAGATCAATAATAATTTCAGGATGAATCCAACTTCTATTCCACAATGTGTTGTTATGTGTACAATTTTGTCTAATTTGTCTTTTAAGTGTTCCACACATACTGTTTCCTTTCCGTTGGGTATTTCATGCATTGAAAACCTTAAAAAAATTCGAAGATCTATAACATTGTTGTAGTAGAAAATATACTGCATTAATTACTTACAAGATGCATAGAACCGACATGAAACTTTGATTGCCTACAAGCAGCTTTAAGTTCTCTTCCCAATAAAGAAAAGAGTTTCTTCGGATGTCTATGTTGATATGGTGAGATGGTGAACACTTTCTTCAACAATTTCTATATTTCTAGGAGAACTGCTTTTTCCTTTGAGGTTATGGACTAACTCAGTGACTCTCGTGTATCTGCTGAGATTCTCATTTGAGTATTACCTTAGAGTTATCCCTTCGTCCTACTTATTTTGCCCTGTATAGGTGTTGGCATGGTAAATAAATATCTCCTAAATTTTTTGGTGCTACTAGATGTTAATACAGTGTATGTCAACAAGAACATGCATAAAGTTTGAAAATTTATTAATTCTTCTTCAAAAAAAAAAAAGAGAGAGAGAGAGAGATAAGATTGCATCGTAGGTACATTACTGAATGCAAATGAGCTACAGTAAACTAGATCCAAATTCATGTATATGGGGGATTTAAGAAACACATGTAGAACTTAAATTAAGGATGGTACGCATTGTGATGCACCATTGCTACTTGGGCGAACTATTTTTCTGTGACATTTATCCCCCCTTGTATAAGATTTATTATCTTGTATCGGTAAATGATTTATTCATTTATATATAGGCACTAGATGTGCTCTCCAATCAGGCTGTCACTCTTGGGCACAGACTAGATGTCTTGGTCTCCAGGCTATTGGCTTCATCTTTTGAAAAACCTACTTCTAATTCTGTATAATGAATTTTTGACCAATTAACTTGTTAGGAGCTGCGTAAAATTATGTACCATTGTTTGATGCAATGACTCAGATAGAGGGACCACTGACATGTCAAAATCGCTTTTCTAGAAGTGTGTGATTCAAATAAGCACTTAAAAGCTTAGTCAAGCAAGCACTTAAAGGTTTGAGAGATCAGATCTTTCTTGTAAATCGGATAAAAGAAGAGCTTATGATAACGTCATCTTTTACTTTGTTTTCAGAGAGAAGGTTTCTACTTCAGGTAGCCAACTCAAAAAGTGAGTTTGTGTCTGAGGGAGAGTTACTATTCAAAAATTGAAGCTATTAAATAACTTCTATAGCACAGACAACATAAATTACTATTTAAAATGCTGACTTGTGTTTAAAATATGGATAGTGTGATGTTTAAGTTCCAAGGGACATTTTGTTTTCTGAACAATATGTCATATCACTTTTTCAACATGTGAACTCTCTCTCTCTCTCTCTATAATAACAAAGTGCAAAGAAAATAGTAGTATCTCGAAAGATTTGGAACTAGAAACTCGAGCAAGTTAACATGAATGTTAAAAATTGCTCTAAGAAATTGTAATGTCCTAATAGTCAAATCATCTCATCACTTTTGAAAGAGGAAGTACATAACATAGAAAACTGCTGCTTTAATTGAAGCTATTAATATAAAGCTTGACAATGACAATAACAACAATATGCTAGTATGCTTACAACACTCAACACAAACACTTCTCTCATTTTATCTAAATTGTGTCCCAGGATCTAACCTTCTCATATCCTTTTGCTATCATTCAATATTCCTTTATCAAGGCCCCGTGGAATTAGTCGAGGTACGCGCAAGCTGGCCCAGACATCCACGGTTATAAAAAAAAAAAAATATTCCTTTATCAAGTATGTTGTATGTTACCTCGGATCCATATAGCCATGCTACCTATGTGACATAATCACAACGAATTGACTAAAGTAAATAGTGTGAAAATACGAGAGATCGAACAGATGGAATGCCAAACCTGTGGCGACTACTTTCTTCTATGCATCTAATGACAGTTTAGCCTCGTAGCTGCTGTGATTCTTCCAGTGACAACTGAAACTTCATCTTTTCTTTTTTCACCATATTCAGTACCAAATATACAAAAAAGGTGGAAGGGGGTCCCCTGTCAATAATTGTTGGAAGAATCCATTGTTATGTTTCCCACACTCTAGACGTGATACAGGGGGTCCCCTTCCACTTTTATTTGTATGCTTGGTTCTAAATATGGTAAAAAAGAAAAGATGAAGCATCAGGCGTCATTGGAAGAATCTCAGCAGCCGTGAGGCATTATTTGCACAAATATCAGTGCAAGGAGCTCTGAAACGTGTCTGGGTGAATGGAGGTTGAGTTGTCTACCCGTGCAAGGGCGTGCCTGTTGGGGGAAGACAGACTCTTAATTATGCATTTCTAAATAAGAGAAGGATATGGATGAAATGAAAGAGTAATGGTAATTTTGACAAATTTAGTAGATTATTTGAAATCTGTCATGGACACCTTATACAGGTCCTGGGTCCGTTGGCGTTCTTTTCTTTGGTCTTCATCCAGATAGTGAGGAAAGAGCCTATCTTGAGTCTTCAGACTTCAGTAATTGAATCATGTTCTCATCTTGATGAGGCTAGGAATTGTATGAAAGTAGAATCATCATTTTTCTATCTTGAAAATTAACTTTCCTAGAAGCAAGCAGGGAAAAAACATTGCCAAATTGCCTCTTTAACGTCATTGTTTCTCAGATGAGAGAGAGAGATAGTGAAAATTAATCGAGATTTTACGAAAAAGAAAAAATGCTTTGGAGATGTTATAAGGTGTATATAGCTAATTTATTAGCTTAATTCTAGGTTCCTAATTTGTATAGTTTCCGAGTATAGAGGGTGTTTGTTTCTGCTTTTCAGTAGAAATGAAGCCGATGAGAGCCGCAAAGGTGGACCAATTCTCTCACTGTAGCTTTATAGGTTTGAAAAAAAGGGTAAAAAAAGTGATTTTCTTTCCTCCTTGCAGCGCGGCCAGACAGGCCCATAGTTTCCTAGGTTTTGTATATATATATATATATGTATTCTTTTTCCAATTGAATTGAAGAATACATAATTCTCTTCCATCTCGAATAACATAGTATCATAGCATTAGGATTACAAAATTCAATTTTTTTTATTCTACCATAAATACAAAAAAAATTAGGGTTTAGTATTTTTAGGGTTCCATTTTGGTAACCCTATTTGGAGAACTTTTTGGTCTTATTGCCTGCCTAGACAGGAAGCCCAACCGTCGACCGGCATTTCCCTTGAGTCCGCGCCGATCGGCGTTTCCCTAACTTTGCGCCGACCGCGTGTTCGCCCCGACTTCACGTCTGCCCGCATGTTTCAGCAGGCTTTTTTCTCCGGTTGTTCTGCTCTTTCTTTTTCGGTGGAGTTTGAGTCCCTACAGCTTCTAGGCTTTGCTGATTTGTGCTTGTCAAGGTTTGTGCTTGTTGCCTTGTTAGGATTCTTGGTTTTGTCTTTGTTTGCTACCCTGTCTCTCGTCTTGGTTCTATGGTTTGGTTTTATGGCTGAGAAGAAATATGTAGTTGTGTTGGTGCTTGTGACGTCTAAAATCACGGAATATAGGCTAAATGGCTTGAATTATTTGGACGGAGCAAGACTGTTCGACTTTATCTACGAGTATTGACAAAGATACTCATCTGACCGACGATCCCCCTAAAGATGATTCAAGACAGACTAGGCTTAGAGAGGATACTCGCTTATTCTTGCAGATTTGGAATTTGATTGATAGCGAGGTAATTGGCTTGATCAGTCACTGTGAACCTTTCTCGCATGTATGAGGTGTGCAAAACATTTTACCGTGTAGAAAAACAAGATCAGTCCCTTACGAATTATTTTATGGCATTTAAGAAGACTTGTGAGAAGCTTAATATGTTATTGCCTTTTAGCCCTGATGTGAAGGTTCAGCAACGCCAACGAGAGCAAATGGCTATCATGAGCTTCCTTGCTGGCCTTTCCTCCGACTTTGCGACTGCTAAGTCACAGGTTCTTCTCGGTTCTGATATCTCCTCACATGAAGTATTTAGTCGAGTACTCCGCATAGAAGGTACTCCGCCTGTTCAACTCAGTCGTGCTTTGGTAAGTCGGACTACTCATTATGAGCCTGGAACATCAACCAATCAGAATGGAAACAAAGTAGGGGGCTCACAGGGACTTAAAACTCGGCTACAGGATTCTGGGGGAATTGTGTGCTATTACTGTCACAAGCTAGGACATACGAAGCGTGATCATAGAAAGCTTCAGTACAGGAATCCGAGAGCTCCCTCGGCCCATGTTGCATCCACCCATGATAATTCTGAAAATTCAGTTCTTATCTCTGCAGATGAATTTGTCAAGTTATCACAATATCAAGAATCACTAAAGTGTTCATCTTCTTCTGTAACTGCTATTGCTGATTCAGGTAAACCAAATGCCTTCCTTTTTTCCTCATCCTCCAAATGGGTCATTGATTCTGGTGCCACAAATCATATGACAGGTAATTCTGGTCTCTTTTCTACTTTTTAATCCCACACTTTCACTTTTACCGTTACTTTAGCCGATGGGTCACCATCATGTGTTCGTGGGTCTGGCACAATTACTATAACTCCTCTGCTTCCTCTGTCGTCTGTCTTACATTTATCTAATTTATCCTTTAATTTGCTCTCTATAAGCCAGCTTACTCGCAATCTTAACTGTTGTATCTTATTTTTTCCTGATCATTGCTTATTTCAGGATCTTATGACGAAGAAGATTATTGGTAAATGACATGAGTTTGGGGGCCTCTACTTGACACAACAATACCTACATCTGTTGCTTGCTCTGTTGTAACTTCTCCCTTCAAGACACATTGTCGGTTGTGTCATCCATCTCTTCCTTTGCTCAAGAAGCTTTGTCCACATTTTAGTAAGGCGTCTTCATTAGATTGTGAGTCGTGTCAATTTGCAAAACACCATCGTCTTAGTTTGAGTCCTAGAATCAATAAACGTGCTCATGTTCCTTTCGAATTAGTTCATTCTGATGTTTGGGGTCCTTGTCCTATTTTGTCTAAACCTGGTTTTAAGTATTTTGCTACTTTTGTGGATGATTATTCTCGTGACACTTGGTTATATTTAATGAAAAGTCGTTCTGAGTTGTTTTCCCTTTTTTGTGCATTTTGTGCTGAGATTAAAATTCAATTAATGTTTCGATGCGTACTTTGTGAAGTGATAATGTCAAAGAATATACGTCTGCTTTATTTCAATCTTATATGGTTCAGAATGGTATGTTTCATGAAACTTCTTGTGTTGATACTCCATCTCAAAATGGAGAGGCCGAACGTAAGAACAGACATCTTTTTGAAACTGCACGAGCTCTATTATTTCAAATGAATGTTCTTAAACCCTTTTGGGCCGATGCAGTTTCTACTGCATGTTTTCTCGTTAATCGCGTACCATCATCTGTTCTTCATGGTGAGATTCCTTACAAAATTCTTTTGTCAATAAGACATTGCTTCCTGTTGACCCTAGGATATTTGGTAGCACTTGTTTTATTCAGGATGTTCGTCCGCATGTCACTAAATTAGATCCCAAGTCTTTGAAATGTATCTTCCTTGGTTATTCTCGTCTTCAGAAAGGTTATAGGTGTTATTGTCTTAGTCTTAACAAATACTTTGTCTCAATTGATGTTACCTTCATGGAAAACACACCATACTTTATGTCTTCTCCTCCTCCCGTACGTCAAGGGGAGGATGATGATTTGTTAGTCTATTCTATCGCATCCTCCGAACCTGTCTCAGAACCGGCTCCCGTCAAGCCTCCTATTCTTCACGTCTACTCCAGGCATAAAACTCCTGATTCATGTCCTACACCTGCTCCTTCGCCATCGGATCCAGTTCCTAGCGATGTTCTTCCAATTGCGTTACGCAAAGATACACGCCAATGTACTTATCCTATTTCTTCTTTTGTTTCTTATCGCTACTTGTCGTCTTCCTCTTGTTCTTTTATTGCATCCCTTGATTCGATCTCTATTCCTAAAATTGTTCATGAGGCCATCTCTCATCCTGGGTGGCATCATGCAATGATAGAGGAAATGAATGTTTTAGATGACAATGGTACTTGGGACTTGGTCGATTTACCTTCGAGAAAACAGGCTATAGGATGCAAGGGGTGTTTACAGTTAAGGTAAATCCAGATGGGTCAGTTGCTCGCTTGAAAGCCCGTCTTGTCGCTAAGGGATATGCTCAAACTTATGGCGTGGACTATTCTGACACTTTTTCTCCTGTCGCTAAATTGAAATTTGCTCATTTATTTATTTCTATGGCCTCTACTCATCTTTGAATTTTGCATCAATTTGATATCAATAATGTTTTTCTTCATGGTGATCTTCGGGAGGAAGTGTATATGGAGCAACCTTCTGATTTTGTTGCTCAGGAGGAGTCTGGGCGAGTTTGTCGCCTTCGAAAATCTCTTTATGGTTTGAAACAGAGTCCTTGTGCTTAGTTTGGAAAATATAGTCAGACTGTTGAAAAGTTTGGTACGATGAAAAGCAACTCTGACCATTCCGTGTTCTGCAAACAGTCGAAAGCTGGTATCATTCGTTGAGTTGTGTATGTGGATGACATTGCCATTACTGGAAGTGATGCTACGAGAATTTTATCTCTTAAGTCTTTTCTTCATACTCAGTTTCACACGAAAAATTTAGGAATGCTAAAGTATTTCTTGGGTGTTGAAGTCACAATGAGTAAAAAATGTATCTTTTTATCTCAGAGAAAATATGTCCTTGACTTATTAATTGAGACGGGAAAATTGGGGGCAAAGCCTTGTGGTGTTCCAATGACTCCAAACATGCACCTTACAGGAGATGGAGAACTAATTGAAGATCTTGAGAGATATAGAAGATTGGTTGGAAAGCAATACTGATATTGCAGATTTTATTAGTGTTGTTAGTCAGTTTATATCCTCTCTAACGGTTCATCATCAGGCAGCGTTACAACAAATTTTGTGTTATTTGAAAGGAGCACCCGGACGTGGAATCTTGTATGCAAATCATGGGCAAACTCCTATTGAATGCTTTTCAGATGCAGATTGTGCAGGTTTCAAAGTGGATGGAAGATCCACATCAGGTTATTGTGCTTTCGTTGGAGGAAATCTGGTCTCATGGAAGAGTAAGAAGCAAAACGTTGTGTCACGATCGAGTGCAGAGTCAGAATATAGGGCTATGGTACAATCTGTGTGTGAGACAATGTGGATATATCAGCTCTTGACTAAATAGGTCTTAAAACTTCAGTTCCAGCAAAATTGTGGTGTGATAACCAAGCTGCCTATCACATTGCATCCAATCCTGTATTTCATAAGCGAACTAAGCACATTAAATTGATTGTCATTTTGTTTGGGAGAAAATTCAGCAGTGTTTGATTTCTACAGGGTATGTGAAGACTGTAGAACAATTAGGGGATATCTTCACGAAAGCTCTGAATCAGGTTCGGGTTGCTTATCTTTGTAACAAGTTGGGCATGATTAATATCTATACTCCAACTTGAGGGAGAGTGTTATTAGGTGTATGTAGCTAATTAATTAGCTTAGAATTTATCTGGTGCAGATTTTGGAAATGAGAAATTGATTTTTTGTCTGTTATCTTTTGACACATGTGACACAGATTCTGCAGCTTTCTTTGAAATAGTTACCGTTGGACAACGTAACGGTCAAAAAATGACTTTTAATCCAATTTTTAAGCAATCCCAGACAAGCCCTTAATTCTAGGTTCCTAATTTGTATAGTTTCCTAGGTTTTGTGTGTGTGTGTGTATATATATATATATATATGTATGTATGTATGTATGTATGTATGTATTCTTTTTCCAATCAAATTGAAGAATACATAATTCTAGTTTCCTAATATAGTTTCCTAGGTTTTGTATATATATATATGTATTCTTTTTCCAATCAAATTGAAGAATACATAATTCTCTTCCATCTCGAATAACAGGAGATAACAATTAGTTATTTTTGACGTTACTTTCTGTAGTGTAAAAGACAGGATACTACTCCTAAGTTAACAGATCTAGGAAATATACCATATTAATGTCGCTAAATTGAATAGCCTTTACTTACTCCCATGAATGATGTTTATAATTTGTTGCACTGTGGCTACACTCTCTCTCTCTTTACTCCATGCAAATACAGTGACTTCACTGCAATGTTGCTGACTTAAGAAACATGTGTACTGATAATTCATGCTAATACAGTGATGTTTCTCTCTGGCAGATGAGTAGTTGGTCCTAAAGGTTTGTGTTGGATAGATGTGTCTCTCTTTTAATGTAGTCTGTTCTTTTGTATAAGAGTTTTGGTTACAAAGGTTGTCATAATTTTTCAGGTTATTGCAGTGGGTTATGCTATCATGACTACACGATCGTTAGACTTGGACTGGAAAATGAGAGCTTTGCGAGTTTTGCCAATTTTTCTTCTGCCTGCATTATCTTCCATTATATATTCAGCACTTGGAAGCTTCACAAGGATGTGTAAGTATTTCAATGCTCTTTCTTGTCTTTTTCTGTTGACAGAGTATTATCTGTTCGTTAATCTATAAGGGAGAGAACTGAGGCTAAGCAAATCCCATGGTACCTTACCATAATTCTATCTTATAAAACGATAGGTCATTCTCAAGGAGTTCCTGAACTTTTCTGTTGCATGCCAAGAGAGGTACAAACAAAAAGAACATCTCAAATTCAATTGGTAACCCTCAGAAAAATTTAAGGAATAAAAAAAGTTCCACATGGAAAGGATAAAGAGGACGAGGGAAATGATTAGACAGTTCTGCGCGACATGTGTAACGACCCGAGTCTCTATAACCAAGCTGTTAGATTACGTGCTGTCCGCTTTGGGTGGCATATACCCACTTAACCCATCACGGCTTTCTATTGCATCCCCTAGGATTCGAACTTAAGACTTCTGTCTACTAAGAAATTTAAGTCGAATCCCGGCATCACGGCATTCTATTGCGTCCCCCTAGGATTCGAACTTAAGACTTCTGTCTACTAAGAAACTTAAGTCGAATCCCGGTACCAATTGGGCAAGAGGTTAAGTGGGTATATACCCACCTAAAGCAGATAACACATAAGCTAACGGCTTGGGTATAGACACCTGGGTCGTTACAACATGCATCTCTGAACTTTTCATTTTGGTGTTTTTAGAAGTCTGATACTATCATAGTGCATCTTTACAGAGTAAAACAATTGCAATGGTTTTGTTGCATATTAATTGGCTGTTTGCAGGATATGTATTTCTACGTTTTTCTTTTTGGAGTATCTATCAGTCTGCTAATCTTTAGTTTCACGGAGAAAAGCAATTATATATGTATTTCACTATTTTTAGTCCCATTGGATTGTTTGGTTGGAAATGGATTGTTAACTAGCTTCCAACTGTATGAATTATCAAAATGTTATTATCTTTTCAATTGGAAAAACAAATGCAAAATTCTGACTTTTGCTTTGAATGCCCTTGCTAAAGCAAAAGCACTTGTATTATTATGGATCAGTATTGGTTTTTCTTATTTACGTACCATTCTCCTTCTATATTTTTGTGTGATTCCTTCATTTCTTGATTTTTCACAAATCAGAGGATTGGGGTGAAATCAAGTGTAGCGAGGGAGTAAGAAAGACTTGAAAGTGAACTAGGTGTTGCTGCTGTGTGGAATTAAGGGAACAGAAAAGAGAAGGAATGGGGTGGAGTAGGAGCAAAAATGAAAGCAGAGGCGGATTGGGGGAGGACGGTGTCCATGCTTCTCATCCCACTACCCCCATTTCTGCTGCTCCCTTGTTTCCATGTACTATTCGAATGTTAAAAAATCAATCATCATGCCAATTTGGTTTCTGTCCTCCCTCTTCCCACTGTGAACTATGACATTTCTTCTACTTTTTTAGGAAGACAGGAAGTATCATATTTCTCTGCTCTGCATAATAATTGCTTCTCTTTCAGTAATTATAAGCTAGATTGGGATCATGTTTAAGATATTATGAAACAACGGATTCTTTCACGAAACATTTCAAATGCTCTCCCAGAGCTCCTCATTGTTGGATGTCTCGTCTGATATGATTCTACAGGTGATCGAAGGGACCAGAAAACATTGGAAAAGCTTCGGGCTGAGAGGCAAGCAAAAATAGATGAACTAAAGGAGAGGACCAACTACTACACCACTCAGCAGCTAATACAGGTGATGACTGGAAGCTAGCTGTATGTTCTGCTTATATTAATATTTCGTATTATCGATGCCAAGCTAAAAATGGGAATGATTGCTCAAAGATGAGGCTATAGATAGTTGACTTATTTTTGAGGTGTTCTCTATAAGACTCTTCTCAATAACTTCCATGTAGAGAGCATCTCATGCTCGTTTTTAGCTGATTTGAAATGAATTGGATCCTTACATCAAATCTTCAGTGCAGAGGTATGACCTTGATCCAGCAGCCAAGGCAGCTGCTGCAACTGTCCTGGCATCCAAGCTAGGCGCAGATTCTGGTCTGAAAGTATATGTGGCGGATGAGTCTAAGCTGAATGCCCCAACTGGAAAGAGCAACGAAGTGGAAGCTGAAAGGACTAGTGGACTTAGAAATCGGAAGCCATCTCATACAAAATCCAACAGCATTAACGTGCATCATCCTGAAGAAGAAATGCTTAATCTTGCAGAATTTGAGAGTCCTGATATTTCCGAGCATCAACAGGTGGTTGTGGAGCATCATCATCAAACAGGTTCAAGTACACATGATGGCGGATGGATTGCTCGAATTGCAGCACTGCTTGTGGGGGAGGATCCGACGCAATCTGTTGCGCTTATATGTGGAAACTGTCATATGCACAATGGTAAAATGAATTATTAAAGTAACTTTAGATCGAACTGTTTCAAATTTTACATAATTCAATTGTACATTTTCATATTTGCAGGGCTTGCAAGGAAAGAGGACTTTCCTTACCTAACTTATTACTGCCCACGTTGCAATGCCCTGAATAAGCCAAAGCAACCTGATCAACGTGTTTCTGGTTCAAGTTCCCTTAACACGACCACCTCAATGAGGGTGGTCAATGCAGAGGTGACAAGAAGTGCTGGTGATTCCACCATTGACAGGATATCTGCTGGCAGTAGCCCTGTGGCAGCTGCTTTGGAGACATCCGAAAGTGAAAAGATAGCATCTGGCAGTTCCGTCAACTAGCAGATTTTATGTGCATTTTTACCAGGCCAAAGGGTGCTGTTTTCCTGAGTATAGTAAATGTAATAGGTGATTTCCTTCTTTCATCTTTAACTGAGACTATAAACTTGTTGCAAGTTTTATGTCCTTATAGGGGAAGATCTCTCTTTATCTTGAGTTATTTGTGTAAAGGTATCAAATTCTGTCAATAGCGAGAAATTTTCTGGACTTAGCCTCAATCCACGGTTGTGGATGATGCTGTGCCCAAGTGGCAGTTGAGTGGTGCTATGGATTTAAGTTTTGCAGATTCATTTTGTTTGACAAATTTAATGTCTTTAAAACAGTCTTTAGTCTATGTGGGTTACTTCTTTAATTTACTTAAATATTAATTGGTTTTTCTTTACACATTTTTTAAAGGGCTTCTCTTAACGGTCAAAATGAAAAAAAGGAAATTTTCTAAAAATTCCTTATTTGTGTGTAAATAGATAGATTTAGCTTTTTTGAAAGTGACCTTTAAAGGTTCGTATAAAGAAGACGGGATAGGGAGGTCACTTTCGCCTCTTTGAAACTGAAGGGTGGTGGAGAGTGAAACAAGCTGCAAGAAATCTTGGAAGTGGTGGTGGGGTTAAGGGCGGTGCTTTGTTAAGCATAATTTGATGCTGGGGTGGAGGAGGTGGAGGTTGGTTTGGCAGGCGAGGAATGAGAGGCGAGTAGGGAGGTGGTGAAAGAGAGGCAACTGGTGAAGAAGAAGGCTGCACTTTCAATCAATCAGGCAAGGAGTTCGAACGGACACTCTGTTGACCTTGGGATTGCGGAGGCGATCACTCATATTGAACCAGTGGTGGACCCTATTGAGTAGGGCTCAGATACCAATGAGTTAGTAGCTGGAATGTGCAGGGCACGGGGAAACTGGGCAAGAGACGGGTGTGGCTGGGAGGTGGTTCGTAGTGCCTTCCCTAGCTTGATTATTTTGTCAGAAACCAGGCTATATGGTGAATGGGAAAATAATTTGGATTTTGATGCAGTCATCAGACAGTCTGCTGCCTGCTCTGGCGATTCACAGATTTCTACGCCTATGGATGGACATGTTTCTTGGGATTTGTTACATTGATTTGGCTGGTCTTAATGTTTTACCTTGGATCTGTGGGGGTGGATTTCAATTAAATTTTATCTGATGCTGGAAAATGTGGTCTGTTAGGTCCTGTACATCTATGCTAAATTTTAGAAATGTTGTGTCTGATTGTAGGGAGGACTTGGGATGTATTGTTCAGATGTGTATTTGGAATAATAATAGACATGGGGATCATAACATTTTCGAAAAGCTGGATAAGGCTTTGCTGTAATAGTAGGTGGTGGGAGACTTTCCCATTAGCTGTTGTACAACACTGTGACTTCATGAGTTCTAACCATAGACCGATCTCTGCACTACGGGGCAGAGGGGGCGTAGAGAGAGGAATAAACCTTTTAAATATGAACCTTATTGGCGGAAGGAGTCGGATTATGATAAGGTGGTATATGATGGCTATGGCTCAGGATTGAGTGGAAGAGAGACGGTCCGAACCCTTTCAGACTGTTCCGTTGGCTTTCAGATTTTTTGAGGGTGGGCTGCAGTTATGGAGTCATGCAAGATTTGGGCGGTGGAAGAGTGAGTTAAGGCAGAAGAGGGCGCAGTTGGCTAGACTCTGTGTGTGTGTGTGTGGTTGGGGGGGGGGGGGGGGGTGAGAGTAGAGAAGTCATGAAAGAAATTAGGATTATTCTATGTGTACACCTTGTGGTGTACACAATCCCCACAAATATTTTATTGTGTGTGGGCCCCCCTCCATGTAAAGGGGGTGTAAAAGATTGTGTAAACATAGCACTTCTCAAGAAATTAAGGAGTTGGAGGGGGAATATCCAGAGATTGGGGGAGGGGAAGAGTGGTTTTGGAGGCAAAGATTACGAGCTGATTGGTTAGAGGAAGGGGATAGAAACATGAGAGGTTTTCTTAATAGGGCTTCTGAAAGGCAAAGGAAGAATGAAATTTGGAGAAGTAGGGAGACCAGAGTTTGGAACGAAACTGAGCAGGAAGTGCTTGAGGTTATCATTGAATATTTCAGCTTTATTTATACTTGTCACGAGCCTTTGAGTAGGAGTTGAAGGTGGGCTTCGAAAATTGTACAGGGAGTGTGTCTGAGGCGGCGGCGTGTTGGTGTGGCTGCCTTTTACTAGAGAGGAGGTGGTGGTGACATCGAAAAGTATGGGGCTACAAAAGCCCCAGGCCATGACCACTCTCTACCAGCATCATTGGGGCTTATTGGGGATTCTATTATTGAAGAATACCTAGAAGTGCTGAACAATGAGGGGTTGGTCAAAGCATTGAAACACCAATATTGTTCTCATCTCTAAAAAGAGTTGGACTGAGCATGTCTTGGACTATAGACCCATTTAGATAATCGATTATGCGTTCATTTCATTGGAAATATTTCAAATTGTTTCGTTTTGAGACAGAAAACACATGTAAGTAATACAAATGCAGCAATCGATTGCACTTAAATAATATCAATCTGGTAAGCATTTGGTGTTTGGACCAAAATTCAGTTGATTGTGTAAGGCAAGCCAAAATTGTCAAACTAGAAAACAATGGACTATGTAAAATTAGAAAAAAATGGACTCTTAATGAAAAAAATGGACTATAACCCCAGCCCAAGCCAAATTTCTTGCTACATATACATAATATTTTTACATAATGATTTACATAAACATGATGTGATGAGATACGATCCGATTAGAAGTAAATCATTATGTAACTGCTTATATATAAGTAACATTATTCATTTTTATTTCGTTCATTATACAAGGGAAAATTTTCATTGCGAAGAGTTTTACCATGCACCCCAAATTGTAAAGAAATTTGAGGTGTTACTAAAAAATTATTTCGTTCATGATACAACTGGAAACTGTTTATAATAAATTAAAATTTTCCAAAATTTACTTCGCATCCTATGGCTCGCCACACTATTGAATTCGCTATGCATCAACTGGGCCCGAACTAATATGAAATTCCAAAGCCAAGGCAAGGGCATTATTCAGGATATGTGCAGTCTTATTACATCGTTATAATATTAAACGCAAGTCACAACATTATATGCCACCATGTCATTAAGAGGAATTCGGCGATCAATCGAGTACTTTAATACATTCCCGTGTAATCTCTCGAGAAGTCCGAACAAATCTTGCATTTCATTTGTGGATTGACATGTTCTATTAGCATTTCACATATGAAAATCTCGAAAAATACGTAGCATTATAAAGGGACAACCAGTTGCACATATATGTATGCTACTACCTTGATTAATTTCTTAATAAACCTGAAGAAATTTTTAAAGAAATTGTGTAATATCAATCCCACATCACAAACGTGAGCTAAAATATATAGGATATGGAAAAAAAATTCTCGTAGTTCTAATAGAAAATCATAGTCAAATAATTCATTCATGTAATAAATTGGCATATTCAGCAATGTGATAGAAGTAAATGAATATTGATCTCTATCCTTTGTGAGCAAATACCCAAAAATTGATAACGAGCCGACACGAAAGAATATCTATCAGCAGCAGCAGCAGCAGCATTCTCTACTCGTAGATAGCTTTACTTATGAACCAGAGAAGCAAAAAAACTGCATGCAACTAAACTATTTGTCACTTGTAATCATGTCTTCAATGACATAACCTCAATGGCACTGCCTAGCGGCCATGCTGCTTCAACCAGCGAATTTTGATACTCGACTTTTTTCACCAATGTAATCTCTTGCTCTGGATCGAGGCCTGTTTAATGAAACATGAATCATCCATAAAATTAAGCAACGTGAATTCGAGGTGTGAGTTATCAAACAGTTTGTAGTATTATCACTTACCAAACCCATCTATGAGCAGTGTGTATTGATAGACGAGATCCATGCATAAGTACGGTAAATTATCTGGCTCCACACGAGGATATTTAGACTTTGCATCTGCCAGCTTCATTTGGCATGCTTTTTTGGCCGCATCCTCGAAATCAGCGGGACGGACTTTAGCAACAGCATTTTTTGGATCCACAAAACCGGCCTATGTGCAAGTAATGAATTCATAGGATGTCAGACAATTAAGATACTTCTTTACCTAGACCCTGGGGCATGTTTGGCACACAGAAGTCAACAGGGCTGGACTATATTAATTAAGAGAGAGAAGTAAAATCTCCTTTATAATACTGTCCAGTCCCATCCAGTCTACTTATTAAATATGCTGTGAAAGAAGAAACCATGAATTGGCAGAACTTTTGCGAGAATCTAAAAAGAAAACAATTTATACCTCAGCAGCTCGATCAAAGAAAAATGAAGCAACAAACAGATTCTTCTGACCATTTCCTCCTCCGCCATTCCACACCCCACCAAAAGTGCACTTCATGTGCGTGCATGTAGGTTCATCAATTTTAAGAGCCTTATTAGCTGCTTCTCTACATGCATTCAGGCTCGAACCAGATGAGAAAGCAGATGCATCGTATTCTACTCCTCCATACTTGTACGAACCTTGTGTGGAAAAATATAAGTGGATCCATAAGGATTAACTTGCCAAACATCAAAATTATAGAATGAAAAAAAGGCCACAATAATAGTAACAAAGTTAAAATACTGCTAATTTCTAAAAATGTATCCTGCAAGAAGAAAAAATAGGGCTAGATAATAGTTTTGATATAAAATAAGAGGACAAAATACTAAGTGCAAAAAGTGAAATAAAGCTCATGTGAACAGTCACAAAACGAGGCTGCTAAACTTCCACTACTAGACTAACACTTCTATTTGAAAGAACACCAAACGGATGGTTTTGAGTCTTTTGACTTGGTGATATGATCGTAATGGACGAATCCACATTTTATTATGATTGACTTGTGCGCAATCAACTTGATTGTTACATGTGCACAATCTACACAAATTTGTGAAGCATAATAAATTCAATCTAGTTTAAATATATAAACAGAAGTACAAGCCCAAGCCATTAACACTCTTATCACAAGTGTTCTGCATAGAATAGTTTGAGTAAGAAATGAAACTTAAACTTCAGTTTTTTTTTCCCGATTGTTGATGGTCAAAGAATTATTTATTATCAAGAGTTACGTGAATATGTCACCCATTAATTCATTATTATAGAAGTACTTTTATCAACTCAATTTGCTCTAGGAAGCCAATTGCAAGGAGAAAAAACGCCCTCGAGCACTGTGCTTCAGCAGTTACTCATGGAACCTATTCCCATTTCAAGCTAGTGAGAGAGAGGGGCCCGAAAAGGGACCTTTGTCCAATTAAGATGCCACTAAGACGAATATCTCGCATTGGCCAGGACATGGGATTCTAAATAGTGAAGCGACCAAACAAGTGTTATAGCTGAAATAATTTATGAAGAAATTTAGCACTCGTTTGGGCTTCCATTAATCCCAAAATACATGTTTCTCTCTCTTCTTTTCAACCATACCTTTTTAAATAAAATAATATTACATGTAAACCCAAATTTTTTTTTCTTTTTTAACTACGCATTTTAAAAACATTGCTATTACAAAATACATTTTTCTCTAAAATCTAATTATAATGGAGCTCAAATAGGGGCTTATTTTGGCAAAAGAATTTACCGTATTCAGTTTTGGTTTTGAGTTTTGTCTTCATTGTCATGCTAAATGGTGATGAATTATTAATATAAAAAAATGATAGCTTAAAAAAATTTCAACACCCTCCAAATTCCAGATCCTTAGACATATAGCAGAGAAGAGCATGTATGAATAAACAATCTCATCTAGAAAAGTAACATGATCCTTGGATTTACTTTCTTGGTAACTTTATTTCACGTTAGTTGGTAATTGTATACCTCTAAGGCACAAAGCTTTCCCTTTTCTGACATTACAACATTCACATATTAAAAATGTAACATGTAACGGTTATGTCATCAAGAAACCTTGCAAATTGTACTAGAAAATGAACAAGAGGAAGCAATGACTATAATATTGATGTAACTTTATTTCACGTTAGTTGGTAATTGTATACCTCTAAGGCACAAAGCTTTCCCTTTTCTGACATTACAACATTCACATATTAAAAATGTAACATGTAACGGTTATGTCATCAAGAAACCTTGCAAATTGTACTAGAAAATGAACAAGAGGAAGCAATGACTATAATATTGATGTAAACTATAGGACTATTTTTTAATATCGCTTACAAGGAATTTAGGGTTCACTGATGCAAGTGTATCTCTAACCTTTGTGAGGATGAAAGTAACACCATTAACTCAACAGACACATGGACACACACACACACACACACACAGAGCCCTTCTGCCCCAACATTTAAGGTTAAATCAGGAGAACAAGAACAAACTTACCATTATAACCAGACAAGATGCAGAGATTGCCCGATTTTTCAACCTTCAAAATTTCAGCTCGTGCTGCCAGTAAGCCATAGTGCAAGTAACTGTTCATCAAATTACATAGGTCATAAGTTAAATATAGAGGGGCATATAAGACTATGTCCTCTATAAGAAAGAGTAAATTCTAATAAGAAATATGTACTCATAAAGAAAGGAATGACAAGCTCAATCATTTTAGTAAGACACAGGAGTTACATAATTGGTAGAAGGCTATTCCAGGAAGTCATCCTCTACAGAGTACAAGTATTGATTTATCAGTGAGAGAGAGAGATAAACCTGTGGACATAAAGGTTATATTTTCTACCCTTGAGATACATTTCCTGCACATAAGTATTCTCTCCATCTGATAACCTAGGAGCCTTTGCAGCATCAGCATCAGAGATGGCATATGCCATTTGTACAGATCCACCTCCAAGATCAACCACTCCAACGGTAGACGGATATTCTTCACCCAAATTCCCTAGTAGATAGTTGATTGTCACCTGCATAGACATGAAAAAATTCTAAATAATTCCATAGACACCGGGTAATAAAAAAATGATATATCAATTTTTTTTAAAATTCAATCCATGTTACTTGTGTGCCAGTCTACTGCAATTTCAATGCCATTTGAAGAGTATAGATTAACACTGGCAATTGCATCCATCCATGAATCTTCTCTAGACCAACCCCCCACCCAAAAAAAAATAAAAATCTCTCACTTTAAAATGTAAAAGTAAAGCTCATCAGCCATGGGAAAATGCTTTAGCATGTGAGTGCATCTTCATTTGATGTTTTAATTAGACACATGATTATATTGAATTATAGAGAGTACAATGCCTATTTCTATGAAGGATATTCCAAAAATTAATAAAGGAATGTGGAGCTGTCAAGAGAGGCCTTTTTGTCCCACATGGACTAGGTGGAGGCAGTGGCAAATCCAGGACTCGATACCAGTGGTGGCCTAATTTAACTGTGGGAAAGTTTTTCAAACACAAAATATAATAATATAAAAAAAAATCATACGAAATATAAAAATTTTCAGATTTCAGTGGGGGCCACAGACCCCACTAGCCCCCACGTCCCTCTGCCACTGGATGGAGGAAGAAAAGCTCTTCTGATACAACGGTGTGATGTGATCATGTGGAGCTCTGCAGGGAACAAAAGCTGTGGATTTAGTGGAGGGGGACTCTGGAGCAATCTCTAAACAGATTTTTTGATACTTTCTTTCCAAATGCTTAACTTATTGGATAATTAGAAAAAGTATTGAGACAGGGTAACCATTTCAGAAATAGCTCTCACATCCAGTTTTGCTATTGGAAGGACAGTGGCAGACACAGTCTCATAGTTAAAACATTGATCATTTATAACCTCGAGATCAGCTTAGTAAAGAAAACATCACAACCTTTGACATGTGAATCTTCTTATTACCTCACCAAGATCTCAGTAAAGTCATGCCTTCTTATCCTCCCCTCCCCCCTCCGCCTCCACTGTGTCTGTCTCTTTGATGATTTATCTAGTTTGGTTGAAGACTAAATGTTTGAACCTTTTTCTTGTAACTTGTCAAACTAAACTTTTAATTTGTATTAAAATGAAACTCAAACTGAGATATCTCCAGAGGCTAAGAATTAGATACTAGTAGCTCAAATTATAAGGCCATATCTTGAATATGTAGACAAGTAGTACTGCTGCATGTCAAGTAAACAACTCTTATAAAATTTAAGTAACATCACAAACAATTTCCCTTTCTTTATCATCTCCTTTTTTTCCTTTCACAGTCACAGACAACATCCGATTTCATTAGTTACTATTTCCATAGTTCTATCATTCAACAAAACAGAAATTAATGTATTATTTGCCACAGATTTTCACTTCTTCATAACAATTGACACTTTTGTTATTCTACATAGTATTAAATAAGAAGCAACTCTACTGTGCTTCTGTCAAATCCGATTCCTAAAGGCACTGACAGTGGCTTCTGCATGGACTAAAATTAGATGAAGTTGGACTCTAAACTTAGAAGATATAAAATGGAAAGTTATCATAAAGAATGAATCCAGACACGAGAAAAGGCTACAATTTCCAGGAACATGGCATGAAAAGTACTGATCCTATCCCATCTGGGATCTATTCACAAATAATATCAACTGTCTCACCAATGACCTCTCAAGCTTCTTTCTTGTTCTCTAAGAAGCGTACCAAAAGAGAGCACATATATTTCTCTATGAATAGTTTGGAAACCAAAAGAAACATGGGAACATGAATAATTCAATTTAGAATTGACGTACCCATTGATAAGCACCTTCCTGATTTCCATCAAGAACGGTGACCCAATCTGCCTTGGACTTGAATGTGCCTCTGTTCTTCAAAAGATCCCTTACCTTTAGCAAGGAACTTTGAGTGAATAAATATTGAAACATCAAAAAAAATAAAAATAAAAATGTGGGAAAATCTAAAGAATGAATCAAGCTCACCGCTTGCAGTATCCTGTCTGGTGTATCACCATCTAGTTGCCTAAGACCTGCAGTTGCCTGTGTAGACATCAGAATTAGGATTTCATATGAATGGCGCAGGAATAAAAAATTAAAAATCACATGACATGAATGTACTGAAGCAGAAAACTGCTAACCCCGACTCTAACTGGTGTATTATGTTGCAATTCTCTGGGAACTGCAGCTTCAGCTTTCTCTAGTAGCTCTAGCAGGGAGTCAGCAGCGGCCTTGGGGTCTTTTGCAAATGAACTCAAACCTGGTTTTTTCTACAATATCAAAACTAGACTGAGACATGAGAAACACAGAGGATGAGGAAAATAAAAAGGAGAAGTTTTAAAACACTAGTTTTGCTATGACCACAACATGTAAAAGTGTCTACATGTGTTTGTGCATTTAAATGCGCATATAAAATGTGTGCGTTTATATACTCATAAATATACAGAGACATACTCGTATTACAGCAATTCTTTTAAGTTTGACCCTACAGCCCAATGCTGCTGCCTAAGACAGACAACAATAACAAGAAGCTAAGCCTTATTTCACTAAATCTGTGGGTCGACTATGTATATAATTTTCTGCCACTGTCAATCATTACTACATCAATAAAGTTAAATCTCTTGCAACGACATCAGCCCACATTAACTTTTGTCGTTCTCCCTCTTCTTACTAGCTCTACCAGATTGCATCACTTCTGCAAATCAAAGCTTAACTCTACAGACAATAAAGATGGGAAAAAAAAACATTTATATGTAAATTACTGCCTCTCCAAGGAGCAATACAATAATTCAGAGCCATATTTAAGCATAATGTACCAATAAATGGAGGCAACAAAGCAATCATGACTGCATATAACATCACAAATACATTGAAATGGGCATTTTCTGGTGCCCGAGAGCAGATGGAGGGTGTGCTACACACAATGAAGAAGGTTTACAGCATCCTTACATTTTTTACGATAAAATTGGAGCATGATAAAAGAAAGATCAAGTCAGTTACTCAATGGACATGGCAAATTTACCTGCACAAAAAGCTCCAGTTCTTTGCCAATAGGAATAAGATCCAATTTCTTGTCAAAGCAAAAGACGTGGACCCTACTACCAGAACTTCCGGCATCAAAAATCACAGCGTAGCTCTGAGTTTTAGGATTCGGAGAGAACTTGCGAGGAAAGGACTCCATTGAATTGGCAGGGTTGCGTGATGGCATGAGAAAGAACAGAAGAGTGATTAGTAGGACAGGGACCGAGATCATGAGTAGGGCACCACGATATCTCTGTATTTTGTCATAGACCGTCTCATGTCTCGTTCGCCGCGATATTTTCTCCATTTGAAGTAGTTCGGCTTGACCTTGCTGTGATTCTAAAAGTTCTGCAGCCGACGGTGATCGATATCGGATCTGACCATTTCCTGGCGTCTTCAGCGGCTGCGTCTCCTGTACAGACTCCAGCTCTATTTCCTCTGTACTTTTTCAAACAGATCATATCAAGGAAATGGAATCAGTAAGCAACTATAACTCCATTATTACAACATGCAAAATGAAAATCGTGTTGCATGTAGAGATACCTAACTGCTTCCGAGCAAATCCCATTAAGATTTAACTACAATGCTTGTCTAATGATAAACACAACTGTATCCTTCTTCTAGTAATTCATACTTTGAATTGCTTCTAGGCAATCAAAATACAGTTTTATTCAATTAACAATGCAAATCTCTATGTCATTCGTGCCAAAACAGGATTGAAAAGCTTGACTAATGCATCTGGTCAACTCCTGGGAACTGTTTCAACTATGAATTATGATCTAAGCACATCAAATCGCATGAGTCTTCACCTTTTCCTATAGAATTTTGCAAATTGAGACCAGCCAAATACAGTTGGATCTCAGTTCTCCTATAGCTTTCATGGAAAACTATCAAAATATCCCGCATTAGTGAAGCATCTTTCATGAAACCGAACACACACATCCATAATTTTACTTTCCCCACTATCCAAGCACATAATATGAAAATGTTATTAAATCCAAAAAAACGCGTGTGCCCATAGACAGATATTGATATAGACAGAGGGACAGCCCACCACATGCCAGATCCAAATCAGAAAATGGCAAAGTAAAACTTCAATCGCATTCATATAATTAAGATTTAGCAAGCACATAGATGCATTGTACCAGATCATACAAAAACTAACCATTAAATTAATCAATCAAGCAGCCGACAAATAGATCACAGACATACACAAAACAAAACGAACAAAAACAATAAACCCACTTCCCCAAAACCTGCATTTTCACGGCAATCAAACCCAAAACCCATAATCGCTTGCAAATAATAGTGCCGCTTAACACAGTAAAAAGTAAATCAAATAGATTTAAATTTAACTGACCTTGGAATCTCTCGGGTGGCAGTCAGAGGTACAGAGCGTTGAATGCCGATGATCAATGATCAATTAAAGGCACTAATTCTCCTACAAGCAAAAGTAGGATGTTTGGTGTGTAGCGTACGTAGAGTGCTTAGTGTTACGTTAAGTCGTTCCTCTTTTTCTAGATCTAAGCGTAAAGTTTGGTATGGTGGAAACTGGAAAGGAAAATACCAGACGGAAAGGGAAATTAGAGGTTGGAAAATATTCTAAATGGTAGGAAAATGATTTATTAGGGTAAATTTCTCCACGAGTCCCCAACTTTTTATAAGTGTGATATTCGTGTCCTCAATTTTCTATTTGTAGCTCTGATATTCCCAATTCATTGACATTGTACAACGTTAGGGATTAGTGAAGTTCTCCATCCCTAAACCCGTCCCGTCTTGAATTACCCAAACCAATCTTGAATCTTTTTATTTAAATGTTTTTTTTCTATTTGAATCGTATTTAAAAATAAAAATAGTATTAAAGAAACAATGAATAATTAAAAAGTTCGGTAGACCCCTACCCTTCTCTTGAAAATTTTGAGATGGGGATGTTGTCTTTCTCCATCACGCTCTCTTTCGTTGTCATCTCTACTATGCATGTAGCTCGATCTGACAAAAAAAATATTAGACATAAAATGATCATGTGATACATATATGATGTATGATTGAAAGGGTAAATTTATTCAAAAATAGCAACATTTAGCCTCCGTTTGAATCTCTTTCTTTTGGGAAAAATGCATTTTGCTACAGTGAGAAATCATTTAAAAATCAAACCAGTACACCATCATGTCAGACTACAAATTCTAGCCACTTGACCGTTGCCATGAAAGTACCTATTTTGCCCTCCAATCCAAATATCACGTGCCCAACTACCACAAATATCATTTTACAAATGGAAGGGCATTTTCGAGATTTCTGTAAAAACATGGTACCCTTTTTTTTACTCAAAAACGTGCCAACACGGATGTCAGGTATTTTAATCAGTTGAAGGACATTGGGGCCCACACAAATATCAATTTCCTGTTCAAAACTTGGAAAAAAATGGGTGTCAAACGGGGCCTTAATATAATTTGAATAGTGATTGTTGGATTTTTAGAATAAAGGAAAAAAAATTGAACAATTTTATTCTTTCAATTAAATGTTCGTGTGCCTAAAAATTTAACATCGAGGAAGACGCTTTCCGTTGGATTATGATACCGCGTGTACAATGTTAAAAGGTTGGGGGGCATGGAGTTACAAAATAAAGTTGGAGATATAGTTCCAATAGTTATAGAAGATTGAGGACCCAAAAGTAATTTTGCCTTTATATTAAACACGTTTAGTTTGGCAAATTAGACCGGGTAAGGCTGAAGATTGGAAAATTTGTAGCATCTGTGCTTGTTCTTTACTATAGTTGACATTTAGGTCCTCAATTAATTTTTGTAGTCAGTAGATCTTCAATTTCAAATTTTCGAAAAAAAGTAAATGTAGATTTCATCCAAGATTACATAATCGCAGAAATAAGAAATCTTAATTAAAAATATTATGTGGGTGTTTGATGAATATTATTGAGAAAATAATGTATTTTAAATAGTGATATGATGGAAAATATGCGGTTAAAAAGTAATGAAAAGTTATTGATGCGATAGAAAATATTATTTTATTGAAAAATGTGCGACTGAAAATAAGTTTTGAAAGAATGTATGTCAAACATTGACTATATCAAGTCTACTAGCAGCAATGACTTTCAATTCCTTTCGTTGTCCTGGGCTCCACCTTTCTAGTGGTCCAAATATAAATTTAGAAATTAAAACTAGACTAGGAATTTTTTAAAATAATTTTGATGACAATCTTAGGGCCTTCAAATGTTCTTTGTACACAACTCAAATATAGAAGGTGTTTCGTGGGAATTAAAATTGGATTTTTAGTATATTGTGATAGAAGTTTTTGAAATGTGTGATTGAAAATATGTGAGACTCATGAAAAATGTGGTTAATATTGATTGTTTGACTTTGACTTAGATTAAAATCGAATTTTAATTCGGCCCAAACATGTTCATAGAAGATGCTACAGAAGAAAGGCTAAGTAAAAAATGCCCTCACGAATTCTACTATTCATTTGGTATGCCATTTAAAAAATCAAATGTTATTTCTAAAATTAAGATTTTTTTTGACATGTTTGGATAATTTTTAAAGAATTTTATCTAATTAAAAAGATTTTGGATGGAAAAATATGCTCTAAAGATGATTTCCTCGAAAAGATCTATCAGCAAAATCAAAAGTCAAAGCTATTTCAAACAAGCTTCATCGTAATAAAAATAAGTCTTATAACACAATCCAAAATAATAAACAAATTTATATTTACAATGTTTTTGCAAAACATTAGCCAATGCAAATAAATCACAAAATAGAATATTTTCAAAAGATTTTAAATTTAAAAATCATCTTGTGCGTAATAGAAGTTATATATAAATTTAAAGATTAAAATTTTTAAAACACTCCAACAAACTCTCTATTTTTAACTATTTATTTAATTTTTTTTTAAATATTTATTTCTTTTCCTTATTTTTAATTAATATACATTTTAAATGACAATGGCCAATAAAATCAAATATAAATTGAAGGTTCTTTAATCAACCATCTATTTTTAAAAAAATTAAAATATAGCGTTTATTGAATTGAGTTTCATGAGTTTTGTCGGTGCTTTTAGATGAATGTGCATAATTACATCTTATAAATTCAAATCACTTCTAACAAACTCCGTGGAGTTGACCCCCTCCGCCCCCCCCCCCCCCCCCCCCCCACACACACACACTCTCTGTCTCACACACACAAGGTGTTTATAAACACTTGTCATTTTTCAAAATAGATTTTTTGAAATGTTATTTTTGAATAATGTGTGATTTAAAAAAATATTATAAATATAAATGCAAAATTATTTTATTGGGAGAATGTTAGATTGAAAATGAATTTTAAATCACTTTAAAATCATTTTTTATCCATATATTTCAAAAGATTTACAAATATTACCCACATTTTCATCCGTCATTTCACGTGTTTATAAAACTACTATTTATCATCATGGGAGAATTGCAGTTGAGATTCCAAACCTTTCAAATACAGACTACAAAAATCTTTCATTTTTACAATTAAGATCCCAAACCTTTCCCATCAATTGCAACTTTATTCTTACAAAAAGATGTGTGCGCGACTTTATTCTTACATTGAGGATGTCATCCTCAATGTTTTCAAAATGTGGTGGGAGGGAAATTAGTTTTTTTTTTTTTTCAAACTGTTCAATGATGCGTTACTACGTGACACAATGTAAAAAAAATGTTGTACATGTAGCATAATTGATCCAAAAAAATTCTAAATCTACATATGCAATCCATAAACCGTTCAAATTTATAAAGGGAAGATTACTTATTCAAGAGAATAAGTTTAGCCTATTTCAAAAATAAGAAAACAAGTTTGAAAATTTCAAAATCAGATTTTTATTAAAAAAATTTAAATTTTTATTTATGAAATAATAAATTATTAAATTAATTTATTATTAAATATTTAATTATAATATAATATAATTAACTCATCCCACCTTCACCATCCCTACCGCTCCGGCAACCGTTCCGATCACCGCCCTACTCCAGCGAACTTTACGACGATCGTTCCGGCGACTACTCCGATTCCGACGACAATTTTTTCTGGCGACTGTTCGGATTCCGGCAGTTGTTCCAACTCCGGCGAATATATCGGAAGAAAAAGTTATAACCAAATTACTGACTGCTGTGCAGAGACAAAAAATTCGCGCGCGAAAGGAACTTTCCTTATTCGATTAGAACTCTTTTGGAAACCAATTTGGACGTGATTTTCATCTAATTTCTGACTCTTATAAATACTTAATAGCAGAATACATATGAAGGAGGCCCCCATACACCATTCTTCTCATCTTTGGCTCAAGAAACACACGAGGAACTAAAAATTTTGGTGAAACTACGAAGGAACTCGATTGGAATTGGTGATTTCATGTCTTTTATTCATTTAATTTGATTTTTTCATTGCCAAACAATACCAGAATTTAGATTTTTATTCTCTTGAATTTATATTGAAATCAGTTTAATATTTACAAGATTTTTCAAGGATTCAGTCATGCTTTTTCCATTGTTCAATCAAACTATTTATTGAATTTCAATTTCAATTATTTATTGTTGAGATTGGTTTAACAATTATTATATCCTTCATAGATCTAGTCATGCTTCTTCTATCGTTAGATTAAACTAGTTGTTGAATTTTAATCTCAATTTCACTTTATTGGCGGATTGATTACTGCCTTATACTTGATGTATATGGTCGATCTTTGATCTTATTCCAATAAAATTGTGCGAATATGTCTTAAATCTAAATTCTAGGATTACATTTGTAAATTAAATTGATTTTCGCGATATATCTTCCGATTAGAGTGTCGGGATGAAAGCTTCTAATTGTGTTATAAAAATGAATAATTGATATGATTGATCCAATCCAATTGAGGGAATTCTGACGCTTCACTACTTCGAATTATTGATTTTAATTTCACTTTTCAACATTAAATTTTATTACACATTTGAGAGAACAATTCAACATTTTTGATCCTTTAAATATTCTTCCATCTCCCTGTGGATACGACACCCAAAAGTTGTGCTACAACTACCGCGTTATTCTTTGGGCGTAATCACGACTAAGACACCTATAGCAGCCCCTTCATTTATAACCCAACTGAAAGGCGTAGGCCGAACTAAAATGCCAAAGCAAGATAAAGAAAACCGCTGACCTTGTGTGTAAAACCTTGCTGCTAGTATGGTATAACGACACTTGGTTGATCACTGCCTTAACTGTGATATGTGTTTCAAAAGGGCAACTTGAAATTTAATTTTTCTTGCTGTTTGTAGAGTTAAGCCTTTCTCAAACTTCCATTTCGTGAGCTTCTCAATCTCCTGTTCACTGATGAAGCTGGGGGGAACGTGAGGCAAATCATGGGCAAACGTTTAAGTATAAAAAATCACCAAGGGCTGAATACAGTTTCATCTCAATGCTGGAATTGAGAACTTCTAATCTCCAATGATCTCCTAGAGAAGAAGTTAAGGTTTTCCGCATCCACCAATGATATTATTTATAAGAGACTTCAGATTTTTCCACACTGACGATTTTCCTTGAGATTCTGCATCTCCAGTAGGCTCTTTGTACAACTCCCTACATAAAAAATAATATTGGACCATGCTACAAGTACATAATCATTTACATAATACATTACATAATTGACATATGGTGCGCATTTATCGATAGTCTACAATTTTTGACTTTTTCACACTTCACATCCAAGCCGGATTTCTTCCACATGGATTTATGTAATTCATTATGTACATATAAATTTATTCAAAATAATAAGACTTCTCAAGAGATGTAGGATATACAAATTGGGGAAGAAGGAGATGGGGGTGGGGTAGCTGGTTGTAGTTTTTTTTTTTTTTTTTAATTTTTGATTAAATAGAGGAAATGTATTATGTCAAAAATCCCCTTACCTCATTTGGAGAAAATTATTAGATTTTTAATTTTTGGGTCAACTGACGATTTTTGGGGTCAAACTAACAGAAACTGTTATTTTGCACTTGGGCTGCAATTTTTTTAAAGGTTTGGTACAGTTGGTGGTACAAATGAAAGGTTTGTGTAAAGTCTGCAACGAACAGAAAGGTTTGGTACCTCGGCTGCAATTTTCCCTTTAATATATTTTGATAAAAAATGATGAAATATATGATTGATAAGTTGATAAAATTTATGATGAATTTGATTCTTGACTTTGAATTGAATTTTTAGCAACTTTTTTTTAACTGAACCAAACAAGGCTAAGCCTCTGTTTGGCACCCATTCTTTTTAATTTTTTTCTTTCTTAATTTCAACTATATATTCTCCAAATAAAATAATATTACATACAAATCTAAAAATTTTCATCACTTTTCCGCCTCACATTCTCCCATCAATCACTATTCCAAAATTTCTATTCCTATTAAGCCCCTGTTTGTCTACCATTATTCAAAAACATTGTTTGATACAGTAAAATTCTCCACTACACATTCACCAAATAAAATATTCCACACAAACCAATAAAATTACTTTACTTTTCTACCGCACATTTTCTAAAAAATACTATTCATTACTCTATTTTTCTCCCGATAATGGGAGACAAACACACCCTAAAATAGGTGTCAAACACTCACTAAACAATGTTACTCATTGTTGTGGCATCCACTTCTGATCCGACACCAACCAATTAAATCTTGACATCGAGTAATAATCATTGTATCGAAATTATAATTTTTTCAAATAAAAATGCGATTTTAAAGGAAAAGGCCAAAATCTTATTTGGTCGAACGATTTAACAAATACGTCGTTGAATAATGTGATGTTAATGAAATAATTAATTATGTAATATCTTTTAAGAATTAAATGAGTCACAAAAAATAGTTTGACAATTTCTATTTGAAAATTTCTTTCAACTTTAGTGACATAGTGAAATTAACTCTTTTTAATGCAGGTATGGCTAATATTAAAAATTTATTTACGAATAAGTGTTTGGTTCAATTAAAAACTAATAATTTAAATTTAAATTAAAGTTAATAATTAATTTAAATTATATATTATATAGAATTCACAATTTTTCAACAATATATTCCCTCAATTTTTATCTAAATCTGCTAAAAAATTGATTTTTATCTAAACCAAACGGGAAAAAAATAATTGATCTTGATTAAGTTTAAATTTTAAAAATATATAAGCTACTTATTTTATAATAGTTTTATTACTGTTAAAAAATAATTTTATTTATTTTAATAAGAAAAGATAAACATATAGAGGTGTCAAGACGGACGGGTCAACCAGACCTGTAAAAATCGGGACCGCGGGCTGACCCGTAACCCGTGCGGGCGGTTTACGAGTCATGAATGTGTAATCCGTGGGCTTCGCGGGTTGCACCCCAACGGGCCGCGGTTAACACGCAGTCCGTGGAATTTTTTTTTTTTGAAAAAAAGCTCTCCCCAGTAGGCATGCTTGCTGTAGAGCTGCAGGCAGGAGCATGCAGCTGCGCCATAGAGGCTACACCTGTATGGTCAAAACAATTTTTTTTTATTTTTTTGTGAGTGACGGTAAAATTTTTTTTTTTTTTTAGTAACGGTAATATTATTTTTATAACGGTAATATCATCATCTTCATCTATAAATTCCATTTTATTCTTACAATTATTTTTACAATATCCTCTCATTAGTTATTATACACAATTTCTTCATAGTTCAATCTTCATTTCTTTATACTTGTTACTATTTTACTACAATTTCTTCATACTTGTTACTACATTTATATTTCATAGTTCATTCTTCATACTTTCTTCATACTCAGTTCTCACTAGTCACTACTAAACTTTTTAATCCTATTATATTATGGATTCTCGCGATTCTTCTTCTAAAAATCATATTTTCAATAATAGTTACTCTCTAATAAATTTAGAAGATAATAATGTTGTAGAAGTTGAATCATCTCAAAATGCAAGGAAAAAAACAAACACTAGATGTGTGACAAATGTTTACAGTAAATGAAAAAGATGGAAAAGTAGTATACAATATTTGCAAAAAAGATTATGTCTGGAGATATGGTCAAGGCACCGGCACACTACGGAGACACAAAGAGAAACATCTAAATGAAACGGTACATTTGAATCCTAGAAAAACTCAGATTACTGGTTTTACTAAAGCTAGTGGATCAGTTACTTTTACTAATTTTGTGTATTCGCACGAACGAATGTCAGTTGGGATGTTGAAATTTTTAATAGCTCGTGAGATGCCCTTCACATTTGCAGAATATCAGTATTTTGAAGAGTTCCTGCAAAAATACATTCAACCTTCTTACAGGAGCGCAAGTGAAATACTGCTCGTTCTGATTCTATAAAATTATTTCATACAATGGCTGAGAATTTAAAAAATGATTTTAAAAAAATTGATGGAATTATGCGTTTTACGTCTGATTGTTGGTCTGAACGAAAACATAATTGTTATGCTTGTATTACAGCACATTTCATTGATAATAACTAGTTATTGTATAAGAGAATTATTGCTTTTCGTTTACTTGAATATCCACATAATGGTGTAAATTTGTGTGAAAATTTATTACAAGTTTTTAATGAATTTGGTGTATTAAATAAACTATTTAGTGTTACCTTTGATAATGCAAGTGCTAATACTGCATGCATTGAGCTTTTAATTAGAACGGTTACACCTCTATATGATTCTAAATTATTTCACATGCGTCGTGTTTGTCATATATATAATTTAGTTATGCAAGATGGTTTGAAATTAATAACACCACAAATAAGTATAATTGGAGAATCTGTTAATCATATTTTTTGTTCAGATTCTAGACAACAAGAATTTGCAAAAAATTGTAAAAATCTTGAATTGAGAAGAAGAAAATTTGTTGATGATGTTCTTAATAGACGGAATTCAACTTTTTTAATGTCAAAATTGTGCATTTGCTATACTAATTCTATTAATGCATTTGTTAATTCAAAACAAAATCAATTTTATACAACTGATTCTGATTGGGAAAAAGCATTTAAAGTTATGAAATTTTTGAAATCTTTCTATAAGGCAACAAAAGTTAGTTCTGGAGTTTATTATCCAACTAACAATCTTGTACTTTTACAATTAGTAGAAATTGTTGGACAGTTTTCATCATTTAGAGACGATCCATTTTACTTTGAAATTATTTACTCAATGGAGGAAAAGTTAAAAAATTATTATGAAAATATGCCACTAATTTTTCTAGTGGCAGCTGTAATGAATCCTCGCATTAAGTTGTTTGGAGTTCATTGTGCTTTATAATCATTTCTGAAACATTGGCTTTTAACATAAATATTACAAATCGACAATTGGAAATTTTTATTAATAAAATGTATAACAACTATTTTATTAAATATGGTAACAATGAAAATATGTCTTCTTCTCCAATTTTTAGTACAACTTCTAAAGGCAAATCTTCTTTTTTCTCCATAATAGCTAAGAAAAGTAATGTTCTTGGTTCTTCATCTACTACTTCAACTTCAACTGCAAATTCACATACCACACCTGCTGAATTAGAAATATATTATCAATTTGATCATTATAGTTTAATACCTGAAAATAAAGTTGATAAGTTAGATATTTTACGATGGTGGAAATTAAATGAGCGGTCATACCCTATATTATCTAAAATGACACGAGATATACTAACAGTTTCAGTCTCAACAGTTGCATCCGAGTTTGATTTTAGTGTAGGTAACAGGGTATTGGACAAACGAAGATCTAGATTTAAAAAAGATATTTTGGAAGCTCTTATATGCGTGAAAGATTGGATATTCGCGGATCGAAAGATGCAAAATAAAATTAATGATGATGTTACTAAAGGTTTCAAAAATCTTACAGTTCATGAAGATTGATTGATTGTGATGTACTTAAATTATAAATTATAGTAAAAATAGGTGCCAACCTAGTTGTGATGTACTTTTCTATAAATATATACCTCCACGTAATTATAAATGCATTTAGTTGTTAAATTTCAACTATTAAATTTGAATTCTATGTAAACATTTCTTGGTATAAATATGAATTTATCATTTTGTTCAATTCTTAAATTACATTTAACAAAAAAAAAAAACAAAATTGCTATCAATATAAAAAATTCTTGGAACAACCCGTGACCCGCGACCCGTATGGGCTCGACCTGGATGGGTCAGCGGGCGGGTCGGGTTGTAGTCCAAAATTTGTGGGCCGTCCTGAAACCGGCTCGAAACTCGTAGCGGGCGGGCTTTTTTTTCACGCGGGCTGTTACCGGGCTCATATGTTGGCGGCCGACCCGGTCCGACTCACCTAGATTGACACCTCTATAAATATATTTGAAAATGAGTAGTTACTTAAAATTAATTTATCTTATTTTTAATCTTAAACAAACATGTTTTGATTGACTCTTCTAGGGAAAATTGTCCAAAAACGATCGAGATGGATGTTAATAAGGCAAAAAAAAAAAAAAATCCTCCATCCCTATAAACGTAAAAAATTACTAGGATCGAACAATCTTTACGTAGAACCAAGAAACTCAGACAAAGGTCATGTTCGATTGACCTTGCAAGATAAGGTATTGAACAAGGCCTTTGTTGAATAACAAGAGTTGGGATTTAGTTGCATGTAGCATTTACTTATTCTTGGCATTTACGAATTAAATTTTTTAATCGTATTTTTATGCTACTAATTTGAAATGTATGATGCAGGGAGGCAACTTTTCCAATCCCAAGCTAGAGTTGGTCATCGACAAAAAACAGTATATTTCCTACCTCATTTATCGCAATTAATTTAATACCTACTAATAAAAGTTAATTTTTTTTTTTTGTTAGGTAGAAAGTTGAACCTGACGTGTTTTTATGATCAATTTATGCATTACTTGGTCATTGGGTTGCCTAACATTGATTTTGATTTAAGGATAAACCAATTAAATTCCAAACAATGGAATAGACTTAGTCAATATTCCAAATTTTAAAGATTCTTCCTCAACCCAACAAACGTATTTGAGAAGATCTAGGACATGTCTGGGAGCACTTTCTTCCAATTTTCAGTAATTAATTGACCCTTTTTTACTGCAGAATGGAGTCCACTTTGGCAGCAACGCTTGTCATTGTAAAAATGAACTACCGAAGAAGCCCATATGTCATGCAAAATGAATTAAATATTAAGGGCAAAAAATCATTCTGTCATACAATGGTCCAATATTGCGGCTATCATGTCAGTCTTCATTGGAAAATGGTGAAAAACAACGGTCCAAATTTTACTTGACAAAGGTTGAGATTGCAATTTTAAGTGCAACTAGACACGCACCTAATTAATGTAGTGTAATGTTTAAGACTTGAACTCCAATTTCCACTTAATATGGACAATGAACATGTTCCCCGTTCCCGACCTAAGGGCTTTCGTCCCGACCAGATTCCCCAACTAACCTAGGAATTACCACACCATTTAGGGTGGGACAACGTTGGATATTTTGTCATCCCTAATATTGAGTAGGACTGTAGGAGTATTATATGCAATTAAACATTGATTTTTTTCCAGTATTTTGTAGCATATTACTTGACCATAAATACTACTGTGTCGAGATAAAATTTTATTATACTTACAGAATATTTCCTGAACACAGTATTTTTACTCGACTCAATTACTGCACAGCGAAAAAAACCTGGCAAAACAAACACAACTCTTGCACCATAGTTTGCAGCTCAGTTATTTGTAACAAGCATAAACAACACGAAACCTAAGAAAGAATGGCAAGGAGCAAATTCTATGACAGCTTCAAATTAACCAAAATTTCCAAGTTTTCTAAGCAAAATGCATAAAGAAGTTAGCTTCTGGATATAGCCTGGCTGCTTGTTTGATGATCAATTTGGCATTTCATGCTTTCTTCTGCTTCTTTGCTGGAGGAGGCGGAAATAGAAAACGAAAAACCCAAGCAGCCAATATTGCTCCAATGAAGGGGCAGATCCAGTAGACGTAGAATTGCTCCCAAGTTTTGTGAGTATTGTTTACGTATGCCCAGCCGAAGGCCTGCAAGATATTAGATATAGGTTAAGCTGTATGATAAGGAGCATATGACCCTATAGATATAGAGCACGAAAACAAGCATAATGGGAGAGGAAACAAAAAACAAGTGACAAAACACAACACAATAGGGAAATTTTCTGAAATCAGCACATATAAATTAAGTTGAATGACAGATCATATTGTTTGCATGTAGTTCTTATGCTTACATCATAATTAGGGTTGGGCGCGGTTCGGTTTGGATTGGTTTCGACCCCAACCCGAAACCAAAACCAAATTAGTCGGTTTGGAAAAATTTCAACCCAAACCAACCCACTCTAGCTCTTAAACCGAACCAAATTGAATTTTTTTTTTTTAAAAAAAAAAAACTCTCGAGTTTTAGACTCACTTATAGTATATATAATTTTTTTTTTTTTATTTATACAACTTTTTTTTATTTGAGTTATAATTTATAGCAACTAAAACCATTTTTGAAATTTCAATTTTCAAAAAATGAAAATAATTATCTCAACTTTCATTTTCACAATATCTAAACTGTAATTAACTAATCAGAATGTAATATATGATTAAAAAGATTCAATATTGTAACTAATACATAATCATAAATCAATAATCATTATCTCAACATGCATTTTCAGAAGGTGAACTTATTACATGTAAAACTTGCTATATATAAAAAAAAATTAACTAAACAAAAAAGCGTACCAACCGAAACAGAAAACAATGTTTATAAAGAATATAAAATAATATCAAAGTTTCATTGAAAGTGTCATCATAAAACAAAATGTTTATATAGTATTCAACGAGACTACTCAAATAGACAGTTTGGACACCTCCACATTGTGGAGAACATCATTAAGCTTTTGATTTTGACTTTTCTTTTTTAAAAAAAAAAAAATGGAAACATGTGTAAGTGGGTTGGGTCGGTTAACCAGTGGTTTGAGGCATTAAACCATGATCAAATCGAACCGCCGTGATTTTGTTTAAAATAAAACCAAACCAAACCAATTAACTATGTCAAACCGACCCGAGTCGGTTCGGTTTGATCGGTTTGGTCGGTTTTTCGATTTTTTTGCCCACCCCTAATCATAATAGTGAAATTGAATTCAAACATAGGAATGTTCAGTAAACTAAGGGTAAGGTTATCGCAAAGAAAAATGCATATTCAAACTCCAATTCAAGTTGTGGGTAGCAAGAATTAATTGGTTGATTTGCATGCTTACAATCAGGGAAAAAAGGCAAAGATCTGGTGGTTGAGGAGCTTACTATCTTATTGAGAGTGTGATAATGCAATGGGAAGACATAATAATGAAATAGATTGAAATCCTTAAACTTTATGCACGCGTCATTCAAACCATGTCATAGAAATGTGAAAACGTGGTCATGGAAGAGCAATACTAGAGTCATGCTGCTTGATGAAGTAGCATGAATGCTGCACCCTAGATGGCGAAATTCTAATAGATGAAAGCAGTGAGCTTACGCTTTGACCCGAGTAGCATGGGACATGTGAAATCCCGTGTGATCAGTCAGCATTGATAGACTAGGGATGTTTAATTAACACTGAACACTATTAAGGAATAAAAAGAAGCAAATTATTTTGTTTATTTTAGTGTCCATCTATTTTAATAGATTTGTGCCCAACATGCACTTGCTGCGCTTATATATGTTAAAGATAATATATACCTGACATCTTACTTAGAAATTCAATGTAGACAGAAGCATGATTAGGATAGGGATGGCAAAAAAAACTGATACCCGCGGGCCCCGCCCCTAATGGGGATAACCGACTTAATCGGGTATTCGGGTCGGGGCGGGGACCCCCTCCCCACCCCGTTAATTTTTTTTTTAGAATTCAATACTTTAAATGAAAAATTTCACGATATTTCATTAGTTCTAATAGAAAATAGCAACTAAAATTATTTTTCTAAATCTAATGAATATGGGCAACAAAAATAAATTATCAAAAACTCAAAAAAACAAAATAAAAAAAAAATTAAACGAGTAGTAAACGGGGTAAGGACGTCGCCCCGCCCGGCCTTAAACGGGTAACAGGGCAGGAAATTTCTTAGCGGGGCTCCTCACTCCACCTCATTCCGTTGCCATCCCTAGATTAGGAAAGTAAATAATGAACTCTAACAAGGAATTCGAAAGATTTAAAGCAAAGAAAAAAATGGTGGAGATATTTCTGCCCTTTATGCTAAGCAAATACATCCTCTCAAGTTTATTATTTCTTCAATCATGGTTAATATGCGACAAGAACAACAGATTAAAAGATATAATGCACTGCATAAAAGACAAGAATTACAATAAATAGCCCATGATTTATCTAAAAACAGAACAAAATGAGAGGTGAGCTTACATTGGCAGGATTCATGGAAGGTCCGGTATAACTCGACCCTGCAACCACTAAGGCAACTGTTGACATAGCAAGCAGCCAATTCTTCACAATTAGGTTGCTAGGACCCCTCAGGACAATGTAAAGGACAGCAAAGGTAATTGTGAAGGTCAATATCCCCTCGGCAATTGCTCCAGTGTGCAAATCGACTTTCAAAGAAGGACCCTCTAGCATGTGTTTGTACTGCACAGGCATACACTCCATAATCCCGAGTGCACCACCTACTGCACCAGCTGCCTGTCAAGAAGCCACAAAATAATTTAAAATTTTCACACAATGTCTATTAAATTTTCCCCATCCCCTCAATCGGCTCATTTCACAGAATGTTTAGCTCTAGTAACTAGCTATTCTGGATGATCTCATTGTTCTTCATGATGTTCTGATTTGAATCACGCTTTCAACTGCAGAACCTTAAGTAATTCATATTTTAAATCATAAATTTCAAACTATATATCTATGCTAGTATCTTAATCACTTATGCTCCAAGAATCATCTTCGAGGATCAAAACTCACTCGGCTTCATATCGAGGATTCGAAACTAGATGAAGTTGAGTAATATCCAGGAAGGTATTGCGGAAATTGGTCTGATGCTATTTCTGTTCCTTTCGTTTGAACAAAGGAAGGATCCCATAGAATAGATATTTCTTTAGAGTTAAATCTCACTCTGATTGATCAATGTCTGATATTCTGAATCCTCGTTACTAATGGAATCCGAATGATTCCGTATTGAGATATGAGCCTATGGCTCTGGTAAAACAAGTAGTATTACAGTCTGATCCTTCTACTTTGATTGTATTAATTATCATACAAAGAGATGCTTAAAAGAAATCTGAAAATCGTCCAAGAAGAGGTTACCTGAGCGGGAAAGCGGACGGCGGCGGTGACAAGAGATTCAGCGCCTCCAACGCCGGCAGCATAAAAGGCGGTGGGGCCGGTGGGATTGAAGGTGGCGCCTCCCAATGCATCACCAATGAAGCCAAATACAAACAAAAGAACAAAAATGAGAAAAGTGGTGATCAAAAGCGTGGGCAGGCCTTGGGTCACCCCAAGAGCAGAAGCCACAACGAAAGTGAGTGCACCCAGCGACGATGCGCAAAAAACCCACATGCACGTCAGTATCGCATCACCAATTGCTACCTTAATTGCCCCCATAGCACAACCCAGTAGCCAGAAAACAGAAAATTCGGCCCCTTTCTTTTTAGGTAAGGAAGAAGAGCAAAACCCACCGGGAATTTTTGTATGATTCACCTACTATTCTAATCACCAATCGTCACACTCAAATTCGTTTTGGGATTTGAATCAAATCAACAACGTGTTTGAATAATGCTTATCCAGTTCCAGTTTCAGTTTTCACTCGATTTACAGGAATCACCGAGGATCATAGTTTAGTTGAGATTTGTTTAGATTTTATATACTTCCAAAATAGTCGACGGCATAGTTATGGGTTAATTACATCTAAGGTACTGAAGTTTTCATGTGTGGCAACTATGTTCTCACTTTCTATTTGTGGCAGTTTGTCCTCAACCTTTAAATATCGTGCAGACAATGTTCTGAATTAACGGAAAATGTCTATTTACACATTAAATGTCCGTTTGAATCGTTTGATTGGAATGGTGAAAAATGGGTGGAAAGAAAATGAATTACAGAGAAAGTAATTACTAAATTATTTTGCAAAGAATTGTTAATTAAGTGTGTTTGATTGTTATAATTTTTCACCTGGAAAATTATTAAATTTTGTGTTCGTTTGGCTTTATTTTATATGAAAAGTGTCCATTAAAGTGATAAGTTTTTCACAATTGGTTATAAAATTTGTTTCCATTACTAAAAAGTAAAAAAAAAAGTTGAAAAAAAAATGTTCCTAAAAAATCATTTTTTTTATCAAAGTTCAGTGTTCATTCGACTTTGTTTTACATGAAATTGTCTATTAAAGTGAATTTTTTTTTTTTTTTTTTTATAATTGGTTATGAAATTTGTTTCCATTGCGACAAAAAAAAAAAAGACGCAAACCTGGAAAAGGCATAATATGGTGGGAAAGCATTTTTCCTAAATCCAAGGAAAACGGGTGAGGGGGTGGGAAAAAAATTTTTTGGCCAAATTTGACCAATTAAATACTACATTTTGGCAAAGTTGGAAATTGATTTCCTTTTTTCTAGGAAAAATAGTCCACCAAACATGGCCTAAATGTCCATACGACCACACACTAGAAGGTTAAAATTGTCTTAAAAAAAATTTAATTCCAAAAATCAAATGGCGACTATTTAAATCGCCTTAAAATATTGCTCTTTTTTTATATTTACCCTTCAACCAGGCATCATTTGCATGCATGGTTGTTTAATAACTAAATAGACTTTTTCCATTTGGTGATTGCACGTCGTCTCAAAAGGTTGGAGACATGAGCATCACAAAATAAAGATTGAGGACATGATCGCATTATTTATGAAAGTCTGGGACCCTTGGAGGAATTTATCTGATTGTCATTGATTACACTTTTGTTTTATTAATTATAATAATATATCAAATTTGACAAGTTTTTATCTCTTGTAAATTCTTTTTTAGCCACCACTTAAACATTCTTACTCCATGTTTGGCTACCGTGTATAATTTGCTTATAAACGGTCAAGCAACGTGTTCGCTCTTTGATCACTTTTTCTTTCACATATTAGTTGGGTGAACAAAATTATCAAATCAAATCAAGTGGTTCGATTTTGTTCTTCTTAAATTAAACTGGATAATGGGTATTAGAAATCTTGATTCTAGACTGAGTACTAAACCTCCCGAAAAATAGTTGATAATTGGTTGTTAAGCACTCTTAATACCATAAAAAATATTTTATTTCTATTAATTTTAACTTGTATTTCATATTTTATTTTTTTCGTGTCGATTTGATGGCTTGAATAGAAGGAATTAATGTGATCAAAAGGAAATTTGTCTATGTTTTTAGCCCCTGTTTGGCTCCCATTATTTTGCATGTTTAGGGGTTGAAAATTTTTAGGGCTTGTTCAGTAGAGATTAAAATTGGATTAAAATTGAAAAACTAGCTGTTATTGTTGACTTTTATTAGACGAGTGGGACCTAATAACGGCCATATTTTCAATTTTAATTGAATTTTAAGTTGTACCGAACATCCCTTAGAATAGTGATTGATGAGAGAATATGTGGTTGAAATTTTTTTGATTTGTGTGTAATATTATTTTATTTGATGAATGTGTGGTTGAAATGAAAAGAGAGAAAAATTTAATGGGGGCCAAACAAGGGTTTAATGTTATTATTTACTTTTAGGTCATTGATATACGTTGGTGAAAGATTTTATTAGACAACTTATTTGTGTTTTTCAATTTGGACTGTATTTGTCATGTTATATTAAGATGGAACTTATCATTTGTTAGATCGTTGTGATGTTTCAAACATTAGGAAATTGAAAATAGTAGTTGGAATTACGAGAATATTGAAAATTTTAAGAATGATATTGATATGGAATCGAAACTAAACGAACCGTTTTCCATAATTAAAAATGGACTTGACGATTGCATTTGCAAGATACCTAGTAATTGTTCGATTCGTCTCTATTTGGTATCGAATTGATTTGGACCGTTCAAATCTCGACATGTTAGTATAAATAGTATTAGCAATGCCTAAAATATCCTTGTGAACTTTCTTTCATCTTCCGGCTCCTTTAACAATAATGTCATACATAAATTACCCTTTTAACACTTGTAGCTAAGCCCTATTTGGTAGGAACTAAAATTTAGACGTTAATTTAAGATAAAATCAATAATTGATTTTAATCACGTATTTCATTGGATCTACAACTATTTAAACCACACATTTCACCAGTTTTTATCCAAATTTACTAAATTTTTAATTTTAATTCCTACCAAATCAGAGCTAAATCAATAACAAAGTATTGATTCAAAAATGGATAAACAAATGCCTTTTAAGTGTTCAAAATACATTTACATATATGGCTAAAAAATGAGCACTTAACATTTTTAAAAGTTGTCCCCATGTGACAAAGTGGAAAGAAGTGATGCACACCAAACATGATTGTTATAAAGAAATGTGTGCCCAGTAATCTATCATGTACATTTTGCAAAAAATACTTATTAAAATACTACGTATACAACTTTAATTTCATCTAAATTTCTGAAGTTGGTCACAAAGAAGGAAGATTGTTGTATAAGGTTACATTAGAAATACAGATTATTGTATGATTTGATACTTGTTGACTTGATACATTTATCTCAGAAAAATACTATTCATTCCCAGTGAGGATGCATCCTCAGTATATGTGGATGTAAATGATTGATTAAATGATAAGTGAAATTAAATTACTTATTTAATTTCACCTATCATTTAATGCCATATTAACGCCACATAGATTGGGGATGCATCCCCAGTGGGGATGAATAGCATTTCTCTTTATCTCACGTATCGACATTTTTTTAAACCATTAAATGACTTTAGTTTGTTGACTTGATACATTTATGTTCATTCGTCTTTCTTGGTAAATTGCACATTGCGTTCCAAATCATTGAAGCTTGAGACGATATATTTTGAACATTTGATTTCTAGCGCTCGAATTCTCAAACTTTTCGAACATTTGTCCTCATGGTCCTTTTTAGATGAAAAACGTTAAATTGACCATTAAAAGGGCAAATTTTGAATGAAATGGTCATTTTACCCTTAATTTAATTTAAAATAAATAATTGAAAAATAATAAAAGAAAAAAGACCAAAGTAAAACAAAAATAGATCTAATCATCTCCTTTCACCACCACATCCACCTCCATCCTTACCCACCCTATCCCCTTGTCGTCGCCGCCGTCAACCATCACCCTAATAGTCGTTATAGGCCCATTCAAATATCAATTGCCATTATGGTCCCTCCAAACTCCATTTGTCAAATTTATAAGCAGTTCATAGCAAAGAATAGTATTGGATCTTATGAAATGAGTTAATAATAATGAATAGTAACTATAAATGTGCGATTGAAATTAATAGTTAAATGAATTTATAAGTCATTTATATATCTTCAATATCCTTATAAATTATTTTGTAGCGAGGGCTAAATGGCAAAATAATTCTGGGCCGAAGCTATCAATGAGATGAAGTTACTTGTTCAATCTGAACTCTCGAGGCTAACCTTGAGTTCTTTTCTATGCCGGGAGTTGACGATGTGGAGGAAACTAACTCTACTAGTTATAATTTTCTTGATTTGCAAGGGAATATAATTGAGGCCGCACTTCCTCAACCTTTAGTCGAAGAAGCTCAGCTATTGACCTCCTACTTTGGCTGAAAAATCCTTAATGAAACAAATTATTCATTATTTGCATTTATGATAAAGAAATCGTAAACTTTAATGAATCAGTGAGATGAAAAATACTAGAAAATTAAGGATGAGCATAAATCACATTGCATTCATCAATTCACTGAATGAGTTATACAAAATGAGCATCTAAAGCTATATACAAAGTAAAAGGACCAAAAAGAATATTCTAGCCTAACCGATTGTGCACATTTAGCCGAAGAAATTATTACACATCACAATAATTTGTTATAAATGCAGAAGATAGCTAATCTTACTTACGTACCTGAACTAGTTTTGCAATTGAAAAATTTCCCAAAGTTCGTATACAATCAAGGATCTTCATTGGGACCACGAGGTGAATCGTTGGAGTGTCATTTTCTTGCTTAATTGGTTTGTTGGCATATGCTAGTATATTATCTCTTGGGGTTGTCGGGCGTTCAAGGGGTGAGAAATGTTGTTCCGAACTTGTTGTCTCTTTAACTGTTCTTTAATATGTTATTAACACCTCAACTTATAGTCTTATATTCTTAGTAAATGAAAGTATGTAAACTCCTATTTAATAAGAAGGAATGATATGCCGATATGTCAAAACTGCATGGACGCGATTGCGCATCTGAATGTTTGAGAAACATTATGATTTTCTTATAGTTTTAATTAGGGTCGTCAATGGATTGGATTTTGATCTGAATTCGATGAAATTAATTGGAGATGGATTCGGGGTCTTAGTCCGATAACTCGATTAAGATCCGAATCCGATAATACGGATCAAATATGAATATAGGTCAATCCGATCCGATTTGTTATAAATAAGTGAATCGGTAAAATATTTTTTATGACATGTTATTTGTGACTAAAATAAATAAATAAATTTAAAATAAAAAAAGTCATCAAATTCAAAACATAAAAAAATTGAAAAATTTATAATTATTAAACATATTTAAGAATAGGAAAAATTGGAAAAAGAATAAATTAAAAAAAAAAAAAGTTGATTCCAACATTATTTTTTTCCTAATATCTTTAATTTCGAATCGGATATCCGATAACATAGTAAAACGGATATCGATTTAACAATCAAATATCCGGTGGATTATCGGATTGGATCTGATAATTATTCTTATCGAATTGGATATAAACAGATTTGATCCATATACAGCCCTTGTTTTAATCACATGTTTCATAAGATCCACTACTATTACTCACTTATCTATCGCTCGTTTATATAATTTAAGTAACTTAAAATTTTATCCAAACAAGCACAAGACATTGATGGAGTTTAGGGAGTTGGAGGATTGGTAAATAAAACACTTTTGTTTTTATTTATTACTTATTTATTTTTCCCAATAAACTTCGCATAATTTGGATGCAAGTACCATATTCGTTTTGTACCAAAAGAAGTACTAAAATCGTCTAAATGGAGGGTCAAGATATAAAGACAATTTCGGAACTTACACTTTCATTATGAAAATATGACGTAATGTTAATTTTAAAAATCGCGAGCAACTCGTGGACCCTTATTTATTATTGTTAGTGTCATGTTGTGGCTTAGACTACAAATAAATTAATGTGTTTGGTATACATTTCTTTCCACCGCTTTACTACTTCCAATCAAACAATAGACGACTTTTAACATTTTAATAAATTGTAGAATGGCTTGTAAAATTTGAAAATAGGTAGCAAACGGTCCCACTTACCTACCTCAACTCTCTCCCACCCCCACTAATGTCCACATTTTTTAATATTTACAACTTTTAAGTGATTATAAATTGTGAATTTTGCAGACTACGTGAATAAAAATTAGATAATAATTGTCAGTCTTACAAAATATAAAAAAAATTGGATTAATCAGCTTAAATTATAATTTAAACTTTGCAGACGGGCATCGATTTATCCGTGTGAAATTAATGTCCACTTTTTTAATGTAAGGTATTAATCTATGTGAACTTGATATTTTACGACACAAGTATTTCTCTCATGTGAGAAGGTCCAACTTGTGGTTGGTGAAATGCAAAAAAGTACGCATGAGAATATCTAGTCAATTTAATGCAAGGATGACACAAGAAGTATTAAGCAATCTCAAAAGTGAAATTAAATGGGCACATCTTAACTTTTAGGGTCCGTTTAATTGAAATTTTGGAAAATGAGTGGAAAGAAAATGAATTTCAGAAAAAAAATTTGTCTAAAAAATATTTTGCAGAGAATTGTTAATTAAGTGTGTTTGATTATTATAATTTTACACCAAAAAAAATTTAAATTTTGTGTTCGTTTGGCTTTGTTTTACATGAAAATTATCCATTAAAGTGATAATTTTGTCATCATTTGGTTATAAAATTTGTTTCCATTATCAAAAAATAAAAAACGAAAAAAAAAATGTTCCTAAAAAATCTTTTTTTATCAAAATTTAGTATTCGTTCGACTTTGTTTTAAATGAAAATTGTCCATTAAATATAATTTTTTTTCTTATAATAGCCGTGTGAAGCCCGTGTGGAAAACCAATTCCCAAGAAAATTGTTGCCATCAAACAAGCAAATTGGTGGAAGATGGAATTTGAATTCCTAGTTCAAAGGAAAAAGTTGTTTATCAAACACAACCTTAGTCATTAGTTATTGTCATAAGAAAAATGAAAACTATTTGGACATTGTGTTACTATTTTAGTAGTGATATTGAAATTGGATTTTGAAGTAGTATGGACACGACTCAGACGTCCCACCACTCGAGAAAGGAGTATGGACATTTTGAGTGCTCTAAATAGAATTCAACGATAACCTTTCTCGATGACTACATAAAAAGTTGATATGATGCCTAAAATTGTTTTAGGCCATATCAACAGGGTCTTATAGAATCCACATACATAGTTGCAAGATTTCAAGCAATCAAATATTGATTAAGAGTCCAAGATCATGCATCATATGTCACCCAATCAAATTCTTAATTTCCAGTTGGCCAAGACAACACATAAATATTCTCCTCAACTCACTGAAAAATGCGAGTAGTTGAATTATTTGTCATTTAGTTATTCATAGGATCTCTTAGGTATAACACGCTTTATTCTTGTAGTTTAACGAGTGAAAGATACATATCATGTCGATACAATAATTCTTTGTTTTAGTTTATGGATGGCGCTTGAGGACGGAATGTAGACTTGTTAATACCATATACTCAATATATAAAAAACGATATTCCTCATTTCAAAACTCTTTTGATACTTGTAACAATTGTACGGTAAGCCATCGAAATGAGTTAATTATAAAATCTACTTTAATTTATATGTAAAAACCTTGGTTCATTCGAACTTCCCCCTCTACTTAACCAATCAATTGGAGTTTTGGACTCATGTCAAAACTAGGTTGGTTCGTGTTGACACACGAAACAGGCAGCCCAAATCAAATGGCCCAAGAGAGGAAATGGATCTAAAGAAGAAGCCCAGATAGAGAGATCAGGGTAAAAGGCCCAATCAGAAATATCATTAAAATATGAGAAAAGCCCAAAAAGACAAAGGTACGACGTCGCCCAAGTCGGCAGGACGCCCAGATATTGAGCGAAGGAAACACCCTGCAATCGCCCAGAGCAGAAGATCGATTGTCGCCCAAGAATGCTGAGTCGCCCAAAGTCCAAGAGATGACCAAAGATTGTTGTCATCCAGAATCACGATCTAAGACGGTTTGAGCACATCATAATTACGCCCCACGATTTGAGAAAGTTGATGGCAAGCAGTTATGAAGAGAGCGTAGTGATAGAAGTTGCACACGGTAGTTTTTAGCCAGCCGACCATGATGAAAGAAGTGGGTAGTTACAAGCAGTTGCTGAAACGATCAAAACTGCCCAGGCCGTATAAAAGAAAGAAGAAGACAACGAAGAAAAGACAAAATTCACTCTCAAAACAGAGAACATGTAATTTACTTTTCTTAGGTTAACTTTTTAATTACTTCAATTCCCTTGTACTCGTGTGCTTGCGCCCCTTGGAGGCATCTTGTTCGTGTCTAAACTGTAATCTTCATATTTGATAAACACCCCTTTTTGGGACTTTGTTCCAAGAGGTTTGTCCCTTACACAATCGTCTGAATCCCTTTTAATTGTTAGCGAGCGAAAAACGCGCGAAACAATTTGGCACGCCCAGTGGGACCTTGGTGTTTGGAGATACAAAAGGAAAACATTATGCCTCATAAAAGTTCGGATAAAGCACCAGCAAGTCACGGAGTAGTCCAATCTGTGATCGAGCGATATGAGGAGCAGCAGCATTCTCCTCAGACAGAAGGGCAGACTCCAAGCAGTCACAGTCGTTATGAGCCAATGACGGAGCTGAGTCCTCGAACCATGCGTGCATTGCTGGGAGAACTCACACAAGACGTCGTTGAACAGGTAAATTTACGAAACGTCCATAACATGGAAAAATTTACCCAGAGTGGAAATGTTCACTATGATAACATGGCCAAACAATTAAGTGCGTTAAATGATCTCATGAACAAATTAGTAGGCCAAGTTTGTCAACCAACCGTAGGAAGTCATTTCCAGACCAGAGCGATTGTGGGACATGCTTCACCACACAATTCCTCTGGTTTGAACCCAGGTCCTGGTTTAGAAACATTTTTTGGCCCTTCCACTTCAAATCAAGGGGTCAATGGAGCGCCAAATTTGAATGGCGATAACATGACTACCAACCTGGGGGGTAATCCAAATATGAGAGATAATGTCCTGAATGGTGGACATAATTTACCTCGTGTTAATGAGGGAATGAATACTCAACACAATGGGTATAATGGTCTGAACAATGGTGCCTTCCCTGCCAATCAAGGACCAAACATCAGGCCACCTCAAACAAACCAACAAGTGAATCAACCCATAGGAGTCCCATATGATCCAAATGTTTTACTAAGGAATCAGATTGCAGAAATAGTACAAGATCAAATGGCCGTTGGGGTACGTCCTGTTATTAGGCCTACTTACACTAAACCATATCCTGATTGGGTAGATCAAGCGTACCCATGGCCTAGAGGGTATAAAGTACCCGAATTCTCATTGTTCACTGGTTTAGGAGAAGTATCTACTCTAGAACATATAGGGCGATTCACATTACAGAGTGGTGAGGTGACCGATTACCATAAAATGAGACTATTCCCTAGTTCACTAATAGGAGTGGCCTTTTCATGGTTCATTAATTTGCCAGCAAATTCCGTTCAGACATGGCAACAAATGGAACAATTATTCCATGCTCAGTTTTATAAAACAGAATCTGAGGTCACACTGGCCGATTTGGCGAACTTACGTCAAATGCCAAACGAATGGGCAGAAGGTTTCCTTCAAAGGTTCAAAACAGCTAGGAGTAAATGCTTTGTGCCCCTACCTGAAAAAGAATTTGTCAAAATCGCTCAAAACTGTTTAAGTTTTGATTTGAAGAAAAATTCCAGGACGAAATTCCCTGACCTGTTCCAGCTTAGTGCGAACATAATCAGGTACGAACGTTTGATAAGAGAAGAAGAGCAGGTAAAAAATTCTAGCAAATGGACTTATTATAAAGACCCACACTTTGGCGTTCATGCCGTGAATGATGAATTTTATGATCAAACTGAAATATGTTTGGCCGAGTTGACCAAGGGGGATGCATATACTTGTCCCATAATGGCTAAGCCTAGGGATGTAGCCAGAGACAAACCTGTAAAAGGAGAAAACAAAAAGAGCAGAACGTTCTCGTTCGATGTTACGAAAGCTGACCCTATATTCGATAAATTATATAAGGATAAGCAGATAAAATTGAGTGATAAATATAAGTTGCCAAACCCTGAGCAGATTAAGGGTAAAAAATATTGTAAATGGCATAATGCGTGGTCACATATGACTAATTATTGCTTGGTTTTCCGTCATGTTTTGCAGGACGCTATCGAGTCAGGACGAATCACGTTCGAAGACAAAAAGAAAATGGCAGTGGATGAAAATCATTTCCCACAACCACTTGAAGTGAATATGGTGACGACCAATGTTACAAATAAATTACCAAGGTTTAAATTGGTCATCAATGATGAGGAGGACCCCGAGAAACATGCCAGTGTGTTCGAACGTATCAGGGGAAAAGAACCTATGAAGAATGAAGAAGTCTTGTGTGCCAGATGTAAAGGAGAAATGAGAGCAAATACTGAAAGACCAGAAGTATGGCAGAATCACCATCGCCCTGAGTTTACTCCAAACAGAAGGCAGTGCACATCATTCTATAAGAGGTCGCCTTTGGAAAGGCAGTTCAGGTCGACTAGCATGAGAAATCGTTCAGACCACAGCCTCGCCAACCTAATGTGTGGCACTCATATCAGTACAATGCAAGACGTGTTGTGCCTTTTAATGAAATGACCAGGACTCAGCAAAGATGATTTCAACGGAATTATGGACGAATGATGAGGTAGCAACCAGAAAAGCCACGTCTTAAAGCACCAAGAATGCTAGAAATGGTTAATCAAAATGCTCTCGAAGATAGTGAAGAGACTGGCACTGGAAAATCAATGAGAGAAATGTCAGAAAGTTCTTCTGGGAGGTCGAAGATCGAAACAAAAGAGAAGAAGATGATACGGAACCACCTCTTACTATCCAGTTCGGCACCTTACCTCCCGTCATGGCTAATAATTATTTGTTGGCCAACGAATTCAAGAATAAGGAGAGAGAAGAAGGGGATGAAGAAGAAGCGTGTGTGTTGGAATGTGAAAGTGGTCAGACGTCCTAAGAAGTACAAGGCGAAGAGGATGATGGCATGACTGATATTGAGGAAGAGATCGAATCTTGAAGAAGAAAGGAGAAAGAGAGGAGTATCGCGTAATACCTTGCTGAAACTACTGCATCGGGAAGGGGTTCGTGAAGTAGATTTGTTGGGAGAACCATCTGGGCGTTCTTTCGATTTCTACGTACTATATGGGACACCCAAAAGGAAGAAAATGGTACCTCGTTCTGAGAAATACGGATCTCCTCCAAGGATACTACCTCCCCAAACAGGTTGGACAGATACGGGAGAAATACTGAAAGATAGAGAGGATGCCCCACAGACGGATATTCAGCCCGAGGTATTGCGAGTTGATCCATCACAAAGGGATAAGTCAACAGGAGACAAACAGGAGGTGGAAATTGATGCAACAGAAAAAGTCGTCTTCAAAAAACCCACTATGAAATTGACCAAGTATTTAAGGCCACTTTATGTGAAGGCCTTGGTAAATGGCGTACCCGTGGTGAAGGTGCTTATTGACAATGGGGCTGCCATAAACACTATCCCATTAAGGATGATGAGGAAGTTCGCAAAAACAGAGGATGACATGATCCCAACAGAAGTCATTCTCACGAGCTTCATGGGGGAGCCACTTCAGCCAAGGGAGTAATGCCACTTGATATAACTGTGGGTACGACTACAAGGACGACTGTCTTCTTTGTCATTGATGGTCCTACCAATTACAATATATTGTTAGGGCGAGATTGGATTCATGGAAGTCGCTGTATACCATCGTCGCTCCATCAGTGCTTGGTTTTTTGGAATGACCAAGGGAAGACAGAGGTAGTACAAGCAGATCATAGGCCTTTTGTTGCAGAAACTAACTCGGTAGAAAGGTTCATGTATGAAGGGAACTACGGACCTGTTAGAATAGTCCAAGATGGAGAAGAAACTCAAGTCGTCGTACAGAGCGAAGAACCATTTTCGGTAAAAGCACTCGCTGAAATGTTCAGTCAAATGAGGCCAAACATAGTGGCCCTAGAAGAGCCAGTTATTGGCAAAAGAACGCTCAGAGAATTTTAATGACTTGGCAACCAAAAGAGCAAGTAGCCAAAATTCAGGCCTTTAAAGCCAGACTAGTGGCTTTCAATAAAGAATGTCAGGAGAAAATCAAAAAAGAGGTAGCATTGAAAACGCTGGGAGACAAGTTGACAGTATTCAAATCGGAACAAAGTATTCACCAGGAAGTTAACAAAGTAGATTGCCTAGAAGAAGAAATACCTGTAAAGGATGCGGACGATGAAATAATGAGGATCCACAAACCTGGAAACGCTCAAACACAAGACTCGTTGATCAAAGTAAACATTGGCTGTGTGGGAGAGGATCGCCCAACATTTATCAGCCAGATGCTTAGTCAAGAGGTTAGTACAGCATTAATCGCTTTATTAAAAGAGTATAAAGACTGTTTTGCTTGGGAGTATGAACATATGCCTGGTTTAGACAAAAATTTAGTAGAGCATAGATTGCCGACTAAACCAAACTTTAAGCCCCATAAACAGCCTCCTAGACGTTTTGCTCCTAACGTGTTGCTTGAAATTAAGAAAGAAATTGAGCGATTATTAAAAACAGGTTTCATAAGGACAGCTAGATATGTCGAATGGTTATCTAATATCGTGCCAGTGTTAAAAAAGAATGGTAAAATGAGGGTGTGTATAGACTTTAGAAATCTGAATTTAGCAACACCTAAAGATGAGTATCCAATGCCCACGGTAGATTCCTTGGTTGATTCCACTGCCGGACATGTCATGTATTCTTTCATGGATGGGTACTCAGGGTATAACCAAATATATATAGCTGAAAAAAATATACACAAAACTGCCTTTAGATGCCCAGGGGCTTTAGGATGTTACGAATGGGTAGTTATGTCTTTCGGCCTAAAAAATGCGGGGACGACTTATCAAAAAGCAATGAATTTAATCTTTCATGATATGATAGGCAAGTTTGTTGAGGTGTATGTAGATGACATCGTAGTTAAATCTGTTAAAGAGGAGGATCATTTCGAACAACTGAAACGCTCATTTGAGCGAATGAGGCAATATAAGCTGAAATTGAATCCTTTAAAATGTGCGTTTGGTGTCAATGTCGGTAATTTCCTTGGTTTTCTAGTACACCAAAGAGGGATTGAACTCGATAAAAATAAAGCGAAGGCCATTTTAGAGGCCAAACCGCCAGCAACAAAAACGAATTGCAAAGATTTCTAGGTCAAGTTAACTTTTTAAGGCGGTTTATCTCTAACTGTGCAGGGCGAACAAAAGCTTTTTCGCCTCTCCTAAAGTTGAAAAATCAGGACGAACTCGTCTGGAAAGAAGAATATCAAAAGGCCTTTGATAGCCTAAAGACGTATTTGGCAAATCCGCCAGTGTTGGTGTCACCTATCCAAGGACGGCCAATGAAGGTGTATATATCGGCTGAACAAGAATCGATAGCTGGAATGGTCGCCCAGGAAGACCAGTTTGGTGAAGAAAGGGCAATATACTATTTAAGTAGCCGTTTGACGAAATGCGAATATAATTATTTTGCTATCGAGAAACTATGTCTCGCTTTGTATTTCACATGTACTAAATTAAGGGCCTACTTACGGCCTGTAACAGTTTATCTGATTTCTAAAATTAATTTAGTGAAATACATGTTTTCTCGCCCTGTTTTACATCAAAGGATAGGCCTTTGGACTTTAGTATTGTCCGAGTTTGCAATACAATATATACCACAGAAGGCGGTTAAAAATCAAGCATTGGCTAATTTCTTGGCCGATCACCCGTGCCTTGACATGCCTGAAGAAATTAAATTGGAAATAGACTCATTCGAGTTCAAGCCATGGATCCTATACTTTGATGGATCAAAAACTTCCAAAGGTGCAGGAGTAGGAACATCTTTGATAAATCTTCTAGGAATTTGTTATAAGTTTGCTTTCACATTGGACAGAATGTGCACCAATAACCAGGCCGAATATGATGCATTAATTGTCGGCCTAGAGTTATTAATTGAAATGGAAGTAAAAAACGTGATTATTAGAGGCGATTCCCAGTTGGTGATTTACCAACTCACTGGCGATTTTAAATGTCAGAGTGAATCTGTTATAAGCCAGTATGAAGTCGCCCAAGAATTATTAGAAGAGTTTGACCAAGTAGAACTACAATATGTCAACAGAATGTACAACGACATAGCAAACGAACTGGCCCAAATGGCCTCAGGATACTTAAAAGCTTTAGACATGGAGCACACTTGTGAATATGGAACAATTTTGCATGTTATGCAAAGGAGGGCAAATATGATTGGAATTCATTGTATACAAGAGGGAGACGCAATGGATTGGAGGGTAGAGATAAAAGAGTTCTTGGAAAAACCAAGTGAAAAGAATAATCGAAAGATAAAGCTACGATCAGTGAATTATACATTAATTGAAGGTGAATTACTTAAAAAACGCCCAGATGGGGTGTTATTAAAGTGTGTAAGTTTACAAGAAGCCAAGGTGATTATGGTTGAAATACACGAAGGAATTTGTAGAGCCCACCAAGCTGGTCAAAGGATGAGGTGGTTAATTATTAGAAGTGGATATTTTTGGTCTAAAATGGGAGAAATGTGTGTCCAATATGCGAAAAGTTGTTGGCATGTCAAAAGCATGGGCCAATTCAGAGAGCACCAGCTAGAGAAATGGTACATATCATTAAGCCATGGCCATATAGAGGTTGGCCGATAGACTTAATAGGGAAGATTTATCCACCATCATCCAAACAACATACATTCATTATAGTGGCAACGGATTTCTTCACTAAGTGGGTAGAGGCCATACCTCTAAAATAGATATCTCAAAAAAGTGTTATAGAATTCATTCGCGACCATATCATCTATAGGTTTGGAATCCCACAAACCCTGATGGTGGATCATGGAACTTCCTTGAATGGGGACCAAGTGAAGGAATTTTTGGGCGAATTTGGGGTTAAATTGGTAAATTCCACGCCTTACTACGCTCAATCTAACGGTCAGGCCGAGTCATCTAACAAAATCCTGAAGAACATCGTAAGAAAGATGATAAGTGAAAACGCCAGAGATTGGCACGAATATTTGAATCAAGCTCTGTGGGCCTATAGAACGTCGCCACGCACAAGCACTAAAGTTACCCCTTTTCAAGTGACGTACGGGCAAGACGCAGTGTTACCTGTGGAAATCAACGTGCAGTCAAGAAGAGTGCGTTCACAAAACGACCTGGGCCACAACGAACGCGAGAATTGCTCGTCCAAAATTTATTGGAATTGGATGAATTAAGGTTAGATGTTTTGGATAGATTACAAGTCCAGAAACAGAAAATGGTTTGGTTTTACAACAAGAAGGTCGTAGCCAAGTCCTTCAGTTTGGGCGATTTAGTTTGGAAGGCAACACTCCCTTTGGATAGTAAAGATCCAAAATACGGTAAATGGTCACCAAATTGGGAAGGACCACACAAAGTGAAAAGTATTTTGCCTAACGGAGCCTACCATTTAGAGGATCTAGATGGTACCAATCATGTGAGGTTCATCAATGGCAAATACTTGAAGAAATATGTTCCTTCCTTATGGGAAGACGAACAATTACAAACTTAAAAACGTAAGCTCTGATAAGCGATGATAACCAAATAAAATAAAGGACGAAATACGTCTAAATAAAACTCTTTATTAATGAAATATTGGTTACATCAACAGAATATGAAAAGTACAAAGCATCCTATGAGCGTGAATTTGAAATCTCCTATAAGTCACAACGAAGGATAAACAATTGTAGGCCTTTGGCAGCAACGGTGAAAATTGTGGACTGGGATCGGCCACACCCCCAAAAGCATTGCTGCAATGGCGGGCAGAAAGGCTGAGAAGCACTCTCAGCAAGCAAATTGGCCCAGAAACGTTCCCCCCCACCATCGATGGATGGGAAGAATTTTGCCGCTGGCCAAGAAACTTTTCCTATATCTCCCATACCAACAGACGTGTCAAGTCAGACGGCACACAAGATGGATCAACTGATCCATTTCTACAGAAAGTCGAAACTGGAGAGAGTGTTGAGATATTGGACAATGGTAGTAGAATGATTCTGGGAAAAGGATTACGAATGGGAGTGATAAGTGTGGAAAGCACAAACGTATTTATAAGGAAACGAATATGAAGAGTCAGGATACGAAAGGCCACATACATTGAATGACCCAAAAATCTTAAGGGTGAGGAAATTGATGTTCATGAATCTTAGCATGTAATTAAGTGGTTGGGGGGTTGACGATTTAAAAGAGTAACGTCAATATTCGAGCATACAATTAGCATGTAATTAAATGTTTGGGGGGTTGACGATTAAAAACGTCAATTAATATTCGAACATGCAAAACAAATTGTTCATTAAAGGCGAAAGCTGCTGTAACAGTTAAAAACTATGATGAAAAGATCCACGAATTTACAAAGAGAAGGACATAAAAATGTCTCAATTATAGTTCACCCCAAACAGATCGCATCTGTTCCCTAAACTTCACCCAATCCTCAATTCCTCATCCTGCCTTCGAGAGGCAGTATCTATATCGGTCACCACATCTTCATCCACTTTCAGCTCCTGGTAACGCCCAACTAATGATTTGGTCCGTTCTACCCTTTGGGAGGCGTTACGCTCTTTGGCAGCCATCCTGGCCTTGCAATCATCCATCTTTGCTTGAAGCTCCTTCATATCTGCTGCCAAGTCATCATTAAAGAATCTTCGGCCTGAATTTCAAAAGAGAGTTCATTCAATTCAGTTTTAGCCTTGTTGATCTCCTGGAGCAAAGATTCTTTTTCAGAGAAGCACGAAGATATTGAGCACTTTTAGCCTTCAATTTGGCGCATCTAGCCAACAGAGAAAGGATTTCAGAATGAATGGCCCTCAACGTCGCCTTGAATTTCGGGGAAACATTGAGCGACGGAAGTGCAAGTGCTTGTACCAACTTTGTGCTCAAGAGATCAAATTTATCCTTCTGAGCAGCAGCACTGGCCATGCAGACATCCATGTCCATGAAGGCAACATACTCAAGCATTGATTGTCTAAGAACCTCCATGTTTGCCTCTGAGGAGCCTGAAGGATGACTGGAAGAGAAGCAGGATGTTTCCAATTGTTCCCAAGAAGAAAGCAAATCATGAATGGAGCGTACAACGGTACTAGTACACTAAAAGAAAATGCCAATGTTAAAATGTCACTACAACAGATCAATCAAGCAAAACCAAAAAAGTGAAGGAGAAACATGAGATACCTCGTCAGCAACTTTCGGGCGTCCAGGATCATCATCCATTGGCCCCATCATTCGTGAAGACTTCCCTTTCCCTGAATAAGACGAACTTGCTGCAACAGGCAAGTCTGTGGGAATACATACACACAGAGAAAATAGGTCAGAAACTGCTGAGTCAACAAATAGGGCGAAAGTGTCAAGAAACAGCCAACCTGCTGGCACAGAAATTAGTGGATGAACGTCCTGAGAAGTCTGCGATTGTGATGAAGTTTCTGACACGAGAGGTCGCTCTGTGGGAGGAACCCCTTCATCAGATGACCCTGTCGAAACAATTGCAACAGCAGGAGCGGGAGCTGGAGTAGGAGAGTCTGTGGCTAAAGCTTCTAAACGAGAGGATGAACTTTTCTGGAACCACCAAATGGAATAGTCAAATGAGCCATCAGCCCATAAAGATTAATAAGTTATGTTTAAACAAGGCCATTACCTTTCTCTTGTGAATGAGAGGGACATCAACATCATCACCACCATCGTCACCAGTGTCATCATGCAAGACTGGGGAAGCTGCAGCTGGCCGTTTCCGGCTAGAAGTACCCTTGGTAGCAACGGCCGGGGAAGTCGAGGAAGCAGAAGGAAGATTTGAACGTTTGTGGGAAGCTGATGGTGATTTGGAAGGGCCCTTGATGGACAGAGGAGTGGCAAGGATAGGAGAAGGAGGGAGAGTCTCTGAACGATCCAATGAATGAAAAGCACGATTAGCGTTGACTGAAAAGAGCCTACGCTTCACAGATGGCCACAGTTGGTCAAAAAGAGGATGCGTGATAGCAGTAGGATTAAAAGGAACAAAAGAAAAGCCCTCGGCCAAGCTTTTATTACGAGCATCTATAGCTTCAGTCTCAGCCTTACTAACAAGGTAAAAACGCTCTGTGAAATTTTTGGAGTAACAAGGAGGAACATGCCAAGTTTGGCCAAAGCCAAGCTGACGGGCAAAGAAATGAGGAGCGTATATCTCAACACCAGCCTTAGCATTGGTCCCTGTCACGATATCATGAAACAACTCCCTCCCAACTAAAAATGCAACCCAGATAGACAAAGATGCAGTTGCTTCATCCATAGTAGAAGGAGGACGAACAAAAATGGGGATTTGATGAACGGGAAAAGGAAAGAATGAAGGAATAGAGTTCAGAGTATAAAAGAATGTGAAAATCTCTCTGGCAGACATATTTACAGGGTCTAACTGATGAATAAACTACCCATAGCAAGCGACTGATCTAGGAGGGGAAAGTACAGCACCAAGTTGTGGGAAATACGCCCTCAACCACAATTGGGCCAACCAAAGAGGTCCACTGCCTATAGGGGAGGCATTATTCTTCAATTGAAATTGAAGGGAAGCCATTCCTCTATAAAGAGCAGCCAAAAGAAATGAACATAAATTCAAGGGTCGACCACGTGCTAATTCGTGTGATATGAGCAAATAACTCGTAGAGGGCTTCAGACTAGGGACACAGAGGATATATTTACACAGCCAAACGTGGATAAAAGCTACACGTTCAGCATGGTTAGGTTCAGAAATGGAAGCAGTATAAAGGTTTTGCATGCTCGAATAGGACTCAGTAATTTTCTTATCAAATTTCGGAGCAGCACTAGTAACCAAGATACCAGGAAATATGGTATCGCCCAAAGGTGGGAGGTTTACTAAAGCCCCTATGTCCCTCGGGGTAATAGACATTGGGCCGAGGGGAAAAACAAAAGTGTTATACTCTGAAGACCAAAAACTCAGCGCGATTGGGAAAAGTGCCGAGTCATAAATTGGAGGATGGTGGGTAATCTCCAACAAATCAGAATCTGTGCACGATCAAAAAGTGCTTTTGTGGGACCATGTTTTACTAGACGTGCATGCCAAAAACGAAAAGAAGAATCAGCTTTGGGCCAAGTGCGAAGACCTCGCTCCTGGATGGGCTTTAATGGTAGTGAGTTCAGAAAAGGAAGGTCTTCCGAGCAAGGGAATACTTGACCAGCCGCCACTTTCTCTATTGATGCAGCATCATTGAACAATGGGCCAAGATAAAACTCATTCCGATCTGGATTGGCCGGTGCAAGACGAGAAGGGTTTACATACGGCCTGGTGAGGAGATTCAAGAAGTCTTCGAAACTAAAAGGGGAATCCGAACGAGTTTGAGAGGTCGCCATTGAACGCAAAATACGAGTTTGTCTGAGGTTGCTTAAGAAATGTAGAGAAGAAGCAAGACGATGAACAGTAAATAAAGGGGGGAAAAGACGCGAAGTATAAGGACGTGGTTTCGTGGTGCAATGAAGTAGCGCGATGTTTGGGTTTAGAGGGGTTGTAACGTCACGCCGTTTCAGACAATTAGAAGAAAGTGATGATTGAAAAACCTTGGAAATCTCAAACGTTGTTGGAATACACATAAATGAATATGGCGAAGATTAAAATTAATTCCGTCATATTTGGGGGTAATTGTTGACATACGAAACAGGCAGCCCAAATCAAATGGCCCAAGAGAGGAAATGGATCTAAAGAAGAAGCCCAGATAGAGAGATCAGGGTAAAAGGCCCAATCAGAAATATCATTAAAATATGAGAAAAGCCTAAAAAGACAAAGGTACGACGTCGCCCAAGTCGGCAGAACGCCCAGATATTGAGCGAAGGAAATACCCTGCAATCGCCCAGAGCAGAAGATCGATTGTCGCTCAAGAATGCTGAGTCGCCCAAAGTCCAAGAGATGACCAAAGATTGTTGTCATCCAGAATCACGATCTAAGACGGTTTGAGCACATCATAATTACGCCCCACGATTTGAAAAAGTTGATGACAAACAGTTATGAAGAGAGCGTAGTGATAGAAGTTGCACACTGTAGTTTTTAGCCAGCCGACCATGATGAAAGAAGTGGGTAGTTACAAGCAGTTGCTGAAACGATCAAAACTGTCCAAGCCGTATAAAAGAAAGAAGAAGACAACGAAGAAAAGACAAAATTCACTCTCAAAACAGAGAACATGTAATTTACTTTTTTTAGGTTAACTTTTTAATTACTTCAATTCCCTTGTACTCGTGTGCTTGCGCCCCTTGGAGGTATCTTGTTCGTGTCTAAACTGTAATCTTCATATGTGATAAACACCCCTTTTTTGGACTTTGTTCCAAGAGGTTTGTCCCTTACACAATCGTCTGAATCCCTTTTAATTGTTAGCGAGCAAAAAACGCGCGAAACAGTTCGTTTTCATTTTTTTTAAAATAGTAGAAAAATGGTGAAATTATAGGCTTCACCCTTTCTAAAAATAGCAAGGACGATAAATCGGAAGTTGGCGTGGGCGAGTAGTGAAAAACGCAATTCCTCGGGGGTAGTTGGGGAAACGTGGGGCCCAGTAAAATGGATCTACTCTTCTCTACCCACACCCTCCTCTTCTACTATTACCAATCCGATTGCTAAATGCAAGATAACAAAGCAACGGGTGGAGCCTAGCAAAAAAGTTGGTAGATTAGTTGGCTCATTTCCGTATATATTCCCTACCCCGCTCAAATTCTTCCACAAATTGTAGATCTCATTGAATTCTCAGTAATTTGTGAGATTTGTCGGCAGCCTGAGCCTACCCAGATCACATTACTGAGCCATTAGTTGAAATTCTGATTGGATTTCTAGTAGTAATTGTAGAAAATGAAGGTTATAGAGAAGATCCGGGATGCGGCCGCTAATGATGCGAACAGGGTCGTGTTTTCCTTCGAGTTTTTCCCGCCCAAGACGGAGGATGGCGTCGACAATCTCTTCGAGAGAATGGAGCGGATGGTGGTGCACAACCCGTCGTTCTGCGATATAACATGGGGAGCTGGTGGTTCCACGGCGGACCTGACGCTTGAGATTTCTAACAGGATGCAGAACATGGTGTGTGTGGAGACTATGATGCATCTTACCTGCACAAACATGCCTGTTGAGAAGATTGACCACGCGCTATCTACTATCAAGTCGAATGGGATACAGAATGTCCTTGCTCTACGCGGTGACCCCCCTCACGGCCAGGACAAGTTCGTCAAGGTTGAGGGTGGGTTCGCCTGCGCTCTCGACCTCGTAAGTGTCTCATTTTCACATCTATTGTCTACTGAATCTGTAGATCTGATTGGTTTTAAGCTCATTTTGTTTCTACTTCATTGTTTAGTACATTTTTATGCGAAATTTTGCCTTTTTGCTTTACCTGTATCTGGTTGGGAAGTGGCTAATTATGTGTTTGATTGATTGTCTGTTTGTTTGCAGGTGAAGCATATCCGTGCCCAGTATGGTGATTACTTTGGGATCACTGTTGCTGGTTATCCAGGTTGGGTTCCACACTCATTTTCTCTCTACGAAAGCATCTCAGGCGATATTATTTTCTTATCTTGTTCATTTTTTGCTGTGATTATTTCATGATTCTTAGTTGGGATGTAGCTTGACCAATGATACAAATTGCCCAATGTTGATAATGTTTATGTACAATTTCACAATAGCGGTTTATATGTTGTTAATTCTTTTGTTTATGAACTGCATCTGTATTATACTCTCCCGTTCCGTAAAGATAGTCCTATTTCTTTTTTCAGGTTAAAAATATTTAGTTAATATAGTTAAAATAATAAATTTTACTATCGTTTTCCTAATATACCCCTGCATTACTGCAATCAATATTCAAGGTAATTAAATTATGCATGCAATATTCAAGGTAATTAAGCTATTTTCGGTACTAGTTATTGTTTAATGCAAGAATCGAGGTACCAAAGTCATCCAATACAAATACAAATGAATAAATGTCATGGAAGATGAAATGGTTTTTTGGTTTTTAATTTATTGTTTGAACTACAATTGAATAATGTAGTATTTTATATTTGTGATAGCAAATCACATTAAATAGGGGCATATTAGGAAACTAATATATTACTACTATCATATAAGAAATAAGACTATAATTTGGGATATAAAAAAAAAAAACAGAGGACTATTTTTATGGGACGGAGGGAATATATAAGTACAATTCAATATTGCTATGCTCCAAGAATTCAAATACCCTCGTGGGCTTTGTTTATAATGCATCATTTTTTTCATTCTCAGAGGGACATCCTGATGTGATTCAAAACGGAGTGGTTACGGAAGAGGCATACGAGAACGAACTTGCTTATCTTAAGAAAAAGGTTGTTCTATTCTCCCCAGAATATTTGTAATTATCTTTAAATGAAAAGAATGTGAATATTTATGATTAGAAATTCTTATTCCCATTTTTATGGAGTTTCCTACTACAGGTTGATGCTGGTGGCGAAGTTATTGTAACCCAACTCTTCTATGATACCGATATTTTCCTTAAATTTGTCAATGACTGTCGTCAAATTGGAATTACCTGTCCCATTGTTCCGGGGATTATGCCCATCAACAATTACAAGGGCTTCATTCGGATGACTGGTTTTTGCAAAACTAAGGTATGCACGGTGCTTGGTAAAACTAGATATTCTGTCAAGATATCAACTGCACTAATTCCATATTATTGTGTTGGCCTATACACCCTGTTAAATTGCTGTCTTTTGAGAAGCGATGAAATTATCGTTGTACAGACTATAGATAGTTGATTCTCATATATGTATATAGTGCTTGTTTGATATTGACTATTTAAGAATAGATTTTGTTAGAGATGGTTTTTTTTTTTTTTTTTTTTTTAAAGAATGCGTTGTTAAAAAGTAGGGAAAAATTATAGGTCCATCTGCAAAAATATTTTATCGTGAGAATGTGTGGTTGAAAATGAGTTTGAGAAACAATGAGTTTTAAAGAATCTTTACCAAATATGGCATAATATCTTTAAAACAAAAAAGGAAACTTGGCAGGCAGATAGTTTTGCTCTACATTTAGATTCAGTTGTGCTGATCTGTGTTCTTTCTGATATTTTAAAGACAGTCCATACCCATATCCATATCCATTGCCATCACAATTATGTTAAGGTAGCATATTTCTTAATGATTGCCTATGATCAGTTCAATTTTATCACAGAACCAGCACATCTTCAGTTATATGGCTCTTTCACCATCTTAACATGGTTATGTTCATTCAGACTCACAATCTATTAGAAGTTGAATCAAAGGGAATTGGAGGTTGAGACTAGGCTTTGGAAGAGTCATCTGGAGAATGATTCTGTATTTTACTAGTAGGTTTTAGTAGAATTTCCAGCCGAATTCATCAATTTATTCTCTTTCCACCTCAATCTTATCAAATTTACTAGTTTTGAAGGTCGAATTCAGAATCTCTTTTGAAACCTTCTACTGTTTTCTCATCTAGTTTCTTTCTTTCAACCCATCATCTCTGCCTGTTCAATATAATGTTAATTTGATTTTAAGTATTCTTGTCATGCTTCAAGCACAGGGATAACCTTCTTATCTAATAATCACTGTAGAATTGGATTATTGTATAGGTCTGACATGATAGTTCCTGTTTTTCCATATAGTGTTCTTTCTCTTACATGTTTTGTTTACTAGAGAAAATATGGAACCTCAAGGATTTCTAAGGTGCTTATGCCATTGATGCGTAAACCTAATTCTTTTCTAATGACATATTGTAGATACCTGATGAGATTACAGCTGCTTTGGATCCCATCAAGGACAATGAAGAAGCTGTGAAGGCGTATGGAATTCACCTTGGAACAGAAATGTGCAAGAAGATTTTGGCTAGTGGGATCAAAACATTGCATCTTTACACGTTAAACATGGAAAAATCTGCACTGGCAATATTGATGGTTGGTTTATGTTTAATCAACTGTGCAGCTTCAACCTGAAAGTATCATTGATAGACTGCTCATATTATATGAGCTTATGTAGACTTTTATATGCAGAATCTTGGGCTGATCGAGGAATCCAAAATTTCAAGGTCCTTGCCTTGGAGACGTCCCACAAATATTTTCCGTGTCAAGGAAGATGTTCGTCCTATATTCTGGTATATAGTGCAATTGGCTCTTCTAGTAGATGCCTTATAGTAGTGTAGTTACTGACAATATGTACTCATATGATCCGTTATTGCTGTTATTGTAGGGCTAATCGTCCAAAAAGCTACATCTCACGGACTATAGGTTGGGACCAATACCCTAGTGGCCGATGGGGAGATTCTCGAAATGCATCATATGGAGCACTCACTGATTACCAGGCAAGTACAATTGATTGCACCTTAGCTCTTTGCTCTGTAGTCTTTGTGCAAGCACAATCTATTGTTTATCACACTCCTGTGATTGTAGTGGTTATGCTTTTTTGCTGGTCTGATGCCATGGAAAATTAAAAGCTTACTTAGAGCATGAAATGGGTAGTATGCGGATTCTATCTTTACAAATAGCCTAAATCTTTGCAATCTAGAAATGTCTCCCCAATCATCCCTGGCACGCTGACGCTGCACAGCTCTCAGAGGACTTAGTTAATTGACTGCAGCTCCATAAAATCAGACCACTATGACACTATATCTTGGCCATTCACCAAGTTCAACTATTTTCCTATATTTTGATTAATAATATAATTTCATCGGTCTTCAAGAAAATGTAATCACTTACAAATATCTGAAGATATCCTGCTAAAGCCTCTTTTTGTATAAATCAATCAAGTGACTGACAACTCAGAAAATGGACCAAAGGATTTCTAAGATCCAAAAAATGGGCTGTTATGCAACCCAATGACACTAAGTGAAGTGGGAAGACCATCACTTCACCAGTTGAGCATCAATTACTTTTCCAAACCCATATTTTCTGTATAAAGATTGCAACCTATAATCCTGAGTAATTATTTAATAATCTTGGCCAAATGATAAATAAACTTTCAAATTCTTAATCTCTGTTAACATATTCTTTTATTTTCACCGTCTTTTACTGATATCTCAAAATGTAGCTTCACACAACTCGAGATTTACTATTTCTCCACAAAATATTATCCTTTCTTCATGTTCGCATAATTGATTTTCTTGATGTTTTCAATCTTCTTTTTTCCCTTCTAAGAGGTAAAATTTCTTATTAATTTCTGACACAACCCTCAATTTCCCAACAGTTCATGCGACCACGATCACGCGATAAGAAACTTCATGAAGAATGGGTTGTTCCTTTGAAAAATGTCACAGATATTTACGAGGTATGGTTTTCTGCCTAGAATCTATTCTTAAAAATGTAATGGTCGTGAAAGCTGGTCCTTATGGAATTTTTCATTCATCAGAAATTTATGAAGTTCTGTCTTGGGAAACTGAGAAGTAGTCCTTGGTCCGAATTAGATGGGCTTCAGCCAGAGACAAAGATCATTAACGAACAACTCGGTAACATAAACTTGAAAGGTTTTCTCACCATCAACAGCCAACCAGCAGTTAATGGTGCAAAGTCTGATTCTCCAACTGTTGGTAATATGCTGTCTTTTCCTTTCTCTCATTTATGTTCATTTGTTCATTTGGAAATATTATGTATTTGCATGTATTCCTGCAATATATGAAGTCATCAGCTTTTGAATGTATGCAGTTAATTAACACGTTGTATAAGTTAAATTAGGTTCAAGGCTGCATGAATTTTAAAGATGCACGTTTTTAATGAAAAAAATTGTGAAGCAATGGAGTGCACAAGATTCGGGGTCTAAATTAAAACACACCCATTGTTTGCATTGCTAGAAGAGATGGAAGAGTTCACTAGCAAAATAAAGAAAATGAGATGAGAAGCTAGTTTAATTTTCTATTATTTGGTTTAGATAAGATAAGAGAGTGAAATGAAGTTTTCTTTTCCTGTTCAATTTTCTGGTAATACTCGTGGAAGAGAAGAAACTTAAAATACCAATTCCGAAGCCTACTCCTTATCGTTGGATCATGTCAAATTGGGGAAGATGCATATGAGGGCTATCAATTTTTAAGCTTATACCGCTTCCCCCAGAAAGAAACTAATCAAATTCTACTCCCATCATTGATTTCCTCTATGGTCGACATCATTCATAGATGATCGGTGCATTCTTGAGGATGAGCAAAGCTGAGGCGGTCAAGCTGCTGAAAACTTGAACAGAATTGAGGTTTCTTGGCAGCTTCTTCATTCAAAAAAAGAATGGTTTCGATTAACTCCCCCCCATACATAAGACATGACTTTTAGCACCTTTTCCTTCTGCCCTCGCTCAAAATTTGCTACCATGAATATGAAAGGAAAGGGTAGGCATAAAGCGAATCCTCTTTCGTTTCTCTCCATATCCATTTGGCTTAGATGGTGGCGTACTTGATTGATAAGGAGAATGGTCTACTTCGTCAAGTACCTAGGTTAGACATGAATCAGGTTGCCTCTTTTTCTCCAAATCTTCTCAATCATATGACCTTAGAGGTTGTTCTGTTCTTTTGTTTTCTACATATAAATCAATCGTGAGATATACTCTCCTAACAATATATTATTGTTGACTTTTGCTGTGTCATTCTAGATATTGAATGCAATGTTCTGGATTTTATGTGTTATATAAAGCCAGAATAGCTTGATGGGAGTATAATGATTCCACTTGGACTGCATTTTCTAGACCGTGACCTTATATGCTGGTTAATATGTACCTCAAATCCGATTTACAATTGGAACTTCCACATTTCCTAAAAATGTGTCTGATGGCCATGCTATCCCTGTTATTATTTTCTTATATCATTCACTATATTTGCTTATACCGCGTTTATAACACGTGACTTGTGATCTACAAAACAAGTGGTTGTGAAACAATCCTCTGTAAATGCCATTTGTTATTTTTTTACGGTAATTTGTTGAACGATAGTCCTTGTTCTCTCTCCAACCCTCTCTTTGCTTGCATTTGCAAATATAAAAGCAATTATGCTCTTGATGCTCAACAAAAGAAAGGACACTTTTGTGATGAATAATATTCAAGGATCCCAATAAATGAGTTATTTCAAAACACCTGCTTATTCTTTGCATTTAATTTTGATTTTGCAGGATGGGGTGTGCCTGGGGGATACGTTTATCAAAAGGCATACTTGGAATTTTTCTGTTCTCCACAGAAGTTGAACGCGTTGGTTGAGAAATGCAAATCTTTCCCGTTCCTTACCTACATGGCTGTCAATAAAGACGGAACCTGGTTTTCCAACGTCAACCAAACCGATGTGAATGCAGTGACATGGGGAGTCTTTCCGGCAAAGGAGATTATACAACCAACCATTGTGGATCCTGCCAGCTTCGTGGTATGGAAAGATGAAGCATTTGAAACGTGGTCAAGAGGATGGGCGAAGCTCTATCCAGAAGGTGATCCATCCACAAAATTACTTGAAGAGGTCAGAGTTCTCATATTATCCTATAATTTTATCATATTTGTCATTCTCGGGACTACTTTAATTTTCTCACTATATTTTCCTGTTGTTTGATGGTCATGCAGGTGCAAAGAAATTATTTCTTGGTCAGCTTGGTTGATAACGATTACATCAATGGTGATATGTTCGTTGTGTTTAAAGATATCTGAAATAATTGAAGTCTCTCTTGAAAGCCCTGCGTCCTGCATCAGTGCTTCCTCTTTACTCAAGTCACGTTATCATTCGTATGATTTTACTCAAGAAGAGTAATCAGTTGCTGTTCCTTGTGTTCAAACTGATTTTATTGCAATGTAATAACTTAATCCATTGGATTTTGATGTCTCCATCTTACTACACAAATTTATTGATTTCTATCATATTTTGCGATTGGTTTTTAAATAATCATATACATGCAAATTCTCATTCTTGTGCTGATCTTATGCATTGCAAGAAATGGAATATTTCCGAGTATTTGGGGGATATAGATTTCTTGTAGCTTTAGCATCAATGTTTTGGGAGATTGATTTGCATATATTGTTGTTCTTATGGTGACGGTTGGGTTTCTTGTGTTGCATCACAAAGAGCTTGATGTTGATGGCCATTATTTGGAAAATAGTGAATTTTTGAAAAATGTGTGGTTAAAAAGTTACATACAAATTGTGTGAATGTGTAGTTGAAAATGAGTATAAAGAAAAAAGAGCTATGAATTAACAGTCATCAAACAGCTTTTTTGCTTAAAACTTGGAAAGTTTCTTGGTAATTCAATTGTTTGTTATTACATTCGAAGCAACAAGTTATCAGTTCAAAGTAAATTAAAAAGATGAAGCCTACCAAACACTATAATTCAATTCAAGGTTAAGCTTGCAAACCTATAATGCACCTCTTAACAATAGCAAACGAAATACAACAAAATATACATGTCCAAAACAAATTCATTAGCCAAAACGGGGAAAAGTTGGTTCACCAACCCATCATTATTGCATAGTTATATATATGTGGTGAGTATAACTATTACGCCTTGCGTGCCAAGCTCGGTTCAGTCTCATTCCTACGTTTATGCTCTTCAAACTTATCAATAGCTACCTGAAGTTCATCAGTACCACCAACAGCCCTCATAGTGTAGAAATAGACCCCAAAGACAAATGCTGTCAAACCTCCAGCAACCACAACATTCTTGGTCTTGGGTGCAAGCCCATAATATCCTGAAAAAGGACCAGCCATCTAACAAGAACAACTCAAATCCTCCTGTTTAAGTCTTCAAGACTGCAAATTAAACAAGCATTTGAACCTTGAGAATCAGTGTTCAGCAATGAGCGGTTCATGGTCAACCACATAACATTGTTTATTTTTAAGCACAATATACAACCGACCAGTTGGTTAGAGCCAAGCCCAAACGAGCTTTAGGAAGAATTTCCAAATACAATTCTTACAAATATGACAGATGCAACAAGCTAAAGACTATTACATATAGCTCGAAAATGCAAGAATTTGATCATTCTATGGCTCTACATTTCTCAAACTTGGCGCTTACAAATCCTAGGATGATACTATCTAACAAAATTTCACCTCAATCATCTAAAGTTCTATGTGCAAAATCTCATGGTCCCTTCTTGGTTAAATAAACTATAAACATAATTATATATACGTCGAAAATGGTGGAGAATAGTTTTTTTTTTTTTTAATATGCTAAATTTAGAGTTTTAGCCCCCCGTTCGTTTCTCATTTTTCATCCATAAAAATGAAAAATATGACCGTTATCCATCACATCAAGCCATCAATTTTGAATTTCTTATCTCTTGTGTGAGATCCAATAACGACTATACTTTTCATTCTCATTCTACAGTAATAAGAATCAAATGGGCCCTTAGATCTATTCTTCCTTCCATGGCTTATGCATTAGAATATATGACAATGACTAGTTTCATTCAATACAACCAGATTATTAAACCTCGTGCATACAACCAAGAATTTACCACTGCAAGAGTAGACTCCAAAAGAGGTCACTAATTTTCTATTATTATACATCCAATTAAGATAATAATACTAAATTAAGGAGGGTCAGTCTCGATTACATGAATTATGAATATCATCAGGAAATGTTATATTTACGTCAAAAATATGTTAGAACGGGATTATTATTCTGAATTGAATATGAAATCGTGCGGATATAATGTAATTGAATAATAAAATTATGATTATCGCTAAAAAAATATATCTAATTGAATGTTTCATTTCCCATAAGTCGAATTCTATGAGCTTTAGCGTAGAATATTTGCGCAATCAAACAGAAACACGAAAAAAAATGTAAAAACCAATTAATTAGAAGGCTAATGCTTCCTCTAATCGCAAAGAAATTTACAAGAAAATCCATTTAAAAGAATAATTTTAGGGAGATTAGAATTTGAACCTGAAGTGATTGAATCGAGTTGAAGCCCTAGATTTGCTTCTATGAAAGAGAGGAAATTTTGAAATAGGATTAGTACGAGCTATATATTTGTCTATTTGGGCTGGGCCGGATTTGGAATGTAGCACTTCATACGGGGCATTTTCCAAAATAGCCGGGTATAATAGATCCATTTGGATTTTTGTAGAAAAGTCTATTTTACCCTTAATGATATATAATTTGTTTATTGCAAGTATATCCTTTCTTTATGAATGGTTTTAACAATTGATATATTATATTTCTATATTTTCAATTCTATCTATTAATTCTATCATTTGATCTACAAGATTAGCATAATCTATAATCTTTCTTTCATATTCTTTGATAAGTTTAATATATTCCTCATACGTTCTATTTCTATTTTTTAGTTGAGTTTTAATATTTTTTATTTTTTCTAACATCCTTTCTAACAAGTTATCTAATCCTTTAGCTGTATATCCAGGCATATTTATCTTATATTTCTTCTTTCTTGATTTTTATCATTTAATTTTCTTCTAATTTGAAATATATCCGAATAACTCTTAAAATATTTTTTTAATTTTTTATCAAAATTTTCAAGTTCTAACATGTTTCCATCTTCTTCTAATTGGATACATATTTCAGTAGTATATTTCATTTCATTTCTCATTTTTTCTAACAAATTATCTAATCCTTTTACAGTATATCCTGTCATATCAATTATCAACTGATAATAAAGCATACATCAAACAACATCATATATAATCCCTGCGATTCTTTCCAGACATAAGGAGAATTCTATTTAAATTTAACAAAACTAATAGTTTTACCTTAGTTTTGATCTCTGGTTTATCTTCTTAGAATAGAGTGACCTTCAAGCTCCTGGATCTGCAAACTATTCCTTCAATGGCTTCCTGCCTACAAGGATCCTTGCTATTCCAGCTTATGCTCTCACTGTATCTTTTCTAAAGATTCAAAACTATAGATCTTAAATAAGGAAAACTCTTCTTTTGTTAAAATAAGAGAGAAATTCTTCCTTTCAATCTATCAAGAATCTATGGGAAGAGTAGTTTAAAGACTCATATTTGTTTAAGAGGATTGGAATGATAATATCAAAGTATTATTGATATCGAAAGATTTGGTACAAGATCAAACAGAATATTTGGCTTTCTCACAAGTTGAGTGCTCAAATTTTTCTCTCTAATTCGTTCTGTTTTTTTCTTTTTTCTAAGCCCGAAGGCCTCCATTTATACATCCAATTGAGGCAAAATTATTGACCTCTTACATCATTGCTTTCGTCATACATCACTATACTATTAGTGCTTTGAAATTAAGAACCTCCTGGTCCCTCCATTAGAGTCACATCTTCTTTATATCCTTGTCTTGGTATGCAGCTGGCTTCCTTTAATCACATCTTCCTTATCTCTTTGGAATCTGCTTTTTGATTTTGCTGGCAAGTGGGGCACTCTCTGGCTTCACATGCTCTTTGTAAGGTAGATATGCATCCTGGCATCTGATGTGTGTCAAATTTGTTGATATAATCTCTAAGTACTTCGGATTTTTGCATTCCATCATTTGTAAGTAGAGTATATCCTTCATATTGACATAAACATTTAAATCTTTTTGTATAAAGATTTTTAGCCATATTATAAAGAACTTTGTATCCAAGAACTCTTCGGTTCTTCATCCATGCTCTGGTAAATTTTGGTACTGGTTTGTTAATTACTCCCATATCCATAGCAAAATTCCATCCAACATATCCAATTGTAATAATATGTTCTGTTGGATAGAATATTCCTCCATCTATTTCTGGACTAAGGGTATAAAATTTTAAATATATGGATCTTCCCTGAGCATACTTGGAAACTTCAGATTTGAATATGTCATCAAACTTTTCAAGTTCTTTAAAATTTTTATCTGGATAAATTAAATCCAAATATCCATAGTCAGCCATCAATTTTACCATTGTTGGTTCGGATCCTTTCATCATTATTATCCTTGGGTAAATATGATCACCTGGTGAAATGAAATATGAATCAGTTGCTTTTAATTCATACATCATTCTAGTGACCATCTTGTATTCGTCTTCTTTTGGAGACAAAGGGACTTCGTCTTTCTCATTTGGTTGGATCCTGATAGATTTAGAATGTCCTTCATTGATAATAATCTTTTTGGGACTTTGAATAGTAATATCCTTTTTTGGTCCACTGCTGCTTCCGCTTGGTGGATCACTCCGTATTTGTACCTGTTTGGTATTAACCTGTTGGTATCCAATAGTATCTTTGGTATCTTTAGTATTTGGTGATCTTAATTGAGCTTTAATAGCTTCAATTTGATCAATAATATCATTTGTAACTTTCATATGTGATGGACTTATATCCATCATAATTTTAACATTATGTTGTAATATTTCGTTCATCTGGTCCATCCCATATTTGATATCTTCAGCTTCATCCTTGGCATAAAGAGCCATGACTTTAAGCTCATCTAGTATCTTTATGGTGTTATCCATCTGCAAATTCAATATTTCTGCTTAAAAAATCTGCAAGAAAATTGTTAATCCCCTTAATATGGATAATTTCAAAGTTATAAAATGATAAATAAGCTTGCCATCTGTGTAATCTCCTATATTGGGGTTCCATTGATAATTTATTCCTGACTAATCCTGCAACTTGAGAATTATCAGTTTCAACAATGAATTTCTTAGATAATAAAAATAATGAAAACTTTTTTATTCCTCTAATAATTGCTAATAATTCTTTTTCATGTGTGGTATAATTTATTTCAACTTGATTAAAGGTTCCACTTGAATATCTGCAAATTTCATTTAAATCCGTTTTCAATATTGCTGCTCAATATTTATCTGAGGCATCACTATTAACAATTAAATTATCTTTTTCATCTGGTAGTCTAAGTTTTGATAAATTTTTACATTCTTCTTTTAATGATTTAACTATTTCTGTATGTTCATTATTTCATCCCTTAGTATTTGTTTTTCTTAATAAAACCTGTATCTTATGTCTCTTTTTTGAAAGATTTTCAATAAATCCTTCAGCATAGTTTAAACATCCTAAGAATTTTTGTATTTGTTTTTTGGATTCTAATTTATTTGGAAAACTACTTATTTTTTTAGATATATGAGTTTGTAATTTAATTCCTCTATTATCTATTGTTAATCCTAGGAAATCAATTTCTTGTTTTTCTATAATAGCTTTCTTTTTAGAAAGAACAATTCCTTCCTTTTTACATTCATTTATGAATTGTATTAAATGATTCCTATGTTCTTCTTTATTATTGGAACATATCAATATATCATCTACATATACTATTAGAAATTTATTAAATTTTCTAAATATATCATCCATTCTTCTTTGATATATTTGAGGTGCATTTTTCAATCCAAAAGGCATAACTAACCATTCATATTTGCCTTGGGGTGTACTAAAGACTGTATATTGTATACTATTTTCTTCCATTTTTATATGCCAAAATCCTGATTTGCAATCAAATTTAGAATAGTATTGTTTTCCTTTTGCAAGGTTTATTAGGACTTCTTTATTTGGTAAAAAGTATCCATCAAATCTAGTATATTTATTTAATTCCTTGTAATTTATAACCATTCTGGCTTTTCCTCTAACTTGCTCAGAATGTTTCATAACCATAAAGGCTGGGCTACTATGGGGTCCATTACTTGGTCTAATAAGTTTTTGTTCTAGTAATTCTTTTATTTGAACATTGAATTCTTGTGTATCTTGTATAGTATACCTCATTGGCCTTACTCTTATAATCACATTTTCTATTAATTCTATTTTTGCTTTAGGATGATATGGTTTCCAAAATATTAATGGGTTTTCTCCATAAACTTTTTCTAATTGTTCTATAATTTTTTCTATACTTATTTCTACTCCTATTTTTAAGACTTTTTTTTATACATTATTCTTTTATTTCTTATTTCATTTTGTATAATTGGTTTTTTCTCCCATCTATCACCACGCTGGGCTGGCTGAACTCTGTATGGTCTAAATTCTATTGATATTTTTAATAAATGTCCACAAGGGGTTTGTAACATGATGATATAATTATTTTGTTTATAATATTGGAACTGTTGTATAAAGTCATTTCCTAATAATATATTACATTCTAACTTATCATAACTATATATCTTATTAATTATTATTTGCTTACTTCCAAGTATTATACTAATTTTATCAGCACTATTTATTATCTGGGTTTCTTCTCCTGTAACTCTTGTTATTTTTATTTTACTTTTATTTTCCCATGTCTTAATTAAGAAGTTTTTAAATATAGTTATATCGCTTCCTGTGTCTATTAAGGCACAAGTTGTTATATCTGTTTCTATAATAGTAACTTGTATATATACTGCTAATGGAAAACTTATTTGATTATTCATCTTTATTACATAATATATTTTGTCCTTTATGAAATACATATAGTTTCATTTATCTTGTATGACTATTTTCTCATAATAATCTAGGTATTCTAAGACTTGATGATCTTCTGATTAGTTTTCCATCTTTGAATATTATATTTTTATCGGGGTATTCTTCTTCCCTAAATTCTATTATATCAGGTTTATCTGTTGATATCCTAAATTCATATTCCTTTGGAATCAAGTTTACCTGTTTATTTGGTTCTATAATTTTACTAATATCTTTATATTCTTTATGGACTTCTATATATGGTTTTCTAGAATAAATATTTCCATAATTAGAATTAGTAAATGTATATAAAGCTCTATATTCAATAGTCATAATTTGGTCTACTGGTTGCATTATATCATTCCTATGTAATTTAAAATGCAACCCTAAGACTTCATTAAAGTTTTTATCTTTTAAATAAATACAATATTTTGGGTAACAAGTAAATATTAATTTCTTATATGCTAAATTTCCTTCTATAGTTCCTAAATGACTATCTTTTAAATTTAGTATTCTTCCATCATGTAGACTCACTGTTAAGGGTGAATCTATTCCTTCTCTAAATAAGGATTTAAACATTATCTGTATTCCTGCTAAGTAAACATATTGAATCTTTTCACTTTGTTTTTTATTAATTTTTTATAATAATTCATCAACTGTATTCTTTGTTAAAAGATTTAGTTTATGTGTTCCTTGAGTTGTTCTAACATTTATAATTTTTTCAATCTTATTGTATTCATTTATAGCTATTTTTTCTCTTTTTCATATTCTATCAAAAATTTCCCATTTTGCTACTTTCAAATCTAAAGATAATTTTTGTAATTTTCTGAATTTATGATTATCAAAAGTTACTTTTAATCCATATCCTTTTATTCCTTCGTATTCTTGTGTTTCTATATTATCCTTTTCTATTTCTTCAATCTCTTTATTCGGATTCTGATTCATTTTCTTCTGATTCTGTTTCACTTACAAATACTTCTTGATCATAGTATTGTTCAATATCAGATATTTCACTTAATTCATCTTCTATTTCCAAATATTCCTTTTGTAATATTCTAACTTTCTTTTTATTACAATCTGGACTTATATGTCCTATCTCTCCGCAATTCCAATATTTGCATTGACTTTTATCTTTTTTATTATAGATTTTATTCTTTTGTTGTTTGTTTGAATTAAATCTCCTCTTATAGTATCTTCTCTTAGGCTTTGTATATTTCTTCCTAAAATTTCCGAATTTTGTAAATCTTTTATTTTTATGTTTTCTTTTAATATTTTTCCTTTCAGGATAACATCCCCATTGTGTAGGTTTTTTCATATCCTCACAACATATCCTTGTTAATTTTCCTGATCTTTTTAATAATTGTCTTTGTTCACATATATATGCAAGTCTATCAAATAGAAATTTTATCCTTGATCCTAAGGATCTTGGTATTCCTATATTATCTTTTATATATTTTTCAAATTCTATTTTAAAATATATTCCCCATGTTCCAGGTAATTTAGTATAATACATATCTAAATATACTTCCTGATTTTCATTACTATAAAATTGTATATAGTAATAATTTTTAAATTCACAAGTGTATTATTTTATTTTACACATATCACAAATTGTTAAATTTATTAATTTTATTCTAGCATCATCTTTTTCTCTTTTTGCTTCATCTTGAAAATTTCTAATCCATTTTTCTCCTAAAAATTCATTTGCAATATATGCTACTAATCTTTCTATTCCTTCTTTATCTGATTTTATTATCTTTGTTTGTATGTTTCTTTTCATTAATAATCTAGTATCATCATTAACACCTTCCCACCAATTTCTTACATTTCCTTCAAATGATGCTATTAAATAATCTATTTTTCTATCTGTACTTTCCCAAGTATCATCTTTGTTATATAAAAAGAATAGTATCATTGAATCTGCCCAAGTTAGTAAGGCTTTCTTTGTATCTATTTTACAATCTAAATCTAATTTTGTTCCTCCATGGTTAATTGATTTATCATAATTATTATTTAGTTCAAATCTATCTCTATATTTATTTCCTTTAGATGGTTGTCTATTTATTATTTTATCATAGAATTGTTTATAAGGTTTATTATATATAGGTGCATAACTTTCATCTGGATCATTTTTTGATTAGAGGTTTCTATTGGGGTAGGTCCTCCTCCAGTATTCATTAAAACTTGGTATTCATCTATATTTTCTAAACTTAATTGATTAAAGTTTTCTATTAGTAAATCTAATTCTTTATTCATCTTTTTCTTCTTGAATTTCTTCTATAGTTTTTCTTTTTTCTAATGTTTTCTTATAATTTTCTTCATCTTCTATTATTTTTGGTAAAATATCTTTTCTAAAATAATCATCCATACTACCCGCTTCTATTACTAAGTTTTCTTGTTTTATATGTTTTTTCCTATCCTAGACATTTCTTTTTCTATAAATTTTTTATCTATTTTCTTGTCTTGACATTTATTATTTTCTTTTAATTCTCTAATTTCCATTTTTAATATATTTAATTCTTCTTTTATTTCATTTCTTAAATTTTGTACATCAGTTATTAACATTTTTATTAATGTTTTTAAGTCTTCCATATGATTATCTTTTCTTTGATTGGTTGAAATAGTATATTCTGCATTCAGTATCTTTACAATCTTTTATAATCTTATCATATTTTTGTTTTTTTATTTTCATCAGTTGTAAGTCTCTTTAATTCTTCAAAATAATTTGCTATTTCCTTATATTTTTCCTGTTTTAATTTCAATATTTGTTTTTCTTGATATTTTGTTAAATCTCCAGGGGTTAATAATTCGTCTAATATTAGATGATTAATTATTTTTATTCTTTTTAAATTTTTATTCAAATTATTTTCCATTTTAATAATTAGGTCTTACTTTTGATTGACTTAGATAGAATAGTTGACATTCAATATTTTTTGATTCTATTGCTTTCTTATTAAATAAGAATTTTTCATATTCTGAAATTGGAAGTCTTGTTAGATTTTTATAATATCTAGCTTTTATTCTAAATTTTTCTTGTTTTAATTTTAATATTTGATTTTCTTGACTATTTATCAATCTTTGTTCTGGTATATTTTCTATTTGTTGATTTAATTTTTGTACTGAATTATAATCTCTATCAAGTTTTTCTTTAAATTTTTCTATATTAAATATTATCTTATCATGAAAATTCATTATTTAATGATAATTCTTGTATTTTTTCTTTACAATGTAGTATGATTTCTTCTCTTTCAATTTCTTTACCAATTTTTTCATATATGTATTCGTCTATTATAGTTCCTATTATTAGTTTATCTAATATTTGCTCTCTTATTTCTCTATGTAATTCTTTAACTATAATTAATGTTATCATTTTTAATTTTTTAGGAAATGGTTCAATTATATAATTTCCTTGCTCATCTTCTAACATATAATACCAGTCTGTTTTAGTAATTGTTACTTTTTTAGTCATATTTTCTTATTTCTTTTTCGATTAAATCATACATATGTTTTTCATAGATTTCTAATATCATTTCACAAGTATACATATCTTTTACAATATCTAGTTTTATTTTTTCAATTATAAATTGTTTTATTTCTATAGGTAATTTTTCAAGTAATTTTAATGTAATTGTTACACTTTTATTATTTAATATTGGTTTTATAATTATTATGTTAAAATCTTCTCTTATTATATGATATATATTACCTAAATCTTCGATTTTCATTATTTTTAATAATTTTGTTTTTCTTCAAATTGTAGTATTTTTATGATTTTTATAAATCTTATAAATCTTTTGTAGGTCTTTTATGGCTCTGATACCAAACTAGGGGGTGCTACTTTGAGCGAACAAAAATCTAAAAATCTAATAAATTTTAAAATCTAATAATCTGTAAAAATAGGTCTTATAATGTTTCTAATAAATTTTCAAAATCTAATAACATCTGAGAATTTATAATTTCAAGATCTGTTATTATATCTATATTTAGATTAAAATGTATCTCGTATTTAGAAATATTCTTTTTCCTTTTTTCCAATTTATCTATAATATCTTGTATATCTTTTGTTATTATAGATCTTACTATTCTTTTAGCAAAATTTTCTATCATATTTTCTTTAAAACATTTTAATATTTTTTGAGATGCATTTAATTGTTCTTGATACCCAATCTTATCAAATTCATTTTCAAATTCAATTTCCTTTTTATCTTTAACTATCTTTTTAATTTTATATGGTCCTCTTTTAGTTCTAGGTTTTTTATAATTTTTATTAGTCATTTTAAAATATAAGACTTGGTTGTATTCTTTTCTTATCTTGAAAGCTTTAGTTGCAATTATTGTTTATAAGGGTATTTTAGGTAGTTTATATGGTTGAATAGTGAAATGGGGTATTTTGGAAAGGCTATTGGTTTATTTTGGGTATTTTCAATAATTTCTCACTTCATACTCTTTTTTGCTTCTATATTTAAGAGCCTGATTGGTACAGATTCTCATTTTCTACAATAAATTAATTCTCATTGTCAACCATACATTTTTCAGTAAAATAATATTTTCCATCACATAAGTACTTTTTTCTTATTTTTCAATAACACATTTCCCATCATATCACTATTCAAAAATTAATTCTTCCCCCAAAAATCCATACCAAACACACTCTTATTGGATTTTTTGTTTTATTGGTTTAGAGTTAAATTTAGATTTTAATTTAAGTCAAAAATAATAATTAACTTTAATCGCATATTTTAATATATTCATAATTTTTCAATCATACATTTAATCAAGTGTAAATTAGGTCCAATACCCCTACAAAAATTAACTAAATTGATCAATACCCTACTAATTAATTAAATCATTTAACACGTAATTAATATTTTATAAAACTCCTCAAAATCCCAATCCCTTGAACAAACCCCAAACCAAAACGTAATTCAACAACTATTCGTCGTGTTTATGTATGAATGCCTTTGCTGTGAGGGCGGATGATGCTAATTTAGATCCGACATCGAGGTTGGATGCTGGTCGTCTCCGATGCCTTCATTTGCTCTTCATTGCTATTGTCTATCATTAGGATTATCATGCTAAATATACATTATTTTCAAAATACATTTTTTTCTCTTTTATTTTTAACTACACATTTTTCAATAAAATAATATTATACACAAATTCAAAATTTTCCTTATTTTTTAACTATTCCAAAATGCATTTTTGGGGGAAAAAAATGGGGCTCAAACATGCTCCTAATTTTAGTTATTCTTCTTTGTTCTAATGTTTTTCCTAAGCTTTGATTAGGATCCTTTTATGAAGTATCGGTTGAAATCGAATGTTGATGTTTGATGTCATGTTTTGAGTGACCGTTTGCCTGTAGGGTTGGTCTTGGTGGAGATGGTGATGGTGGTGGAATAATAGTTGAATTTGCATAAAATGATATATTTTAAGGTTTTGATTGATGTTTTGGAGTGAATTGCCTATTTAGTCACTGAACTTTCAGCCATGCATGCAAGAGGTCACTGAACTTTCAAAATAACGCAATTAGTCACTGAACTTTACAATTCATCATCCCAGAAGTCACTGAGCAAACGGCCGTTTAGAAATTGGACGGAATTTTCACGTGGCAACTGACGTGGCGAGGGGTCAATGACATGGAAGTGACCCCTTGCGTGCATTTTTGAAAGTTCAGTGACCCCTTGCGTGCATGATTGAAAGTTCAGTGACCCCTTGCGTGCATGGTCGAAAGTTCAGTGACTAAATAGACAATTTACACCAAATCATTCATTTCATTATTTATATACTTCGTACAGTAGCTGAGATAACAAGACTAATTTCCGTGAGCACTTCAAATAATTGTTTTCAAATAATAAAATATCGATAATATAATGGAATAGAACAGTTCAACCCCTTTCTCTCATAAAACATATTGTTTTCTTTAAAAGATTTGAACAAATTAATTAAAAATGAGGTGAAATGTAAAGAAAATTAATTAATTAAAAATGAGCCAAGATGCTAGTCGCCTCATCCTTTCTTTAGCCTTTTAGCAGATTAGAAAGTAATGGAGTTATAAATAAATATACGAATAGAAAGTAATGGAGTTATAAATAGAAAGTAATGGAGTTATAAATAAATGTGGCACGTAAAATTGGAAAATAAAAAACAAACCTTTTAGTAGATTCTGATCGATGTTAATCTGCTAAAAGGCCAAAGAAAGGATGAGGCAACTAGCATCTTGGCTCATTTTTAATTAATTAATTTTCTTTACATTTCACCTCATTTTTAATTAATTTGTTCAAATCTTTTATAGAAAACAATATGTTTTATGAGAGAAAGGGGTTGAACCGTTCTATTCCATTATATTATCGATATTTTATTATTTGAAAACAATTATTTGAAGTGCTCACGGAAATTATTTTTGTTATCTCAGCTGCTGTACGAAGTATATAAATAATGAAATGAATGATTTGGTGTGAATTGCCTATTTAGTCACTGAACTTTCGGCCATGCACGCAAGGGGTCACTGAGCTTTCAGTCATGCACGTAAGGGGTCACTGAACTTTAAAAATGCACGCAAGGGGTCACTAAACTTTCGTCCATGTCATTGACCCCTTGCCACGTGGAAATTCCGTCCAATTTCTAAGCGGTCGTTTGCTCAGTGACTTATGAAATGATGAATTGTATAATTCAGTGACTAATTGTGTTATTTTGAAAGTTCAGTGACCTCTTGCGTGCATAGCTGAAAGTTCAGTGACTAAATAGGCAATTCACTCGATGTTTTGTCTTTTTTTTTTTTTAGGTTTCGTCACCTTTTCAGTGACAAACATCACTTTTTAATAAAAGTGACTTAAATTAATACAATATTTTTTTACTTCCAAAAAATATTTTTTATTTAATTTTTTAACTTTATTAAAATTATTCTAATGTTTTAGTTGGTGGTAACTTTTTAAAATTTTGGTACTTTTTTTAATGTTTGCTACTTTTTTTTTTTAATTTCTTCTACTTTTTCTATCACTTTCTTAAAATTTCTATCACTTTTTTGAATGTCAAACATCATTTTTTTTAAAACAAAAGTGACATTTTATATCATTTTTTTTTAAAAAAAAAGTCACATTAAACTTTAATAAAAGTGATATTGTTTGTTTGATTAAAAAAAAACATTGTCACTTTTTAATTAAAAAAAAGTGACACTTAATTGTACACAGTATTTTTTATTTTCAAAATACGTTTCATGTGATTTTTCAAGACCACTAATTTTAGGGATATTTTTGTAAGTTATCTTATAATCAAATTTTATCGAAATCTACTAATGAAATAGAGGCATAGTTTTGATTTATTATTATTATTATTTTGGTATAGGGAGATTTGGCACTAACCTTTTGATATGGACACCGAGAAACGAATAAAGAATCAATATGGGATGACAAATATTAGAATGAATACCGAGTATTTGACTTAAATATTTAAAGAATACGGAACAATTGAGAAAAACTATCACCATATTTCTTTAAAATTATTCAAAGCATAAAATAACCACCAAATTCAAGTGACACATTGTCCTGTGGCTAATAAAAATTACACCATTGGTCCCTAATCTCTTAATAAAATATAAAGTAAACATGATATGCTCCTATATAACCCAACGAGTCAATGTTTTTCAAGGATTTTTAGATGGAAATCGAACTTCCTTAGCAACGCGTTCGAAAAATCAAAAGTGCCTAGGCTGATGCTGCTGCAATCAAGAAATCAGACCTTCTAACACTAGCGCGCCTTTTAACTAGGGAAGGGAATCATCCCAAAATCTCCATCTAGTCCCAACTCATTTTTGAGTTATGGATCAAAAATATATATTCAAATAGTAAAAACACAGAAGACATATCCCAAATAGTTATTGAAAAACATAGATTTATCAAGAAAACTTACTCAAGTTCAGAATTTTTGGTGCCCCAAAATTTTCTTTTTTTTTAAATAATAAAATGTTAGTTGAAAGATGATAAAAAAAGTGTTAATTTTTTAATTTATATATTTTTGTTATTTTAATATAATTTCATTTCTCACGAAATACACATGCTAATTTTCAAATGGTGACAAAACACTATGCTTACACCTAACTTGATCTTTGTGCAAAATGATAGAAGAAGACAACTTTGCACGCTGTGACGATTTTTTTTTACAAAATGTACCAAGCATTATTTTTTAATTTATATTAATGTATAACAATATTTCTTTTATTTCAAATGTATAATTTAGATTAAAATAAAAACAACAAAGTTTTGTCCTCAATGAATTACATTAACCCCATAACTCCACACATCTCTCCTCTAATCGTCCTGCAACTCTATATCCTCTTTGAGAAAACCAAAAATGAAATGTCAAGCAATAACCTTAGTAAGAGACTCTGTCAAAATTTACAGATCATGGGACAAACAAAAATCTGGCTTTCGACACATGTACTCACACTATGTAGTACAGCGATGATAAACAAATCATGATATCTGCAAGAACAAGGCCTACTACATCAAAAACAAATTTTGGAGCAAATAATCCCCATACCTGCAAGGAAATTTTGAATATTAGTGCAACAGATTCATTCAAATGCATGTAAAACTCAGCAAATACGAGTATATACCATCAAATGCCGCCTTTGTATTGTAAGAAGTCCAAATATACGAAAAATGTGAGAAAAACCAAATGTATCAATTGTAAGAAGGATGGCTTGGCGAATAAGGTTGAATTCATCAAACCTGAAATACATACAGTATGTTCATATGCACTTAAAAATAGGGAAAAAGGAATTTGCAAATGTACAATTAAACAAGGCCTTCCAATTCAGAATGGGGAAAAAATCATGGAAAATGCTTCTTGTACACAACTATTTCCATAATAATGAGGTGTCAAAATGTAAATGGGGAAGTCATTTGATTGATGAGATTTTGATCCAATTAAATCTCGTCACATCATCTGTTGGTAAACAATTATGTAAGTTGTTATATACTCGTAGCACAACCCAAAAATCATTACAGAAATATATGCTCTCACCCAACAAATGCAGCAGCATATCTAAGGCCATCAAAAGCACACCTGCATGAAGTTATTGATAAGTGAAACCAACGTGGTGCCCTCAAAGGAAAGTCATAATTTGGTATTGAAATGAGATCTTCATAACTGGAAATCAGAATCATGCTCAAACATAGGAAGAGGCAAAGCATCTTACCAGTGACCTGTACTGAAAAACATACACACAGCAAGAAGGTTCCATTGTGTTACAGGAAGTGTATAAAAAAGTGAAGATCCAGAATTATTATTATCAGTGTCCTGTTCCAATCTCATCAACCTAATTATGCACCAACCTATATAGGAAATTCAAATAATAATTGCAAGTTAACCATTAAAGTTGTCTCAACTTAATTATAAAGATAAAAATGTTATAATTGACAGCAAGCACCTCCAATTAACAATGCTAAGACAGCCAAGGGACCTCGTTTTCCAGATATAACTATGATTGTTGAACTCCATGCAGATATCAGGGCCAGAACTTTGAAAATTGTACTTCCTTCCAAGTTCAGTCTTCTCTCTAACCAAAAGTTGAACTATGGCCAATAATGATACCTGGATAACTCCAACAGCATAGATGATTCGAGGAATAAGATTTACCCTTATTGCCCTTGGCACCATAAGTAGGTTCAATAGGTTATCATTGGAGGCCCAATATATGGCTATCAGCAGGAAATTAGATAAGCTTCCTACAATAACATATTTCAAGATCCTGTGACAGGAGCAGCAAACAATGCTCTTGTAAAGTAGATATGCCACAATCAGAAGAGCTAATATCGGCACAAACTGAGTTATTGACATCCAGAACTGAGAGTCCCCGTTGATTCCTAGTGTTTTTGAAGGATCAATCTTCAAGAATAAAGAACTGACAGCTTGCTTTAATTGCCCAAGTTCAATAATAATTCTTAGGAAAGGAACCAAAAAAACTAATGCAAGTGCCTGCAGATCCAACATAGAAACAGTCATGAACCACAATTTACTTTTTTCCAGAATTTCCACAAAAATAAAACATGTTAGAACAAATCAACAGATCATATATTTGAAGAAAAATGATATATTTTGACAGTTTCAATTTCAGAAGTATAACCACGATAACACTTGAGATACCTACTTCAAGTAGCATCATCTTCTTCATTATTGCACAACGTAGTTGAAGCATTGCAGTTGTGGCCAAAAGAAAACTAGCTACTCTGCCTTCTTCCACTGCATCTCAAGAATATATCAAACCGGAAAGAAGTCAGATAAAAGATAATACTAGAGAAATATGCAGGCGCCGAACCCTTAAAATACTATATAGGCACATGACTTACGAATATAACTATTTGAAAGAAAACTGCAGGCACGAGTCAGCACTGCAATACAAGCAAAAATCATCCCAATGGTATTCCTAGAATCACTGCAGGAAGGCGAATAAAGTCCACATAGGTTATCCAACCTCTTGATACTAAAAGCATCCAGAAAAAGTGAAAACAACATAACACAGAAACCTATTCCCATCAACTTCAGATTAAACTCAGTCCAGTTCGACCGGGCCAGCGAGGCAACACTTGCCAAAAATGCAGAATATGCTTCAATTTGCCTTTTGATAGCAGGTAACAAGGTAGAAGAGCTTTCGTTTTCATGTAGTACTGAACTCTTAGAAGTGAGTGACCAGAACTCGAGCCTGAGCATACAGCTCTGATACATGCAGCAAATCTTTCTCCGAGAAACCAATTAGTGACAAAGATGAATAGACATCAATGTATTTCTTCACCTATATAAGCAAACCCGAGTCTAAGATAAAGGTTGTAGTATAAAAATTTAAATATAGTACCAACTGGACTAAAATGAAGTCTCCAGGTTTTTTCTACTAAACCTTTTAAATACTTAGAGTCGGACTAAGAATTATATTAATGCAACAACCAATCAAATGAAATGAGGACTACGATTGTCTATCTATGTGCACAGCAACCTTTTTAAAGAATCAACTTGGAATTGTTAATATTCTAAACTAGGAGAAAGGGGCAGAAATAAGTAAAAGACTTCACGATGAGTGGAAAATTATCTTGAGTACATACTTTCTTTAATGAAAAATAAATTTAAATAAATAAATGTAATCCCCCTCTAAGAGCTTAAACTTTTAGATAAAGCGGTTCCAAATAGTTTTTTTTTTGATAGGTAATCACGCAATTTTATAAATAAAATAAGAAGATAATACACAAGGAGTGCATTATCAGTTTAAACAAGAAAGAAACGATAAAAAATTCGGCAACCCTTCTATCGGACTAATGGTTGCAGCCTTAAACCAACTATACAAAGTCAAATAAAACAATTCCCTAAATTGCTCTGTCGTCCGAGTTTGGTCTTCAAAACATCTTCCGTTTCGCTCTCTCCACACACACCAAACAATGCATCCTGGAATGAGATCCCAAACAAGCTTGCTATTCTTATCTCGAAACTTTCTTTTCCATGCCCACACCACCTCCTTGATACGTCTTGGCAACACCCAGCTCATATGTTGCGAAACCAGAATATCATTCCACAACCAACGAACACCGTCACAGTGAATGAACAAATGATCGATCGTCTCGCCCTCCCTCTTACACATATAGCACCACTCCGTAATACAATAGCCCTTTCTTCTGAGATTATCCGCCGTTAACACCTGTCCTCTTACCACCGTACACAGTAAAAAAGCCACCCTTGGAGGTAATTTACTATGCCAGACCCTTTGCCAGGGGAATGGGTTCTCAACAGGTTCCAATAAGGATCTGAAATAAGTACGAACAGAAAACAATCATTTCGTGCCGCCCTCCGCCTACTACAGTCATCCTCTCCCACCTGAATGTGCACATCATACAGAGAAGCCAAAAACAATGCATAGACATCCAGTTCCCAATCATGTAAGCCCCTCCCGAAAGCAATGTTCCAGCTAGGATTCCCATTAGATATAGCCATAGCATCACTCACTATGGCTGAAGACTCCAAGGTAATGCGATGTAATGAAGGAAACCGCACTTTTAATGTTTGATCACCACACCAACAATCGTCCCAAAATCTGATATTCGTCCAGTTCCCCACCACAAAAGCCAATCTATTTTGAAAATCGCTCCATCCTTTCCTGATATATTTCCACAAGCTCGTCCCATAAGAACCACGACCGTCACCCGAGCACCACCCCCCCTCCAAGACACCATACTTTACCTCAATAATTTCTCTCCAAAAGCTCTCCCTCTCCATTCCAAATCGCCACAACCACTTGCCCAACAATGCCTTGTTAAATAAAACAAGGCTCCTCAATCCAAGACCCCCGACCCTAACAGGGGAACAAACATCACCCCATTTAACCAAATGAAACTTCTTCTCTTCCCCCAACCCTGCCCAAAGAAAATCCCTCTGCATCTTCTCCAACCTATTTGCCACTGCAACAGGGATAGGAAACAAAGATAGGAAATAGGTTGGAAGATTAAAAAGCGTGGATTTAATGAGAGTAAGGCGACCTCCTTTTGACAGATAAATACGTTTCCACCCCGCTAACCTCCTCTCCACCCTTTCAAGAATACCATTCCAGATATGTTTACTTTTAAACCTTGCCCCTAACGGAAGCCCAAGATATGACATGGGCAAATGTACGACTTTTCATTCGAGTATGGCCGCTAATTCCTCCACATTAGCAACCTCCCCCACTGGAATAGCCTCCGATTTCCCCAGATTTGCCCTCAAACCGGAGACCGCTTCAAAACATAGAAGCAAGCGACGCAAATTCCTAATTTGCATATCGTCTGCATCAAAAAGGATCAGTGTGTCGTCTGCAAATAATAAATGGGAGACCTGTAGATGACCAACCGAAAAACCTCTTAAGAGATCCTCCGTCACAGCTTTCTCAATCATTCTACTGAATGCCTCCATCACAATAACAAACAACAAGGGTGACAACGGATCACTTTGCCTCAAACCTCTACTGCTCCGGAAATAACCTTCAAGATTGCCATTAACTAAAACTGAAAACGAAATCGTAGAGATACAGAACTAAATCCACTTACACCACCTTTCCCGGAAGCCGCATCGCCTCAGCATATACATAAGAAATCCCCAATTGACGTGATCATACGCCTTTTGAATATCAAGCTTACACAACATCCCTGGGATCCCTTGACGTATTCTTGAGTCAATGCATTCGTTCGCTATAAGAACTGAATCCAAAATCTGACGCCCCTTCACAAAAGCATTCTGGAACTTAGAAACCACTTTTCCTAGAACCTCCTTTAATCTATTCGCCAACACTTTAGCAATGATCTTTTAAACCCCGCTAAACAAGCTAATGGGACGGTAGTCCTTAATATCAGTCACTCCTGGTTTCTTAAGAATAAGCACAATGAAAGTGGCATTAAGACTTCTCATAAACCTGCCACGTTCGAAAAAATAATTGATTGTACCCATAATGTTCGATCTAACCACCTCCCAACAAGCCTTATAGAATGAGAACGAGAACCCGTCCGGTCCAGGGGCCTTATCATCATTCATATTAAACATCACATCCCTAACTTCATCCTCCTCAAATGGTCTCTCAACCCAACCAGCATTCTCGTCAGTAATAGTGGAGAACTTTAGCCCCTCCAGCTCAGGTCTCCACTCAAACTGCTCCCGATAGAGATTCTGATAAAATCTCACCTGCTGAGTCACAATATCTTGTGGATCCTCGTGCGTAACCCCATCAACCTCCAACAATGTAATAGAGTTATTACGCCGGTTGGAATTAGCGACCTGATGAAAGAACTTAGTGTATTTGTCACCCTCCTTCAACCACAATACCCTAGACTTCTGTCTCCACGCAATCTCCTCCATCTCCACCAATTTCTTCAACTCTCCCCTTAACCTTCCACGCCTCTCCCTTTCCTCCTCATCCAACCCCCGACCCTCCTCCTGCCTATCCAACTCTCCAATGTCTGACAAACACTGATTCTTACGAACGTCTATGTCTCCCACCACCTCCCCATTCCACATCTTTAAATCCCCTTTCAAGGCTTTCAATTTCTGATGTAAAACATAACTAGGAGACCCCCTGAAATCATAAGAGGCCCACCAAGTCCGAACCCGCTCCCCAAAACCCTCAATTTTCAGCCACATCTTCTCAAACCTAAAGGGTCTTCTTCCACTGCCCATTCTAATCCCAGATAACGAAATAGGAAAATGATCTGAGTACACTCTCCCCAATCTCCTCTGAGTGACATCAGCATACTTAGCCTCCCACTCACCACTAATCAAGAATCGATCAATCCGAGATTGAACGGGTTGATCGCGATTTGACGACCAAGTAAACTCTCCCCCCATCATAGGCAAATCCACCAACATACTTTCACTAATAAAATCAGAAAAATCCCCCATAGCCCCTGTTAATCTCCCTCCACTCGACCTCTTAGAAGGAAACCTGACCACATTAAAATCACCCTCAATGCACACTGGTAAATTCCACCAAGCCATCATACCAGCTAGTTCATCCCACATGCCCCTTCTATCCACATCTGAGTTTGGCCCATAAACTCCAATAAACATCTACTTAAATCTATCCCCAACATTACTAAAGGAAAGTGATAGAGAGAATAACCCTACACTAACCTCCTCCATATCAAACACTCTAGTGTCCCACATGACAAGCACCCCTCCTGATGTCCCTGATGCTCCAAGAAACTGATACCCACCATGCTGTCCCCCCCATAAAGATCTCACAACAGTCCTCGAAATGACCTCTAACTTCATTTCTTGTAAACAGACAAGATCGGCCCGCCATCCCCTTAACATGTTTCGTATACCGAGCCTTTTCCCAACATCGTTGAGCCCCCGCACATTCCAGCTAATGATTTTTGGGATCATCTAAACTCTCATTCCTCCCTCCCCGACAACCCTCTCTTTGACTCACCCCCTTTAACGTCATAGTTTATCGAACATTCAAGCCGCCTAAGCTCACGTTCCCCTTTTCTTCTTGCTCTTCCTCCTGATGCACACATCCCATGTCCCCTACGAGTCTTCAACTCCTCAAACAAGTGCATGAGGTTATCTTCATACCCATTACAAGACACACCCACCATCTTGCTGAATTCCTGAATTTTATGGAGAACCCAATTTGAAACCGGAGGTCTAACATCAAGCGCAGTAACTTTAACTATCTCCCCTGCATAGCAACATCCAATAGGCTCAAAGATCTGTCCTTCCCCCTCCACCACCCGTGCTGTACCCTTGTCCATTATTCCTTTTTTGGCACACTCTTCCCACACTACTATTGCTTTATCGTTCCCTAGCTCGTTTTCAGTCAGAGACCTAGGATGCCTCCTAATGTAAGTGTTCACAATCATTGTAGTCGCGCCTGTCACCACTTGCTCTTGTGTCGGTGCCGGACTTGATTCCTCTACCATCACTATTCCGGTCTCTTTCTCTGTCAACCCAACTCCCTCTATAGCTGTGATCATGTCTCCCTCATTCACAGTTGTCTCGTTCTTCTCAAAAGTCTCATTCAGTGCCATCACAACCGTACACTTTGTTCTTTGTTCCCCTCCCTTCGATGAAGGTTCTGCCTCCTGAGATGCCTCATCCCCCGAATATTTGTCATCCATATCCAACCCCATAATCTTTTCTCCCCCGTCAACTCCATTACACTCCATGTCATACCGTACCTGGTTCCCTCTGATAGGCTCAATCATTACCTGCGTGTCTTTAGTTTGAAACAAGTTTGATTGTATCTCCTTAGCGGGATACTCAGACATACCAGCCCCGCACTTATGACAGCAAATCATCTTGGAGCCCTCTAGATCGCCACCTCCCAGTAGCCTCAACAATTCATCCACCTCACCTTTCAACCCCTAGACGCGAGCCCTTATTTCAGCATTGCTCAATGGACTGTCTAAAGCACCTTTTGGCGTTATCTCCTTCAACTTATGCTTCAAAGGATGACCCTCACTATCCTTTTGTAATAGCACTGGCTTTTTCGTGTTGCCGTAACTTCAGCATATGTCTTCCCTTGTTGATAGTTGGCTCTAACCGTTTGACGCTTAACTTTATCTCTATTGACAAAAAAATCGACAACTGTCTGAAACATTTGCAACATCGATTCCCATCCCTCTCCATTTGCACCTTCCGGTACCATCACCACTCCTTTACGACGCCTCTCCCCATATTATGCTACCGTCAGATACCTACCTCGACTGTTACCACAACGTTGCGCCATAAAAGCTCTCGATGACTCAGTAAACTTGGCAATAAACTCTTCTTGCTTGCTTGCCCCCCTCAATTTATCTATCATATTAACTATCTACAAGGCACCAAACCTCCCCATAAATATAGCATTCGAGGTCCTCGGTCCCCATTCGGTCAACCTCACAATGCCGGATTCATTAATAGACACAAAAAACTCCTTTGATTCCTCTCCAAACCAATGATGAAATTCCTTTGTACCAAACATATCCGCATACCGTTGAAACGATGCATCCGACAGTTGAACGGGGGCCTGGAATGACCTGGGCAGATCGCGGGCAAGCTGCTGTTTGCAGGCGTGGCGCGTGGGGCACACGCGTCGCCGGCGCGTCACGCGCACGCGCCGCCGACTCGCCGCCCGAGAACGGCGCCTCCCTAGCCTGGGTCGGAATGACCCCGGCTATCCTCCGGTTGGGCGCGTTGGCCCAGTAGAAGGCCGGAGCAGGTGCCAAAACCGGATCTCGAGCGGCGGCGCTAGGGTTTGCACCTAGGGCCGCAGCCTGCGTGTGGTTTCCAAGGGAGGATTGGCCCTGGTTTGCTGGCGTGAGGCCGGTATGTGGTGGTGGAAGAAGATGGCTGGAGGCTGATAGGCTAACTTTGGATGTTGAGGGAGAACTCTCCATACGGGAGAGGGCGATGAGAACTTCCAAATAGTATCAAAGCAAGTAGAGGTCATGAGTTCAAATCTCGCTACCACTGCTTCAAAAATTATGCTCATGTTGGGCCTTAGATGAAAAATTAATCTGCACATAAGGGGATACGGTGAAAACTAAATCTAAATAAATAAATATTTATCCTCTATAATAGCTTATGTTTTTAGATATAGTGGTTCCACATTTTCTTGAAGTATATTAATGTCAAATTAATTGTAGCTGAGTATTATCCATATGCTAGTTAACTGCCAAGGAGCTCGAATAAAATTTCGAAAATCGTCGAAGATTACGATTAAATTATTATAATTGTATTAGATATAGATAGATTGTTTTTACCATTAATTAATATTGTAATTGATTGCTTCCATATTTAGTTGTTATTTTAGTCATATTTAATGAAAGAACATTTCACAAAGAGGGCATCGAGTCTTTTATTGAGTATATTTGACATGGTATCAGAGCTGTTCCCATCCTAAACAAATTAACCATTGAATTTCGTTTCCGACGGGCTGCCTTGTGATGCTTGCCCCGGCCAATTTTTTTTTTGAATAAACACGATCATTTTTTGCAGTTCTACAAATTATAAGTCAATACATATCTCCACCTAAACAAATTAACCTTATTCATCTCTTTTTTTTAGATTGGGCTTTGATTTTTTTGTCCTCTTTATATGATGATTCGTGAGAATAGAGAAACATGGAAGTGCAGATCATCGCGTTTTGGTTGAGCTGTTTTGTGGGATTTCTTCCACCTACAGCATCTGGAGTTGTGGCCGATGTTTTGGCGTTAGAGCTTTTGTTGGAACACGAATTATACGTTCGACCAAGTTCTCCCGACAGATAGAGCTCACTGTGTGTGTCGACACACTTCGTGAATTTCTTTTGGAAATTCTTCTTGGGGAGTGTGAGTTCTCGTAGTTTCTCGTCATATTTTTGAAAGGTTCTCGTAGTATCTCGTAATATCTTTGGAGTGTTCTTGGAGTGGTTTTGGAGTAGTTTTTTGTTGTTTTTGCATTATTTGTTGTTCTTGGTCTCTCGTCGTTCCTAATTTTCGTAATTGGTTGCTCTAATTTGGATTTCTTCTTAGTGAGCACAAATATTGTCACCGTCGTCAGTTCATGATTGCAAATTGATGCTCTTACCAACATTAATTTGAGGGGGAATGTCAAGGAGCTTGAATAAGATTCCGAAGATCGTCGAAGATTACGATTATATTATTATAATTGTATTAGATATAGATAGATTGTTTTTACCATTAATTAATATTGTAATTGATTGCTTTCATATTTAGTTGTTATTTTAGTCCTATTTAATTAGAGAACCTTTCACAAAGAGGGATATCGAGTCTTTTATTGAGTATATTTGACATTAACAACCACTTTCTTCTCGCAATTTATAAAAAAGGCACAACTGGGTATCAAGGTGTTTAGAAGAGGTGTAAGGCTATAAATGGATTGGATATGAACCGGATCTGATCCGATAATTCAGTAAACATTTGTTTGTTAAATCCATATCCCATTTGCTATGTTATCAGATATCCGATCCGAAATTAAAGAAATTAGGAAAATACCTATTTATTGACTCACTTATTTATAGAGGACATCTCCTAATATTTTGTTATAAACTTTTGATATGGGATAAAAATCAATTTGGTTTGGCTGTGGTACATTGTACCTTCGGTTTAGCTATAGTGCATTGTACATTTTGTTTGACTGTAATGTATTGTACTATTATATAAATAGGTATTTATATTTTATAAAATTAATCATTTTTCCTATCTTTTACTAATTAATAAAGATTTAAAACTCTCCAAATATTTCAACTAGCACTATTATACTATATCTTGTTTATCGATATATTTATTTTGTTAAACTCTTAAAACTGCACTTGGTACTATAATTTGTGTGTATTACTAAATAATTTTTAGATTGATTAAAAATTTAAAATAATCATAAAATAGGAAAAATACTTTTTTAAGTTTTTTTTACGCACAAGCTTTGTCTAGACTCACCTAACTCGAAACGTAGAACACTGTGTACATGTGAATTGACTTTTTTATTTTTTTATATTTTGAATTTGATGACATTTTTATTCTAAATTTCTTTATTTTCTCATTTATTTATTTTAGTGGCAAATAACATGTCATAAAAATATTTCACCAAATCAACTATTTATAACAGATCGAATTGACCTATATCCATATTTGATCTATTTAATAGATTATCGGATTCGGATCATGATAGGTTATTGGACTGAGACTAAATTTATCTCCTATTAATTTCATCAGGTTCGGATCAAAATTAGGGATGGCAAAAAAACTCGACAAACCCGATGCCCGCGGGGCCCCGCCGTTCGCTTAAACGGGTAACGGGGGCCCCGCCCCGTTAAAATTTTTATTTATTTATTATTATCTTTTTTAGAATTCAATATTTCAAATGAAAATTTTCATTAGTTTTAATAGAAAATAGCAACTAAAATTGTTTATCTAAATATCATGAATATAGGCAATAAAAATAAATTATCAAAAACTAAAAAAAAAAAAATTTAAACGGGAATAAACGGGGATAGGCCCTACCCCGCCCCGCCTCGCCTTAAACGGGTAACGGAGCGGGGGCGGGGAGGGCCCCCCACCCCGTTGCCATCCCTAATCAAAATCTAATCAATTGACAGCCCTAAGTGTAAGCCACAAGACAAACCAGTAAATTAATTCAAACAAAATTTAAAATAAATTCGTTATAAATCATAAACTATTGTATAAAATCCATAACAAAATATATTAACAATATTAGAAGTTGTTCACGAAAATATGTTTCGAATAAAACCACCGCAAGTGTACGGTTCGTTGACAAGTAATAAAGTGGAAATCCTAGAATTTCGAGTATCGTTCCCACGAGGATTGATTTAACTTGAGTTCTATTATTGCGATCTTAACCAATCTATTAAACTCAATATGATTATTTTTGTGACTTTATGATGAAACTATGACTAATCTATAAATTAAACTAAAATTATGAATCAAATGAAAAAGTAATGTTTGAATGCAAAAGTTTGAAGAAATCAATGTATGAAAAGCGTACTAGGATCCCGAATCACCAAGCAAAGTTCACTCTTAACCTCTATTTCACAATTTGACAACACGATGAATCGTTTGAAGAATCAATGTTTCTAACCTATCCAACAATCTCTTTCGAGTAGAATTGAACCTATCCTAGTATACCATTTGACTATATTTCTATGACAAATGCAATATATAAGAATGCATGTAGTTTTGTAAACACTTAGAGATTCACGTAATGCATATCGGTATATTTCTATCCTCTATGAACAAAACGATGATTTATACCTTGTTGAGTTTATTCCCCTTCTTTCGAATGCATAAAATAAACCACCTAAACTCACAAAATTATCGTGCACTATAATCATGGAGGCAAAAAGTGTATATAAATCATTCAACATCCATCAAAAGTGTTTAAATGTCAAATTGCAAAATAGAAATTAAAAGATCACAATGCGAGGTTCATCGTTCACCTAGTACATAAAAAGTCTAGCCTAACATGGATAAAAGAAAAGAATAATAAAAATAATAAAGAGAAGACATCACCCAAAAACTAAGAATTAGAATTGAATTCTTGAATCTTGAATGAAATCCCTTGTTCTTGCCTTCTTCCTTGCTCTCCAATGGTGTTTTTCTCTCTAAGAATGCGTAGCCCCCTTTTTTGGACGAGATTAGGGTTATAAAGAAGTCCTAGATGCTTTACCATGAGTGTTTGATTCAAATAAGGAAACCCGAAAATTCGCGCTAGATTTGTTCCATGCGAATGCATGGTATAAACCCATGCGACTGCATGGTTATACAAAATTTTCACTGTTCATCTCCTGTAGACCCTTGCGTGACTGCATGGACTTTCTACCATGCGACAGCATGGTAGAAATTATTTTTCCTTTTTTTCACTTTGGTCCCCAAGTTTGTTTCATCCACTTTTTGGCCTTGTTTCCTTCTCCTTCTTCTTCTAACATCCCATGATATCACAATGTGTTACTTAACTCAATTCCATGCTTGATTCACCATTCGGGTCATCTTTTGATTAATTGCATTTTGGTCCTCGGAGTTTCATATCCTTCCACTTTGGTCATTTTTCATTCATTTTCTGATACTCTTCATTCAATCCATCAATGTAATCCTATAAACACAAATTATATCGAATTAAGCCATATTTCAACATATACATCAAAATTTTTTCATGTTTTGTGACCTAAATAAGTGTGCAAAACACACTTATCAGAAGTCTAACTTGCAAAAAAGGTAATAGAAATCAATAATAAGTTTTCGAATGAGTAACAAAATTGCAATGTAATCTACTGTTAGAAGTAGAAATAGCCTAAAAATTTCTCAATTGATCACTACCTAAGAGGCACAAGTACATACACACGACACTGGATATCTCATCATTATTTTTCAAGAAAACTAACACTTTGCTTTGATAGATTATAATTTCCAAGTCCACTTGGGTAGTATATTGTATACTTTGGACCTAACCGCACTATTTTGTTCTTTGGCTTTTATCCAAAAGGCCTCGTACCAATTGGGATTGATCCTTTCACTTATAAGACCTTTTAAATGAAACCCCAAGAACAAAACCATTCGAGTTAGGCCCAAGGAGGATAATATTATACCAAGTGCCACTAGATTGGGATGTTACATAAACTATATTTTACTACTTCTGGAAATAGAAAAAATGCAGGTACTACATATATAAAAAAATTTGACATGAAGTTCATAGATTTTATTACTTTAATGCTTTAGTAACTATATGTTTCCTCCCTAATATTGTTTTCCAAAATTTATAAAATGGGGATTTTCAATACCCTTGATGTGATGCGAACATGTTCCCCTTTTTAGAACTACAAGGAATATGATGGATGTCAAATGTGTGTCTTGAAAGTGTTCGTTGAGGGTAAAAATTTTAGAAAATATATTTAAAAGAGAGACTAGAAAGCAGGATCTTGACAGAGCTATGGTAACATCATTTGTTGATTATTGTCCTTTATTCCATCTACCTTCTTATCTGTAACGGCAGGTGTGTTAGACATCGATCTTAGATTGTTAAAGGTAAATCACGTAGACATACGCAAGTAGGACTCTTCATGCTTCATATATCACCAATAGAACATTGAGCGAATATTTGACTCCCGCCATCAAGTTGAGGTACATAATAAAAACTCTACATATGCAAGGCACAGGCCATAGTAGTTCGCACATAAGCGTTGACAAATGGTACTAAAGGCCTTAGATTCAAGAAATTTAATAAAAGCCTTGAGTGAGGCTCGCCTCACACATGTCCAAACTTTATGCAACCAACCCCTTCCTTTCAAATATCTATTTCACTAGGCACACCTCAATCTTCCATCCCCCTCACGATTTCTGCCTAAGCCACTTGAAAATACGGTGGCATAACATCTTGTAATGCCCTGCAAACAGCAAAAATTGTCATCACCGCCACCACCTGAGGAAGATCAATGATGTATCACTTCTCTTCCACCTCCACAAACCCACTTCATCTTCAAATGTCAATGCACTAGAGATATCTCTCTACAACAATTAACCACCAACATATTCGTTGTCACCGTTTATTCCGTATAAACAACACAAACAAGGAGGAAGATATTTGTTAACAGAATGCATTATCCCGTTCAGTTTTATAATACAAAAATTGAGACACTTCTTGCCTCTATATATTTCAACAATGGCAAGGGAAAATTGAGTTTCATGATCGTATATCATCAATTATGTTCTTTAATGCAATCAAAATAAACATTAAGAATTGTCATTGAATGCATTCAATATTTTTCCACTTATTAGCATTAAAAGTTGGGTTTCAATGGATTTTTTCTAAACATGGACAATCCTTGTAGCTCCAATGCAAATTCAAACTAATCAACAATTGAAAAATGTCGAAGTTGCAGAGATGGTGAACATATTAGAGACAAAATAGGAGGGAGCTAAAGTAAGAAACTAACTTTCCTCGGTATAAACATAACTACTACCAAAATTAGGTTCCATTATTCTTTTTTTAAGGAGAAACAAAGGCATGTTTATTCATCACCTTCCGAACTATAAAAGTACAATAACTAGCAAACAAGGAAAATATATATATATATATGCCAAGTAGCAATTTTATAGTTCATTTTGCTAACCCTTAATACTAACTTCTACCACCGAAATTCCAATGTAATATTTATGGGTTGACTGGCTAAACATTTCCTGCCAAGAATTAATGCAGAGAACATTGACATAATTCTGCATCCACTCATCCAATTCTGACAGACTTTGACGATCATGGGTAGCCAACCTTTCCAGGTTCCATGTACCAGCAGCTAAGGCAAATAATTCAGAATTAACATGCCCAATGCTGAAAATAGGTCAAACTAGTTAGAGTTTCTTCAAACTATGAAAATTTTTCAGCCAGCCAAATAGTAGGATGCAGCAAATTCCAGCAAGCCATCGGTCTGCTGTTCGTTGAATCTTCATAACAACAAAGAAAGTAAAATGCTGTGCAAAGAATGGAAAATAGAATCACTTATTGATTCACTAACTGAAATGGTAATTACTGTAATACCATTAACTGAGATATCTAAATTAATGAAATGGCTTGGCTGTTTTCTCAGATCAGATAAGCCAAAATGTATCAAGGGATGTAAGTGATATGCATATGATTCTATCATTGCCTGCAAATTTCTACATGCATAAATCTTCCACAGGCTACAAAGGCCAATTGAAATTTTATGAAAGAAGAATTTGACATGACTTCAGATCCAATACCTTATGCTGTTTTCTAATGATAGGTATGCTCTTCCTAGAAACTAAACAATTTTAAAGCACGTTTGGGAATTATTTTATAATCGGTTTAAATTATAGATACATAAAAATAAATAGTGGATTAGGGGATAGTCTTGTGGGGATAAAGAGTGATTTGACCATAATTGTTTATAATTTAAACGTTTGCCAAACAAAGGCTTAATTTTTCCCGATCTAAACATCTTCAGAGCATCCTCATTTAGCTTTTCAATTTCATAAATGGTGTGTTGACATAACTGTACTCAAAGTAAATCCCTAGTCCCGATACCAGGGTCCTATATATTGACAACGCTTGTGCCTGACCTCTAGATCCACACTGATATATAACATCTGAACACAAGTCCAAGTAGCCATGAAGGCAATTTAATTTTTTCTTTTTTTTTTGGGAGATTCACACATACATACTGAACCTTTGGAAGCTGAACCCTTTTTCATTATATCGTAAAACTTGTGCAAATTTGTTTTAGTTAGAGAGATTTCTACAAGGAATTGTACACTTCTGGCGTTTCTTGTTGGTCAACAGTGAAGAAAAAGGTTCCATCCAGTGGATATATCCTTTACCTCCTCTATTTTCGAATAAAAGAAGGTTTTTATGAGATTTCATGTAGCTATCATACGGATACAAGAATATAAAATTTAAAGGAAGTTCCAAAACAAATATTAACAAGATTCTTGAACTGCACCTTCCAAAAGGAAATGGGAGGCCAAGCAGCGCAGACACTGTTACCGTAAAATCAAGCTGCAATAATAGAGTAGAGTGAGTGCACTTCCAGGGAGAATCTAAATTCAAAAAACTATCCTCGAAAGTGAATAAATGATCAGACCTGCTGAATGGAGCTAAGGCATATCCTCCTTCCTTGCTGCAAAGAGCAACATAAAGGAAATTCAACAAGTACACCTTACATAACAGATCACCCGTTTAACTTCTATTGTCATTAATCTTGCAAGTGTTAACCCTGATAAAATTGCTTGTGTTCAATTTATTGGTCCTGACTTCACTTTTCTTTTTCTAAAAAAGGACATTTTCCAATGACAAAAAAAGAATTAGTTTTTGTGAAAGTTTGATAAAAGGAATCAAATGTTAGATGGAAGAAGCTTTAGAGGTTTGGTTCATGTCAGGCAAAGTTTAGATTATATTTAAGCTAGTTAAATATACTTTTTATACACGTATTTCGTTGGACCCACAGTTTGCAACTCACTTATTATCCACACATTTAGTAAGACTCACAACTTATAAGCACTTAAAAGCATGACCAAGCAAGCAATTAGTAGAATACTTCAATAGTCAAGCAACATCGCCATTAGATTAGGAGCTTTATTCTACATTCTTTTCACTGGTTTGCAGGTGTTCACTTTTTAAATTTTTGGGTATATCCCACATTTTCACCATACCTACAGAATAGTCCCCACTCCCACCACACGTGCACAAGCATAATTATTGGACAAGTATACACCAGTTCCCATAGAAAGAGTAGGTCATACCATGTCTAATTGGCAAGTTGACTTGTCAAATGCTGCCAGTGCAGAACTCGGAGGCTTCTTCAAACTCAATGCAAAATTGAAGTTTCCACCTATGTAAATAACACGCTTCTAGATAAAATCCTTTGATAGCTATAATAAATTTTGAGCAAAATTAAAGGACATTAAACCTCTTCTGCGCTGCCTCCTCCATGATCACTGTTATGGGTCAGTAGATGGAAGCGACATGTGACACCGTATTTTAACGATGGGACCAGCTTAATCAAATCGGGATATATTTTCCTAGCTTCAGACTTGGGTTCCGAGGCCCTCACTATTATTCCGAGGCCACTGCTGCTAACAATAAGCCAATGTTCGGTAAGCATACATCGTCCGAGGCTCCTTAGCAGCCATTGAAGGCCCACATGCGAAGATCCGCTTATGATGGAGATCTCTTGTGAATGATTGACATCACTCTTATGTAGAGCTTATTTGTGTATTGTCTTGTCAATGTAAAGACATTTAATGTTTTGTAAAGTTAGGAGAGTCAACTTGATTGCTAGGATTTGATGCCTTGGCCGAGAAAATGAGGCCACGTGTAAATTGATCCAAAAGTCACCATTTGAGTTGTAACACTATAAATACCCCCAGTATGTAACACAAAAGGGACTAATGCAAAATTGAAGAGCAAACTGAATATTTTGGAGCAATATTTCTCTCGCTTTAACAGTGATTTTTACAACATATTTCAACTACAAAATCGTCCTTTATCGATTGGTTTCTTATACAATCGCATTACATTTTCTTACCGGTAGCCTGAACGGAAACATCTCGTGCCTTTTAGCCACTCCCACGCCCCTTTCCTGGAGCCATCTTGACCGTTGATTGGCATTAGCGTGTTGGATTAAACTTGCGTGTGCACGAGTGTACAGAAAATTAAAAATTTTTCTGACTTATTGAAAGTCCACGCCTGACATAAATAACCACACATGGACTTGGGGGACTATTGTTACGGGTCAGTAGATGGAAGCGACACGTGGCACCATATTTTAGCGGTGGGACCAGCTTAATCAAATCAGGACATATTTTCCTAGCTTCAGACGTGGGTTCCGAGGCCCTCACTATTATTCCGAGGCCACTGCTGCTAACAATAAGCCACGGTTCGGTAAGCATACATCGTCCGAGGCTCCTTAGCAGCCATTGAAGGCCCACATGCGAAGATCCGCTTATGATGGAGATCTCTTGTGAATGATTGACATGACTCTTATGTAGAGCTTATTTGTGTCTTGTCTTGTCAATGTAAGGGCATTTAATGTTTTGTAAAGTTAGGAGAGTCAACTTGATTGCTAGGATTTGATGCATTGGCCGAGAAGATGAGGCCACGTGTAAATTGATCCAAATGTCACCATTTGAGTTGTAACACTATAAATACTCCCACCATGTAACACAAAAGGGACTAATGCAAAATTGAAGAGCAAACTGAATATTTTGGAGCAATATTTCTCTCGCTTTAACAGTGATTTTTACAACATATTTCAACTACAAAATCGTCCTTTATCGATTAGTTTCTTATATAATCGCATTACATTTTCTTGTTGGTAGCCTGAACGGAAACGTCTCGTGCCTTTTAGCCACTCCCACGCCCCTTTCCTGGAGCCATCTTGACCGTTGATCGGCATTAGCGTGTTGGATCAAGCTTGCGTGTGCACGAGTGAGTTCGGCATCTGTTAGCAACATTTTCTGGGGTCAACAATCACCATTGAGAGTTTGCCCGTGATCACCCGTCACAAGAAGCATTGTATTTTCATGTAGATCAATCACCTGGACCACTTTGGCTCTCCATCACTTCAACTTTCTGAAACAAAACGAGCTAGTTCGTTATTGTCAGTTAATATTTAACCAAGCAGTATCACTCAAAATATATATATGTAAACACTCGCACATCGGTTTAAGGAGCATGCCATTCGAATATATATTTTATATTATGGCAGCGGAATTACAGTGATTAAGAGGACAAGGAATCCTCTAACATCAAGAAAATTAAAATGAAGTTAAGACTACATCATAAATTTCTACCTAAGTATTATTCAAGAAAAGGTAACCTGTTGACTTCATAACTGTAAAAATCCACAACAATGCTAAAAAAACTTGGTAAGTCCCATGGCGCAAAAAATCTCAGTTTTGTCCTTCAAAAATTCCTACTGTTTCTATTTACCAAATTACTCAGAAGATAGCGAAATTTAATGTATCCCACATCCACACACTCCATATTGCCCTTGCAAAAAATGGATGGGACCCGGGCTTCCAAGGAGTAATCCACTATCCAGCTTGGGAAGAACCAGCAAAAATAGCTTCCACAAGTCTACATCATAGCCAACTCCCAGCTTCTCAATACATCACAAACTAGAAAGGAAGGGAGAGAAAGGAACACATCTTTGGTACAAATTCACAACAGTTTTTCTATAAAAGAACAGCTATAGAAATACCTTAATTCTATAAGGAGCACAAGATTTCCTAAGGAACTTGAATGTGTCGAAAATTAGGGTATTTAACATTTTGGCATATAAACAAGAGCATGGAAGAATGACTTGCAAGAAAAACAGGAATCTAGCATCCACAATATTTTCTCAATTGAGGAAGTGTCAAATAAATGAACACAAAGACAGTAAATAAGAGGACAATGATGACTGAACCAAAAGTTACATTTATTGTCCCATTTTTAGAAAGTGAACCAACAAAAGTTATTAGGGCATTTTTAAGCAAAGAGAGATTAAACCTAGGAAATGAAGAAGCAAGGAACCAGATTCAGTCCTAACACTACACCAGAAACCACCTATGGCAACGCGCGAAAAACGTTGCCATAGACTTTTGGCAGCGTTCGGGTGCACGTTGGGAAGTTTGATGTGGTCGTAGAGTTTCGACTTTTGACAACGTTCACCGAACGTTGCTGTTTCCTATTTTCAACAACGTTCACCGAACGTTGTTGTTTCCTATTTTCAACAACGTGCACCGCACGTTGCCGTAGACGTATCCACAACGTTCGTCGAACGTTGCCGTAGCCCCTTTCCACAACGTGCAGTGCACGTTGCCGTAACCCCTTTTAACAACGTTCCATGCACGTTGCCGTATCCTCTTTTAACAGCATGCGTTGCACGTTGCCATAGACTCTTTTAACAACGTTCGACGAACGTTGCGGATACGTCGAAGCCTACGGCAACGTGCAACGCATGCTGTTAAAAGAGGATACGGCAACGTGCATGGAACGTTGTTAAAAGGTTCTGGCAACGCAGACCGCACGTTGTGGAAAGGGGCTACGGCAACGTTCGACGAACGTTGCCATAAGTCTTTTTTTTTTTGTTTTTTTTTTGGTGCTACATTCCTGTTGTTGTCTTCCAAATCCCCTGTTTTTTCCTATTTAACATCCATCACATAATGAAAGAAAAGCTTACATTCAAAAGGTAACTGCATTTTCAAGAATGGAAACATATCAAAATAAACTCAATCCACTATCTTGAAGCTTGGTTTGTGCAACAAATTTACAACTAAATACATTTAATTCCTTGCAATACAAAATATGAAGTCAATTTTCCAACTCAAAAGAAGGAAACTATTTGCACTACTCGTGCTGTGCTAGAAGTTGGGAAGGAGAAACAAAAGCTTCGTCTTGGCAAAATCGATGCTTATCTGCACTATTTCAATTTCTTTGAGATGGGAACTCAACCAAAATCTTCAATCTGCGAAATAAAGCAACTCAATATCATTTATAACAAACATCTTTATGCTATTGCAGGCAAATCATATTTTGCTATTGAGTGTCTGAATAAGGTTTTAGACACCAAGTGTACAATGAACTTAGAAACACTTGCAAGTATAGTTTGTCCAAATGCACCCTCAAAAAACAAAAATTGCTTGTAAACCTTTTAAGCTTACCTAAACATGAAAGTTGCTATGTTTACAATTTCAAAACGCAAACTCAAAATAAAATACGAAATACAGCCCCTAAGCCATTAACCACACATTTTTGTCCCTTTACTGAATTTGAATTTGACTCCATCATTTATTAGTGAGGCTTAAAGAAGCTAACTTGAATACAAATCAACAGCAATTATAATTTCACTAAATCCCACTCCAATAAGAAACATGAAATATAATATCATACTTGAAGATAAAGAAAAAACAAAGAACGTGAAAAGACAGAATATGACTTTGAACACATATCTAAGTGCAAAAATTCAAAAAATACCTTCGTTATATGAGTCTAATACTGCTCTTTGGCCAAGCAACAGTACTTCCCAATGCTTCCTTAAGAACTCGAAATTCCTCTGTAGGTCTATATAAGGCCAAACAACTCATATACACTTCATCAACCCAAACCTTCCAACAATCTCGTCCAAGTGGCATGTGGTGCACCTTTACACTTGGGTCCGTTGATGAAATCTTCCCTTCTGCTACAATTTCTTCCTCATCGTACGGTACCAATGCAATAGTTGACATCTTGAATTTTCCAAAGGTGAAATACCTCCTTGAATACCACTTCATCGTTGAGACTACAAATTCATAGTTAAATTAACATATTAAACACAAAATTAGTATGCTATAGTCTAAATTTATGTTGAACAAACAATAAATAATAAAAGATACATAACTTGAGGAGTAAAAGCACGTGAACCCATGTCATCTGCATTCTTATTTTGATTCTGTAGAATAATACAAAAATGAAAAAGTTATTCTACGTCATAAGTTATGTAAAGCTATGTTATCATGTTATATATAATGATAAAGTGTATAACCTGAGATAACTTCAGAAGTGCTTCAACTTTTTCTTCTAGTGCTCCCATCCTTTCTGACTGCGTTTGTAGTTGGCTTTCAAGTTCTCTCACTCGACCATTACTTTGATTGTGTCCATCAATTTTTGATGGTGTAACTCCAAATCCAAGTCCCCTTACTCTTCCACGATGTTCAGGACCTAAGACTCGAGCAACATCATCATCACGAATGGAATCTTCTGATGGTGTATCGCAAATAGATTGGGCACAATCCTCTATCTTTTTCTGCACTTGTAGAACTTAAATGTTATACTAGCAAGTGATACATTTAATAAGTTTATATATTATTATCAAAATGTTGATATAATACACATACTAAAGTCTCGGCAACCGCTTCATTTATAGGGTTTCCATCCTTTCTAAGATGTCCATCAGTCCACACTCTAGTTCTTAACCCTTTTATGTCTGGACACTTTTTCCTCTGCAATACAAATCAAGTATATATATATATATATATATATATATATATATATATATATATATATATATATATATATATATATATATATATATATATATAATAGCATTGGACATATGCAAGAAACTTGATATAAACTAAACGGAATGAACATAAATAAGAAAAACAGACAAGTAAAGATAGTTTGCATGTGTACCAAATCGTGAGCCAAACGCTGATAACCCTTTCGACCCATAGTATGTAGAAGTCTTTGATTATTTCTCATTTTGCTGAACTTGGCACTTTTTTCCTATTAAGAAAACACAAAAATTTAACAGCAAGACTGAAATAAATTTTAATCTCAATATGAAAATAGAACTTACTTGAAAATCATTAGAAAGAGTATCTTCTACAAACTTTTTCCATGCTTCTTCAGAGTTTACATTCTTCGGTCTAAGAAGGGCAATAGTGCGTGTTCTATTCACAGATGAGGCTGTTTGAATTCTGATTTGTTTTCTCACTTTTGATTTGAATGACCTCCAATACTTTCCCATACATTGAAATGTCATTTTCTGATGGCAATCACTCACATTGAACCTTTGCTGTATTTTTTGCACATATATAAGAAATGATGTCATTAAGAAGGAAATAGATGTAATAAAAATACTCTTTTATAGAAGTGAAAGTTTAATTATTTATAAATGTACCTGTATGAAAGTCCAAAGTTCCAATTTTTTATCGTCACCTACCGATTTCCAATCCTTAAGTACGACGGGCACATATTCTCGTACTATTGCTCCAACTATGCTAGCAAATTTATCAGAGTTAGTGCCAACCATTTGCCCAAATTCATTAAATTCAAGCTCCATCTTATGATGATTGTTTTCAGGAACCATTTTCACTTGGGTTGGACCTCTTCTCTATTTTGGAGCATCTATATTTGTCTGCGACATGTTTTGCTCATTCGAAACTGGACTTGATATAGTATTTTCTGCATCACTCGAAAGTCTTAGTCTTTTACTGGTCTCTCGAATTGCAACGGCAATTGCAGCTCTTCGACGTTTGAAGCTCTTGGAAGCTTGTTTAGTTGACTACAAGAATGCAACATGAAAACCAAAGAGTGTTATAAATGAACAAATATCTTGACCAGTATAAAAAAACATGTTTACCTGAGCTTCGTCCATCGTACAGAGTATATTACAATCAACTGGTTCGGAAAACTAACTTCGACAAGAATACAAATCTGCAAACAAAAAAGAGAGATATTTGTAAAACTATGGACATTTACCAAACTAGTTAATATATGTATCACATAATACGCCTTCGACATCTATCCTTGCATAATTCTCATCCTCATGTTGATTGTCTTCAAGTTGTGTTATATCTAATGGAATTGTTGCCCCGTGAGAAGTATCTTTTTCCATATGAAATGCTCTTGGTGACGCTTGCAAAGCAACATACCAATTAGATGTTTCATTCTCCCTAGAATAAAACACTTGTTTCGCCTGCGATGCCAAAATGAAAGGATCGTTTTCAAATTTTTTGTATCCTTCATGAAGATTAACCAAAGTGAACCCATCTTCCGTTTTTATTCCATTCACGATATTTGCCCAATCACATTTGAATATTGGAATATGAAATGTATTGTAATCAAGCACTATAACATCGCGTAGAACTCCATAATAAAGAACCTTTCCAACGACATGTGCATTATCTTTCGCACTAGATCTACAAATGGTTGTTGCTTCAACTAAAATGCCACTGTTTTGACGAGATTTTTCTGCATCTTTAGTGTGAAATCGAAGACCATTTATTACGAAACTAGAATATGACATGGACTGGCATCTAGGACCACGTGCAAGCCACTTTAAAGTATTTGAAACATTGTCCAGCAACAATTGACCTTTGATCTGTTTGTATTTTAAACATATTAGGAATAAAAGAATAAACTTTATAATTATATATTGATAATTTCTTATATGTAGGGCAACCTTATCATCCAGCCAAGCAGCAAAAGAGTCCATGTGTTTCTTATGCAATAAAGTCTCATTTCTTTCAAGTCGTTTGTCATAACTCTTCAGTTCATCCATATGCATCCTAAAGACAAACAAATATATCAAAGTCCTTACGAGAGAAGAACTAAAAATCTAACAACGTAATTATTTCACAAACATACTCTATGTAAGGTGCGACTTCTGCACTATTAAGAAGCACATAGCGATGGGCAACTTTCAACATCTCATCTGGTAGTACAAGTGGCTTTCCTTTAGAAATTGTACGTCCTACAACTAAGAAGTTACTCTCGTATTCTTCATTGCGTGCAGGCTTATAGCCTATTTCAGATGCTTGTTTTATGTACTTGCTCCAAAACATCGCATTCTCTTCAACAATGTATCGTTCGGCTATACAACCTTCGTGTCGTGCACGATTCATAACATACCCTTTCAACACTTTCATATACCTACACATTTTCCAAAAATCTCATAAAATATAAAATCAAATTGATATTAAATTTTACTTTTGAGAATAATTTAATGGAATATTACCTCTCAAATGGATACATCCAACGATATTGGACTGGTCCACATAGACGAACTTCTCTACCAATATGGATTGTTAAATGCACCATAATATCAAAAAAGGAAGGTGGAAAATATCTTTCCAACATGCATAAAGTTTCAGAAACAGCATCTTCTACACTTTCAACTTTATTCCTATCTATAACTCCTTGACATATTTCATTGAAAAATGAACACAACTTAAAAATGGAGTTCCTTGGTCCTTTAGGCAGAAGTCCTCTGAATGCAACTGATAGCAATTGTTGCATTAACATGTGACAATCATGAGACTTGAGTCCAACTATCTTACATTCTTTCACTGAAATGCAATTTTCAATATTAGAACCATAACCATCGGGTAATCTCAGGTTAGCAAGCTTTTTGCAAAACACTTGTTTTTCTGCTTTCGATAAAGTGTGATGGACTGCAGGTAAGTAGAATTTACTTCCTCTATTCTCAGGATGTAACTCATGCCTAATGTTCATCGCTTCCAAGTCCTTACGAGAGTTAATGCCATCTTTAGATTTTCCTTTCACATCCAAATTATGACGTACAAGTAAAGTCTGCAAGTCAAACATTTCTCTCGTCACGATATACTATATGTCATTATAAGTATTAAATAAAACGGAAAGAAATATTACTAGAGTTACCTTCCAATATGGTAGCATGAAAAAAATTGACTTTTTCTTCCACGTTACATTTGATTGTGTTGAGTTCTTCTTCCTCTTTCTCTTACCACTTTTTCCCCAATCATATGGAATTTTATCAACTTCAGTAAAATCTTCTTCACCACTCTTTATCTTCGGCCTAATGTCATTTTCAATACGTCCATTAAACCAACTCTTTTTCATGTGAAATGGATGACTCGACTCGAGAAATCTTCTATGTCCCATGTACGCAAACTTCCTACCATGTGACAGCCATAGGGAACATGTATCTTCACGACAAATAGGGCATGCAATTTTTCCCTTAACGGGCCATCCAGATACATTTTCGTATGCAGGAAAGTCATGTATAGTCCACATCAAAATGGCTTTTAAGTTGAACGTAGATTTCGTAACTGCATCATACATCTCAACCCCATCATTCCATAACAATATTAAGTCGTCCACAAGTGGTGCCAAATAAACATCTATGTCATTACCAGGTTGCTTTGGTCCCGGGATCAATAAACTCAACATCAAACTTTCCTTCGACATGCATAATGAGGGAGACAAATTATATATAGTTAAGATTACTGGCCAACAACTGTATTTAGAGCTAAGATCTTTGAAAGGATTAAATCCATCAGTTGCCAGACCTAATCTAATATTTCTAGGATCTGATGCAAAATGTGGCCATCTTCTATTTATCATTTCCCAACTTAATGAGTCAACTGGATGCCTCATTTTACCATCTGAACTTTTATTATTTGAGTGCCATCTAAGTTGTGTCGCCATCTCATCTATTCCAAACATCCTCTTAAGTCTTGGTATTATAGGAAAATAACGCAAGACTTTTGCTGGGATTTTTTTTTTGAATTTTCTTAGTCCGTTGATTAACTTTCCATCTGGAGCAACCACATTTTGGACATAATTCAGCATGTTCAAGCTCCTTTCTATATAGACAACAATCATTCAAGCAAGCATGTATCTTCTCATAACCAAGGTCAAATCTATTGACAAGTTTTTTCATCTCGTAAAATGAGTTCGGAAGTGTATTATTCTCTGGCAGCATGTCTCGAACAAGATGTATAAGTTCATCGAAACCACTATCCGATAAACCATGTGTAGCTTTATGTTTAAGCATAGTAATTGAAGCTGACATCTTTGTAAATGCCGTGCAACCAGGATACAAAGGTGTTTCAGCATCATCAACCAAACTTTGAATCTCTACACCTCTTCCATCAAGAGGGTTTTCAAGATCTACATCATGTTGTAGATAAAAGTCCCTAAACATCCTGCGTGACTCAGGCATTTCCACATTTACTGAATTTAGTTCACATGGTCGTTCTCCATGAAATACCCAAACAGTGTACGTAGGATCCATTCCTTTAATAACCAAATGTTCATACACTGTTTCGTAATGATGATGCTTTAGATTCCTACACTTAACACAAGGGCATCCTATCATTTCTGAACATAGATTTTCACAAGCTAGTTCAACAAAATTCCGTGCTCCATCTCTATATTGTTCTGAAAACCTATAAGTAAAATGTTATGATCATTTTATGTTAAATTGTATAAATTTTGCAAGTAAATTCACGAGATCTTATTTAAGACAATAACCTTGATAGTTGCAGCCAAGTTTTGTCCATTATTATTCTATCACCTACAGATGAGATTGATATAGTATATAAATTACGTCATCCAAATAAGATTAATATTTAAGAAGTTAACTTTTTATTGACATAATATTTCAAAACGTATAGAAGCATATCAATGTAAAAGCCACTATCCAACAATCTCGTCCAAGTGGCATTAGGTGTTGGATTCACGCCAAACACACAAAATACACCATAAAGAAAACATGAAAAATTATTTTGGACATTATTTATTTCGTACATTTTTTGTTTCGAGTGGGGCACGGGGCAGGAGTGGAGTGGCGTGGCGTGGCGTGGCGTGGCGTGGAGGTGCCCCGCCCCGAACCGCCCGTTGCCATCACTAAATTGTAGATTTAAAAATAAAATTCAATTATAAGTTTTACTTGAACGTCCCCACTAGTTTCTATACTTAAGCCACTTCATAATTTTTGTAGTAAAAAAAGAATTGCCTTTAACTCTATGACATCAAGTCCAATTTTGCATTCCCAGTATATTTTAAACTCAAATCCACAATATATATTTCCTAATTGCAGTAGTTATTGTTTTATTGACTTATAATTAATGCTAATCAAACACTTTCATTTATATGATACATATCATTATTTAATTTAAACAATACTCGATGAACAATACACGATGAGGTCGGCATCTTGAACGTGACTATGAAGTGTCTTCAACTTATAAAATATTATCATAATCTATCACTGCACTTGCTCATTTAAAGCTCAGTAGTGTGCTAAAATATAAAATCACAGTTTTGGTATTCAAATCGACAATGGAATGTTCACCGATAAAAACATGTTCATATACCTAGATTCATGCTTTACAATTCAAAAAGAGAAACAAGTTCCAAACGTAATTGCACTATAGATGAAATTTGCACAATTCCATGATAAAGGTATGTTAAATTCATTATTTTTCCATCTAAATCTCAAAAAGCACTATACATGAACACATACACAAAGAAGGAAACCAAAATTCAAGAAACAGGTGATGGTTCTTGGTTGGACTGTCGTAAAAGATAAATTATTTATTTGGCATTGATTAGACTTTGCTGGTTTGTATTGTGACAGTTTGATCCAAGTGCTCAAGCCCCTTTAGAGTAGCAGAGATAGAGGTTCTCTCGAGAAAAAAAAAAGTCACTTTCTATCCATCGCTTTTATATATATATTCGTTACCTTGGACAAGTTAGACAAAGCCTATAGTTTTTACTTAGCACCTCTTTGGGCACCATTCTTTCCAAATTTTAATACAAAATCGGACCATCATGAACAATGAAGAGGACTCAGCTCCAACCACAATCACTAACAAGCCAAACCCAACATATTTTTTTATTTCGAAATCCCAAAAATGTCATGCTTAAATAGATTGAATGAAAAAACTAAAGGGCACAATGATATTTTCCCTAGTCTACTTTTAAGTGATCTGTAAATAACAGTCAATAATGGCTGCAATAGTCGGGTCAACATAATTGTATAATGACTGGATTTCTTATTAATTGTACACAATGGTGCCCAAACAGCCGCTTAAGCAACATTTCATTCAAACACCAAGCTGAATTCCCGGGAATGAATGTTTTAACTGCAGGATAGTTGTTTGGATATGAGAGGGTGAGGTACTGGTCAAGTGCTTATCTTCTGTCTTAGAAAAGAACTTATGGACGAACATTGACTATACTGTCTCAAAACTTGATATCTAAATCCATTGGAAAATCATCAAATATCGAGTGAAAAAGGTGTTGCATTAGTGACCGCCAAACTTAACAGAGACCCTTCTGGCAATAGCTAGGTTTGCTCCTTCAGCCAAACCCAATCCAGTTTTGCCCAATTCAGCCCCCCATCAAGGCTAGAATTCGACCCAACTGGGGCCTAAAACTAGACTCATTCCCAAGAGTCGACTCACCAGCTAATCCAATTGCACTCAAGCTTTAATCCTTAAAGCTACAATAAATAACCAAAGTCCAGCTAGTGGGCTTTCCAAACTTTACCAAAATCACCACATTCTGATTTCAGCCATATCTACTCAAGTCTGCCTAAACAAATAAACAATACGCAAAATTGAAATATCTAATTGTAAAGCCTAAAGAAATGAAGAAATTACTTAATACCTAATCCATTGATTCCGGTCGGCAGAGAGAAGTCACTGCACTCTGCAGCGGCGGTCAGGGTCTTCAGGTAGAGGATGGAGCCTGGAGGCTTGCAGGTGGTCTGTGGAGGCGATTCAGGCTAGGCGAGGATGAGAAGTGGTCCAATGGAGGCTGCGTGCGAAGTGGAGGCTGCGAAGTGGAGGGCTTCAGGCTGCGAACTGGAGGGCTAAGGTCTTCAGGCTGCGAACAGGAGTTGTGGTATGTGGAGGCGATTCAGGCGGGCAGAGGGCTCTGGAGGCGATTCAGGCGACGATTTGGGTGCGAAGGGCTGGGTAGTTCACAGTTTGGGAAGGAATTTGGGTGCGAAGGTTAACGTCTAGTGGAGAAGACGTGCAGGTTTGGGAATATATACGCTGGGCCTTTTGGGATTTGGGCTGGGTAACTCACAATTGGGTTGGGCTGGGTAGTTCAGTTGGGTTGGGCCGTGAACTGGGTTGGGCTGGGTAATAAAAAATTGTTTTTATCCAACTTAAAAATGAAGAAAAGAAATATGAAATTGAATAGGTTAATATGAACGTTGCTAAAACTATTAATGGCAACGTGCAATGAACGCGCGTTGCTAAAAATATTAATAACGTGCAATGAACGTTGCTAAAAGGTTAATGGCAACGTTCATATGAACGTTGCTAAAACTATTAATGGCAACGTGCAATGAACGCGCATTGCTAAAACTACTAATAACAACGTGCAATGAACGTTGCTAAAAGTTTAATGGCAACGTTCATATGAACGTTGCTAAAACTATTAATGGCAACGTGCAATAAACGCGCGTTGCTAAAACTATTAATAACAACGTGCACTGAACGTTGCTAAAAGGTTAACGGCAACGTTCAAATGAACGTTGCTAAAACTATTAATGGCAACGTGCAATGCACGTTGCTAAAACTAATCTACGGCAACGCGCACTGCACGTTGCAAAAGGACCTCGAATGTTGCCAAAAGGGTATATTAGCAACATTCATTAAAAAAACGTTGCCAAAACTCAATTTTGTCAACCAATAGCAACAAACACTTGCTGAATGTTGCCATAGACCCCTTTTAGCAACATGCAATTGACGAATGTTGCCTTTTGCATGTTGCAAAAGATCTTTTTTCTTGTAGTGTAACTAGCGTATATATTGTATAATGTATATATGTATATTTTTCATTTTTTTAATAAGTTAAGGGTAGTTTTTTCTATATATTAGGTTTATTTTCCTGCATTTGTAATTGAATTGTCCAGAACTTTTACGATGAAGAGGAACAGAAGCAACGTAGACATGCTGCCTTAATGCTCCAGTTTTTTTAGTGTTCAATATGCTTGGATTTAAGTTAAATTAACACGACTTTCCTCTCAGACACTACACCCACATCACATTTCATGAAGTTAATAAATAAGAAAATCCTTGGGTTGTGAACTTCCAAGGGTTTCTAAGGGAACCTCTCACTCTCACAGTTCATTTGTAATCTCAATCATTATGGCCCAGCAAATACTTCCTCCTGACCACCCTACCGCTAGGTAAGATTGTTCCAGGGGAAATCTCTTAAGCCGTTTTCCTATAGTTCATGTTCCTAAGATTTCTCGATCCTAAACCATCTCTACTTTTACTTCATGTTATTGAATCCCAAGCTACCAATCACCTCACTTCTTAAAGCCACCACCATATTTTTTCTAAAAATGGCAACAGCACTATTGCCACCTGGCATCCTAAATAGTAACATGAACGCTATGTTGAATCTCAAACTACCAATCACCTCCTGAAAAAAGCCCCCCTATTTTTTCTCAATATGGCAACAAAGCTATCTGGCATCCTAAACGGTGGCATACACGCTGTGTTGAATGTGGTGCAAAAGTATCACAAAAACGCAAGTAATATAACAGAAAATGAGCTATATGTAGTTTTCTTTCTTTCTTTTCTTCCTTTTTTTTAGTTGCTGCACAAAATCATAAATGTGAAGACCAAGAGGCTTACCTTCAAAATTCCATTATACTGTTCCAATTTTTCTATCATTGGCGAAGAATCAACGCCAAATATATGCCCAGCATGATCCTAGAGCACATAAAATATGTAAATTTTAAAAGACTTTCACTTACAACATTAGATAAACAAATGCTTGGAATTATATTTTAATAGAAAGATCCTCAGTTGAACTACAAAATAAAAATATCCACACAAGCAGGGCCATCGATAGGGAGCTGGAAAATATTTCTATGCCTCACAAGCTTATTGTTTATTAGGCCTTGTCACATACACAAGCATTTAACCAAGAACGGGAAGAAACCCTCCACATCTTCTACAAGTAGTGGCAACTCCTAAGAAGTACCGACACAGACACGTCGACACGCGATTTTTTGAAAAAGTTTCGACATAATACGTCATCGACACGTTAATTAAAAAATTATTTTTAAATTTATTTTAATTTAATAATCTAAAATAATAATTTTATATACTTATTTTATCATTTATAAATAATTAAATTCATACATTTTTTTAATAACACAAATTCAAAAAGTAAAAATGAAATTAATTACATGATGAACATCTTCATCTTCAGCTGTAATTTTAAAAAGCAACTGGTAAAAAAAAGTTGCATATATGCTAAAATGAATTTTCAGGTGGGTCCACAATTAAAAATTCAAATTACTTAGGGTCAGGTAAAGACTTTTCATTTCCTTGTGACTTTCACTTCTTCTACTGACATTTTTCAGACCTTTCTTGCAGCAGTCTCCTCCTTTCCTTTTCCCAGATGACTTCCTTCTCCTTTCTCTCTTTCTTCTTTCTTCTTTACGACTTCTTCCCAGGCAATACCAGCTATCACCGTTTGCATTTCTTCCCAGGTATTCATAGGTCACCGGCAGTTTCTTCCTCCCACTTCCTGATTTCTTCAAGCCACCTGGCTTTTCTCATCTCCGACACGCCACAAGGAACTCCGACACGCGTCGGCGACGTGTCGGAGGCGTACCGGTGTCCGATACGTGTCGGACACCGATACGTTGCCTCCGGGAGCGTGTCCGTGCTTCTAAGGGCAACTCATTATCACAAGAAAAAGATATCAATATGATTTTCCCCTTGAATAGTCCGTGGTGGGAAAGTGGTTGCCCAACATATTTCCAATCAGGAAATGAGTCTCACATCTATAGACTCCAGAAACACACTTTCGCCAACCAGCAGAAATATATCAATTTTTGTTGTGTGGAGCTTCAAAATTTGTGACAATAACTAGACTTCATGGGAAATTCCAGATGATTATACAATTGAAAGTCCAATTTAAGAAACTGGACAAGCACTTTATGGCCTCTTGTTTGGTCTCTACATGTAGCATGGTAAAATGTGAATTCTCATGTAAGTATCAGGTCTGCAATCCCCTTCAATATCCAAATATTGAAACTCAGACATAGTGCAGTCGAAGAAACCATACTGTACAATATCTCGCCCAAATATCTGAAACTTGAGAGTCCATCATGCTTTATTGCCAGCGATAAACTTCCTGGATGAAAGGCTAGCTATTAGGAATATGTGACAGGAACAGACTCTAGAATTTGTGACAGGAACTAGACATCATCGCAACTTCAAGACGATGATCCACAGGATGCACCCGATTTTCAGGAATTAGCAGCAAACAGTCATTTTGTATGACATCACGTCTGGTGAAAATAAAGCATAGTAAAATCTAAGTTCTCATGTGATTTCCAGGTGATGCAATCCCCTTCAATATCAGCACTTCGTGGCAGGAAAGCTGGAAGTGATTAGAAAGTTTTCCTTTGAGGCAAAGACTGGTGCGAGGATGGTACTGTGGGATATCTGGCCAAATACATGAAACTTGAGACTCCACCACGTTCTGTTGCAGGTGATACAATTCCTTTGAATTTAAACTGATTAATGTCTGCATCCCTTCCAAGCCACTGACATTTTATTAGACTACAATATCATTTTCAACTTAGCACCAGTGTGCATGGATGTTCAACGACACTTCAACTAGTAGAAAACAAGCCACGTAAGAGATGCCGCTACTTAGTTTCATTTATTCTGTGTATTGAACTGAGCACCACCCCGCTGCTACACCTGTACAGATGCTATTCACTCTACCGTAGCACCTTATCAGGAGAAGTTTTCTTGTATATTCTGTTCTAAATGGTTAAGATTATACTCTTAACTGAAGGATGCAATTTGATTTTCCAGTTAGTTTCAGTCTACAGCCATGAAGATATTTCATTTTTATAAAGCTCGCATTTTCTTTTCTTTTATGGTTGAATGTTGTCAAATTTCTTGGTTAGATGTTCATCTTTTCTCCAATATCTGGAAATAAATCAATTGGCTTCTAATATGTCGGAAACCAAGATAAGTAATCAAGGAAAGAACAGAGTAGAAGGCATACCACACCAAGAAAGTGTGCTATGAGCACATCCCAATCTTCTTTGTACAATGTTGGAAGCAAGTTCTTGATGTACCCATCATCCACCTGACAAAAAATGACATAAAGATCTTAAAAAGGAACAAAATCTTAGGAAAATAGCTCTTATTCAGAGATTTGAATAGAAGATCAGATAAAAACACATTGTTTTTTCATGAGTTTGTGATAAATTTGAGTACAAAAAAGAAAACATTGATGAAAGTAAATGCCTACCGTATGAAGATCTTTAACGTTAAAGGATGGGAACGGATAAGATTCATTGAAATGATGTGGAAATAACTGCACCCATGTATCATCCCCCATCATCACTACCCGTTTTCCATTTGCAACCAACTACATATAAGATCAAGAGTTAGATGCATGTGAAAAAGGCATGTGAAAAGAAGGAAATGAAGACAACAAAACATGAAAAATTTCGTAAGCAAAATTAAGTGTTGAATATGAAAATGAAGTATATGCATGCCATGCCAAAACCAAAAAATCAAATACAGAACCAGACCTGATGTATCAAGTTATCTTCAACAATTGCTGGTGCACCAAAGCTGTTTCCTACGTCAATAAATGTGCGAAGTCCACCAGTTGTCAAGCCCTGAAAAATGTAATATGGCACCGGAGATGTATTTAAGAAAAATGTACCATGCCTTTTACTGATCAATATGTCAAAGGTTTTATAACCAGTCCACCTCTACAAATTGGATTCTTTTACTAATGTCATCCATGAGGGACTTACAACGAGACTAGGAAGCAAGTTGGATTTTTTTACTAATGTCATCCCTGAGGGACTTACAACGAGACTAGGAAGCAGGTTTAAACATTTCCCCATTAGCAAGTAGCAATGAGGTCAGGGGCGGAACCAGCCTTTCGAATTAGGGGGGTCCCGGAGTTGAAGGGGCGGGGGCTTACGGGGGTTCGGGGGCAGCGCCCCCGAAAATTTTTTTTTAAACATTATCTGTTAAAATGAGGAAAGTTGGTACTTTGTGATGGAGAAATGAAACAAATGAACATAAATTAATGTACAAAGGTTTCACAAAAAAATCAAGAAACATATAAAAGAAACTACTAATTTTTTCAAATATTTCTCCATCACTGAGCCTAAGAATTGAGGAAACTCTTTCTCTCATAATTGATAAACAATACAACTTCACAAACAATTGAATGTGATGGATTAGGAGATTAAAAATAATTTTTTGAGGCCAAAAAATTAAAAAAATAATAAAAAAAAAATTTTTCCCAAAAAATTGGGGGGGTCCTGGACCCCCCCAGGACCCCCCTCCCCTCCGCCCCTGAATGAGGTGACCTATGAGTTGTGGTATCGAATTGTCGAGGCCTTTGTTATTATGTAATACATGCCACTGTGCAGGAATTACTTCTGTACGTGAAAAAAGCTTGCTGGAAAAACAGAAGTAGATTTTGTCTCATGGAAACACATAGCTTTGTGTGGGAAAAATAGAAGGAGAGAAATAAACGTGAATTTCTGGCTGTGGAGTGGCATTTTGGAAGCTAGAGGTTTCCCTATTTTTCTTGATGTTTTTGGACACAAAATCATACCTTCACGTACTAAATATTGAATTTTCTGGATCATGTAGATAGGTCTTAAGAAAGCTTTGTTTTAAAAGCTGTTTTTGCACCTATAACTTTACTATAACTAGTCAGAGTTGAACATGCATTGCATGTTATTCTGAAATACTTTATAAATGTTGTAAAAGTAATATTTAATACTAATTTGTTGGGTGGATTTGTTGAGTTTCAAACGAATTAAAGAAAATAAAATTGAAGATAGAAATTTAAGAGAAGGAAATTATACTCTCAAAACTTAACTTCTATTATTCAAATTTTTTGTGATAATGAAATACTATGAATGAACAGCCTTTTCATATTACATTTGATACATAATAATTAATTGCTAATACATAAATTTAAACACCCATTAAATTCCTACATATCTCAATAGAAATAAATTCATCTATAATAACTCTAGATTTATGTAGATTAAGATTCATTAAGTCAAGATTCATAGAGTCTAGATTAACGTGAATGTTAATTAATTGAGAATTAATAACACGAAATTCATACATGATAAGGATTTTGTAGTATTTATTACATATTGAGAAACGTAAAGTAAGGTATTATTGAAATAATTGGATTGTAGTTAGGTTAAAATCGTCCAAAAAATGATTCTCACTTAATGTGATATTTAATATATTATAGATAAACTCTATTACATCAATAAAAATTGCAGCATCCGATACATACTTAAACAAATCTTAATTCACAAGTGGTATACACTATATTTTCCTGCCCCTTTCAGTGAATTTAAGTGTTAGAGAACGAACTTTGGCTCACAATAACATTGCGGTAGCTCAACATAAAATGAATGGCTTCAATATCTAACCTGACTTCTATGTAGCATAAGACGGTATGGAAGATCTCACTGATGCAAACAAGAAATTAGATATGAACCAGAATATGTATTTCTTTCTTTTCTTCGCAAACTGGTAGGGTGGCAGGTTTTTTCATCGTAATCCGTGTTTGATGAACATTATTTTGAGAAAATGAAGTTTTGAATAGTTATTTTTGGAGAATGTATGTTTAAAAAGTAGAAAAAGTTATGTTTATGTGCAAAATATTTTATCGTGTAAATATGTTGTTGAAAATGAGTATGAAAATTAAAGAGTATTAAAATAGTGGTTGTCAAACAAGGACTAAATTATCATCCTAACAAATTAGAAAATTCTTAGAGAGGCATAAATCCAAGAGAGAACAGGGGAGTATTTTCATTAGCTCAAGAATGAAAAGGCCAATATTACTAAATGTCTCCACCTCAATAGCAGTAGAATTAGTGATTGACTGTGGAACTAAAAATTTAAGGGGAGAGGTCGCAGAAAAACAAACAAAAATGTCAATGCATGTTGATGGCCAGTACTACTAATAAATATGACGAAAATGATGAATATTATCAAATGAAATTATCTTTTCAAAAGAAGAATAGAAAATAAAGTTAAGATTTTATTGTAATATCAGTCCAAAGCCTATGAAGACATGAGACCAGCAAAAACTATACAATAAAAATTTGAATGGAGATTCACATTTATATTCCCTCCCCACCCACCCCCCACCGTATTAAGAAAAATGGTTGTCGATTTCGACCCATTTGGGTTTGACATCGACTGAGTTGAGTCGTTTTTTAATGGGTTGGGGTCAATTTGACTCGATTAGTGTCTTTTTTACTAGTTTGAAAAGAAGGCCATTTATCGCTATATTTAAGATATTTAAATAAAAACACAGCATTTTAAATTAAAAAAATAGAACGTCAGTGAATCACTTTGCACATTGTAGAAGGCCATTTTAAAAATTCCTCAAACATTCAATATCCAGTAAATGTACAGAAACTATACTAAGACTCGAGCATTCGAGGCAACCTTGTGTAGTGTAATTGAAAAAGGTGACCTTCTGTTAACCAACTCTAGAACGACACACTTGGCCCCAAATAACATATCAAAAATAAATAAATAAATAAAAGACACGATCACCTTTAGACGTTGTAAACTGGTGGTGGGTGGATCCGCTATAGCTTTGAAAATTCTAGCTGATGATGGGCGCTGACTAGCAAGTTCGTGTATTACTTGTAACTTATCCATCCATGGTTTCTTCTTTGGAAATTATAATCAATAAAATGGAAACAAATGGTAGATGGTTGGACAAAGCTACTCGAATATAGAACATTCAATAACCAATAATTATGCGTGGAAAAGCATATCAAGGGACATGGGCGTGTGTACCTGTAGCAAGATCCTTTCCCAAATTGTCAAATAGGAGCTTAATTTGATTAATATTTTACCTACTAAAATTTTTTTTTTACATAAGTCTCGCTGTTGGAAAATCTCCTAAAAGTTAAATCGACTAAAAAATAGGTAATCAATAACTTAATTGAAACAACTTTGTAATTTCATAGACCATCTATGCAAAAATATGGTTTGTTGACTAAAGCAACACATTTTTAAAGTTTGATGACCAACAAAGTTTATAACCCTTGATTTATAATTGTGGTAAAAAAATATTACATTCCTTGACAATTTATTACAAAATATCAAGCATATTAGTCCTGAAAAATCAACTATCACAGTTAAAAATTGCAGGTAGAATTACACTAGTATTAAATTAAGGACTGAACTGCACTTCATGTGGCAATAAACCTTGTTTTGAGTACCATAAATAACACAGAAGAGGGACGAGTAAGAAAGAAACACGAGCTCTTATTATAGTACCCAAAAATAAAGAGTTCATTCGACCAACAGTAAATTTATTGAAATCAATGTTCAACTTGTTTATTGTTCTGCTGTACAAACAGCATCTTTACTTCTTCTAACCACCCTTCAAAATGTGCAATTCACAGCTCAGTTTTGTGCTTTGTAAACATCCTAGCCACAGTTATGAAACTCGGGATTCTTATCAATAAAGAAAACAAAGAACCAAGAGGAATTCTTTCCATATCCTAACGAAATTGGTAAGATAAAGCTCAGTTAAGTGCAATAACAAGAAAGAAGCTTCTTTCATTCTTCAGCATCACTGGCAGCACTTAGATCCACATTAAGATCCAGAACCTGCACCAGAAGGAAAAAAAAGAACAATTCATATTCATACGATGAAACTTCATTTGGAAGTAACCAAAATGCTTATGATGCCCGTAGAGGGTGGTCTTGAAAGCAAAGGGTAATAATTGTAAGTGTTATGCCCTAGGTCCAATCAATTTTGGACATAAACACTTTGAATATATATAATCAATGCATATATATGGCAATATCTATTATTTAATTGAATTAATATTCTAATAAATTAAATGATAGAATCCGTAGATTCAAGTCTTGGTGATTTGTTAATCACAAGGAGTTGTGATTGTGAGATACAAATTACATATGAGTGAATCTTAAATCGTCCGTGGTCGAGGTAATAACGAGATACGGATATCGTTATTACGGATAGACTATCGCGTGTGGCATTCTTACTTGTGAAGTAAGTAGCTGATCTCACAAGCTAAAGTGTGGTGACACTTGAATGAACACGTGGATGTTTTGTTATAGAACAAAACATTGGAGACCCGCTGAGAGATTCCACATGGATAACTATCTAAGTGTTAGTGGTTAATCTCTAACGTTCGGTAGTGGAATTGGTCCTTTGACTTGAGGTCATCATAGTACTTTATATGAGGGCAGTCATACTTTGGTGATGTTGGATGTTGCTCTGTCAAGGGTCGCTAATACAGCATCGTTCGGGTATGTCAAGAATCATATGAAGGTAGTGAATGATCAATAGAGGATTCGTCACTCTTAGATAGTAAGAGATTATGATCTACATTTTATCCAGTTAAGTTAATAATGAAATCCTTGGCCAAGGTGAACTCATAAGTCGGAAAAAGAGTTTTCGACGTACATTGACTTAACAGTAGGATAAAAGATATAATCGATAATTGAGATTGACACATATCCATATCTCATAATTGATCGGATCATATTGACGAAAGGATTATAGTTTCACGGTAAACGAACAAGTTTGGTTTTGTCATGCTACGTGATATTTCCCGTCACATGTATTGCCCTGATACATTGCTAGATGTCAATCTGGGACAACGAAAATGAATTAGTGATAAATTAAAAGGGGCGTTTTAATTTATTGATTTTGATTAGATCAAAAATAATAATTCACGTCGTTCGGCATCGTGATCGGGAACCTAATGGGTCACACACAAAAGAGAATCAGAAGAATGAGATTTACCAATTTATTAATTGACAAGTGTTGGATAATTAATTAATTGGGTTGTTTATTAATAGGCCCGAATTAATTAATTGGATTGATTAATTCATGGACCAGATTTAATTAATTTGATTAATTAAATCTTGGACCGGGTTAAGTTTAATAGATGGGCCGAGCCCATCTGGACTTATATTAATAAGCTGTTAGGGTTTGAAAAACAGTATGGAATTTCATTATTCTTGCTAGCACAAGAAAAGAAAACCCTAGCCGTCATTCTTATTCTCTGTGTGGATCACCATTGGAGGCTGGACGATTGGACAGCTTGGATTGCAGATCGTGATCATTGAAGTTCAAGAAAAAGCAAAAGAGTTTGTGGAATTCATCAAAGGTATCATTCTCATCACAGTTTCTATCTAAACACATTGCAGATCCTCGTTTGGGAATTGAAAAATTGTTTAATTTCCGCTGTGCATGTTAAGTAGATTCCCAACAATAATATCCTCTTTACTGAATTATCCATGACAAAATTCATGCTTGAGAGTGCTTAAACTAAAATTTAAGTGATTATAAGTTATGGGTATTATGGAATGTGTGATAATAAGTTGATAGTAATCAGGGGCGAATCTAGCCTTTTAGTTTAGCACGGCCGGAGATTGGTGACCGTTGACCGTGACCGTTGACTGATGTTCTGGTCGTCTAATTGGTTGAAAATAATTATTTTATAAAGGGTAAAATTACAAGAGAATAAGAGAAACGGCCAAAACCCACCGTTTTGGTGGGTTGAAAAAATCACTCAAAATTACACTACACAGATTTTACGAGAGAAAAATAGAAGTGCATAGAAGATAATTCATCTCAAGCATTCACAGCATTCAAGATGAAATTGGGAAAACTAATATTACTCAGTATTCACACTCAGCTGAAAATTTATTAAAAGATTGGAATACCTAATTTTCTTACTTTCCCCCTTTTGAATTAGTAACTATTCAAAGAATAGGAACATTTCTTTTCCTTCCCTTCTATTATCCCATATTAATAAAATAGGTCTCCAATATGTTTGACCATAAAGACATATCAAACATATTTATAAGTTTTCTTCTCAATTTCCTACTCTCTCTTTGTTACTGGGGCAACGGAAGCATGAAGATTGAAGACCATACAAATTGTATGTACAAGCCCATTATCCTAGCATGCTAACAAAGAACAAACTTTTGTAAACATCAAAATAGAACAGCAATCAAACCAAATCAAGGCATACATACACAGAGAGGCTTACAAGATCAGAGGAGGTCTGGTATTAACGCCACTCAGGCTTCAGCCAGCGTACTGAATCTCCAAGACTAGGCTGTTGAACCTACCAAATAAAAGAATTCAATTATTTGCCATTTTCTGCATATATTATTCCTAAAAACAGTTTCAATAAAAATAATCAACGATTAACAAAAGATACTTACAGCGTGTGAGTCGGCGAGACGCGGCTTGGATATTAGAGAAACACCGCCTCTAAAGAAAACCATTGTTGTTCACAAAACCAAAGTTCACTGCACCAAAGCAAATATTACAAACAAATTAAACATATACACAAAACATCAGCGCAACATTCAACTTTTCTTCCAGTTTGGTCGTCTCTCTCGGTCCCTCCCCGCCTCCCATTTTCAATTTTGGACTCAATGGAATGGATTAGGTTTTGTGGGGGTGGAAGGATTATGAATAATGAACCCATAAATCCAGTTATCCGGACCAATAACCATGGATTGGGATTTCGGATTTTGGGCCCATTCATTGAAAAGCCCAAATAATAACAAAAGAACAAAAATTCAGGCCCAAGCCATAGAGAAATAAGTTCGTCCATGCTAGGGAAATTTCATGATCAAGCAGTTGTTCCAAAATGAAATGGGAACAATACATAAATCAGGTTTTTAAGTATCACCATTTCAAAATTAAGGTTTGAGGTTTTAAATTCCAAAAATCAGGTTTTCATTAAAATTTATTTATGAATGAATTAATTAATTATATATTTTATTAATAAATATATAAAGGTCACATATCTATGCAATTTAGTCACAATTCAAAAATTTTAAGGTCACAATTGAAAATTTTTATATGTCACAGTTCGTTCATCGGTCACAAATTAAAAATTTAAATGTCATCATTTATTCATCAGTCACAAATCACAAAATTTATAAGTCGCAGAACTTATTTTACGGTCACAAAATATCAAATTAATTGGTCAAAAATTATTTCGAGGTTACAAATTAAAAATTTTATACGTCACGATTTAATTCATTGGTCACGAATCAAAAAAATTATAAATCACAGTTTATCGATAGGTCACATGTTTCCAAATTTCTTGGTCACAAATTATCGAAATTTAAGGTCACAAATTAATAATGAGTCACAATAAACCAAAATATCGATCACATACAGCAAACAGCCCACCCCGTCCTGATCCTCCACCATTATTTGGTCACAAATCAACCAAATAATTGGTCACAAATACTACCCCAGCCCCACCACAACACCAACCAAACCACCACCGTCGCCCTGTCACAATACCACCACAACCGCCGCCACAATAACAACAAAAAAAATCACACCAATCGCCGCCTGCACCGTAACACCAAAAAAACCACCGCCGCCGTTCACCCCACCAGAACACCACCACAACCACTGCCACAATAACAACAAATGGCGACCAAAATATATATCTACCGCGGATCCACCACAGACCCCCTACTGCCACTGCCACAGATCCACATCCACCAACACCACCACAACACCAAAACCACCAGCACTACCATCGACACTACCACAACACCAAAACCACCACCAGATTTCTCCACTCCAGCAAAAAGACGCCTCAACACAGCGGCTCCGGCTAATCAAATCAAACCGAAGGAGAATGTCCTAAAATACCCCAAACTTCCTCCCCAAATTTATCTTCTGTCGGCGAACAAAATGCCCCAAACCAATCCCCATATTTTTCTGCTACGATGGCGGGTGCACCGCCGGACAACGATGCAACGAGTTCGCAGTAGTCTCGTCGCTGCAAACGGCAGAGCTCACAACGCACAGCACCGCTGCTACAGAGCGTCATCGCGCAGCTACTAGCACCGGAGAGAGAGAGAGAGAGGTTGGGAAGACAAAGAGAGAGGTTGGGAAGAGAGAAATCTCCTCGCGGGCCAGGAGAGTCGTAGAGAGGTTGGGGGAGGAGAGAGAGAGAGATAGGATAAAATGAAAATAATTAGGGTTTGGTTAGGGTAGAATAATTTAATTTTTATAATAATATTATTAATATTTAAAATTTTATTTATATTTGATTTTTGAAAAGAAAAATTTTAAATCTAAATTTCGAATTGTATAGTTTAAAACTAGGGGTGTGAGTAATTTCCTCAAATGAAATTCTATAGAAACTCACAGTTGATATAAAGCAATTGTCTTGAGAGGGCTCATTAGCTGGTTCATATCTGTCATAAGTCTCGAAGAAAATTTCATCCACAGGTCCAAGAAGATCGACCCCTGGTTTCAGTTCAATCTCTGGCTGGTCAGTTTCTGCCTCTGTGGAGACAAATGCAATGAATTTCCCTTTTGGAGCAACATTGTGCGAATAAGAGCAACAAAATAGATACCTGCAGCATCAAAAAGTAGGTATAAACCCTTGCATAAAAAGTAGTATAGAACAAAAGTCATGGTGAACCGGACACAATATAAAACCAACAGCACGTGTTGTACCCGTTGAGCTTCTGCTTACCTTGATGGTTAATCTGTATTTAACTCCCTCCCTTTCTATTTCGAACTTCTTGTGTAACTTTTCTAGACCACCTAATCAAATAAAATCCTTGACAAAACTAACAACCAGGTCTGTCATTTGGTAGTATTCTTCGATGCCAGGGGTTTAGTTAACAAGATTAAGATGGAGATAATTAATAAAATTAAAAAATTTGGAAACAGCTTTATAATCTAAAGGTTTCACAATACGGAATATATGCAATGCTAGCCATACTAAGAATAGGGATGATAGTAGAGTTACTACTTACTATACAGGATAATAATATCCCGGTTGTTTTATGTATTCAGGTTCACCTTTCAACAAGGAATGACGAATTTAAGATGGCACAGTGCATATGATTGAAGTGAGTTGGATGAAATGGATAAATTTTACAGATATTATATGTAATTAGAAGATATTTATAATTAGAGGAAATCACTACTCTCTTAAAAGAGAGGCTTTGGTAGTCACTGTTCATTTCGAAATTTCACTCACATATTACTGTAGCACTAACGTCCAAGCCTCAATTGTTGACTATTCAACCGTATCACCTTGGAATGAAGTATTATATGGGAACCATGCATTTGTGTTTTCCATGTTGCTAACTTCTCATATTTCTTGTCCACCAAGTATTATGCCGACCCTGACACGTTGAGAACTGTATTCCTTGCACATAAAGTGTTATCATCACACGGGTACAAGGAAAATTGTCACTCACATATTACTGTTGCAATGGCGTCCGAAATGAATTACAAAAATCAATTTCAGTATGTAATTTCTATATTACTCTTCATGGTGGATATCGTTCAACGTGTACCATTAATATGTAGACAACTTAGTGCCTCAATTGTTAAATAAAAACAAAAATCAGAATGAGTAAGAACAGGAGATCATAAGGTAGATTTATAAATCTAGAAAGATATTCAACCTTATCACCTGGCCACTTGTGTTTTCCATGTAGCTGACTTCTCATATTTGTTGTCCAATATTCTAGAATATTCCAGTTAGTTAGTTAGCCAAGGAGCAAAAGGGTAATAGGAATATCATAAAATGTCCATAAATGTGATAGGGGGATGAGGGATTGTTTAGAGTTTAGTGAGAAGAAATCCGGCCTCTCAAATTGCCTGGAAACTGTCATTCAATTCAGTTCAATACAGTTCAGCTAGCACATCATAATATACATCTAAGAGAAATCATACTAATTCTTCTTTATTCCTTCATGCATCAGTTATAATTCCCGTCATCTAACTACTCAATTGTTCAGCAGATACACAGAGGGCAGCATCTCAGGTTTACAACAGAAGTGGTACTGGGAATAGCCATCAGTTGAATCTCAGCAGCAGGGGAATTCTCCTAATTCACAGATCCCCAGCAGTAGCAACAGCATATTGAGTAGTTAGATGACGGGAATTATAACTGGTGGATGAAGGCATGAAGAAGAATTAATATGATTTCTCTTAGATGTATATTATGATGCGTTGAAGAACAATGTAATTGAGCTGAACTATATTGAACTAAATTGAATGACAATTTCCAAGGATATTCTAGAGCCGGATCTCTCCTCACTAAACTCTAAACAATTCACTGAATCCCTAATCCCCTTCCCCCTATCACATTTATAGACATTTTATTATATTCATATTACCCTTTTGACCCTCGGCTAATAAGTGGGATATTCTAGAATATTGGATGACTTTTCAGCCTTCATATTGGTTGTATCCTTGCAAACAGATTGGAGATCTATGATAGATATAAAAAAGCTCTAGTTCATAAAAGCGATGTGATCCCACTAAAACAGGTCAAGACGACAGAAGTAGACCAGATTAACATGTCTTGATGCATACAATGATTTCATTTCATTGGATATTTTGGTAGATATAGCAAACAACACATTGAAGTGACAAAAAGCCTACTCCAAACTTATTGGAACAAGGATTAATTAGTTTTTGTTTTTACACAATTTTTATGGCAGAGAATTGAAATTTATATCACTTACTTAAAGTTGCACATATAAATTGCTTACTCAGGAACCACTTTTTTCACAAAAAAGAACTGTAACATATCCCATATACAAACTAATCAAATCTTCTCTTCACCATCATTTGAGAAAAACCAAAAATAAGTATCTCATAGGAAAAGGCATGAGGTGAGTTCTCACATATCTGATTTGCGACCCAACTGCTTCTGTGGCAGAGTAACCTGCACTGAGTGAGAATCGTTGGTATTCGGAATTGGGTGGCTCATGATTGCAATGGCTCTAGCAACTTTGCCAACCTTCCTAACCTGTAAGATGACTCACATTGTTTATCATTAAGGCACATGGCTATTCAGGTCATCATGCGCAGAAAAGATAGTTTGATTTTTCATATAGCTATAGTCTGGAACGTGTATAAAGAAGTTGGCTGATTAAATTGCATTTCCCACGACTTGCACTCAGCATATATCAAAGTTGTGAAGTAATTTCACGGTTCTCTTAAATGGAGACCTAGAACGGGATGGAGCCGGGAAGGTCCTAACTACGGTGTCAAGTTTTGTAATATAGTGATGAAATAGAGAAAGTCGAACCCACAGGGATTGATGTATGATTTCTAAATAAACTGAAAAAAAATTATCCTATAACTAAAAAAAAAAGGGAAGAAAGCTTGGGTTGCCTCCCAAGAAGCGCTTCTTTAACGTCATTAGCTTGACTCAAAGTCTCAACCTCAGTGCCTATGTTGGATCTTCAAGTGATACTTCTCTTTTATTTCTAAACTTCACCCTTGGCCTTGTCTTCGTCTTCACTATAGTATGGCCAATAAAATTGAACGGTTTTAACTCCGGTGTAGCCTTCAAAACATCTTTTGATTTGACAATGTTAGGAGGTTTCAAAGTATTTTCCACATAGTTTTTCAATCTGTCAGGTGGATCAACTTCTTGAGTTAAAATGAAATCCACTACTTCATTGGTCCATGTATAGCTTTTGGTGGTAGCTGTAGCAATCGTTGAGTAATCGGTTGCCATGTATTGTTCTAGAGGGTCATGGAATGACTTCCCCTTCCCTCTATGCCCTACAACTGCTTCAGCTGACTGGATCATATTGCAAGTGTTAACTTTTTTTGGAAGTTTCTCTCCTTGATGAATGTTGAAAGTTACTTGGTCTTCATTAACCCGTAGTGTCAACTTCCCTTCTTGTACATCAATCAATGCTCTACCAGTGGCCAAGAAAGGTCTACCAAGAATTAATGGTACTTTCTCATCATCTTCCATATCCAACACTACAAAGTCCACTGGAATGATGAACTTATCAACCTTCACCAATACATCTTCAATAATGCCCTTGTGGTATGTCAATGATCTATCTGTCAATTGCAAGGAGAGGGTTGTGGGCTTCACATCTCCAAGACCCAACTTTTTGAACATTGAGAGGGGCATCAAGTTAATGCTAGCTCTAAGATCACCAAGTGCTTTATTAAATGTGATACCGCCAATATTGCAAGGAATGTTGAAGCTGCCTGAATCTTTCATTTTTTAGGGAGCTTCTTCTGGAGAATGGCACTACACTCTTCTGTCAACTTTACAGTCTCAAACTCCTCCAACTTTCTCTTCTTTGACATCGCTTCCTTCAAGAACTTGGCATAGTTAGGCATTTGGGCCAACGCATCTGCGAAAGGAATGTTGATGTGGATTTTCTTGAAAATCTCCAAAAATTTTGCAAACTGCTCATCAAATTTCTTCTTCATGAATCTCTACGGGAATGGTAGTTTTGGCTTCAAAATAGGTGGATTGTTTGGAAATGAGATGGAATAAGGCTTATGGGTCTCTTTTGTTGCCTCTGCTTCCATCTTCTGCTTTTCAATCCACTCTTACCTTGTAAGTATGAAATCCAGTGTAGGCTTTGTAACCTTTTTTTCCTCAACTTCTTTACCACTCCTTAATGTGATAGCATTGCAGTGCTCTGTGGATTAACCTCTGTGTCATTAGGAAATTTTTCTTTCTGTTGGGACTGTAATGCAGTTGCTATTTGACCAATTTGCACCTTCAAATTCTTCACCGTGGCTCCTATGTTGGTCATATGTGTCTCGATATTGTCAAGTTTGGACTCATCTTTGTTGAACCTTGACCTAGTCTCTGAAATGAAGGTTCCCAATATATCTTCCAATGATGGCTTTCCTTCAGATGGCTGAGTATTGTATCCAAGTGGAGGCTGCAGCGCATTCGTATTGTTACCATAAGAGAAGTTCTCATGGTTTTGCAGTCCTGGATGGTACTGATTTTCCTCGTAGTTTCCTCTCTGATTGAAGTTTCTGCCATTCACATACTGGACTTGCTCCTTTTCTGACTCACAGTATGAAGTTGATTTCTTCGGAGTTCCCTGTACTGTCAGTGCAGCTATTTGTGTAGTAAGAGATAACATCTGAGCTGCAAGGGCCGTAATGGTATCCACCTCATGAAGACCAGCAACTTTCTTTGTATTTGAACGCTCACTTGGCCATTGATAGCTGTTAGTAGCTATCTCATCCAGCAATGCATAAGCATCATTTGGAGTCTTGGTCATCAATACACCTCCTGCTGCAGAATCCACTATCGTTCTTGTTTGACCATTCAACCCATTGTAGAAGAGGTACCCAACTCTGAAAACCATATTGAGGACATCTTTTAAGTAAGTCTTTAAATCTTTCCCAAGCTTCATAAAATGGTTCGAAGTCAGATTGTCTGAATTGACCAATTTCACTCCTCAACTGAGCTGCCTTGGAAGATGGAAAGTATTTTGTGAGAAATTTCTGAGCAAATTCTTCCCAAGTTGTTATAGATCCATATGGCAGAGACTGGAACCATGCTTTGGCCTTATCTCTTAAAGAAAAAGAGAATAAACAAAGTCTGATGGCATTTTCGGTAACACCATTCATCTTGACTGTGTCACAGATCTCGAGAAAAGAACCCAGATGAGCATTTAGGTCTTCTGTTGGAGCTCTCCCAAATTGATTCTGCTGCACCATGTGTATTAGTCCTGACTTCAATTCGAAATTATTTGTAGCGACAGTTGGATGTGTGATGCCAGAGTAGTTGTCATGGACAACTGGTCTGATGTAGTCTCTAATGGCACGCTGTTGATTGTTCTGATTTGCTACTCCTGCTTCCTGTTCAGCCATTGCGTCCCGTTCCTCTCTTTGTATACTCTTAGATAGCGAAAAGTGCGTTCTGGTTCAGGATCAACAGGCAATAGTTTGATATTTCTTGCCCTTCGCATAAATAACTGAAAACAAGATCACAGAAGCTGTTAAAAACAACAATAAAATGAATGAAAATAAAAATAAAAATTCCAAATTAAAATAAAAACTAGGTGGTAATAATATCAATAGAATCCAAATCAATCCCCGACAACGGCGCCAAAAACTTGTCACGCGTTTTATACAACGTGAAAATGCCGCAAGTGTACGGTGTCAAGTTTTGTTATATAGTGATGAAATAGAGAAAGTTGAACCCACATGGATTGATGTATGATTTCTAATGAGTACTATAATTATGTAGTTTCTACTTTATTTGGACAAGCGAATTGGAATGATGTTGTGATTTTTTTGTGTTAATGGCGATAAACTAAAGTTTGCAAGTAAACGGAAACAAAATTCAAAAAAGTTATCAAATTATGAAAGCCTAGGGAATGATTTCATCACACTATCAACAATGTTTTTCAACCTATAATATGTCACCTCAGTCAGATTTTTCTTAATTTATAGGCAAGAACCCTAATTTAATTATATTTCCTCTCTCGAGTGCCGAACAGAACTTATTCCTACAAATTAATTCCAATATCTTTATTTCGAATTAAACATGTAGAAATTATAATGTACGTGGTTTTTAATTCAAACAAGCCTCAAATATTCGTATTTTCTCTCGAAATCTACGAAACCTAGGTTATATTGTTCTTAGATCAAGCCTAAATTTCCCTCTCTCGAGTGCCGAAATTCATGCATCAAAACCAGTGTTCTAAAATGCGTAATGCGTTGCGATGCGTCGAGGCCGAGAATCAAGAATCACAAGTTTAGGCGTGTCAATGCGAAGAATAAGCGCCATAATACGTTTCGTATTTTTAAGGCATTAAATATATTTTTATATAAAAAAAAATTACCAAAAAAAAAAATATTTTTGTTCTAAAATAGCGCGCATAATGCGGGACAATGCGGGCCTAGGCGCGCCTATGCGCGCGCATTTCGAACAAAAAACCCAAAAACGCATTTTCCGCGCATTCCCCGAATTCGACGCGTTTTCCCACGAGTCGCGCCTAGGCGGCGCATTTGCGCGCCTTTTAGAACACTGATCAAAACATTCAATTATTGGCCAAGTAATTGAATGCATTAAATACAAAAAACATAAATAAATAACCAGAAAAATCCAAAAGAGATTAAATATCGAGGAATCAAAACATGTTTCAAGAGGATTACATCAAACCCTAGATCTAAAATGTTAGTTCATAATAAATATAATTGACAATACGGAGTTCAACATGAAAAACATGAATGAGAAGACAAAAGTTTAGAAAAACTAATTGTCGCCGCTTGATTTCTTCTCCAACTTTGTGTCAATCTTCCTTCTTCGAATGAATTCTTCAAGAAATTTGCTTGAGTTGTCCTTGCTCTCTCTAGCCGTCCAAGAACCCTAAATTAGGTCTTCAACCTTGTATTTATAGCCTCAATACATAAGAACACGGATTGGAGTTGGATTGGGCCGGATTTCTTTTAAAAAAATCTATTTTTTCATTAACCCGCAGGCGGTGCCTAGGCACCCAGATTGGGCGCCTTGGCGCCCGGCATTCTGGTGATTTTTTCATTCCTGGGCGCCTTGGCGCCCAGTTTGCTGAAATTCAGTTTACGCTTCTTTCAGTATTTTTAATATAACTCTTTCTCCTGATATCCGATTGAGATGATTCAAAATGCGTTGGAAAGCTAACTTAAATGGCTAAAACTTTTCTTCAGACATCATTCTCCAATTCGATCATTTACTGTGTCAAAAATGAGTCCCAATATGAGACTAAAAATCCGAAGCAAAACTTTTCAGTTGGAATTTGATTTGTGATCATCTTTTGACTAAATTTGATCTCTTTGACATCTTTCCTCATCCAATTGGCTCCGAGCACCCTCAAATCTTCATCGTGGGGTTTGGCATAACTTTTAAGTATTTGTACTTTAGTCCCCAAACTTTGGATATCTTTAAATTTTGCCAAATTTTGCTTATTTCTTTCAATCTCACTAATCTACATCACAACATCAAAACACACATAAAAACACTCCAAAACTTTCTCAAGGGTAACAAAATAATGCATTAAGTGGCATAAATATCATGAGTGTGGAGCACTCATCAGAGACCTAGAACAGGTTGGAGTCGGGAAGGGTCCCAACTACCAATTCAAAAGGAGATATTACCTTGTTGTGAAGGTAAGAAGGATCACATACAACTTTTTTGCACTTAGATGTTTCCCCCTCTGACGTTACACCAATTACCATGCCTTCATCGTTAGAGCAACTCCATGTCAGGACTCACGACGACACCACATCCACACTTACAATAACAACAACAATAAACCAACAACAACAATAATAGCAGTCAGATTGATGATGGTCACAATTATAAATTTAAGGCAATCATCAAACAAAGAAAATAACTGGAGGAATGACAAAAGTGACAACAATGACTAAACAATTAATTAATGGCAATGATTACACTAATGGCTTAAACAACCATGTTGACAACAAGAATAAGATTAAATGGGTTCTTTCAATCTTATTAAAAAGTGAGAGACAAAGCCGAAATAACTTTTTTTACCTTTGTTTATTTTGGCATTCCTCCATTTTTCTTCCTTGAGCACTTTATGAGGGGACAGAGTTCTTATATTTCTATTTCTTTGGGTACATACGTGGTGGGGGTGGGAAGGAGAGAAAGAGAAGGAGAAAGAGAGATGAAGGTATACTTTGCATTCGGGTTTATTCAACATGTAGGTTCCACCGTAAACAGCACTAAGACGAGCAAATGCCTAATGAAATAAATTGAAGTACAAGACTTCTATAAGAACATGGTGGATCCAGAAACTGATAAGCAACAATGCACTAGATTGTAACATTACATGGTACAAGGCGCAAGAGGGAATATAAAGTCAAATAAGAACGGGAAAGAGAAGATTTGTGGCTCAGTAATAACTGAATAGATAAATAATGAAAAATTAAGCTGCATAGATATTTCTTGTATATTTTGCTCATTCAAGGCATTTCTGTTATCTATTGTTTCAATTGTATTCTCTCCATACTTTATATTTCTCTTTATATTTTCTGGTAGCTTTCTCCACCAGTCAGATACAATTCCTCTAAATGTATGTTCTATAAATTCAAAGGCTGTATATGTTTTCCATTTGTTAAATTGTATAGCTAGGTCTGTACTTTTTATCCATGTTTCAATATTTTTATTTTTATCTACACAATCTAGATCTAACCATATTCATGTTGTATGGATTGGTTCATTATAAGATTTCAGTGGATTTATTTCTTTAATTGATTGTTTTCTTATATTTCCAATGTATCTTTTCTGTGTTTTCCTATATTGGTTAACACCATCTTTATTAGATATTGGTGTATCGTAAGGATAATTTTCATATTCTTCATCACTTCTAAATTCTATCTTTATATTACGACTGGATGATGGATTAGTATTCATCTTTGTATTTTCCATTTTTTTAGGCCTTGTCTGGGCCGGCTGATTTACAAATTTTAATCCTTTTTTGGACCGTTGGCTCCCCAACGGTCCAATAATCAAAAGTAGCTGAAAACCGACATTCCCTTTTCTACCCTCCTTTGGCGTGCAGAAGCAAACAACATTTTCTCTCTCCTTTCCCAACCACCGACTTCACTCCACTTTCCCCTTCTTCTTCTTCGACCGACAAAATAAGACAATTTCAGCAGCCTTACCGATCACAAACAAGTATGAACCCAGAATGTAAATCACCAATCACCGGCATGTCACTATGCAAAGACCGATCTGTAAGCTTCCAGCAAACGCAACTTCCACTGATCAATTTCTTCCTTCGCATGCGTGCGTGAAATCAAATTGGGCGTGTTCTACCCAATCGTCTTGTACAGAGGCAGCCGAAGTTCACCTGTGGCAGATCGAAACCGAAAATATTTTCTTCTTGAGCTTGGGAAAATTTTGGACTACGAGCACTGCTGGTTCACCGGTCACCGGATCCGGTTGCAGCTTCAAATTTGGCCGCTTCTACGGCGCCTTCTCAAGATCGCAGTCGCTTCAAGGTGAATCGTTCCGAATCGCCTGAGCTCTGCATCTGCTAGCCACGCCTTGTAGTGCTTCCATCGACACAGGTCATTGCCTTGTTCTCCTCGTGCAGCAGCGACGACCGATTCACATCCTTCAAACAAGCACCTGCTGACTGCAAGTCTTCATCGTCCTAAGTGTACGCCGCTTCTCAGAAACATGGATCCGTTCGAACCAAATCCGGTAAGTAAACCCCTTACTGACTAGGACTTCAAAGTGCCCTTTCATTGATCCAAATTGTGTGCTGCTGTTAGAATGGGTAATTGAGAATCCGACAGATTGTGGTGTGATTGGTGGATGAAAAATGCAGCTCCTTAAAAACTAGAGTGGAAGCTGAATTTGTTTGCTAGCGATTTTAATGGTGCAAATTGTTAGACGTGCAAATTGTTGAATGCTTCTACAATATTGGACTCTATGTATAATGAAACTGGAACCCATGTTTGATGCTGCTACAAATTTTAATTTGGCGTGTCGTGCAAATTGTTGAATGATTCTACAATATTCAAGCATTGTATAATCCCTATATATATGTAATCTATCACTTAATTAAAGTGTGAAGAATTACAGCAATTATCTCCATTATTCTAGCTGCTACAATTCCAATTTTTGATGCAACAATTCTCCGTTTTTGAATTGCAGTATTACCGAACGGGAAACTCCTCCGCCTCGACTGGCCCTGAACTTCACAACCACAGGGTGCCACGAAAAAACGCACAGTGGAATGCACATGAGACCACCATATTTGTGGCTGCCTGCGAGTCCGTTATCGCGGACGGACATCGAAATGGGAAGTGTTTCACAAAACACGGTTGGGAGACATTAATCAACCTGTTCAACACCACCTCGGGTAATTCTGCCCAATTGGAACAAGCGGCCTAAAAATCGATGGGATGCACTCCGCATTAAACACAAGCGATTTGAAGAATTGCTTAACGCTGCACTCTGCATCTCGTACGACCCGTCAATGTGCAAGATTGGTGCCTCGGATGAGTGGTGGAGTCGAAAAATTAAGGAGAACAAAGACTACAAAGAATTCAAGGACAAAGATTGTCGGGAGGTGTACCGATACAAGTCGCTATTCGGGGATGTATTCGACAGTGATAAATATGCAGTGACCCCGAGCAAGCTGTGTCGCACAGGTTTCGCAATGTTCGAGGACAGTGTTACTGAAGATCACCGCGATGAGATCCCTGTGGATCTGGAGAGTAGCGGGTCCAGTGATGAGGGCGTTGATCCCAAACCAACTTCAGCAACCATGGATTTCTCAGGCCCGCATAGCGGTGACAAACGGAAATCTGGTGGAGATCGAGCGAATGGGAAGAAGAAGAAGTTTTCGTCGCGCGACGTGTCGTTTTCAGTGGATCGTGCGACCTCAGCTAGTGACAAGGTGGCGACGGACTGACCGGATGATCGACCACCGCTTACGATCCAAAAACATGCCTGCACGAGTTATTGTCCACGGGTGACCTACAAGTAGGTTCCGAACAGTACTTTTGGACATGCTCATTCCTCAGGGATAAGAAAAATAGGGAGATCTTGGACATGCAACCTACTGTCGACTTGAAGTTCGCATGGGTTCAATACTGCTGGCAAGATCACACGCGAGTTAAGCCTGGGTGAAGGCTATGTCTATGGAGCGTGTGTGGAGAGTGGTGGCACGGTTTCTCATTCCTTGTTCGTAATAACGTGTCATGGTTCTACGTCGTAGTTGGTATGCGGAGTCATTTTCAGAGCATCACTCCATTACGTTTTCGTACGTGTAATGTGTGTACTGTTCTTCTACGTTCGTGTGTACTATTATCAAATTCGAACTTTACCTATTAGTGTGTCGAATCAATATGCAGACGATGGATATTGTGTGTGTACTATTCCTATACTTGAAATTTTGCCATTATTGTTTCCACTTTTTTGTTTTGACAGTAGAGGGGCTAATCTTCATACTGTAGCCATCATTGATTTTTCGTCATTGATTTTTAACATGGGGGCTAATCTTCCAACTGTAGCCATAATTGGTCTTCCTTTATTGATTTGAAAAATGGGGCTAATCTTGAAAAGCCTGCAAAAATATTTTGTGATTGGGAACTGTACATGCTTGTAAGCATAGTGGTGAAAAAAATTACCCACTCACGTGGGAACTGTGCATGCTTGTTTTACGTGCATTAATTGTGGAAACTGGTGGTACTTTTTGACTATAAAAGGCGAGGGCCTTTTAAAGCATTACGTTGCCTTACACAAACATCACCTTCAATATTTGCCTTCGAAATTCTGTCAGCTGCAAAAACACAGAATGAACTGCGACTTGCGATCGACTTCCGATGTCGATGACAACGTTGACGACGAGGCATACGAGGAATTGCTATTAGCGGATATGATTGAGTGGTTTCAATACTGTCGTATAGGTGAGCTAAATGTATCAAACTACTATCGTGAACAACGACTTCGTGTTGCTCGGTACCCGTTCGCTCGCAATGGACACATGTTCATGCTAGACGCTATGAACTGTAGCCCTCAACAGTGCTACGCGGAGTTTCGCATGTACCCTGCGATGCTGCGAGCGTTCGCCCACGTGCTACGAGATGAGTACGGCCTGCGCAGCCAGCAACATGTAGATGTTTATGAACAAGTGGGTATGTTTCTATGCATTCTAGCGCATGGAAAGAGATATAGACAGGTGCAGACGCTATTCAACCATTCACTGGAAACAATTGGACGCTACTTCAAACTTGTGCTTCAAGCGGTTGTTCAGTTCGCGAAGCATTTAATCAAACCTCATCCGATGTACAATTAGGGTACCGAGCACCACGTACCGAATCTGAACCAACATTCCATATTCCGGGATTGCATAGGAGCTATTGACGGTACACACGTTAGAGCCGTTCTACCGCGGGACGAGCGAGTGAGTTTCATCGGGCGCAAAGGAATTCCGTCACAGTATGTACTCTCGGCATGTGATTTCAATTTATGTTTCACGTTCGTGGTAGCTGGCACGACACGGACCAGTCATGATGTAAGAATCTTGTCTAGGGTTATACACGACCCGGACAGTGGCTTTCCGAAGCCCGGTGCTGGGAAATATTATCTTGTAGACTCGGGGTTTGCGCATCGACCTGGGTATATGGCGCCGTATAAGGGTTCGGATATATTGTACCACTTCCAGCAATTTTATGATGTCGCAACTGGTCGCAGGCGGAACTTTCGAAATGCTCGGGAAAAGTTTAATTTTCGGCACTCGTCGTGCAGGAACGTAATCGAACGTACGTTTGGCGTGTGGAAAAGTCGTTGGAAAATACTCGATCGGATGCCAAGCTACGATTTTGAAGTACAAACAGCTGTTGTAATTGCAACTATGGGAATTCACAACTTCCTTCGTCGAGCGGGTGTGGTGGATGAAGCATTTGGAAAGGCGGGAGACGGACCCCGAGGTGGCGGAGGTGGACCTCCCGGACGAACGTGAACAAGTTGCAGCCGAAATGCATGCACCGGAAACCCAACGACGTGAGTGGGACATGTTCCGAGATTACCTGGCACATCAAGTTTGAATGTTATATTGTTCGTGTAATTTTATTGTGTTACGAAGTACTGCAATAAAAATTTAGCAATGGTCCAGTAATTGTGTGAGATTTAAACAACCGGAACGATAACAGGAAAAAAATTACCATGTCGCACACGTGTCAGTTTTTGGGGCTAAAATTATGATAAGAAAAATGCACGTTCGACGGTGCCGGGAAAACGTTACCGTAATGCACGTTAAAATACACGTGAAAATGGAACTTGCAGGTTCAAAGAGAACCTGCTACGGATTGAAGGAATGGTGGGACCCATTGCCAACTTTTTGTTGTGGAAAAGTCAAAATTTTGAATTGGAGTGTCCAATTTTTCCATTTTCATACGGAGGGCAAGAATGGAACTTGCCTGCAATTGTTGACCAAAATAAGTTCATCACTGTACATGATAGTGACACCAAAATTGATTCTTGCAAATCACCAATTGCTCCCAGACAAGGCCTTAGTTAATTCTTCTAACTGTTTTTTATATTCATCATATTCCTCACCGTAGACTCTAAGAATTTTTGTTCTAATTCTTCTACTTCTGTAATCATATATTGTTTTATTTCATTTTCATGATTTTTCCTTTATTTTTATTTTTCTCTATTATCCTAAAATCTTGAGATGGATTAATTATAATCCTATCTTTTCCTTCAGGTTTTTTTATCTAATAAAGCATTTCCTATTTGTATATTATATTCTAGATTTTCCAATCTTTTATGTATATTCTCAAAACTTTCATTTGTACTATTTTTAGATAAATAAGGATAACTGGGTTTCTTATTTTTTCAACATTTTTCAAAAATTCTTCAATTATGTTTTCTTCATCAACTATATTCATCGTTACTTTAGGTTCAATATATATATATATATATATATATATATATATATATATATATATATATATATATATATATATATATATATATATCAGATGATGATTCATATATTTCTTTGCAATATAATTCAATTTCTTTTTTTTTTTTAAATTGTATGATAATTTTTCCATATATATATTCATCTCTTATGCATCCTATTATTAATTTATCTAATATTTGTTCTCTTATCTCTAGATAGTTCTTTAACTATCATTAATGTTAATATTTTTAGTTTCTTTGGAAAAAGATTTACAAATATATAAGTTCCATATTTTTCTTCTAATATATAAAATCAATCTATTTTATTAATTGTAATTTTCATGATATAACAAGGCTCTGATACCATTTAGTCCAGAGTGCATAGGAAAATGGAATAATTTTTAATAATTTTTTAACCTATAATTCTTTGGGGGTTTAATTTGAAATTTTTAATTCTTATAATAACTTTTCTTGCAATTTATTATATTGGAGGGTACTTTTGTAAATTGTCAGTCTGCATTTTATTCTGGTTGATGAATAGTTCTGGAATTTATTCAATGCAGAATAACAAAGCAAAGGGTGGAGCCTAGCAAAAAAGTTGGTAGATTAGTTGGCTCATTTACGTATATATTCCCTTCCACACTCAAATTCTTCCACAAATTGTAGATCCCATTGAATTCTCAGTAATTTGTGAGATTTGTCGGCAGCCTGAGCCTACCCAGATCACATTACTGAGCCATTAGTTGAAATTCTGATTGGATTTCTAGTAATTGTAGAAAATGAAGGTTATAGAGAAGATCCGGGATGCGGCAGCTAATGATGCGAACAGGGTTGTGTTTTCCTTCGAGTTTTTCCCGCCCAAGACGAAGGATGGCGTCGACAATCTCTTCGAGAGAATGGAGCGGATGGTGGTGCACAACCCGTCGTTCTGCGATATAACATGGGGAGCTGGTGGTTCCACGGCGGACCTGACGCTTGAGATTTCTAACAGGATGCAGAACATGGTGTGTGTGGAGACTATGATGCATCTTACCTGCACAAACATGCCCGTTGACAAGATTGACCACGCGCTATCTACTATCAAGTCGAATGGGATACAGAATGTCCTTGCTCTACGCGGTGACCCCCCTCACGGCCAGGACAAGTTCGTCAAGGTTGAGGGTGGGTTCGCATGCGCTCTCGACCTCGTAAGTGTCTCATTTTCACATCTATTGTCTACTGAATCTGTAGATCTGATTGGTTTTAAGCTCATTTTGTTTCTACTTCATTGTTTAGTACATTTTTATGCGAAATTTTGCCTTTTTGCTTTACCTGTATCTGGTTGGGAAGTGGCTAATTATGTGTTTGATTGATTGTCTGTTTGTTTGCAGGTGAAGCATATCCGTGCCCAGTATGGTGATTACTTTGGGATCACTGTTGCTGGTTATCCAGGTTGGGTTACACACTCATTTTCTCTCTACGAAAGAATCTCAGGCGATATTATTTTCTTATCTTGTTCATTTTTTGCTGTGATTGTTTCATGATTCTTAGTTGAGATGTAGCTTGATCAATGATACAAATTGCCCAGTGTCAATAATGTTTATGTTCAATTTCACAATAGCTGTTTATATGTTGTTAATTCTTTGTTTATGAACTACATCTGTATTATACTCCCCCGTTCCATAAAGATAGTCCTATTTCTTTTTTCAGATTAAAAATATTTAGTTAATATAGTTAAAATAATAAATTTTACTATCTTTTTTCTAGTATACCCCTGCATTACTGCAACCAATATTCAAGGTAATTAAATTATGCATGCAATATTCAAGGTGATTAAGCTATTTTCGGTACTAGTCATTGTTTAATGCAAGAATCAAGGTACCAAAGTCATCCAATACAAATACAAATGAATAAATGTCATGGAAGATGAAATGGTTTTTTGGTTTTTAATTTATTGTTTGAACTACAATTGAATAATGTAGTATTTTATATTTGTGATAGCAAAGCACATTAAACAGGGACATAATATGAAACTAATATATTACTACTATCATATAAGAACTAAGACTATAATTTGGGATAGACAAAAAAGAAACATTGGACTATTTTTATGGGACGGAGGGAATATATAAGTACAATTCAATATTATTATGCTCTAAGAATTCAAATACCCTCGTGGGCTTTGTTTATAATGCATCATTTTTTTCATTCTCAGAGGGACATCCTGATGTGATTCAAGTGGCTACGGAAGAGGCATACGAGAACGAACTTGCTTATCTTAAGAAAAAGGTTGTTCCATTCTCCCCAAAATATTAGTAATTATCTTTGAATGAAAAGAATGTGAATATTTATGATTAGAAATTCTTATTCCCATTTTTATGGAGTTTCCTACTACAGGTTGATGCTGGTGGCGAAGTTATTGTAACCCAACTCTTCTATGATACCGATATTTTCCTTAAATTTGTCAATGACTGTCGTCAAATTGGAATTACCTGTCCCATTGTTCCGGGGATTATGCCCATCAACAATTACAAGGGCTTCATTCGGATGACTGGTTTTTGCAAAACTAAGGTATGCACTGTGCTTGGTAAAACTAGATATGCTGTCAAGATATCAACTGCACTAATTTCATATTATTGTATTGGCCTATACACCCTGTTAAATTGCTGTCTTTTGAGAAGCGAGGAAATTATCGTTGTACAGACTCCAGTTAGTTCATTCTCATATATGTATATAGTGCTTGTTTGATATTGACTTTTTAAGAATAGATTTTGTGAGAAATGGTTTTTTTTTTTTTTTTTAAGAATGCGTTGTTAAAAAGTAAGGAAAAATTATAGGTCCATGTGCAAAATATTTTATTGTGAGAAGGTGTGGTTGAAAATGAGTTTGAGAAAAAATGAGTTTTAAAGAATCTTTACCAAATAGGGCATAATATCTTTAAAACAAAAAAAGAAACTTGGCAGGCAGACAGTTTTTCCCTACATTTAGATTCAGTTGTGTTGATCTGTGTTCTTTCTGATATTTTAAAGACAGTCCATATCCATATCCATTGCCATCACAATTATGTTAAGGTAGCATATTTCTTAATGACTGTCTATGATCAATTCAATTTTATCACAGAACCAGCACATCTTCAGTTATATGGCTCTTTCACCATCTTAACATGGTTATGTTCATTCATACTCACAATCTATAAGAAGTTGAATCAAAGGGAATTGGAGGTTGAGACTAGGCTTTTGCAGAGTCATCTGGAGAATGATTCTGTATTTTACGAGTAGGTTTTAGTAGAATTTCCAGCCAAATTCATCAATCTATTCTCTTTCCACCTCTATGTTATCAAATTTATTAGTTTTGAAGGTCGAATTCAGAATCTCTTTTGAAACCTTCTACTGTTTTCTCATCTAGTTTCTTTCTTTCAACCCGTCATCTCTGCCTGTTCAATATAATGTTAATTTGATTTTAAGTATTCTTGTCATGCTTCAAGCACAGGGATAACCTTCTTATCTAATTATCACTATGGAATTGGATTATTGTATAGGTCTGACACGATAGTTCCTGTTTTTCCATATAGTGTTCTCTCTTACATGTTTTGTTTACTAGAGAAATTATGGAACCTCAAGGATTTCTAAGGTGCTTATGCCATTGATGCGTAAACTTAATTCTTTTCTAATGACATATTGTAGATACCTGATGAGATTACAGCTGCTTTGGATCCCATCAAGGACAATGAAGAAGCTGTCAAGGCCTATGGAATTCACCTTGGAACCGAAATGTGCAAGAAGATTTTGGCTAGTGGGATCAAAACATTGCATCTTTACACGTTAAACATGGAAAAATCTGCACTGGCAATATTGATGGTTGGTTTATGTTTAATCAACTGTGCAGCTTCAACCTGAAAGTATCATTGATAGACTGCACGCATCATATGAGCTTATGTAGACTTGCATATGCAGAATCTTGGGCTGATTGAGGAATCCAAAATTTCAAGGTCCTTGCCTTGGAGACGTCCCACAAATATTTTCCGTGTCAAGGAAGATGTTCGTCCTATATTCTGGTATATAATGCAATTGGCCTTCTAGTAGATGCCTTATAGTTCTGTAGTTACTGACAATATGTACTCATACGATCCGTTATTGCTATTATTGTAGGGCTAATCGTCCAAAAAGCTACATCTCACGGACTATAGGTTGGGACCAATACCCTAGTGGCCGATGGGGAGATTCTCGAAATGCATCATATGGAGCACTCACTGATTGCCAGGCAAGTACAACTGATTGCACCTTAGCTCTTTGCTCTGTAGTTTTTGTGCAAGAACAATCTATTGTTTATCACACTCCGGTGATTGTAGTGGTTATGCTTTTTTGCTGGTCTGATGCCATGGAAAATTAAAAGCTTCCTTAGAGCATGAAATGGATAGTATGCGGGTTCTATCTTTACAACTAGCCTATATCTTTGCAATCTAGAAATGTCTCCACAATCATCCCCGGCACGCTGCACAGCTCTCAGAGGACTTAGTTAATCGACTGCAGCTCCATAAAATCAGACCACTATGACACTATATCTTGGCCATTCACCTAAGAGGTAAAATTTCTTATTAATTTCTGACACAACCCTCAATTTCCCAACAGTTCATGCGACCACGATCACGCGATAAGAAACTTCATGAAGAATGGGTTGTTCCTTTGAAAAATGTCACAGATATTTACGAGGTATGGTTTTCGGTCTAGAATCTATTCTTAAAAATGTAATGGTCGTGAAAGCTGGTCCTTATGGAATTTTTCATTCATCAGAAATTTATGAAGTTCTGTCTTGGGAAACTGAGAAGTAGTCCTTGGTCCGAACTTGATGGGCTTCAGCCAGAGACAGAGATCATTAACGAACAACTTGTTAACATAAACTTGAAAGGTTTTCTCACTATCAACAGCCAACCAGCAGTTAATGGTGCAAAGTCTGATTCTCCAACTGTTGGTAATATGCTGTCTTTTCCATTCTCTCATTTATGTTCATTTGTTCATCTGGAGATATTATTATGTATTTGCATGTATTCCTGCAATATATGAAGTCATCAACTTTTGAATGTATGCAGTTAATTAACACGTTGTATAAGTTAAATTAGGTTCAAGGCTGCATAAATTTTAAAGATGCACGTTTTTAATGAATAAAAATTGTGAAGCAATGGAGTGCACAAGATTTGGGGTCTAAATTAAAACACACCCATTGTTTGCATTGCTAGAAGGGATGGAAGAGTTCACTAGCGAAATAAAGAAAATGTGATGAGAAGCTAGTTCAATTTTCTATTATTTGGTTTAGATAAGATAAGAGAGTGAAATGGAGTTTTCTTTTCCTGTTCAATTTCTGGTAATACTCGTGGAAGAGAAGAAACTTAAAATACCAATTCCCAAGCCTACTCCTTATCGTTGGATCATGTCAAATTGGGGAAGATGCATATGAGGGCTATCAATTTTTAAGCTTATACCGCTCCCCCCAGAAAGAAACCAATCAAATTCTACTCCCATCATTGATTTCCACTATGGTCGACATCACTCATAGATTGATCGGTGCATTCTTGAGGATGAGCAAAGCTGAGGCAGTCAAGCTGCTGAAAACTTGAACAGAATTGAGGTTTCTTGGCAGCTTCTTCATTCAAAAAAAGAATGGTTTTTATTAACCCCCCCCCCCCCCCCCCCCCCCCAATACATAAGTCACGACTTTTAGCACCTTTTCCTTCTGCCCTCCCTCAAAATTTGCTACCATGAATATGAAAGGAAAGGGTAGGCCTAAAGGGAATCCTCTTTCGTTTCTCTCCATATCCATTTGGCTTAGATGGTGGCGTACTTGATTGATAAGGAGAATGGTCTACTTCATCAAGTACCTAGGTTAGACATGAATCAGGTTGCCTCTTTTTCTCCAAATCTTCTCAATCATATGAACTTAGAGGTTGTTCTGTTCTTTTGTTTTCTACATATAAATCAATTGTGAGATATACTCTCCTAACAATATCTTATTGTTGACTTTTGCTGTGTCATTCTAGATATTGAACGCAATTTTCTGGATTTTAAAGCCAGAAAAGCTTGATGGGAGTATAATGATTCCACTTGGGCTCCATTTTCTAGACCGTGACCTTATATGCTGGTTAATATGTACCTCAAATCCGATTTACAATTGGAACTTCCACATTTCCTAAAAATGTGTCTGATCGCCATGCTATCCCTGTTATTATTTTCTTTTATCATTCACTATATTTGCTTATACCGCGTTTATAACACGTGACTTGTGATCTACAAAACAAGTGGTTGTGAAACAATCCTCTGTAAATGCCATTTGTTATTTTTTTAAGGTAATTTGTTGAACGATATTCCTTGTTCTCTCTCCACCCCTCTCTTCGCTTGCATTTGCAAATATAAAAGCAATTATGCTCTTGATGCTCAACAAAAGAAAGGACACTTTAAGGATCCCAATAAACGAGTTATTTCAAAACACCTGCTTATTCTTTGCATTTAATTTTGATTTTGTAGGATGGGGTGGGCCTGGGGGATACGTTTATCAAAAGGCATACTTGGAATTTTTCTGTTCTCCACAGAAGTTGAATGCGTTGGTTGAGAAATGCAAATCTTTCCCGTTCTTTACCTACATGGCTGTCAATAAAGACGGAACCTGGTTTTCCAACGTCAACCAAACCGATGTGAATGCAGTGACATGGGGAGTCTTTCCAGCAAAGGAGATTATACAACCAACCATTGTGGATCCTGCCAGCTTCTTGGTATGGAAAGATGAAGCATTTGAAACATGGTCAAGAGGATGGGCGAAGCTCTATCCAGAAGGTGATCCATCCACAAAATTACTTGAAGAGGTCAGAGTTCTCATATTATCCTATAATTTTATCATATTTGTCATTCTCGAGACTAATTTAATTTTTTTCCTCTATATTTTCCTTTTTTTGATGGTCATGCAGGTGCAAAGAAATTATTTCTTGGTCAGCTTGGTTGATAACGATTACATCAATGGTGATATGTTCGTTGTGTTTAAAGATATCTGAAATAATTGAAGTCTCTCTCTTGAAAGCCCTGCTTCATGCATCAGTGCTATCAGAGGATATTTATTTATTTAGTTCCCATTTATAACCCGCATATAATCCGGGATTTCTTTGATTGTATAGCATCAAATCTTTCCTTGTATATGGTTGTAATATTCTATAAATTCAAGGGAATACACACGAGAAATCAATTCAGCAAAATCGATTTTGTCATGGTATCAGAGCCCTAACCTTGTTTTCTTCTCGGCATGAACTGTTTATGTGTTTTTGGAATCAATTACTTCTTGTTTCATCATAAGAAGGATCGTGGTGGTCGCTTCTTGAGTTTTTGGCGGTCGATTGACAATTCCTAGTAGCCGTCACCTGGTTTTCTCTCAGTCGGAGTTTTCTTCAGGGTTGCGTTCTGTCTGTCCACTTCTCAGATTGTTGCAGGGCCTCTACGTCTTCCTCGTTTCTGTGCATTCTCCGTTCCCGTGTGCTCTTCGATTTTTCCAGCACGCTTCATTGTGGTTTTGGTCGGAGGAGACCTTCGTTACTGTCGTTCATCGTCTTCTCACCGTTCGCAGGGCATCGTGGGTGCGTGTTTTGTGTTGGGCCAGTGTGTTGGGTTTTTCAGTTTATTGGATTTGTAGTGGGCTTGGGTTCCTTTTTGTTGGTGATTTAATTGAAGATATTTGGTGGGCTTGGACTTGGACTGCTCCATTAAGTAGTTATTTAATTGGGTTGTTATTAATTTTTCTTTGGTTGTCTTATTCTTGGGTTCATCATGTCAAATGAAAAGATTGACTTCGTCTGCATTCGTTTTACCGGGAAGAACTACTCTTCATGGGCATTTCATTTTCAGTTATTAGTTGAAGGCAAAGGTGATCTATGGGGACATATTGACGGGAGTATTCCTTCTCCGGATCCAGAAGGAAAGAGAAAAGTACCTTGCTTGGAAAATAAAAGATTCTCGGCTTATGGCTTGGATCATTGGATCTGTTGACACTCAAATTGTTCTCAATCTCCGACCCTATAAGTCATCCCGTGCTATGTGGGAGTATTTGAGGAAAGTTTACACTCAAAGCAACAATGCTCGGCGGCTTCAGTTAGAGTTTGACTTGGCAAATTTCACTCAGGACTCTCGATCTATTGAAGAATATTATTCTGGTTTTTCAAACATTTGGGCTGAGTACACAGATATTATCTATGCTTCTGTCTCATCTGACAATTTGGAGGCTGTTCAAGCTGTGCATGAAGTCACCAAGAGAGATCAATTTCTCATGAAACTGCGAAGTGATTTTGAACCCATTCGTTCCAGCATTATGAATCGCGAATCTATTCCTACACTGGATAGTTGTTTGGGTGAATTATTGAGGGAGGAACAACGTCTTATCACTCGTACCTCTTTGGAACAACATCAAAATTCCGCAGCACCGGTTCCTGTTGCCTATATCGCTCACGGAAAATACAAACCTCGGGATATGTCTAGTGTGCAATGTTACAGTTGTAAGGGTTTTGGTCACATGGCTCTTCAGTGTCCACGGAAGGTTTGCAATTATTGCAAGAAACCAGGTCATGTCATTAAAGAGTGTCCTACTCGTCCTCCACGCAAGATTGGACCAGGTTATGTTGCTGCTGCCACTTTAGCCTCTGGTTCTGCTCCGTCATTTGCTCCCACTCAAGCTTCGGCCTTTCCTAGTTCCTCTTAATCTCCCATTACTCCTGAGATGGTTCAACAAATGGTTGTTTCTGCATTGTCTGCCTTAGGTATCTCAGGTAATTCACAACATGCTTGTTCGTTTTGGTTATTAGATTCCGGTGCTTCTAACCATATGACTCGTGATCCTAAATTAATTCGTAACCTTAGACCATATAATGGACCTCTCAAAATACACACTGCTGATGGTAACACACTTCCTATCTCAGTTGTAGGCGATCTATCACCAGATTTGCCTAATATTTTAGTCTCTTCGAATTTATCCACTAATCTTCTATCTGTTGATCAACTTGTTGATAACAATTGCACTGTATCTTTTTCTGCTTCTGGTTGTCATGTGCAGGATCAGGTGTCCGGGAGGACGATTATGAGGGGGCCTAAGGAGGGACGTCTCTTTCCTATTTCACCGAAGCCTGTTTCATCTTTTCCCATTTATTGTAATTCTGCTACTTTAGATATTTTTGATTGGCATAAGAAATTGGGACATCCCAATTCTAATGTGTTGCAACATTTGTTAAATTCTGGTTTACTTGGTAATAAAGATTCTGCTTCGGTTTCATCTGTCTCATTTGATTGTGCTTCATGTAAACTTGCTAAAAGTAAAGTTTTGCCATTCCCATCTCACGGTTCTCATGCTTTGCATATTTTCAATATTGTTCACAGTCATGTATGAGGTATTGCACCTGTGGTGTCTCATGCTCATTATAAATACTTTGTTACGTTTATCGATGATTTTAGTCGATTCACCCGGGTTTATTTTCTTCGCGCAAAGAGTGAGGTTTTTTCTGTCTTTCAAGCTTTCCTTGCTCTTATTGACAATCAATTTTCCTCCTCAATCAAAATCTTAAGATCTGATTCTGGAGGTGAATATATTTCAAATGCATTTCAATCTTTTTTACAGTCCAAAGGTATTATCTCTCAGCGATCTTGTCCTTCTACTCCTCAACAAAATGGGGTAGCAAAACGAAAAAATCGTCACCTTCTTGATATGGTTCGAGCTCTTCTGATTGATTCTTCTGTTCCATCTCGTTTTTGGTGTGAAGCATTATCTACCGCTGTGCATCTCATCAATCGGTTACCTTCCCCCACCCTTGACAATGCGTCTCCATTTTCTAAACTCTTTGGTCATCATCCCACATATTCCCATCTGCGCCCTTTTGGCTGTGTGTGTTTTGTTCATTTACAATCTCATGAAAGGACTAAACTCACTCCTCAATCTGTCAAGTGTGCATTTTTAGGATATGGTGGTACCCAAAAGGGGTATATTTGTTATGATCCTACAACACAACGTATTCGTATTTCTCGAAATGTAGTCTTCTTTAAAAAACAATTATTTTTCCATTCCGATGTTGTGTTTCTCCCATGTTCTCTGTTTTACCTGATTTTCCTACAGAATTCTTGCGGTACAAGCCGGGGTATGTTTACACTCGCAGGGAGGTTGCACCAGCCACTGGTCCCGGCCTCCTTTCTCAGACGATTACTCTCCCGCGCCCTCCTGATCCTCCACTTCCGACATCAGATCCTTCACCGGATGACCTGCCGCTTCCTCTTCGTCGTACTTCTCGTGTGCCTCGACCACCAGATATGTATGGTTTTTCCTCCCATAGTTCTATGTCTGCTACCCTTGCTTTGATTTCCATTCCTTCCTCTTACAGATAGGCTATGGAGCAAGAGTGTTGGCGACAGGCGATGAAAGCAGAACTTGAGGCTCTTGAGGCCAACCACACTTGGGATGTTGTGTCCTGTCCGCCGACTGTGAAACCCATTAGGAGTAAATGGGTATACTCTGTCAAACTACGTTCTGATGGTTCTCTTGAGCGCTATAAGGCTCGTTTGGTTGCTTTAGGTAACCGCCAAGAATATGGAATAGACTATGATGAGACTTTTGCCCCGGTTGCTAAAATGACTACTGTCCGTATGTCCGTCTTCTATTATCTCTTGCCGCTTCCCAGTCTTGGTCTTTACATCAAATGGATGTGAAGAATGCATTCTTACACGGAAATCTTAAGGAAGATATTTATATGCGACTTCCATCTGGTATGCCTCTTTCCTCAGCAGATTCTGTTTGTAAACTAAACCGCTCTTTGTATGGTCTTAAGCAGGCACCTAGAGCATGGTTTGACAAGTTTCGCCGCACCCTTTTGGATTTTTCCTTTACTCAGAGTCAGTATGATGCATCCCTATTTCTTCACAGGAGTAAAGATGGGATCGTTTGTTTGTTAGTATATGTGGATGATATTATTATTTCTGGATCTAATCACATCCTTATTCAGAAGCTTCAGCAACATCTTCACTCGGTTTTTCATATGAAAGATCTGGGTCATCTCACTTATTTTCTTGGATTAGAGGTCCATCCGCACCGCACGACATTTTCTTGAATCAGCATAAGTATATTCAGGACTTGATTGGATTGGCTAATTTATCTGAAGCCTCATCTGTTGATACTCCGTTGGAGCTTAATGTCAAATATCGTAAAGATGAAGGCGAAATTCTTTCGGACCCTACCCTATATCGCCGATTGGTGGGAAGTCTTATCTATCTCACTATCACACGTCCTGATATTTCCTTCGCCGTTCATACCGTCAGCCAGTTTATGGTTACTCCTCGTCATCTACATTTAGGAGTTGTTCGTCGTATTATTCGGTATCTTATTGGGACTCCTCATCGTGGTCTGTTTTTCCCTCGGGGGACATCTCTTGAGCTCACCGCTTATAGTGATGCCGATTGGGCTGGCTGTCCTGATTCTCGTCGATCTACCATTGGGTGGTGTATTTTTCTAGGTGATGCTCTCATTTCTTGGAAATGTAAGAAGCAAGATTGTGTTTCTAAGTCTTCCACTGAGGCTGAGTATCGTGCTATGTCAGCTGTTTGTTCTGAGGTTGTATGGTTGCGAGGTCTTCTTGCCGAACTTGGTGTTTCTCAATCACGGCCTACACCCCTCCATGGTGACAATACTAGTGCTATTCAAATTGCGGCTAATCCTGTATATCATGAACGCACCAAACATATTGAAGTAGACTGTCATTACATTCGAGATGCCTACGATTCCAATGTCATTGCTCTTCCCCATGTCTCCAGTGCTCAACAGGCTGCAGATATCTTCACTAAATCCTTGACTCGTCAACGTCATAACTTTCTTGTCAGCAAATTGATGCTTGTGGACTCACCAGCATCAATTTGAGGGGGGGTATCAGAGGATATTTATTTATTTATTTCCCATTTATAACCCGCATATAATCCGGGATTTCTTTGATTGTATAGTATCAAATCTTTCCTTGTATATGGTTGTAATATTCTATAAATTCAAGAGAATACACACGAGAAATCAATTCAGCAAAATCGATTTTGTCAAGTGCTTCCTCTTTACTCAAGTCACATTATCATTCGTATGATTTTACTCAAAAAGAGTAATCAGTTGCTGACTTGCTGTTCCTTGTGTTCAAACTGATTTTATTGCAATGTAATAACTTAATCCATTGGATTTTGAAATCTCCATCTTAGGATGTAGAACTACACGAATTTATTGATTTCTATCATATTTTGCAATTGGTTTTTAAATAATCGTATACATGCAAATTCTCATTCTTGTGCTGATCTTATGCATTGCAAGAAATGGAACATTTCCGAGTATTTGGGGGATACAGATTTCTGGTAGTGTTAGCGTCAATGTTTTGGGAAATTGATTTGCATATATTGTTGTTCTTATGGTCACGGTTGGGTTACTTGTGTTGCATCACAAAGAGCTTGATGTTGATGGCCATTATTTGGGGAAAAAAATAATGTTTTGAACAGTGAATTTTTAAAAAATGTGTGGTTAAAAAGTTACATGAAAATTGTGTGAATGTGTAGTTGAAGATTTGTATGAAGAAAAAAGAGCTATGAATTAAAAGCCATCAAACAGCTTTTTTGCTTAAAACTTGGAAAGTTTCTTGGTAATTCAATTGTTTGTTATTACATTCGAAGCAACAAGTTATCAGTTCAAAGTAATTAAAAAGATGAAGCCTACCAAACCCTATAATTCAATTCAAGGTTAAGCTTGCAAACCTATAATGCACCTCTTGTAGCGACCAAGAATTTTAAATATTATTTTTTCTCGAAAAACGTGTCACTAAATTTTAAACCTTAACGTTAAAATGAAAACGCGTTCGTCTAGCCGTTATAAACCAAGAATTTACCACTGCAAGAGTAGACTCAACAAGAGGTCACTAATTTTCTATTATTATACATCCAATTAAGATAATAATACTAAATTAAGGAGGGTCAGTCTCAATTACACGAATTATGAATATCATCAGGAAATGTTATATTTACGTCAAAAATATTTTAGAACAGGATTATTATTCTGAATTGAATATGAAATCGTGCGGATATAATGTAATTGAATAATAAAATTATGATTATCGCTAAAAAAATGTATCTAATTGAATGTTTCATTTCCCATAAGTCGATTTCTATGTGCTTTAGCGTAGAATATTTGCGCAATCAATCAGAGACACGAAAAAAAAATGTAAAAACCAATTAATTAAAAGGCTAAAGCTTCCTCTAATCGCAAAGAAATTTACAAGAAAATCCATTTAAAAGAAGAATTTTTAGGGAGATTAGAATTTGAACCTGAAGTGATTGAATCGAGTTGAAGCCCTAGATTTGCTTCTATGAAAGAGAGAAAATTTTGAAATAGGATTAGTACGAGCTTTATATTTGTCTATTTGGGCTGGGCCGGATTTGGAATGTAGCACTTCATACTCTTTTTTGCTTCTATATTTAGAGCCTGATTGGTACAGATTCTCATTTTCTACAATAAATTAAGGGCAGAATACATAAATAAGGTGTTTACTTTTACAAATTTGCTTCTATGAAAGAGCAAAAAATTAGAAATAGGATTAGTACGAGCTTTATACTAGTCTATTTGGGCTGGGCCGGATTTGGAATGTAGCACTGGGAGAATTTTCAAAATAGCCAGGTCAAATGACCCATTTGGATTTTTTATGTAAAAGTCAATTTTGCCCTTAATGAAATGATTTTTTATTGCAAACTATGTCCTCAAACTTTATGGTTTTTTAGAAACTAGTTTTATTCCTATTTTTATTTGTCATCACTAGATGTTTCTTCTAAATCAGATTTTTCTTCAAAAATTTCTTCATTAACTTCTATATCTTCAATATTAACTTCTTCACATTCATCTCTAATTTGTTCAAAATCTGTAATTAATATCCTAACTTTCTTTTTTGAACATTCAGTACTTATATATCATTTTTCATTACAATTCCAACATTTACATCATTTTTTATCTAATGATTTTTTATTATAAGGTTTATATTTTCTTCTAAAATATTTTCTTTTTGGTTTAAAATATTTCTTTTTGAACTTATTATATTTTTTATATTTCTTGGGTTTTATTTTTATTTTTCGTTTATATTCATAACATCCCCAGTTTCCTGATACTTCAGTATCTATACAACAATCATATCTTGTATAAATCTTGATTGTTTATAGATAATTCGATTACTCCACATAGTACTTATTTCATCTTTTATAGTTCTTATTATAAATCCTAATGTATAACCTTCTTCATTTCTTTCAAATTATTTTTCTTTTATTTTATTTTGAAAATAATTATTCCATGGTGGTGGTAATTTTCTAATAAAAACTTCCTTATAATAATTATTATCAGCTCCACTTCCAAGCATCATATAATAGTATTTACTATATTCACAACAATATTCGTTAAGATAACACATATTACAAATTTGTAAATGTTTCATTCTATTTTTAGCATCTTCTATTTCTTCTAATATAACTTTAGTACTTTCATTTACCCAATTTTCTCCAGCAAATTCTCTATAAATTTTTGTAGCGACTTTATTTATTCATTCTATTATACTAATTCCAAATCCTGCTTCAATACTATCTTTCCAAACACCTTTTGTTGTTTCTTCTAATCCTCGGTACCAATTAACTACATTTCCCTTAAAAGTTGCTAATAAATATTCAGTTCTATTTTTATTATCGGCATTACTACGATTATAATTAAAGTGTGCTAACATATTAGTACTCTATTCATTTATAGTTTTTCTAACATCTAATTCACAATCTAAATTTAAATATGATCCTGCAATTTTCATCGGGTTTGATTCTCTTAATATTTGTTTAAATTGATCTCTATACATTTTTTCTTTTTTAGTTTTAAAATCAACTTTTGTATTAACATATATTCTAGGATCTATTCCTGCTTCATATCTAGTTGTGCTAGTTTCTCCATATTCTTCTTGTTTAACTGCTCGTGGTCCTCCCGTTTTTCCGACCATATGATTTTTAGTTATTTCTTCACAAATTTTTAAGTCTTCTAAATCAAATATTAAATTTTCCATGTCTTCGTCCATTATTCTTCTATAACTAATTTTCCTTCTTCTTTTTCTATAAGATTTTCTTCTTATTTTTTAAGATCAATTAATAATCTTTCTATATCTTCTTTTAATCCTCCATTAAGTTTTATTAATTCTTCATATTTTTCAATTTTTTTTCTAACTTCTTTAAATTCTTTGGCATAATCTGGTTTAAATTATTTTTCTTTATTTAGATTTTCTATTATTCTATTTAAAAGATTTTCGATTCTTAAAAATTTATTTTGTAGTTTTTCTTTTTCTTCTTCATAGCTTATTTCGATTCTAATTATTTTTTCATCAATTGTTTTTATACCTTTTTCAATTAAATTGATTTTATCATTCATACTCATTTTTTAGTTCTTTTATAAGGTGGTTTGTCAATTTCAAATCCTAATTTATTTAATAGAATATCAATTTTATAATTAATAATGTCTATCTTTTCTTCTAAAGTTGCTATTTTATTAATACTATTTTTCTGTGCAATTTTTGATATTTGATTTTGGATTTCCTCAAGTTTAGTTTCATCAAACATTTCTAAATTATTAATTTGTTCATTTATTTTATTAAATTGTTTAGACATATTTTTACTTAAAATTTCTAATCTTTCTTTAGTTATTTCATCTTTTGGATCTATATTATTTATTTTGTCTATAGCTTCTTTATCTTTAGATTTTAATTGTCCTAATTGTTGCCATAAAAATGCATTAGTCCAATTTGTAGTCATATTTAACCATTCATCTGTATTTCCCCATGAACTTAAAGGTTGAAATATAGTTGTATTTCATCCTCTAGTTTGATAACTTCCTATTGGTAGTCTAATATTTTCTATTTCTTGTTTATCAAATCTTATTTTTGTTGGTAAGCTCATATTAATCTGGTGAGTTTAAGGAATTAATTATTATATTATTTATTATTTGTCTTATCTCTCTTCTAAATTGTTCTTCTTTTCTTAATTCTCTTGTAATTTCATTTCTTAATAATTCTCTTTTAATTTTATTCCAATTAGAAATTTCTTTTTCGATTTCTCTACGATTATTGTTTTTTATTATTTGTTCTTCTAAAAATTTTATTTTATTATCACAAAATTTTCTAATTATTCCAGGCATATTCTTATTCTTTATCGTCAAAACTAAGATCAAAATCATATAATTCAGCAACTTCATTATAACTTACATGTTTTTCTATAGTTTCAAAAGTTCTTTCACTGTTTTCACTATCTAACCAGAAAAATATAATCATTTTTATTATTTCTTTGGGCAATCTTTCTTTTAATCCAAATGATGCAATTATAAGGCATTTTTCATAGTATCTAATATCCCTTTTTATGAAATTTATTCCTCTAGTATAACTATCATAAGTTTCTGGGATTTCTATTATGTGACTATAATCAATACTATTAGTATATCTAAAAGGTACAATTCTATAATAAAATTCGTAACTTTCCATAATAAAAGTTCTTCAAAGTATACAATCTTATAAAAATTCTTATATAATAATTTTCATGCAAATCTTCAGACAATAAATTTCTCTGTAACTTAAAATAAGGGTCTTACCACGCTTCGCCAAATAGCAAGAATGTTATATGTTCCTGGTCACCTTCGTCACAAGAGTTGGCCAAAGTCCTACAGCATCACAGCAAGATGGACACAGGGGCACTCACAAAACTCTCAAACAGACTCACTGTGTAGAACAACACTCAAAGCGTAATAAAAGATTTATTTCAAACTCAAAGATTTTATTGAACTGATGATAGCTTGAAAGCTATTATACAAAGATTTTTACAAAGATTGATACTCCGAAGAGTGGTTTCTACTCTCTAATGAGAATGATTACAAAGATCATTTTTCAAATTGGTATTCTGAAGTTGGTAATTCATGATGAGATTTCGGATGGATTCTTTTCGATAATCTTCTTCCTTAGTAGAGTCTCAATTTATAGAAGGCACTCACTTCACTGAGAAGCTTCTAACCAATCAAATTTTTACAACACAAAAGTTAAAGTACAATTATTTCTTCAAAGCGGTTGAAATAATTAAAGCACTTGTCGGCTGCTTTATTCCAGCTTTGAGCTGTCATCTTCTACTTTAATGCTCACATGGTGCTGTCCTGTGATGTCGCTTTCTTATCGTCCTTTACTTGTGGACGTGTCCCATTAGTCGGCAAGCATCTTTAATGCATTCGTCACTTCCAAAGAATTGATCATTTAAGATTTCACAAATCTTATCTTCAAGGATTTTTGATTCTTTATCTCCTCGGCTAATAAGGATCCAATTATTGCTTATTCCATACACCATATATTTTTCTCCATAGAAAAATTGCATTGTTGAACAGACTGATTTTATTCCAAGAGCTCTCCTGTAAATCATCCATTTTTTATTGATTGTTGGCAATTCTTTAATAATTTGAATCTCCTTTAATGGATTTCCATGATTTTTTCTGATAGTGACCAGATGATGTTCTCCATACCATTCTGGTTCTTTATACTCTGGACTGATAGTATAGAATCTCAACTCCACTGGTTGTTTTTAACTATATTTTTTCACACCATTGATAAATTCTTTATCAAATTGTTATATTTCCTTTAAATCGATTCCTAGAAAGAGTCTATCCAAAAATCCATATGTTGCTAATTTTTTGACAATTGTTGGATCTGCTCCTTGAATAGCACTTATCCTTGGATAAATCGCCGTTGAAAGGGCTGTCAGTATAGAGAATTTCCTTCTTTGAAATTATATACCCATGCTGAGAATTCATAATAATCTTTCTCCATGGAATGAAGATTGGTTTGAACATGATGGGTTGTGATTATTCCCTTTGGTGATTTAAGGTCACCAATCGGTACTTTTTTATTTTCTTGGAATTCACTGATAACAGTAGGCTGTTCCAATGGGCCTTTTGATAAGAATGTTTGAGTACTAGACTCAGCGGCTCCTTTTCCACTTGTAAATTTTTCCAACAATTTGTCAATACTGACGGGTAATTGTTGTGGACCCTTTGTTATGACATTTTCCTCTTGCAAGGTAAGATGGTCATTTCTCTTAGATTTCGAATCTCCACTTAAAGTGGATGTATTAATCTCCCGAAATGGGATATGACTCGCCTTTTGGCTGTATTCACCTTTTTCTAAAGGAGGGTACTCCTGGCTGCAATTTACAAAAAAATCTAAACATTCTGTCAATTTTTCAGCTATTTTTTCTTTATTATCATTTAGTTTATCAATCTTTTTTCCACTTTCAATAACTTTGTTTGATATATCGCACAAAGTTTGTCTGATGTCAAGATGATCCTCTTGAATAGCAAGATAATCTGCATTAAAATCTGTTAGAAGATTTTGCAATTCCTTGGTAAATGCTTCAATCTTGTCCAAAATCATGATTCCTGCTAAGGAAATCAGCAAATAAGTTATCTTTTCCTTTAATATATTCAAATTTAAAATTATAAAAAGATAATAGTATTTGCCATCTGTGTAATCTTCTATGTTGAGGTGAATTTGGTAATTTATTATTTACAAGTCCATTAAGTTGAGTATTATCAGTTTGAACAATAAATTCCTTAGGTAGCAAGAACATTTTGAATTTGTTTATTCCTTTAACTACTGCTAATAATTCTTTTTCATTAGTTGAATAATTTATTTTAGCATTATTAAATGTTCCACTAGTATACCTACAAATCTCATTTAAATCGGTTTTTAATAAAGCACTCCAATATAAATCTGATGCATCTGTTTGAACAATTAGCTTATCCTTTTCATCTGGGAGTCTAAATTTAGGTAAATTTTTACAATTCTCTTTTAAATTTTTAACATAAAGAGTATGTTCTTCATTCCATCATAATTTATTTGATTTTCTTAATAGTTTCTGAAGTTTTTTTCTGTAAATTTTTTTATAAATCTTTCAGTATAATTAAAACATCCTAAAAATTTTTGAATTTGTTGTTTATTTTCAAGTTTATCAGGAAATAAATTATCTTCTCAAAAATATGAGGTTGTAATTTTATTCCTTCACTGTTTATTATCATTCCTAAAAATTCAATTTCATTTTTTGCTATTTCTGCCTTTTTCTGACTAAGTATTATACCTTCGTTTGAGCATAGTATAGCAAAACTTCTAAGATATTTAAGATGATCTTCATATGTTTCTGAACAAACAAGTATATCATCAACATAAACAATAAGAAAATTATAAGTTCTAAAGACTTCATCCATTCTTCTCTGATAAATTTGTGGTGCATTTTTTAATCCAAATAGCATAACTATCCATTCATAATGTCCTTGCAATGTACTAAATGTTGTTAATGGTATACTATTTTCTTCAAACTTAATTTGCCAAAATCCAGACTTACAATCAAATTTTGAATAATATTTTTTTATTTTTAGCTATATTTATTAATACTTCTTTATTTGGTAGATAATATCCATCGAATTTAGTATTTTTATTAATTTTTTTATAATTTACAACCATCCTAGGTTTTCCTCTTTTTATTTCCGAATGATTTCTAACCATAAAAGTTGGGCTGCTATGAGGACTATTGCTTTTTCTTATAAGTTTTTGATTAAAAAGTTCTTGAATTTGTATTTGAAATTCTTCTTTATCTTCTTGATTATAGAGCATAGGTTTGACTCTAATAATGATTGTTGGTTCTAATAGTTCTATTTTATCTATTGTTTTTTATTTTTCACATTTTTCAAGTGGGTTTTCATTATAATTTTTTGCTAAAAGATCTTTTATTTGATCAAGAGTAATTGTTTTGATTGAATAATTGAGTAATTTTGGTATAAATTCTATCTTTTCACCACGTTGAGCTGGCTGAACTCTGAATGGTTTAAATTCTCTAGCAATTTTTAGTAAATGTCCACATGGTGTTTTTAATTGAATCGTATAAATATTTTGACTATATTGACTAAACTGTTGAAGAAAGTCATTTCCTAAAATAATATCACAATCATTTATATTGTATTGGTAAACATTTCTTATAGTTACTATTTTAGATCATATGATAACTTCTATATTTTCATTTTTATATTTTAAAGATTCTCTTACTCCAGTTATTCCTTGTAGAGTTAATTGTTGTTTATTTTCAATCCATTTTGGTAATAAAAATTCTTTAAAAACAGTTATCTCAGCTCATGTGTCAATTAGAGCACAAGTAGTTATTTTTTATTCAAATACAGTTATTTGTATATATACACTTATTGGAAATTTTATTTCTCTACTCATTTTTCTTTAAAACAATATGTAGTTATTCCTTGATGTATAATAAGAATTCCTTCCTTGTCTATTTTGTAATTATCAAGACTATCTAAAAATGAATTTCCTAATAATATTGGATGTTCATCAAAATTCATATTATTATCAATATAACATTCTATACTTAATAATAAATTTCCTAATTTAATTTGAACTTGTCCTATGATATCGCAAGAGTTTATTTTTCCTTCAAAGTCTCTATAACTATAAGGTTCTACATTTTTCTTTTTAATTCCTTCATCAATAAGAGAGCAAATATGATTTTGACTTGCTCCAGTATCAACAAGTATTTTACTTTCATTTATCCATTTATTTCCATTAAAAAACTTTCCTTTGATTCCATAAACACTATTATTTTTATTTTGTTTTATTTTTGAAATACTATGTCTCACTGTATTATTTTCAATAATTAGCTTATTTTCTTTATTTGTTTTGGTATTATAGGTTGATCGATACTTATAGCATCATCATGACCTATCTCAAAATTTTTTATTTCCTCTATATCTTGTTTTCTAGGTAAGATTGCTTCTCCTATATCCCTAAATTCTTCGTCTAATTCTATAAAAGGCTTTTCTTTATATATATATTTCCATAATTACTATTTGTATAACAATATAATTCTTGATATAATATAGTAAAGACTTTATTATCATCTTTTAATATTTTATTAGTCATCTTAAAATGTAAGCTAAGACAATTATCTAAATTTTTATCATTTATATGTACACAATATCTTGGATAACAAATAAATTTTAATTTTTTATAAGCTAAATTTCCTTTCACTATTCCTAAATTTCCATGATCTCTAGGACTCTGATTCTTCAATTCTCCTAATTTCATTATTAAGAATTTTTTGAATTCTTTTTAAAATTTCCATTTCAATGAGAATAGGTATTTTAACAAGATATCATATGTTTTCATCTAGAACCTCATCAAAGTTTATTAAAAGAAAAGTAATTTTCTTTTAAAATTTTTTCTTTATTCTAAGACTATCCGAGTTTTTATTTTTCCAATTAAATTTCTTGATTTATTAACAAGATGTTGAATATAACAATCAGTATCTAAATATTCAGTAGAATTGTCAACATACCATCCTACGCAAATTTCTTTATTATCTTCCATCTTCTAATGACTTTAAATCCTCATAATATAGGGCTCTGATACCATTTGGGTGTGGGTGATTCAAAAATGCAAAAATACAATTAATTCAAAAATAATCAATATCAAATTTTTCGGGCTCAAGATAGGTGGAAAGAGTTGATGGTGAAAAAAAGTTAAATTTTTATTGCAATGGGCAAATAATTTGTTAAATCCAAAATTAGAATTAAAGTTTTAAGGACTAAAATGAAATTTATTTAATATTAGAATGACTTGTTTTGAAACCTTTCATATTTAGGGTATATTGGAACTTTAAATTTTTAAAATAGTAAAAGGGTATTTTGAAAAGGGTATTGTTGAATTTGGGGTATTTTCAATAATTTCTCCTTCATACTCTTGATTGCTTCTATATTTATTGGATTTTATGTTGGGAAGAGTTCAAAAGCCAGGGATTAACTATAGAGGAAATTACACCCAACCCTTCTTTTAATTTACCATTTTCATAATTCCAGATTTAACTTTGATTTTTCACTAATCAGGTTTTAAGGAATTAAATTAATAATTTTTTATTCATAATATTCAGCTCGTTTTTTAGGTGGAAATTGGAGAGAGAATTTTAAATAAGTAAACTATATCTTCTATAACCGCCTAAAACCGCTAAACTCCTTAATTCTCGGACCTTCCTAAAACCACGGAATTGGTTCTTCCCCAAACCATTTCATTCTCTTCATTTTCAATCAAAACAAAAACCCAAAATCGATTCTTGTCTACATTGTTCACGGGTACAAGTACAAAGACGGTGATACTGTGAAGGGTGTTCAAAGAAGTGGAGGAGGTGACTGAGAATTGGGTTGCGTTTCGGCGAACGGTGTATAGGACAAATGGCGTTAACGCGAAGTTGTGACCGAACGGCACGTTCCGACACTGATGAACCCTCTGGAACCACACGTCATAGTAGGGGAAGGGCGAATGTGGCGAAGGAGTGCCGTGAAGAGAAATCTAACATCCCCGGTAAATCGCGTCCGAACTTGGAGAAGAGGGCTCGCAATGATAACCCTAGAACTCCTGTAAACCCTCGAAGTTCGAATCCTGCTAAGGTAAGTTTTTTTGGCAATTTCTCGACATTTGTTGTTGATTGTGACCTAGATTTTATTTATTGTGACCCAAAAGTTCATTTGTGATAAAACATTCCTAACTAGGTCACAATTCTTCTTCTAATGTGACATATATATTTTCTGATGAACATTGGGTCACAATCAGTTGATGTGCATAGTTGTTGATGTATGATATCGTTTGTTTTCATGTATTGTGACCCAGGAATGGAAATACATTATACCAGAAGATTCATGGTTTCCCGGGAAGATTACAACAAATGTGGCAAAAAACATGTTGGCAAATTTCACTTCTAAGTTCAATGCGGTCCAAAGGTCGATTCTAGCATAAACTTGATTCTCTCATTTCATGGAATGTAATGAAATTATTCTGCAGCCACATCTTATACACTATTTTTTGATGAGGGAAGTGTTGCAACCTAATCCAAATGAGATGTGGTTCAAAGTTGAAAATAGATTTTTGAGATTTTCGATGTGCGAATTTTGTTTAGTCACAGGGCTTAGATGTAGTGGTGATGATTTTAGGAAAGATATTGATAACGTTCCATCTAGGATAAAGGTAACATATTTTGGGCACTTGAAGTTGGTGACAAATGAGGATGTGAGGGATGTGTTTATGAATGTGTCCGATGTAGACGATCGTGATGTTGTGAGGATTGAGATTTTATATTTGATTACGTCATATTTGTTTTCAACATCTTACAAAAGGGGGGTTGAAATTTTTTTGTTTGCGTTGGTTGAGGACTTTGATCTTATGGAGTTGTTTCCTTTTGGGAAGGATTTATTTCAAATGTCTCTAAAATCTTTGAAAGAGGGGTTAATCACAGAAATCCACATTATAGGTTGAAGGGGTTCTTAGTTGCATTTCAAGTGTGGATATATGAGTGTATTCCTGGATTAACTGGTCCTGTGACGAGTAGGATGGGTAACAGTTATCCCTGTATTGTGAATTGGATGTCGGATAAACAGCCGTCTGCTGTTAAGTTGGAAGATGTCTTCTCCACTCATGATGTAAGTTTTTATTTTACTGTTTTTTTACACGTCACAAGGTCACAGAATTGCATACATAAGTCCCAATGCCACATAGTTGCACACATAAGTCACAAGCACCCATATATGTATTCATGGATCACACACTAGTCTCTTTACATGTACTGCGTTCAAAACCATCAAGTCACAATGAATTTGTAGCTTCTGAGTTATACACCACTAACAAGTGTTTCATTTGCAATATTCTCACAGCTTGAAACTTGTTTTGTTGTTCCGTCTGACATGGAGTTGGAGGCCCAATATATGAATGGTGTTTCGTACACCAAACCTATGCAACCACGTGCTCATGGATATCGGAACAACAAAGGCTCAGGCTCAAAAGCTGGCACATCCCATACACAGTTGCTGATGATTACATATGGCAGAATGGGACACTCCAGTGATGTTGATGATGATGACGATGACTTTGTGGTTCCACCTCCTAAAAAACAGAGGAGTCCCACTGTGTACATATCCTCTGAAGAAGAGCAGGCAAGTGAGGCACAGGCAGTACAAAACAAGCCTTACCAAGCTTATGAAAACGTGAACATGATGCCACAGGCAGGTGAAGGTTGTCTGCCGAATGAGCCAACGTCGACACGAGGACATGATGCACCTCAAGTAGATGTAAGTTAATTAATGTCCTAGGTCACAAATCATTTGTTACATAATTCAAAGACACTCCGTAGGTACGCAACATGTCGTTACATATGTCATTTGGAGTGTATATAGTACGCGATGATGTGTACTTATACTTGATGAAAGAGGAAACTACGGACGTCGACACTTGCCTATGAGATCCCAATACTATGTTTGAAGAGCATTTGTGACCATCACTAATCTTTCTAATTTTAAAGAGATCGGTTTTCCCTAACATTGAAGACCTGCATATCCAGTCGCATTCTTCTTGTGAACACTTGATAAGGTACTCTCCCTTGTCCAATCTAACAACGAGGAATTCAAACATATTTTGTATGGCATAAAAACACAAACTCAATTTCAAGATCTCTTTACTACGAAACACTTTGCCATTTTCTATGTTCCTAGCATCTGGATCAGACACAATTGTGACCTCATCTTCAATTTGGCTTGGGATTGGTTCTACTATCGTGTCACAAATGTCTGATGCTATTTCCTGTAATAAAAATATGTTTTCTCCATTTTGCACATTCTCTGCCACTTCTGTGATCGCTGGATAACTGAGATATTGCTGTGCATTTTCTACAGCTGTGACCTCAATAATGATTGGGTACTTGGAAGGGTCATGCTCCATACCTCTGAGTGTCATGTAAGACATAACATTGCTGTCAGTACTTATTTTGACGGGGGACAGATCAATATTCAATCTGTAGTTCATTGTGACTGCCACTTTCATAGGATCAAAACTAAATTCTGTCATTACTGATTCCACAAGCTGCACGTATGAGCAATTGCGATCAAGCAATACTAAAGTTGATACCTCTCCATTCACCAAGCAAACATTCACATAACCCATTCCTGTTGAAGATTGACAAGATACTGTCAGTAATGCGTAACACTAACTTCACCAGTCAATTACATGCAAGTCACAAGCCATGATTAATGCTGGTCACAAATGACACGTAACCAAAAATGGGGAACAAATTATGGGTAATACTCGTTCGCACGTAAGAAAATAATGGTCACAAATGACACAATCAGGTCACATAAACAGTTTCTGGTTTACCAATGACTCCAGCACGGTATTATCCTTTCTGGTATACCAATAACTCCAGCACGGTATTATCCATTCAAATAATGGTCACAAATGACACAATTAGGTCACATAAACAGTTTCTGGTATACCAATGACTCCAGAATGGTATTATCCGTTCAATTAATTCTTTCATTTGTAACACTTACACCATTTAGAGGATTATTACCCCATCCAGACAACTGTTGTGACTTATGATGGAATTAAATCCAAAACATTAAGAGAAAAACGTACCAATGTTGAAGTGCAAACGCTAGCTGATTTCGTTCCTTTGATCGTCGGATGTTTGTAACCTCGTCGCTCGTAGAATTTGAATTTCTGAAGAACAATGGCGTTGGTCGGGATCTGTTATGGATTCGAAATGGCATGGTTGAGAAGAATCCGATTTTCAAATTGTAACTGAATCCTTAATTGCAGGATGTGGTTAATCATTCCTTAATTATACATATTCTATAAATAATTAAATTTCATATATTATTCCGAATTAGAACTTGATATTTGAAAATTGAGAACATATATCGTAGTTTTGAAATGTGGTTAAGTAAACGCCTGACTTGTGTATTGTTCCCTTAACTATACACAATTTAAAAATCAGGTTTTAAGTTTGACTAATGCAAAAATCAGGTTTTAATTAATTATTTAAAAATATTTATTAATTAAATATAATAAAATCACAGTTATATAATTAATGGTCACATATACGTAATTATAGGTCACATGTAACATATTTTAAAATTAATTGATCACAGATTATTTCGAGGTCACAGATCAAAAATTTTGTACGTCACAGATTATTTCGAGGTCACAGATTTTTAAATTAGTTGGTCACAGTTGAGTAATTGGTCACAAATGACCAAACATTTGGTCACAGACTACCGCCACTACCACTATGGCCACTTTCGACCACCCTCACCACACCGCCATCGCCACAACAGCACCAACAAAGCCACTGACAACCACCTTCACCACCAATCACTTGCATATTATCTATTTTATAGGTTACAAATGCCAAACATCTCCAACAAAAACGCGCCCACACCTCCGCCTCCGCCTCCGCCAACGCCACAACCACCTATTTACTATTGACATCATACATAACAGAAGTTAGAAAAGTGTTGCTGAGGTCAGTGTTAGAGAGGAGTGACATCATCAAAGCTCCACAGATTTAAAGCACCACCGCCTACCATCGACTCCAGTGCCGAATTAGGTGCCGCTCCAGACTGCCCTTCGAGATATGGAATCTGAAAGAACTTCATGTAGTCTCATATGCCATTAGCTCCGCACTCAGCTTCTGCACTTCATTCTCTGCCACCGCCAAGGCTGCTGCCTCTTCAGCCACCTTAATTACCATCACTTTACCACCATTACTATTTCCACTCACCAACAATATCGCCGCCGGGGCCACCACAGCCAACATCCCAACCACCACCAAAATATTAGATCCACAGAACCACCACCGCAAACAAAATCACTGCACAATCACCGCAAAACAAAGATCCAAAATCACCACCACACAATGCCACACCGTTTTGAAAAGAAGAAATGACAGAGAATCATCAATAGAGAAATACATGAAACCACCTGGCGAATACGTCACGAACGATCCAAAACTCTTCCCCACCACACACCTACAGTAGCAACGTCGAGGCGCTGCTGCGATTCATAGCAGCGCCTCGACGCTATGAAAAGCAGCTCGTGACGCTGCTGTGAATCACAGCAGCATTGTGACGCCAGCAGTCGCGGGCGATGCTGTTGTCACAGCAGCATCGCTGGGTGTGGACGGGAACGCCGACAGTCGCGTCGCTGGGTGGAGAGGGAGGGAGAGGCAGAGAAGGTAAGGAGACGGGAATGATAAATTATGGTGGAGACGGGATTGATAAATTAGAATTTTAATATAGTACCTGATTTTTACAAAAATAAACTTCAAACCTGACTTTTTAAAAGGTATACCTGATTTTTAAAAAGGTCAAACTAAACCCCTAGTTTCATGTAATTTCCTCTTTTATGTTTTATAGGGATGGAGTTAAATTTAGATTTTAATTTAAATTAAAAATAATAATTAAATTTATAATCACATATTTTATGATATTCATAAATCATAATTTTTCAATCATGCATTTAATCAAGTGGAAATTGCATAAAACTAGACATTAAGTTTGACATTTTTAAAAATCAAGTTTTGGCTTTATTCAATCAAAAATTAGGTATTAATTTCACAATTAATATTAATAATAATATTATAAAATTAAATTAATCTATATATCGCCACCTACCCCCACCAAATTTCAATCCCAATTCCCAAACCCTACTCCCCTCCCTCCCATCTCCACCCTTCTCTTCCCCCTCCACAGCAGCGTCGAGCGACGCTGCTGCCAGCGTTGGGCCGCGATCGAGCTGTTGCAGGTGGAGGTGGCGACCACTAGGGTTTCTGAGACATTTTCTCGCGGTGGTGGAAGGAAGAGGAAATTACAGTGAAGCAGTTGGGTGGGTGTGTGGCTCGACGATAGGTTTGTGGTGGATCGGAGTTGAGGGAATCGGAGAGGCAGCAGATCTGTGTGTGTGGCTGTTGTTGGTGATTGGTTGTTGTTGTTTGCTGTTGTTGGCGGCGGATCTGTTGTTGGCAACCGATCTGTGTGTTGGCGGATCTGTCGAATGTGTGTGTGTGTTTTGTGGCGGGATCGACGGTGATGGATCTGTTTATTGGCGGATCTGTTTATTGTTGAGTGGGGTCGACGGTGGATGTGGTGGGTTTTTTAGTGTTATGGTGCAGGTGACGATGGTGATGGTTGTTTTTTGTTATTATTGTGGATGTGGTTGTGGTAGTGTTGTGACTGGGGTGACGATGTTGGTAAGTTGTGCAGGCGACGACAATGGTTTGGGTGGTGGTTGTTGTTGGTGTTATTGTTGGTGGGTGGCAGCGGCGGTAGAGGTGGCAGCGAAGAGTGTTTGTGACCAAGTATTGGTGGCAGATTGGGATCGGGGACGGGTGTTTGTGTGTATGTGATCAACTATATTAGCTATTAAATTGTGACCTTAAAATTCGATAATCCGTGACTAAAAAAATAATTTGTGACCAAAAAATTTGAAAATATGTGACATCTGTTATCTATAATTTTTTTAACTTGTGAACAATTAAACATTTGTGACCTATAATTTTTTTGATCAGTGACCAATGACGTCAACTGTGACCCGAATATTTTTTTTATTTGTGATCTCGTAATAATATGTGAACAATAATTTGATAAGTTATGACTGAAAATTAATTTTTATCTAATTAATTAGATATATGTGACCAAATTGTATATAACTGTGACCTTAATAATTGTCGAAATCGGAGCAGTCGTCGGAATTAAGTGACGGCGGAACGATCACTGGAGTACTCGCCGGAATAGTTGTCGAAGTAGAGTGGTCGTCGGAACTGTCGCCGGAGCAGTAGGGGGTATGGGTGGTGGAGGTGGGATGGGTTGTGGTTAATTATATTATATTACAATTAAATAAATAAATAAATTAAAACTTGATTTTTGCAATTTTGAAACTTAGCACCTGATTTTTTATTTTGACAAAAATAATACTTAGATCCATAAATTTTTCCCTTTAATCAAGGATAGATTAGGCCCAATACCATAAAAAATTAAACTAAATTGATTAATACTTTGCTAATTAATTAAATCATTTAACAAAGTAATTAATACATTATAAAACTCCACAAAATCCCAAATCCTTAGAGCACACACAAACCTCAAACCAAAACGTAATTCAAGAGCTATTTGCTACCATCTTCGTCATGTTTATGTCTGGACACCTTCGTTGTGAGGGCAGATTATGTTGATTTGGGAAGTGCTACATTTACATAATTTTATACATAATGGTGTCCATAATTACACGTGGTATTGGATCCAACCTTTAATTCAAATCTCACACTATACATCAATAATCCCTATTTTGATTGTAAGATTATGGACACCATTATGTGGCCAAATTATGTACATTTAGACTTTTCCATTATTGTATTATTTAGCCTTGTTTGTTCTTCATTATTTTCAAAATATATTTTTCTCTCTTATTTTCGATAACATATTTTTCGATAAAATAATATTACACGCAAACTTAAAAAATTTCCTTATTTTTTAACTACACATTCTTCATCAAATCACTATTCCAAAATGCATTTTTGGAAAAAAAAAAATATGGAGCTCAAACATGCTCTCTTAATTTTAGTTATTCTTCTTTGTTCTAGTGTTTTTCCTATGCTTTGGTTAGGATTTGATATATATATATATAGTTGGGAGTGGATTTGATGAATATAAAGTTACTATATTTCTGTGGAATAATTTATTTGTTGTTTACTTTGGGGATTCTTCTAGATTTCTGGTGTTACAATTTGAGTTTTAATCTCCACAGTAATACCATGGTGTTATCATTTTCAGTCCTAGTAAACTGTCAATTAATTGCCAATGAGATGGAAAGTAAGCCCAGACAATAGGTGCAATGAGGTATCTAGTTCAAGTCGAATTGATTCCTTGGCATTAATTGTTTAATTCTAAAAGTATATCTTTTTACAAAGCATCACTTTTTTAAAATTTTTATCACTTTTAGTGACAAACACAACTTTTTCATAAAAGTAACACTTAACTTTATACAATATTTTTTTACTTTTAAAAAACTTTTTATATGATTAATGGATTGGCTGAATTGGTAGATAATGCTGGCGATAAATTGACTTAAAGATGTTTGGCGTTTTGATTTGTGTTTTGTCGATGAACTGATTTAAAGATTTTTTACGATAAACGGAGAAAAATGAGGGATGGTGATTGTGTCACTTTTTTTTTTTTGTCACTTTATTAAACTTAGTTTAATGTTTTAGTTGGTGTTGTCACTTTTTTTTTTTTTTAATTTATGTTATTTTTTTTAGTGTTTATTACTTATTTTTTTGAATTTCTTCATTTTTTTTAATGTTTGTCACTTCTTTCGGACACTTTCTTGAAATTTCTATCACTATTTTGAGTGACAAACATCATTTTTTTTTAATAAAAATATGTCATTTTTATTTAAAAAGTAACATTTAACTTTAATAATAGTGACATTTTAATTACAAAAAAGTGACAATTGTGTATAGTATTTTTTACTTTCAAAATACGTTTCATGTGATTTTTCAAATGACCCCTAATTTTAGGGGTATTTTGTAAGTTATCTTCTAATCAATTTTTATCAAAATTTATTAAAAATCTGATACTAATATCCATCAAATAGGGACATAGTTTTGATCTTTTTTTTTTTTTTTGGTATAGGGAAATTGGGCTCTAACCTTTTGATATGGTCACCGAGAAATGAATAAAGAATCAATATGGGATGACAAATATTCGAATGAATACCGAGAATTTGACTTAATTATTTAAAGAATACGGAACAATTGAGAAAAACAATCACCATATTTCTTTAAAATTATTCAAAGCATAAAAAAACCACCAAATTCAAATGACACATTGTCCTGTGGCTAATAAAAATTACACCATTGGTCCCTAATCTCTTAATAAAATATAAAGTGGGCCTGATTAAATAAGACATGATATGCTCATATATAACCCAATGAGTCGATGTTTTTCAAGGATTTTTAGATGTTGATCGTGTCTCAAACCTTGAAAATGGAAATCGAATTTCCTTAGCAACGGGTTCAAAAAATCGAAGTGCCTTAACTGATGCTGCTGCAATCAAGAAATCAAACCTTCTAATACTAGCGTGCCTTTTAACTAAGGAAGGGAATCATCCCAAAATCTCCATCTAGTCTACAACTCATTTTTGAGTTATGGATCAAAAATAAATATCCAAATGGTAAAAACACAGAAGACATATCCCATATAGTTATTGAAAAACATAGATTTATCAAGAAAACTTACTCAAGTTCAGAATTTTTGGTGCCCCAAAATTTTCTATTTTTTTAAATAATAAATTGTTAGTTGAAAGATGATAAAAAAAGTGTTAATTTTTCAATTTATATATTTTTGTTTTTTGAATATAATTTCATTTCTCACGAAATACACAAGCCAATTTTCAAATGGCGACAAAACACCATGCTTACACCTAACTTGATCTTTGTGCAAAATGATAGAAGAAGACAACTTTGCACGCTGTGACGATATTTTTTTACAAAATGTACCAAGCATTATTTTTTAATTTATGTTAATGTATAACAATATTTCTTTTATGTCAAATGTATAATTTAGATTTGAAAAAAAAACAATAAAGTTTTGTCCTCAATGAATTACATTAACCCCATAACTCCACACATCTCTCCTCTAATCGTTCTGGAACTCTATATCCTCTTTCAGAAAACCAAAAATGAAATGTCAAGCAATAACCGACTATGTTAAAATTTACAGATCATGGGACAAACAAAAATCTGGCTTTCGACACAAGTACTCACACTATGTAGTACAGTGATGATAAACAAATCATGATATCCGCAAGAACAAGGCCTACTACATCAAAAACAAATTTTGGCGCAAATAATCCCCATACCTGCAAGGAACTCTTGAATATTAGTGTCAACAGATTCATTCAAATGCATGTTAAACTCAGCAAATATGAGTATATACCATCAAATGCCGCCTTTGTATTGTGACGCATAATATAGTAAATGTGACTGATACAGCTGTAATGAGGCCATACATCAAATAAACCTGAAATATAACAGTATCTGTAATTTACTGCTCGAAATCCATTGGAAGTTATAAATGAAAGTTTCCACCAAGAAATTAACCTGACACAGTCTCATGGAAAATAATCGCTTGGTCTGCCTTGGGGGATAACAGCATGCGACAAGAAATGGAAGTCCAAATATAGGAAAAACGTGAGAAAAACCAAATGTATCAATTGTAAGAAGGATGGCTTGGCGAATAAGGTTGAATTCATCAAACCTGAAATACATACAGTATGTTCATATGCACTTAAAAATAGGGAAAAAGGAATTTGCAAATGTACAATTAAACAAGGCCTTCCAATTCAGAATGGGGGAAAAAAATCATGGAAAATGCTTCTTGCACACAACTATTTATATAATATTTTACATAATAATGAGGTGTCAAAACGTAAATGGCGAAGTCATTTGATTGATGAGATTTTGATCCAATTAAATCTCGTCACATCATCTATTGACCATTATGTAAGTTGTTATATACTTGTAGCATAACCCAAAAATCATTACAGAAATATATGCTCTCACCCAACAAATGCAGCAGCATATCTAAGGCCATCAAAAGCACACCTGCATGAAGTTATTGATAAGTGAAACCAACGTGTCAAAGATAAGTCATAATTTGGTATTGAAATGAGATCTTCATAACTGGAAATCAGAATCATGCTCAAACATAGGAAGAGGCAAAGCATCTTACCAGTGACCTGTACTGAAAAACATACACACAGCGAGAAGGTTCCATTGTGTTACAGGAAGTGTATAAAAAAGTGAAGATCCAGAATTATTATTATCAGTGTCCTGTTCCAATCTCATCAACCTAATTATGCACCAACCTATATAGGAAATTCAAATAATAATTGCAAGTTAACCATTAAAGTTGTCTCAACTTAATTATAAAGATAAAAAAGTTATAATTGACAGCAAGCACCTCCAATTAACAATGCTAAGACAGCCAAGGGACCTTGTTTTCCAGATATAACTATGATTGTTGAACTCCATGCAGATATCAGGGCCAGTACTTTGAAAATTGTACTTCCTTCCAAGTTCAGAGTCTTCTCTCTAACCAAAAGTTGAACTATGGCCAATAATGATACCTGGATAACTCCAACAGCATAGATGATTCGAGGAATAAGATTTACCATTATTGCCCTTGGCACCATAAGGAGGTTCAATAGGTTATCATTGGAGGCCCAATATATGGCTATGAGCAGGAAATTAGATAAGCTTCCTACAATAACATACTTCAAGATCCCATGACAGGAGCAGCAAACAATGCTCTTGTAAAGTAGATATGCCACAATCAGAAGAGCTAATATCGGCACAAACTGAGTTATTGACATCCAGAACTGAGAGTCCCCGTTGATTCCTAGTGTTCTTGAAGGATCAATCTTCAAGAATAAAGAACTGACAGCTTGCTTTAATTGCCCAAGTTCAATACTAATTCTTAGGAAAGGAACCAAAAAAACTAATGCAAGTGCCTGCAGATCCAACATAGAAACAGTCATGAACCACAATCTACTTTTTTCCAGAATTTCCACAAAAATAAAACATGTTAGAACCAATAAACAGATCATATATTTGAAGAAAAATGATATATTTTGACAGTTTCAATTTCAGAAGTATAACCACGATAACACTTGAGATACCTACTTCAAGTAACATCATCTTCTTCATTATTGCACAACGTAGTTGAAGCATTGCAGTTGTGGCCAAAAGAAAACTAGCTACTCTGCCTTCTTCCACTGCATCTCAAGAATATATCAAACCGGGAAAGAAGTCAGATAAAAGATAATACTAGAGAAATATGCAGGCGCCGAACCCTTAAAATACTATATAGGCACGTGACTTACGAATATAACTATTTGAAAGAAAACTGCAGGCACGAGTCAGCACTGCAATACAAGCAAAAATCATCCCAATGGTATTCCTAGAATCACCGCAGGAAGGCGAATAAAGTCCACATAGGTTATCCAACCTCTTGATACTAAAAGCATGCAGAAAAAGTGAAAACAACATAACACAGAAACCTATTCCCATCAACTTCAGATTAAACTCAGTCCAGTTCGACCTGGCCAGCGAGGCAACACTTGCCAAAAATGCAGAATATGCTTCAATTTGCCTTTTGATAGCAGGTAACAAGGTAGAAGAGCTTTCGTTTTCATGTAGTACTGAACTCTTAGAAGTGAGTGACCAGAACTCTTGAGCCTGAGCATACAGCTCTGATACATGCAGCAAATCTTTCTCCGAGAAACCAATTAGTGACAAAGATGAATAGACATCAATGTATTTCTTCACCTATAAAAGCAAACCCGAGTCTAAGATAAAGGTTGTAGTATAAAAATTTAAATATAGTACCAACTGGACTAAAATGAAGTCTCCAGGTTTTTTCTACTAAACCTTTCAAGTACTTAGAGTCAGACTAAGAATTATATTAATGCAACAACCAATCAAATGAAATGAGGACTACGATTATCTATCTATGTGCACGGCAACCTTTTTAAAAGAATCAACTGGGAATTGTTAATATTCTAAACTAGGAGAAAGGGGCAAAAATAAGTAAAAAACTTCACGATGAGTGGAAAAATTATTTTGAGTACATACTTTCTTTAATGAAAAATAAATTTAAATAAATAAAGGTAACCCGACTAACCCCTCTCTAAGAGCTTAAACTTTTAGATAAGACGGTTCCATATAATATCAAAGCAAGTAGAGGTCATGAGTTCAAATCTCGCTAATGCTTCTTCAAAAATTATGCTCATGTTGGGCCTTAGATGAAAAATTAATATGCACATAAGGGGATACGGTGAAAACTAAATCTAAATAAATAAATATCTATCCTCTATAATAGCTTATGTCTTTAGATATAGTGGTTCCACATTTTCTTGAGGTATATTAATGTCAAATTAATAGTAGCTGGGTATGATCCATATGCTAGTTAACTCTTATGGAGCTAAAATAAGATTTCGAACATCGTCGAAGATTGAATAAGATTCCGAGGATCGTCGAAGGTTACGATTATATTATTATAATTGTATTAGATATAGATAGATTGTTTTTACCATTAATTAATATTGTAATTGATTACTTCCATATTTAGTTGTTATTTTAATCCTATTTAATGAGAACCTTTCACAAAGAGGGGTATCGAGTCTTTTATTGAGTATATTTGACATGGTATCAGAGCCGTTCTGATCCTAAACAAATTAACCATTGAATTTCGTTTCCGACGAGCAGCACACACAATGCTGCTCGCTCGGCCAATTTTTTTTTAATAAACACGATCATTTTTTGCAGTTTTACAAATTACAAGTCAATATATATCCTCACCTAAACAAAACCTTGTTCATCTCCTTTTTTTTGGATTGTGCTTTGATTTTTTTCCCCCTTTATATGGTGCTTCGTGAGTATAGAGAGACATGGGAGTACAGATCATCGCGTTTTGGTTGCTTAGGTGATGAACTCAAGTTTAGGCTGTTTTGAGAGATTTCTTCCACATACAGCATCTGGAGTTGTAGCCGGTGTTTTGGCGTTAGAGCTTTTGTTGGAACACGAATTATGTGTTCGACCAAGTTCTCCCGACAGATAGAGCTCACTGTGTGCGTCAGCACACTTCGTGAATTTCTTTTGGAAATTCTTCTTGGGGAGTGTTGAGTTCTCGTAGCATTTTTTGAGTGTTCTCGTAGTATCTCGTAATATCTTTGGAGTGACTTTGAAGTAGATCTTTGTTGTTTTTGCATTATTTGTTGTTCTTGGTCTCTCGTCGTCCCTAATTTTAATAGTTGGTTGTTCTGATTTGGATTTCTTCTTAGTGGGCACAAATGTTGTCACCGTCGTCAGTTCATGATTGCAAATTGATGCTTTTACCAGCATCAATTTGAGGGGATGTCAAGGAGCTTGAATAAGATTCCGAAGATTGTCGAAGATTACGATTATATTATTATAATTGTATTAGATATAGATAGATTATTTTTACCATTAATTAATATTGTAATTCATCGCTTCCATATTTAGTTGTTATTTTAGTCATATTTAATGAGAAAACATTTCACAAAGAGGGGCATCGAGTATTTTATTGAGTATATTTGACATTAACAACCACTTTGTTCTTGCAATTTATATAAAAGGTACAACTGGGTATCAAGGTATTTAGAAGAGGTGTAAGTAGGGCTATAAATGGATTGGATATGAACCGGATCTGATCCGATAATTCAGCAAATATTTGATTGTTAAATCTATATCCGATTTGCTATGTTATCAGATATCCAATCCAAAATTAAAGAAATTAGGAAAATACCAATTTATTGACTCACTTATTTGTAGAGGACATCTCTTAATATTTTGTTATAAACTTTTGATATGGGATAAAAATCAATTTGGTTTGGCTGTGGTACATTGTACCTTCGGTTTAGCTATAGTGCATTGTACATTTTGTTTGACTGTAATGTATTGTACTATTATATAAATAGTTATTTATATTTTATAAAATTAATCGTTTTTCCTATCTTGTACTGATTAATAAAAATTTAAAACTCTCCAAATATTTCAACTAGCACTATTATACTATATCTTGTTCATCGATATATTTATTTTGTTCAACTCTTAAAACTGCACTTAGTACTATAATTTGTATGTATTATTAAATAATTTTTAGATTGATTAAAAATTTAAAATAATAATAAAATAAGAAAAATACCTTTTTAAGTTTTTTTTACGCATAAGCTTTGTGTAGACTCACCTAACCCGAAACCTAGAACACTATGTACATGTGAATTGACTTTTTTATTTTTTTATATTTTGAATTTGACGACATTTTTATTCTAAATTTCTTTATTTTCTCATTTATTGTTTTTAGTGGCAAATAACATGCCATAAAAATATTTCACCAAATCAACTATTTATAATTAATCAGATCAAGTTGTTATCGGATCGGATTTGATTGACCTATATCCATATTTGATCAATTTAATAGATTATCGGATTCAGATCTTGATAAGTTATTGGACTGAGACTCTAAATCCATCTCCTATTAATTTCATCGGGTTCTGATCAATATCCAATCAATTGACAGCCCTAAGTGTAAGCCACGAGACAAACCAGTAAATTAATTCAAACAAAATTAAAAATAAATTCGTTATAAATCATAAACTATCTTATAAAATCCATAACAAAATATATTAACAATATTAGAAGTCTAACTTGCAAAAAAGGTAATAGAAATCAATAATAAGTTTTCAACTGAGTAACAAAATTGCAATGTAATCTACTATTAGAAGTAGAAATAGCCTAAAAATTTCTCATGTCATCACTACCTAAGAGGCACAAGTACATACACACGACACTGGATATCTCATCATTATTTTTCAAGAAAACTAACACTTTGCTTTGATAGATTATAACTTCCAAGTCCACTAGGGTATTATATTGTATACTTTGGACCTAACCGCACTATTTTGTACTTTGGCTTTTATCCAAAAGGCCTCGTACCAATTGGGATTGATCCTTTCACTTATAAGACCTTTTGAATGAAACCCTAAGAACAAAACCATTCGAGCTAGACCCAAAGAGGATAATATTATTCCAAGTGCCACTGGATTGGGATGTTACATAAACTATATTTTACTACTTCTAGAAATAGAAAAATGCAGGTACTACATATATAAAAAAATTTGACACGAACTTCATAGATTTTATTACTTTAATGCTTTAGTAACTATATGTTTCCTCCCTAATATTGTTTTCCAAAATTTATAAAATGAGGATTTTCAATACCCTTGATGTGATGCAAACATGTTCCTCTTTTTAGAACTACAAGGAATATGATGGATGTCAAATGTGTGTCTTGAAAGTGCTCGTTGAGGGTTAAAAATTTTAGAAAATATATTTGAAAGAGAGACTAAAAAGCAGGATCTCGATAGAGCTATGGTAACATCATTTGTTGATTATTGTCCTTCATTCCATCTACCTTCTTATCTGTAACGGCAGGTATGTTAGACACCGATCTTAGATTGTTAAAGGTAAATCACGTAGACATACACAAGTAGGACTCTTCATGCTTCATATATCACCAATAGAACATTGAGGTTATATTTGATTCCCGCCATCAAGTTAAGGTACATAATAAAAAATCTACATATGCAAGGCACAGGCCACAGTAGTTCGCACATAAGCATTGACAAATGGTACTAAAGGCCTTAGATTCAAGAAATTTAATAAAAGCCTTGAGTGAGGCTCGCCTCAGACAGGTCCAAACTTTATGCAACCAACCCCTTCCTTTCAAATATCATTTTAACTAGGCACACCTCAATCTTCCATCCCCCTTACGATTTCTGCCTAAGCCACTTGAAAATACGGTGGCAAAACATCTTGCAATGCCCTGCAAACAACAGAAATTGTCATCACCGCCACCATCTGAGGAAGATCAATGATGTATCACTTCTCTTCCACCTCCTCCACCTCTACAAACCCACTTCATCTTCAAATGTCAATGCACTAGAGATATCTCTCTACAACAATTAACCACCAACATATTCGTTGTCGCCATTTATTCCGTATAAACAACACATTCATGATTCAAACAAGGAGGAAGATATATGTTAACAGAATGCATTGTCCCATTCAGTTTTATAATACAAAAATTGAGACACTTCTTGCCTCTATATATTTCAACAATGGCAAGGGAAAATTGAGTTTCATGATCGTATATCATCAATTATGTTCTTTAATGCAATCAAAATAAACATTAAGAATTGTCATTGAATGCATTCAATATTTTTCCACTTACTAGCATTAAAAGTTGGGTTTCAATGGATTTTTTCTAAACATGGACAACCCTTGTAGCTCCAATGCAAATTCAAACTAATCGACAATTGAAAAATGACGAAGTTGCAGAGATGGTGAACATATTAGAGACAAAATAGGAGGGAACTAAAGTAAGAAACTAACTTTCCCCGGTATAAATATAACCAATACCAAAATTAGGTTCCATTATTCTTTTTTTAAGGAGAAGCAAAGGCATGTTTATTCATCACCTTCCGAACTATAAAAGTACAATAACTAGCAAACAAGGAAAAAACAAAATATATAAGCCAAGTAGCAATTTTATAGTTCATTTTGCTAATCCTTAATACTAACTTCTACCACCGAAATTCCAATGTAATATTTATAGGTTGACTGGCCAAACATTACCTGCCAAGAATTAATGCAGAGAACATTGACATAATTCTGCATCCACTCATCCAATTCTGACAGACTTTGACGATCATGCGTAGCCAACCTTTCCAGGTTCCATGTACCAGCAGCTAAGGCAAATAATTCAGAATTAACATGCCCAATGCTGAAAATAGGTCAAACTAGTTAGAGTTTCTTCAAAGTATGAAAATTTTTCAGCCAGCCAAATAGTAGGATGCAGCAAATTCCAGCAAGCCATCGGTCTGCAGTTTGTTGAATCTTCATAACAACAAAGAAAGTAAAATGCTGTGCAAAGAATGGAAAATAGAATCACTTATTGATTCACTAACTGAAATGGTAATTACTGTAATACCATTAACTGAGATATTTAAATTAATGAAATGGCTTGGCTGTTTTCTCAGATCAGATAAGCCAAAATGTATCAAGGGATGTAAGTGATATGCATATGATTCTATCATTGCCTGCAAAGTTCTACATGCATAAATCTTCCACAGGCTACAAAGGCCAATTGAAATTTTATGAAAGAAGAATTTGACATAACTTCAGATCCAATACCTTATGCTGTTTTCTAATGATAGGTATACTCTTCCTAGAAACTAAACAATTTTAAAGCACGTTTGGGAATTATTTTATAATCGGTTTAAATTATAGATAGATAAAAATAAATAGTGGATTAGGGGATAGTCCTTGTGGGGATAAAGAGTGATTTGACCATAATTGTTTATAATTTAAACGTTTGCCAAACAAAGGCTTAAATTTTCCCGATCTAAACATCTTCAGAGCATCCTCATTTAGCTTTTCAATTTCATAAATGGTGTGTTGACATAACTGTACTCAAAGTAAATCCCTAGTCCCGATACCAGGGTCCTATATATTGACAATGCTTGTGCCTGACCTCTAGATCCACACTGATATATAACATCTGAACACAAGTCCAAGTAACCATGCTAAAGGCAATTTAATTTTTTCTTTTTTTGGGAGAGTTACACATACATACTGAACCTTTGGAAGCTGAACCCTTTTTCATTATATCGTAAAACTTGTGCAAATTTGTTTTAGTTAGAGAGATTTCTACAAGGAATTGTACACTTCTGGCGTTTCTTGTTGGTCAACAGTGAAGAAAAACGTTCCATCCAGTGGACATATCCTTTACCTTCTCTATTTTCGAATAAAAGAAGGTTTTTATGAGATTTCATGTAGCTATCATACGGATACAAGAATATAAAACTTAAATGGAAGTTCCAAAACAAATATTAACAAGATTCTTGAACTGCACCTTCCAAAAGGAAATGGGAGGCCAAGCAGCGCAGACACTGTTACCGTAAAATCAAGCTGCAATAATAGAGTAGAGTGAGTGCACTTCCAGGGAGAATCTAAATTCAAAAAACTATCATCGAAAGTGAATAAATTAACAGACCTGCTGAATGGAGCTAAGGCATATCCTCCTTCCTTGCTGCAAAGAGCAACATAGGAAATTCAACAAGTACACCTTACATAACAGATCACCCTTTTAACTTCTATTGTCATTAATCTTGCAAGTGTTAACCCTGATGAAATTGCTTGCGTTCAATTTATTGGTCCTGACTTTCACTTTTCTGTTTCTAAAAAAGGACATTTTCCAATGACAAAAAAAGAATTAGTTTTTGTGGAAGTTTGATAAAAGGAATCAAAAGTTAGATGGAAGAAGCTTTAGAGGTTTGGTGCATGTCAGGCAAAGTTTAGATTATATTTAAGCTAGTTAAATATACTATTTATCCACGTATTTCGTTGGACCCACACTTTACAACTCACTTATTATCCACACATTTAATAGGACACACAACTTATAAGCACTTAAAAGCATGACCAAGCAAGCAATTAGTAGAATACTTCAATAGTCAAGCAACATCGCCATTAGATTAGGAGCTTTACTCTACATTCTTTTCACTGGTTTGCAGGTGTTCACTTTTTAAATTTTTGGGTATATCCCACATTTTCACCATACCTACAGAATAGTCCCAACTCCCACCACACGTGCACAAGCATAATTATTGCACAAGTATACACCAGTTCCCATAGAAAGAGTAGGTCATACCATGTCTAATTGGCAAGTTGACTTGTCAAATGCTGCCAGTGCAGAACTCGGAGGCTTCTTCAAACTCAGTGCAAAAATTGAAGTTTCCACCTATGTAAATAACACGCTTCTAGATAAAATCCTTTGATAGCTATAATAAATTTTGAGCAAAATTAAAGGACATTAAACCTCTTCTGCGCTGCCTCCTCCATGATCACCATTGAGAGTTTGCCCGTGATCACCCATCACAAGAAGCATTGTGTTTTCATGTAGATCACCTGGACCACTTTGGCTCTCCAGCACTTCAACAACTTTCTGAAACAAAACAAGAGGCAGTTCGTTATTGTCAGTCGATATTTAACCAAGCAATATCACTCAAAATATATATATGTAAACACTCGCACATCGGTTTAAGGAGCATGCCATTCGAATATATATTTTATATTATGGCAGCGGAATTACAGTGATTAAGAGGACAACGAATCCTCTAACATTAAGAAAATTAAAATGAAGTTAAGACTGCATCATAAATTTCTACCTAAGTATTATTCAAGAAAAGGTAACCTATTGACTTCATAACTGTAAAAAAATCCACAACAATGCTAAAAAAACTTGGTAAGTCCCACAGCGCAAAAAATCTCAGTTTTGTCCTTCAAAAATTCCTACTGTTTCTATTTACCAAACTACTCAGAAGGTAGCCAAATTTAATGTATCCCACATCCACACACTCCATATTGCCCTTGCAAAAATGGATGGGACTTCCAAGGAGTAATCCACTATCCAGCTTGGGAAGAACCAGCAAAAATAGCTTCCACAAGTCTACATCATAGCCAACTCGCAGCTTCTCAATACATCACAAACTAGAAAGGGAGGGGGAGATAAAGGAACACATCTTTCGTACAAATTCACAAGTAACAGTTTTTCTATAAAAGAACAGCTATAGAAATACCTTAATTCTATAAGGAGCACAAGATTTCCTAAGGAACTTGAATGTGTCAAAAATTAGGGTATTTAACATTTTGGCATATAAACAAGAGCATGGAAGAATGACTTGCAACAAAAACAGGAATCTAGCATCCACAATATTTTCTCAATTGAGGAAGTCTCAAATAAATGAACATAAAGAAGGTAAATAAAGAGGACAATGATGACTGAACCAAAAGTTACATTTATTGTCCCATTTTTAGAAAGTGAACCAACAAAAGTTATTAGGGCATTTTTAAGCAAAGAGAGATTAAACCTAGGAAATGAAGAAGCGAGGGAACCAGATTCAGTCCGACCTAGCGTATATATTGTATACTGTATATATGTATATTTTTCATTTTTTTAATAAGTTAAGGGTAGTTTTTTTCTATATGTTAGGTTTATTTTCCTGCATTTGTAATTGAATTGTCCAGAACTTTTACGATGAAGAGGAACAGAAGCAACGTAGACATACTGCCTTAATGCTCCAGTTTTTTTACTGTTCAACATGCTTGGATTTAAGTTAAATTAACACGACTTTCCTCTCAGACACTACACCCACATCACATTTGATGAAGTTAATAAATAAAAGAAAATCCTTGGGTTGTGAACTTCCAAGGGTTTCTAAGGGAACCTCTCACAGTTCATTTGTAATCTCAATCATTATGGCCCAGCAAATACTTCCTCCTGACCACCCAACCCCTAGGTAAGATTGCTCCAGGGGAAATCTCTTAAGCCATTTTCCTATAGTTCATGTTCCTAAGATATCTCGATCCTAAACCATCTCTACTTTTACTTCATGTTATTGAATCCCAAGCTACCAATCACCTCACTTCTTAAAGCCACCACCATATTTTTTCTAAAAATGGCAACAGCACTATTGCCACCTGGCATCCTAAATAGTAACAAGAACGCTATGTTGAATCTCAAACTACCAATCACCTCCTGAAAAAAGCCCCCCTATTTTTTCCCAATATGGCAACAAAGCTATCTGGCATCCTAAACTGTGGCATACACGCTGTGTTGAATGTGGTGCCAAAGTATCACAAAAAGGCAAGTAATATAACAGAAAATGAGCAATATGTAGTTTTCATTCTTTCTTTTCTTCCTTTTTTTTCAGTTGCTGCACAAAATCATAAATGTGAAGACCAAGAGGCTTACCTTCAAAATTCCATTATACTGTTCCAATTTTTCTATCATTGGTGAAGAATCAACACCAAATATATGCCCAGCATGATCCTGGAGCACATAAAATATGTAAATTTTAAAAGACTTTCACTTACAACATTAGATAAACAAATGCTTGGAATTATATTTTAATAGAAAGATCCTTAGTTGAACTACAAAATAGAAATATTCACGCAAGCAGGGCCATCGATAGGGAGCTGGAAAATATTTCTATGCCTCACAAGCTTATTGTTTATTAGGCCTTGTCACATACATAAGCATTTAACCAAGAACGGGAAGAAACCCTCCACATCTTCTACAAGTAGTGGCAACTCAATATCACAAGAAAAAGATATGAATATGATTTTCCCCTTAAATAGTCCGTGGTGGGAAAGTGGTTGCCCAACATATTTCCAATCAGGAAATGAGTCATTGAGTCTCATAACTATAGACTCCAGAAACACACTTTCGCCAACCAGCAGATATATATCAATTTTTGTTGTGTGGAGCTTCAAAATTTGTGACAATAACTAGACTTCATGCGAAATTCCAGATGATTATACAATTGATAGTCCAATTTAACTGGACAAGCACTTTATGGCCTCTCGTTTGGTCTCTACATGTAGCATAGTAAAATGTGAATTCTCATGTAAGTATCAGGTCTGCAATCCCCTTCAATATCCAAATATTGAAACTCAGACATAGTGCAGTCGTAGAAACCATACTGCACGATATCTCGCCCAAATATCTGAAACTTGAGAGTCCATCATGCTTTATTGCCAGCGATAAACTTCCTGGATGAAAGGCTAGCTATTAGGAATATGTGACAGGGGCAGACTCTAGAATTTGTGACAGGAACTAGACATCATCGCAACTTCAAGACGATGATCCACAGGATGCACCCGATTTTCAGGAATTAACAACAAACAGTCATTTTGTATGACATCACGTCTGGTGAAAATAAAGCATAGTAAAATCTAAGTTCTCATGTGATTTCCAGGTGATGCAATCCCCTTCAATATCAGCACTTCGTGGCAGGAAAGCTGGAAGTGATTAGAAAGTTTTCCTTTGAGGCAAAGACTGGTGCGAGGATGGTACTGTGGGATATCTGGCCGAATATATGAAACTTGAGACTCCACCACGTTCTGTTGCAGGTGATACAATTCCTCTGAATTTAAACTGATTAATGTCTGCACCCCTTCCAAGCCACTGACATTTTATTAAACTACAATCTCATCTTCACCTTAGCACCAGTGTGCATGGATGTTCAACGACACTTCAACTAGTAGAAAACAAGCCACGTAAGAGATGCCACTACTTAGTTTCATTTATTCTGTGTATTGAACTTAGCACCACCCCGCTGCTACACCTGTACAGATGCTATTCACTCTACCGTAGCACCTTATAAGGAAAAGTTTTCTTGTATATTCTGTTCTAAATGGTTATATACTCTTAACTGAAGGATGCAATTTGATTTTCCAGTTAGTTTCAGTCTACAGCCATGAAGATATTTCACTTTCATAAAGCTCGCATTTTCCTTTCTTTTATGGTTGAATGTTGCCAAATTTCATGGTTCGATGTTCATCTTTTCTCCAATATCTGGAAATAAATCAATTGGCTTCTAATATGTCGGAAACCAAGATAAGTAATCAAGGAAAGAACAGAGCAGAAGGCATACCACACCAAGAAAGTGTGCTATGAGCACATCCCAATCTTCTTTGTACAATGTTGGAAGCAAGTTCTTGATGCACCCATCATCCACCTGACAAAAAATGACATAAAGATCTTAAAAAGGAACAAAATCTTAGGAAAAAAGCTCTTGTTCAGAGATTTGAATAGAAGATCAGATAAAAACACATTGTTTTTTCATGAGTTTGTGATAAATTTGAGTACAAAAAAGAAAACATTGATGAAAGTAAATGCCTACCGTATGAAGATCTTTAACGTTAAAGGATGGGAACGGATAAGATTCATTGAAATGATGTGGAAATAACTGCACCCATGTATCATCCCCCATCATCACTACCCGTTTTCCATTTGCAACCAACTACATATAAGATCAAGAGTTAGATGCATGTGAAAAGAAGGAAATGAAGACAACAAAACATGAAAAATTTCGTAAGCAAAATTAAGTGTTAAATATGAAAATGAAGTATATGCATGCCATGCCAAAACCAAAAAATCAAATACAGAACCAGACCTGATGTATCAAGTTATCTTCAACAATTGCTGGTGCACCAAAGCTGTTTCCTACGTCAATAAATGTGGGAAGTCCACCAGTTGTCAAGCCCTGAAAAATGTAATATGGCACCGGAGATATATTTAAGAAAAATGTACCATGCCTTTTACTCATCAATATGTCAAAAGGTTTTATAACCAGTCCACCTCTACAAATTGGATTTTTTTACTAATGTCATCCCTGAGGGACTTACAAGACTAGGAAGCAAGTTTAAACATTTCCCCATTAGCAAGTAGCAATGAGGTGACCTATGAGTTGTGGTATCGAATTGTCGAGGCCTTTTTTATTATGTAATACATGCCACTGTGCAGGAATTACTTCTGTACGTGAAAAAAGCTTGCTGGAAAAACAAAAGTAGATTTTGTCTCATGGAAACACATAGCTTTGTGTGGGAAAAATAGAAGGAGAGAAATAAACGTGAATTTCTGGCTGTGGAGTGGCATTTTGGAAGCTAGAGGTTTCCCTATTTTTCTTGACTTTTTGGACACAAAATCATACCTGCACGTACTAAATATTGAATTTTCTGGATCATGTAGATAAGTTTTAAGAAAGCTTTGTTTCAAAAGTTGTTTTTGCACCTATCTTTACTATAACTGGTCAGAGTTGAACATGAATTGCATGTTATTCTGAAATACTTTATAACTGTTGTAAAAGTAATATTTAGCCCTTGTTTGAATCTAATTTTGAAAAGAATAGAAATTTTAGAATAGTGATTGATGTGAAAATGTGTGGTGAAAAAGTGATGAAAAGTTTTTGATTTGTGTGTAATATTATTTTATTTAGAGAATGTGTGGTTGAAATGAAAAATGAGAATGAGAAATTAATGGGTGTTAACGGGGGGCTTAATACTAATTTGTTGGGAAGATTTGTTGAGTTTCAAACGAATTAAAGAAAATAAAATTTAAGATAGAAATTTAAGCGAAGGAAATTATACTCTTAAAACTTAACTTCTATGATTCAAATTTTTTGTGATAATGAAATACTATAAATGAGCAGGCTTTTCATACTACATTTGGTACATAAGAATTAATTGCTAATACATAAATTTAAACACCCATTACATTCCTACATACATCAATAGAAATAAATTCATCTATAACAACTCTCGATTTATGTAGATTAAGATTCATTAAGTCAAGATTTTCATAGAGTCTAGATTAACGTGAATGTTAATTAATTGAAAATTAATAACACGAAATTCATACATGATAAGGATTTTGTAGTATTTATTACATATTGAGAAACGAAAAGTAAGGTATTATTGAAATAATTGGATTGTAGTAAAGTTAAAATCGTCCAAAAAATGATTTTCGCTTAATGTGATATTTAATATATTAAACTCTATTACATCAATAAAAATTGCAGCATCCGATACATACTTAAAACAAATCTTAATTCACAAGTCATCTACATTTTTTATATCAATTCAATAATGGTATACACTAAATTTTCCTGCCCCTTTCAGTGAATTTAAGCGTTAGAGATGAACTTTAGCTCACAATAACATTGCGGTAGCTCAACATAAAATGAATGGCTTCAATATCTAATATGACTTCTATGTAGCATAAGACTGTGTTTGCACTAGACGGTATGGAAGATCCCACTGATGCAAACAAGAAATTAGATATGAACCAGAATATGTATTTCTTTCTTTTCTTCGCAAACTGGTAGGGTGGCAGGTTTTTTCATAGTAATCCCTGTTTGATGACCATTATTTTGAGAAAATTAAGTTTTGAATAGTTATTTTTGGAGAATGTATGTTTAAAAAGTAGAAAAAGTTGTGTTTATGTGCAAAATATTTTATTGTGTAAATATGTTGTTGAAAATGAGTATGAGAATTAAAGAGTTTTAAAATAGTGGTTGTCAAACAAGGACTAAATTATCATCCTAACAAATTAGAAAATTCTTAGAGAGGCATAAATCCAAGAGAGAACAGGGGAGTATTTTCATTAGCTCAAGAATGAAAAGGCCAATATTACTAAATGTCTCCACCTCAAAAGCAGTAGAATTAGTGATTGACTGTGGAACTAAAAATTTAAGGGGAGAGGTCGCAGAAAAACAAACAAAAATGTCAATGCATGTTGATGGCCAGTACTACTAATAAATATGACGAAAATGATGAATATTATCAAATGAAATTATCTTTTCAAAAGAAGAATAGAAAATAAAGTTAAGATTTTATTGTAATATGAGTCCAAAGCCTATGAAGACATGAGACCAGCAAAAACTTTACAATAAAAATTTGAATGGAGATTCACATTTATGTTCCCTCCCCACCCACCCCCCACCGTATTAAGAAAAATGGTTGTCGATTTTGACCCATTTGGGTTTGACATCGACTGAGTTGAGTCGTTTTTTAATGGGTTGGGGTCAATTTGACTCGATTAGTGTCTTTTTTACTAGTTTGAAAAGAAGGCCATTTATCGCTATATTTAAGATATTTAAATAAAAACACAGCATTTTAAATTAAAAAAATAGAACGTCAGTGAATCACTTTGCACATTGTAGAAGGCCATTTTAAAAATTCCTCAAACATTCAATATCCAGTAAATGTACAGAAACTATACTAAGACTCGAGCATTCAAGGCAACCTTGTATAGTGTAATTGAAAAAGGTGACCTTCTGTTAACCAACTCTAGAACGACACACTTGGCCCCAAATAACATATCAAAAATAAATAAATAAAACACATGATCACCTTTAGACGTTGTAAACTGGTGGTGGGTGGATCCGCTATAGCTTTGAAAATTCTAGCAGATGATGGGCGCTGACTAGCAAGTTCGTGTATTACTTGTAACTTATCCATCCATGGTTTCTTCTCTGGAAATTATAATCAATAAAATGGAAACAAATGGTAGATGGTTGGACAAAGCTACTCGAATATAGAACATTCAATAACCAATAATTATGCGTGGAAAAGTATATCAAGGGACATGGTGAAAATGCAAAAGCAAACTGATTAAGAATGAAGTCAAAGTCCTTGCCTGTGTAGAAGGTACTCGGAGCAACGAAATCAAACCTGTAGTAACAATTTGTAAAAGGTGGTAAGGATGGTTTAGTGAAAGAAATTTGATTTAACTGATTGGTCTGGCTAGAATCACTTTGCAATCCCCAAAAATAAATAAATAAATTAAAATATCCAGATAGCAATATGAACAATACCTGATAGCATCAAGAACAATTATAACGAGCCGATCAACTGAAGGTTTCGTCCAGCAACCCGATGCTCTACTGAAGTTGTTAACATTGTGATTTTTAGGAGGAAAGCAAGGAGAGTCGAAAACATCAGAGCATTGACTATATTGGGAAAGTTCGGTCCGAGTGAGAAGGAAACCTCGGGTAAACAATAAAATGGCCAGGATGTGAAGCACCATTATACCCAGGAAGACCATGAAAGCCCAAGACCGTCCACCCCAATTATCATTCCTCCAAAAACCCCAAATTTCTGCCATTGCTATTTCTGTTGACAGATTTGAAGGCAGAGTACCAGGTCTATCAAAATTCTACCCAAATAAAAAAAAAAGTTTTGAAACTCGATATGAAGGACTGTCTAGTGGTTTCAAATCGCACCGGAAAACTACTATGTCGTTGAATGCTATGCTGGCATTACACCACCATTCGTTAGGGCGGGTTTTTGGAGAGAGAATATTTGCTTTCGAAAAGTGATTTTTGACTGGGGATTATTTTGGGATGATCAGCCCTTGTTTTTTATAGTATAAATGTTATTCATCCCAAGTGAGGATGGAAACACAGTATATGTGGCATTAAATGATAGGTTAAATGAAATGTGATTTCACATATCATTTAATGCCACATTAACGCCACCTAAACTGTGTTTTCATCCCCAGTGGGAAAAATGTGTTTTGGAGAATTTACAGTTAAAAAATGAGGATTTGTTTTGTTATTTACGTGTAAAATTATATTTACACTATGTTTGAGTCATATTATTTTTTTCATTCTCATTCTTCTACTTATTTTTGACCACACATTTTTCAATAAAATAATATTTTCCATCACATTAATAACTTATCCTTCTTTTTCAACCACATATTCCCCATCACATCAACAGTAAAAATGCATTCTTTTTCCAAAAATGTACACCAAACGGGGGCTTATTGAAGTGTGTGGAATTGAAAATAAGCCTCATTTGGTGTACATTTTGAAAGTAAGAATGAATTTTTATTATTGATGTGATGGAGAATATGTGATTGAAAAAGAAACATAAGTTATTGATGTGATGGAAAATATTATTTTATTGAAAATGTGTGGTTGAAAATGAGTAGAAGAATGAGAATGAAAAAATAATGTAGACCAAACAGGGCCTAAGTTTTGAAAAAATGATTTTTTTTTTTTTTGTAAAATGAGGCTCTCTGCTCTCAGTGTGAATAAAAAATGAGTATTGTATATAAGCAACTTTTTTTAAAAAAAGATGGCCGTGGCTTTTGATTATTTCAAAAGGGATGTCAAAAAATGACATTTTTCCCAATTTCCTCAATTAAAATTAAAGCTTTGCCAAATATGCATTTACTTTCAAAATAATTCACTTATTTTTCAACTTTAACTTACACCAAAAATTCACTTAGCCTAGTCGGCAACCAATTTATAAATTAATTATAAACTCAATCAAAATCAAATATTATTTCAACTGCACATTTCTAACTACTAATCAATCATAGATTTCGCGACACTAATTTCTCCATTTATAAATTCTCAATCAGATGCTTATATGTAGATTTTTTTAGGTTAGCCAAACAATTTCCTCAATTATGCACTCACTTTCAAAATAATTCAGATATTTTTTAACTTTTACACAAAAATCAAAAGTATAAATTACTTATCTTTTTAAAAAAATGTTTTTCTACTCAGCCTTAGTCAGGCAACTAAATTCAAACATTAATTTTAACAATATCACTGCTATTCATTCATTTTCTACACATTTCGTGAAATCAACTACTATTCATCTTTATAAATAATTTATAAATTTATCAAACGGAAGCTTATATGTAGAATTTTCTAACGTTAGCCAAACGGTGCATCTAGTGCCTCAATCTCTTGGGAGGGCAGCATATAACACAGTTCATATCATGAGTAGGCACTAGAATACTCTGAATACGAACTCACTGAAAACTCCAATCTCAATCTCAATTGAATCTGATACATGTAAGCATCAATCATCAAAAATAATCTTGGTATGGCCACATTTGACCATGTAACATATTGTGAATACACTCCGACAGCAGGCTGTCCGGTGATTACATTAAACTCACACTTTTCATACTGCTCGAAAAAAGTTATGAACATCGAAGCTTCTCTTCTACAAGTTCAATACAGCGGTATAGAACAAACTCGACAGGGTTCAACGAGCATACTGTTTCGGATGTGAATGGATCATCATCATTCTGGCTCTCTGCCATGGTTCCTGTCAATAATGTACGCAGCGGGAGAAGCCATTCATTGTAGGCCTTCCTTAAGTTGTCTTTGGACAGTATGCCAGTGTAATTAGAATTCCCTGTTTCAATTATAATTTCCATCAGAAGGGATTGACTAAAAATACATTCGAAAGAAATAATAAAGCCAAGTGTAGAATCTTATGACATGAATCATTGTACACATCTCGTTGGGGAATCCCTATGAACTGTGAAAAAAGATTATTGTAGACGATCCTAAATTATTGAGAATAAGGGTTAGTTTGTTTTTATTGTCCTTGAAAATATATGGTAAAATAAATGCCAACACAATAGATGCAAAACAAGGAGAAATTTGATGAAATGAAAAGGAGGGAAGAACTACAATGCAAACAAAGAACAATACAACTGATACAAAACAAGGAGAATTTGATTAAATGACTACCCCTTAAAAAACATTCACAAGGACATGAAGATCTTGTAATGAAAGGGTTTAAATGTCTGTAAGGGAATAGAGGAAGTTTAAGTAAGGACTGAACATGAAAAGAATAATTAAAACAAGAAGAAGCTGGAGACAATTATATAATAGAAGCTCCATTACATGCAAGGAATAAGCAATTCAAGATTACTACAGTTAATCAAGAGAACTGTCTTCACCTGTTGACTCTGTAATCAATATAAATCTGTAGAAATTAAGGGCAGACAAAACCTGCAGCATATCAAAAGCATAAGTGGATTACTTGTGTGAAACAAAGTTTATTCAGCATTAAGGCACTATTCAGCATTAAGGCACAGTGGTTGAATGACTGTAAACTATCTATTAGTTTCATTTAATAAAAAGAATGATTAACTACTGCATACATGCAAATGCAAATATTTCTATTTCGGCAAAAGATTAAAAGGGCCATACTTGGCGTGTTCTCTAATAAAACAAAAATACAAATATCTATAGATGCACAATTTGTTCAAATAACAATCTGAAATAATAAGAAAACCATTTTGCAGGACCTTACAAGTCTTCAGATTTTTACATAGGAGATTTTATTAGAATGTTCAATTTCAAAACTACCATAAAATCTGAAAAATAAATATGTAGTTCCCAATTCACTAAGAAAATGACCAATATTCTTGAGCAATTTATGAAACATAACTACTTATTGCACGGTAGTGATTTTCATGAGTAAGCAAAACAACGAACAAGAAAAAGAACCATTCCTTTTAAAAATTAGATTCAGCTATAACCCCGGGTTAAAAATAATAAGAGAACGTACACAAATATTTGTATCCTTAGATAAAATACAACACGGTTAAATGGAAAAAAATTCAGACACATAAGAGGGAGGAGAGGAGAGGGGGAGGGGGAGGGGGAGGGGGAGGGGGGGGGGGGGGGGGAAGAGAGAGAGCTATTTACTGCATCACTGTACTCAGGGAGGAGGGGAGGTCCACCCTCTGGAGGCCTTAGAACAAACTCCACCAACTCAAGAACGCTTGGACTCCAAAATGATGTACTTTCGTGGACTTCCGGTTCCAAGGCATTCCCTAATGGAACTTTTTTAGTCTTTGCCAAATGCATTTCCCCTCTAACATAATCTAGAAGTAGAGCGATCTATAAAAGACTGTATTAGTATGAACTACTTCAAAAATTTCCACTCTCACAGGCTTTGGAATGATGATTACTTTGGAATCTGTATGGAAGGCCTACCATGGAAGAAGAGTTACTATTCTTTATCAAGGCCCTTAAGACATCAAATCTTAGAGAAGTTGGGATGTCTGCAAGTACCTGCATTTTGTGAAGTAAGGGATTGAATGAAAGGACGTTCAAAGAAGTATTTTCCAAAAATGCTTTGTAATGACGAGAAGTTTCACTAATAACATATGAAGTGAGGATCCATCAACAGTTTTAAATGGAATTTGTGAATACATTAAAGAAGATCTATTAATCCATTAAAGCAAAATTAGGTGAATTCACCAGATACAGTACAAACTAAATGGACCTTCAAGGTCTCTAAGCAAATACAAAACTTAATGGTAAACAAATCAACACGAAACCACGTTAGAATCACATAATGTTGGATTTAATAACTTTTAGCAAAGGGGTAGAAAAGACCAAAAGGCAGTCAGATGACAACTCACTTTCATCTTTACACTGATTTATAATTAAAAATTAGCCGAAGTTTCCAGTGGTAAATGCAATGTCATTCATACCCACCAAGGAAAAAATGAAAACGAAAATACCTTTTCTTCAAATCGGTACTATGTTTTGGGAATTGAAATTAAATGATTGATACTTCCCACCTCTTTTGCTAGTTCGAGTGACCCATTTGACGTGTATATTTTCTATTCTTTATTTTCCCAATTTTACATCAACATAACCATTATAATTTTCACAATCTCTTGCTGAGACTTCCACAGATCTTGACTTAAAGCAACTTTTTGGTTCGGAATATTAGCACCAAACATACTTGGTTGAGTGATAGCCCTTCTTCCTCCAATTTGCCTCCCCGCACTATGCCCCAATACAGTACTCAATTACGATTCTAAAAGGCAGCCTAAGAAATCATTGTGCATTTTCCCTTTTTTCATAAGTTAATGGTTGATTTAACCAATAATTCCTGCTAAATACAAATGCACTAATGAAAATTTACAAAACTATAGGTGATAAAATATAGAATATCCTGATCCTGCTACCATCTCTGAGAAACACCGTTGAAAGAAGTCTGCAATGTTAGGTAATTCATAAGATAGACGTGACAAAAAGATTATGGTTTGAATTTGTAATATATCTTACTACATTGTCATGGAACATGAAACAAGATCTGACATCTTTACCTTTTTGAATACGCCAAAAGCATCCTTTCTTGATGCAGCATCTGATGCATACATGATGACTATTTCAATTGCCTGAGAGTGAAGAATGAGTTGAACAATTAGATAATATGACTAAATTGTCAAGGAAGAAACTGGAGTGGGCAACAGACTACCTGCAAACCAGAATAGAGAGTCAGCATATAGGCTGAGTAGTCCACATGATCATCATAAGAGTGCGATAAAATTCCATCCATGATGCAAATAAGGAAATTGATTGCATGTTTCTTCAATTCCCATGGCAAATTCACGCATGAGAATATATGCTTCAACATGCCTATTGATTCCCATCTTCTAGACCAGTTACCTTGGAGTTCACTTTTGACGGCAGCCAAGTCAGCGTTGGCAGCTAAAGCAACCTCATTAGACTTGTAAGCCCAAGTTACTGATTATGATTCAATAGAGTAATAATAGAAGTGATTAGGTGAGTATATAGAGAACCAAAAACGTCAGCAAAGAAGAAGAACTCCAGTGTGTATACATAAAGATTGTCAAGTGCCAACCTGCAAGTGATGCTCCAAGTTTGACTTGAGAAAAGCAATTCATATAGTCATCACCTTCATCTGTAGTTTATTAGATACATCAAGATGTCTGTATAAAGGTGTATATCTCCTATCAACTAGTCATCTATGCAAAAGAGTCAAAATTATATGCAAATAGTATAAATTAACCTCCAAGAACCAGTTCTGTGAGCACATCAACCTCAGACCCCGTAATCAAACCCATGTACGATAATTCACAATGTCGAAGGAAGTGACATAACTGCAGCACTAACTGGGGACAGCTTGAAGATTTACTCGTCAAGCCAATTGAAACAAAAGCCTGCACATCAAGGATAGTTTAATTTATAAAGATGATATCACTTCACCAAACACAACTCAAAACAGCTGAAAATAGAATTTCACTTTGGCAAGAAATGTCCACCATAGTCTGCAAGACATATAGGCCTAATAAAGCACGGAGCTTATTCCTGTCCTTGCCTTCCTGCCAAATGAGTGAAAAACGTTCATGAAAACCTAGCAGAACCACAGATGAAACTACTGAATTAGCATCGGTGGTGACACATACCAACTTGACACGAACTTCTTGAATAGAGTTGGCAATGTCAATTGCTTTGCAGAACAATTCCTCAAAATCTTTATCTTCATCATATAATTCAGAAGACATGGTTTCCAAAACATTGAGAATAACAGGAACCACAGTTTTTATTTGCTCATAGTGCCGCCTCTGGATGGAAACAAGAACTGAAACCAGAAAGCAAATATGAATGGTTTATCCCTGAACTCTACATATTTCGTGAATGGTAAAATCAAAGAGCATGAACATAAACACATCCAACGGATTATGAAAAAAAGAACACATTCTATCTCCAAAGCTTCGAGATCAAGTGTCACTCAATCATTTCGTTAATAGACTGTCCGTGTATGCTTACATACTCAAGCATAAGAATGAAAACACAACAATAGTAATAGGAAACAAATAAACCATGTCGATCAATTTTATCTTTTTAACAGACCTGTCTTTATCCTATGCTGGCTCCCTTATATTTAGTACCAAGTGACTGCATGATGGGGAACAACAATGATTTGGACTCAAAAATATAAATTAATAATATGTTCCAAATTTTAGGATACCAAGTTAATTGAATTATTTTCTAATTTTAGAACTCTTGGAGGGATACAAATAAGGTAGCTTGAACATGATGTAATACATAGGATTAGAATGGGTTCGATGCAATGGAGAAGTCACATCAGATTCTATGTAATATTAACTACAAAGTTAGATGCCAAGTTCTTCTTATTAGACCAATTATGGTTCATGGTACTGAGTGTTGAGACGTTAAAGCACAAAATGTCCATAAAGTGCATGCAGGGGGGATGAACGAATTAAGATGGACGTGTGGCCATATAAGAATACATAAAGAAGAAATTAGAACATAATTCAAAAAGTGAAGGCAGCACCAATATTTGATAAATTAAAGGAACAACAATTAGGTGATTGTGCATGTTTAGCTTAGACCTAAAAAGCTCTTGTTCACTAGAGTGATGTGGGAGTACACCAATTAATATTAACGGGCATTATTGCAAAGAATACAATTATGTTGGATTTTCGCATAGATGTAGTGTAAGGATTGAACCCAAATTAATCAAAAATAAAAAAGTTCATTGTTGTATACTTTTTCTCTCATTACAAAATCATAGAAGCAGATCATAGACTACATGTAGTTCAATATTTTTATTTTTTTCATTTTACATCAACGGGCATTAGAGTCAAAATCAGATCCAAGCAACATTTCTGCACATGCCCAATTAAAAATTGTACACATTTTTTAAGATGCTTTATCAAATCAAGGAATCCATATAGGAATGTCTGAATGCACTCGATTTTATGGTATTACCTTTGGTGAGCCCACTTAGAAGTGGTATAAAGTAACGAGGAACAGCAAACAGCTCATCTCGAGAACCTAATGCCTGTAAAAGTTTTGGAGGAACATCTATGAACCATTCAACAGATAAAAAAAAATGCAGTAACGCAAATTTGAATACATTGAACAAACAAATGGTGATTATATTTAGAACACAACAAGAACAAACTAAGTGAAACTAATTTAGAACTTATGCCATCATCTCAAGACTCCAGTCAAGCCTTGTCCCTAATGTGGATTAGATACACGAATTTTCTCATGACAGCAACCACCGACTCAGGTTACAAACCCTGTTCAATTTTAATCTACATCCTACTTCATTAGCTTATCCAATGGTTGATTAAGATCTGTTACTGTAACGACCCAACCTTGCGCCGCAGCCGTTATCATATCGTGCGTACTGTCCGCTTTGTGAGGACCTAGGCTCATCTTAACCCTCACGGATTTCTGACTCGTCCCCCAGAATTCGAACCCAAGACCTCCGTCATATGGGAGACTTAAATTGAATCCTAGTACCAATTGAGCAACTCTTGGATTCGAATCCTGGGGGACGCGTTAGAAATCCGTTAGGGGTAAAATGGGCATAGACCCTCCCAAAGCGGACAGTACGCACGATATGATAACAACTGAGGCGCAAGGTCGGGTCGTTACAAAAAAACTCTCATATGATGGAGGTTTTGGGTTCGAATCCTAGGGGACGCGTTAGAAAGTCGTGAGGGGTAAGATGGGCCTAGGCCCTTCCAAAGCGGACAGTACGTAAGATATGATAACAATTCTGGCGCGAGGTCGGGTCGTTACAGCTTCTTTATCCAAAAATATAGGTTATAGATATTGTGTTACCTCTTTATTAAGAGGAAAGCAATGAAAGGACTTCACTGAATATAATCAAATATGTCTCATTTGATTCACATTTCCATCTATTGAGCAATTAACAGCAATTACTCAAATTCATGCAAATCTTTATTTTCTCTAAAGCTAAAACAATTTCATCAGAAAAATCTCAATGTTTGGGAAACGGTAAGTAACTAGTGATGAAACTATATAAACTACAGATATTGGCAGAAAAAAATAACAAATAATTGGACATTTTGATAACACAAAGATATTCACAGTTAGTAGTACCCAAAGTTTTCACATTTTCCATCAAACTCGTATTTCAACTAGACAAACATATAGTAGTCCACTAGTCGCAATTTTTCCAAAAGAGGACATAATACACCAAAAGAACAAATAAACCGATCAGATATATACCTCACAGAGAATTGAAAGCATATCGCGGGGACTACAAGTCTCAACCAACCGATCAATGATGCTCCCAGCCACCTCCAAACTCCTCTTAGACACACAAGCGAACCTGGCAACTGCCTTGGGCCACTCAAACGCTAACGCATCAATAACTTCCTGCAAAGATTAACTACTATAATTCATAAACAAAATAAAAGCGGTCCAATAAGTCAACAATTTTAACTATAGAAATAAAATAAAAAGAAAATGGAAACTTCACTAGACCTGATTAAGTGAAGGTAAGCATATATATTGATGAATTTGGGCGAGAATTTCGAGCGCTGTTTTTCCCGAGTCTTCATTTTCGGATTCCGATAAAACGGAACTGGAGATTGAGTTGAGGAAATCTACGTGTTCGGAGATTGAATGCTGCGACTTACTGTAATCACCTGCTTCAATCAACTGCATGCTTGCACATATTAATAAATATACTGCATTAATAAATTAGATCAATTCATATATAAATACATCTATGTGTGTGAAGTTTACACTTGAGCAAGAGGCTAGGGTTTGATGGAAGGTGCGGATGATGCTCTCCTGCGTCGCGGACATTCTCGCAGCTGATCTGCAAATTGTGTAGTTTCAAAATCGGGAATGAGTTGGACCAACCCTCAACAAGTTTTACCTCAATGCCCTTTGACCAAATTCTTTAAAAAGAAAAAAGAATTAATTATTTAAAAATCTCAAATGTCTACTCTACCTCTATGAAAATAACATGCACCACACACCATTAGGACATTGAATAACGGTGGTAATTGTTTTGCAATAACCTTTATATATATCTTGACAAATCATATTCAAATTTACCAAATTCAAGGATTTGAACCTCCAACCTTTAAGAAAATTTTTTTAAAAATGTTATCCTCACCACTAGGACATTGAACAATATTAAACAATATTGCTAATTTCTTTACAATAACATATATATATATATATATATCTTAACAAATTATATTCAAATTTACAATATCAACCTTGAAGAAAAATTATGTTTCTCTCACCATTAAGGCATTGAACAATATTGTTTATTTTAATGCAATAACATATATATAACCTTATATTTCTGAATATCTTGAAAAATTATAGTCAAATATTTTACTTTATTCTATATACGTATTATGTATTAAAAGATTAATTTTAATTAAGATGAATTGAATGTCTACAAAATTTATGATTTCGAAATATATAAATAATTAGTGGCAATTAACTTAAAATCTTTAATTTGATTTCAAATAATTTTTTTTATATTTTTAAGTAATCATCCACCGGTCCAACCATTAATTTTTTTATTTTTTCCCCTTCATCCCCCATGTAAACTTTTTACGACGTACAATATCTACTTTTTATATACATTAAAAAATATAATTGTCATTTTATATATCTTAAAATGATATATATGTCATTTTAATTAAGATTATAATTGAAACGATATCAATATCATCAAAATTGTACTGAAACGATAATGACATCGTTATGTGTTAAATTCACGAAATAACATGACAACTTTCATATCGTGATAGTACAAATTTGACGAGTTCTCTGTGAACTGAAACGACATAACGACATACATGTCGTTCTTTGTAAACTGAAACAACACAGATGTCGTTTTAGCATATGTTTCAACTGAAACGAGTTCGACCTTGCTACATTTGTACTGGAATATGTTGTTTAGTGAATTTGGTACATAACGATATTCTTATCATTTCATTACAAATTCGACGACATTGATATCGTTTCAAGGCAAATTATAATTAAAACGACATATATCTCTTTTTAGTTTGTATATAACGATATTTATATCGTTTCTACCCAAAATAACGATTCGACCAACCACGACTACCCAACATGCATCTGACATATATATGACGATCGAAATGATATAATTATCGTTTTTAACAAAAATGATATAATTATCGTTTTAACAGAAATTTTTAATAAAAATGATATATCGAATCATCGTTTTTAATAGAAATGATATAATTATTGTTTATATAAACTAAAATGATAGATATGTCGAATCATCATTTTTCATTAAGTGGGTTGGAGTCACTCCAATGACTTAGAAAGAACGAACGAAGATACTTTATTTCTATTGGAATAGTTCAAACGTTGTATATAGTCATGAGAACACAAATATTCTCATAATTTCTTTTGAGTGAGATCGAACTCACTTGATGACCTATTTTGATCATCCTACATATGTCGAATGCATGTCGGATTGTCGTGGACAGTCGAATCGTTATTTTTAGCAAAAACTATATAATTATCGTTTTATATAAACTAAAACGATATATGTATCGTTTTAGTTATGATTTAAATTAAAACGATATCAATGTCGTCAAAATTGTACTAAAACGATATGGACATCATTATGTATCAAGTCCACAAAATAACATAACGATGTCCATATCGTTTTAGTACAAATATGACGAGTTTGAAATCGTTCCAATTCAAATAATAACTACAACGACATATATATCGTTTTTTTCATGAAAAGGATAATTATATCGTTTTGACTAAAAATAATGATTCGATCATCCCCAACCACTCAAGATTCCTTCAACATACGTAGAACATCGAAAAAGGTCATTAAGTGAGTTGGAGTCACTCGAATGACTTAGAAAGAATGAACGAAAATACTTTATTTCTATTGGAATAATTCGAATGTTGTATATAGTCATGAGAACACAAATATTCTCATAGTTTCTTCTGAGTGAGATCGAACTCACTTGATGACCTATTTCGATCATTCTACATATGTCGAATGCATGTCGGATTGTCGTGGACAGTCGAATTGTTGTTTTTAGCAAAAACTATATAATTATCGTTTTATATAAACTGAAACGATATATGTATCGTTTTAGTTATGATTTAAACTAAAACGATATCAATATCGTCAAGACTGTACTAAAACGATATGGACATCATTATGTCTCAAGTCTACAAAATAATATAACGACGTCCATATCGTTTTAGTACAAATATGACGAGTTTGAAATCGTTACAATTCAAATAATAATTACAACGACATATATATCGTTTCTTTTCATGAAAACGATAATTATATCGTTTTGGCTAAAAATAATGATTCGATCGTCCCCAACCACTCAAAATGCCTTCAACATACGTAGAACGATCGAAAAAGGTCATTAAGTGGGTTGGAGTCACTCGAATGACTTAGAAAGAACGAACAAAGATACTTTATTTCTATTGGAATAATTCGAATGTTGTATATAATCATGAGAATACAAATATTCCCATAATTCCTTTTGAGTGAGATCGAACTTACTTAATGATCTATTTCAATTATCCTACATATGTCGAATGCATGTCGGGTTGTCGTGGACAGTTGAATCGTCGTTTTTAACAAAAACGATATAATTATCGTTTTATATAAACTAAAACGATACATATATCGTTTTAGTTGGAATTTAAACAGAAACGATATCAATGTCGTCAAAATTGTATTGAAACGATATGGATATCGTTATATATTAAATCCACAAAATGACATAATGACGTCCATATCGTTTCAGTACAAATTTGATGAGTTTGAAATCGGTCCAGTTCAAATAATAACTACAACGACATATATATCGTTTCTTTTTATACAAAACGATAATTTTATCGTTTTGGCTAAAAATAATGATTCGATCGTCCAAAACCATTCAACATGCCTTCAACATACGTAGGATGATCGAAAAATGTCATCAAGTGGGTTGATGTCACTCAAATGATTTAGAAAGAATGAACGAAGATACTTTTTTTAGGCATAACGATATAATTCTCATTTTCTGTAAAAAGAAACAATACTAATGTTGTTCTAGTTATTATTTGAACTGCAACGATTTCAAACTCGTCAAATTTGTACTAAAACGATATGGACGTCGTTAGTTTGTTTTGTGAGTTTGACACTACAACGACATAGTTGTCGTTTTATATGGGAAGAAACGATATCTATGTCGTTCTAGTTACGTCGTTATGAAAATTATGAAAACGATATTCAAGTCGTTTTTTCTTACAGGAATGATGTCCATATCGTTACGTGAATTAACGTATATTTTGTACTGAAACGATATCCAAGTCGTTTTTTTGTTACGGGAACGATTTCAATATCGTTATGAAGATCAGTGAAACAGTGTGTATTTCATACGGAAACGATATTAATGTCGTTTTTTATTACAGGAACAATGTCCATATCGTTACTAAAATCAGCGCGTATTTCATACTGAAACGATATCCATGTCTTTTTTTTGTTACGGGAACGATTTTAACATCGTTATGACCATCAGTGAAGCAAACATGTCCAGTTTTCTTACAGTTAGAGCATCAGATGTTATAGGGACAAAAGTTAACATTTCCATTTTGCATAGCATTGTATCGACTTTCAACAGCTCTCTAACTTTATCATACAAGTTCACGCACGAAATTATTTCAAAGCAAAAATAACCAAAGTTTTCCCTTTGTCATTCGCTACATATTTCCATTCTCAAACGCTTTCAACTGGCTGCTCATATTGAACTAGAAGTCAAATTGAATCTGTGACATATCCATGGTGTCCAAAACTGCAATTAAACATAAAAATCATAAAATTTCATCAGATATCAAACTTAGTACAACGATATCATTGTTGTTTGATAGGAAACGACACAAGTGTCGTTGTAGTTATGATTTTAGCTGAGACAATATGAATGTTGTTTTGAATGAAAGGAAACGATATCAATTTCGTTGTTATTCTTTGAAATGTAACAATTTCGAGTTCGTTAAATTTTAATCGATGCAATTTTGCAATTAAACATAAAAATTATAAAATTTCATTAGATATCAAATTTAGTACAACGATATCATTGTCGTTTGATAGGAAACGACACAAGTGTCGTTGTACTTATGATTTTAGCTGAAACAATATGAATGTTGTTTTGAATGAAAGGAAACGATATCAATTTCGTTGTTATTATTTGAAATGTAACAATTTTGAGCTCGTTAAATTTTAATCGGTGCAATTTTCGTATTGAAACGACATCGATATCGTTGTTAGCCCAAGAATAACTAACCTAGAGGGGGGTGAATTGGTTATTGAAACTTTTTCGTTAATTACTCAAGATTTTAATATAGTGAATGCGCAAATATTATAAACACAAGTAAATGCGTAAATAGAACAATATAAATTAGTGCGAAGTAAATGTGTTAAGTAAAAGAGATGGAGAATGCAAACGATATGTTATGGAGGTTCGATCCAATCCAATGATCTACGTCCCCCGCTACCAAGCTCTACGTCACGAGCAAAGCCAAATCCACTATAATGGTAACTTACAATAAGGAGTACCAATCCTTAAGTAACTTACAACAAGGAGCACTTATCCTTAGGTGACTTACAACAAGGAGCACCTACCCTTAAGTGACTTACAACAAGGAGCACTTATCCTTAGGTGACTTACAACAAGGAGCACCTATCCTTACAATCGAGTTTTCACAAGGCTCTCGAAACCGTCAAGAAATAAGTGATAATTTTACAATGAAGAAACTCTCTTAACAAATTATATAATCAAGTTAAGTATTAGAGAGTTAGGTAAACACTTCAATAGATAGCAAATAATAAAACTCAAGTGTTGATGTTGTAAACTTTGATGAATGATGGATGATGAGATAGTTTATATCTTTGTATCAAAGTTTCCAACCAATGATCTCTCTTAACAAATAATACAAGTTAAGTATGAAGAGAGATTTTACACTTTAATAAAAGTGTTGGCAAAGAAAACTTCTATCAAGAATTGAAGAATAGATGAGATTGAGAAAGTTTCTTTGCAAAAAGAATTCTTAATGAAATAGATGAAACTAGTTTTGACAATCAAGAAATTTTTTGTATCAAAATTTTCAACCAATGAAATAGATGAAACTAGTTTTGACAATCAAGAAATTTTTTGTATCAAAATTTTCAACCAATGATCTCTCTTAACAAATAATACAAGTTAAGTATGAAGAGAGATTTTACACTTTAATAAAAGTGTTGGCAAAGAAAACCTTTGTCAAGAATGAAGAATATATGAAATTATGAAAAGTTCTTGCAAAATGGAATTCTTGATAAGATGGATAAAATAGGTTGGAACAATAAGAAATTCTTTGTAATAAATGAAATAGAATTTATACTCAAGTAAACTCAATGATTTCTCAATAAAAAAGCTCTCAAAAATCTCTTCTAAGTTGTTGAAAATGAATGGAGAAGAGATGGATATTTATAGAGCAAGAAAGGAAGGTTGCAGGAACTTTCGGTCGAGTGAACAGTACCTTTCGGTCGACCGAAAGTGTCAATTTTGAAAATCCACCCGTTGGAAATCAGACCGTTACTTTCGGTCGATCGAAATGGTTTCGGTCGACCGAAATGTTTTGGTCGACCGAAGTATCCAGATCGGACAGCTTTCAGTATTTTGATCATATCTTTCTCTCCCGATATCCGATTAAGGTGATTCAAAATGGGTTGGAAAGATAACTCAAAGGGATACAACTTTGCTTCAGAAATCATCTTCAAATTAGATCATCTTCAGTATCAAATATCTGTCCCAATATGAGATTGAAAACCGGAGTATAACTTTTTGATTGAAAGTTGAAGTGTGATCTTTTGAGGGACATTTGAAAATGATTTTTCAAGGTTTTTGATAATGAACTTATGAGAAATATTTGAGCTTATGCACTTGCTAAATATTGACGAGTTATACCTTTACATATATAAACGAGGTTCGATAAATAACTCTATCTTCAATGTTCTTGATCTCTTCGAGCCTCTCTTTGACTTATATCTTGATTTGCAATTCTGTTAAGTTCCAATTTGATTGTGACATGCAAATCACTATTGTCTCGAATGAATTATCTTGAATGCTCATTTAACCTTCACTTGTACTTCATTTGAGTGTGAATAATAGTCTTTATAACTTTGAAAGGTTAAACACTCAATTCAATTTGTTAGTAAACAAGATGGACTTGTTTGTTATAATCAAAACATTAAGGTCATGATCAACCATAGGTCAACAATCGTTTTGTAACACAGGAACGATATCAATGTCGTTTTGAAAATCAGTGAAACGGTGTGTATTTAATGCTGAAACGATATCTAAATCGTTTTGTGTTTCAGGAACGATGTCTATATCGTCTTGCGATGCAAATTACGAATCACCATCCCTGAACAAGCAAGAGCAAGAACAATGACATTTCCAGCATACTGTAACCTCTATGGACACCCACAAACAAGAAAGGAACATAAAAAATACTTCCACATATACCCTCCATTTCCAAGAACCCAATGATATAAACAATTGATTCTTCAAGATAAAGTGGCTAAAAAACCTACAATTTGAATTCAAATGATTTAAGATTTTCAACAAATAGGCTGCCTTTAACCAAGAAGAAACTCAAAATTGGTATTAGGATTTCATGAAAGAGAGAAGATGATAAGAAGGAAATGAGAAAATTTGGGAATCGGCCTCTGCAAGAAGAAATGAAACCCAAAATTGATTCAGGGCTAAATGGAAATATGAAAGAGGAAATAGGGCAATAATGTCTTTTTGTATATAAGGATATTTTAGTCATTTACAAATTAATTTTTCATTTTTTGGTATGTTTAGGCCTTCTAGCTAAAAAAACATTGTTGTTGGGTATTTAAACAAATAGTTTGTTTGACTAGGCTTTTTAAATAAAAGCCCCTTTCAAAATGGGCCAATATGAAAAATGACATTGATTTAAAAGGTTAAACTTAAAAGCTCTCTTGGTTCCCAAACTTTCAAATTGTATCACTTTAGTCATCAAACTTTAATTAGTAAATTTAACAATTTTGTTGAGGTGTTTCATTGCTTATGTTCTTCACGAATTTGCATAAATAAGCTAAAAGACCTTTTGCATGCTAATTTGTATTCACATTACACATCTGAACAATTTAAACTATTTCATTTTTAACTATCAATTCTATTTTGAATATTAGTCCTTGTTTGACAATCATTATTTGAAAATTCTTTTCTATATACTTATTTTCAATTACATATTCACGCAATACGTAAATCCAAAAATTTTCTACTTTTTAACTGCACATTTTTCTATAAAACACTATTCAAAACTTTGTTTTCCCAAATAATGATTGTCAAATAGGAGCTTAATTTGATTAATATTTTACCTACTAATTTTTTTTTTTTTTTTTACATAAGTCTCGTTGTTGGAAAAATCAACCAAAAGTTAAATCGACTAAAAAGTATGTAATCAATAACTTAATTGAAACAACTTTGAAATTTCATAGACCATCTATGCAAAAATATGGTTTGTTGACTAAAGCAACACATTTTTAAAGTTTGATGACCAACAAAGTTTATAACCCTTGATTTATAATTGTTGTAAAAAATATTACTTTCCTTACTCGACAATGTATTACAAAATATCAAGTACATTAGTCCTGAAGAATCAACTATTACAGTTAAAATTGCAGGTAGAATTACACTAGTATTAAGTACTCATTTCCACTTCATGTGGCGACAAACCTTGTTTTGAGTACCATAAATAACACAGAAGAGGGACGAGTAGGAAAAAAACATGAGCTGTTATAGTACCGAAAAATTTAAGAATTCATTCGACTGACAGTTACTTATTGAAATCAATGTTCAACTTGTTTATTGTTCTGCTGCACATACAGCATCTTTATTTCTTCTAACCATCCTTCAAAATGTGCAATTCACAACTCAGTTTTGTGCTTCGTAAACATCCTAGCCACAGTTATGAAACTCGGGATTCTTATCAATAAAGAAAACAAAGAACCAAGAGGAAGTCTTTCCATATCCTAACGAAATTGGTAAGATAAAGCTCACTTAAGTGCAATAACAAGAAAGAAGCTTCTTTCATTCTTCAGCATCACTGGCGGCACTTAGATCCACATTAAGATCCAGAACCTTCACCAGAAGAAAAAAAAATAAACAATTCATATTCATACGAATAATACGATAAAACTTCATTTGGAAGTAACCAAAATGCTTATGACGCTCGTAGAGGGTGGTCTTGAAAGCAAAGGGTAATAATATCCTCTTTACTGAATTATCCGTGACAAAATTCATGCTTGAGAGTGCTTAAACTAAAATTTAAGTGATTATAAGTTATGGGTATTATGGAATGTGTGATAATAAGTTGATAGTAATTGTGGATCCTTCTAAATATGTGGATATAGAAGTATCTTTGACCCGTTTAAATTATAATTTAAGTTATGCCAAAGTAATAAAGCAATTTTATGTGAGCATGGAAGTATTTAATGCCTGCCCAAAAATCTAACACGCATTTCACCAGCCTTTTATTTATTTACGAAAATTTTCACTAGTCAGCAACATCAGGAAAGGTCTTTCCAGTACAGATAACTTCTGAAATAATTGAACAAATGAAAGAACAAAACAAAGAGCCAATTAAATTCTTCAACTTGTGGACTATTTTCAAGCATAATTATTCAATAGGACAAAACTTTTATGATCAACAAGCAATAGATAACTGTTCTGGAACTGTAACGATAATTCCGGAACAAATAATTGAACAAAACATAAGAAAAACGAAGCCAATTAAATTGACAAATGGTCTTAATTGCCCTAATCATCTTACATAGTAGGTGTTCTATTCTTAGACAAGCTGCAAAAGGTATCATTAATACCTAAAAAGAAAATTAGTATCAGGCATTCATCCCTCAGTGCTTTGGCATAGAACCATTAACTACCAAAATGCGTTAACAGAGCAATCATAAAGTGTGTCGATGATTGCTAAATTTACGAATTGTAATTCTTACCTTTCCAGTAATCTTGGTATACATATTCAGCACATCATCAACAGTCGACTCAAAGTGAGTTGTAGAATCATAGCTCTGACATATAGAGAAATAAGTTTGTCCATGCTAGGGAAATTTCATGATCAAGCAGTTGTTCCAAAATGAAATTCTATAGAAACTCACAGTTGATATAAAGCAATTGTCTTGAGCAGGCTCATTGGCTGGTTCATATCTGTCATAAGTCTCGAAGAAAATTTCATCCACAGGTCCAAGTAGATCAACCCCTGGTTTCAGTTCAATCTCTGGCTGGTCAGTTTCAGCCTCTGTGGAGACAAATGCAATGAATTTCCCTTTTGGAGCAACATTGTGTGAATAAGAGCAACAAAATAGATACCTGCAGCATCAAAAAGTAGGTATGAACCCTTGCATAAAAAGTAGTATAGAACAAAAATCGTGGTGAACCGGACACAATATAAAACCAACAGCACGTGTTGCACCCGTTGAGCTTCTGCTTACCTTGATGGTTAATCTGCATTTAACTCCCTCCCTCTCTATTTCGAACTTCTTGCATGACTTTTCTAGACCAGCTAATCAAATAAAATCCTTGACAAAACTAACAACCAGGTCTGTCATTTGGTGGTATTGTTCGATGACACGGGTTTAGTTGACAAGATTGAGATGGAGATAATTAATAAAACTAAAAATTTTGGAAACAGCTTTATAATCTAAAGGTTTCACAATACGGAATATATGCAATGCTAGCCATACAAAGAATAAGGATGAGAGCAGAGTTACTACTTACTATATAGGATAATAATGCCCCGGTTGTTTTATGTATTCAGGTTCACCTTTCAATAAGGAATGACGAATTTAAGATTGCACAGTGCATATGATTGAAGTGAGTTGGATGAAATGGATAAATTTTACAGATACTATATGTAATTAGAAGATATTTATAATTAGAGGAAATATTTATAAAATGGTTACTAAACTTATTATGCCCTAAACCATTAAAATGAGATTATGAGGAAAAATGTTTTCTAGATTTTTTGGAGAATATGTGGTTAAAAAATAAGAAAATGTTTTGGGTTTACGATAACATTATTTTATGAGAGAACTTGAGAGAAAGTATGGTTGAAAATGATTTTAGGAAAAATGTACTTTCAAAAAAATGGAGCCCAAACAGGGGCTAAATTTTATAGTATTGAGTGTTGATCCTTATACAAGAAAATGCCCATAAGATGTTGCATAAATGAGGATGCTAACGTAAGTGTGTGATCATTCTAGAATGCACAAAATAAGAAATCAAAAGATACAAGAAGCAGTGGAGACAATGTTAAATTTCTAAGTGGGGGTAAATTAAGGGAAAGAAAGATTAGGTGGTTCAGACACATCTTGGGTAGATTGATAGATCTCCAATCGGTTTGCAAGGATACAACCAATATGAAGGCTGCCAAGTCATCCAATATTCTAGAATATTCCACTTAGTTAGTTAGCCAAGGGGCAAAAGGGTAATAGGAATAAAACAAAATGTCTATAAATGTGACAGGGGGATGAGGGATTGTTTAGAGTTTAGTGAGAAGAAATCCGGCCTCTCGAATAGCCTGGAAACTGTCATTCAATTCAGTTCAATACAGTTCAGCTAGCACATCATAATATACATCTAAGAGAAATCATACTAATTCTTCTTCATTCCTTCATGCATCAGTTATAATTCCCGTCATATAACTACTCAACTGTTTAGCAGATACACAGAGGGCAGCATCTCAGGTTTACAGCAGAAGTGGTACTGGGAACAGCCATCAGTTGAATCTCAGCAGTAGGGAATTCTCTTAATTCACAGATCCCCAGCAGTAGCAACAGCATATTGAGTAGTTAGATGACGGGAATTATAACTGATGGATGAAGGCATGAAGAAGAATTAGTATGATTTCTCTTAGATGTACATTATGATGCGTTGAAGAACAATGTAATTGAGCTGAACTATATTGAACTAAATTGAATGACAATTTCCAAGGCTTTCGAGAGCCGGATCTCTCCTCACTAAACTCTAAACAATTCACTGAATCCTTAATCCCCTTCCCCCTATCACATTTATAGACATTTTATTATATTCCTATTACCCTTTTGACCCTCGGCTAATAAGTGGAATATTCTAGCATATTGGATGACTTTGCAGCCTTCATATTGGTTGTATCCTTGCAAACAGATTGGAGATCTATGATAGATATAAAAAAGCTCTAGTTCATAAAAGCGATGTGATCCCACTAGAACAGGTCAAGACGACAGAAGTAGACCAGATTAACATGTCTTGATGCATACAATGATTTCATTCATTGGATATTTTGGTAGATATAGCAAACAGCACATTGAAGTGACAAAAAGCATACTCCAAATTTATTGGAACAAGGATTAATTAGTTTTTGTTTTTACACAATTCTTATGGCAGTGGATTGAAATTAATATCACTTACTTAAAGTTGCACATATAAATTGCTTACTCAGGAACCACTTTTTTCACAAAACAGAACTGTAACATATCCCATATACAAACTAATCAAATCTTCTCTTCACCATCATTTGAGAAAAACAAAAAATAAGTATCTCATAGGAAAAGGCAGGTGAGTTCTCACATATCTGATTTGCGACCCAACTGCTTCTGTGGCAGAATAACCTGCACTGAGTGAGAATCGTTGGTATTCGGAATTGGGTGGCTCATGATTGCAATGGCTCTGGCAACTTTGCCAACCTTCCTAACCTGTAAGATGACTCACATTGTTTATCATTAAGGCACATGGATATTCAGGTCATTATGCACAGAAAAGATAGTTTGATTTTTCATATAGCTATAGTCTGGAACATGTATAAAGAAGTTGGCTGATTAAATTGCATTTCCCACGACTTGCACTCAGCATATATCAAAGTTGTGAAGTAATTTCATGGTTCTCTTAAATGGAGACCTAGAACAGGATGGAGCCGGGAAGGGTCCCAACTACCAATTCAGAAGGAGATATTACCTTGTTGTGAAGGTAAGAAGGATCACATACAACTTTTTTGCACTTAGCTGTTTCCCCCTCTGACGTTACACCAATTACCATGCCTTCATCGTTAAATTCTACCTGGCATTAGAGCAACTCCATGTCAGGACTCACAACGACACCACATCCACACTTACAATAACAACAGCAATAAAACCAACAACAGCAATAACAGCAGTCAGACTAATGATGGTCATAATTATAAATTTAAGGCAATCATCAAACAAAGAAAATAAATGGAGGAATGACAAAAGTTACAACAATGACGAAACAATTAAATTAATGGCAATGGTTACACTAATGGCTTAAACAACCATGATTAAATGGGTTCTTTCAATCTTATCAAAAAGTGAGAGACAGAACCGAAATAAAAATTTTTACCTTTGTTTATTTTGGCATTCCTCCATTTTTCTTCCTTGAGCACTTTATGAGGGGACAGAGTTCCTATATTTCTATTTCTTTGGGTACATACGTGGTGGGGGTGGGGAGGAGAGAAAGAGAAGGAGAAAGAGAGATGAAGGTATACCTTGCATTCGGGTTTATTCAACATGTAAGTTCCACCATAAACAGCACTAAGACGAGCAAATGCCTAATGACATAAATTGAGTACAAGACTTCTATAAGAACATGGTGGATCAAGAAACTTATAAGCAGCAATGCACTAGATTGTAACATTACACGGTACAGGGCGCAAGAGGGAATATAATGTCAAATAAGAACGGGAAAGAGAAGATTTGTGGCTCAGTAATAACTGAATAGATAAATAATGAAATAGTAAGGTGCATAGATAATATAGGAAGAAACAGACCTGGGGAAGCTCTCCTAGGCCATATAAAGGATAGATGTATGGTGATCCTCCGGCAAAACGTGCTAGAGACTCCGCATATAGCTATCACAAAATGAGAAGCAATATCTCAGAAAGGAATAGAAGAAATCTACATGCTCCATTGCTTTATCAAGAATCCAAAAAGGGACAAAATGGGGGAACCGAATACTTAACCTTTTCTTTTTTCATTCTTCCTTTTTTTTTTTTTTTTGTTGGGGTTGGTTGGGGGGGGGGGGGGGGCGGCGGGAGGCAGTACCTTCATCCTCTTCACAGTATCCAAAGCTGGTTCATCTAAGTAGCGGTCATCTTTATGGAGAGCCAATGCATGACCAATAAAGTCCATGGTGTTGGCATCAAGGCCATATTTTCTGTCAGAAGTTCAGAGTATTACCAGCACAAGAAGTTTGAGTAGTTACTACTTACTAAATATGCATCATACTGAATACATATAGCTAATAAATCTTGTTTGTTCAAAATAATGTTTTCTTCTCATCTCTTGAAATCTGTTTTGTTTCTAAAGCAAGTTACTTATAATATTTTTCTTTTTACTTTTGTTTAGCAGATTGTGTGCACTATTCACAGGGACGAAATACTCAAAGCCATAATTTCGCATATTTTCTTTTGGAAACAAATCCTAAAAGGGAAATGGTAATAACTATAGTATACATGAATTTGATAGTGAGCAGCTCCGGTTTAACAAAATGCTTATGCTATGATTCTCCAAAATAACATTAGAAAATGTCATTAAGCCAACCTCTTTTATCTATATGTGCCCCTGAAATAATCCAGAATTCAAAACGACCTTATACATGTTCCTCAATTGATATGAACAATATAAAAAGAGAGGGGGAGCGAGGGGGAGGGAGGCAGTAAAGATCGAGAGCATACGCAACGAGCTCTCTAGTCGTTACTCTTGTCAAATCCATCCCTTCATGTGTTTTAGGAACATTTTCATCGTATTCTTGGACATATATGAAGAACTTTCGAGCACGGCGCTTTTCAAATATACCCATGAGAGGAGATTTGAGGGCCTCCATGTCAGTGGCTGGGACCTTGTGAACCTGTTACGTTGACCACAAAATTGGGCAAGTTTCAGTTGCTTTAGCTGGTGTGAAACAAAAATCAACATGTACCCAAAGAAGGTTAAAAAAGGAAACAGCTAATACCTTTCCTTTGCTGTACACATAGCTGCCATCAACAGATTTGAAATTCAAATATTTAGTAACATTAGTATGAATGAGGACTCGCAAAAGAGCACCATTTGCCATTATAAACTGAGAAAATCAGTAGGTCAATGTAGCATCGAAATAAAATGGAATGAGAAAAAGAAATCTATGAAAGGGATTCGAATAAATTAAAAATGATAACCTTTGGGATCATGTCAACATTGTAATCTCTACTAGAATCCAAGTGAGTTGGAGGATTATCACTTCCTCTAAACCTCTTCCACAGCTGCATATTAAAAATTTCAGTAAATATAAAATAAAAAATTTATATGGCATTTGCATGAATCCTGCTCTCTGGGTTTTTGGGTGCTTATGCGCCAAGAGTTGGGAGGTGGGGAGGTAGGGAAGTGGGTTTCAAGTGGCACATCTCTCCCAGAAATAACAGAGAAAGGGTTACCTGAACAAGGTTGAGTGAAGTTGATTCTCCACCATAATAATCATTCCTATCCATGTGAAGGACCTATTTCCCAAGAAATAACGTTTCAGGCCCAAGAACTAAGAATAATTTTTGGGTCAAAACAGTGATTATACAGATTTGTAGAGAAATTGTATGAATATAAATCACACTTGTGCAAAATCAAATGGTGTAATACAGACTTGAAAATGTTGACTATCCATCAGATATCACACATCGTGGTAAGAGGACATAGATTAAAATTAAAGCATTTTAGGCTAAAAATCTCACAAACGGGAATACGACCGCCAATCTTCTATAATTTTATTTTAAAATAGATCACCTTATCAAATAAATGAGATCAAGAAACTAAAAGAAGCGAATAATACAGGAGTAAATCCAACCATAAAGAGCAATATCCATACAGATTTAAGGAAACTTACGTCAAACAACTGTCATGCATACCCTTTTACTGTACACACATTTCTTATTAGAATGAGCATCTCAGTTGTTTCAAATCCAGAAACATGAAGACTAAATCCATTCTCAAATTACGCTAATTCAAATTACCCATTTCAATGAACCAAAATCAGACAAATTGCAGAATTCTGGTTTGTAATATCACAATCTCTTTCATTGTTTGAGAGAATCAAAATTAGAAAAAACAACCTTTATACGGTCGACTGAGAGGAGACCGCTGAGGATGCATTCCTTAAGACCTGTACCCAGCACTATCACATCGTACTCCTCATCCATATTTCTTCAATTTCACTTTGTCCCTTTGATTGATTCTTCAATTGAAATCGGTTGATTTACGATCTAAATCCAAAAACGAAAAAAAAAAAAAATTAAAAAAACACCAAAACAGATCAATCAGATCGATGACAGCGAGAAAATTATATACACATGTGAGGTGTTAAAACACATGCATGAAAGTATGGCAGTTTGCATGGGAAGTTTATTAAAACTTACATATAAATTCAGTAAATGGAGAATGATTAGGGAAATCACATCAGAAATGTAAAGATGGCGTGGAAATATAGGTGATTTTATATTGTGTAGTAAGCGCACGTTTCAGCGGACTTCTACTTTTATTTATACTTTTACGAAAAAAAATTCAGAGCGAGCTAATTTATGCCAAAAACAAAGGCGTTATTAGACTTTTTCATAAATATGTTCAAAAATAACTTTTTAATTTTATAAGCAAATTTTAACTTTTTAAAAGCTCGTCAAAAGGGTTATAAGACTCAAATGTTCTATGTAAAATTTTATTAATGGAGTAATTTAAGGGTGTGTAATATTTTTATATGGTACTTTGTTTAAGAAAACAATCTAATTGCTCTCTTGAGCTTTAAATAGATTGATTTGTTCGAGTTTAACAAGCTCGCAGAACATCTCCAATGCATTTTTCTATTTAGGTGGCATGAAAGTTGAAAGACTTCCGATTTACATGATATTAATATTTAATAAATAGACACTTCAATCTAAAATTAATGTCCAATATATTTCATCAACTGCTATTTATGTATTCAGTTATTACTTAAAATAAAATAAAATTACGTTTAAATCTAAATAGAAATTATAAATTTGGGGAAAAAAATTAATGTTGCTTCGTCATTCAATCTAAAGCTTTTGAATTTAGACGAAACTCTTATACGATGTCTACTTTTTCTGTAATGTCAGCTTGACAGATTCTTGTCAAGACATATTGAAGATGAACTTTTTTAAACATCGTCCACCTCTGCTTATGTAGTACAAATTGTTGAGCAATTCACAGTTACATTGGAGATGCTAAGATAGCAAGAATTGACTCTAGTGGCATATTAAGCCTTGTTTGATGTGGATTAAAATAAGATTTTTAATAAATTTTGATAAAAGTTTTTAAGATATGTGGTTAAAAAGATGTGTGACCTATAAAATATGTGGTTAATATTGATTGTTTGATTTTGGTTTAGGTTAAAATCTGATTTAAATCAATATCAAACAGGGGCTAAAACATTTCTATTTTAAATATAAATATTGATGAGAGGAATAACAAATTCTTATATATTGTTAATACTTTTAATCTCTGGGCTCCATCAAAATGAGTGTTTTGGGAAAAATATATTTTGAAATAATAATTTTTTTAGAATGTTTAATTAAAAAATAAGGAAAATTTTTGAATTTACATATAAAATTATTTTATAGGAATGTGTAGTTAAAAATGAGTTTTTTTAAAAATGGAGTCCAAATAGGGTCTTATATTTATTCGAAGTTCTACACTTAACATTCTTAGCTTATTGCTTAGGTAACCAACAGGTTTTAAATCCAAATTTTTAACATTTGGCCCAACATTTTTGCAGCATCACGATCCTCGGTTCGTAGCGTGGTCCAACTGACTATTAAAAGGTCGAAGGTTGTTTGAAAAAGTTCTTTATAAAAGTTTTAATAGATTTTAATAAAAGTTAATATAATAGTGTAATTTAAAAGTTGATAAAAGTAGTATATCTCATTATTCTATAGTTAAAATTGAAGTTCGACTAATTAAAAAGTTGATAAAAAAAGTAAAAAAAAAAAGTTATATCAAATAAGTAACTAAATAGACAAATATCATTATCTTAATTAATACAAAAATAGATAACAAAAAAATAATAAAAATGAAATAGATTGGGGACTAATGATGCAAATTTCCCAAAAAAGTTATAATTTCCTTTGAGAAAAGAAATGGAAAGGTGATTTGGAGTCTTGGACGGTAGCAAAGAAATAGCATTTTGGCCTAAAGCATATTTGGACTAAAAATTTGGTGTGGTCAATGAGAAAAACGTGTATTATTCTCCCAACCACACTATCCATCCCTTTCCTGATATCGATAGGTGAGTTTGACCCCAATTTTGAGAGAAAAATTGAATAGCATTTTTTGAGAATGTATATTTAAAAATGAAGAATTTTTTTTTTATTTATCTGTAATATTATTTTATTGGAGAACATGTAATTGAAATTGAATTTTAAAAAAATAAATTTTGATATAATGGGGCTCAAACAAGAGCTTAATCACCTCTCTCAATCGGGCTTCATGTTCACTTAGGGCTTATTTGATAGGGCCTATTTTCCATGGAAGATTGAAAATATTTTCCACTTTTCCATTTTTTAACCTGTTTGATAGCCAAAAATTTTCAAGCAAAAGATTTTCCCACTTTCTTGCACATGACCCCTCCAATTCCATGAAAATAAGGAATTCAATTTCCCACCTCATAGATGGTTTTTTGTTTTCTTGGAAAATTGACAAATTCTCACCATGAAGTTGACACATTCTTCTCCAAAATTCAACCACCATACCGCCATCAACCCACCGGATTTCCACACCATCATCATCTCCTCATCCCACTCTTCAATTCCATACCAAAAATCGGACATAACAGTTCCAAAATCACCGAAAATTCAGCCAAAAAATGACGCCTTCAAGCACGGTTCCAACACCCATTCCGGCCAACCCTCCAACACCCATAGCCATACTCCATTACAGCCCCTAATACTCATGAAGATGAGCATTTTCATGGTCCCATATTATCAAGAAATGATTTATAATGGATTACATCTCTTACCGGTTCGAAGGCAGCAAATCGCGCACAGTGCATCCCAAATTTCGGCGCCGACGTTGAGAATCTCGGTCGCACACCACCACCATTACCTCTTATTCATTATGACGGACGACATATATACATGGGTCTTCGTCAATTTAGCTCGAATTAAAAAAAAAAAGACCATTAAATTGCAAAAAAAAAATGTTGCCTCCAAACCATTGAAGATGGCAGCCAGAGGCGGCGGGATGATTCAGTGATGTGTGAAGAAAATGGAAATGGGATGATTCAGTGATGGTGAAGAAAATGGAAAATGGGAGGATGATGTTTTTATTTTGGTTTAATTGAAATGGAAATGGAGATGGATTCTGTGAGGTGAAAGAAATTGGAAAATGGCAGGATACAATTTACATAGAAAACAAAACCAATCAAACATCAAATCTTAATATTTTTCAGGTAGAAAATTATATCAATCAACCGCAACTAATTGACATTTCTCGGGAAAACAATTTCTAAGCAATTATTTTCCCTGGAATTCGTTTTCTTTCCACCCCATTTTCCATCTTGCAATCAAACGGACCCTTAGAGTATCTCCAATTATGATATAAAGTAAAGTCGTAATTACACCAAACCATACTTTAAATATTCAACTTTCTGAAATCAGATTGGATGTTTGATATTTCAAAAATCAGAAGTTTTTTTTATTGATTATTTAAAAAAATCTAATAACTGTTTCCATATTTCACATGTTTTAAAATATGAAAACTGTATATTTTGCTAAACCTCCATACATGTTCATTCGATAAACTCTCCCCACGTTCATTCACGTATTCATATATCTCGACTTTCATCGCCATTCAATCAAGCCCCAACCTGCCATTCACCGTCGTCCATTCCTCGGCGAAATTGCGACAGCCGTCGTCTACCATTTATTTCCATTAAATCGAGGTTGTGCAACTTCTCATCGTCCCTGTCAAACAGCACACAATAAAAATTTCAAGGAATGACTCGTTCAAGGAGTGGAACGCGAGGGAAGGAACTTGTAAGCCATGATTCAAATACAAGAGGTAAACGGAAAGTTCATGAAATGTAAAAAGATTCCCCCTCTAAAAGACACAAATCGACACGGTCGGTCTCAACTCCGTCCACGAAGAAGGTTTATTTTCAATTTTTTCATTCATTTTAAGCATACCTCTGAACATTTTAATCAATGGGTAACATGTATGGATGAAGTATTTTAGTTTGTAAGTTATATTGCATTCAATTTATGCTGTGTCATTGTAATCGTAATGCTAGAATCTAGAAAGGGTTTTTATTGTTGTTTTGTAATTTAGTTGTTCAGCTGTGACTTGTGTAAGGTGATTGTGTCGTTTTATAAGTGTGTTGTTCATTTTTGATATGAGGGAGGGGACTTGTGATCTAACTGTTGCTGTTGTTATTACCTGGAGTCCCATCTGTGACTAACTATTGCGTTTATCATGTGATCAATTTGCAGGTCTGGAGATTTACTATACCAGAGAGGAGTTGGTTTCCGGAGAAAATTACAATTACCCTCATGAAGGGCGTGCTAACAAATTTTAAAAACAAACCTAAATGAATTCCAAAGTCGAATGTTGCTGAATACTTGTTATTCCCACTTCTTGGAATGTGAGAAAATCATTGTCCAATCCCAGCTGATACATTACTTTCTCTTAAGGCAGGTTCGACGAAATAATGAGAGTGAACTATGGTTTCACATAGCTTGAAGATTTGTAAGATTCTCAATTTCAGAGTTTTGTTTAGTAACTGGGTTGAGATATGTTAGCAACGCTAATACAAGTAGGTTGGAGAAGACTCCTTCGCGACTGAAAAATTCGTATTTCAGTACGTTGAAAATTGCAACTCATGTAGATGTGAAGGAAGCATTTCTTGGTACGGGTGGCATTCCCGCTGAGGATGTTTCTAAGCTAGGTGCATTATATTTCTTAACATCATATCTGTTTCCGAGAGATTACAAGAAGGCTGTAGATCACTTCTTGTTTGTACTGGTAGAAGATTTCGATCTGATGAATTTGTTTCCATGGGGTAAGCCTCTGTTTGACACGCTAGTTAGTTCACTGATTGAGGGGGTTGAGTAAGCGATCAACCTATAATAGACTCAAAGGCTTGCTGGTAGCATTTCAAGTGTGGATCTACGAGACAATTCCTAGTCTCGATGGATACATAACTAGAAGGGTATCGAAAGTATACCCCCATATAAGGAATTGGGCGGTTGTTGATCACCCATCGGCTGTTAAGCTCGATGGGCCTGAATGCTTCTCCAATCCGGCTGTAAGTGACTAATCTTACAACATTACTAAATGTGAATCAGCACTTGCACGTGTTTATATGTCACAGTTCGTATAGAGTAGGTCACAAATCACATTCATTAAGTCACAGATCATATAGAGTGTGTTACACTGCAACTGCTATAGGTCACAGAAATTCAAAGCGGGTCACATGCATCTTCACAACATGTTGCACGTTGTTATATCATTCAACATGTTAACATAACTGTTTATATTCATACATTATTATTTTGCTCACATTAAATTTTATTTGTGTTCCAAATAGCAGATGGAGGTATGTGACTTGGACCCCCCAGAAGTTGAGTTGGGAATGCCGTACATGACTGAGGTGCGGTATGACAAACCTTTCCAACCTCATCGTTCACATCGGGGGAAGAAAAATGGTGGTAGTACAGATCGATCAGTTTATGGTGCTGGGACCAGTACAAAGCCGAGTTCCTCGGGGGTGAAACCTTCTACTCCTATGTTTATGATAACTGATGGAAGCATTAGGCACTCTGATGTGCACATCGATGATGATGATTTTGTTGACCCCCCACCTAGATGGCAGGGGACATCATTCGACGAAGATACGCAGGGTGGGGAGGGTAAGTCAGCTGACACATCTGATCCGCATACACCATCTTCAGAAGGTCAGCCGCCAAATAATGTCAGTTGCTAAAGTTTTATCTATCACGTCACTGTTTTATTCCACTTTTCACCATCATCAGTAACCTGATTATAGTTATTAATGTGCTGCAGGTTGATGATGAATTGAGAAAACATTTCAGCGAACAAATAGATTATCTCCAGTCCAAAAATCAGTTACTAAACAGGTAGCTCAAGTTAATGCAGTTACAGATGTCATCATTGAAGTCTGATCAGCAGAAGAAACTAAACCTTGTTGTGCGCATGCAAGGTGAAGTCCGTACAGACATGGTGGACATGAAATCACAAATCCAATTCATGTCTGAATCTGTGACCGCATTGCTTTCTATTTCGATTGAAGAAATTATGAACAAATTTAGTGAAAAATCAGGGCCACACACTTTCGGAGAATCTGGACCTATAGAACAAGTTAATAACTAATCTATGTCCATATGATTTGTTGAATGATTCTTATTTGTTCACTGAAATACAACATCTGTTGCTGTTTTCCAAGCTATAAACGTGGAAAAAATGTTGATTCAAAAGGCAAAGGAAAGATTGACTCTGAGGGTGAATTTGAATTCCCATGTTCCCTTCAACCTCCATCATTCGATCTCGATGTTGGATCTCCGCAACCAAGCTAATTGGAGGCAATGACATCTAAAGAAGTGCAAGTGCATGTGGACTCAGTCATATTCAATGTCTTGAAGGAGACAGAATCTACTGAGCATGAGGTATCAAACAATTCTATCATATTGAAAAGTATTGTATGTCACAGATTATAACACTAATTTATTATGCAAGAATCACCTGAGGCTGCACCAAGTTCCGGACTGCCGGTGAAGAGAGCTCCCAAGCCATCTAAAGCACTTTGGTCTCCATTTGTTGTCGATGAAAGGACACAAATCAAATCTACAACAAACATAGTACTATTCGAACACTACAATCGGCATGCAGATGATGCAGATATCGCTGATTTTCAGAATTGGTTTCAAAGAGGATACAAACCGAAGAATAAGTATAACACAGTTTTCCTATTTTCTCACTTTTCTGAATAATGAATCATTTCCTTTCATTTGTAGGAAGAAGTTCAATGATAAAGACGATGTTATTTGTCCACCTTATATTGTCAGTGAGTACTTGGTAAGAAACAAGACATGGTGGTACGAATTTGTATCCAGAGAGATGTCGTTGAGTAGTTCGGTACGTTGCTAAGCACAAGTCACATATGAGTCATAAATCACACGTATAGTGGGCCATAATAAGTGTTTCACTTAAAACACAGAAATGCACTGGTCACAGTATAGGTCACTAGTCTTAAATATATTGACAGAGCAGATATTTAGTGGTCACATACCACAGGTTATTGGCCACACATCCTTATGCTTGTGTCACAGTTCATAATAGCACTTCAGCATGTCATATTTATGTGGATTATATGACTTCCTAATTGTGTATCGTTCTTACATCTCGATAGCATATGAATGTGTGCTTCTACTACATACGACAGTTGGCAAGAAATGGCAAAAATGTCAAGTTCATCGCTACCACGACTGACACGTTGTTCCAGGCCAAACTGAAGAACATGTATCCTAGGTTTAAGTAAGATCCAAATGTTATTGTGGCAGATGAAAGGCTGATTGACGACATTTCAGGTGTACGGATTCCATTGAGCACTCTGTGGGCTGAAGTTGACATTGTGTTTATGCCTATTTTGCCTACCAACAAGGCACATTGGATGCTTGCAGTGCTTGACATAAAGAAGCATACGCTACTTGTTTTGAATTCCAGCAGGAAGACTTACAACGACGTCAATGTCCATATTAGAATCGAACCATTTATTAGAATGATTCCGCACCTCCTGAAATGTATTGGAATATGGAAAGAATCTTCGATGGAGTTGAAGGTAGATCTTGATTTCTCCCGTCCCCAACAGAAAAATGGGTATGTTTTTTACCACGACTTTACAGTTAACCATGCTATTGCATGCTGGATTTCATATCTAATTGACTGATGTTTCTTCTTCAGACATGATTGCGGCATATATGTGGTCAAATATGCGGAGTACATGCTACATGATGACATAGGATCCATGTCCATGAAATTCGATGCGGGTAGAGCACGGCTCGATATAGCATCACTGTTGTTCAAATATCGGGACATCAAGAAGGCCACAAAGAAGGTGCTCCAAACTAGAGGAGAAAGCATTGTGATAGAGTGATAATTCTATATGTAGCCACAAGTTGTAATAGATGGAAACATGTTCTCTTATTTTGAATATTCGTTTGTAATGACTACGTACCTATTGCTTTTATCGTTTTTATTGAATTTCACAGTAGTTGGAACATTTTATTACATTGTCTTGAAATGATAATTTGTATGTCATATTTTGTATGATTGATAGCGTATCATTGTTCATGTCTCAAAACTCAATGCAAATGGTCTCTTTGACAGGGTGTAATGCTATTAGCACAGGTCACTGCATATCCGTCACGGTCACAGGTCATTACATATTGGTCACAGTCATAGGTCATTTGCATATTGGTCAGTCACAGATAATTCATAAAATGTTACAGCACAAGTCACATGTCTTAAATATGGTTACAACAGATTTAGAAATCAAGTTTTCATGTGCGCCATACTCTATACACGTGTGATTATCGTGTCAGGTCACATATTCTTAGTGAAAAGTCACAGGTCATTGCATTATAGTCACAGAACATATCAAATACAGGTTTTCATGTGTGACACACAGGTCATGTGTGTCATACGTGCAGTAGGTCACATATTCTCACTGCGCAGTCACATGGCTTTGCATTGAATTCATAGCACATGTCATAGATCTTCATTATGGTCACAGGACACTTATGAATCAAAATACCAAATTTATCAGTACAAAATCTGAACCTTCTATTGATAATGATTGAATCAATATGCGTATCCTCTCAAGTTTAGTGTCATACATTATGTACAATCAACAAATAAAAAAATAAAGAAATTATCGCATTTAGGTCAATGTGCATTATTAGGCTTCCTCATTTTCTTGTCTTTATTTTGTGATTGGCAGTGACTTAACGGAATTAGGCTGTTGCACGTTCTGCGGTTGTGACCACTTTCATCACACCGACCGCATTTCACAGTTATGTTCTCTTCATATGCTGATCTGAATTTCTTCTCAGTAGGTCTTCCACAACTACGCTTTTGATTAGGTGCTAGTACATCTATGTCACGGACATCATCTGACACTATCCATTCAGATGAATTGCCAACGGGAAAAATGGTTTCTTGGTAAGTATTTCTGTACGCTTCACTTATGTAGTAGTAAGAACAGTATTCATAAGGATCCATCTTCATACTTACAAACACAACCAAAGCATGTGGACAAGGTAATTGATCAACTTGGAATATCCTACATGTGCATTTTCGTTTCTCTATATCAACAACGAAAGATGAACTTTCACCTCTAATTGAGAACATTGCCTGATTAATGGGAGAAACCTGCAATTATTGATGAAAGTTATATATACAATAAGTCACGTAAACAAATCTTAGACCATGAATGAAAGTGCAGGTCACATACGTATATTGCATTGCACAAATATTACATAAATCCCAAAGTACAGGTCACAGTACAAATCACAGATCTTGAACTTGGTCAGGCACAGTAATGAGGCCAAAAAACCAGAATTGTGCTATTACAGATTAGGTCACATAGTAGATGTCGAAAGTCACAAATTACAGTTTAGGTCACAGCAATTAACATTACCATCAAGTTTCTCATATCTGTGCCCATTCCCTTCATCTGTTTCTCATACTTGCTCGACAAGGTTGTAAAAGTGCCTTGCATGGTCTCTCTGTGTCTACAGATGCAAGACAGTATAATTTGTCGCAATGACTCCAACAGAGCTAAAATAAGGTAGTTCTTGGCAGACTTTGTGACCGTATTAACTGACTCCACGATATTCGATGTCATTGTAGAATACTAGTTCGAATGAATGTGGAAACGTGACCATCTCTCATGTCCAACATCATCATTCAAACAAAAACATGGAGTCGTGTATCATATAATGTACAATATCATAATAAATGTATTTAAATGAATATAGAATGTCGATAATCTATAGTATATTACCAGGTAACCCCTTATATTCTCATTAATCGAGTCTAGTTGTTGCATGTTATATTCGTATTCCGACAGTGTGTAAGCGCGAACAACTGCATTGAATGTTTGTGTTATGTTTTGTCCCGATATTCCGTAACGTGATTTCAGATTTTGTAGGAGATGGTACAAACATATCCCGTGACAAGTTCCTGGATACACGTTCTCAATTTCCTTTCTGATGTTGTTATGACGATCCGATACAAAGCACAATCCTTCTCTGCCCCCATAGGCTTTCTTCAACTGTCCAAAAAATCATGACCAAGATCTGTCATTCTCATTATCACCAACCCCGAAAGCTAATACTAATACACTATTATTTGAATCTTGAGTACATGCCGTGAATAAGGTTCCACCATAGTGTCCATTTAGATATGTTCCATCAACCACAACAACTGGCCTACAATGTTTACATCCCCTTATTGATGCGCCTAGTGCCACGAAGCAATATTTGAACCTATTGTAACCATCAATTTGTAGGCCTGTGATCGTACGTTTGTTGTAGTATGTAAAAGAATTCTGGTATCTTGTTGAAGGAATCAGTTGGATCACCCCTTAGAATTTTCAAAGTTTCCTCTCGAGATCGCCAAGCCTGGAAATAGTTCAACGATACTCCATAGCTATGCAACATGTCGTTGCGTACATCATTCGGCGTGTATATAGTGCGTGACGATTTGCTCTTGTACTTAATGCAGGTTGACACAACTGTCTTTGTTAATTGCCTATGAGTACTGAGTACGATGTTCGCAAGAAATGTGTGACCTTCTACAATATGCCTAATTTTAAACATATCCGTTTTGGCTAACTTCGATGCTCTGCAAATCCACCTACACTCATCACGTGAACATTTGACAAGATAGTCTTTCTTATCTGAACGAACGACTACATATTCAAACATATGTTGGATTGCATAAAACGAGAAGCTTAATTTCATAATCTGCTTGTTACGAAAAACTCTTCCTTCCTCTACCTCCCTAGCTTCTGCAACCGCCACAACTGTGACCTCATGTTCAAACTTGTCACTTGATGGCTCCACTATTGCTCCACATATATCTAATGACATATCTGTTAATGAAAAACCATGTTCGTTGGATGGACCATCAACTGATACCGCGATAGGCTGATTTGGGCTATCTTGAAATGTGACCTCAATGTGTATTGGATATTTGGAAGGGTCACGATCCATGTCCTTCAAAACCATGTATGACAACGTATTATTATCACTCTTGATTGTTATTGGAGGCAGATCATTATTCAATATATACTTCATCGTCACAGCCACCTTTGCAGGGTCCAAACCAAACTCTATCATTACTGTATCATCAAGCTTCATATACCCGCAATTTCGATTAATCAACACTAACGACATTTGTGAGCTATTCAACAAACAAACGTGAATGAATCCCATTTTTGCAAAATTAACTGATACATAATCAGTCACAAATCCAATTCAAAAAAGGACACATTATAGTATATAGATCACAGATTCAAGTAATAACATTAACATCACAAGTCACAGATTCAATTCAAAAAAGGACACATTATGGTATATAGATTACAGATTACACGTGTACTAGGTCTCAGGACACATATGCAGTAGGTCACAAGTCACACATCAGTCACAAGTCACACGTACTGGAGTTACAATATGTGTTTCACATATAACAAATATCTGCAGTGGTCACAATGTAGGTCACAAGTCTTAAATAAGACACCGGAGCAGATATTCAGTAGTCACCAACACATGTTACGACTATGAAGTCGGAAGATATTGCGTAATGTTCACACTTAATGTCACATGGTATGAATGACGGTCACAAAATGTTTCTAAAATTAGTGAGTTCTGTTCTCGACCACAATTCCCAGATAGGTGATAGATGTTCCCAGATTATGATGTGATTCATATTTGCATACAACCGTAATTACACAAAATAGTATAAATTGATCAATCGATGCTTAGGAAGCAGGAAAAAACAACAGATTGGATTTAATTAATCATAATTACACACCTAATCAATTCGAACGTTCTGAATTCAATTTCAATTCGTCGATTATTCTATGTAATGTGACCTCGTGTCTGCAAATCGTGACCCGGAATGTACGATTACAGTCAACTGAGAGAGCTCCGACATCAATATGTAGGCAATTTCAGATTTGTGTGGCTTTACCATCACCTGGTAGGGACGAATTGTAACGTATGGAAAGTCCGGTTGTTTTTTGGTAAGTCACGTAAATTCTGTGGGATGCTGTTTTTCAAATAAATTAGTATATATATGCATTTTTAAAAGATAAAAGAATATCTGATTTGTGAAATTGCAAACTTGTTTTCTTATTATTGAAATTTGTTATACTTACCCTCTTGTTTCTAAAATTTTCCCTAAAATAAATTTAAATTGTGATTTAGATATTCGAAGTGATCGAAAATCTCTCCAACGAAAAAATGTAAAGAATATTTAAATTATATTGAATATCATTTTTTGAGAATGTATATTTAAAAATGAAGAAATTCTTTTTTTTTTTTATCTGTAATATCATTTTATTGGAGAAACGATTGAAAATGAATTTAAAAAAAATAATTTTTTAATATAATGGGGCTCAAACAAGAATTTAATCACCTCTCTCAATTGTGCTTCATATTCACTTAGAGTATCTCCAATTATGATATAAAGTAAATTTAAATTGTGATTTACATCTTCGAAATTGTCAAAAATCTCTCTAACGAAGAAATGTAAAGAATATTTAGAAGAAAATATAAATTTTCATCTTTTTTTGCTTTTAGAAGAGACAAAAAATATCTTTCTATTGGAGTAAAATTTGAATTTAGATCCAAATGAATGTAAGTAAGGATACAAAAGTAGTTTCGAAGATATCAATGTACCGCTAATTTTACACCATCATTGGCATTGTTTGCCTAAAAATGCATGACATCCTATTTGTATTTATTTAAAAAAGTAAATAAAAATATTAGTGCAGAATTATACCGGCAATCATGCTACATGTACGTCTTATTTTACATCATTTTTTATATTATGCCACCTGTCAACACATGAGTTGACTTTTTTTTTTTAAACACACTTTTCCGCCTAACAATTTTTGAGTTTCCACACAATGTACACCAAAATGTAACACATAGAATGTACACTTAGCCTAATTCTTATACCGATAGTGTTCATATTCTTTCAATTACTACTCTAACCAAGCAATAATTTTACCATTTCAATTACAGTTACAGGTTTCCGATTGAATCTATCGGGCTATGGTAATTTTATACTCTAAATTTCAATACCGATATTTTGGTACAACCAAATTTTGCCTTGAATCTTAATTAAAGTTTAAAATACTTTCTCCAGCATATAGACTACTGAACTTAACTTTGCCTAGTCCCAAAGAGGTTAATCCACATTGGCTCATTGATTTGATCGAATGTCGAGAATTTATCAAAATCAAAATTTCATTGATTTTATATGAATATTGAGTACTAATTTGATCAACAAATCATCGATCACACACGGATAAAGATTTAACGAAAAAAAAAGAACCTACCATGCAAAACTGTTAAACAGCCTACTGCCAATGATATTAACCGAAGTGCATTAAATAAATAAAATAAATACTAGTTAGCAATGGCTCCATGACAAAGATAAAAGAATAGGCATGTACCCTTTTTTTAACAGTGTTTTGATTAATACCCTTAAACTGTAATTAAACATTTTAATGAAGTATTAATTACGTCCAAAAAGCCCAACCTGTACAAGCTCAAACCACATAATTCAGTAATTTATCCTTCTTCCCCAGAAACGTAAAATATCTTTCCCAATTCTTCAGAGGAAAAATCTGCAAATCCGAGCAAATTCCGACTGTAAATCTCCATTTCCGACCTATTTTCCATCGATTTCTTCTTCGTCTTCCCTTCGTATCCGTTCGAGTTCACATCCTTATTTGTAGAAATCGTCCAGAAGCAAAAATTCGACATATTTTCCATCGATTCCTTACGAGCAAAATTTGACTATAAATTTTTTTCCATCGATTTCTTCTTCGTATTTGTTCGGTTTCACTATCTCATTCTCATTTCGACCCTAAATCCCAAATAGCCGAAACCCTAGATCCGAAATCTGAAAATTTGTTTTCGATTCCAATTATTAACTCATATTTCTGCAATGACTGAAAAAAGTGGCTCGAAGAGGCAAATAAATCTCGATGAAAAACCTTCCTCTAAGAAGATGAACAAACTTTTTTCATCCGTCTATAAACCCAAGGTAGCAATTTTTTTTTTTTAATGTTTTTTTATGATAATAATACTTGAAATTTGTTGTATCTTTTGTGGGTAATGCTTGGATTATCACTTAAAATGTGGTGAACAACGATATTACTGAATAGTTGTGTAGCTGAAATCCCATGAAAATGTGGTTGGATAATCACTTCCACCAATAGCATACATCTTCCATTCAGTAATGCTGTGTAGCGATTACTGTTAATTTGGACTTAATTTGGTTTACCGCTTAAAATGTGGTAATCCTCTACACCAAACCTTCTCCAAAGTAATATCGTTGTTCACCACATGAATGTACCCTCTCTTACATCTTGGCATCCTCTGCACCAAACCTTCTCCAAAGTAACTGAAAGCTGTTGTCACCTGCACAAAAGAACATTTTAGTTCAAGAATGGATCTAATATTTGATGACTTTCAACATTCTAATTCCTTTTTGTTAGAGAAATATTTTTAGTCACTTTTTTAAATTTATGTCACTTTTTTGTTATTTTCTATCATTTTTTTGAGTGTCTGCCAAAAGTGATTCATGCACATGAGTTCACGGTGAATGATATTTGTACGTAGAAAAGAGTTTTATGTCATCTTGTAGTATCATAAGTGGTCAACTTCTAGGTAGCTTTGGTTCCTTCATGTTTATCACTTTTGAACAAATTGAATGATCAAGACTTAACTTGGATGCTATTTTTTTATTGCATTACATATCTAGAGGTTCACTTGAATCTAGGCAAATATGAGTTGACACTCATGCATAGGCCTTCGGTTTTGTCGCTTTTTTTTTTTTTTTTTTTGTGTTTTTGTGACTTTTTAATTTTATGTCACTTTTTTATTTATTGTCACTTTTTTGTGGGTACGCACTTTTTTGTATATTACAAACTTATTTTCTTAATGCATGTATGTTTTGTTGAATTTTATTTTAACTGTAACTTTTTTCCTTTTTGTAGGATTGAGATTTGTTAATTCCTCAATCATGTTGGTTTAAAGGAAAAATGACGTTATTATCTCCACATGAGGTGATAACTGAACTAAATGACACATCAAAGGACTTTATTTAAAAAGACATGTTTTGGTTCCTTCATTGATTTGAAGGAGATAGTATTGCAACCACAATTGATACACCAGTTATTGCTTAAACAGGTTAAACAACCTAATTCAAATGAAATGTGGTTCAATATATGTGACAAATTTGTTAGATTTTCAGTTGAGAAATTTTGTTTGATATCGAGGCTAAAATGTACTGAAAATGGTGACTTTACTCGATATAAAAAGAATAATCGTTTGAAAGATCATTACTTCAAAGATTACCAAATCATCTCAACACAAGAGAATTGAAGAAAGTGATAATGCACTTGAAATGAATTTGAATGATGAAATAGAATTTCATGAAGATGATTGGTTAAGAGTTGTTGATATTGTTGCTCGTAGTTTAGCAAAAAATCGAGTACTTGTGTTTTCATTTTATTATATATTTTCCTCATAACTTATTTTTGTTTTTACATTAATATAATTTGACATTTGTATTTTTGTTATTGTTCATGTTCCAGCCTGTTTTATTACCAACTGATGAAGACAGATTTGAAGCGTTTGACAATGAATTTGAATTGAAAGATGAAGTTTGGGAAAAGGTTGTGGAAGTCACGGCTGTGATTGAAGCTGAAACTGGAATGGAAGAGGAAAATTTAGAAACTATTGAAATTGATGATGACGTGACCCCAGACATGTCGTTGAAGAGACAAAAGAAATCTCCAGCACTTCTTCAGTCCCTCTGGATCAATGAATATGATTTTACTTCGGGGACTAAGAAATTTATTGTAAAATGTACTTTTGCATTTCGAGTTGGTTTGGGCCCTCTGATGGTAGATGATGTTGATACTTTTGAACTTTAGTTCATGAAAGGATTAATAAAAAAAATGGAAAGGGGATTTGGACGGTAGCGAAGAAATAGCATTTTTGCCAAGAGCATATTTGGACTAAAAATTTGGTGTGGTCAATGAGAAAAACGTGTATTATTCTCCCAACCACACTGTCCATCCCTTTCCTGATATCAATAGGTGAGTTTGACCCCAATTTTGAGAGAAAAATTGAATAGCATTTTTTTAAGAATGCATATTTAAAAATGAAGAATTTTTTTTTTTGATTTATCTGTAATATTATTTTATTGGAGAACATGTGATTGAAAATGAATTTTAACAAATTAATTAATTAATATAATGAGGCTCAAACAAGAGCTTAATCGCCTCACTCAATCGGGCTTCATATTCACTTAGAGTATCTCCAATTATGATATAAAGTAAATTTAAATTGTGATTTAGATCTTCGAAGTGGTTGAAAATCTCTTCAATGAAGAAATGTAAAGAATATTTAAATTATATTTTCTGACAAAAAATGTAGAAGAAAATATAAATTTTCATCTTTTTTAACTTTCAGAAGAGGCAAAAAAGATCTTTCTATTGGGCTAAAATTTGAATTTAGATCCACATGAATGTAAGTAAGGATACAAAAATAGTTTCGAAGATATCAATGTACCGCTAATTTTACACCATCATTGGCATTGTTTGCCTAAAAATGCATGACATCCTATTTGTATTTATTTAAAAAAGTAAATAAAAATATTAGTGCAGAATTATACCGGCAATCATGCTACATGTACGTCTTATTTTACATCATTTTTTATATTACGCCACCTGTCAACACATGAGTTGACTTTTTTTTTTTTAAACACACTTTTCCGCCTAACAATTTTTGAGTTTCCACACAATGTACACCAAGATGTAACACATAGAATGTACACTTAGCCTAATTCTTATACCGATAGTGTTCATATTCTTTCGATTACTACTCTAACCAAGCAATAATTTTACCATTTCAATTACAGTTACAGGTTTCCGATTGAATCTATCGGGCTATGGTAATTTTATACTCTAAATTTCAATACCGATATTTTGGTACAACCAAATTTTGCCTTGAATCTTAATTAAAGTTTAAAATACTTTCTCCAGCATATAGACTACTGAACTTAACTTTGCCTAGTCCCAACGAGGTTAATCCACATTGGCTCATTGATTTGATCGAATGTCGAGAATTTATCAAAATCATAATTTCATTGATTCTATATGAATATTGAGTACTAATTTGATCAACAAAACATCGATCACGGATAAATATTTGGATACCATGCAAAACTACTAAACGGTCTATTGCCAATGATATTACCTAAAGTGCATTAAATAAATAAAATAAAATAAAATAAAACAAATAAATCCTAGTTAGCATTGGCTCCATGACAAAGATAAAAAACATGTTGTGAGCTGTTGGAATTTTGTGGATTAGTTAAATATTAAAATGTGTAAATTGGAATAAATCTGAGTATTATTTTGAGGGTAAATGTCTTTTAGGTTATAAACATTCATTATACAAAGAATATACCTCGTTAAAACCTTATTAGAAAAACCATGTGAGAAAAATCCTAACAAAGGAAAAAGAGTATTCTTTTGAATATACTACAAAAGTCGTTTTCTTAAAAACTTTGCCAGAAAAATCAAATGGGACATAACATTGGTCAAGGAAAAAATAGTGTGATGCGTATTTACTTCCCCTCAAGATAATATTGCTTGAATTATGTGTTTCAGGCATATTAAATCTTTCTAGGATAATATCAAAATCATACAAGATAAATTGTCTATAAGATCATTTATCACATGCATACCAAATTTCATGTATTGTCACACTAATGAGGTAGAGACTTATGATTGCATCTATCACATCATAACTTATTTATTTATACAAGTCTCTGCGAAATTTATTATTTAAGGAGTCGTACATTTCATATTACAACTTCACTTTTTCCATTTTCATTTCGTATAAGTATACACTTTTTAATGTTCAGATTATAGATTCAGAAACTTCGAGTTTCTCTAATAAGTTCAATTTTATTAGTTCACGTCCACAAACTTCAGGTTTCTATGGTAAATTCAATATTATTGTGATATCGTCATTTTATTTGGCCAATCATTATTTTGATCGATATATTTCAACGAATTTATTTCGATTCCTCGCTATTCATAATATGATGCAGTACATCATGTTCAAAAATATTGTCGACAACCTTTTCGATTCTATTTCTTTTTCCATAATAACATAACTTATTAGGATATCTCAATATTTATTATTTTAGGTACCAGAACCATTTCTGTGGTTTTATAATTTGTTATATCTAAATACTCATCAATAATATATGCCTCCTTAAATGAGATTATCTTTGTTAATTGCTTCATACGTGCCACAAATATATCAAACACAATGCTTACATATTGTCCTCCTAGGACATCAATTCATCCTAGACCATTTAAAATTGGTGCGTGAGATATTGACGATCCTTTTTGTCAGTAAATGCATCTAAATGCATTATCTTTCGAACTTTTTGCGAGAATTATCTTTTGCGAGAATTTAGATAATGGTGTATTTGTACATTAATTTCAGTTTCTTAATTCATCACCTAATGTTGAGTGAATTGTCCAATCAAATTGACAATCAATTTTATTACATTATAAAATATTACCCGTTTAAGATAAGGGTTCAAACCACACATTTATTCTAAGCATTCTTTAATTTTATCTCTGTGCAATGTGGTGGATTAATTGCACTATCAAATAATCTGATGAAGAAATTAGGCTCTAACCATACAAAAATTATAAAAGGGAGAACTATGATATTGTAATAGCATTCTCTAAGTAGAAATGGGAAATACTTCATTCTCAATTAATTGGAGGCGTTTAACAAACAATAGTATTAAATCATTTATCGACATCCCAATGCACAATTTAAAATTTGAGTAGCAATTTCGCAAACTTCAGGTAGTGAACAACATGCATTCATCTAATAAGTGTATTAAATATATTAGATAAAAACAATATTTAAATGGTCAATGTGGTAGGTGACGGTGCCCTATTTATGACCCAAATAAATTTTCAGAAATATAGGGAATTCAGTCTCTATTTTAGTTAGTAGTGTTTAACGATCAATTGTCGATAAAATGACAAATAATATATAGAAATTCATTGGATTGAATAATTTTCTAGTTTTTCGTCGAATGATATACTGATGGTCCAACTGGTTATACAAAAAAATCAAATTGAACTTCTAGCTTGATATAATATATAATTAAATATTTAGGGCCCGTTTGGTACCAATTAAAATTCAATTAAAATTGAAAATATAGCAGTTATTGGACCCCACTCGTCTAATAAAAGTCAACAATAACGGTTAGTTTTTCAATTTTAATCCGATTTTAATCTCTACCAAACAGACTCTTAATTTCGAATAATATGATTAAACATTACATAATCATATAATAATCAATTAAGTAGACGAACTAATCAATGTTAATATGAATTCAAAATGATATATTTTTCGAAACATGTGCTACTTCGAAAGTACGTTGTCTTTTTATTATTGCTTCTTCAAGGACAATATGTCAATATTTTTTTGGAATATTGGAAATTATAATTCACGTTTTTCATGTGCGATAAATTAATATTCTACTCGAATACTAACAATATAGAAATTTATTTTCCTTTAAAAATTATAACTCAATATTGAGTTGTTTAGTTTGTGTTTCTTCAAGAAGACAATGAGATAATATATTATTTGGGATGTGTGCTACTTCAAGAGCACGTTATATTTTATTATTGTTTCTTCAAGAACAATAGAACAATATTCTTCTGCATATTGAAAATTATAATTTGATGCTTTTCAGGAACAATCGCATATTATTATAATAAATTATATGAGAATTTACTCTTCAGGAGTAAAACTATAATTTATGTCAAATCGTATTTAATTATGCTCTTCGGGAGCAAGTAAAATTGATGAGCGAATTTCACTCATTGTTTAATGCCACTTAAAATTGATATTTTGATTGTCTTTGAGCAATTTAGAATGGTTTGATGTTTGTGTTTGTATTGTATTACAGGTTAGGTAACTTTGTGAAGATGGTAAGTTTGGAGCTGAAAATGGAGTGAATTGCCCCATTGGTCACTGAACTTTACGTCATGTTTCCAATAGGTCACTGAACTTTAAAAATCACGCAACTAGTCACTAAACTTTGCCAATCGTTATCTCATTAGTCACTCAACTCACAGCCGTTAACTAATTGGACGGAATGCTGATATGTCTGATGACGTGGAGTGCCACTCAGATGGTGAATGCCAACTGGACGAATTTAATACCGACTTGGCATTTTTAATAAGGAAAAAAAGAAAAGAAAAAAAAGCTAAAACAAACTGTAAGAAACCGGCGAAGAAGGAAGTAAGCCAAATCCAAAATTTTTTCCTTTGTTAGATGAAATGCAGCAATTGAATCCTTACACATGGCCGTTTTCTCATGAATTTCATGCTGGTTGGTGCAATTTGTAGGTTGAAGCTGTGGAGAAACATCAATTGAAAGTTTTGATTTCTTGTGGGAATTTCTGTCGAAACTAGTTCTTCCATCTGGGTGCGAAATTGGAGATGATCCATAGGTGCATTAGGTGCGCCTTGATGAGGCTGTCTTAGTGGAGGTGGTGCTCGATCGTGAACCATCCCGCCAGCGCCGGAAATCAATTTTGTCGTCCGAGTTCGCTGTTGACGAAATTGGCTGGGAATTTTTATTTTTTGTAGTATTTGATGGTATGAAGACATTTGTAGGTGCGTATTGAGGATATTGATGGATCTGGAGGTTGTGTAGGGCATGGGTGTCATCGGAATTGAAGATTCCAGCCACTTTTTGTTGCGTGGGCAGCCTATTTTGGCTTGAATTTTTTGCCAAATGGGTTGGTGTTATGGTCGGAGCTTGGGTGGGTTGTGAAGAGGGAAGTGAGGGCTTCAAGTTGGTATTTTGGTTCGGCAGCCAAGGTGCCCGGAGGGTGGAGTTTTGGTGGTCCAAAAGTGGTGGCGGAAGTGAAGATTCTGGGCACACAGCCTACTTTGGCTTGAATTTTCGGCCAAATGGGTTGGTGTTATGGCCGGAGCTTGGGTGGGTTGCGAAGAGGGAAGTGAGGGCTTCAAGATGGTATTTTGGTTCGGCAGCCAAGGTACCCAGAGGGTGGAGTTTTGGTGATCCAAAAGTGGTAGCGGAAGTGAAGATTCTGGCCACACAGCCTACTTTGGCTTGGATTTCCGGCCAAATCGGTTGGTGTTATGGCCGGAGCTTGGGTGGGTTGCGAAGAGTGAAGTGAGGGCTTCAAGATGGTATGTTGGTCCGGCGTCAAGGTGGCCGGAGGGCGGAGTTTTGGTGGTCTAAAAATGGTGACTCTAAGGTGGTTTTGGGTGATTTTTGTTTGTTGGTTTTTTTTTTTTTTAAATGTGTTCAAAATGCCAACTGTGTAAGAAATCCATCCAATTAGTTAACGGCTGTAAGTTGAGTGACCAATGGGATAACGATTGGCAAAGTTTAGTGACTAGTTGCGTGATTTTTAAAGTTCAGTGACCTATTGGAAATATGGCGTAAAGTTCAGTGACCAATGGGGCAATTCACTCCTGAAAATGAGCTAAAGTTTATATGAATGTTGATGGATGGGAAGAAGCTTGGGATTAATCTTAGATGATGGAAAGGAAAATAGTCAAAATAAGGAGGAGAAGCAAAATTATAGGAAATGGGCACCGCTGCAGCGCTCAATCACGGCCAAGAATGAAAAATTACATGAAACTGGCGCCGCAGCACCAGTTGCAAACATGAAGCAAGAAACTAGTGCCATAGCACTAGTGACGGTAACATCGCGGTGTTGCTGGCGAGAAGGGTTTGTTTTAAAAATTGTGGATTCTTTTAAGGCTCAATTCGCGTCCCCAATTCATAGAAGATTGGAGAAGACTATAAATACAATCCTAGAAACCACTTTGAAGATGGTGGAATGAGGCAAGAGGCAATAAATTAAACAAAAGATTGATCTAGAGGAAGAAAGACAATATCAATGAGGAAAATTCACGTGCCAAATCAGTTTTTTTCATTGTTTTCTTATCCATGTTCTTAATACTAGATTTGCTTATGTCTTTTCTCCTATTCATGAAGTAAATTATTAGAACTAGGCTTTGATGTTAACCTACTTGAGGCATGTTTTGATTTTGATATAGTTGTTTCTATTGGTTTTTCCATGAGTTTATTTGTGTTGATTCTCACTTAATGCTTTCAATTACTTAGTCAATAATTAAATGATTTGATGCTTTAATTTTCGGCATTTGAGATAGGAGGATTTAGACGCGATCTAATAATAACACAATCTTGATTTAATGGGTTTCAAGAGAAAGTATGAAATAGATATTAGAATTAAAATATATAGATTGGTTCTATTCAACACTCGAGAGGGAATTTAATTAATTTAGGGTTCTTACTTATAAATTTAGGAAAATTGATAGAAGTAGTTATATAATTTGAGAAATATCGTTGATAGTGAGGTGAAATCATTCTCTAGACCTTCTCATTTTGATAACTTTCTCGTATAACTTGCAGTGACATAGTTGAATTTGCCACCACATCCATTTTTAGAATAATATAAAAACATTGATTCAAAAATCCGACCTTCTAGATAAAATAGAGATTAAAATAATTATAATACTTAATTTTTTGTACTTGATCTTATATTACAAAATTTGACATCGAACTCTTCGGTATAATTTACGTTGTGGAAAATGCGTAACAAAAATCTAATTAAAACATATCATATATGTAAATAATATTGTGTTATTTCAGGGACAACAATATTTTAATAGACAGATCTATAAGTAATATTATTCTGGATTATTAATTATAATGTTGTGCTATTTCAGGAGCTACAACATGATAGATTATCAATTTAAAACTTATAAAAGAACATCTAAAAAATTTAATCATATTAAAAATATTAATTACCATACAAAAATAATATAAATCTATATATACAAATTAATTACCATACATGCATGAGGAGAAAATCATGGATGTCAAATAAATATTTACAAGAATGGTAAATTCTAATTTAGTGTTTGTCCATTAACAAATAATTTTCTTTCAATAGTCAATTGATGTTAAATTTTTTAAAGTCAAATAACTATTTAAGATAACTTATCAAATCTCATGCATGTTGTACACGAATTTCGTATGTACATAGTTTATCATTGATTAAAAGCATATAACAAACTGACAATCCATCGTACAAATAAAATTTGCTTAGGCATGAGCCATGCATTGAAGTTGATTAAATATACGGATACACAAACAAAGACTTGTATGCAATGTGGTGGAAAGTAATCACTATGCATAATAATGAAATAATTATTATGGATTTGCTTACAAGCGAGAAAACATATAGAAAAAAGAAGCACCCTCGTTTTGATGCATATGTATATAGAAAAAATTACATGTCACCAAATGTTCATGTGACACGGATGATTATGCTTATAAAATTATTACCTTCTAATTATTTCACTTTGATTTTGAGAGAATCGTGCTAATAGCGTGTTATAAACTAAAAAGAAAAATGGAGAACAAAAGAGAAAAGTCAATAAACTTGTGTGCTTTTATTGAGAACCAAAATTTCGTAGTTATAGAAAATGAATAGATATACAATTGTGATAATTTATAGGCTGCACGGTACAATTATCATTCATTAATAAAATTACAATTTACAACAGTTTCCTTATTTTTTATATTATTTTAATAATATTAAGAACATTATTTTATTTATTCTTTGAACATTAATAATTATTCATTTTATTTATTTAATTAATTTAACCTTTAAAAAATTAAAAACAAATTGGACGAAAATAGTACAAAATCATGCGCCTTATAACGCATAGACCTGCTTTAGTCATTCAAAATAGAGCTTACCTTATTTTTTCCGCGCTTTCTTTGTATGCAATGTTTTTTCCTCGTGCCTATTTTCGCTTTGTAGAGCACTACTTCCTTCTTAAAGCTGTGGTTGAACCGGTGAACCGAAATGCATGAAGCTTGAAAATATTTCATTCATAGCCCATGTGTGTCTGCAATTGTGATTTTGGGGTAAAAGTTAATTATACTTTAAAGTGATTCCAGAATTATTTCCTCACTAACAATGTCGAAATTTTGTTCACATGAATTAAGTATGTCTAAATACAACATATGTTGTGTTTCATTGTTCAAATAAATCCCTTGAAAGCAAAAACAGAACACTTTCCTAGAATAGCAGTAAGAATCCTTGGTGGGTTGGTGGGGTCGGGTCGGGGGCTTCGTAGTTGGGGGAAACTTGAAAGAATTTGGTTGACCTAACTCAATGATATCCAACGTTGTTTTGATGTGTAAATTAGTGTACCATCTTCTGTTGAATACAAACATTTGAATATTTTAATGAAAAATTTGAAGCGAGGTCTTGAACCTTTTAAGAAAGTGTAATGCAGTCCTAAACTCTTAAAATGTAGGAGATACGTATCAAACGTAATGGTGGCAAACATGCCCATCGGCTTGAGTGGACCGTGACTCGACTCAGAAAAAAGAACGAGTCAAACCGAGCCAATTCGTAGTCGTTTGTATTGGTCCGGGCCAATCTGCGAGCCCGAATACTAGCCGACCCGTATGTAGTTCATATGGCTCATCTTTTTATGATAGGCTAGTTAATACTCAAATTAATTATGGGTACTTACAAAAATACTCTTAAAATTAGGGATGTTTTAAAAAATCAGATGAAATGTTTTTTAGGAAGTAAAAAAATATTGTCTAAAATGAAAAAAGTAACACAATGTCATTTTTTTTTATAAAAATTGTCACTTTTTACTTTTTTTAAAAAAAGTGATACAAACTAAAAACAGTGACAAAAAAAAAATGACAAATATCAAAATAGCATCATCCATTTATGTAGCACTAGTAATTATGTTCTTAAAAAAAGTTATACTGAAAAAATGACCAACTGTCACTTTTTAAAGTTAAATGTCACTTTTTTATTAAAAAATGACATGCAATGTCACTTTTATTGAAAACTGATGTTCGTCACTAAAAAAAAAGTGATAGAAATAAAGAAGGTGACTGAAAAAAGTGATAAACACTAAAAAAAATGACAAAATTCAAAAAAGTGACAAATTTTAAAAAAGTGACCAACTATCATTTTTTAAAGTTAAGTGTCACTTTTTTATCAAAAAATGACATGCAATGTCACTTTTATTGAAAATTAATGTTTGTCACACGAAAAAAAAGTGGTAGAAATCAAGAAAGCGATTGAAAAAAGTGATAAATACTAAAAAAGTGACAAAATTAAAAAAAGTGACAAATTCAAAAAAGTGGCACAAAAAATTGAAGAAGTTATACAGATTAAAAAAGTGAATGACAATAAAAAAGTGACAAACACTCAAAAGTTGCATTATTATTTCCTAGTATTAATCCCCTACTCATAACATCGCCATGGTAGATTTATAAAAACCAGCACAAATATCAAACCATGATACGTGATTTTCCCACTTTATTCTTGTGCAATTACCCACAATACATGAAAGAAAGCCTCAAGCAGGCAAAATGTCAATGCTATCAGTAGCTTACACGGGTTTAAAGATATATAAGAAGACTAAAATTTTCAAGTACACCAATAATCACGTTCTTAACATAATCAGCCACGTAAACTGTATCAATTCCAACCTAACCAATTAGCTACCTCAAGTCCCACCACCATAGCCTCCGCCAAATCTAGTAGCAAGTCCATCCCATCCACAAGCATTGCATCTCCACCACCAGCACTTCCTCTGGCCGTATTAAATCAACAAAAAAAGGATAAAAACTACATAGAATACACATCAACATATATATAACAGAAAATTGAAAATTGGCCCTGAAAACAAACCTTTGCAATTCTCTCTAAAATCCATAATCAAGTTCAAAGATAATGAAATAATATATCCACATAACATTTCATTTCCAAAACAACCTCATAACCAACATTATCCGAAACAGACATTGCTTCAAGATCAAGCAATGATGGCATTTGTTCATGGAGCACCAAATTTGAATTAATTCCAGAAACATCATAGAAGCCATCAATTACTTTCTCGTCATAATTTACAACACTATAGCAGTTATGAAGTCTCAACAGATATCTAACTGGCATATAAACATCCAAGTCATCTTGAGCAAACATGAACATCCAAAGCATGGGAAATAAAAGATTATATTAGGAAATGCAAATTACGTCAGGCTCACTACCATAAGAATTAAATATTCTCATGGTAAAATCCTTGCAATTGATGCCAGGCAATGCAAATATCACTCCATGAGCTCCAATGCCAAAGTTTCTGTCATAGAATTTCATAGCTTGCTCTAGAGTAATTTTAGGCTCCATTGAATCTCGATTATCAAATTTATCAAATCGACAAACCATCAATGTCAAAAATCTCATGATGTCAATTTTAAATTGTCGAAGTTTCCCATAAATCGTCAAACAGAATTTATGCGTACAAGTAAACACAGATAAATATGCACACACAAATATTCAGGTTATGCGAAACTTACGAGTATGAAATCATTTCCGAGTTTATGATACTTGACAAAGTGAAGAACACCACTTTATCTACGATGGGGAAACGAATCGGGAGAAAATTTCTCAAGAGCCTCAATGCCCATTGAAGCAAAAATGCAGGAATTAGGTTTCCGATTAGCAGAAATTGGAAGCATTTGGTGAATGTCTGATTGAAGGCAAAACAAAGAAGAGAATTGAGAGGAATTGAAAGAAGAGTGTGAAAATGAGCAAAGATTAATGGTGGCGAACGGCAGCGGCTATTGCCATCGGTATCAGCAAATTGAAGGAAAGGGAGACTATTGAAGTCAAACTGGAGTTATTAGAAAAGAATGTATTTTACTCTTTATTTGTAAAGCATTCTATTTTTCAATTTTCTTATTTTTGGGCAGTAATGGGCCTAATTTACCCAATTAATTATCAATTTTTCGAATATTCGAGTAAAAAAAAATTGGAAAAAAGTCCCAAACTTTTCATTTTGTTGCAGATTACACCCAATCCTTTAATTTTTGAGGTCGAAGTCCCAAACCTTTATATGTAATTGCAGCTTCGACCCCAACCTTTTATATAATTGCAACGTCGGTCCCAATCTTTAATTTTTCCAGGTGAAGTCTCAAACTTTTGTATGTAATTGCAGCGTCGGTCCCAAATTTTGAATTTCGTCCATAAAACCGTTAGTCAACGTTCAACCAGCAATTTTGACTTGGAAAATTTGCAGCTCCGGTCCCAAACCTTTTATTTTGTTGCTAATTACACCAAAACCTTTCATTTTTGCGGCCAAAGTCCCATACATTTATATGTAATTGCAGTATTGGTCCATTTCACTCATTCCATCCAAATAACATGTCATAAAAATAATTATTGATTCGACTATTATAACAAATGGGATCGAATTGTTATCTGATCAGATAGTTATCGATGACTGTGAAAAATTGAAGGATTTGAAGAAGATAAACATTTTTTTTATAACTTATTTTGACAATTTTGCTCATCAATTCAGCCCATGTTTGGCGCTCATTTTTTTCTCAATATATTTTTCATTCTTCATTTCAACCACGCATTCTATTAATAAAATAATATTACACATAAACCAAAAAATTCTTCTTACTTTTAACAACATAATTTTTCATCAATCACTATTCCAAAAATTATTTTTCAAACAAAATGGGTGTCAAACAGGGCTAAGTTGTCATTTCGGTCAAAAATATTGTTTCACCGTTGACGTAGGATTTTATTGACAGAGTGCGTGAAATGGACCAACGCTACAATTACATATAAAGGTTTAAGATTTCGACCGCAAAAATGAAAGGTTTGGGTGTAATCTGTAACAAAATAAATGGTTTGGGATCGGAGCTGCAAATTTTTCGAGTCAAAATTACTGTTTGAACGTTGACTAACGGTTTTATAGACGAAATTCAAGATTTGGGATTGACGCTGCAATTACATACATGGATTTGGGACTTATGCTGCAAAAATTAAAGGTTTGGAACCGACGTTGCAATTACATAAAAGGTTTGGGACTTTGACCGAAAAATTAAAGATTTGGGTGTAATCTGCAACAAAATGAAAGCTTTGGGACCGCGGCCGCAATTTTCCCAAAAAATTGAGAAGTTCATGAGAGAGAGAGAGAGAGAGAGTATTTTTCATCTTCCTCCATCGCAAATTTTTCCCTCACCGTCCTGCCTAAAACTCGAATCTTTTCAATGTTAGATGCATCAAAATCAGAGTCTGGATCTACATCTGAACAATGCTCTCAATAAATGATCCAATAGCAAATGTTACAAGTTAACAAAAGAGATAAACCTCAGAATGAATCTCTAATGAAAACAAGATACCTTTATCATTAACTTAACACCCAATGAAATATCCGTTCTTCTTCATCAGATTCTTCTACTTATTCATCCATCCATTCGTGTTCTCATAGTTCTTCAAGTTGCAGGGTGGAAACGGGGGCGGGGGAAATTTGCAGGGGAAGAAGAATCTCTCTCTTTTTCTTTTTTTGATATTTTCGTTCTTTTTATTTACGTGGGAAAATTAGAGTTACCACTTTGCGCTTTTAAATATTATCAGCAATTTGACTTTTAATCGTCTAAAGGATTTTTGAATGGAAATCGTCCAAAGGTACCGTACAATTAATAATATTTGTCCATTACCAAGGAAGTAAGAAAAAAAAAAAATTTAATTGCAACATATGATCAAAAGATGGACAAAAAGCTATTTCAAACTATGATTTGCTTAACTAGAACATGAAGATTAGGTGAATTTCAATAAGAAATCAATGAACCTTGATATATATATTTGAACATGTGAGTAGAACAAAAACTATTTGATGGTAGTGTGTGTGTATATATATATATATATATATATATATATATATATATATATATATATATATATATATATATATATATATATATATATTTGAACATTTGAGTAGAACAAAAACTATTTGATGGTAGTTTCCACCCCAATTACACTTTATGTATAGGTCACATTCTGGACATTGCTAGGCATGAAAGCCAATACAATGAGAAGTACAAGTAGACAAATAGGAACCAGAAGCAGCATAAGGGGAGGAGGCGGCAATGGCGGAAGTACTAGCGGCAAGATCAGTAACGACGCCGTGAGGCAGCCGAGCAGTAACAACGATTCCAACGTGAAATACCGGAACATTATTCTCCGACGTTCTTTTGACAATGACTGAAAACTATCTGATTTCCTTAGTTCAACAATACGGGTGCCACTCTTATTAAGGATACTAGGATGTTTTGCTGTTCTTACCTCCATGATGCTGTTTTAGCACTGAACTTGCAGATTAATCAAACCTTTCAGCAATGCCAGACTCGATTAGGACTATTCCACGCTCAATTAAACGATAGATGCCACGTTTTTTTGTAGTGAGTCGATCTTAATCTTGATGGATTGATTATCCGAATTTTCTTACAATATTGTTCAACGACGCCACGAATTAATCATACAAACCGTTCTTTTGAATTTACCGAAAGAAATCCACAATCTCGGTCTAAAATCTTAAGCTGCAAAGGTCTTTAGGCGAGATATATAGTTAACGCGATAGTTACAGCATTTCACAGGTCGATATGCACAACTCACAGTCGAATGATATCCAACTGCAATTAAAATGCAGAAATATATCAGACATGTTGGACTTACTTCGAAACCGAAAATGAATACCATTTTGCAGAATATTAACTCATTAGAAACGAGAGAAAGAAAGTGCTAAGAATTTTCTATTTCTACTTTTTGAAAAATCAAAGAGTTGACTAGAAAATCGTCTAAGGAAAACATTTAACATTAGAATTCAAACATGGAAAATAACTATTCAAAACCATGAAGCTTTTTTTGAAAAGAAAAAGATTGACCATAGAATCCCATCAAATTTTCATATCAATATGAAACAAAAATAAAATGAAAAAACAAACAAATCCCACATTCAATATCCTGGTTTCTTTCAAGAAAATCACATTAATTTAAAATCTTGAAGAACGAAAAAAATAGATAAAGGGTCCGATTGAATGCAAATATTTATGTACCTATATGTGTATAAAGCTACTTCTTCTTCATCTAGTTCATTGTAAACCCTTTTGATGATCCTTCTTTCTTCTTCAAAACCCAATCCTGCGCTATATAGAAAGAGCCAAGCAAAAACCACTTAATATAAAGGAAAAGAGGTAGAGGCAAAGATGAAGTTGACAAGGAAATTCATGTATGCGCATTGAGTAAAGAATCGTGGGCTGTGAAATGTTGACACTGATCATCGAGTTTTTGACTTGTGGGGAAATTGCATTTTTTGTCCTTTTTTGGGTTAAAAATGAGAGATTTTGATGCCTTAAATTTTGGGGGTGTACTTCAATTTGTTGCCATACAACGTAGAGAGGGGGAGAGAGAGAGAGAGAGAGAGAGAGTTGGGTTCGTTGAATGGGAAAAAGATATGGGGGCGTGAAACGTACAAGTTGATGGTTTTGGAAAAAAATAAATAAATATGAGATTGAAAGGGTATCTTTCTCGTGGCCTTAATTCTAAGGTTCTTCACCTCTAGACGTTTATAAATTTTCCTCCCACACTTTTTTCTATTTTTGTCCTTTTTACGACTTAGTCCACAACCATTATTTTCAAACTTTTTTTTTTCTATATATTCACTTTCAACTATACATTCACACAATAAAATATTCTGTACGTAAATTCAAAAAAATTCCTACTTTTTAATCACATACTCTTTTAAAAATCACTATTCAAAACTCTATTTTTTTTTCAAATAATGATTGTCAACAGGAGCTTAGCTTTTATCTGTGACTTCGTGACTTATATATATCAGATATGTCTTTAATGCAACAAAATATTTTATTCCCACCCGCCCTATGTCGCACTGCCTCTCAAAAATCGTTGACAGTGCCATTGGCATCCTGGCAAACTGATAATTAGAAAAATCACATTGTTTTTAACATTTTTTAAAAAAATTTCACCCTAAGCCCTCCATATTCAAACCCAAGTCAATGACCAAGTAAAGTTTCACTTGAGACCAAGATTTTGAAACATTAGGGGTTATTATCTTTGTGTTTCAGTTTTGTGTTTTGAGTGTCCATTTTGAGATTGTTGAAAATGTGTTCTTTTTGATATTTTGAAAAATTGTTTTGAAAACACCCAAAACGCGTTTTGAAAAATTTAACTTAATTATAATTGAAAACACTCAAAACGATAAATTTGTAGTTTTGGGTTTTCTTTGTAAATTTTTAACTTGTTTTAAAAAACGGGTTTTCAAAAATAGAAAAGAGAACGCGTTTTCACTGTTTTGAAAAATCGAAAACAGAAAACGGCTTAAAAATGGTAAAGAGAACAAGCCCTTACATTTCAAAGTAATTTCGATTGGAAAATTAAGAATATGACCATATTTTTAAGCTAGAAATTTGTATAATTAAAAATAGCGACGAGATTTGGTCTATAAGACTGTTCGAATGGGAACAAGATGAATTCAACTAATTACAAGGTAGAAATAAAAAAATTTATTAAACAATTCAAACTAATTAATCTAGAACTATACTAAAATAGGTACATTTTTATGTGTCTTTATTTTTATTGCAAATTGTTTTTGTTAACAAAGAATGATACATTTATGGCATTGCCATGTGACATTATAGCTGTATATATACATATATAACTAAATCTTTGAAATGAAGCAAATTGTGGAGTGTGGACCTGACGAAATGGTGCATTGTATATTGATGCAGAGAATACAAAAAACATGTCATGTGGCCATCTCATGCGACTTGTAATTCTTATTCCTCGTACAACCCCACATTTTTGAGTCACAAAAAAGTTTAGAACATGTTTGGTAGGGATTAAAATCCAATTAAATTTGAAAATATAGTCGTTATTGGGTCTCACTCATCTAATAAAAGTCAACAATAACGGCTAATTTTTCAATTTTAATCCAATTTTAATCTCTGCCGAACACGCCATTAATGAATTGTGTGGAATGCAAGAACCATAAATTAAATTATTTTCTCATTATGTAATTTATTTATTCTCTATTTGATTCAGATTATTTGGTACCTTTAAAGGTCAAGGGGTCCCCTAGGGAGAGGGGAAGGGGAAAACGGTAACGGAGAACGTTGGCAGCAAGGGAAAAACACTGTAGCAGAGTCGAGTAGGGCGAGGAAAGGAACGGGGCATGGATAAAGGTATATCAAAATTTAAATCGAAAGAGATGAGGCTTGTCTCCGTAATTTAAAAAATAATATCTTATTTCGTCTCTCTTCACCGTGGTACTGGTACTTTTCAAAATACTGATCTCAAATTTTAACAACTGCGAGCCTGTTTGGTGTACATTAAAATGAGAGAATACATTTTTTTGAAGTTATGTGATGGGGAATATGTGGTTGAAAATGAAGGAAAATTTATTGATGTAATGGAAAATATTATTTTATTGAAAAATGTGCGGTTGAAATGAGTAGAAGAATGAAAATGAAAAAAATAATATGGGTCAAATGTCAAATTTAGCATCTATTTGGTTCAACTTGAAATGTGGATTAAAATAAAAGTCAAAATTAACAATTAATTAAAACAACACATTTTATGGAACCCGTAACTTTTCATCTACACATTCCATAAACTTTTATTAAAATCTATTAAAAGTTTTTTTTTTTTTTTTTTTAAATCCAATTCCCATCTTCTAATGAGTTTTCTTGGAAGAATGAGTTGTAGGCCATTATGCGATAAATAGGTATAGAAAGCATAGTTAATGGCAACTAGTGACCATCAAATCAAAATATAATACAATTTGTAAGTTGCTTTCCACATACCACTATTTGTTACGCACGAAAGTCAGGAGAAACTTGGCCCAATTGGCCATTTGTATGGATATTTTCGCATGGAATTATAATCACTTTGCCCTAATACAAACAAATACATCCAATTTGGCAAATTTGTTTTTATTTGCCTTCAATTATGTATTAGACATCCACAATCAAGTAAAGTAACTATGCAACGTGTTTGACACTTTGAACTAGATAACACTGAATAATAAATGATAATTTTTGTACACGTTTCTTTTTCTTCCATCATATGTACAAATAGAGGTAAAACTAGGTCCAAGCCGACTAGGCCTAGGATGGTCTGAGTGACCTAAAACCTAGACACGTCTCAGCTCGGGACACTGGAGAAGACGTCCTAGCTTTTGAGCTCATTTGGGACCAAAAAATGTAAAAAAGAAAGTACATGATTTCACTTGACAATTGACACTTACGGCATATTTCACCACTATTTTCAATTTTTAATTTTCTTAAACACTGAAAATACGTTTACTTATCTATTTTCATAAATGAATTTCTAAAAACGAGTTTAAAATTTAAAAAGAAAACGGAAAACGTCAAAAAAGCCGTTTTAACTGTTTTCAGTTAAAACCAAGCCAAAATTTCATTTTTTTTTTTAGAAACAATTTTTCAATATGACAAAAAGAACGCGTTTTCAACAATTTCAAAACACAAAATCTAAAATGAATTCAAAACTAAAAATTAAAAATTGAAATACAAAGAGAACAGCTTATAATTTTTGAAACGACTTTTTAATTTTTCAGCATGTCAAGTAATTCCCCTAGATTGTTTTCAGCAGCCCATTGTAATCTGCATTGACCAAATAGACAGCAAAGTAATTTGATAATGTTATTTTAGAATTTAGCATGAAATCCAAGGCAAAGCCATCATTATACAAACTGTTCCTCAAGATCTCATCTAGCACGTGAGTACATCACACGACGGATTGAAACACGTTTAAAAGTTTAAACCAAAAAAGAGATAAATAAATTTTGGGTAATTATATTACCACCACAAAATTTAATTTTTTTCGTATTTACTTAAATAACCTTAAGTAAATTTACATAATTAGGATTAATATACTTTTAATTAATCACATCATCTTATAATCACACCACAAACCTAAACCTAATTTCTTCTTCTTTTCTATAATTACGAGTCTCGTGCCGTGACACCACATGTAAGAATTCATCAATTTTTTAAATCATTCTTTATATATATATTTTACAATTAGTTAGATCTTATAATTGCAAAATGCAATTCTTTAAAAGAACCATTCTTTTCTTCTTCAGTCAAAATTCTTGAATTTGATAGTCCAATCCTCCATTCGCTAAAGTCCTTTTATGTTGCTGAAATCTTCACTCATCAAAATGAATAAATACACAAATATAAAATCAGATATATAATAATTCGTAACAAGAAACGTTGGCAGAACTTTTAATTCCATCCTTTAAAGTTTAGACTTTCTAGAAATTTACAAAATAAAGACTGCAAATATGCATCTCTCCGCGTGTATTGTAATTTAGTCCATCTTCTTTTTGTAAGTTTCACAGACCCATTTCTTTGAAATCAAGTTTTCTTCTTCTTCTTTATCTTCCTCTTTTTTGAAAAAATAATTAAGAAAAAATATTGTGGATGAGAAGAAAACCTTACCCATATCTCTTGATAATGTGAACGAGAAGAAATTGGCAATGTTTTCTACTTCTTTCTTGTCCAGTCCATGTAGCCATGGATGCATGCAACATAAAAAGTACACAGTGAAAAGAAATGTTTGGAAGAAAAGAAAAATATGAAGTTTAGTTCTAATGTATTTATTAAAAATTTGAATTCTTCCTTCTTATTATTATTTTTAAATTAGGTATATAATTATAAATTTGTTGTGGTGTATTTATTAAAACCATGTTTTAATTGTGGCGTGGATAAAATGTGGTGTATTTAATAAATTTTGTGGTGGTAATATAATTTACCCATAAATTTATTCATTTATATTTTAATCTTTAACCAAACTGCAAAAACCAAATCAAAACTATGGTATCGAAATCGCTGATTTGAGTCCACGTAGACTCCATCATTTTCAATTTCATACTCATCCAAACCACTTTGAAACAGTTCGATTTGGATTTTAATAGTTAAAAATCGTATGAAATTGAACTGAATCGAACCGAACCGAACCATTTACCTTATTTTAGAAAATAAAAATTATGTTACAAAACAAAAGTAAGTTTAAGAACCGATAAAAAAACATATTAAAATAACTTTTAGACTTTTTCTTTGAAAATTTTCCAAAAACTGTAATTCTTGAATTGCTTGATGATTGTATTTTGTCTTGCTTTGATTAAAAATTATCATCCATGATATGTCACTTCCACAAATTCAGACAAATTTTCTCCATGAGTCACATTCAATACATTTTAATAAGAAACTTGAGAAGAATACTATAAATTAATTCAAATTATTCATTTATATAAAGTTAATTTGCTAGCAATGAACTTGTCCTAAAATCAAGAAGCCTCAACAGTGCATTTCAATACAACTGATCATTCTTCATCTCCCATTTCCCTAGTGTTAAAAGGGGTAAAATCTTACATCAATTAAATTCAAAAATAATAATCAATATCTAAGGACTTTGACTAAGATTGATTTTTCAAAATTTAACATGGCATCAAAGATCAACAAATGTAAACGAGCAATTTGATAAGCATTTGGATTTCAAAATCGGTGTGCTCAAACGAAGTATCATCTTGAAAAAATATTTACAGTAAAACCCTGTACCGTTTTAAATACAAAAAATAGCAAATAAAATACAAGAACTTATAAACCATCCTAAACTCCCCCTATAAAGCTTTCCCTGTTTAAGGAAAGCCCTCTCCTTGAGATAGACGGCGAGTCAACATTCATCCAACTATTTAGATTCATGATTTTTTGCCCTGGTTTGAGGACGAGATGATTCCTTTCCATTGACACCAGATCCAAGGGGATCATTACTTCTCTTAACGAGGTAGATCTTTAAAAAGGAATTCTTGAACTCGTGAAATGTTAAAAAAAAAAAAAAAACATGAATTTAGAAAATCTTTGAGCTAAACCTTATCATCTAAACACTTGTATGATGACCCCACCTCTTTTTAAAAGTTATGATTACAAAGTTGTGATGGTATTGCCATTATGGGTTCAAAGTTTGAAACTAGCTAAATAGATACATTGTATCAAGCCAATCTTCCTTTATGCCACCTTTTTTTTCACTTACAAGGAATTTTAGGCTAATTAGCACAAAACGTCCCTACCTTTGGGGTTGATTTTGGAAACCGTCCCTAACTTTCATTTCTTGACATTTATGCCCCTACCTTCAACTTTTTGTGCGCTGAACGTCCTTTTCATAAATTTTTGACGATTTTACCCCTCATTCAATTGAAATAACAAGAAAAGAAAAGAAAAACTAAAGAATTAATTGCAATGATAACCCCAAATTTTTAAAACCTACCTTTGAGTCACAAAATACTAATTTTTTGCCCCAACCAGCCGCCAACTTCGGAGCCATTTTCAGCCACCTTCCGACCACCAAAACCACCGGATATTGGCATCAATATAAAGCTCTTAACCTCCTCTACAATCACCACCCAACAACTGCCCGAAACACCAAATAATCTTGCCAAAATCAATTCTCGAAGTCGGTTACTCGAAAATCTAAAAATCGTCGGAATCTCTACCTCTAGCCACCCATTTGATCGGAACTCTTCACCAATGCCCACAACCAGAAGATACTAACCATGCCATCAATTTATCCCAAACAACACCACAGCACGCTGAATTAACTCTAAAGGTTGTTCTTCGCGTTGGCGGATTTGGGCCAAGTTGAATTCAGATGATTTATTGTAAATTGGCTCAATTGTGATGTGACCCATGTGTTTTCGTTCATCAATTGTAGGTTGGGCAGGTGAATCGAAGATTTGTAGTATAGAAACATCAAAATCTGTCGACCTAAACTACTTGCAGAGTGCGCAAACTGCAGCCATAAAATCGTGGCGTTTAGGGAACAATTGGGCTTGACTTAGGGGTTGGGGAGGTACGCCAAGAGATGAGGAGTCCAGGCCATGTGATCCGCGACCATGGGTCAAGCTGTCGAAGCCGGAATCGTGAATGTTCGGACCCTGCAGAATGTTCTTAGCGGCTGTTTTTTTCTGGGTTTAATTCGGCGTGCTGTGGTGTTGTTTGGGATAAATTGATGGCATGGTTAGTATATTCTGGTTGTGGGCAATTGATTGGTGAAGAGTTCCGATCAAATGGGTGGCCGGAGGTAGAGATTCCGACGATTTTTAGATTTTCGAGTGGCCGACTTCGAGAGTTGATTTCGGCAAGATTATTTGGTGTTTCGGGGAGTTGTTGGGTGGTGATTGTAGAGGAGGTTAAGAGCTTTATATTGATGCCAATATACGGTGGATTTGGTGGTCGGAAGGTGGCTGAAAATGGCTCCGAAGTTGGCGGCTGGTTGGGGCAAAAAATTAGTATCTTGTGACTCAAAAGTAGGTTTTAAAAATTTGGGGTTATCATTGCAATTAATTCTTTAGTTTTTCTTTTCTTGTTATTTCAATTGAATGAGGGTTAAAATTGTCAAAAAGTTGAGAAAAGGACGTTCAGCGCACAAAAAGTTGAAGGTAGGGGCATAAATGCCAAGAAATGAAAGGTAGGGACGATTTCCAAAATCAACCCCAAAGGTAGGGACGTTTTGTGCTAATTAGTCGGAATTTTATGACAAACGTGAGAAAGAAAAACACAGCTAAGTTTTTTCCCCTCTTCCTGTTCATGTTGTATAGTGTGCAGGTTATAATGCATGATTCATGAACCGGGTTCTATTCAAAGTCATAAATTTCTAAAAAAGCAGCCTCATATTTGGCTGAAAAACATGGAAATTTGGAATAATATAAGTCAATAAAGGGTGTTTATGTTTCTTCCTTGTCCAATTCGACAAAATTGACTGGAAAATATTCCTAGCTATGTTCACTGTTCTATTGTGGCCAATCCCTTGGGTCCAATAGCAATAGGATCATGAAAGAAGATTTGTCATCAAACGTTCTAAGGTCTACGAGTACGCCGAATAGAAACGCATTTTTGGTTGATTTATTGTTAATTAACGATATAATGGTCAATGAAAAATATTGTGCTAAATTTTTCCATCAACCATTAAACTAATAGAAAACATTGTGCAAAGTTAAATGACCTTGCAGATTTTATACCCGAATTTAAATCGAGCGTCCCTCCAAGCTTTCTTTCATTATTATTATTATTTTTTTTTTTGGCTTCTTTTTTGTTTTTTTTCCCTAAAGTCTCAACGAGAGTAAATAAAAATTTAAAGAAAAGCTACCGGGTTTGGTGATCAGTTGAAATCAACCTCGATTGTGCTTTTTTATCATCTTTTTTGCCAAAACCAATCAAATTAATGTTAGGCTATCATGGAACTCTAGAGAATTTAGATTGTGTTTGAACGACTTTATTTTTCATGGCAAATTTTATTTTTTCACCCATTTGGAGTGTTTGATTGACAATTTTTTCTTAAAACATATTTTCAACTTTTGGTTATGTAACTATATTTTCCTCAAAAGTAAGGAAAACATTTTATTTAAGGAGCGATGATTTTTATTTTTTAGGTAATTCACTCTCTTTTTCTTTCTCTCTCTCACTATCACCTCTCTTACATCTACCCACAAAAAATAAAAAAAAATAAAAATGAACATGTATAATATTTTATAGGATGAAAACTAAATTGATCAAACACATTTAATTAATAATTTTCATACAAATAAGTTCTAGACAATTAAATTGCATAAACTTTATTTTCTTTCCATACAAATTCCACTTTCGCAATCAAACGAACCTTTAAGGTGTGTTCAACTCGCAAGTTTATGATTACAATTTAAAGAGGGGAAAATTTCATAACTAAGAGGTTAAGTTTCACCCATTTCAATTTAAGAGATAAAGTTTAAAATTTCAAATCTCAATTTTTTTTTAAATTTTACCAACTCTCTCTCTCTCTCTCTCTCTCTCTCTCTTTGTACGTTTCACGCCCCATATCTTTTTCCCATTCAACGAACCCAACTCTCTCTCTCTCTCTCTCTCTCTCTCTCTCTCTCTCCCTCTCCCTCCCTCCCTCTCTACGTTGTATCTATAATACATCTTATACAAGGTGGGAGTCGTCAATGATGCGACTCACCTTTTTTTTATAATACATCTTATACATATTAAGGCAACACACCACCACCGCAGTACACTATCACCCCCTGAACCACCAACACCTCAAAAATCGCAGCAAAACATGCGAAGGAGAGGTGGGAGAGGAGAGGGAGAGTAGCGACAACGCCGCCGCACGAAGGATGGTGCCGGCGTGGTCGTTCGCGGCGTTACGCGACGAACGTGAGCAGCAATGCTGCTGCTGCGAGGCACCGATCTGTGCAACTACCATCTGAGTGATCGTCGGAGCCGAAGCAGTCTTCTACTTGTTGACGAGTCGCCGAAGGGAGGGGATAGAGAGAGAGTCGAGATTGAGGAGAGAAAGAGGGAGAAATTGAGAGATTGTATAATTAGGGTTTGTATAAAAATGAAATGTTTGATTTTTGAAAAGTGAAAATTGATATCTGAAATTTGAAATTGACTCTTGAAAACACTGGTTTTGTGTAATTTATTCTTTAAAGAATCTTTTAAGTAAATGGGCCGTTATCCCCCAACAGCATCTAGCTTCAATAGGGTGGCCCATGGGCTGGGTTCTGCTCAGCCCATTTAGTCTACCAAAAAAAAGCTGTAGTGTGATGGTTGATAGTTATTCGGCCTTCTAGATAGCGATGGCAAAAAAGTTCATCGGCTCGAGCTCGGCCTGGAAAAAGTCCGAGTCGGGCCCGCACCGAGCCCCATTTTGGGGGGTCTGCCCAGCCCGTAATTAATTAAAAAAATTAAAATTAAAAAAAAAATTTAAAAGTTGCCTGTAGGCAGCTAAGAAAAAAATAGACCCGGCTCGGCCCGCTAAGGCTCGAGCCAAAGCTCGGGCCGAGCCTTTTTTTTTTGGCCGGGCTCGATTAGGCTCGGGCCCGAAAAAAGCTCGAGTCGAGCCCGAGCTTCTTTTTTTCCGGCTCGAGCTCAACTCGACTCGTTGACATAGCTACTTCTAGATGAGTTGGGTTAACCTCATGCAAAAAAATGTACTGATTTCAAAAGAGAATGTATTTTTTTCAATTTATTTATTTTACTTATACCTATTAAAACCTTTTAAAATAATGTGTTACTTTTCTTTGAAACTTATTCACTAAAAAGGTATTATATGGTTGGATGCTTGTTAAAATTCTAGAATATTAGTCTTGTGCCGAAAAGACACTAGGTTTCGCCAATTGAGTATTTCTTGTTTATAAGATGATTCCATCCTTCGAAATGCATTTTAATATATGGGTTAGATACTTCATATTTGCAACATGTATTTCACATTTTTTTTACAAAACGCGACCAAATATGATCAAGAAAGGGGACGCTTCTAGTAACTGTTATTACGTGGTTCCACATAACACAAATTGTCCTTCATGTGTACTGACTAGACCCACACATAAAGAAAGAAGCTACATGACCAACCAAAACAACCTCGGAATAAATTAAGAATAAGCTAAACTTTGCAAGAATTACTTTGCTAAGTCGAAGCTACAAGACCCTCTTCGCTTTAACTAGGGCGGACCTATGAACTTGTAGATACTTCCACTTAAAGTTAGAAATCAATTTGACAAGTCCCGATGACAAACCTTTACGGTCAAACCAAATCACTTGATATGGATTAAATTCCAATAAAGCATCCCAATTGAAGCTATGGAGATACTCAAGCACATGTTCCTATAAAGGAAATACTTTAAACAACCAATTGCACGAATTTTGACACGGGGAAATGTCCAGGAATCTATCAACCACAAGTGTACAACTAGTTTAATCCAAAATATAAATATCCCCGTGAAGTTGCTACCTGGTAAGAATAGGTTAAAAATATTAAAATCCTGTCATGGTCTTGATCAAACCAGACTCTTCTAAGTGAGCTGCCCCCAACGAGTCGAAAATAATAGTACTTGCATTTGGGAGCTATGTAACCTAATCATGTGTCGAGTTTGTTGTCGACAGTAACTAAAAGCTAAACTCTGGAATGGTTGATAATAGGTATAAAGCTAACCTTTTTTTTTTCATTTCCCCTCTTCCACTTAACATAAACCCTCCTATTCATTGGCTTCCACCCATCGGCCATGGCTGCACAGTACTTGTAGAAGTGCTTAACCTCTCAAACTTATCACCAGAGAGGAGTACATGTGCGGGTTCTATACTTCTCTCTCTTCAAGAGATGGAATTTTTCTTTGTATAAAGGTTGAAAGCATCAGTACAAAAGCACAAGGGATCCAGATACTGCGTGGAAAGAAACTTTAGAGCATGCTTGGCTTTGGCTGATAAAAAGGTGTACAATTAATTTTAGATGAGCATTTTGCTTCAAAACGTGTTTGGATTTTGTTATATTTTCACTTTTAAGTAAATATGAACTTATTTTAAAATTGACTCTTATTCTAGTATCAATAAGTCACTTATTAACAACTTTCACCAATAAAAGAAACTTATTTCAAACAAACAAATTTACTCACAAATGAACTTTTTAAGATTAGCTAAACATTCTATAGGTGGCACAATGATGATGAAGCAAAAACTGGCTCTTGCACTCGGTACTCTCTCCGCTGCCTAACCACCTTGAAAGCAGATCATTATGCTAACAACTCTAACCAGCAAAGGGGAGGTAATCATCTCAAGTAAAGAGAAGGCTTACTGATGTAACAAGGAAACAACTAAAAGTCTAAACAACCTAAGAGCAGGGAATAAGCGAACCTAAAATTGGGTTCTTGTTTTTTCGCGCGTCCCCCGCACCCTATGCTCTCCCCTTCCTCAAACCGTAATCTTTTCCATACAGAAAAAAACATTATCTAGGGGAATAAACCACAAGCATTTGACATGAAAAGCATTCTAGTACTCAATTAAAAAAACCATATCAAGTAACAGCATAAATCCAAGTTTTTAGGTCATGATAACAACAAAGTGCCCACGCAAAGCCATATGTGTATGTAACACCAACCACAAGAGTGCACATGCATAGACCTAAATAATACATTGATCATCTTTTGAAATAGATACCTGAGTTCAAACTCCTATACTTTATTAGAGCAAATAAAAGAAAACCACAAAAAACCAAGGATAAATAGCTCCCGATCAGTACTTCAACAATAAACTTCAATCCTGCAAAAGAAATAGCAAAGTTATGATCAGATATACAGGTTAATGATACAAAACCACACAGAAAAGATGGAGGAAATTGAATATTCTGACAGAGTATGCATTAAAAACTCTGGAAGGAAAAGCAAGCATTCATAGTTGTAAAGTAGAAAATATTTAAAAGACAAGTTAGTAATCATGTTAATGCAGCCTTGATCAATAACTTTTCAAATTAACAAATACCTCAAATACATTTATGTTGCCTAAATTGTACCTGGAGAGAGAGTTAGAAGGATAGGAATTGTTGCACACGAGCTTGTAGAGAGAAAAATACTCTGTACACGAAATTTTTTTGTAATCTTTGCACATTCCAGGCATGGAAAATGTATAATAAATGCACAAGATCTTATTTCACCAGCAAGTAGAGAAAACATGGATTCAGAATGATTAGTCAACAATCTGAACAATGCTTCCCCAAAATGAATGGGTTTACAAATTTTTAGCACATTATCAGCTCAATAATTTTTCATATATATGAAAAAGAAAACCTAAAAGTTACAAATTAATACCAGGTATAGAAAGATTAAAGTCACAAAGGGGCAAATTAAAGTAACATAATATACCTCATCATCATCGTCATCGTCGTCATCTTCATCTCTGTCTTCCTTCTTCTTCTTAAGACGAGTTGTACCACCCTCCTTGCTGATGGGTAACTTCATTGCTCCAAAAGGTGTATCAACGTCGATGTTCCCTTTCATTGAGTAACCAGTACCTCTTCCTCTGATCATATCCCATAGAGCAGAACCGCAATCCTTGGGCCTAAAGGTGATGGGAATGTCAATGTAGGTGATTCCATTCTTCTCAAGTTTAGCAGTTTTTGCGAGTTCAACGCCGCCAATGCTCACATCACATAACCAAACCTCATAGTCAAGTGCATTAAGCCCCAGGTCAAAATCATTCTTGTTTTCCAACTTCAAATGAAGATTTGCAACAGTTTCTTCAACCGAGAATTTCTCGAATTTAATTTTCTCAATATCGATATCCGGCTTGTAAGGTATGGGGATCTCTCCAGTCTTCTCAAGGGGCAAAGTAAGCCTTCCAAAAACTGGCACATCCACTATGAGATCAACCTTGATTTTGTAAGGAATAATGCTTCCAGGCTTTATGTCATCATATGTGCTCTTGATATCATCATATACCAGACAAACTGGTATCTTAACAGTCTCAGAACCATGTGCATGGATCGTCCCGGCATCGGGAATCAAGCCAGATACTAGCTTCCTCCCGTCACTCTCAACTAAGTAGTTTATGTCAATAAGGGGGATGGGAACAGGATTAGGGTTCTTCACAAGGATATCCACAACTATATCAGCCTTTTCAAGATTGATGTGAGGAATATGGATCCCAGTTACATCTGCTGTTGGCTTCCCAAATCCTATTGTTTCCTCAATTTTCTCACCGATATCGTGGATGAAATCCTTGACCTTTTCAATAAATCCACCCTTTTCTTCATCTTTCTTGTCTTCCCCTTTCTCTCTGTCTTTGACTCCCCTCTCAACTACCTCTGGTTTATCATACGAAGCCATATCTGTTCCGGATATTGAAGGAATTAAAAATGGAATATAAATAGTTGTACAAATTCACTTGGCATGGAAGAGGAAAGCACGAAGCCATCAAGTATAATTCAAAAGTACGGGGTTGCGTCTATGTTCCATAAACATTTCCATTTCGTGTCATTCAACGAAGTGTTAAAACTACACAACAATAAAGATGAACCTAGAAAATGTCCCAGAAGATCACGAGGCTGAAGTTATTTCATATTAACCAAATTTATGATGCCAGAATGAATAGTGAATCAAGAGTCATTTCCAAATGAGTAATGCCATTTAGTACTCCTTAGCATCAATCTAGGTGGCATTCAAGAGTCATTAATTGATAGATGATCTTAAATTAGGGGCACGAGTACCAACTAAAACGACCTATCATCTACATAGCATTATTCTTTCTAAATAAAAAATGACAGATATTTACTTGATCGAGACGCTAAAATTGTTTTCGGAAAGTCAAATTCCAAAACGACAACAATGAAATGCAGGAACCGTACGATTACGGAAATGGGGTAAAGAAATCTTCGAAAGATCAAGGCTCCTTTTGAGTGTAATTCAGAGCCTCAAACACAGTCATCTATCCTCTTTTATTTAAAAGGTCGATGTAAAACTGCCCCAGAATCCAAAATCATAATAGAAATGTAAAGAGGTGCACATCAGTGGATCTAAGCAGAAATCCAAGATCAATGAGTGAAATGATTAGCAAATTTATTGTCAAATAAAAAGCTTGATGATATCAAACGATCAGCACAACGAAATATACATCCATATCCATGATCCGTAACATAAAAACAGCGAATAGGAAATGAAATTTACCTTAGACCCAGACAAGTGAAGCTGTGAAAAGTTTTGATCCGAGAGTTGAATCAGAGTCGATTCTTGCGGAACGGTGTTTCGCACTCTATAAATGATATGATAGTGTCGAGTGAAATCTGCCAGTACACGCGGCTCCACGCGTCCAATCCGCGTGTAATTAATGAACACCCATGAATTATCCACTATTCATGCCAGTTGGTCAACAAATATTTGTTGTTGTTGATAGCATTGTTTGGATTACAGCGCAGGGACATCCACCCATTTTAAAAAGGGAAAATTGCAGCCGCGGTCCCATATCTTTTCATTTTTTTCAGGCTTTACCACAACTTTCACTTTGTGCCACCAAGGTCCCAAACCTTTGAGAAATTCGCACTGAAGGTCCATCTGGAGAGAAACCGTCCAAATCACCATTAGTCAACCCAAAAAATTGACAAATAAGATATTTTAACCATTTTAAGAAGGGACATTTCCGTCTATACAGTAATTTCCCTTTAAAACAATAAATAAAAGAAAAAAATCATCATCTTCTTCAAACACCCCACTCCCACTCCCACTCCCACTCCCACTCTCCCCCAACACCAAAATCCTGCAGCCCACCAACACTATGGCCATCACAGATGGTAAAATCTATTCAGTGATAGATATTAAATCCCTCAATTTCCTCTAATGTAAAATCGACTTGAATTCCCTGTTTCTTATTCTGAATTTCTGCAATAATGGGCTTTCAGATTTCTATTCATCCCTCTTATTTCCCTACAATAAACAAAACACTTCACATTATTCAATATTGACAGAAAAAAGGATAAAGAATACTTGCCTTGGTTTGATCTTCATTTGTATTATTTTCTCTTTCCTTATCTCTTAATGATCGAAGTGGAGAAATTCTCTGTAATGTAGACATTACCAAAAGAAACAAATTAAAATAGTTAACCCATGAAGCCAATTACTACTTCAAATTGGCATAATAATTCTTGATTCTCCTCAATATTAATGGATTTTCATTAAAATCGAAAAAAAAATCTTGAATTCCCAGAAAACAAGAATCTTACCTTGTAAGATAATTTAATCTCATTTAATCGATACAATCTATCAACTTCAATTTCGACATGCTTATGCACTTCCCCTCTTTGTACAAACTCCTTTATTTTCATATCCAGTATCAAATCCCTTTCTTTCAGTATATTTTCAATCTTCTCCTTATCTATCCTTAGTCTCTCCAGTTTTTCTCGTATGGCACTTAGCTCCTCAGATAACGAAGCATCAAAGGATTCAATTAAGAATTTAGAATCTGAGGGTTTTGAAGTGAACCTATATGGAAAATTTATTAAAAATTTAAAGAACTAAATCTTCATTCAATAGATTTCAAGAAATCCACAAAACTAAATATACGAAAAAAACAAGTAATATATACCTTGGTGTTTGTGACGGCCACGGTGGCGGTGGGCGGCAGGATTTTGGTGTTGGGGAAGGGTGGATGGGGTGTTTGAAGAAGATGATGATTTTTTTTTCTTTTATTTATTGTTTTTAAAGGGAAATAACCCTATGGACGGAAATGCCCCTCCTTAAAATGGTCAAAATATCTCATTTTCCAATTTTTCATGTTGACTAACGATGATTTGGACGGTTTCTGGTCAGATAGACCTCTAGTACGAATTTCTCAAAGGTCTGAGACATGTGATGGCACAAAGTGAAGGTTGATGTAAAGTCTAAAGAAAGGAAAATGTTTGGGACCGCGACTGCAATTTTTCCTTTTAAAAATTGTTAAAAATTATATCTACCCTACTCTTAAAAGTGACAATCCTTGGATCACTATTCATTTCTGTCACAGTAGTTTTCACATTTATCCTGCTTTCATCTGGTTTTGCTACAGTAACTTTTTTCCTTTTTTCATTCCCATCACATTACTTTTCACATTGAAACCGGTTTTGTCATGTTCATCCAAATAGCCGACTTCACCTCACATATAAAAAAAAATAAAAAATTTGCCGCCGTATCTTCTGTTGATATTTTATAAGCGAGTACTATATTATTTTATATATATTTTTCCCCACCCAACGTTTACTATTCATTCTTGTCACACTCCTTTTCACACATGTGAACTGGATTTGCTACAGTAACTTTTTTCCTTTTTTCATTCCCGTCACATTACTTTTCACATTGAAACCGGTTTTGTCATGTTCATCCAAATAGCCGACTTCACCTGACATGAAAAAAAAAATTTGCCGCCGTATTTTCTGTTGATATTTTATAACCGACTACTATATTATTTTAGTCAATAAAAAACACACAAAATCCAAAAAAAAAAATTTGCCGACTTTGCTGCCGTATTTTCTGTTGATATTTTATAACCGACTACTATAGTCAATAAAAAACACACAAAATCCAAAAAAAAAAAAATTTGCCGACTTACATTATCTACCCTATATATACATGCATGCAAATGAATTTTCTACACAGTTTCCCATTTCTCAAAGACTTAACAAAAAAAAAAATTCTTGATTACGCTGTGAGGTGGCAAAATATTCTCTTTGAAGGTAGATCTCTATTTGTTATATTTTTGCTTTTTCATTCCAATATATTTTTTTTTTTGCAACTTTATGTTTTTTCGTTTTTGTTTAGGTTTATGTTCATCGTCTTTCTGTAAGTATATTTTGCTTTTACTATTTTTGTATGTTACGTTAAATTGCATGTTTCAAGAATCTAATTCACAACACATGTTTCAATAATTTTCTGTCGGGAGCATTAAAATTTAGTTGGGATTTAATTGTTTAACCTTGTTAGAATTTGTTTAGTGTTCTGTTTTGATGTATAACTTTAGGGTTTATCCAATTGCTAAAAACAAGGTTAAATGCATGAAATTGCTTCTCTGTGTTTATTTGTTTTTTTCAAAAAAAAAATTCACTTTCATTTAGAATTTTAAACGAATAAAATTATTTCAATACGAGTTTTTGGATGATTTTGATATTTTATTGAGGTGGAAAAAAATACTTCATTTTTAGTTGAAAATTTAGCTTTATTTGATAAAATATTTAATTATTCTTTACTTGTCGATAGTAGCATATAAAAAATGTTTATAATTTGCTTTAGATTTCATTTCATCTATATTTGAGTCAACGACTTCAATATTTATTACTATTGTATTTAATTTTACAATTTCGTTATTTGACTTTAAATTCATGTGTTTTATAAATTTTTTTTTACAACTTATACTCTATGAACCTTAATAAAATATAAAAAGCATCCAAAAACTCATATTGAAATATTTTTTCATTTCAAATTCTTTTTAAATATTTTCTCATGCGCGCACGAATTTTTTCTTTTTTAATAAATTCAAAAAAACATTACATAATATTCATAATTCACCTACTAAAGTTACAACTACAATACATTAAATTTCCAAAATTTTCAACAAAGTTTTTATTACAATTTTAATTTTAATTTGTCCTATTGAAAGAGTTAAATTTTATTTTGCGCAAGGGAGTGAATTTTTTTTTTTTTTTTTTAATGTGTGGCCATGAAAAATATTATTTGTTTAGGTACGATTTTTTTTTTCCATATATTTTGTATAGTTAAATTTGTAGTTATCCTTTATATTTTTTTTCCCTAAAGTTTTTATTATAGTATTTATTATTTATAATTATTTTTAACAAATTGTGTAATCTATAATTTGTATTTACTGTTCTATCAATATTGAATTTGTTTCCAATTTTTTTAGGTTGTAAGATATCATTCTTAATTTTTATTGCGGAATATTATTCCTTCATTTTTGTCACATTGGTTTTCACATTGATCTGGTTCGAAACCGGTTCCATACTGTTCAAAAAAATTGGCCGACTTCATCTGTAAAAAAAAAATACAATTGTGTTCCATGATTAAGATTTTCGTAAGTAGTTAGGTATAGTTAATTTTGTTTTTTGTATATTTAGGATGCAAATATCATTATGTTGATCTATATATCTTGAAAATATTTATTTTACTCCATTATGTTCTTCAGCTTGTACGACTAAATTCCTTTCGCTTTGGTATTGCAACAGCAGAACATAAACTTTTTTAAGTTGTAAGTATTTATACGTAGAAGTTATTTTCGTTCATATTATTATTACTTTTGCATGTTTAGTATTTAGTATTTCTTTAAGTAAATATAATTCTGTTCCATGTTTAAGATTTTTGTAAGTAGTTAAGTATAGTTAATTTTGTTTGTGTAGATTTAATATTTCTCTATATTTCACAATAAATTCTGAAGTATATTAGGTTAACTTAATAAATTTGTCAACATATCATTTTAGTATTATCAGTATTACTGGATTGTCAACATTAAATTTTTACTACTTAAATTACCAACAATTAACAATACTTAAAATTGTTGAAAAATTGAGTAGGAAAGAAAATAAAAAAGAAGAAATATAAAAAAAAAAAAAATTAGATTGGAACTCCCCGTGCGCGCACGGGGAGTTCCAATCTCCCCGTGCACGCACGGGGAGATAGACTCTCCCCGTGCGTGCACGGGGACAGCCAAATTTTTTTTTTAAATATTTTTTTACGTTTTTTTTTCCTTCTTTTTTTAAGTTATAAAAATTCTATTGATTTACATTTTACAAAAACTATAAATGTAATTTCACTTATTACAAATTTAGATCAAAAATATTAGAAAATATTTCATTTCATACATATATGAAATCTAAATTCCTTTCGGGGGCGTTGCCCCCGAGCCCCCACGAGGGGCGCTGCCCCCTCGACCCCCGCGCTGCCCCCTCGACCCCCTTCGTATTTATTGTTCTTCTGTATATAATGTCCAATTGTATTTTTCGATAGTTATAATTGACTACAGTAATACACTATACCTTCATTAATTTTTGTACTAAATTGTTATTTGTTTAACTTTCTTTATGCATACTACTTTTCTTTCCTTTTGAAATATATTTTTAGTAATTTTTCACAAATTTCGATATTTCAACCTTTACTTTTGCTGTATATATGTTTTAACACAAGATTATTTCTTTCAAAAGCTTTTACTTTCTACAGCTACATTTGAGAATTTAAATTAATGCATTTTATAAATATTATACTAGAGTTTTATGACTTTCACCCATCATTTTTAAATCACGTTATGCTAAAGTTGGTATTAGTATTATTTGTTAGTTGTTTGACTACTAAAATATTTTTTATTTTATTCAGATCGGTAGCATATTTATTGTCCTGATGAATTCTCTGGGAACTGGTAATGAGGAGCCTGAGTTTATTAATCTTGAAAGTATTTCCGAAGGCACGAGTAAATCATATAATGCTTTCATACGTCAACAACAAAATCGAAGACAAGCAGATAGGAGGAATCGAGTTCAAACCGTAAGTGTTGATCATCGTAAAAGGATAAATGATCCTATGTTATCTCAAAATAATAATTCTGGCGTTGCTTATGTGCATGAATCTTATTCTGAGGGTTCTACTTCGAATGAAGAATCGACTAATATTTTTGATTATGAATTATGTGAAAGTTTTAACCTTTTGAACATACCAACTACTGCATATGTGTTACCAACATGCACCTATTGTAAGTATTGTGGTGCGAAAAAATTTCATAGAGAAACAAAAGGTTTTTGTTTCTGTGATGGAAAAGTTAAACTTTTCATGCCTGATTCACCAAATGAATTGTATGATTTATTTATTTCTAAAGAACCTACATGTATGGAATTCAAAAAACTTTCACGCGGATATAATAACCACTTTGCATTCACTTCATTTGGTGTAAAGTACGACAAGGAACTCTTTAAATCATACCGAGGTATTTACACATTCAGAGTTCAAGGACAGATATATCATTATGTAAATCAACTTATGCCACAAAATAATATGCCACATTATATGCAACTATATTTTTATGATACAGATAATGAAATTCAAAATCGTATAAAAATTTCTGAAAATTTAGTAGAACCTACTTTAACTCTTCTAATTGAAATCTTAAAAGGAAATCCATATAGTAAATTTTTCAGGTCTTTAAGTAATATAACGAATTTGCACGACCATCGAATACAAATAAAATGTCACCACGGACTCGATCAAAGAGTTTTCAATACTCCTTCAGCGTCTCAAGTAGCTGCTGTATGGGTTGATGATGATGAAAATGCAAATAATCATGTTCGTGATATTACTATATATGGTCATTCTGGTGATTCGCATAAGGTTCATTATTATTATGGTTGTTATGATCCTTTACAATATCCTTTGCTCTTCCCATTTGGTGAATCTGGTTGGCATGAAGGCATTCAAAGATATAAACACACATCTTCTCAACCTGAGAATTTGGCTGACCATGTTGCTGTTCCTAAAATAATAAATTCTGCAGTTCAAATGATTGAAAAAGAAGCTGAAGGTTTACTTATATACTTTGTCATATATTTTCTAATTTTAAAAATATCGATGTTTTAGTTACATATATAAAAATTGTTTTATTCTTCCTCATGCAGTGCTTCATAAAATGAAGAAACGATATCAGGTTTCATGTCGTGAGTATTATGCATACAAGCTACAGATTAGGCTTACAGGTAAGTTTGTGTTGCTTCATACTGGTAGACTTTTTCAACAATATGTTGTAGATATGTATGTTAAAATCGAAACAACGAGATTAGATTACTTTCGTAATAACCAGAAACAAATTCGTGCTGAACTTTATCAAGGTATTGTAGATAGTGTCGAGAACGGGGAAACAAGAGGGTACAAAATTGGAAAGAAATTTGTTTTACCACAATCCTTTACTTGCGGACCTAGAGATATGCTAAGGAGATACTTAGATGCTATGGCTCTTGTTCAACGTTATGGAAAACCAGATATATTCTTAACTATAACATGTAATCCGAATTGGCCAGAAATTAAGCAAGAATTGAAACATAATGATGAGGTTCAAAATCGACCGGATTTAATTGTACGTATATTTAGAGCAAAATTAGAAGAGCTTAAAAATGATTTGTATAAGAACAATATTTTTGGTCCTGTTGTTGCTCATATATACATGATTGAATTCCAAGTATTAAAGTTAGAGGTCAAATGTTAGACAATCAATGGGTTGTACCATATAATCCTTATTTAAGTGCAAAATTTGACTGTCATATCAACGTTGAAATATGTTCTTCTATTAAAGCTGTAAAATATTTGTACAAATATGTATACAAAGGACATGATCGTATTAATTTTTTCGTTAGCAAAGATGAAAAAGAAAAAGATATTGATGAAATATCTGCTTATCAATCTGCTAGATGGATATCTCCACCTGAGGCTATGTGGAGGATTTTTTCATTTAATTTGTCAGAAATCTATCCAATTGTTTATTCTTTACAACTTCATACCGAAGATCATCAACAAGTTACATACAAAAATACGGATGATTTATCTACTATTATTGAGAATGAAAATACAAGGAGAACAATGTTAACTGAATTTTTTCGATTAAATAAAGCAAACGAATTTGCTCGAACGCTTTTGTATCGAGATATCCCAACATATTTTGTTTGGAATGTAAATAACAAAATTTGGACTCCCAGAAAGAAACAAATTGTTATCGGACGAATTGTCTCAGCGAATCCATCGGAAGGAGAACGATATTTCCTTCGCATTCTTCTTAACCATATTAGAGGACCAACATCATTTGACGATATAAGAACTTTTAATGAAACAATTGTTGGTACATTTTGAGAAGTAGCACTTTTACATGGTTTATTAAGTGGAGACAACCGTTGTGAAGAATGTTTATCCGAAGCTATTATTTACGAAATGCCTTGTTCTTTAAAACGACTTTTTGCTACACTTCTTACATTGTGCAATCCTAATCATCCAAAGTTCTTGTGGGATAAATTTAAATCTTATATGATGGATGATTATGTACATCAAAATATACCTATTGAAGTCATTTGAAATACGAGCTCTGGAGGATATAAGTTCTATTTTAGAATCCCTGGGTAAAAATATAAATGATTATGGAATTGTGCCGTTTAATGTAAATATAAATGAAGATGAAAGGTTGACAAGAATGATTGCAGAAGAGACAATTAATTTGGAAATTCAAGAAACATTTGCTTGTGCCGCAATGTTAAATAAGGAACAACAATTTGCATACGATACAATTATGGAAAAAGTAGAATCTGAATCAAGCGGTGCTTTTTTCATCGACGGTCCAGGAGGAACAGGTAAAACTTTTTTATACAAAGCACTCTTAGCTGGTGTAAGGTCTAGACATTTTATTGCTTTAGCAACTGCATCGTCTGGAGTAGCTGCATCTTTATTACCTGGAGGTCGAACAGCTCATTCGAGATTTAAAATTCCTTTGGAAACAATAGGAGAAGTCAATTGCTCTATTAGCAAACAATCAGCTTTGGGAACTTTGTTGAAAATGTCTAAACTAATAATTTGGGATGAAGCACCTATGGTAAATCGTTGTACTATTGAAGCTGTAGATAAAATGTTTAGAGATATTACCGATTGTAACTTACCTTTTGGTGGAAAAGTAATCGTTCTTGGAGGAGATTTTCGACAGGTTTACCAGGTTGTACCGAAAGGAAAAAGAGAAGACATAATGAAAGCTAGCTTGGTTTTCTCATATCTATGGCCTTTGTTTGTACATCTACCATTAGTTCATAATATGAGAGCAAAGTTCGATTCTACGTTCTGCGATTACTTGCTTAGAATTGGAAATGGAACAGAACAAGAACATACTTGTAAATGTATTAAGCTTCCAAATAGTATAATTTTACCATTTGAAGATGAAATCACGTCTCTGAAAACTTTGATACATTGTGTTTTTCCAAATATAGAAGCTTATGCTGATCATTTACATACCATGGTAAACCGTGTTATTCTTACACCTACAAATGAATGTGTTGACTATATTAACAAACTTCTGCTTGAACAAATTCCTGGTCAAATTTTCACATACTATAGTTTTGATGAAGCAATTGAAAAATCAAAACAGTGCGTGCAAGAAGATTTCTTAAATACTTTGACATCAAATGGTATTCCACCTCATGAATTGAACCTTAAAATAAATTGTCCTGTAATGTTATTGCGGAATATTAATCCTTCTGAAGGGTTATGCAATGGAACACGTCTTACTTGTCGAAAATTTGAGAGAAACGTTATTCTTGCTGAAATCACTACTGGCGAATATTGTGGAAAACATGTTTTCTTACCGAGGATCCCTTTTATACCACTGAAATCTGATCGAACCACAATTCCATTTAAAAGAACTCAATTTCCAATTAGACCATGCTTTGCAATGACAATAAATAAAGCCCAAGGTCAAATACTTGATTTTGTCGGTTTGTATCTTCCAGAACCAGTTTTCTGCCATGGGCAGTTATATGTAGCGTTATCAAGAGTAAAAACAAGCCAATCTCTAAAAGTTTTACTGAAACCATCAACCACAGATACTTCGCACAACTCATGTATGCGAAACTGTTGTCTATAAAGAAATTCTTTCATTTATACATTCATAGAACAACCTTCTCATAGAACAACCTTCTCACAGGTATATTTATTTCGTATATTATATTTAAAATACAGTATTTTACTATGCATAAAATAATATTTTTCATTTTATATACAGGTTATCGAAATTTCTATTGATGTTATTCGAAAGTTCAAATGAATTCTCTACTGCATCTGTATATTTCACAGGTATGAATTAATTTAAAAATAAAATATAATTTTTTTTATGAACATCTAATACACTTTCATTATATTTTTCCAACATTTGTATAGTTCTCAAAAAATAATTTTACATTGTTTTTTAGACTATCTACCACATTTTCTTGGAAATAAAATATTAATTCATCAACAAAAGATGTCATATTAGTGTAAGTGGTGATACCATCTAACATGTTTTTTCTAAATAAAAACAAGTACACATGTGTTGTATATAATAATCTCCGTATTTCTCTTATTCCATTGCCATATATGTACTATTATTTATCATTTCGCAAATTCCTCCAAATCCATTTTTTGATTTGTTCACGACACCTTTAATATGGAATCTTCCATATATCAACATTGGTTTTATAGGTACCTAATCTTTGTGATCCTCCATTGAAATTAATGAAACGAGTTAATATATTACCCTATTCTTTAAAATTTGCAGTTCAATAAATTTCTCAATTATGGTTAGTCTATTAATAATGTTTTCCATTACTTTAGTAGAATATATTCATTGACATTTTGTTATATGATTGGACACAGGTTTTCTGTTATTAGCAAGAGTTCCATCTTCTCAAAGGCATCCACGATTATTGTATTTGTACAATTTTTAGTCTATCAAAATCTTTTAATGTTGTCATATGACATTTTACATAAAGCGTGTCTTCGTGGAGTACAAGGGAACGAAACAGAGAAATTTATTTCTTATTTTAAGCCATGTATAATACCCCAAAGAATGTGGAGTTGCTTCAGGTTTGAAGCATATGGAGGCCAAAAAGCATAAAACATGTTGTATATATGTAAAGGAAAGCACATTGTTCATATAAAAGAGGTAAGTTTTATGTTTCTCACTCTTCCTGGTCATAATACATCATAAAAATCTTTTTAGTAACAACTTCTTATATCTTTGACAAATGTGTTTTGCTTGATCTTCACTCAATTATGATGACATCTTTATTCTCGATACAAAATATGAAATCTTTCAGTTCAACGAATCCGACTCATGTAGTCAAGAAAGGGCAAGAAAGGGCTAAAACACTGGAAGTTTTAGTGAAAGAACGGGAAGGAAATGATTTTTAAGAGAGGTAGACCATCTGCAATGTTTCTAAGATTTGGAAATTACAATGAGATGCCTGAGGATTCGGAACTGAGGAGACTTCTAGCCGGTCCCAACCCATTACACCATAATTGCCATACTCCAACAAAGCCCCGGACGCCATGAAAATTAAACTCTTCTCTCATTTTATTTTAATTTCCAAAGACAGAAAAAAAAAGAAGAAGAAAAACAAACAAAAAAAGTCAGTCTATAAATTGGTCTAAATATAATATATATTTTTGTGTAGAGTAACTTGGGTCCTTTGCATTGTTTTTTTTTGTCTTGGAATTTATGGAAGACCTTATGATATATGTAAGTACTTGTAAGCTTTTTAAAAGTTTCAATGGGATATTATGCCCCATTTTGTTACATGCTGTTCATGGTATTTGTTAGGGTGTACACACACATGTTAATTAATAGTTAATCTTTTCAAGTATTTACACGATTATTTTGCATACCTTCACATATTCGCATACGTATGAAGTGAAAACACAAGAAATTGAACTTATGATCGTTTTCAAATATAATTTTGACAGCATAATGACAATTAACCATAAATCACAGTAGTATCACATTATACGATTTTTGTAATTTAGTTAAACATATTACACACAACACATTCATGAGAATTTCTTATGTTCGAAAGAAATTCTTAACATTCACAATGCTAATATTTATTTACCTTTAAAATAACACAACCTGTGCATTGCACGAGACAAAAACTAACATGAAAACAAACTTCCCATGATAATAACACTACAACATTATGGAACTTACAGATCCTTCAAAATTTAAGCTTCACCAGAAAACATATTTTGTTTGGATTATAATTTCGCTCTTTTTTTTTGTAATATATAAAATTCAATCTTATATCTCTTTCATTCTTATTATTTTATTTTCTTTCTAAAATCATATATACTTGAGACTTCAACTTTTATTTTTTATTTTTTATTGTGTATATATATATATATATATATATATATATATATATATATATATATATATATATATATATTATGCATTCCATACTTCAGAAAATGGTATAAAAAAATGCAGATAATTTTTGTTTTTTGAACGCTAACATTACTTCCTTAATCACATTGCACGGGCAATAGACTAGTTTTACATCAAAAGCTCGAATTTTAACAACACATGGTGTCAATCCAGGTTGTCAACCATATTTGTACAACTAACTTTATTGTTGTTTCCAATAATTTACGTCCCGTTTGAACCTATTATCTCAAAAAATTATTTTTGTAGAAGGTAATTAGTACATAACGTTCCCACTTTTCATTGTTATTGTGGAAAATGTACATAACTTTCATTTTTTTGCATTTTCACATTTCATTGTGCAAAATGTTCTTTTGACATATTTTCTCAATTAAAAATTATGAAATGACGAATATACACTTCTCTTTAAATTTTAAAAAAAAAAAAAAAAACCTAATTGTAATTACTGTCCCAAATTTTTTTTAAAAGCGCAAATAAGTCACAAATAAATTATTAAAAATGTAATTAGCATATAATATCCACATCTTTCACTATTATTGCAAAAAAAAATCCCTACATTTTTTTTTACATTTTCACTCTTAATTACACATTTAATTGCGCAAACCATCATTTCTATCTATTTTAATCCATTTCTAAATAAAAAATTGTGAAATGATGAATATATCATCCTATTTAAATAAAAAAATAAAGAATTAATTACAATCATGAGGATCCCAATTTTTTAAAAAAGTGAAAACAATCCACAATAAATTATTTAAAAATCTTAATTTTTTAAAAAAAATTGCAAACGAGTCCCAAGGTAATTTTTAAAGAATTGGAAATTAAAAATATTTTTTTATTTGAATAGAAGGGGTATATTCGTCATTTCACAATTTTTTTATTGAGAAATTGGATATAAATGATGGTTTGCGCAATTAAATGTGTAATTAAGGGTGAAAATACCAAAATAATAAAAGGTATGAACGTTTTTTGCAATAATAAGGAAATGTAGGGACATTATGTGCTAATTATCATTTTAATAATTTATTTGTGACTTATTTGAGCCTTTTTTTTAAAAAAAAAAAGTTGGACTGTGATTGCAATTAATTTTTTTCTTTTTCTTTTTGTTTTATTTAAAGTGAATTGTATATTCGTCATTTCATAATTTTTAAGAAAATAGATGAAAATGACACTTTGTGCAATGAAATGTGAAAATAAGGGTGAAAATGTCAAAAAATGAAAGGTTGAGACGTTTTTCTACAATAACAATGAAATGTGTGGACATTATGTGATAATTACAATTTTGTAAATTACTTCTATCAAATGTTTAGGGTTACCTTTCCTTCTAAAAAAACTTACTTTCTTTTAAAGTAACTTTTATTGGCATCACTCAAAGGTAAATTTACTTACATGTTAAGCCTTGTCTCACAACCATTAAATTAAGGATAATTATATTACCATCACAAATTTTATTTATTACATCACATTATAATCACATCACAATTAAAATATATTTTCGATAAATGTACCACAACAAATTTACAATTACAGTCATAATTCAATAAAAATTAAAAGGGCAATTTATTTTTTTCATTAACACACAAAAACAATTTTATAATTTTAACCTTAACCCAATTCAAAAAAAAAAAAAAGTGTACATTTCCCTTCCTCCCTCCACTCGACAACAATCTTCGGCCGACAATAAAAATATGGTCAGCGAAAGATCCTCTAATATTGCATCAAATGGCTTCATCGAATTGAACTATCTCTTCCTTTCAAGAGTAATCTTAAGAAATCTGCTACAACAAGAAGAACAAGTTAGTTGGTCTGACGCACGTGGCAAAGATAGTGCTGATGTTCAAGAATTCGAGTTGTGGTATGTTTTTATTGTCGTGGTAATATAACCATCTTTAAAATAAAACTTTTTTTTTCTCAAACTCATTATCAGCTGTTAAAATAAATATTTTCCACATAAATTCAAAATTTTTTTTCCTACTATTTAACGACACATTTTCTTAAAATCACTATTCAAAAACTCATTTTTATGGTTGTCAAGTTTTTAAAATGAATAATTTTGTATTAGGCCACATTGGAAATAACTTAGTTATGTATATTTATAATAAAATAAAAATTATTTAAAACACAAATAAGGTTTTTAACTTAAAACAAAATATTCAAACATATTTGAAGATAACGTGCTAATAAAAATAAAATAATTTATTTTAAGCTTGGCAAAAAAAAAATATTTTTTTTTTGTCAAATCAATAGTGCAAAATACGTCATATGAGTATTATTCAAGAAGATCAATGATTTTAATTTTCTCAAATTTAAATTAATGTGATGCAATAGACACGAAAGTTGGATTCAATGACTTATGAAGGTGAATGAATAAAATCGAGAAATTGAATAGAAGAATAAAATTGACACAATTTAAATAATTAAATCAGGACTTTCTTACAAATTAAAGTTATTGTTTGATTTAATTAAGAAAGTTGATAAAAATCTCAATTAAAATCAATAATTATTTTTAATTATATATTTTATGGGATTCACAACTTTTATCATTTACAATTTATTTATTTTTACTTTATTCAAAATCTATAAAACCAAACATGGCTTAATTAATTTAGGTGATTTGTATGGTATAAAAAGTACAAGGGTGCGACTTTCAGAATTAACCAATATGTAACAACGTTTTTTTATTCAAACGTCTCTCTCCCTTAGTTCAATAATAAATAAAGGGTTATTGGCTCAAAACGTCCCTACCTTTAAAGGGTTGTGTGGAAAACATCCATACGTTTGATTTTTTGGTGCGCAACGTTCCTACCTATCAAGTTTATTGTAGAAAACATCTCTACTTTTCATTTTTTGGAACAAAACGTCCCTACCTTCTGCATTTCTTTGCACTGAACGTCCTTTGCACATTTTTTTTAATTCAAAATGACCAATATACCCTCCTATGTAAATTGAACAAGAAAAAAAAAGAAAAAAAGAAAGGAAAATTGGCACAAAACGTCCTTACCTTTGAAGGTGTTTGTGGAAAACACCATACCTTTCATTTTTTGGTGTAGAACATCCCTACCTTTCACATTCTTTGCGCTGAAGGTCCTTTTCACCAATTTTAATATAAAATGACCCTTATACCCTCCTATATAAATAAAACAAAAAATAGAAAAATAAAGAACTAATTACAATCAAAGTCCTAAACGTTTTTAAAAAATACAAGTGAGTCCAAAATTTATGAAAATATTAAAAATAAAAATAAAAATTGGTGATATTTTTAAAATATTTTTCAAAAACTATATTTCAACATTTATCTAGATTTTCTAATTATTATTTTTATTGATTTGTTATGAAGACAACACCTTTAGTTAAGATGAATCAAATGCTTTAATACATTAAATTTTTTAATTTCACTAATAAAAAGTTTGAACATAACAAAAATGAGAACAATATAGGTTCTATTAGAAATTCAATTAAATAGAAAATATTAAATTTAAAATGTGAACAATATATAGTATTAGTAACCATTAGTTTACAATATTAATAATAGATATAAAATAATTAGTGACAAATAACTTAAAAGTTTCAATATTGTCTAAATAGATTTCTACATCGAAAATTTTAAAATAAAATTTTAAGCAAAGACAGTCTGGTTCGATCACTGACTTGATGATCCTGTACCTTGACCAAGTCGATGTCCATGTCAGATCTGATAGTTAAGTCACATATTCTACGTATTTTGGAGGCGCATAATGAGGCGCAATCATCAACAAAAAGCAAAATTATAAAAGTTTATTAAACATCCTTAATTCAAAGTCAAGATTCAAGCCAAGAAATTGAATTTCTCCACTCTCTTCATTATTTCTTGATCTGGGTGATGTCTTTTCATTATTTCTTGTATAATTTAATAATTAGGATGGTTGACTAGGTTTTTCAATTGTATTATATGAATGTTTGAACCCTATTTTCATTTATTTCAATTTAGGAATTTTGTGTTATTGTTTGATTGATTTTACATACCCGTTGCACTATTTATTGCTTGATCCAATTAAATTGTAAGTTGTTTGTTGTGATATAAGAATACTCACAATGAGTCTAGAATGCAATAAAATTTACATGTGTACTTAGAATTAGGAATAATCTCTCTCACACATGCCATCTTATTGATAATCTAAACTAAATGAATGACTTTCATATAAATTCGAATTAGGAATAGGATCTTCTCGTGTTAGTCGTAGGTTTATGTATCTTGGAAAAAATCATTTAACATATTAGCTTTATCGGTTGTCAAATATGCATGAATTGAATAGAATGATTATTGAAAATTGAAATAGATGGAAATAAGGGGATACATGAATCCAATACAAGCATTCACATTAGATTTAATCACTTTTTATCACCTTCTTAGGTGAGAATTAGAATAAATAACATCCAAATCAAAACAGTTTTGATGTCACCACACTTCGAATGTAATAGTAGCTATTGAAGTACATATTATTCATTATTTCTTGTGAGAATGATACTTTTAACTCACAAATCTTATTACTTGTACAACGATTCTATATACTTACGGGTTTCACGCGAACACGTTTTTGACGCGGTTGTCAGGGAATATTAGTTTTAATTTTAATTTATTAGTTAATATTAGATCTGATTTTTTCTTTTCTTTTCTTTTTTGTTTTATGTTATTTATTATACTATCTGAATTCTTAATCTTTCAGTTCTTTCGTATTGTCATTAGTTTATGCAAGATTTTGACGAGATCGATCTAGCTCCACTAGACCCCGAGATCAAAAGAACATTCAGACATCGTAAAGAGAACAAAGAGAAGCAAGGGTAATGACTGAGAATCAAAATCAAAATCCGATTCAAAAAACATCACCAGATGCACAAACCTATTGCCAACGAGGCCGAATATTAGTAGGAGATTATGTAAATCCAATGCATGCACTAGTACTACCTCCTACCATCTACTCGCCCTTCGGACATGCTAACTTCCACATTCGACCAAATGTCACCAATCTCTTCCAAAATCATCATGACGTCAAGTTCTTTGGAAAAGCTACAAAAAATCCACATGAACATATTCGGGATTTTCTCATGTTGTGCGAAGTTATAAGTCATAAAGGAATGTCGCGGATACATTTCGAATACGTTTATTTCCTCACACTCTGAAGGAGGGCACAAAAGTATGGCTCTACTCATTACCTATTGGGAGTATTGTGTTATGGAATGACATGGTACTGAAATTCACGATGAATTTCTTCTCACCATCTCGAGTCTATTAAATTCGGAATGAAGTGCATACTTTAAAACATAGGGATCTTGAGACATATCCGGAAGCATGGGAAATTTTTAAGAGCTCGTTTAGGACGTGTCCAAATACTAACATTCCTGAGCAAGCACAGGTATATCTTTTCTAATATGGACTACGCCCTGAACTTCATAACATGGAAGATGCTTCAGTGAGAAAAACTTCTCAAAGAAAGTAGCGAGTGTGCATAACATAGATACAGTGAAACGTTAACAGTACAGATGGAGGCAATAACGAAGAAGCTGGATCATTTATTCCAATCTATCAACATGGTACATCAACCAACACCAGTCTGTGCAAGTTATTGGACATATCGTATTACTGCCAGTCGCCCTCTAGCTTCCACTCAAATGGTTCAGCTTGTAGAGGTCAGCTATGCACAAATTTATCATAGACAGCAAAATGGACCATATCCCAACAACAACTATTCGGGATCAAACAAGCATTCCAACTTCTCGTGGGTGGATAACTTGGATCAGAGTTATCAGATAAACGACAATCCACCAATAGTTCAGCAACAGCAAGAGAAGAGGGATCCTTGGAGGATGTACTTGTTAAGTGCATCACCAAGATTGAAACTGCGATGCAAAACCACATATCTCTATATAGAACTTAGAGAATTGGGTGGGACAGATTGCAGCTGCATTGGCCAACAAACCACAAGGTACCTTTCCGATTGACACAGAGAAGAACCCAAGAGAGCAGGTATTAGTAATTGAGGCAGTGAATTATGCAACTATTGAGCTCTAACCATTCACTCCCACCACCCATGTTAAGGCTTATGTGCTACTTATTCCATTCTCTCAAAGACTTCGATGGCACCAAGCAGCAAAGCAAGTTCAAGCCATCACTACTAGACATGGTGTTCAGTTGCCAAGAATTACTGCAAAAAACCAAGGAGACAAAGAGAACTTAAACGCTTACTAAGGACAAGGAACCAGTGAAGTAGTCTGAAGAAGCAACAGAAAAGGTTCAACAGATAGTTTTACACAGTCCACGGCTTAATGCAAATGTTCGTGGCACTTCACTGATACCTCATTCCCTTTTTCCTGAAATGTTGAAGAACGCCAAGCTGAATAAATAATTCATGAAATTTCTAGATGTCCTCAACAAGTTGCATGTCAACATCTCATTCATTAACTCTAGGGGTGGGCGCGGGTCGGTTCGGTTCGGTTCGGTTCGGTTCGGTTTTTTTCGATTCCAGAAATTTTCAGGTATTTAGTAAATGGAACCGTCGGTTCCAAATATAATTTTGGAACCGTTCGGTTTCGGTTCGATTCGGTTCCGTTCCGTTCCGTACTATAATTAAATTTTTTAACATTTAAAATAATACTACATAAATACACCTGAAAGTGGATACCAATATTAATAACAAAAAGTAGATACAGATACCAAGTTCAATCTTAACTTTTACAAATTAACGTAATCTAATTTAATAACATATAAATAATAAGTTGTCAAATACAAATACCAAAAAGTAAATATTACTAATAAAACTTCGATATTCATATCAATAATTCATTTGTTTCAAACATTCAAGTCTACATAAAAGTGAAATATAAATTAGAAGTCACAAAGATAAAATATTTTAAAGTATTGATAATACTTACCAACTATTTAATGTAATCATCAGTTGGTTGACTTTCCATACTAACTACTAAGAAACTATACAAGAAAAAATTGAAAAAAACACAACTAACAAACATAAATAAACTCTAAATTGTTCAACTAATAAGATTTAATAAGAAAAAAATTATTAATTTGTTTAGAAAAAATAAAAGAAATTGATTTATCCAATATAAAAAAAAAAGTTCGGTTCTTATTCGGTTCTTCGGTTCTTGGTCGAGAACCGAGAACCGAACCAAACCATTCGGTTCTCGATTCGGATACCCGTTCGGGTATTTCATTTTAAAAAACCCGCTCGATTCGGTTCGGTTCGGTTCCGGTTCGGTTCGGACATTTTGCCCAACCCTAATTAACGCTATCCTTCAAATCCCAAACTACATTAAGTTTTTGAAAGAAATGTTGACTAAAAAGAGGAAGTTGCCCGAGTATAAAACCATAGCACTATCTGAAGAGTGCAATGCGATCATCCAGTTCAGGATCCCACATAAACTTAAAAGATACAGGGAGTTTCATTCTACTTTGGTCCATAGGAAACTTACAAGAAATTAACTGTTTAATTAATTTAAAGGTAAGTATTAACTTAATTCCTTTGCCTCTTTACAAGAAATTGGGATTGGGAAATCAAAGGCGGCATCTATTATCCTTTAGCAGGAAGATCGATAACTGAAACACCCTACAAAATAGTCGAGGACATACTTATTAAGGCAGGGGAGTTCATTTTTCTAGCTAATTTCATCATCTTGGAGATAGAAGAGGCATATCAGATGCCAATAATCTTAGGATGGCCATTCATGTCTACAAGTCAAGCCTTGCTAGATTTTAATACGAATGAGATAGTCCTAAGGGTGGAGGTTAAGCAGTAGAGTTTCACCATGGAGAATCCAAACAAACAACCATCCTTATTTGAGGATTGCCAACGAGTAGATCGTTGGGAGAGCTATAAAGGCAGGCAAGATGAAGGAGGAATTATTGGTAGGGACAATAATGAAAACATGATTGTTTGGAAACTCAAGGATAAGCCGAAAAAATGCAATGACTTCATCAAGTGTAGGGCTGAGAACTCTATTTTCAAGCCACCATGAAGAGCATAGAAACAACACGAGTCAAAGCTAAAGACTTAAAAAACAAAGCACTTATTTGAAGGCAACCCGATCTTTCTTCCCTTTTATTTACTATGTTTTCTAGTCATAGGATATTGTAGATTGGTTACTAATTTTTTGTTAGGGAATCATTATCATCATCCTCATCCCATTTCCCTTTAGGTCTTTTAGACATTTGTTAGTTTACTGGATGTTAGAGCTAAATAACACTTGTTCTGAGTTTTTTAGCCTTAATGCTTTATTTGATCGATTTGTGTAGGAACATGACGTTGTGGAACACTTAAACCAACATTGACCAAAGAGACAATGGGAACGATATGACAAGCTAACCATTGGATATCACTTCATCTCAAGGGAGTATTTTCTTCCTTTTCTTTCTTACCCTTTTACATGCGGATTTAGGATTTAAGACATTAAAGACAATATCTAGTTTTATTTTTTGTGTGCTTTAAGATATATAGAAAATTTAGGAAAATTTTGAAAAGTTTGAAAACTTCCAAAAATATTTTCTTTTTGCGTGCTTGCGCTAGTTAGTTGGCCTGACTAGTAATGAAGAATATATTGAATTATGAATTGATCTATGAATGGTGAATATGTTGCATGCTTAAGTTATTTTTTGCTTTTTCATATGAAGTTTGATATATATTGGGCACGGGAAATGAGTATGCATTGAAATGGAATGAGTTGTTTTCATAATTTGATAGGTTAAAATAGTGGATCATAGATGCTAAATCCAAAATCACTATATTTTACATCTATAGACAAAATTTAAAATAGTTTGGGGGGATTTCAATATTATAGGAAGATGTCAAGATAAATAGGGATTCCATATATGAAATTAAAAATCTAGTGCGAATTGTCTAAAGTCAATATGATGAAATTGGACAAAAGTCTTAAATTAGAGGTCGATTTACTTGAATATGTGTTTAATGAGGGGGGCATTTCACTAATCGATGCATAAAAATACACATTTTATTTGAAAATTTCTCTTCGTAACCTTTATAACTTGAGTTATTAAACATGTAAGAGCGTTAAAACCTGTTGTCGTAAAGTTAACTGGTTTGGCAGTTATCAGCCTAAAACTTGCTACATGGGTCATTTAGAAAGCGTAAGGGAAAGAATGTTACAAATAAAATAAAATAAAACAGTGTTAAAGAAAAAAAGAAAATTGAGAAAAAAATGTATATAGAAAATTAGGAAAAGCGGGTGCATGAAACAGAAGACGCACCAAATGTATTGGTTAAGTCTCAAACACTTATTTAGGAAAATTCGACTTTTGATAAGAGATTATTAACCTAATTAAGTCTTAGATATTGAAACAAACAAATTTGATGGAGAATCCTTATTTATTGATACGTTGAACTGCAACTGGTGAGATTTACCTAAACTAGAGAGGTGATGATAGTATAAAATTTAACATTAGTTCATACACTTTAATAGTGTGAAAAGAATAAGTTTGGGGTATGTTAATTTCACGAGTGATGATAGATATATTTGACCATTCAGGATTGGGAATGAAACAACTTGTGAATTCATGATGTTATGCTTAATTTTTCACACACACGTCAATTTGGCAACGAAAAAGTAGACTTTGATTTTTGTCTTGTGATCTCGAAGTTGTGTTTAGACTTAATGTCACGATTTCGATTCTGAGATAATATGCCGGGTTAGCTAAATAAATATTTTTTCATGCTTGTGTGTTTATTTTAAATTAGGTTATGGTTTTGTTTGAGAACAAACATATGTTTAAGTTTAGGGGATTTGATAAGTGTATTTTATACACTTATTCGGGGTTTTAAATAATGACATTTTGTAGTACTTCTTATGAAATATATCCTAATTTGTATTATATTGTGTTTATTATGTAAAAATCATGATTTGATGAATAATTTGAGAGAACGAGCTAAAAATAGAAAAGATTGACGAAATTGAAACTATGGGGACTAAATTCCAACATTCCAATAGTCATGTCGGGACATAAAATGAAGAGTGGAGCTACTACAAACTCAATTGGAGGCAATTGAAAGCTAATGAGATGAAATCACAAGTGAAAACTATCAAAAATGCATTGCGAAAAGTTCAGGGACCAATTTGAACAGTTGGCTCCAAAACGTGGAGCTATGCGTACTCATAGGCCTGCAGGCCATGCGTACGTGAGATACCATTATAGGCAAGCTAAAATCATTCTATTATACGTACACAATTTATACCATGCGTACATATAGCTTTCCGATTTGGAGAAAGATTTCTTTCCTTTTTTCTTGTTTTGGCAAAATTTTGGTATGATATCTTTGCATCATTTATAACTTAAAAATTCATCCAGAATAGAAAAAAACCCCATTAGACCTAAAAATCACATATTCTATGTATTTTCAAGGTGAAGAACAAGGCTCAATCATCAACAAAAGGCAAATTATACAAGTTTATTGAAGATCTTTAATCCAAAGTCAATATTCAAGCCAAGAAATTGGATATCTCTACTTTCTTCATTATTTCTCGATCCGGGTGATGTCTTTTCATTATTTCTTGTATAGTTTAATAATTAGGATGTTTTGACTAAGTTTTTCAATTGTATTTTATGAATGTTTGGACCCTATTTTCATTTATTTCAATTTAGGAATTTCATATTATTATTTGATTAATTTTACATACCCATTGCACTATTTATTGTTTGATCACCAATTAAGTAGTAAGTTGTTTGTTGTAGCATAGGAATACTCCCAATGAATCTAGAATGCGGTAAAGTCAACATGTGTTCTTAGAATTAAGAATAATCTCTCTCACACACACAATCTTATTAATAACCTAAACTAAATGCATGATTTTCTTATGAATTCGGATTAGGAATAGAATCGTCTTGTGTTAGTCATAAGTTGATATATCTTGAAAAAGAGCATTTACCATCTTAGTTTTATTGGCTGTCAAATATGCATGAATTGAATATAATGATTATTGAAAATTGAAATAGATGAAAATAGGAGAATACACGAATCCAATACAAGCATTCACATTAGATTTAATAATTTTTTTATCGCTTTTTTAGAGTAGAATTAGAATAAATAACAAAAGAATCACAATTCTTTTGATGTTACCGCACTTTGAATTTAATAGTAACTATCTAATTACAAATTAGACATTATTTCTCGTGAGAATGATATTTTTAACTCACAAATCTTATTACTTGTACAACGATCTCGTACGCTTGCGGGGTTACACGCACACAACCATAAAAATAAAATATTTTTTTCTTAAAACTTATTTGCAATCACACATTCACACAATAAAATATTTTGCACGTAAATCAAAAACTTTTTTCTACCTTTTAACTACTCTTTCTTTAAAAAATCATTATTCCAATACTCATTTTCCCAAAAAAAAAAAAAAAAACGGTTGTCAAATATGGGCTTAATGAATGTTTGGTATGGGTAGCGTATACCTATTCTTCTCTATTTCACTTTGTATAAAGCAAAACCACGATGAGAAGAGTCTTCTTCATGGGATGCATTCGCAATTTGAAATAGCAAGAGAACTTATTCTTTCATTAGACAAGAACAACACAACTGAATATATGAACATCTGGTGAGTTGTTCACGTTTCTTACTATGATACAATTTTGGAGCTCTCCCCTATGTGATCGTTAGTATTCTCCTGAGGTAGTCGAGCTGCTCAAACTCGCCTTGAAGTTCTTCCCACTGCAAGAAGATAAGAGAGACGACGGTGCATGAGCTCTTAAGAAAAGAAACAATTATGGTCATAGTATATCACATAAGACATAATTTCTTCACAACTTCCCAAACGACATTTGAAAAAGATATTACTGTCTTATTATGGAACAGAAAATTTAGATATAATTTCAACTGTCATAGTTTAGATATACTGCAAATAATAAAATTGGGAAACATAATCAACTAATGTAGCAGTAAACATCGTTTAACTGAACAATTATGAAGGGGTAAATGCCACAATATGCAAGAAATACTAAAGACATCATGGGTACGTGATAGTACAATGGGAGTTGAACAGACGTATGCAGCTTTTGCCTAGAGGGTGTTCGTCGATTTTGACCTCGGAATCTATTGAAGTCATCCTAGTAAATCATAGAACAATGATCATGTTTCCAAGGAGTTAAGCAATATAACCGGCAGCTTCTGCTCCAGTTAACTCAATATCATCCATTGTTAACCATCTCATCTAAAAGCTACTAAAAATTTGATTTTTTAACAAAAACAAACAAGGGCTTACTCCAAACATGTGAACAATTTTTTATAAATAGATGGCAGTAAGAGTTGAATCGAGTATTTTGTATGTCTTTGATACCAAGTTAACTATCTCATCCAAAAGTTTGAGTTGTTTAAGATTTAACTTCGTCCTCAACATCCCCAAAACCCAACATTTTGTCTAAAGAGTCTTTCTCAACTCAACTATAAACCACTTCTCCACGTGCAAAATGTTACTAATGTGTAAAAGGAAGATACAAAAAGTAGAGAAGAGTTTGCCTTCACAGACTCAGAAATTAAATATTGTGGTAAAATGTGTTCATATAGAATTTGGAACACGAACCCAACGGTGCCTCAACTCCTAGTCAAGGAGAGGGTTTCTTGACTCCGAGTATGTGAAGTGTTTATAAACACTTTTGGTCAAATCGATTTTTATCCACACATAATCCACAAGTACTATCTACTTCCCTGCCACTCATTTCTATCTATTTATGAACACTACTATTTATAAACGCTTCCCAAACATATACTCAGATTCTCCACATAAAATGTTCTTGGGAAAGACACAGGCTTTGTTACTTCTAATGATGGTAAAGTCTAGTCAATGTATGATACTTTTGGCTGTCATATGGAGTATACAGAACAGATAAATATGAACATTTTTACAGGAAACTTTGCGATTAATTTATGTTGACAAAGCATTGTAACAGACAGCTAAAATTTGAGAACCATGGAAGCAGTCATAGTTGAAGGTTCATAGTGGTTATAACGTAACATCACTATAAAAAATTTGTTTGATTATAGCAGAGATTTAAAATTGTTACCTTCCAGCAATGAGTTAAACATTTCCTAATGCTAGCTTAAGATAGTTGACCCAAATATGCCTGCAGTTTAAGGACTAAAATATGGCTTGATAATTTGATGTCCTTTATGCTATTTAAGTGCACCAATTACTTTTACATTCATATTTTTGGTAATGTCATTTCATTGAGCTTTTAATTGATTTTGTAATTTAGTTTTCCCTGGAAGTTAGGTAAAGCAGGAGCTAGAGTGTTAAAACAGGAATTTTGTTAATATGTGCGTGTCTCAATTCCCAACAGATGCCACAAGACGCAAGAAATACTAAAGATATCATGGGTACGTGATAGACAATTAACAATGAGAAAATAAGAGGAGTTGAACAGATCTATGCAGCTTTCGCCTAGAAAATGAAGAGGGTGTATGTTTGATTTTGATGTTGGACTCTCTTAATAGTCGCCCTAGTAAATCATAGAACAATAATTATGTTTCAAGGAGTTCAGCAATATAAGCATTAACTCAATATTATCCCTTGTTAACCATCTCATCTAAAAAGCTTAAGCTGTTAAAAGAGAGGCCACACATATTCATTTAAATTTTGTCTTCAACACGACCCTAAACCCTCATGTGCTGACTGAGTTCATTTTTGTGTGATTCTGATACTATATTAACCATCTCATCCAAAAACCTGAGTTGTTAGAGGAGGGCCACATATATTCATTTAAATACCGTGGATAAAGAAGATACAAAATGTAGAGAAGAGTTTACCTTCACAGACTAAGAAATTAAATACTGTGATAACATGTGTTCATTCATTGAGAAATAGAAACAGGAATCCCAACAACGTGCCTCAATTCCTAGTCAAAGAGAGGGTTTCTTGACTAATTCTCTACATAATATGTTCTTGGGAAGCACGCGGCTTTGTTACTTCAAATAATATAAAGTGTAGTCGATGTATGCTATTTTGGCTATCATATGTAGCATAAAGAACATATTAAGAACATTTTCACAGGAAATTATGGGCTTGATTCATGCTGACAAATTATTGTAACAGCCAGTGGAAATTTGAGAACCATGGAAGTAATCGTAATTGAAGGTTCATAGTGGTAATAGAGTAAGATCACTATACTTTGTTAGCTTAGATCAAAGATTTAAAATTGTTAAAAATAAAAATAAAAAAAACATTCCCTAATGCTAGCTTAAGAATATAGTGCATTTTGACCCAAATATGCCCACAATTTAAAGATTAAAATATGGGTAGATAATTTGCTCACTGTTGTGCTATTTAAGAGCACCAATTATTTTTACATTCCTATTTTTAGTTATATCATTTTATCGAGCTTTTAAATTGATTTTGTGTTTTAGTTTTCCTTAATAGAAGTCAAGCACAGCAGGAGTGGGAGTGTTGTAACAGGAATTTAGTTAAGAATGGGAATGCTGATCAAACGTAAAATAATAATTTACTTTCAAATGTAGGAGCAGGAAGATGAAACAGGGGGCAATTTATATAAAAATACTAAAATCTTGTTTCTTGAACACCAATATGTCACTATTTTTTAGGTATTGTTGCTTTAGCGGAAACATATTGGTGTTAGTAGCAAGGTATTGGTGTTAAAGAAACTTGAGATTTTTAGGTTAGAATTTCAATACAGCATCTTGCTACTAGTAGGCAATATCAGTCAGACTTCTAGGAAGATCTCACCACTGCAAGGTGAGTTGTTTGACTTTTTAGTTCAATAAGATTGTATTAAATAACTAGTATGTGACAATCCTCCTTTTCATACAACGATATGCCAACCATTCATAGTTAATACATTGACCAGTTAAAACATCTCATTAACCAAGGAGTCATGATTTTAGCATCACTCAGGAACCGGGTTTTCAACATCAGTTGAAGGGCGGTGGGTTCAGGGGGGCTGGTTAATTTGTTCAAGTACTGACAATGCCAACTCATCCTCAGGCTGAATAACGTTGTTCTGAGAGGTGAGTAGGTGACACAGAATAGACTAGAGAATTTACCTCTTGATGAGACACGGTGACAAGTTTCCACCCAGCTGCAGTAATGTAACGGCGTTTTAGCATGGTATGCCCCAGTGGAACCCCTGTGAATAAATAATAAAATAATGAGTAAACGTATAGGGGCAATATTGCTGTACATGAGTTCCAAAAGGGTTTTCTGCACTTTAATATGATGATACACACCAGAATTTCTTGAGAAATGAGTCGGCCCATCGATTTCCATAGCAATTTTCCGATCAACCAAGGCTGCATCCAAAGTGTAGCCCTCTACAGTGTATTCTTTGAACCAATCTAAGCCAGTGCTAACAAGAAGACGGGCCACCTCCTTCTGAAATGAGGAAGTCACCTTTTGATTAAATCTCTTAGTTTTTCCAGCCCGAGCAATTTTCTCTTCCAGCACACTTGGAAGAGATAACTGAAGATGGGGATATTCTAGCATGAGACATTGATTCACTAGATGAAGCTGAGAAGCAAACATAATATCTTCCCGATACTGCTCAGAAATCTGTTGCTCCTCAAAATGGCTTAGAGTTCGCCACACATGGAAAAAGAAAACTCGACTCATTTGCCCAAGAACAGCATATGACCAAGATATATTCCCCAGCTGATCTCTATTAAACTCAAGAACATGATGCCCTAAAAGTTCTTCAGACTCAACATTTCCACTACTCCCTGCTGCTCTTCCTTCACCAAAATTAGATGTTTCACTGACTATGCAACACTTAAATTGCTTCATCTCCGCAAAAGCATTATCAAGAGACTCCAGCAAAGAGTCAGCAGGCTCATAAAGAGAGGCAAAAGACCACAACACCTGAGCAATTTCCTGTGGCTGAAAAGTGAGAATTATATCTGAGGCCCTTTTTGATAATTCTGAAAAGAGATCCGGAGCAGAGTGATGCATTGAAGCAAAAGCACCTGCAATGTTGGCAACATTTTGTGAATTGAACTCGGCAACCTTAGTCAAGGCCACCTCTGCGACCCTGTCCATTTCTGACGTATAAAGAAGCTCACCGCCAATCTTTGACAATGCCCAAGCAATGTTTGAAACTCCTTGTGCTGAGCACTCAGGCAAGGCAGTCATCGCCATCCCTACAAGCATGCACATCTCTCTCCGCCGAGCAAATGCCAACCTCCGTGTTCTCATCATCGATACTTTCTCCATGTTCTTGGCAATCCTATGTAATGCCGTGGCTAAATTCAAAGGTGAAAGAGGTGAAGGGTTAAGTCCTTTTGCAACAGCCAAGATTATCTCAGCTGTAACCTCCAAAACTTCCTCGGCAGTCTGCGCTTCAACAATTGCTTTATTCAAATTAATTTCTTTCCTACGGTCAGAAGGCCCCGAAAATTGTGAAAGCCTCTGAACAAATGTTTCCATTGTTTTCCCCTTTCTTTCTTCAAACATTCCACCTGCAAGCATGCCCACTGATCTCCTAAGATGATCAGCCATGTCCAAAGAATCAATATCACCCACATCAAACTCTGCCCCTTCAGAATCAGAACCCTCATCCTCTTCTTCTATATCAGATCCTAATGGATTGATTTTATCAATCTTGGGTTTCTTGGGGCTCTTTTTCTTCTTCTTCTTCTTTCTATCACCGATAACTACCCTTTCCATTTTAGCAGTTAATCCTCTAGCCTCAATAGATTTCAAAGCAATCTTCCTAGCTCTCACACACCATTCCATTTTATCAGATTCTTCTAACAACCTCGACTTGGGTTCCTTTTTCCTCTTCTTAGGGGGCAAATATCCATATGGGTCTATCTCCCCTAGAAACTCTGCCTTCCAATCCACACTGCTGGTACTAGAACTAAACCCCTTTTCCTCTTGCGCGTCCTCAACGTTGTCAATTTCATTATCCGGCGTTTGAATAGCTACAGAACCCATGTATTTGTTGTAATTTCGCCCAATACTTGTGCAACAATGCTTTCGAAAATGGGAGCCCAGATGAATCTTTGGATTCAACATGGGCAAGGCAGTTTTTATGGAAATTCCTTTGGAAGGTGGTCTTTTAAAAGTGGGGAAAGTATTTAGCAAGGCCGTTGATTCCATGGCTTTATTTTTCTGTATTTATTTGCTTCAAGAGAAACAATTTTGACAAACTATTTTACGGAAATTGAAATTGTAAATTTGGAAACTTACAATTACAAGAGAGTATGGCAGGCCAACCCTGATTTCACAACTTCAAACGTTGCTCTCCGCTGCCTCTGCCACCTCCTCCTCCGTTCTGTCTATTTTTTTGTGGCACTTAAGTTGTGTACTGGTGTCGCCGGTGCTGTGAAGTGGATAAGCTTGGGGTTGCGTGTAAATTCTGAATAAAATTAAAAGAATTACAAAAACGAAAAGAAAAAAAATTCATATATAGCCACGGTAGAGCCAGATTTTAATTAAGTCAACATCAACAATTAATTTTAATCATATATTTTATCAAAATTTATTAAAAATCTAATTTAATCCCTACCAAATTGGAATTAAAATCTCAATTTTAATTTAAATTAAAGTCCATAATTAATTTTAATCACATATTTTATGGATTCACAAATTTCAACTACATATTTTATTAACTTTATTAAAATCTTCTATAAATTTGATTTTCTTCCCCCATCAACAAAAAAGGATGTAGCTTTAATTTATTTATTTTTTTAATAAGAAGTGAGTCAGCTAGAGTTACCAAAAAAAACAAGAACAATAGTACATAAGAGAATCTTCAAGAAACTCTTTAAACATGATATTCTCTCTATTTTAAAGAGTCAACATTTAAAATCACGCTCCAAAAAACTCTTTAAATTAACGTTTTAATTTAGATAGTAGTTTTGACTCTCCTCACTCTCTATAATTAAATACATTCAAATTATTTCAATATTCAATGTAAGAAAACAATAAAACAATTTTTTTAAAAAAAAACTAGTTAAAATGAAAAATAATAATAATAATAATAATAATAATAAATTTTAAAGTAGTAAAATTAAGTGTTAAATATAAAGAATTTGTTGAAATACTTCCAAATTTTAACTCTATAAATTTATAGATACTCCCCAAATGATATAATATGTTCTTTAAAAATAGAGATACTCTAAAGAGTTTATATAGTTTTACATATTGATGAGGTATAAAAAAAATTGTTGAGAAGTCTTTTTTTTTAATTATTTGATTGAAGAGATTTTGATTCAATCATATATCACAACTTTACGTGTTTGTAAATCAATCTATAAGTTTTGATGTACATACAACACAATCGAAAACAGCAATTATTAATTAGGAGAAGATGAATTTTAGAATGTGAAATTTAGGACTTGTTTGATAAAGTTTCTTTTTGTTAAGAGTTGGTCAATTTTTTTTTTTTTATTAATTATACTTTTTATTTTACTCATACTTTTTATCAATTTTCTAATCACACGTTTCACATGACTTACTGACTTTCATCAACGTTATTTGCTAAAAATTTACATCAAACAAAATATTCAGAATATAATGTAAAGCATAAAAATGTGAAAAGATATTTTATTGATAACTAGTCAAAGTTGAACATGCATTACAATATTTTATAATTGCTGTAAAAATAATATTTGATACATATTTGTTATGAGTATTTGATGAGTCTCAAATGAATAAAAGAAAATAAAATTTAGGATAGAAACTGAAGAGAAAAAAATTGAACTATCAAACTCAACTTCTATGATTCAAATTGTTTGTAATGATAAAATATTACAAATGAGTAACATTTTTATACTATATTTGGCACATAAGAATTAATTGTTAATATATGAATTTAAACACTCATTTAGATTTCTAAATACATGAATATAAATAAATTTATCTATAGCAACTCGAGATTCATCGAGTCTAAACTAATATAAATGTTAATTAATTGAGAATTAATAACATGAAATTCATACATAACAATGATTTTCTAGTATTTATTACATATTGAAAAATAAAAAAATAAAGTAGTACTGAAGTGATTGAATTGTAATATGGTTAAAATCGTCCAAAAAATGATTCTCACTTGATATGATATTTAATATATTACAAATTATACATCAATATACCAATTTTCGTTATTAATTAGCGGTGGCAAAAAAGCTCGAAGGCTCGGACGACTCGGGCTCGACTCCGAAAAAGCCCGAGCGGAGCCCGGCTCGGGCTCGGTTGCACCGAGTAAAGGCTAAGACCGACCCGTGTCAAGCAATTTTTATATAAAAAAATTTTTCTTTTTTTTGAAATTTGAAATTTTATAATTTCTTTAATTTATAATACGTATAAAATGTACAATTTTTTTTAATTATGAGTATTGAAGTAGTGGCATATCTTTTGAAATAATAAATAACTAAGCATATAACTTTGCAGTCTTAGCCCCCGTTTGGTGCACATTTTTGGAAAAAGAATGTATTTTTACTGTTGTTGTGACGGGGAATATGTAGTTGAAAAAGAATGAAAAATTATTGATGTAATAAAAAATATTATTTTATTGAAAAATGTGTGGTTAAAAATGAGTAGAAGAATGAGAATGAAAAAAATAATGTGACTCAAACAGGTCCTTAATGAGAATATAAATATTTATCAACTTCCAATGTGTTCCACTAAAATCTAGTCATTTTTTCATAAAATTACACCCTTACAAGTTACAATGACCTTTATTACGTACTTTTGCAATTTATATTTTAAAAAAAAAATCAGAGCCGGCTTGGCCCGGACTAAGGCTCGGGCCGAGCCTTTTTTTTTTTTGGCCGGGCTTGGCTCGGCTCGGGCCGAAAAAAGCTAGGGCTCGGCTCGGCTCTGCTCGACTCGTTGACACCACTATTATTAATGCATTTTTTTTTATTATCTACATATATTTCATGGTTCTATTTAATTTATCTGCACACAAACAAAGTTTAAATTCAAAAAATGGTCAAATTAATTGTGTCACGAAATGTTATTTAAGCCTCCATATGGCAAATTTATAAACTAGTTAAACTTTATTTTTAACCACACATTCTAATTAATTTACAAGTACTATTTACTTATCCACCACTAATTTCTATTTATTATTTATAAATTCTTCCCAAATGGAGGCTAAAGCATTCTCTTTGTTTGCTTTGGTCGTGTAGTGGCTTTGCTTGTTACTTGTTAGGAGAAAAATAATTGAAGAATCCAATTTATAAATAGTACTTTCAAGCAAGAATGTAGGTGCAAAGAAGAAATCAACTAATCAAATCATGTTTCAGCCTTAGATAAGATTTATGTTAGTGGCAAGGTTAGGACGTCACATTATATGAGCAAAACCCATCGATTTATACGTTTGTAACAACAAAAGCAGTAGACCAAGCCATCATTATTGAACTTCTTTTACGTAGGATGAAAACATGAATAATACTAGAAGTTTTTGTGCGTAATGCGTAACACGAGAGCGATTGTTGCTTGAATTTCGCTCAAATGTACGTAAGAATTATTGAAATCCATCCAATAACAAAGAAATTGAAATATTATTATTCAAAAATGGTTTTAAGTTTTCAAACCTTTAAAACGAATCATAATCAAATTGAAATCCTATTTCTGCAGAAAAATCCAAATAAAACTAAAAAGGGATATTTTCAAGAATGTCCACAATTAAGGGTGTGAGTTGAAAAGTGTTCAATTTTCAAATTTAATACTAAAGTGTCTATTATGCCCTTAATGAAAAAAAAAAAGACATTTGAATCTCTATGTATTCTTGACATTTAAAATGTCATTCTCGACATTTGAATCCCGTTTTATATTTCAATAGTACACACGTCAAATCACAATATTAAATGTTCTTTACATTTCAAAACGTCATTCTCGACATATTAAATGTCTAGAAGGACATTTCATTTCAAACATGACATTTCTCTACACTTCGAATGTCGTTCTTGACATTTCTGTGTTAATGCAAAAAATAACATTAATTGTGATTTGACATCTTGTCATTTGCAATAAATGGAGCAAGTTATGTGTCAAGATTTTATTAGCCTATATATTTTTTGCAAAAATATCCATTTTATTGTCCTTAAATGGAATCATAAATTGTTGACTATGGGTATTTTGGTCTAAAATATACCAAAATGACCATTTTTGCAAGGATTTTTGAAAGTTGCCATGTTTACAAATGACTAGAAGAAAGTGGACATTTCTTGCAATTTCCACAACTAAAAACTACAAAATAAATCCGAATAGTACTAAAATACTGTAAAAAAAGGACAAAAATATCTTTAAACTAATTTTTTTAAAAAAAAGCTAAAACAAGAAGTTTGACCCCTGAAGTTTGATAACGTCAACGGACAAAAATGTGCAAAATTAAAAAATGCTTTCAAATTGTACCGACGCGCAAAAATCTAATAATCGAACTGAAAGTTACTCACATTCGTAAATTCTCCTTATTTCTTCTATTTTTTAATTGATTTATGATTTTTTCTTCTTACTATTTCGCATCATTCTTGATCTCCGTGAAGTAATCTTCTAATGAAAATGATGTCTAAAAGTGGTTTGACATTCGATTCATCCCTACATCTACTAATAGATCAAACATAACTAAATCTAGTAAAGTAACCAGACAATATTAATTACCCTTTGTATTCTAATATGGTTACGAACTCTTTAGGTCTATGCAATATGAGCCAGTTGCCTCAAGGATTTGGGATGCAGTATAAGTTCCAAGCAGCGAAAACGATGTCATGAAATAAATTCCACTGAACTGACTCGACATTACAAAAAAGTATAGTACAACTTTCACGTCATTACCTAAAGAGTTTATTCGACCAATTTTCATTCTCAAACACGAGGATAATTTAGGTTCTCTTGAAAATTATAGAACAATCCGCTCTTCAACACGACGGGGTGTAGGTGGAGAGAGGAGCTGAAACAATGTTAAAACTTCAGATGATGCTCAAACAAGGATGCCATCTCAATCTGCAAAACAACCCCAGAAATAAACTAACAATATTAGGATCACGCTTCTAAGTGGACAAATGAACACAACAAATTCAAGCATAAATTTCTGGGTCGTCAAAGTGGTTATCTATTGTTGGAATCTCTCTCGTCTAGAAGCTTAAGCTAAGAGAGAGAGAGAGAGAAACGAATTTATTTTTAAAAAAAATTATATCACGTGCTTTCATCAAGGATTAAGATGTGCGCAATTTTCATAAATGGGTGGTCGAAAAACTTGAACGCAAAAACTCCATCTTCTCTAATACCATGTTGAATCACCAAATTTTAGAGTAGATAAATTTATTTATTTATGTAAATTATGTCTTCAAAAGAGGAGAAAGACCATCTCAGGTTCTTGTGCTTGCATGTTCAAGAAAGTAAATATACAAAACTGAAAACTCCATCTAAAACATCTTCAGATTTGGAACGGACAGTCTACAATATCTTAATATTTCAAACCAGATCAAATACAACACCTAAGCCTTCTTCTCCTTTGCCTCTCATTCTTCTGCGGTTTAACTTATCATACAACCATTTGTTGCAACCATATGCACAGAGAGAGAAAGCAAATACAGACAGACAGGTCGGCCCCTCGTGAATAATCCACGCATTGTGATTTACAGTATTATGAACAAAAACAGAGTCATTATATATGATAATTCAGGTAAACATGCAATATAAAGTAAAAGCAGATCAAGGGAGAAGAAGGTACAGCCTTATTTCTCCCCAAGGTTATAAGCGATTAGCAAAACCATAACGCTAAACACCAAAAGGAAGGAAAACAATGGTAACAAGAAAAATGTTATGGCATGACAGTATCAACTTACAGCTGTTAAAGCTGCTTCAGCACCTTTATTTCCCGCCTTTCCACCAGCTCGATTTATAGCCTGCAATTATCATGAACTCTTTATAGAAAAAAATATGCGTCGAGAAATTCTACAGATACATAAAGCCTTGAGTAAACTGATTTAAAAAGCTCCAATTAGTATTACAAAACATTGCAGTTTCCATAGTCCAAGAGAGAAATGTCCCACAGTTTTACCTGCTCCATGTCATCACATGTCAAAACACCAAATATGCAAGGAACTCCTGCAAATCATTGCAAATAGAAGCTCGTCGGTCAATCAAATTTCAGTCAAAGCAATTGCAATCAAAACTGTGTCACAATGATGGAACTTAAGAAAACTTCAGGGATTTTGAGTAGTGAGTGTGTGCCATTTGTAAGTGTTATGCCCTAGGTCCAATCAACTTTGGACATAAACACTTTGAATATATATATATATATATATATATATATATATATATATATATATATATAATCAATGCATATTTATGGCAATATCTATTATTTAATTGAATTAATATTCTAATAAATTAAATAATAGAATCCGTAGATTCAAGTCTTGGTGATTTGTTAATCACAAGAAGTTGTGATTGTGAGATACAAATTACATATGACTGAATTTTAAATCGTTCGTGGTCGAAGTAATAACGAGATACGGATATCGTTATTACGGATAGACTATCGCGTGTGGCATTCTTACTTGTGAAGTAAGTAGCTGATCTCACAAGCTAAAGTGTGGTGACACTTGAATGAACACGTAGATGTTTTGTTATAGAACAAAATATTGGAGACCCGCTGAGAAATTCCACATGGATAACTATCTGAGTGTTAGTGGTTAATCTCTAACGTTCGGTAGTGGAATTGGTCCTTTGACTTGAGGTCATCATGGTACCTTATATGAGGACAGTCATACTTTGGTGATGTTGGATGTTGCTCTACCAAGGGTCGCTAATACAACATCGTTCGGGTATGTCAAGAATCATATGAAGGTTGTGAATGAACAATAGAGGATTCGTCACTCTTAGATAGTAAGAGATTATGATCTACATTTTATCCAGTTGAGTGTTCTATAATGAGTATAGAAATTGAAAGGCATAAAATAACACCTATATCTGGCATTGCAGATTTGGTTACATAAATAAGAATGCAATTCCAAACATACATGGAGATGTATATTTGGGTCAAATGATTTTGAATCATTTGAGATTTCTAACTTGAATCCCCTAAACATTTCAAGAGTTTCATGCTTGAATTTCATCAAATATACATGATCATTTCTGAAATGGTCATTAGTAAATGTGATGAGATAAGATAAACTTCACCTGACATTAACTGATATGGGTCTACATACATCACTATGTATTAGACTTAATAATTGTGCAAATCTTTTTCCTTTTCAAGTAAAAGGAGATTTGGTCACTGTGTCTTACAGACATGATTCGCATTTGGACTCTTATGGTATAAGATACATAAGTGATTGGATATAGTGCAAGTGGGAGTTTGTAAGTGTTATGCTGAGTATTCTATAATGAGTATAGAAATTGAAAGGCATAAAAATGATAATAACATTATAAAAATGCCAGCATTGCCAAATGACACAAACTTGTAGGCTTTAGCTGTAATTATGTGCATGGATTTATGCAGCAGTAAATGGGGGTGGGCGGACTCAATATAATTCTAATGTCAAAATCAACCCACCTGAATTTAGACCTGCAGAGAGCACTCCAGATGCAGCTGAATTTGCCACAGCATCGTAGTGGGAAGTATCACCACGAATCTACTGGTCAAAAAGGGTAAAGAAGATAAATTTCATTTAGTAATTGAGAATAATGATAAGCATACAAGGAGAACCAAGAAGAGGCAAAAATATAATGAAACTTGATAGCCTCCACATAGATGACAAGTAGACAATTGAAAATAAATAACGACCTTGAGCTGTGGCAGAAAATGCAAACAATAAAAATATGAAAACAAATTACGGGAGGCATGCAAAATAAAAGAAATATCACCAAAACATTGGAACTTGTGAAAGAAAAGCTTACCACAGCTCCAATGCACAAAACCGCTTGATATTTTCGTGACTTTCCAAGCTTCTCAGCAACCACGCCAATTTCAAAACTACCAGGAACCCACACAACCTAATGCAAAGAGAATAGGATAATGCTATATGTATATATTCAAGCATAAAAGTTTTTTGACAGGCAGACCAACATTAAAAATTTAAATGTATACAATTGTAGCAAAAAGAAAAGCATCCAGAAAAACTAGGGAAACGAAAAGGTCACTGCAAAAGCTATTCATCTCACCCTTGTGATAAAAACAATGAATATCTAGAAACTCAACCCCACCGTGGAGTCCAATGAATGTATAGTTTGTTTTATTAATGTGTCAACATTATTTACTTAGAGTTTGGAGGAACAAGAGATGCAGATGGGCCTTCCTAGTGTAAGTGAAAAGTTATTAATTGATTAAAGAATTAATACTGCAAGACCGAGCTACCTAGAGCTTGTAATTGGCAAGATAAGGGCCAATGTGCAACTTAAAATAACTCCACGAAGAGATAAAATACATATTGTGCCAAGGATAACATTTCCATAATACATAAAGACATATAAACTAGTTATCGCAACATTTTAATCATTCATATCTAACTTAAATTGTGCTCATAAACTCTAGCAATTACAAGTAACAAAAAGAGGCAAACAAATGAAGCATAATCGATAGTAGTTGGTTGCTCACATCAATATCTTCTTCTTTAACTGAGTATTTCTTGAAAGTGTCCAAAGCTCCCTCCAATAGCGGCTTCGTGATAATTTCATTGAAACGTGCCACCACCTTTATACAAAAACAACAAATCCACGTCCAGGAAAGCCCAAAATATACAAAAAGAATCAAGCATTTGGAACACAAGCAAAAGGAACCCCAATCCTCCCCAGTAAAAAAACATAGAAGTCAACCCAACAATAAAAAACAAAAATAAACACCAATTATCAATGTAATAAACATAAACACAAATATGACAAACGGAAGTACGGACGATAGCAAAGCGGAGCCCCTCAGCAGCCATAAGTGAGCCAGTTAACTGTCTAACAGCCGACATCTGTGCATTACGATCTTTGCCTGTCGTCCTCTCAATTGAGAACCCAAATCCTGAAATAGCCACAATATCAATATCAACAACATAAAAATATAACACAATCAAAACCAAATTAAGCAGTCATTTAACACAGATAAAGCCCAATTTTTGAAGCTGTGCTCATCCCGATTTAGAATTCACACATACAGAGCAAGGCACATCAATTGAAGGGCCAAGAAAAAAACTTGATTGTTAAATTTTGAACTAGAACACGTAATGATTAGAAGTAGATCGAACTGGAAGCGCATACCTTGCTGGGAGGAGGATGAGGAGAGTGAAGTTGCATCTAATTTTGTTGTTGGGAATCTTTTGGGTTTAAATAGGAAAGAAATGGGTGGATGACGATTTGTGGGAATTGGGGAAGAAGAACGAGAAAGAAGATAGCAGTCGCCGAATGAAACGCCAGCAGCCATTTTCGCAATCTTCTCTGCTCTAAACTTAAGCAGCCGTTACTATTAATAGGGTAGACAATGGAATTCATGTTTTTGACTTTTTTTCTTTGAAGCAAGCCAAAGGATTAATAGCATAAAATCGTTTTAATACGATATATTTTATATTTATTGAAAATCGCATAAAATTCCTTCGTTTAAAATATTTCGTGTGAAAAACCAATTTCTTTAGTCTAACCATTAAAATTTGTCAAAAATGTCAAAATTAAAAATGAATAATTGTAATTGAAGTCCCACACTTCTTATTTTTTTACAAATTATACTAAAAATATTTAAATGTGTTACCCATAATTCCCAACATTTAAAAACTTTAGTTTCCATCCACCCCAACCAAACTTCGCTCTACCCTGAGCTTGTTTAAAGGGAACAATACATTTCTAAGGTATTTACTTTACACCATTTCAAAAATACAAAAACAAGTTCCAAATTTCACAAATCAGGTTTTTTAATTTTTTATTTATGAAATAATGAATTATTAAATCAATTTATTATTAAATATTTAATTCTAATATAATATAATTACCCCACCCCACCTCCACCATCCCTATCGCTCCGGGGTTTATTCCGACTACCGTTCCGGTTACAATTCATCTTTGACGACTGCTCATATTTCGACGGCTATTCTGATGACCGTTGTGCCGTCACTTTGTTTCGACGACTGCTCCGATTCCGACAAGTGTTCCAACTCCGACGAAAATTTTTAGAACACAATTTGTTTATCGGTCACAACTTAAAAATTTAAAAATCACAATTTATTCATCGGTCACAAATCACAAAATTTATAAGTCACAATATTTATTTACGGTCACAAACATCACATTAATTGAACATAAATTATATTTAGGTCACAATTTATCAAATTATTGGTCACAAATTAATAATTTTTAGGTTACACATCATGTATTGGTCACATTTTATCTAATTCATTGGTCACATATCGTTTATTGGTAGCCACCCAACCAAATTAGTGGTTACAAACAACCAAATTATTTGTGACCACCACCAAAATTATTTGTGACCATCGCTTCGCCACTGCCTCCACCAGCAACATCTCAAAACTAACGCCACACAGAACACACATTCACCGCCGCCACCAACTTCAGATTCACACTTCGCAGCGCACAGATAATCAAATAATAAGTCACGGGTAACCACCGTGGCACCACCACTACCATCACAGCACAACTACCAATCTTACCACTACCGCCAACATCACCACTGCCTCGCCACCGCACATCACAACCACCACCACCCAATCTTACCAGTTCGAACTCTGCTGTTCATGGCAGCGTCACTATTGTGCTATCTGCCCTCTGTCTCTGTGAACGGTAATGTGGCGACACTACCGTGAACAACAGCGTCACCACACTGCGCCGATTGATCATTACCTTTACTCTTACTATATACCGGGACTTTAAATAAGAACTGAACTGCATCAGGGCAGTGAATGGCGTTGACAAGGGAAACTTTCGAGCCGTTAATGAAAACGGGTTGTGATAGAGGTAATGGAACAATGAAGGGTTGTGGGATTTTGAAGATTTGGTGGAGGAGGCGAGCAGTGATGGATGAGCAATAGATGATGCCTTTGGACCATTGCAGCGTTAGGCCTGTGTAATGGTCAGAGTGGAAATGGGAGAGAAAGTGTGAAACGGAGAAATTGGAATCAGCGTGTTTGAAACCATCAACTATAAACCGGGTTTTGGGGATGAGTTTAGAGTGAGGGAGGGATGAGGGGATGAGATGGTGGAGATTGCGATGGCAGGGAGAGGGAGGAGACGGCGGTATTGTACAGACCAGTGGAGGTTAGGGATAGCGGTTCCGACGGTTCAGAGGAAGACATGGTAGTCAGCGATTGCGTGGGTTTGAAGTTGGCATCGTTGGTACACCTTTCCGTGGTGGTTGGAGGAGGTGGCGTTGTGGAGAGAGGTGAGAGAGTGGAGAGAAATGGAGGCGGCGAGCGGTGGGAGGAAAGAGGGTGGAGGGGAAGAATTGGTTCAATGATTTAGGGTTTGGTTGGGTCAAATTATTTTATTGTATATAGATATAAAAATAAAAATAATTTTTTTTAAATTATTAATTAAAACCTGATTTTTGAAATGTTAAACCTGTGACCTTATTTGTAAAATTGGAAATCTAATTTCAGGTATAGGTGTAATTTCCTCTTGTTTAAATGCAGGCCCACGCCACTTGTGGGCGGAGCTCTCATGACGTTCGACGCATTACTAGACATAAAATACACCAAAAAATTGTCGTGATACTAATTTGATGCTTAAGTTCTTACATGTGACGTATAAATTATGAATTGAAGAGTAAATGAGAGCAAACCAATGAATTCTCCATATCTCTATGCAAGAAAAACGAGAGAGTACTCATATTTGGTTGAACTTTTCACACCTTTCCTAATAAGATTATTCTTTTTACCCACTGGATTATGTGAGGCCTTCACGTAAGCATCAGCGTGGCAACAAAGGGCACGTAGGCTTTCAAGAGTGAGACACGTGTAAAGGGCAAATTCTTCGGACGCTTAGCACGAGCCTATCCAAATCTGATCCGATATGAACTGAATCTGTCCATCTGATCGGATAAGAATAATTATCTGATCTGATAATCAATCGAATATTTGATTATTAAATCCATATTCAATTTGTTATGTTATCGGATATCTCATCCAAAATTAAATACATTAAGAAAATAAAATCAATGTTGAAATTAAACTTTTCTTTTTCCAATTTTTAAAAGAGTTTATTAATTATAAATTTTTCAATTTTTTTAACTTTTAACCAATTAGATTGAAAGGTACAAAAGGTTGTTTGCACATTTATTGACTCACTTATTTAGAGAGGATATTTCCAAACATTTTGTTATAAACTTTCGATGTGGGATAAGAATTCATTTAATTTGGTTGCAGTACAATGTATCATTGATTTGGCTATACTGTATTATACATTTGATTAAATTGATTTGATTGTAGTTTATTGTATTGTTATAAAAATAGTTATTTATAATTTATTAAATTAATCATTTTTTCTATCTTTCACTAATTAATAAAAAATTAAAACTCTTCAAATATTTCAATTAGCACTATTATATTATATTTTATTTGTCGAATATTTTTTTTTTAGCTTTTAAAACTGTATTTGATACTATAATTTGTATGTATTATCAAATAATTTTTAGATTGATTAAAAATTTAAAATAATATTAAAATAAGAAAATATCTTTTTTATTTTTTGTATGCAGGGGCTTCGTCTAACTTGCGAAGCCCGAAACATCCACACCTTGCAACAAATTACACAGTTTAGAAAATTGCGCACACGTGATTTGGTTTTATGTTTTGAATTTGATGACTTTTTTTATTTTAAATTTATTTATTTTAGTGACAAATAACATGTTATAAAAATATTTTACCGATTCAACTATTTATAATAAATAGGATCGAATTGTTATCGGATCAGATTGACCAAGATCCATATTTGATCCATTTAGTTAACAGATTATCGGATTCAAATATTGATTGAGTTATCGGATTGAGACCCTAAACTCATCTTCCATTAATTTCATCGAATTCGGATCAAAATTCAATCCATTGACAGTTCCATTAGTACCCATTATCCATTTTACCATAATTCATCTGTCGATTTGCGAGATAACAAGCACCAAAGAACGAAGGCAGTGCATGCTATTCTTCATCATCTCACTCTCGTCTATTTGAGCCCCTTGAGCAGTGCCGCTTTCCTTCGTTCAACACCATCAGCGGAATCGGTAGCATAGCTGGCAGCAATGATTCCTTTTTGGCAAAAGAAGGCATGAACCACTTACCACTGAACTGTGAACTCACTGAACTGGTAAAGAAGAAGAAGTCGATTCGACAGTTGATAGAAGAAGGTGAAGCCCGAAAGCCCTCTCATTTCTCTCTTTTTTCTATTTGTTATTTTGATTCGAGTCTTCTATTTAATTAATATTTTATTTTTATAGGGTCTCGTGTATGATTTAAAATCATGTATCAATTTTGTGATTCTTATGAAATTCATTTTGCAGGCAGAACTCACAAGCTGCTGGAGCCTGGAGTTAAGTGGAAGCAAGCTAAGGAGAGGACATAGGCGAACTTAATTCAGTAATTGGATGTTGTTTTAATGTTAGACATAAGTTTTTGATTTAAAGTGAATTGGATGTTGTGCACTTAATTAAATAAGTGAACTTAATTGGATGTTCGTGTTGTGCCCCGAGTTTTGTGAATGGCAGTTTGCAGACTTAGTTCTGAGGGTAGATAAGATAGAATCGAGAGTATTTTGCTTGATTCACTAAGTTTTGAGGGTAGATCAAATAGAATTAGTAAGTATTTTACTAAGTATTATCAATCATTCTTCTTGCAGCAATGGATATATCTTCCGATCTTACGAATCTAGGAAGGACTCCAACTGCTGTAATTTCTGCAGGTGTAAAATCAATAGTAGATAACCCAAGAACCCTCGAATATATGATAATTTCTTATTACTCCAAATATTATAAAGAAATCCTATATCTTTATGCAAAATAAATGAAAAAAATATATATAGTTTGTTGAACTACTAGAAATGCAAGGCCGCAAGGGGTTTGCATTACAGCATGTGAGACAGATGAGTTCCTTGCATTTTTCACAGAAACAAATGGCTGCAAGGTCGATTAAATTATGCCCGAACTTAACGAAATTCCTAGCTCTACCCCTGATGATCGGATATGATCTTCGACATGTTTTAGGTAGGAAATATTGGTTGAGAAAGCTACCTTGTCAATCTCTTAAAATTAGCTCATGAGTTCCTCGAGATCAAGGAAGATATTACGAAATCAATTTCTACTAGAGAAGATTGGACAAGAAAATAAACTTAATAAAATAAACATACCGTAACGCAAGGAGTCGCACCAGCCAATGAAAAATACAACACATGGAGTTCGGGTCCCTCCAAATTTAAATAATAAAAAAAAAATACTTGTTCCTCAAAGAGTGAAGAGTCGTCTCTTATCTATAATACTAGGTGCAAGCAACGTGCAATGCACGTTTACTTAGTTTATATTTAATATTTTTATTTAATAATTAATTTGTTATTAATAAAGATGTAATTTTTTTTTGGTTAATTAAGGGCGTGTCTGGGCGCGCTGTAAGGAGGAAGGAAAATTGATTATGTTACCGTTTTTTTTTTCAAACCTACAGCCCTACAGTGAGAGAATTGGTCCAAAATTGCGGCTCTCAACTGCATGAATTGTGTTGCCAACGGCTTGATTTCTGCTGAAAAGCAGAAACAAACACCCTATAAATAATTAATGATATAATGTTTATGTAATTGATAAATAATTAGATGTGTGATTTTGATATTGTGATGTAGGTTGGTGAGATTGAAGAAAATAAGCAAAAGTAGACAAATTTGGAGAAATGGCTAAATTGTAAGGGATCCAAAGTTTAGGGACTAAAATGTAAATACTTAAAAGTTGTGCCAAATCTCACGATGAAGATTTGAGAGTGCTCGGAGTCAATTGGATAAAGGAAGATGTCAAGGGGATCAAATTTAGTCAAAAGATGATCACAAATCAATTTCCAACCGAAAAGTTATGCTTCGATGTTTTAGTCTCATATTAAGACCTATTTTTGGCATAGGAATTGATCGAATTGGAGAATGATGTCTGAATTAAAGTTGTAGCCAAATGAGTTAGATTTACAACTCATTTTACATCACCTCAATAGGATATTGGAATACAAAATTATGATAAAAACACTGAAGGAAAGTGCAGCCGCCTGTTTAAAACAAGAAATTTCGTTACATAGTCCGTTATATTGAGATCTATTTTTGGCATATAAAGTGATCGAATTGGATAATGATGTCTGAACGAAAGTTGTAACCAAATGAGTTAGATTTTCAACGCATTTGAATTGACTCAATCAGACATCGAAATACAAAGTTATGATAAAAACACTGAAAGAAGGTGCACCTGCCTGTTTAAAATAAGAAATTCTGTTACATAGTCCGTTATATTGAGACATATTTTTGGTATAAAAAGTGATCGAATTGGAGAATGATGTCTAAATCAAAATTGTAGCTAGATGAGTTAGCTTTCCAACTCATTTTGAATCGCCTCAATCGGATATCGGAATATAAAGTTATAATAAAAATATTGAAAGAAGGTGCAGCTGCCTGTTTAAAACAAGAAATTTCGTTACATAGTCCATTATATTGAGACCTCTTTTTGGCATATAACGTGATCCAATTGGACAATGATGTCTGAATCAAAGTTCTAGTCAGATGAGTTAGTTTTCCAACGCATTTTGAATCGCCTCAATCGGACATCAAAATACAAAGTTATGATAAAAACACTAAAAAAATGTGCAGCTGGCTGTTTAAAACAAAACATTCCGTTACATAGTCCGTCATATTGGGACATATTTTTGGCATAGAAAGTGATCGAATTGGAGAATGATGTCTGAATCAAAGTTGTAGCCAAATGAGTTAGCTTTCCAACGCATTTTGAATCGCCTCAATCGAACATCGAAATACAAAGTTATGATAAAAACGTTGAAAGAAAGTGCAGCTGCCTGTTTAAAATAAGAAATTTCGTTACATAATCCGTTAAAACAACAAATTCCGTTAGTTTTTCCGTTAAACCAACAAATTCCGTTAAATAGGCACTTTTTATATATGTAGAAAGATATTAAGTATCATATTAAAGAGAATTATTTTTTTAATGATTTTAATCCTACTATAATTCAAGTATTTCAATATTACTTTATTTTTCATTTTTCATTTTTCAATTTTCAATATATAATAAATACTTCAAAAAATCTTGTCATATATGAATTTTGTGTTATTAATTCTCAATTAGTTAACATTTATATTAATCTAGACTCGATAAATCTTGACTTAATGAATCTAGAATTACTATAGATGAAAATATTTCTATTTATGTATTTAGAAATTGTAATGGGTGTTTAAATTCATGTATTAGCAATTAATTCTTATGTATCAAATGTAATATAAAAATATTGTTCATTTGTAGTATTTTATCATAAAAAAAAAATTTGAATCATAGAAATTGAGATTTAAGAGGACAATTTTCTTTTCTTAAATTTCTATCTTAAATTTTATCTCTTTAGTTCGTTAGTGACTCATCAAATTCTCCAACAAATTGGTATCACATATTACTTTTACATCACTTATAAAGTATTTCATAATAACATGCAATGCACATTCAACTCTGACTACTATATACAAACACGGTTAATATTAAATGTATGCAATTCTTTAAAATCTAGTTAATCTCTTCTCGCTTGTCTCTCCTACACCAAAACCTAATATTTGTACCAGCAATTGAATTGATTGTCGGGATGCTAACGATAGCTAGCCTTTTTTCTGTTTGGTAATTTTGATGTTAACAGTTGTTGTTTTAGCCGCCCTTTGGCCTTCATAATTTCAAATTATAATTTTTTGAATATTAGTTTTTGGGAGTGTATACTTGAAAAACAAGAAAAAGTTTTTGGTTTCGTATAATATTATTTTATGTAAGATTGTTTAATTGAGAGAGAGAATTATTTTTTTGGAATAATGGGGCAAAGTGAGTAGGTACTTGGTAACATGCAAGACAAATGCCTGTTTAAAGATTTGACTTTTTGAAGTCAACAATCCTAATAAGATTAAAGTAGAGAGAAGTTCTACATGTACATAAATTTATATATAATGGTGTCCAAAATTACACGTAGCGCTAGATCCAACCATTAATTCAAATCTCACACTTTCACATCAATAACAGAATTTTGTCAACATCACATTATGGACACTATTATGTACATATATAATGTACATGTAGACTTTTCCTAAAGTAGGTCATTCAACAATGCACCATTGACTGAAGATGTAACTTCAACTTTTTGAATTTTTTTTTTAAACAAAAAGGTTAATAGATTTGAGTCTCAATAGAATATTGAAATACAAAGAATTCAATCTGCTAGGACTTTTTAATATCGTTTAGTCAAATCTTAGTCATGGTAGCTGAATCCTAAAATTTGTAATTTAACTAACGATAGAATCTTCTTATTGAGATTAGAAACAAGCTTATCAAATTTCCCAAAACTCAAACCAAAAGGTTTTGAATAGGATGAAGATCAAAATCTCAAATCAATTATCAATAACAGCATAAAATAACCACCCCCCCCCCCCCACCCCCCACAACACATTGACGAGATTTCGAGATGTAAGTCACAAGGCCAGATTTATAAACCAAGCGGCATAAAATCATCTAAAAGGCTGCTGAAAAGCAACAAAAATCGAGCTTATACCGTCTGTTCTCGACCACTTCACATTTTTCACGAAAGCTCCCCTAAATGTGCACCAGCAGCCAAAAGAAATGAGATCCTATCATCAGTTCTAATAGAAAAATTGCAGTAGAAACTATAACATGCCTCAAAACTAAAAGCAGTTTTCCTTGCAATGTGCTGAGCTCTTGTGCATGTAATTGGCTGCCAAAAATTCCTCATAATAATTGTCGTTGCTTGAAAACATTCTCCAACTTCCTGCTACGAAAATGATATAAGCTAAAATAAGTTCATCGATGCTACAGAGAATTTGATTTTACAAAACACCACCTGCCCAAGAAACTCAAATGTACTGCTTTTGCAGATTTCTAACAGATCAGTCTTGGTTTTTCTTCTTCTTTTTGTCTTTTTTTTTGGAGCGAAGTTCAACTTCTCCATCTGGCTCTGCACGTTTTCTCTTCTTTTTCTTTTCTCCCGCTTCAGCATTATCAACTTCGTTCTGCAACTCAGCATTTTCAGCTAATTGCTTTTTCTTCTTCTTTTCCTTTTTCCTGACTGCCTCACTATTTGGTTCTGTATCGTTGACTGCATCGTTTAACACGACAGTGTCTTCTTCTGCATTAGCATTCTTCCTCTTCTTTTTCTTTTTTTGTTGCTCTTCATTTATAACAGGAACCTCGTCAGCATTCTTCTGGGACGATGGCTCAGTCAGCCCAAGAATTGAATCGGCTGAAGGATTGTATGTCTGCATAGATAACGATGTCAATTAAGGCATGCAAAAGTGAAATATATGATAGCATCAATGAAGTGAAATAAATCAGAGACCTTGGCTGGGGTGATCAATCCTCCTGAACCCTTCTTACGGTCCTTGTCGTAGAATTCTATCTTGGGTTTGCCTTTAGCAGATCCAGCAGACTGACCCAACTCTCTGCCTTCTAAGTTTCTCAGCCGTGCTTCAAGCTACAGAAGTTAAGTGTGAGAGAAGTTCTAACAAGAAACAACAATAAACAGAGCATATATCCTTTTACTGAATCTGGAAACTGAAATACCTTTAATCTATTTTCCATTCCCATAGAATTATCTTGGCCATCTCCAAGAGCATCACATCGAATAGCCAACGCACTTTTGGCAGCAAGAGATCGAGAAATTTTACCCTTGTGTTTTGGTGCTGCTTGACCAATTAAAGATGCATGGTATATAAGACCATATTTAGGAGTTGCGTGCTTTGTTTTCAGAGCTCTAAAAAGAGCCTTTTCTGCACCAAGTATCTGAACTGTACTTCCAGGTTGCTTAGCAAGATTCAACAAACTGCCTCCATGAGCGATGAGGCGAGCACCAACAAGTTCTCCAACAAGAGCAGTGAGATTTGGAGCAATGGTGTTCATCCTGCTTTTTAAATAATCAAACAGTTGAGCTCTATATTCTGCCAGTGAAAGAACTTGGTAGCACAAATCTTTGATATTTTCCAAATCAAGGTCACTAACTTCGGTTCCCATAGAAATCATGGCTGCCTCTTTTAGTTCAGCCTCGACCTCTTCTGGAAGTATCTATAAACAATTTAACAACACATATAAGCACCCACAGAATCATATTCCAAGTCTAGGGCTCCCATAGCATCAACAGAATCATATTCCGAGCTATCACACTATTTTCGAGCGTGTCTATTTTTATAGCTGGAGTAGATGAGGGGATCATGCAGAAGTTAAATCCCTACCTCAGAGAAATCAAGTTTCGCAGCATTTGTACGGTTACCCATCAACTTCACCGTCTTGGCATAAAGGATATTGTCTTGTACAATCTTTGCAAGTTCTGGAAAATGCCAACCATACCATTCCCTTACTCTCATTGCATATGTGTTCAGCTCTTTGTCAAGGTCATCCAACAAGCTAATGGCTTGTATGATCATTGTATCAACCTAGTTTGAAAAGAAAGAAGAGCCTTATATATTAACAGCAAAAGATTTGAGAGAATAAGTAAGATTCGAGTAACTCGAGGCCTTGTTCATTTTGGATTTTGATTATTAACTCTTCCACTAACCAAAAGAAAATTGATGGAAAATTAAACATTGTCTGGCACACACACAAATAAAATGAGAAGCACACAACCAATTACAAAAGGAAAGAAACTGTTAATTAGATTCATGACAGGTGAAAGCAACCACATAATCAATTATGACTTCACATAACGACCCATCAGAGGAATGGATACTGACGGTCAATGATATCATCAAACTTCACATAATTTTTTATGAAGTTGGAGAACTATACTGAGTACTCTTTCCTTTTTCAAATCAGAAAATTCACATTTTTCCCCTTAAAACAGAAAACATGTTGCCAAAAGTTTCTCATTAAGGCGCTAACTTCATTTCTTCACGAAGAAAAGTAAACGGTTATAAGATCATGTAAGATTTACCTAAAGATCAATAGCAAAATATTTTGTTATTAAAAAAACAGCATATTATTGACAGATATTTACCAACTCAACAAGTATCGTGTAATCAATTATAATACTCCTAGTACCATGACTCCGCACCTTTGTATTCCATGACATTTACAGATTAATGTGAAAATCCTGGGGAGTATTTTCAGGTTTTATTCTCTAGACAGAGTATCGTTCTCTAACACAGTTTCAATAACATGTCTTAGATAGTATATTGCCCAATCCATTGTTTATACTTTCCACAAACAATAGTAGAAAAATTTAATCGTGTTGGAATATAGCAATTCACCTTATCTGGGCTGAATTTTAACTTGTATCTTGAAAGGCTGTGAGATAAACCCAAACTCATTGGAGCCAAATCTTGGGCAGCTAGTCCAGATATGAGTTCAGTCAAATGATTTCTGACCCCTCTCATCAGTTCCATGACAGCATTGTTGTGAACACATTCAATTTGCTGCAAGTAATAAATCATTAACTTAAATGGCAGAAACCAATGCAGGCAATACAACTGAATCACTGATCAATCATGTAACAAGCTCATAGTCTATGGTGACAACTCACCAGCTTCTCCTTAATTGCATTCCCAAGTTTTGAATCAGCCACAGCTAAAATGTCGCTTTCACAATGGGAGCGCAAGAATTTGCGAAGACCTTTGCTAGGCTTACTTTCTATCAATAAGGTAGCTGCTGATAGAGCCTCTGATGTGTTCTCAAACTTGGAAAAAGCTTTTAGCTTGACAACCTGTTGTTGGCATCACAACAGTCACTAATTGCATCACAAACAGGATTTTTTCTGTATTGAATCATTACAATCCAAAAATTGTATTGTTTTTTTTCTGGAAAGTTAAGTTATTTGCCTACATTACCCCGAATCGTAAATTGTAGACTACTGCTGGAACAATCATAAACAAATATTCACATAAAAATATTTCTCTTTTATGTATTTCCGTATGCATGCATATGCGAGGTGACATCATAAAATATTGAGCAACAAGGAAATCACCTGTCGAGCCGAGTCAGCAGTGGAAAATTCCTTCCATAAGTCCTGCAAGCAATAAGGTTGCCTCCATCAAATAACTAAAAAACCAAAATTAATGAAAAGAGAAAAACCCAGATAGAGTTTGAACAAATCAGTACCTCAACTTTAGAGAGCTTGCCTTCATCCAATACTTTGAAAAGGGCAAAACCCGCCGGCGTTTCAAACAACAGCAACATCGTTCTTACTCGACCACTGCCTCCTGAAATATAGAAAGAAGATTCGCCTCAATAATTACATGTAAACAAATTGCTCAAGAAGGTCGAGCATACTTCAAATAATTTTCAGCTTTTCCTCTTCAAAACATTTTTACGCACAGGAATTACAGATTTCTGATTGCTTCCTAAAAACGGCTCGGCGGATTAACAGTAGGGCTCTCTCCTTTTGCCCTTTTTCTCTTCCTTCTTTCTGCTGAAAGGGGCTAGGGTTTTGGATAAGTTTATATATATACACAGGCAAGGAGAGGGTTTTAGGGAAGAGTGGGGCTCTCCTGCCAAATTTTACTAGGGTAAATTTCACATTGGCTCCCTAACCTTTTCATTTTGTAGGAATTTAGTCTCATTTAATTTTTATCCACCTTCCGTCCCTAACCTTTTATTAAGAGTCTGTTTGGTAGAAATTAAAATCAGATTAAAATTGAAAAATTAACCGTTATTGTTGACTTTTATTAGACGAGTGGAGTCCAATAACGACTATATTTTCAATTTTAATTGCATTTTAATCGATATCAAATGGGCTCTAAGCCCCTTTTTGTCTCCCTATAAAATAATTTTTTTTTAAAATTTTATATTTATTTTTAATTACACATTTACACAATAAAATATTTTATACATAAATTTAATTTTTTTTTTCTACTTTTGAACAATGCATTTTCCAAAAAAATTACTATTCAAAACTTCATTTTTTTCAAGATAATGGCCATCAAACGTAGGCTAATTTACAAAAACTAGAGTAATTATATTACAACTACGAATTTATCAAGGGCACCACAATTTTAAATATTTTTCTTATATATTTAAATAGTCTCAAGCAAAATTACATAATTAGGTTTTTAATATACTTTTTAATAAAATAAATTATAGGTCCACCACAAACATAAAACTAATTTTTTATTTCTTTTTCCTCAACATCCTATTGGACCACTGGTTAAAAATAAAAATAAAAAAATAGCAACAGTTAAAGAGTAAAATCAAAGAAAAATCAATGTATAGAAATAAGTAAATTTCAAGAAATGTGGGGGTGTTTGACACCCATTTTTGTAAAAGAATGTGTTTTTGAATAGTGATTGATGGAAGAATGTGTGGTTAAAAAGTAAGGAGAATTTTTAGATTTATGTGTAATATTATTTTATTGATAAAATGTGTGGTTGAAATGAAGAATGAGAAAAAAATGAGAATGAGAATGAGAAAAAAATGGGTGCCAAACGGGAGCGTAATTTCTTCCCTTTTCTCACCACTGATGGCTGTTCCCCATTGAATCCTACAAAGAAATTAGAAAAAATCATACGGGTGTCTTTCTTAACTTGTATAGCATACGCAAATACAAGAAAATTCAAGATTATACTACCCGACCCCCACCCCGCAAGTCCCTTTTTTTAAAAGAAAAATAAGATATTGCCCCCATTTGGTGCACATTTTGAAGGTAAGAATGCATTTTTACTGTGTTGTGATGGGAAATATGTGGTTGAAAAAGAATGAAAAGTTATTGATGTGATGGAAAATATTATTTTATTGAAAAATGTGTGGTTGAAAATGAGCAGAAAAATGAGAATGAAAAAAATAATGTGGACCAAACAGGACCATGGTCTTGATTGGGGTGTTAATTGCTAAAAATGATTGTGCTTATATATAGCTACAGTAGATTTGCATACACGTGTGATGGGCGCTTAAAGTTGTGGATGAAAAATGAGAATGGTGGAAGAGAAGAAATAAGAAGAGTCGAGCTATAAGTACATAAATTTTGTGCTTAAAGTTGTGGATGAAAAACAAGAATGGTGGAAGAGAAGAAATAAGAAGAGTTGAGCTATAAGTACAGACTTACCGAACACTCACATTTAAGGGTGGGAAGATAATTTTTTTTTCAACATTTTATACATGGTACAGGCCACGTGTGACTGAAAATTCAAAAATCTGTAAAATATTTCCTGTACTTTCATCATAAATCAAATAAGAAAGGGCATGAATGTGGTGTACTATATATTTCTTTCTTAACTTAACTAGGATTATATTCGTAAAATACTTGTAATGTGTTTATCAATAATATGCTTTAATCGGGGTGTATATAGCAAAAAATGTGGTGGCAATATATCTTCCCCACAAACTATCACTCCTAACAATATTCATCCAATTTTGCCGTTAAATCTTGTACAAAGACAATTATACCCTTTAGCTTAAAATAAACTAAAAGAGATGAAGATAAGTGATTATTGTAATTACGATTGACATTTGAAGAAGAGATGGTAATAGTTGAGACGACTAATGATGGTGATAGCTATGATCGTGTGATGTCATGGGGTGGGGTGGGTAAATGAGAAGATAATATTGGAATAGGGCGAAGTGGAAAAGAAAAATATTTTTTTTTTCCTTTCATTTGACGTTTGAGTTAATTTAATTTGAGCAATTCCACTTGTACATCAAAAGATGTACATAAGGGGCTACACCCCTCACACATGGGGGGTGAGACTCACTGTATAAAATATTTTTTTATTTAAGCGAGTCTCACCCCCATGTGAGGGGGTTGTACACACTTATGCATACACTATTATGTACTTATAGCAAAGCTCATTTAATTTCTTTTTGTTTATATTTTTTTCTTTTTTCGCTTTTTACTTTCTTTTAAGTTAATAAGGATAGAAATGTCATTTTACAAGATTTTGACAGCAAAAATGGGTTGGAAATAGTCATGAAAGATCACTTGTGTGAATGAATGAAATTTGGGAACCGGGGGGATATAAATTGAATATAAACTAAATTGCTACAAAATGGAAAAGTCAGAGACCCATAGTGAAATATACCCATTTCATCAAAAGATGCTTTTTTTGTGGCCAAAGTGGAGGAGCTTGATGCGAGGTTTGTGACGCTTCTTGCCTGAGTCCATCACCCATGGCCAAATCCCGCAAGACAAAAAATATGGGAATGAGAATGACAACAATTTAGAGCAGTAGTGAGTTTACTAATAGACATCAAATTTAAATTAAAAGATGGAACATATAAAATTATTGTTTACCATATACCATTAATAAATCATATAGTTCCAATGAAGGCCATGGAGGCTGAGGATCCAGTAGGTAAATTTAGGGGCAGGGGCAGGGGCAGGGGCGGGACGGGGGTCCGGGTCCCCCCAAATTTTTTGACAATTTTTGTTTTATTTTTTTATTTTATGTTTTGTATTTACCATTTTATCTTCAAATGAATAAAAAATTTAAACCTTACTAATCCAAAAACTTAAACTCGAAAGGAACGCTTGTAATAATATATGATTTTGCTAAATTAAATATCAGTACTTTCTTTTATACGTTTCTTGATTTTTTTGTTAATAATTTACATTAATTTATGTTCATTTGTTTCGTTTCTCCATCACATAGTATCAACTTCCCTCATTTTAATAGATAATATTTCAAAAAAAAAATTTGAGGGCAGCCCGTGGCCTCCACCCCTTTAACTCTGGGACCCCTCTACTTCGATGGACTGACTCCGACCCTAGGTAAATTGACAATGGTATTGGTGATGCTTCTATGTGGGTAAGAATAGTGGAATTAGTTGTAAATTGTAATACGGTCTTTTACTCCCCATCCAAGATCCATTGCTTAGTGAAACACAAAACTAATAGCATTAGAGGAAGAGAACATAACCGATGCATTTGCATGAGCATTGTTATTACTAGTGGCATGATTCAATGACATTAGAGATAATGCACGAGCATTGTTGTAATTGATTTGCAGAAAGTCCATATGTACTATTCAACAAGTTATTCTATCGATAAATTGACTCCATGTGTGGATTGTGAAGACTACGTTGCATTGGCATTATGAAAAGAATGAGAACCTTGTTTGTCATTGTCGAGATTGATTGCGTTGATTCCATTGAATGAGTTGTTGGAAGTCAAGTGCTATTTTTGAATCTACACGTCTTCAATGTGGCCCTTTCTGTAACAATATTTGCATGAATAATTATCCTTGTACAACACTTGGATTACAACAATGGATGACAATCTTTCACAAGGGGGTGCGCATTGTAACCCAAGTGTTTTATATGTAGCATTTCTCTATTTCCATAGAGCCCGACAATTTTCAATTATATGTCCACCTCTATTGCAATAGTCACAATGTTTAGATTCATTGAAGAAGTTGTTTATGGTGGCTCTGAATTGCGATTTTAATGGGAAAGTTATCGGTTGCTTCCAATGTTTTTTGTCACCGCGTTCCATCTCAACGAGCCTGATGAATATTTAGCAATAGCGACATCACGAGAATATTGGTAAGAATGTTGTTGTGGACATCATTGAGACCCACGAGAAACGATATCATCCGATCTTCTATGTGGTTTATGTAAGTGTTATGCCCTAGGTCCATCAACTTTGGACATAAACACTTTGAATATATATAATCAATGCATATGTATGGCAATATCTATTATTTAATTGAATTAATATTCTAATAAATTAAATAATAGAATCCGTAGATTCAAGTCTTGGTGATTTGTTAATCACAAGGAGTTGTGATTGTGAAATACAAATTACATACGACTGAATCTTAAATCGTCCGTGGTCGAAGTAATAACGAGATACGGATATCGTTATTACGGATAGGCTATCGCGTGTGACATTTTTACTTGTGAAGTAAGTAGCCGATCTCACAAGCTAAAGTGTGGTGACACTTGAATGAACACGTGGATGTTTTGTTATAGAACAAAACATTGGAGACCTGCTGAGAGATTCCACATGGATAACTATCTGAGTGTTAGTGGTTAATCTCTAAAGTTCGGTAGTGGAATTGGTCCTTTGACTTGAGGTCATCATGGTACCATATATGAGGACAGTCATACTTTGATAGTGTTGGATGTTGCTCTGCCAATGGTCGCTAATACAACATCGTTCGGGTATGTCAATAATCATATGAAGGTTGTGAATGACCAATAGAGGATTCGTCATTCTTAGATAGTAAGAGATTATGATCTAGATTTTATCCAGTTAAGTTGATAATGAAATCCTTGGCCAATGTGAACTCATAAGTCGGAAAAGAGTTTTTGACGTATATTGACTTAATAGTGGGATAAAAGATATGATCGATAATTGAGATTGACACATATCCATATCTCATAATTGATCGGATCATATTGAAGAAAGGATTATAGTTTCACGGTAAACGATTAAGTTTGGTTTTGTCATACTACGTGATATTTTCCGTCACATGTATTGCCCTGATACATTGCTAGATGTCAAGAAAAGAAAATCCTAGCCGTCATTCTTGTTCTCTGTGTGGATCACCATTGGAGGCTGGACAGCTTGGATTGCAGATCGTCATCATTGGAGTTCAAGAAAAAGCAAAAGAATTTGTAGAATTCATCAAAGGTATCATTCTCATCATAGTTTCTATCTAAACACATTGAAGATCCTCGTTTGGGAATTGAAAATGGGTTTATTTCCGCCGTGCATGATTAAGTAAATTTCCAACAGTGGTATCAGAGCCTACTTCGTGTTTTTTAGAAATTGTTTTGCATGATTGAACAATTAAAGGTTAATTGCTTATATTTGTTTCTTAAATCTAACAATTTAGAAAATTATTTTTCATCTTCAAAAATCTATTTTGAAAAGGAAAATAATTTTTTCGCCAAAAAAAAATAAAATTTCTTGGATCTGAAAACAGGCGGCCACCGGACTTGGCGACCACCGGCATGGGCTGCCAGCTAATCGTCATTGCACGTCGACCTTCTGTGCGGACGATCATCGGCTAACTAGCGCGGCTTGTCTCGCTCATTTGTGCGTTGTGATCGACAAATTTCTTTGCACTAAAAAGAGGCGATCGATGAGCCCCTGCCACGGGAAGAAAAACGAAATAAAAAAAGCTTTTTTTGGGTTTCTACAAAACGGGTTGGAAGTAGGGATGGCAAAAAAAACCGCCCTGCTTCCCGAAACGGTGCCCACTTTGAAACCGGGTTGGCATCTCCGCCCACCTGGCACGTGAAGATTTAAAAAATATAAATAAATAAATAAATATATATATATATATATATATATATATATATATATATATATATATATATATATATATATATATATATATATATATATACGGGGCGGTTTTAACGGGGCAGCCCCCGCCCCGCCTCGCCCGATTTAAAGGCGAGGGCGGGGGCACGGGGGCGAGGTGGGGTGATGGCGTGGAGGGCGGGCGGGCGGGGGTGCCTTGGCTCCCGCCGATTGCCATCCCTAGTTGGAAGATTTGGGGACGGGGGCTTATCTGCAATTTGTGAAATTGCGAACCCCTGTCTCCAATTATGCTTAAGGGTCAAGTTTGCAAAATTTTAATTAAGGACCTATCATGCAATTAAGTTAATTGAAGGACTTGTTTTTTAATTATAAACTTGGGTCAATTTGCAATTTTCAAAATAGTTTTGAATTTAAATATTAAAATGGTTTTAATTTGATTTTCAAATGGTTTGACCTAAAATTCAATTTTGACCTGTTTAAAATTTTATTTAAAATTGACGACTTTTTATATTTTCGTTAAAATTGGATTTTAACTTAAATATTAAATTGACCCTAACTTGAATTTTATTTTATTTAGGAGTTTCATCCTAAATTAAAATGTTAATTCATTTTAAATTAGAGTTGGACTTTAATTTAATATTTAATTAAAATTTGATTTTAATTAAATTATTCACTCTAATATGTTGTTGAAATTAGAGTTGGACTCTAATTTGACATTTAATTGAAATTTGATTTTAATTAAATTGTCTCACCCTAAAATCTTTCTTGCAATCAGAGTTGGACTTTAATTTTGTATTTAATTAAAATTTGATTTTAATTAAATAAGGCCACCCTAATATCTTGGAATTAGAGTTTGACTCTTATTTTGTATTTAATTAAAATTTGATTTTAATTAAATTCAACAATATTAATTTGATTATAATTAGAGTTGGACTTTAATTTGACATTTAATTAAAATTTGATTTTTATTAAATTGTCTTACCCTAAAATTTTATTTGAATTAGAGTTGGACTCTAATTTGGTATTTAATTAAAATTTGATTTTAATTAAATAGTCCCGCCCTATAATTGTAGAATTACAGTTGAACTCTAATTTGATATTTAATTGAAATTTGATTTTAATTAAATAAGTCCGCTAATTAAATTAATTAATTAGTTTGATTAATTAATTATTTAATTGTTCCGATCCATTTGTCTAAATTAGTTTAGACACTTTAATTACTAGAAACTTGAAACATATTTGCATATAATATTAAATATTATATAGGAATGCATTTATATGATGAATGTTTAATTAGTGGATGATTATGGATTCGACCATGTGAATGTGTTGAATGGTTAGTTTTATTCTTATTGTTTTATGAGGCCTGCAAGCTCTAATTTATTTTGAACCTGCGAGTCCGTTACTATTGTTATTATTATGGGCATGTGCGTCCAATATTATTTAGGCCTGCGTGCCAACTAGGATAGGATACAAGTTGCAGCTGGACTAATTGGAGATACAAGAAGAGGAGGAGACCATAGAGATGGAGCATTGTATGAATCAATGCTATACCCCCTAAGGCGGCCAGGACTAGTCTTCCTTATGGCTCGGGAAGACTAGATAGTATAAGTCTATAATCGTCCACACTATTATATGTATATTTATTTGCATGTTAGATGTATAATAAAATATATATAATTATTACGATGAGACCTTTTGCATGCAAAACCCCTCGTTAAAAATATCAAGTCAATTTGTTATTTGCCTTCCATCATTATAGTGAAAAACGAGAGTGCTAAATCGATCTTAACTTGTTGAGTACACTCAAGGCTGGTCTATTAGGGATATGTTTGACACTAATAAATATTATATATTTCTGAATGATAGGTTTGACTTAACTAAAATTTGTCTTTTCTTGAGCATACTCAAGAAGATAAATTGTAGAGGCATGTTAAAATATTAAGTTATATTTATATTCGTCTTCCACCATTATAGTGAAAAACGAAAGTCCTAAATCGATCTTAGCTTGTTGAGTATACTCAAGGCTGGTCTATTAAGGATATATTTGACACTATGAAATATTAGATATTTCTGCATGATGGGTTTGACTTAACTAATATTTATCTCTTGTTGAGTACACTCAACGAGATAAATCTTAGAGGCATGTTAAACTAACATAAAAGATGTGTGAAGATAAAAAGTCGTCAGCTTAATGATCTGGGAGTTGTATGGAGATACAATTGATAATAGTATCTACCCAAATGTTTTATTAGGGCTTGTTGAGTACACTCAAGGTTTTAATATAACAAATGGGATCCCAACCCACTGGGAATCAAGTAGGATTCTATAAATTTATGTGAGAGGGTCATAAATTTGAGTTAAACAGTGGGAGGGAAATTAATTTAATAAAAGACCATGTTAAATTAATTCATGCACTATATATATTATTTCTTTACTTTTCGTCGTTTACATTTATTGAATCATGAGTAACCATATGTATTTAAGAGGCATACTGAATGCCAACAACCAAACGAAATTTTCTTGATTGGCACCGCAATATGAGAATCTTTCTCAGGCATGAAAAATTGGTTGTGTCCTTGAATAGCCATTTCCAGAGACACTTGTTGATGACTCGATAAAGGAAGAGGTGGCTACTATAATAAATACAGTGATGACAATAGTAATACAACATATGTGATTTTTGTGACTATGTCACCTGAGTTACAAAGCAATATAAAAGTATAGATGCTAACACTTGATTTTTCATCTCAATGTGTTGAATGATGAACAATCATACGAGGAAATATATGATATTTCCTAGCAACTACACCGGTGCGTAATGGCAGAAGAATCTTCAGTCGTTGCTCTTGTGCTGAAGATGCTGACTACTTTGAGAAGTTGTCTTGATTGCGTTCAGTCATGAACAATGAACTAAGTATAGACTTGGTTCTGCAATCTCTGTCAGATAGTTATTCATAACTAATTATGAATTTAACATGAATAAACTCGGAGCACACTCATTGAGTTGCTGAACATGCTTAAAACTGTTAAGTCCAACATCTGTGTTTATAGTGGACAAATCTTAGTCATAGATTCCTATAGGAAAATCTAAAAGATGCTTTAGAAAAACAACCAAGATGACTAAGACAGTTAAAGTGAATAAGGATAATACCAAATCTGATGATCCTTATTATCATTTTGGAATGATGGGTCATTGGAAATGAAATTGCAAGGCTTAAATCTACTTCATTAGTTTCATGGGTATTAGATACTAGATATAGATCTCATATTTGTATAAATATGCAGAAACTAAATAAAAGTAGATCGCTGCAGAAGGGAGAAGTTGACCTACATGTTAAAAATGAACAAAAGTTGTTGCATTGCCTGTAGAAGCATATTTCTCGCCATTGCCTTTAGGCTCGATATTAGAATTAGAGAAATGTTAATTTTGTTCTCACAATTACCAAGAACATTAAATAAATTTCATGTTTTGACATGAATTATTTTAATGTTAAGGACAATTGTTATTCCTTTTTATCTTGATAAGATCTTAATGGTTATGGTAGATTACAAAATGACATTTATATTTTAAACATTGAGTATTCTATAATGAGTATAGAAATTGAAAGGCATAAAAATGATAATCTAATTAACACCAATATTTGGCGTTGTGGATTTGGTCACATAAATAAGAATGCAATTCCAAACTTACATTGAGATGTATATTTGGGTCAAATGATTTTGAATCATTTGACAAATGCAAATCGTGCCTGCTAGGCACAGTGACCAAACCTCCTTTTACTTGAAAATAAGAAAGATTTGCACAATTACTAGGTTTAATACATAGTGATGTATGTGGACTCATATTAATCAATGTCAGGTGAAGTTTATCTTATCTCATCACATTTTCTAATGACCATTTCAGAAATGATCACGTACATTTGATGAAATTCAAACATGAAACTCTTAAAATGTTCAAGGGATTCAAACTAAAAGTTGATAAACAAATAGGTAAATATATTCTCATACTAAGATTTGATCGATGCGGAGAATATCTAAAAGAAAGAATTTTAGATTATCTAAAAGAGAATGAGATTCTCACGCAGTAGATTCCTCCACATACATTGCAACATAATGGTGCATCTGAAATGAGGAATCGTACACTATTAGATATAGTGCAATTAAGAACAGCCATGCAAACATTCAAAAATCGTTTTGAGGTCATGTACTGATTAATACGTGCTGCGCACTAAATCGTGTCTCATCTAAATCCGTTGACAAAAACTCCATACGAGTTATGGAATGGCCCAACATATCTCATATGAAAGTTTGGGTTATGGCGCTTATGTGAAACACACTGAATCAGATAAGTTTAAGACTAAATCCGATAAATATATATTTGTGGATATCCAAGAGATAATTGGATATCAATTCTATAATCTCGTTGAGAAGAAGATGTTCATCTCAAGACATGTCATACTCTTAGATAAAGTGTTTATTCTAAGAGAGACGGTGGGAGCAGAATAAATCTTGAAGGAGTTCAAGATTTCACGGATATAATTGATCGAATAGATGAACCTGAGTCTTATCCCACACCTGCTGAGGGACATACTCTTGATCAGGAAGTGGAGACTTCTGAGGACACGTTAGCTCCGTGTAAATCTTGTAGGATCATTTGACCTCCTAGAAGGTACGAATCCATGATTACTAATCAAGGATAATGAACCTACTAATTACGCAGAAATAAAGTCATGTGTTGACTTAAAGAGATGGACTTGTTGTATGTAACCAAGGTTTGACCTTGGTCGACTTACCTAATGAATTAGAACCCATAGGTTGTAAATGAGTTTACAAGAAAATATCAATATGGATTGAAACAAGCCTCTTGGAGCTGGAATCTTCGATTTGATGCAAAAAGTCAAAATGTTTGATTTTATCAAAAAATGAAGACGAATTGTGCGTTCACAAGAAGATAGTGGGAGCATTGTCGCATTCCTGACATTATATGTATGAGACATGTTATAGGAAACGACGTCTCTATATTTCAATTATTGAAATTATGGTTGTCAAATAATTTCTCCGTGATAGATATGATAGAAGCAAGTTGATCTATAAAGATAGATCTAGAAGATTGTTTAACTCATCCCAATCTATACAGATAAAATCTCTAGAAGATTTTATATGGAGAAAATGAACTAATAGTTCAAGGATACACTAATGCTAACTTCTAGTCAGACTAGAATAATAGTATATCTCAAATAAGACATTGGTTTACTCTTAAGGGGTGTGTTGGAAATGTTCCAAATCTAAAATAACCGTTGATTCAATAATAGAAACTTTATACATCATTGCTTTAGAAAGCAACAGAAGTTGTGATCTGGATCAGGAAGTTCATTAATGAACTTGGTGTAGTTCCTAACATTGTTGATCATACGCTTATGCATTATGATAACAATGGAGCCATCGTGCAAGCGAAGGAACTAAGGTCTCATCAATGATCCTAACATATGTTAAGGCAGTGTTATCTCATTGGAAAGATAATACAATGAAATGACGTAAATAAAGAACGAATTCCCACAAGTTATTAAATTGCAGATCCACTGACAAAGAGTTGTCACAGCATAAACATGATCGTCATGTAGACTCTTATGGTATAAGATACATAAGTGATTGGATGTAGTGCAAGTGGGAGTTTGTAAGTGTTATGCCCTAGGTCCAATTAATTTTGGATATAAACACTTTGAATATATATAATTAATGCATATGTATGACAATATCTATTATTTAATTGAATTAATATCCTAATAAATTAAATAATAGAATCCGTAGATTCAAGTCTTGGTGATTTGTTAATCACAAGGAGTTGTGATTGTGAGATACAAATTACATATGACTGAATCTTAAATCGTCATGGTAATTAAGTAATAACGAGATACGGATATCGTTATTACGGATAGACTATCGCGTGTGACATTTTTACTTGTGAAGTAAGTAGCCGATCTCACAAGCTAAAGTGTGGTGACACTTGAATGAACACGTGGATGTTTTGTTATAGAACAAAACATTGGAGACCTGCTGAGAGATTCCACATGGATAACTATCTGAGTGTTAGTGGTTAATCTCTAAAGTTCGGTAGTGGAATTGGTCCTTTGACTTGAGGTCATCATGGTACCATATATGAGGACAGTCATACTTTGATAGTGTTGGATGTTGCTCTGCCAATGGTCGCTAATACAACATCGTTCGGGTATGTCAATAATCATATGAAGGTTGTGAATGACCAATAGAGGATTCGTCATTCTTAGATAGTAAGAGATTATGATCTAGATTTTATCCAGTTAAGTTGATAATGAAATCCTTGGCCAATGTGAACTCATAAGTCGGAAAAGAGTTTTTGACGTATATTGACTTAATAGTGGGATAAAAGATATGATCGATAATTGAGATTGACACATATCCATATCTCATAATTGATCGGATCATATTGATGAAAGGATTATAGTTTCACGGTAAACGATTAAGTTTGGTTTTGTCATACTACGTGATATTTTCCGTCACATGTATTGCCCTGATACATTGCTAGATGTCAATCTGGGACAACGAAAGTGAATTAGTGATAAATTAAAAGGGGCGTTTTAATTTATCGATTTTGATTAGATCAAGATAATAATTCACGTCGTTAGGCATCGTGATCGGGAACCTAATGGGTCACACACAAAAGAGAATCAGAAGAATGAGATTTACCAATTAATTAATTGACAAGTGTTGGATAATTAATTAATTGAGTTGTTTATTAATAGGCCCGCATTAATTAATTGGATTAATTAATTCATGGACCAGATTTAATTAATTTGATTAATTAAATATTGGACCGGGTTAAGTTTAACAGATGGGTCGAGCCCATTTGAACTTATATTAATAGATTACTAGGGTTTGAAAACAGTATGAAATTTTTCGTTATTCTTGCCAGCACAAGAAAAGAAAATTCTAGCCGTCATTCTTGTTCTCTGTGTGGATCACCATTGGAGGCTGGACAATTGGACAGCTTGGATTGCAGATCGTGATCATTGGAGTTCAAGAAAAAGTAAAAGAATTTGTGGAATTCATCAAATGTATCATTCTCATCGTAGTTTCTATTTAAACACATTGCAGATCCTCGTTTGGGAATTGAAAATTGTTTTATTTCCGCTGTGCATGATTAAGTAAATTCCCAACAGTTTATGTGTTCTTTAATATTGTTACAAGGAATGTTCGATATCTCTAACTTGCTCCAAAGACCCATGAGCTTTGTGAAATAGGCCGATACTATCATGATACCTAGAGAGGATAGGCTAATAACTTTTCAGTTTGATAAATTGCAGTGCATTCTTCTGTAAAAACTAATCTTTAAGGTTTTTCCACCCTTGATGAGTTGTTTTAGCATGAACGAGTCCTTTAGCCATGTTGAGTTCTACAAAATGTGAGTCATGATAAGATCATACTATTACATCAAATGCTATTGGTTGCTCTAATAGCATGTATCGTGGTTTTACTCCATGAATTGTAGTTGGCACCGTACAACTTCATCGAAACCAACACGTGTCTTGATAATTGAGTTAGTCCCTGTTGTTTGCATGTTTTGAATGAGATGTAAATGACGATGCTAAAACTATGTTTATGGAATTTATTTTTCTCATGTCATAATGATGGTGCTACGTTGAAGAAGAATCGAACCCCGACACAATATCTTTGTTAGCATATTACATTTTACAGAGAAAGGAAGTGGACAAAAAAAGAATGTAATTTACAAGCAAACAACTACATATTATGAGAGTATTTGGTGGGGATTAAAATTAGATTTTTAGTGGATTGTGATACAAGTTTTTGAAATATGTGATTGAAAAGATGTGCTACAGATAAAAGATGTGGTTAATATTATTTGTTTGATTTTGACTTAAATTAAAATCAGATTTTAATCTGATCAAAACAAATATATCACTACATATTAAAAGAGTCAAAGTAAAGGCGAACACATGTCGCCATTTACAATCATCGTCAAACCCCCCTTTTTTTAATTTCCTGAAATTCATCAAAATTTTCCACACCGCCATTACTGCTTCTCCATTATCTCACTCGACCACCCACTCCTCTTCCATTTTCCCACGCAACCTCTCATTATAAACTTCTCATTCCTTTCCATTTGCAAGGCTAATGCCGTCAAACAATAGATTTTTTACTCCTAGAAGAATTTGGCAAACTCGTGCAGTTGGAATACACCTCAGATTTGGATTATATTTTCCTCATTTCTTTATGTCATTATATTGCCATTCATTTATATTAATTCTTCTTCGAATCCTCTAGAGCTTTAACTTGGCTCAGCCTCCTCGTCTTCTTCCTTTTTCACCTCCACTTTGCTACAACCAGTAATTTTTGTTGTCACATTCATGACAGGTTTCTTCTTCTAGGTTTTGTTTTCGACTAAATTTGCAAGCTTTTACAATTTCTCTGAAGGAGAGATCGAATTCTTCACTTTGACAAGCTTTTCTAATTTCACGAACCTTTTCGACATATATATATAATGAACTTTATGTTTGAGTGCGTGGGTTGAGTCTTAAAATTGAGATCGATGCTTTAAATTAGAGACTTGAGTATGGGGATTGGATGATTTTGTTTGGTGAATAATTCACTTTTTTATATGAATTGTGAAGATTTCGTTGGCTTATATAATCAAATTCATTTAGTTGAAAAAAATGCTATTGGTAGCATCGTAAAGAAAAAAAAAAATAATTAAAAAAAAAAAAAATATATATATATATATATATATATATATCGTGCACAGAGGCACATATGATTTTTTTTTTTTAATACCAATAATAATGTTTCTTAAGGCAATCAACAATATTTTTTTTAAAGTCATTTTTTTTACATTGCTACCAATAACAATGTTTTTTTCACTCACATTCTAAACTACCCGTAAGTCAATTTTCTTATAATTGGTTACTAGCTACATAAATTGTATTGTCTTCTGCAAATTTATTGTATTTTTAAACTAAACTTTGTTTCCCAATAGAAATATGAAATTCGAAAGCATATGACACGCTCATTTTCAGTTCCTGTAAATGTTAGAACCAGAAACTTAAGGCAGACATATTCATTTGGAGGTTTAATACGTGTAATATCAATAGTCGAGAGGTTTTCAACAAATGACAATACCTCCCTAGATATATCCCCTAAAAGAGAAGGTGTCAACATTTGTATATGTTAGTAATTCTTTTAAATGTTGAATCCAATATTAATATCCATATTCAGTGAACCACATTTCACTTACGTGATTAGATGTATTAGCAATGGAAAGCACTATACTTAAATTCCGAAATGACCTTCATCGCCTTGTTCTTTTTCATGGAACATTCGTTTCGTTGGTATATGTTTGTGTTTATTAGTGGTTCTTTTCCTTCCGATAAATTGTAAATTTTGAGTTTGTGACTAATTGTGAGTGAATTAAATTAATTATTCTATTATCTCAAACCTGAAACATCCCCTTCCTAATGGTATAATATATCTGTTTATATCATTTTTTATTTTATTTATTCTCTTTATTTTGTCAAATTATTTTATTGGTTATTTATAATATTTTCAGCTGCATAATGAAATCATAATGAGCTTAAATTAACATGAACTCATTTCAATCATCAGTTTATGAATAAATCACCAGTCAAACCTTAAAAATATTTTCTGACATAATTCAGAAGGTTCTTTTATGATTTTGATTAAATCGAAGATTGCAGTTTCTTAAGTTTTCACCTGCGAATTTATCTAAATTCCATCCAAGTTAATGCCATGTTAATATTTTTTTGTATTTCTCATTTCTTAATTATAAACACGTTCCAATTTTAAAAATTTTATTAGATTAATTCATCAATGTTGGAAATTTTCAGTGCCCAACTACAATATAACATATAGTTCGATGCTTTCTCGACTTTAATGTCAATCCATTATTTTTAGTCTATGCAGCGGTAATGATGAACTCAATCATGTTTTGAATATGTGAGAACCTTTATGTTACATATTTAAGATACTTGCATCAGTTAAGAGCTGATTTTTATTTGACTTGGCTGCCTTGCTTCTTGTTTGAATCCAACCTTGCGGTAACAGTGGTTAGCTGATTTATTTAATCTCTCATAATTTATATTTAATTTTAGCATTTTGTTCTTTTGTAGGGAGAACTCCAACTTGCACTATGCTGAGCACCTTATGCTGAGAACATATTTTTGGATCGGGTAATGATTTTCACAATCTTAATGTGTCTTCTATATTGGTTTTAACACCCAGTTTTCCAAATCATGATTTCAATTAAATGTTACCCAAAGATGCATCAATACTTTGTGGAAATAATGTTCTTTCAATGCACACGGTGTGCCTCCACGTGGGAATTTATTTTTTCTTTCATCTAAATGTAAAAGTTTGTCATAGTTTCTCACCATTTACTCAGAGTTGGAAAGAGATAACTACTATACGGAGAAGATTCATAGCATTTTTCACGTTCACTTTCGCCATTAGTTAAATAGGCATGATTTTTTTTTAGAGAATTTGATTCAACAAATTGTAAATGTTATCAATCGTCTCTCTTTTCAAACTTACCTAGCTTTGTCTATAGTGAAGTGATATTTATAAGTTCCCGTATGAATCTGATCACGCATCTTCTGTATACTAATATTATTTGTTTCTTGCTGAAGGTGCCCATATACAAATTATCTATTTATAATGTAGATCGTGGGTACCATTCAGTTGAAATGTGACTGTAAGTACAAGTTAAATAATGATTTCATTTGCAATAGCGAAACTTTCCTTTTGTATATGACAAACTAGTTGCCATCCTTCCCTTGTGTCTTAGTTTTTTTTCTTTAGTTGGTTGGTGATTGGGGTTTGAAGCAGAGAATGCTTCGCTCTCCTACTGAACTACTTTTAATGCTTGATGCTGATGGAGCAACCAAAGTGAGTATCTTCAAAAACTTGAAAATCGGATTCGTACCAGCTTTGATTATAAAACATGTATTATAAAAATTTTATTTCTGTTGTAGAATCTTCTATTTTAAGATGTCAAATTTTAAACTAAGAGCTCAATTTTTCTAAAGTATATAATGATTTGTCTCTCGGATTCATGCAGTTGCTAAGAAAAAAAGCAAGTTTGGAGACTCTGCAGCCAATGATTCAACTTTAAGAATTTCGGACATACCAATTGTTGTTTTCTATTCTCGTGCTCATCTCGAAGAAAACACTCTAGCAACAGTTGAGTGTTAATTCTATGTGTCACCTTTTGCATATAACCCCAGAACTTCGATCTCATTTTTTAGTAAAAAAAATATCTGAATGCATTTTGTATAAATGATTATAGTCGATATTATATGGATTTTTTTTGTGACTTAACAATATCTTTTTCAGCAAAGCTGCATAAGAATCCCAGTATTTTCAATCTTTAACTTCTTGACGATTGGATATATTGTTTTTAGGAGTTGGTAGTTAGATTATATGATTAAAAATGACAAAAAAAAATAACAATCAAAGTTCTCATCATTAGAAGTTTAAACCAATGTAATTAGATTCCTAACACAAACAACTTGAATCTAAACAAATAACTAGCTACAATATGTCAAGTATGAGTAATTAACTTCATTTAAGCTCCTAAAATATTTACAACCTAATATAAAAGAAAATCATTAAATCGTTGATTATAAGAATACATTTGTGACGAAACGTTCAATACATTTAATACCAAATGTTCATATGGAGAATCGAAAAGATATAAAAAAAAAATTATTAATATATTTCATGTTTACGAATGAATTCCTCTAAAATTTACATGTATTTATTTTCAACATTAAACAACTAACTAACGTGCAACGAACGTTAACCACACTAGTATACATAAAAAAGAGTGTAAAAACTTTCCCAACTTCTAACCTAGGATTAAGTGATCCTCCATTAAATGAATATTTACGAGTTAGCAACACAAATGATGGGAAAATAAATATTTACAAGGCCCTTGATCCTCATTTTTTCAAATGCATTTTTCTTTTTCTTATTTTCAAGCATAAATTCTTCAATAAAATAATATTACCCTTAAATTTAAATTTTTTTCTTATTTTTTAATCACATATTCTCTATCAATCTACTATTTCAAAATTCATTTTTTTAAAAATACTAGTAAGACTCACGTGCCATAGTATAGTTGGCTATATGATAGCGTAAATATAAAAAAAAATTTATTTGTTTTAAACATTAGTTACATTAAATTTAAAACACTTGAAATGATGATAGGTGATAAAAATAATATTAATATATTTGATTCAAAACTTATTTTCTAAACTTTGCGTTTGAATGTCTCTCTCTCTCTCTTTTTTTTTTTTTTAAAGAAAGAGTATAGATGATTAGACGTTCCCTGCTAAATAGATAATGAAGTTTAATCTAGCCCTCATTGTTCTACCTATTGAGGTAAGACATTATGTCTCCTTCATCTCGTGCACATAGAATCTTCAATTACATATATCAGTTGCACCAGTATTTTATTTATTTATCAAAATTCTATGCAAGACGTATGCAGTCAAAACTAATTAATTAATGATAATACAGTGCAGAATTTAGGACAAATCAATGGTCTCTATCAGTATTAAAACCACAACACAACGAAAACTTCAATCATATAGGCAAAAAGAATGACAAACGATCACCTAATTTCATAAATTCCGTTGAATATCTTTTCAACATGTTCTAATGATACTGTACATTAAATCCATTAAAAAAATCAAAATAATCCACTTCATAGAAGATGTTTGTCTATCAGCATTGCATGACGTATAAGAATTCTTCTGAAAATCATTGAGTTCCTTCAATATCCATTTTGATGCCATAAATTTACCATTTTTAACTGTAAAAACTAAATAAAAATGAAATTGAGAGAAATTGGTGTGAGTATGGGGGTTGAGGGTGTAGTAGAAAAGAAAAATTAACGATTATGATTTTACGTTTAATAATTTAAGATAATTTTTATATTTAAATTTAATCGACAATATATTTATTATGATCACATTTTAAGTTTTTTTTAAAAAAAATTTAAATCGATACAAATGGATATTCATATCGTGAAATATCAAATCAAACGAAACATAAAACAATTACGACTTTATGTTTCACAATTAGGCCCCGTTCGGGAGGGAATAAAAGCCAATTAAAATTGAAAATATGGCCGTTATCGGGTCCCACTCGTCTAATAAAAGTCAACAATAACGGTTATATTTTCAATTTTAATCTGATTTTAATTCCTCCCATACAAGGCCTTAATGTAAAATTATTTTTGATATTTAAAATTTATCAATCATATATTTATTATGGTCGCACTTCAACATTTTCAACAAATTTTAAATCGTTTAAAACGAATATTCATAACTTAAAATATTGAATCAAACGTTTAAAAAAAAAATGTTTAGACGGCTTAGCCGAGCCGAGCTTAAAATGAATATTTGTAATTTAAAATACTTAATCAAACGTAAAAAAAAAAAAAAACCGCTTAACCGAACCGAGCCATAAAGTCATTTGACTCGGCTCGACTTATGAACAGTAACCACCAAGTGACTCTTTTATTTGTGTAGGAAATAATAATAAATAAATAATGGGGCTGAAACATGCCCAAAATATGGAAAGAATTGATACAATACTCAAAGGGAACAATACATAAATCAGGTATTTACTTTTACCTATTTCAAAAATACAAAAAACAAGTTTCAGATTTCAAAAATGAGGTTCTTTAAATTTTTATTTATGAAAATAATAATTATTAAATCAATTTATTATTAAATATTTAATTCTAATATAATATAATTAGCCCACCCCACCTCCACCACCCCTACAGCTCCGGTGACTATTCCGGCAATCTTTCAGGCGACTGCTCCGATTCCGACGAGTATTCTGATGATAATTCCGCCACTTTTTAGGTTACAATTCAAAAATTTCATAAGTCACAATTTGTTCATCGGTCACAATTACAAAATTTAAAAGTTATGTTACTTATTTTATGGTCACAAACATCAATTTATTGGTCACAAATTAATAATTTTTAGGTCACACAGCTTGTACTGATCACAATTTATCGAATTCATTGGTCACAAATCAACCAAATCATTTGTGACCACCACCAAATCATTTGTGACCACTTCGCCACTGCCTCCAACAGCGGCACTACCACCGTCCCCGCCCAATAGCAACATCAACATCTCAAACAAATCAAACACCACACCCTCCCCCGCCACTGTCACCACCCCCAAAACCGCATCCATCACCAAGTCGGCAGCGACGACGATGCCACCAAAACCAACACAACTGTTTCTCAACACCGCTCCAACAACAACAAAAAACCACGATCTCAACACCACTCCAACAACGACCGTCGCCTCACGCACCAACACCCAACAGCACCACTGCCACCCACACGCACCTAACAGATCTGCAACCACCACACCCATCCGACAAATCAAACTCGAAAACTATAAAAATAAAAAAAAGATCGGGTGCCAACAACGTAGTGAGGGAGAGAAGACAGAGAATAGATCTGGGCACGCGACACCACTGCTTCACCTTCACCAAGCCGGCAGTGACGTCGTAATGAGGAAAGAGACGAAAACTAAAAAAAAAAAATACAGATCTGGGCGCTAACAACGCATTGAGGGAGAGAAGACGGAGAACAAATCTGGGCGCGACACCACTGCTTCACCTTCACCAAGCCGACAGCGACGTCGCAAAGAGGAAAGAGAGAAGATAGAGGGACGGTGGATGTGGCGGGCGATGGAGGCGCTGTGTGGGGAGAAAATGGAGAGACGGTGAGAGAGTGCTTTCTTCAAGCCTGTGTTTGGTAACAATTTTTACCATAAAAATACATTTTTCCCGTCAAATCAGTGGGACTCGCCTGTGATTATGCACTGACTGCAGGAATTACAATTTACCGAGTTGCCCTTACTGTAATTAATAATGCATTTTGAATAAGGGCTCATTGATCATTTTAGTCTCTTTTTGGTCACAAAAGTCTCTTCCTCTCCCTGCCACTTATACTGCATACACTGTCAATAGAACTGTATAACGTCTATAATTTTTCTATAATTTGGATGAAAATGGTTACCAAACGTAGGCCAAATGAATTAGTTTTAGGGTTTGATTAGTATAAAATAAAATAAAAATAAGAAAAAAAGATTTTAAATTATTAATTAAAACCTGATTTTTATAAAATGAAACTTGATTATGATATTTGAAAATGGTATTTTAAATCCAGGTCTGGATTTAATTTCCTCATCCTCGAAACCAAGGTCCAATCCAAGCTCTAAAATCAGCACAAGTTACCCTCTTCCAAATCCAAAATCAAATCGATTTCCCAATCCCAACTCGCCACCGCTTCTCCACCGTGCATCACCAACGCCGTCGCATCCACCACCACTCTGTGCGCCGCCACCTCTATTGGAGTCGTCCATCAATATTTTGCGAAGTTTCATCTCGTCTGGTATCCCACCACTGCCAGTCAAACGCCCTGCCAAGTGCCTTCTTCCAACTCTACCACCGTCTCCATCACCAATTTTCAGTTTTTCTGCTTTTACATACATGAGATGGTCTACTAATATTCCATTTCAGAAATACTCATCCTGTCCTCAAAGCCGGAACTGTGATCGACCCAGGAAGATTTTTCTGTTCCAAACAAATGTGAGTTAGCCTCCATTCTCTTGAAATATTGCAAGCTTTATCTTATTTTACTCCTCGAGGAAGATAGTGGACTAGGTGCAATTTGTGCATTTTTAAAGTTCATATATATTCTATGCATTTTGAATTATTTTTTTATGGCTGTTAATGTATTTCATTAGTTGGTTTTTCTCTTCTGTGCTTTGTGTAACACGAGATGAAAGTTACACTTCAGATGTAAATTTAGCGAGAAAATTAGGAATAAACAATTTTTGCTCCTAAAAACTATAACGATCAGATTTGTTTTAATTATTGGATTTTGGGCGTAGAGTACTGGGCTTTTGAAGTGTTCAAATAAGAAAGAAAAAGTATAGAGTGCGAAGGGATGGGCGTGATTTTGAAGAAAACCAAATGCTGACAATGGAATGTTAATTGACATTGTATGAGACTATTATCCTGATTTATTTTTATTTATCATCTCCATTTATATTTAATTTAGCTAAAGGAAATTATATGCTGTCATACTTGTTGATTAATTTGATACAAATTTCTGTTGGCTCGAGAGAGCACTAAGTGTAACTGTTTGTTTGCATAGTTAATTACTATATATTAATTTTATTTCCTATATATTTGTTGTTGGGCGAAATGTATTCTTGCACTGTTTGGGCGCCGGACTTTGGAGACAACATTTGGCATGGCCTGCATGTAAAGGGGAGTCTCCCAGGTCTTAGTGTCTAGGCCTATGGCTTGAATCAAAAGGCACTCGCGGCCCCCTTTTTGGAAAAATGAAAAAAATTAGGCAAAAGGTCTATAGAAAAATGAACACGGCTTGTTTTAGTTTTATTTTTCTGAAAACTGATTAAAAAAATATCAAACTTAACTTTAGACCTGACATGTACACTGGTTATATCCTGGCTCTGTTAGGATTGTTTTCTATAATTTTAGGATGTGTTTTGGGTTTGGAATGTTGTTAGTTAGATTTTAAGTACGTGGGGTTGTTTTAGTCTTGGAGGCGAAATTTACATATTCAGGACAGGTGAAACTTGAGACTTCAAGATCTAACACATTGAATGAATAATTAAAATAAGATTACTCTGTGCTACAATTTTCAAGTGCCCTGTGAACACGCTAACTCATGATATAATTCCAATTAAGTTTCAGTAACAATTAATGACTTTTCCTTTGCTGTTAAACATGTACATGACACTTGTATGTAGACCTTAATTGTTCTCCAAACATGTCTAGTGGTTTTCGAAATAAAAAGTGACTAAGCTTCTTGCAGAAAATAGTTTCTATATGAAACAAAATGTTAGAAGTACAATTTATAATGTTATAGATTATGATAATCAAATTTAATCTTCAGGAAAATTAGTTCACAAAGAAACGTGATCATATTGTACGTGTTTGGTTGCTACTTATAGTTTCTTATAAGCACCAGTTTTGATAAAGCATGTCTCTACATACCCGCCAAACACGCTTTTTGTCTTTCCTTTCAATTGAGATCTCATAAATATATAAAAATTTGTGTTTATTCATTGCTTTGTGTTTTCCTGGCTATTTATGTATGATTTGGAAACCTTGTTCTCTATTTTGGAGTCACTTTAATTTCACAATTAACAGTGTGTGTTTTATATTTGCAGTTTGGTCAGATGAACTGGATCAAGGGGTTGCGTTATTTGACAAAACAATCCAGATGCATCACTTCACACTATTCTATGGTGAAAAAGAATCAGAATGGGTTTGTGTATGATCAAAGCAAGTTGTCCTCTTTGCGACCACCAATTGGCTACAGTTTGGAAAGAAACATGTCATGGAAAGCAAAGTTTCCTTGTTGTTTTCTGGAAAATGCCTTGGGGCCTAAAAGATATGCAATGTCTATATGTCGTCCATATGTGCAGAGTGTGCAAAACAACCCAGATTTGAGCAGAGATTTTTTTGTACAACTCTGGGCTGAGGATAGAAAGAAGAGAAAGTCCACTGGTAAAAGAAGACGTAAAGTTCTTAAATCTGCAGATCATAGTGAAGGAGTATCTGGAGGTCAAACTGCCTTTCGACTTCCATTTGAAAGATTGTTTTCGGATGCGTCTATCTCAGACGAAAAGTCTTATGACCAGGCAAAGCCAGACTTGAAGCAGCCACCCACCAGCCAGTTTGTCACAGGCATACTGGAACCCATGTCTTCAGAAGAGGTAAAATCTTTGTTCTCTTGCCTGCTTAATAGTTATCTACTAGTTTTTTGAAATAAATTATTTTTGCTATTGTACTATAAACTAATTTATTTTAATTCGTGCAATAAATCAAGGTATTCATACCATTCTCTATATTAGCTTATATTTTCAATTCACTTCCCATGCATTGTTTTCTTCTTAAAATTTTGTTTCGTGAAGAAAGATTCGCGAGTATGAGAAGGGAGGTAATTTTTCCTATCTAAGTTTTGGGACAATATCCATTGATTCCCCTTAAAGACTTAAAGCATCAGATTTTGGTTTGCTAGTTGAAGGAGAACGACTATTATCTATCACTTTCATAAGCCATGAACAAAATAAGCTCGAGATATCTAATGATTAGATGCTTAGCGTCTATTCCTTCCTACATGCTGCAGAATCATATGCAAGTTATGTTGGTTGCATTCTCTTCAAATATGTGGAATTTTTTAGTGGTATTTTTTGAGTTGGACGCCTTCTCCGCTGCGACATAGACTTGAGAGAACTTTTGGCGAGTTACTGGCGCCTTCTTAACATATTTACTGTCTTTATTCTAATACACTACATCATCAAACTGATGGTATAAGCCTCTCTCTCATTTAGTGTTTGTGCCGTATCACTAGAAGTCAGTTTTCCATTTTAGCCAGTAGTAATGACAGTGTGTTAGAAAGTAAATTTTTTCCTAGTCATATTAATACTTTGATTGAATAAAGCTTGTCTTCTTTTTATTATCGTTGAGGCAGAAGTTAAGATGTAAACCTTGGATTGCATTAAAATATAAAAAATTACTAAGGATTAATTACATAAATTAGGATGAACAGAGAAAAATGACAATACCCAGATAATATTGCAGGATTAAATGGTAATTACTGTTAATTGCTCTTTATAACATTGTTTCTTACTGCTATTTATAATAGCAGTGGTCATACTGTCCTTACTGGCCCAAATTCATGTTTGTTTAGAAGCATGTTGATAGTTGATTCGTGGAAAAAAAATGTTTTAAGGAAAATCGCAACTCCTTCATGCCTATGAAATCAGACTTATCAAAGCGACTAGTTTCTGAAATTTCTTTGAAATGAAAATTGATCTTGTTCCTACAGGTACATGTTCGATAATCTTCTTGTTGAGTCCTTTTCAGCTGCCTTGGTTCTAGGATCACGCTTTTACCTTTCTGATAAAACTTGACATGTAATTAATTAGTCATAGCACAAGTCAAATCCATATGCTTTATGTCATAGCATGAGATTCTATCATTCTAACTTGAAAGACTAATATCAGTTGTGATTGAAGGTGAAAACATAAGCATCTTGTAACTATGCAAAGATGGTTACTCTTTTCAATTGTTTTTATTTTTTCAGTCTAAGGTTGCACCTCTTCTTGCAAGAGCCAATTTGCTGATTACTAGGGATATAGAATGGGCCAATCTTGTTCTTGGTTTTGAGCAGGTAAATATCTCTTTACAAATCCTACTCCTAGCAATGCAATTATGTTTACGTAAGTTTTAGTTGTCGACTAATGTTTTTAAACTTCAGATAATTTTTCCTATTGCTACTTTTTATTGCTAAGTTTGATATCTTATGTTTTAAAAAATTTACTTTTATCCCAACATTGTTAAAAAAGTGCTTCTAAAAATTAAACTTGTCTTTTTTGTGTCACTCACCTAAAACAGCATGTAGTAATTTTAGTTCATTAGCAGATATTATCAATATCAGTGATGTCATGTCAAGCTTTCTTGAAAATCTTCTGCATTAACTTACTCAACAGGTTTGTTCTTGTTATGCTCCCAAACCAATAGAGGAAATCAAGCATGTTTACTGCGACTATCGATAATAGTAAAGCTTATGAAGGCAATTTCGAGCATATTATTGTACATTAAACTTGTCCTGTTCCATATTTGGCAATATCCTAGCCATGGGAACCTGCTATTTCGTTTACTAAACAAAAAAGAATGAATCTTTGAACTAATTAAAACTTAAATTTTGACAAGCATTGCAATTAATTGACTTTAAATTTCTAAAGTGTTACCTTTCAAGATCTGCTGAGTCTAGGAAATGTTAACTACAGGTGAATACAAAATTTTATTCTTGATGGAGCCCTTGTTTCTGCCCCATTTTTTGGGAATAATGTGTTTTAGAATAGCATTTTTTTGGAGAATGTGTGGTTAAAAAATAGGAAAAAGTTTTTGGTTTACGTGTAAAATTTTTATATTGAAAAATATATGGTTGAAAATGAGTTTTGGAAAAAATAAGGTTCAAACAGGGGCTAAATTTTAAGATGTGCAATCTACCTCAATATCCTAGAAAATACTAATGCAGTCATGCTCTGTAGCACAGACACTTCAATTATGGTAGCGTGTCCGTGTCAGAGAAGTGTCGGTATGTCGGACACGAGTCGATACAAACACTTCTCTGACACTCTACCATAATCATTTTTCTTTTTTATATTAGAAATATTATATATTGTTAATTCAAAGTTATTAGCAAGTAACAAATAGGTACTCATGTTTAAAAGATTTAAACAAGAAAAATTAATAACAAGTATAAAACTAAATTTTACTATATAAATGAAGAATTTTTAAAAATTTAATCGTGTCGTGTTTGTACTTTTTTTAAAAATCGCGTGCACGTATCGTGTCGGATATACGTGTCCGTGTCGGTGCATCATAGCAGTCATGTATCTGAAACTGTATACTTTTGAAGCAATTGGGTGAACCCAATGCTTTGGACCTACAATTAGCTAAACCAATAAATATAATGAAATTCACATTCTGAGAGTTATATAACTTTTTCTTTTTATTTCAGTTTTCCTCTTGAAAAGTTCGTCTTTCTTCTTTCTTGTCTCTTGTCTCCTCTTGCTTTTCGTTTCTTGCCTCAACCTTTTTCTATTCTTCTCTCTTCATCTGCTTCGTCCTTTAATTTTTTTTACAGATAGGCTATTTCTTCATCTCTTAGCAATTTTCTTTCTTTCTCATTCTTCTCCTTTTATGTTTGCTTTCCAAGTCGGACTCAGCTACACCCTCAAGATTCAAGATATGATGTTTCCTGGTGGCCATTGGCCTCTAGGGTGATTTGGGACCTGAAATTAATTTTGTGGGGATCATATTCTTCTTAGACTTTGACTGACTGCCAGGCTTGTCTGCTGAGTAGTCATGCACATCTTACCCTTGAGGTCATCTTTCTTATTGAATCACTGCTCCACCATCACATCCGAAAGCCTGTCATAGTACTGTCATAATTCCTTGTTGTAAAAACTGGATAAGGTCGATTGTGTTTATCCAACTATTAACTAAAAAAAAGTTATTGATTATTTTTTGACTCCAAGGAATTCTAATTTATTGGTTGACTCATGGATATATTTGAATATGCCCATTTTTATGTGGCTATGCTTGGTATGGTAGCACTGTTGGTTTTGTGTAAAAATGGTGGTACCATACTTGTAATGTGGTGGATGATAGATGTGGGTTGCTGAGGAGAGATGCAGCAAGGTTGAAAGAGGTTGTGGTGGTGGTTCTTGGGGGATGTGATGGGGAGAGGGGGTGAGGCTGGTGGTGATGTAGAATAAGAAACAAGAAGGAGAGGAGGAAGGAGAAGAAGAGAGGGAGAAGCCGTGAAGAAGAGAGGAGAAGTAGGAAAACGTGGCCAAGCCAAACTCAACTTTATTAATCAATCATCAACTACCTTCAGTGTTCAATACAATTCATATAAATAGAAGCAAAAGAGAAAACCTAATGCATAAAAGGGCCTTGGATTAGCCCGTTACGACAAGCCCAATAAAATGAAGACATAATTAATAGAATCCAATAACAATAAAATAAATAAATCTGATGTCCGCATCAACTCTCCCGGGGTGGGAGAAAACTCGACCCTGTCGAGTGGATAGGTAAAAAGGCTGCAATCAATCGCCCAACAATAAGCTCAGAGGTTGGACGAGCTTCCTTCGACGTCGATAAAAGCGTGTCAGCGGTGGTCGAAATCTGGTGTCCCCACCAACGTCCCCTGGATGCGTGGAAGGAGAACTGGGCAAATGAAGATCTTGTTGATTTCGATATAGCTCCAATAAGTCTGGATCAAGCTGCTGTAGTGTCTCTCTAGTAATCCATGTGCAATCAGACTCAAGCCGATCAACCCAACGAACAAGGAAACGCTGAACATCCCCACCTTTAGTCAGCACAATCTGTTCATCTAAAATAGCATCAATTTTATCTTTGTGTGCGGGGACATGAGGCAATGGGTTAGAAGTAGCGAGAGATTCCGGGTCAAGGTCCACAGATGGAGGTCGGAAAGGATCATCAGAGAGATTGAAATAGTCTTTATAAGCAACTAAATCCTCAACATTGAAAGTATGGTGGTAGCCAAGATGTGGCGGAAGGTCAACAACATAAGTATTTGGGTCAACTTGCTTTAAAATTTTAAAAGGACCAGCGCTACGAGCTTGCAATTTAGAGGCGGGTCCATGTAGGCGCCGCTCTGGTCGAATTCGGATCATGACATAATCCCCAATATTAAAATCAACATGTCTTTTATGTAAGTCAGCTCGAAGTTTATAAGATGCGTTACTAGCTTCAAGTTGTTTATTGATCTCAATATGCAAGTCATAAAGATGTTGTGCAAATGCTTCAGCTGACATAGATACTCTATCATGTGGGGACATCGGGATGAGATCTAAAGGCTTCCTAGGCTTAAAACAATGAACAACTTCAAATGGACTCCTACCTAATGACTGATTCATGGAACCGTTATATGCAATTTGAGCTGTAGGAAGAATTAAATCCCAATTTCTAAGATTTTCTTAGACCAGACACCTTAGTAAATTACCAAGACTACGATTAACCACTTCCGTTTGACCGTCAGTTTGCGGATGATAGGCAGTAGAGAATTTTAACTTTGTACCCATTTTGTGCCACAACGTTCTCCAAAAGTGACTAGTGAACCTAACATCCCTATTTGACACGATGGTTTTAGGGAGGCCATACAATTTAACAATTTCATTAAAGTACAATGTGGCAACCCCAGACGCATCTGAAGTTTTGCTACAAGGGATAAAATGAGCCATCTTGGAAAAGCGATCCACTACCATAAAAATGGAGTTATGTTTCTTCGGGGTACGTGGAAGCCCTAACACAAAGTCCATGCTCACATCTTGCCAAGGGCAATCAGGAACGGGAAGAGGTGTGTAGAGGCCAGTGTTTTGCCTCTTTTGTTTGGCCAACTGACAGGTGTTACAAGTGCTAACTATCTTGGCCACATCTTTCTTCAAACTAGGCCAATAGAATTGACGTTCAATCTCCTCTATGGTCTTATCTCGCCCAAAGTGACCACTAGGCAGTAGCTGATTACTGATGGGCTAGGTAAAAGACAATCTTGTTGGTGACTCCTGAAGATTATGTAGGTAGCCTATGGAATGGAAGATGGATACTAATATTGCGTATAGTGTTTCCCTAGGATCTAGTTGCATTAGATATTCCCGTGGATGTAGGAATAAACCGATCTGAATAACGAAAAATGATTTATAGATCCAACCCAAGTTTAGTGGGAACCAAGGCTTAGTTTATAGTTAAAATGGAAGATACTATTGCTTTTTCTTTCCCCATGAAATGGACTTTGTGACACTATGTTATAGCAACTCTTTAACACCATTATCGTTACGCTTTGAGGAGTCTATTTTCTAGTGGATCTTTGACTCCATTATTTAGTCCGTTCCATGTTTCTTGAACATTTTCCCTTGTGTTTAGCTCATTGCTCTGTTTGTAACTGCGTCATGCCTCATGAGAAGTAACCTCACCTCTTGGAATTACAGGAAAACAGATATGCAGTTGTAGATGTCTGCTACCCACAATCAGTATGTAGTTTTTCTACTTTGTTATATTCTTCATGGAGTTCTGCCATCAGTTATTTAAGTAAAGAGGCTGTACTGCAGTAGCGGTTTCATTTACTTTCAACACTATCTTTTTAGCCTGTAGGTTTCATTCGTGAGCAGAGCAATGTTCTCGCGAGACAGGTACATGATACTCCTTCCTGGACCTTCTTCCTTGTACTTTCTTTGTTTCTATTTCCTAATTTGATAGTATTCTTCTGGGAGGGGTGATTGTATTAAGTATCTGATTATTTGCATGGCTTTGAAAAATATAATACGGGCCAATAATTTTCATCGCTGTAGTATCAATTTTGCTGATAGACTTGCAAATATACATAGCATGACTCAGATTTAGTAAAAATAATCTGACAATAAATGTAAGCAAGCATGACTATTGTTGGTATTTGTTTAACTCCTCTAATGTGAATTCTCACAGTTTAACTCTTCTTCTTAATCACTCCCTTTTAAAATGCATACCTTGATTTTAATAGGATTTACTATTTGGGGGCTGGAGTTATAGTTGAACATTGGGATTCTTCAAAACAACTGAGAGCTAAAATGGGTTCAAAAGTAACTTTTTTTTTTTGGTTATTCTAAGCACTTGGAAAAGGTTATAATAATTGCCTCCCAGACGGGGCATTATATTATCTTGATATAAAATTAGAAGTTTCCATTTTAGGGAAGTGTTTTCTTTTTAGATAATATGGAATATAAAGGAAGATATTTATTTTAAAATATATGGAGTACTAGTACTAGTAAGTTGTCCTGTTAGCAGTATAACTTTTAGCATGCTGGTGGCAGTGGAGCTGCACTTCAGTTGCGTAAGTGGGTAGTGTTCAGGGATCTCTACAACATATAAATAGAAAATACAATTACCCATTTATGCATTGTTGGCAGCAAAAATGTGTCTGAGATGCTACATTATAAATGAAGTTTTCTTTCTTTCTGTTGAGCAAATTTAACTACAGTTTTACCATATTTTTGTATTGTGCTGACCAAAATCTTGAATAGAGAAGAAAAATAATTCTAGAATATTTGTTCGATAAATTATAGACTTGAATGACCTCAAAATAATTTATAAATTTTAAGCAGGTTCTCTAGTATTAAAGTTGTGGTGATTCCATGACTTCTTATTTTGTTTTTTTAGTCCTTTCTCTGAATTACTCGGTCAATAGCTGTTACCATCTAGTAGATGTGGTGCTTTACTCTTATTGGATTGATTTATTAATTTAGATTCTTATTTGATGAATAAGATTGACTGTGATGCTTACTTTGCAGTTACTTCGTCTACGTCGTCCATTTGTGGCCTACATAACAGATGGTTTAGGTAAAGAGCTATTTAGGGTGAGTACCTCAAAGGTTTTACGTGCTTTTCTTTCAACGATCTACTTTTGTGTTTCTGCCGCAGCTAGTTTACTTCAGTGCACTACTTACATCAGGTTCGGAGGCCCTTTTGGTGGATCACTAGCTCAATTTATGCAGAGATAAATGGAAAAGTATGATGCACTAGATATTTGAAGTAGTGAGCGTGTATTTAACATATACCGTATTGCTTTTCTTAACTTTTGGAAAGATGCCACAAAGTTTGTCTCATAGTTCTAAATATTTTCTGTTAGGATATTGGTGTCGTTCATCGAAGATGGCATCTCTGGAGGAGAAATTATGATTTATACTTGGGGTAATATATTCTAGGAAGCATTTCTACTATGTGTCTTTAAGCTTTCTATTTTTATTTTTAATGTCAGTGTATTCTATGCTAGTAAATCATAATTCTAGCTAAAACTGCTTGAGTCATAGAATTTTGGCAAGGAAAAAACAACTTGATTGTCTGTGGACGCTCTAATTCGACAGATCCTGACTGGCAAGAATCATTCTTGGATTCAATGAGATATGCAGCTATACATTTTTTTTCATTACTATTGTATTTTTGATTTTTTGTTTCAAAAATGCTCGGTAATGTAGAGAAATTATCCCGACAATTTCGCATGACACCCAAAATAGCCTTAGAATGCATAACAATCTAGCCTTGTTCCCCATAAATTGATGTTGGCTACACGAATTACATTATTGCCTTTCTGATTCTATCTATAATTTCCTATTCTATAAAGAGCTATCTTTATTCAGACATGTTTTATGAGGACCTGCCCGCTCTTGTCAACAAGAGTTTCATTAGATATATGCAAAACATGTCTCATCCATCTAAATTGTTATTTCCTTTATTTATCCTCAAGTGGTTTCATCTATACTTGTAAGTGTACTCTTTATTTCTTAATTTGTCCATGACAACATAGCTACTCTGGTTACTGATCTAAATTTAAATTAGGATGAAGGAATTGATTATTAGCACAAGTAATTTCCTTTAGGCAAAGCAGATGAAGACTGAGTAATTGAAATCTACATCTTATTCTTTTGCACAACATACTAAAAGTTTGGAGAAATATTTTTGGAAGACTTATGCTGCCCGCTTTTCCTCCCGGCATAGACTTATGAAACTAATGTTTCGTGCAATTTCTACCGTTTTACCCATTTCTTCAGCAATCAAACTTAGTGTCTCTTTCTGGTGGTATTCTGAAAGATCAAGGAATAAGAGAGCGAAAATTTCCCCCGGTATGCCTAGAGTTGCCTTCGAGATCTTACATTAAAGCTATTCCATGTGGATTCATATTTTGGGGCTTTACTTATGTCGTTTTGATTCCCTTTTTGATTCAACCGATGTCATTAACATGTTTGCCAGAACAACTTAGTTTTATGCTTCTGACGGATGTAAGTAGCAGATATGTTCCTTTCTTTTTGTTTAGGAATAGGCAATTTGCAGTGGTAGAGAATCCTGGCTTCTGGAACTGGACATTTACTTTGAAGGACATTGAAGGGAATGTATTGGCAGAAATAGATCGTGACTGGAGGGGTTTCGGATTTGAGGTTGGTTTTTCTATTGTAGTTTGTTAAGTGATATTGAGGCTCAAATTGATTTTTTGAGTCATAAATGCAATTACCTGATAATACACAAGCTCCATTTTCTCTTCTTGAAAGCAAAAGTAAAATTGATTTTAGTTCTTGTGGTAACTTAGTAGAATAATTTATTTTTGATTATAGAATGACAAAAAATCACAATTTCTAGTGACTTTTTTATGCTTCTTTATTAACCAATGTTGCTTGAGAAGTGATAGGATCTACATTAGTGATATGCTTATGTAGTGTTGACTACAAATGATATTTGCTAAAGATGATAGCTAAATATGTGATGTAGCCACATGTTACGAGATCTCGATACAATAATTGATGGCTCACCAGTTCCAACATTATTTCACTTTAATTTTAGTAAGTTATGTTGTATTTAACTTGTTGATATTGTCCTTTGAACTTCTTGGAAGTATGTTTAAATATTGAAGTCTGTCATTTTAATCTGTAGTGGTTTATTGAATAAAATTATAGAAGTTAAATATTTTCATTTCTTTTCGATCCAAAATATTGGCATTTTCTAGAATCAACGATTTTGTTGATCATTTCTCGTCTTTCATACTCAAATCAACGAGCAGTTCCTTGATATTTGATATGAATCAACGGCTTTGATCGTGTTCTTCGTTCGGCACACGCTTCCACCTTCGTCAATTGGTATCAGAGATCTGCTACATGCTACAGTTCGTAAAGCCTAATGGAAGAAGTTGTATCACATGACTATAACATTTTCACCTGTTTCTATCCAATGAAGTAGATGGGCTTTGATTCGGAAGAGGATTACGATGGTCCCCCAATTTCAACGAAGGGATTAAATCTTTGGATTTGGGTGTTGATAGTTTTGATGGTCCTCCAATCTTTGATGAAGAGGTTGAAATTTTTTTTTATCTGGAGAGTGATTGTTTTAACGCGCAAATTTTCCATATTGATACAAATTGTAACTCTCGTGAAAGCTTTAAACCTACTGTTGATGATTTAAATAATAATTGATGGTGGAGAACGTGATAAACACAAGGCAATTGAAATTTCTATAATGGGAAAACCAGCAAAGGTACTAAGGATGAATCTGTCTCGAAAGTGGAGTCGTAAGATTAAATCTGGTGAAACTCTGATTTAAGTAAGGGGTCAAAATCCTATAGACACGATTATAGTCAAAAGGTTTCCAGTGATATTAATGCCCATCTATCATGCATCACCGACCTTAATATCTATACGGGCGATCATGTCTCTTTCTGATAGTGTGAGCATTAATATGAATGTGACTGGACATAGTTTGTATTCCTATGCCAATGGCAATTATCTTGGTTCTCAGTGAGCATCATATGGGTTTTCAATTATGTATGTGAGAAGTTGGTTGGACCGTTTGAGACTATTGATAGGGAAGGAGATGAGAGTACCATAAATGACATGCAATTGCACAAGTGGTCTAACAAGTTTGGATTGCATGGCTTGGCAAGCAAATACTGCATTTTAGATTCAACTTTTACTACCAGGTGGAATTCACAAATTACTGACAAAAGTATGGATTGTTACATTCCAAATTATATTGCAGAATTATGATGTTAGTGAATTGGTGCTTTTTAAGGAAATAGGAGGAACTCGTATCTATGGAAAATGAAGATAAGAATAAAGATTAAAGATATGTCTAGATACATTTTTAAAGTAGAGTTTGATTAGAATTATGTTTGTGTAGATTAAATTAGATTGATTTTAATATTTTGATAATGTTCTAGAGGTTGTTTTGATTTTAACTACCTTGCTTATATAAAGGGACTTATGTGTTGAAATAGTTAGACTTCAATATTGAATGAATTGTTATTTTTCCCTTCTAAATTCTCGTTACTCTTTCTTTGTTCTTCTCTCTCTTCGTCTTTTTTTCTCTGTCTTGTACTTTTTTTGATAGTGTTCTACATCACATATACTCGTGAAAGCGAAGTTTTGAATTCGGGAGCAAGTAATGAATATGCCTTGGCATTTTTAGCTGCCAACTTGCTCAAACGGACTTGCTCGAGCTGATTGGGGTCGGTTTGGGTGTGGTAGTTTTAGGGGTAAATTAGGTGGACCGATTCAGGTTTTAGGTTCACCATCAACTCGATGGTACTCAAATTGAATCGACCCGCAATGAGCAAACTCGATATTCGCTAAGCATACTTGATTTTTGCATAGCAAACTCGAGATTGTCCCAACAAATACAAGGTTTGCCCAGCAATCTAGAGTTAGCTATGAAAATTTCGAGTTTGCTGGGCAAACCTCGAATTTGTTGGGAATTTTTTTTAGTTTGCTATGGAAATCTCAAAGTTTTATGGCAAACCTCGAATTTGTTGGGCAAATCTCTAGTTTATTGGGCAAACTTTTAATTTGTTTGTCAAATCTCAAGTTTGCTATACAATAGTCGAGTATGTTGGACAAATATAGAGATTGCTTGACAACCTAACTTCAAACATGCATAATTTTGGATCTACAATTTCGAATTGCACTCCACTTCTGCGTTGAATTTTAAATTTAATTATCTTTCCAATGTTATTTGTTGAAACTGACCTGTCGATTCGGTTTTGATAGAAGGATTGGGTCATTTTTGTTTGAAATTTAACCAACCGACTTGGTCGATTGTGGCCCAAAACTGACCCAACTGACCGATGCTTACCCTTGCTTTGAAGTTGACAACAAGGGTCTTGTGGCTCTAAAACGATGGCTAGTATACAAGATTCGAGGACGAATTTCCTCTTGCCTGGGGAGGATGATGTATCCACAGGTTACTAGATCTCGCCACAAAAACCCAAGGCTCACAAGTTCCAAGATTATTTCTCTCTCTAATTTTAATAGTTTAGAAAGTCGTGTTGTATTTAATTTAGTTGACCTTGTCCTTTAAACTTTTTGAAAATATGTTTAAATATTAAATCCGTAATTGTAAATGATAGTGATTTATTTAATAAAAATTATAGAAGTTGGATATTTTCAATTCTTTTATATCCAAAATATCCATATTCTTTGGAATAAACGATTTTATTGATCAACTTGGCATTTGTGTGCAAATCAACAAGTCTTATTGTCAATCTTGGTATTCTACGTGAATCAACAGGTTTGATCGTGTTCTTCGTTCGACATACGCATCCGCCTAAATCATACGTCTTCAGTTTCTCAAAAAGGAAAAATACTGGTGGAAACCTGAATTTTATTATTTATTTATTTTTCATGTGATGCAGATTTTCACTGATGCTGGACAATATGTGATTCGATTTGGGAGTGCCGATTCTGGACTTGGTCCTGTTAGAGGGGTAGACGATTACATAAATCACACTGATTCCTTCTATCTACTATGTTGGTGAATTGTTTCTGAGCAATGGCTTCCTAATTTGTAGATCGAAGAATTGAATGTTATTCGTCCATTGACACTGTCAGAGAGAGCAGTTGCTGTAGCACTTGCTGTTTCACTGGATAACGACTATTTCTCCAGACATGGAGGCTGGTAAGCTAATCAAAATGTTGTTTTATATCGCGCTAAGTCCACTAATTATAAATGAAAATCTTAGGACATTTTTAGGATGCATACAGGACTCCACGGGACAATGAACAAGATTTTGACTTTTTTCTTCTTTGATCCTATTTAGTTTATTCCAGTCATACATACCAAACATGCCGTTACTCTTTAACTCTAGACCTGGAAAGTGCTTGATTTGTTTAAAGAAAATGAAGCACTGCGATTTATGATTAGATTATTCACACCTGGAATTTGTCCTGATTTGAGATACTCTGAGGCTTGGTCTGAGGCTTAGACCAATGTACCTGGGATTACGTTTAATTCATTATTTTCATCCCTATATATCTTACTACTTGCATTCTATAAAATGGGAAACTTAAGTCTTGGTGATTCCTTTTTGATATTTTCCCTTTGTATTAATGAAAAACAAAATCTTGACTCAAAAGGTGTTTGGTAAAAATATTTTTCTTTTTCATTTTCAAAAATAATATCCAAAATTTTGGAAGTAGAAATATTCTGTTTACAAGTTTCTTTGGGCTGCTAGCCAAAGTGTCGATTGGCAGTAGACTTGTGAAAACTATTCTTCACATTGGATAGGAAAGGAATTGTCCACAAAAAACTTTTATAACCACGTTCTTGCATTTAAAGCATCTCTACATTCGGATTAGGCTTCTAATTTCTCTACAGCTTTACATATTTTTAATCCTTGAATAGCTCTTAGTCATCTATTCGTATTTTAAGTCATATTTGCTGCCCCTATTGCCTGGGATGGCAGTTTGTGCTGGCTAGCCGGGGAACTAGTTTTTATTTTTTTGAGAAAATAGTTGTCTTTTCAATCAAACTTGGACGCTCTAACTGCAACTTTAACGAATTGTTCACTGGGGACCAGTGTGTTACAAAAGTGAGCAATGCTACAAGTACATTAGCTTGTACATGGACACCCGGCGCCCCCGTATTGGTGGGGCGACTGGGCATGGACACCCTTATGTACACGCTAATGTACAACTAGAATAATCCTACAAAAGTAATGGCTGAGAGGACATAAATTCCAAAAAGGGTCAGGACCTGTTTGCAGCCTGCTGCGATTCTTCCCAATTTTTTATTAGGATTTAAGGATAATGAATATGTTAGCCATCAGATGTCAATTATCCAATGAAAAGTGTTTCTCAAATTATTTTTTTTTCTTCCTGTAAATTTAAAACTAGACTGCTATCGAAGTATCGTAGACTCTCAAACATGACTGTTGACTTGGTTGCATTTTTGAGATGTTTCTTTGCGATCTTTGAGTTTGGACTACTAATAGAATGTTTGGCTGTGCTTAGAAGTTATTTCTAGGTAAGTTTTGTTAGAGAAAAGAACTTTGAAAATCATGTGTGACAAAATAAATAACTTAAAAAATAAGTTTGACCTACTTTTAAGCACATCATGTTGTATTGGTTATTTGACGTCTTGCTATACATATTTGGATTAATGAAGTTCTTGGATGATCCGCATATTTTCATTTGATTTGTGTTTGCGCATTTGATATTAATTGAGTTGATGCATGTTAGTTTCTGGGGGGAATATTAATCTGCTTGCTAAATTTTGTCTCAATTCTTTTGCCAGGGGATTTCCTTTTATGGTTGTTGACGATTAAGAATACAGTTAGCAGGCAAAGAGTACCATCCACTGAATATACAAAGAAAGACGACAATTAAGTTCTTTTTTCTTATTATTTTTTTTTAATCTTTCGGCATTGTACATCAAAAATGTAAAAGACAATACGGTCTGGTATCGACTGGCTACTGTAATTGAACTTGTATTTTGCAACTTGTTTCTCCTCACTGATGACATTCATAATCTTTGTTGATGAGAATTCTGGCAAGATTTTGGAAGAAAAGTTTGCATTAGCTACATCTATGCCTCTACAGTTTTGTGTTGGGTTTTTCTCTTTACAGTTATGTTGAAATATGCAGAAAAAATGTTTCACCTATACCTTTTGAGTAATATTTTTGATATATTTGTATCGTCTAAAAGTAAGTTATTAGAAATAAGATCAACATTGTTATTTATGTCTTCAATGTGCTCCATAATGTACTGTCTATTCTTGAATGCGTACGGACCATTTATTCAACTCCTTATTCGACTTTCATCCATTGAGCACCATTTACTGCTAACTCCTAACTAGAATAGTTTTGAGATATTTGTAAGACCATAATAAGACCCTCTTTGGCCTCTATTTATTTGAAAACTCATTTTCTCAAAATTTATTTTCAATCACGTTCTCCCATAAATTGTTTTTACACAAATGAATTTTTTTTCTTATTTTTAACCACACATTTTTCAAAAAACTACTATTTCAAAACACATTTTTTCTCCAAAAATGAGATCAAACTGGACAGTCCGTCAATTATCCTTAATCAGAACCATTTCGGCAACTTTGACTACTAAAATACTAAGGGTGTTTCATGGAGGATTGGATGGTATTAAACATAAAGAAAAAAATGGTTATATTCTTGCATATTATAATTTATTTAGTCTTATGTTATGGGCTAGTTGAAGTCCCATTTTTGTCTAAAAAAGTATTTTTGAGTAGTGTATTGGTGAAAAATGTGTGGTTAAAATTGGGTCAAAACTGTTGTAAATGAAAAGTTATTAGTGAATGACAATTCTGCAGTCCTAGATATTGTTAGAATATGTATCCATATTCCTTCCCTATAAATATAGGGCTTTGGTTCTTATTATAATACATAAAAGTCTATTGACTTTTATTCTATCTTTTCTCTTTTTACAACACGTTATCAACACGATTCTCTTAGAAGGTAATAATTTACATAAGCATAATCATCTATTACTTATACCAAACTTAATTTGGTAATACATGAATTTTCTTATGAATTTGGCCTATCGAAATTGATTCTGCAACAATAAATTCTTTTATAAACGTGTCACAATTGTGTGTAATACCTAGCCCAACTTTTGTGTGTATCATTCTACCCAACCGTCCAAATAATTTGTCCACCAAGTCAATTATGGGTAATGGTTTACACACTGTTCCATGATTTATTAATGTTTAGTCAAAATTGATTATTTTATTGTGATAATGATTACCATTCGTCCATGCGTGTCGATTTTCTTTTTACAAGTGGGTTTCCGTAATACGTGTGTATGTACTCTATAATTCATGCCTTTACGTGTACATTGTGCCACAATTTGTATCAATTCTGCCAATTTTTCTACCACCATAATTTTATGCTCCAATTTGTCTCTTTGAATTCGTCCATGTATGCAACTAATTTCTAATTATTATTTTTTTCAAATCATAACTATATACATTCAATCCCTATTTATTTTTTTCTTTGATCAATTCATGTATAGTCAACTCTTGTTTGTATGATAATTAATATTTTTAACCTGATTAGATATTATTTTATAAATTTTAAATTAACAATTTATGATGTTGTTACTTTTGAAGTAGCACAACTTTATAATTAATATTCCAGAAGAGTATTACTTGCTCTAGAAGAGCATGAATTATAATTTTCAATATTTCAAAAGAATATTGACATATTGCTCTACAAGAAGCAATAGTAAAATACAAAGTGCTCCCGAAATAGTACATGTTTCGAAGAACATACTATTTTAAATTAGTGTTTATCCTTGAATGAAAATACGTAACTTATATCATATCGATATTGACTACTTGATGTTTAATCATATTCTTCGAAACTAATTGTATTTTATTTTATTTTATTGTGTAGTTAATCAAATATCACAAAACTTGAGTTTGCTGCACTTGACATATCAGGCAAAAGTTATTTGTCATGGGTACTCGATACTGATATCCATCTGGTCTCAAAAGGTTTGAAAATTGAATATCTTACTAAGAAAGATCCACACGTTCTTTGGAATAAATTAACTAAAAGATTTGATCATTAGAGGACTATAGTCCTCCCCAAAGCCCGCTATGAGTTGATGCATCTTCGTTTGCAAGATTTTAAAACTGTTAGTGAGTACAATTTCGAACTTTTCAGAATATGTTCAAAATTGAAATTGTGTGGAGAAAAAAATCACTAATGAAGATATGTTGAATAAGTTTTTTCCATCTTTCATGCCTCAAATGTGCTCATGCATCAGCAATATCGTGAGCGTGATTTCAAAAGGTATTCAGACTCATATCTTGTATACTTGTGGCTGAACAAAATAATGAACTGCTGATGAAAAATCATGGATTACGTCCAACTGGTTCTGTACCGTTGCCTGAAGCAAATGGTACTGCATTACTTGAAGCAAATATAATATCAAGATAAGGATGTAGATGTGGACATGGACATCGATTTGAAGGTGTACGCGGACGTGCACATAGAATAAATTATGGACGAAATAATCAACAAAATTATCAGCAATAAGGTAATAATTTCAAAATGCACAAAACAAACGAAAGTAACACGTCCAAAAATGAGCATGAAGAAAGTTGTTTTAGATGTGGAATGAAAGGACATTGGGCACGCACCTGTCGTCTAGCAAAACACCTTGTGGATCTCTACCAAAAATCAATCAAGGAAAAAGTGGAGATACATTTTGCTGATTATGATGGTCCAATTGATGTGATTAATTTGGATGTCTCTGATTTCTTTGCTGATTCAAATGAGAATGTTGATCATGGAAAATATAAATTAGTTTACTTTCTAGTATTTTTTTCGTTTTAGAAATTCAATTTAAATTATGTTCTATTTTTCGCAAAAAAAAAAAAAAAGAAACTTTATTATGTATCGTTAATTTCATAATATCTCTTTTAAATTTAAATTCAAAATTTTTAAAAAATATATTTGTTTTCTTATAGATTCACGATGTATTGTCAAGATATTTGTTTGATTGATAGTGCAACTACACATATTATTCTTCAAAATAAAAAAAAAAATTTGGACTTAATATTAGCAGAAAATAATATTAATATGATATCAGGTGTATCGAATATCGTTGAAAGCTCCGGAAGAACTTGTATTATTTTACCAAATAATACAAAATTATATATTGACGATACAGTTTATTCAAGCATGTTCAGAAGAAATTTACTTAGTTTTAAAGATATTCGTTGCAATGGATATCAGATTGAGACTATGCAAAAAAATAATGTTGAATATCTTTGCATAATTTCTTTTGTATCTGGTTAGAAGCAGATAAAAGAAAAACTTCATGCACTCCCATTGGCATGTACAATACATTTATAAAAATGGTCGAATCAAATTTATCACGAACCAGAAGTTCATTGATCCAAAAAAATTTATACTTGGCATGATCGATTTGGACATTCAGGAACTATAATGATGCGTCGAATAATAAATAACTCACATGGACATCCTTTAAAGAATCAGAAGATTCTTTTACCTAATGATTATTCATGTGTGACTTGTTCGCAAGACAAGTTAGCCATTCGACTTTCGGCTATAAATGTCAATATTGAATCTCCAACTTTCTTAGACAGAGTTTATGGAGATATATGTGCGTCAATACACCCATCATGTGGATCATTTCGTTATTTTATGGTATTAATTGATTCTTCTACTGGATGGTCACATGTTTGCCTATTTTCTACTAAGAATGTAGTTTTTGCTAGATTACTTGCTCAAATCATAAAATTACATGTGCAATTTTTCGATTACTCAATCAAGATTATTCATCTTGACAATGCTAGTGAATTTAAATTACAAGCATTCGATGATTATTGAATGTCAATTATGATTGTTGTTGAACATTCGGTTGCGCATGTCTATACACAAAATGGTTTAGCGGAGTCATTTATTAAACGTTTACAACTTATTGCTAGACCATTATTTATGAAAATAAAACTCCCAGCTTCTGCTTGGGGCCATGTCATATTGCATGCTGTGTTATTGGTTCATATCAGACCAATTGCATATTATCAATATTCGCATTTGCAACTAGCATTTGGTTATGAACCTAATATTTCTCACCTTAGACTTTTTGGTTGTGCTGTTCAAGTCCTTATCTCACCCCATAACGGATTAAAATGGGTTCCCAACAAAAACTTGGAATTTATGTGGGTTTTGATTCACCATTTATTATTAGATATCTCGAACCTTTAACATGTGATTTATTTATTGCATGTTTTGCAGATTGTCTTTTGATGAAATGACTTTTCCTATTTTGGGAGGAAAAAACTACACCCTGATACATAAGGTAAAATTTTTTGGAATGAAACAACTCTATCTTATTTTGATTCCAGCAACAATTAATGTGAGCAATATGTTGAAAAAATCATTCATTTACAAAGAGTTGAAAATCAATTACCAGATGCATTTGTTGACACAAGAAAAGTGACAAAATCATATATACCAGTAGAAAATATTCCAGCAAAAATTGATATCCCTACACGACAATTTGGTATAGCAAATGAATCTCAAATACGCCAGAAGCGTGGTCGACCAGTTGGTTCAAAAGACTCTGTACCTCAAAAAAGAAAAGTACAAGAGAAAAGCAAACCAAAAACTTTAGAAGAAGTAACATTAGAGAAAATTGATCAATCAAATATTGAAAATATGGTTTCCTGAAGAATCACACGTGTCCGAAAGTATGAGATTTCAATAAATTATATGTTATCTCATAAATTATGGGAGTGAACTAATGTTGTTATAAACAATATTTTCGTCTTTAACGTGGTTCTTGATATTATGCATAATGATGATCCTGAACCATTGTCTGTTAAAGATTGTCAAAATAGAAATGATTGGCCAAAAAGGAAAGAAGACATACAGGAGGAATTGAATTTCTTGTTGAAACGATTTGTAGTTCGAAAACCTGAAAATGTAATCCATGTTTGATACAAATGGATTTTTATATAAAAGAGAAATGAAAATAATGAAATTACAAGATACAGTGCCCGACTCGTAGCTCAAGGTTTCTTACAAATACTAGGAATTGATTATGAGGAAACATATTCTCCCGTAATGGATACCATAACTTTTAGATTCTTAATTAGTTTGATTGTATCACAAAGGCTCCATATGCGCCTTATGGATGTAGTAACTTCATATTTGTATAGTTCACTTGATAGTGACATATATATGAAAGTCCCTGAAAGATTTAAAGTGTGAGAAATGAATGATACATACCTGAGAACCACGTTCTTAATTAAATTGCAAAGAAGCTAATATGGATTGAAACAATCCGGACACGTGGTATAATCGGCTAACAAATATTTGTTGAAGGAATGCTCTAAAAATAATGATGTTTGCCCATGTGTTTTCATAAAGAAAACAAATATTAGATTTACAATTGTGGCAGTTTATGTTAATGACTTAAAGTTAATTGAAATTTCTGAAGAGCTCAACAAAACTGTAGATAGGGGTGGACAAAAACCGACCGAACCCACTCAAATCGCCCAAACCGAACCAACCCAACCGGGTTGGATCGATTTTTTTGTTGTTTTTACACCGGTTGGGTGTGTTGACTGTGTATGCGGTTGGGTTGGGTCAGGTTATAGGTTAACTCAAGAAAACTGAATAAACCCACCCAACCTAACCCGCCATTTTAAAAATAAAATAAAATAAAAGAAATAACATGCCTAGAAAAGTAAAAGAAACCTAAAAAGTATGAGTAGATAGTGTAACTGTAATTACCTTGGTGTATTTTAGAGAAGGAGTTTATTGTTCTTCCCACAAGAAATGTATTATAAGTTTTTTATGTTATGTTAAATGCACATTATTTTTTGAAAGCTCGGCTAATGAGGATTGAATAAGATAATAGATAATTTTATTTATTTATTTATTTACTTACTATTTAATCTTGTCTTTTCGAATTTAGTATAATAGAAAATTGGATAACTTTAATTTTTGTTGACAATTCGTTCCAAACCGACAAACCCAACCCAACCCAATCCAACCCCACCAATACTTGATTGGGTTGGGTTGGGTTGAGTTTCAACCTTTACACGGGTTGTGTTGGGTTAAATTTTTGATCAAACCGATCGTGTTGGGTTGGGTTTGGATTGAGGCAAAAATCGACCCGACCCAACCCATGCCCACCCATAACTGCAAATTATTTGAAAAATGAATTTAAGACGACATATTTGGGAAAATCAAATTCTGTCTTGGGTTGCAGATTGAATATTTTCCAGAAAAATTATTTGTTCATCAATCTACATATGCAGAAAAAGTCTTAAAACGATTTTATATGGATAATGCACATCCATTGGCATCACATATGGTTGTTTGATCACTTGATGTAAAACTGATCATTTTCGTCCACTTGAAGATGGAGAAAAGATTCTTGGTCCTTAAGTACTATAACTTAATGTAATTGGAGCATTAACTTGCAAATTGTACTCAACCCAATATAACTTTTTCTGTAAATTTCCTTGCAAGATATAGCTCCACACCAACACAAAAATATTTGAATGATGTTAAACATATTTTTCGTTACCTAAAAGATACTATTGATTTGAGATTATTTTATTCTCAAAAGTCGGGATCTGCTTTAATAGGATATGGAGATGCATGTTCTCTCTGGCCTCTATAAAGCTAAATCACAAACATGTTACATGTTTACACGTGGAGGAAGAACTATATCATGGAGATCTGTGAAGCAATCATTGACAGCAAAATTCTCAAATCATTATGAAATTATTGCAATCCTGAAGCAGGTCGAGAATGTGTATGGTTGAGGAACATAACCCATCATATCTAAGTATCATGCAGATTAATTTCAACAAAAGATAGTCCAACAATTTTGTATGAAGATAATGTTGCTTGTATTGCACAACTCAAATGATGTTATATCAAATGTGACATGACGAAACATATTTCTCCAAAATTCTTTCATACACACTAATTTCAGAAAAAATGGCGACATCAATATTCAACAAATTCATTCAAGTGACAACGTGGCTGATTTATTTACAAAAGTACTACCAACATTTACATTCAAGAAATTGGTTCACAAGATTGAAATATATTGACTTAAAGATTTTCAGTGATCAACATCAGGGGGAGTAACTGTACTCTTTTTCCTTCGCTTAGATTTTTATCCAACTGAATTTTCCTAACAAAGTTTTAATGAGGCAATATTTATTTTTAATAAACCAAAATAATTTTACATTTTTTTCCTTTCTTTGTTTTTTTTGTCATATTGGATTTTTATCAAATAAGGTTTTAACGAGGTAGATATTTGTGTCATTCAAGTCAGAGTGTTGTAAATTGTAAGTTATTGGTGAATGACAATTATATCTCTGCAGTCCTATATATTATTAGCATATATATCCCTATTCATTGCCTATAAATATAGAGATTTGGTTCTCATTATAATACACACAAGTCTATTGACTTTTATTCTATCTTCTCTTCTCTCTTTTTTATAACAAAAACACTATTCAAAAAAGCATTTCTTTTTCAAGAAATGAGGCTATCGAATCACTGTACAATCTCTATAAATGCATGAGAAAAATAAAATTAAGAAAATAATACATATATCTAGCTTTATCTATACCCTATTTCATTTTTAAGAAAAAACAAATTCATCATTGAAAAGAAGAGAAAAGCCACAAAGATCTACCATATTCTCGATTACCATCATCGAAATATGGTTGATTGAAAATAATCATACAATTGAGGTCACAAATTAGAAGTTATCATCATTGTAGATCAAAATATCAAACAAAGATAGAATCTACAGAGAACTTGCCTAATTTATGGATAAGACAACCTTAAATCTATTTTTGAAATACAATCCTTAAAATCTTGACCCAATGTAATTTTTCATATAAATTTATTTAAAATCCTTTTTAAGGCCCATTGAAGATATAAAATAGGGAAAAATTCATTTCTCTTACTTTATCTTTACCATATTTCAAAAATAACAAAACAACTTTCACATTTCAAAAATTAGATATTTTAACATATACATACACATATATATAAATATATAAAAAAGTATAAATAAATAAATAAATATATATAATTAACCCACCCACCTCTACCCCACTGCTCCGGTGCCGATTCCGGTGACTGCTCCGTCGACCGTTCCGGCGACTACTCCGATTCCGGTGACCGTTCCGGCGTCTGCTCTGATTCCGACGACTCAGGTCACAAGTCACATCCCAGGTCATAACTCAGGTCACAAGTCACAGTTTAGGTCACAAATCAGAATTTTGTTCATGACTTCACGAGTTATTTTCAAATGATCACAACACAGGTCGAAAATTTTATAGATCACAATTTGTTTATCGGTCACAGATCAAAAATTTTGCAGGTCACAGATTATTTCGAGGTCACAAATCAATAATTTTATGGATCACAGATTATTTTATTAGTCACGGATCAAAAAATTACAGGTCACAGATTAATTTTTAGTCACAAATTGTCGAATTTTAAGGTCACGGATAATCCATTATGCGGTCACAACTAGTCTAATCTATGACCACCGTAAACAGTTGTGCCACCAGTTCAACGCTATCTCTAACAACATCACCACCACTGTCCACCGCCACCACTACACCAACAGCACCCACGCAACCACCAGATCCACCACCATCACCCACCTCCACCGCAGCTAGAAACCATCACGACCACAGCCAGATATACAAAAAAATAGATACAACACCCCACAACCACCATCACCTCACTGCCGCCTCCGCCAGTCACCACTACGTCACGATCTGAAAATCACAAACGGAAACAAAAACAAAATCCAGGACCACCTTTTCGCCACACCGCCACCACCTCACGATCTGAAAACCACAATAGGAAACAAAAACCAAAAATTTGGTACCACACCACAACAACCACACACACCACAACAGCAACCATCAGAGAAATCAAACTCAAGCCCAACGCACCGAATTGCACCCCACCATCATCATCGAACTGCACCCACCACTTGTTAACGATGACGAGCAACGAACCTTCGCAGCCATAAATCGACGCCGATTTGAATTAGGGCAGCAGCATTGCAACGCTGCTGCCGGCTTCGCGAATTAGGGCAGCAGCATCGCGACGCTGCTGCCGACGTCGCAGCAGCGTCTCAAATTAGGGCAGCAACATCAAAAAATCGCCGGCAGCAGAAGGAGAGGGAGGGGGAGGAGATGGAGGAGAATGGGAGAGAGGGGAAGGAGAGGGAGGAGAGGAGAAGTCACCGGCGGCAGTAGCAGGATGGAGAGAAGTAGCCGACGGCACAACAGATAGAGAGAGAGAGATACGTGATGAGGGAGGGGGGGTGAGGGATTTACAGTAACAAATTAGGGATTTTATGGTGGGGTGTGGTGATATAAATTAATTTTCATAATAATATTATTAATACTTAATTAAATTTAAAAAATCTGTATGTATATATAAAATATCTGATTTTTGAACATTAAAACTTGAAATCTGAATTTTGAATTTGGATATTAAAAAGTAGGATTACATGTAATTACCACTATAAAATACTAGTTGCTTTTAACTTGCTCACGTGACTTGTACATGAATTTTAAGTAAATGTAAATCTACTTAAAACTTCCACGTATCAAAATAAGAAACTAAATAAACTTCATTTTCTACAATACAACCCATCCACCTCTACCCTAAATATTTTTTAAAGAGTTTTTTTAGTGGATTTCCTGTTTTACCATTGACTTAAAATCCTTGCAGTTATCTAAGATAATTTGTCACGGGGGTACAATTTCTACTAGTTTATGAAAGGTTGGGAATGTTTGATGCAATAAATCAAAGATAGGGATTGTATCTGCAACTTTTTAGAAAGGTTGACAACCAATGGTGTCATTTATTCAATCTTATAATACTATGGCTATGTTTGAACCCCATTTTTCAGGAAAATAGATGTGTAATAGTGATTTTTTTTTAGAAGAATATGTGATTAAAATGTAGGAAAATTTTTTAAGTTTATAACCAAAATTATTCTATTGGAAAAATGTATGATTAAAAATGAGTTTTGAAAAAAATGAATTTTTATGGAATGAGAGTTAAACAGAAGCTAATGTACTTTTTACTAGTCTTTTTTTGATTTAGATAAAAATTAGATTTAATATATTTTGGTAAAAGTTGATAATATATTTAAAAACTTGTGAGTTTAATAAAATATGTAGTTAAAATTAATTATTAACTTTGATTAATATTAAGTTAAACCAAACAAGGGCTTATACGAAGCACCTTAAGTATTATCAAATTGGATAAATTGCATCATTGGTCCTCAACCTTTTTGAAAAGTTACAAATTTCATCCCTACCTTTGAAAGGTGCAAAAAAAACTTCTATTTTTCCTAAAAAAATATATATATCTAAAATTGCTTACTTCCCCCCTCTCAAATCGGACTCAACTCTTCCCTAGTTTTTTATTTTGAGTGTGTTTGGTAGAGATTAAAATCGGATTAAAATTTTAAAACTAGCCGTTATTGTTAATTTTTATTAGATGAGTGAGACCAAATAACGACTATATTTTCAATTTTAATTGGATTTTAATTCTTCCAAACAAGCTCTCTTTCTGCAGTGCATATATATATACATTTGGCATTCGTTTTGTAAAAAAATAATGACTTAAAAAGTTACAAAGCTTGAAAGACTTCTTTTGAAAAAACTGTTTGTAAAACACAACTATCATCCAAAATATGATCTTTGATAGACAAATTAAGTATATCATGAATAATCTATTAGTCAATATGGTAATGTGTTTGACATTTATCATATTTTTGTATCATTGACTTGAAATGACTTTACATAATTTATCGATAAATTAATAAATTTTTCATTTAGCATAAGCTAATCTATACAAAATTCAGTCCAACTTTCTTATTTAAGAATTTTATTTATTTATAAACATTTCTTAATACTTTTTTTTCCTTATTTAGGGGGTGTTTGATACACATTATCAAGAAAAAAAATGCATTTTATAATAGGATGTGATGAAAAACACGTGGTTAAAAATAAGGAAACGTTTTGAATTTTCGTATAATATTATTTTATTAAAAATGCGTGGTTGAAAATGAATATTGAAAGAATAATTTTTGGGAAGAATATGGATCAAGGCTTATAAGTAAAACTTCTTTCTTGATACTCAATAGAAATGCAACTGACGGGTCTCACAGGTCCACATGGATGATGACGTCTACCTTTATTATCAATTAAGCTCCTGTTTGGAGCCCATTTTGTGGGAAAAAAATGAATTATTGTACCGTTGAACTCCAATTTCTAACCACACTTTTTGACTTTTATCTGACGTTGGTGGGACCTGCCTCATTATGTAACGATAAAAAATTCTCATTTTTTGGACCGGAAAATGGGCTCCAAACAGGGGCTAAGCATGTTCAATTGTGTCATCTTGCGGAGCCCAAATGAGTGTTTTGATTGCAATTAAATTGAAGTAAAATGATTAGATTGGTGCAAATTGAAATTCGGTGCCTTAACAGCAGTTGGAGTGAAAGTTTGGTGACAACAAATGAAATTAAACTGCATATAAATTTCTAACCCTAGTTTTTCACTCTCGCCGCCGCCCTCGGCCATCGTCCTTCAATCCAAATGGTGCTCTGCGCAGTTCCCTCAAGATTTTCGGCCACGGCCCTATCAAGCTGTATAAGAAGAGGGTTCCTTGTTCAGTGCTCTATAAATCTCCTGTTAATACGAATGCTATAGTGTATAGCGGATTGGGTGAGTTTTATTTTAATTTCTAGACATTCTTAATAAATTTGGGATTTGGGATGATATTTCAATTTCGATATCTTGCTGAAAATTATCTGGATTTAGCAACTTTTTTCTGTCAATGAATTTTTGATTTTTTTGCTTCATATCTGTTATGTTTTGCTTATGATATATTTATTGTCTGTTCATAATTGGTGATCAAAATTTCGTGATTATATTAATCTTCATAAAATGTTTCTAGTGGAAGAGCAATAGGCATTTCAGGGATTTATTATAGTACGAGGTTGCCTTTTAGCAGAAAGGCAAGATGCAATGGGCATTGGGGCGAGACTTTCTGGAATATACATTTAGTGCTGGGTTAATTTTTCTTCTATATTGAAAAGCCAAAGGTGGATTCTCTGAAGCTAATTTGATTAGTGCACTGAGATTTGGATCTATTTATGAGGGAGTGGTGGCGGAGGCGGAAGGAAGTCATTGGCAGTGAGGTTGGAGGAGGTGGCAAATTTTGCTGGGAAGAAGACAATTCTTTGTTTCTTTTCCTTTTCTTTGCCCCCTTTCTAATACATTTTTACTTCTTCGTAGGCTTGCTTCTATTAAATTATACTTACATTTTTCCTAATAGATTGTTTATATAGAGTATTTCACATTTGTTGATAACAAGTTACATTAGATAAGGGCATATTAGAAAATTAAGAAGTTAATTGTACTCTTATCAAGGAAAGTGACCTATAATTTGGGACGAATGAAGAGAAAGCTAGCTGTATTTTTATGGGATGGAGGGATTATTAAAGACTGAGGAAGGGGGCAGGGTTACTGGGGAGACTCGGATAAGGGAGAAAAATCTTGGTATATTAATTGTGTGAAAACTAAGTGACTGAATGGCTGAATGAAATTTCATGCAGTCCGAGACTGTAGGACCTGCTTATTTCCCAAAAAATCTTTTATTATTGCCTGATTTTTGAATTATTAAATCATCCAGCTATTCTTTTCTAATTTAACATTTATGGATTCCAGGTGTTGTGCTTGAAGTCATATCAAATTGAGCTACAAGTTTCCCAACCTTTCTTTTGTTTATGTTAATGTTGGTGAACGCCCACAAAAATGCAGCATAGTCATTACAACTTACTTTGCATACCTAAAGAGATGGTGAAAGGGTTGATGAGATGTTTGGTGCAGAATAAAATTGACTACATGACTGATTGTCAAGACTATTCAAATATTGCACTTGTTTCTTACCATTCTTTTGTTTGGGGTGGGATGGATGAAGAGGACGAGAGGAAGAAGGCAAAGGGGAGAAGACAAGCCGCTCATTTTCATTTTCTCTCCAACTGGGTCCTTTTGAAAGAATTTTCTCTTGTTTATTTGTTGCTATGAGCTGGTATCCTTGGAAATATAAATCCCAACACTTTTTTCCTTGTAAAATGAGAGAAAAGTTAACTAAAACATACCTAGGTCGAAAAAATTAGAGTAAATCAAGGGTGTCATTACATTCTAATTTTCAACCAATACCCCTCTTTATTTTCGGACCACCTGCAGTCATGGTTAGGACTTTAGATTCTAAAATGTTAAGGACAACTATTCTTGTGGCAATATTCTAGGAAGCAATGTGCACTACCTATTTATATTGCAGAGACCCACCTCTGTTTCCGCCATTGCCTTGACCCCATGGTTTTGTACAAAGCCTCGTTATGTAAGTTTTTGCAGTGTAGCTTCAGAGATTTCGAAAGTGGGCATCCTTTAACTACAACAAGCAAGTTTCTATTGTGAACGATATCTGAATGTAATGATAAAGTTTCAAGGGATCTGCAGTCAATTGCTATGGCTTCTAGTAAGAGGGCAATATATGATGAGTTTCAAGATAACTAGACAAACTTTATAGAGCTTTTCCAACACCTCAATTTAAGCCATGATGCTTGCTCACCCGACTGCAAATGTGGCTTGGCTCTTGTGCCATCTGGACTGGCATATTTGTGGGACTGCATTTCTATCCAGCCAAACTGGTAAGTTTTAAGTTAGTTTAATATGGTGACGAAGCATAGAACTCTCGTCACTTTGCTATTATTCATAAACCGGAAATTAAATTCGGCCCCTGTTTGAACCCCATTTTTAAAAGACATGAGTTTTGTAATAGTAATTTTTTGGAGAATGCGTGGTTAGAAAGTAGCGAAAAGATTTAGGTTTATGTACAAATTATTTTATTGGGAGAATGTGTGATTGAAAATGAGTTTTTAGATAATGAGGCTCAAACAGGGGCTCAATTGTTATTTTGTTTAAATGTCTTGTTCATTTCTCATGATGCAGGTGAGAGAATGTTGCATGAATTGGTCCTCTTGCTGGTCAAATTTTCTTGGGCAAAATGGGTTGGGAACACGTGGTCTATCAGATTCTGATTTCTTGTTTGGCTGTTGCTGGATATGGATTTACCAAACTTATGTGATATGGTGCTCTAACGTAAGAGATGTACGGCTATGATCTATTGTTGATAAATGTAAATTGGCGGTGTCTGGATGAATTATACTTGTAGTTTTATTTATCCTCCGAATTATCATTCTGTTGGAGAGGTCTTTGGATTGGATCAGAATATAGACACGCTATCTCAAAATCAGGCTTTTCTATTTGCACATTGGTCTTGGCATGATAATAGTAGTTCAATATTGGCATCTAGAATCCTTCTTCATATTTGCTTAGGCTATGGTATGAGGGAATTTGCATGGTTAGGGGCGTGGGAGTGCTAAGTATCTGGGGAAATTTGCTTTCCCTACCTGAATAGAGTGGAAATTTTTAGAGACAGGACTGGAGGATTTGAATTTGCGGTTTTTCGAAGGTTTGACTGGCATGGGATTGGTTCAGCTAGCCCTTGGTTGTGAAATCACATGGACTTGCTGCTTGTGCAAATATTACTGATGTGTCATTAGAAGCTGTGTCAGTTCACTGCAGATCTCTTGAAACTTATCATTACATTTAGAATTCATCCACAATAGAGACTTGCTTGTTGTAGCTAAAGGATGCCCTCTATTGAAATCACCGAAGCTACAATGCAAAAACGTAATTGATGAGGCTTTGTACAGAACCTTGGGGACAATGCTGTTGGCTGTCCTAAGGGAATTGATGTTATTCCATTGTATGCAGATACACATGTAGGTCCCAGATATATAGCTAGGAACTGTACATTACTGGAATATTGCCACATGGTTTGTTGTCATTGCATTTTAGAAGTTGGAGTCATACTGTGATTGCTAGTTGAGAATAAAGAGGGTATCAGTTCAGAAGTTAGCTTGAGGATCAAACATATGGAAAACAATGTTACAGAAGGCTATGTGGTTCTTCGAGAAGTTTTGGATGCTGGGCATGTTTCAAGCAATTTTGCCTTCAATAATGTCTTCATTTTGTGAGAGTAATGATTATGCAATAGTTTGTTTTTCTTCATACTGTGATCGCAAAAAATTGTTCACCAGATAATATACACTTATCACGAAGTTATTCATGGTCTATGCAAAAGGATGGGGCATGAAGTTTTTGGAACTTTATACGATTACTTACAATTCTCTGATAAAAGGCTCGTGCAAGAAATGGAAGATATGGAGGGTACATATTTTCTTGATGAGCTTCTAAAGCAGGGTTTGCTGCCATCTATTGTGTTGATTAAAAACTTTGCCAGCTACAAATGTGCTGGAAGCAAAAATATTGTGTAAAGATATGTTAGATAGGGTGTGATACCGGCGATTTATGCTTATAATTTCATTTTAATTGGACTGAGTGAGCAAGGAAATGTTTTTGAAGGGATGGAGTGGTCGGGGAATACGCTTAAGAATAAGCTCAAACCAAGAAAGAAGACACGAGAGAGACTCATCCAATAATTTTCTGAAGGTTGCGATGCTTTTTTTGTTATAGATCTTCTGCAATATTTTTGCAGGAGCCTCTGTGCTATTGGGAAAGGCTGTAAAAATGATTCTGGGAAACATGTGTTTAGATTCTATGACTGTTGGTTGCACTGAGCTTTTGCATCTTGAAGTCAATGGCTGCCGTACGCAGACTGAAATTCATTGGAAAATCCTGCATGTAAGCATTTTGACTGCCTCCCTTTCACTCGCTCCCTGACACCACCATCACTAGTGCTTGCTTTCTCATTTTTGTCGAGTGAACTATTCTCTCTCTCTCTATAGGAAGCAACCTCCCGTTCCACCAGTCCCTCCATACGAGACTTGAACCCACAATCACTTTTGCAAGAACCTTAATCATTTCTAACTGCTGCTCTTAACTCCTTGCTTTGCTATTTTTGCTAATTTGCCTGATGTTTCATGTTTCTTTACAGTTTTGTGGTCTTGGACTATGTACTGCACCCGCTTTTCTAAGTTAGCCTTGCTGCAATGTCAGGGGAGTAGAAAATGATGCACTATGTGGGATGGGCTGCAAGCTCTTTGTTTGGTATAGTGCTCAGTTATTTGGGATGATGGCATGTATAGTATTGCTAGAGGGTGCAGAAACTCAAAGAAGCTCTATATTCACCAATGTTCATTGGGTACTTCTTTCTCCTCCTGTTTCTAGTGTATCACATTTGGAGTTGTTAAGTTTACCAAAATATTATCATGTCTCACCGTAGTATTTTTTATCTTTGAAATTAATTGATTTTGGTATTCGGAAAACATCTCAGTTTGTGAACTATCATTATGATCATTATTATACCACACTAGCTACATTCCTTTGGCTGTTAAGACTTGGCATATGTTTGGCAAGTTTATAAACTCTTGCCAAAAGTCAAACCACTTTTTATCAAACATATTTTTGGGGGAACCACAAGTACTACACACTTATCTTCCCAAAATTTCTCTCTGTTTTTATAAATCCACCTGTTTATAAACACTTGCCAAACATATCCTTAATGAGATTTTTTTGCGTGAGGTAATACATCCATTAAAGTTAATAGTCATGTGTGTAGAGCTGGGTTGAATTTCAAATTTTTAGATGTACGGAGTTGCATGCAGCTATACTTATCTGTAGTAGTTTCTTTCTATTTGTTCAGAACCTTGGGGACATGAAAACAGTGGCACCAGGTGAAGGCTGTCCATTACTTGAGGAATTGGCGGTATCTCAATATTTGCAACTAACGAGGATGTATGTCTCAGTTACATAGCTAGTAACTGTACATCACTGGATGAATGCAACAAGAGATATTTCCCTGGTATGTTGGAATCTGTAATTGAAGCGGCGACTACAAGTTGTCTAGAAATAGAAAGGGCATCAGTTGTGAAGTGTATGGTTAGCCTAGGATCAAATGTCAGGCTGCATCCATATTCTCTCACCTATAAATTGTCAATGATTTCGAATCCAACAAAACATTAGCAGGAGAAAAACATTTAATTGCTGGTGTAGAGCTGATGGCATGTTGAAGCGGAAGTACGAGTTGTAAGGGATATCCGGATTCCCTCGAGTGAGCTTTATTTGTTATGTCTGTTGTATCAATTGTACTTGTTTCGCATTTTATTCACAAGGGATGCAACTTTTGACAAATCTTAATTATGTTTCAACGGATTCTTATCTATATAGTTAAAAGTTGGTTTACTATGTAATGATATTCAATATATTCGAGTTTTTTTGGAATTTCAGATTTTTCGTGTGCAAATGATATTCTCAAGGGATAACAGAAAATGTTCTAATTGTTTTGGAATGTCAGTTTTTTTCATGTGCAAATGATATCCACAGCACATTGGGTAAAACTAATTTGTAAAAAGTTGCTCAACTCAACATAGACGAAGTTAGAATGAATTTTAGAGTGGATTAAAAAGGGTAGTTGGTGCAAAATGTTTAAATAGTTTGATTTTGTTGTGCAAATCTTTCTATCGTTTCATTTTTGGCATTTTGAATCCTTGGATGGATTATTTTTGCACAATTGGTTATTTCCATCTGGTTCCGTCCAAATTTATTTGTTAAATAGGTGTGTGTGACATGATAAAAGGACAATCTTGTCCTCTAATTTTAAATAAACAAAAATAAAATAAAAAATAAAATAAATAGAAAATCGATTTATTATCCAAATCCCACCCCTTCCTCTTTCACCACCCCTCCACCATAGTCACACCACCACTACTTTATACACTTATTCGAACTTGTAAACTTGATGAATTATGTCTATCAATCGAATTTAGCGTAAATATGTGAATTGTATAAAAGAGTTTTGATTTGGATGCAATTGACATGAACAAAGGTAATTTGAGTCTAATGGGAGTTTGGCGAGTGTGTTTACTCATCATATTAATGCTACTTAATCTGAATATTTCGTTTGATTCTTAGTTAAAATTTTTTGATTTGTGTTTTCGTGTTATTTTATAAGTTAAGTCAATTGGTGTGAACGATGCAAAACCTGGAGTAAAGAGTGATGTTGGCATGAATCAAGGAGAATTTAATGTTGATTTGGTGAAACTTGATGATTGAACCCTAAATTGAAAGAAAGAAGTGAATAACGACGAAAAATTATGAAATCTAAAGTTTGAGGACTCAATTGCAACTTTTTAATAGTTGATTTGGACCACGAACCGATGATTGAAGATTGTTAGGAGTCAAGCGGATGCAATTAGAAGTCAAAGAGGAGTGAAATATGATCAAAATATTTTCACAAATCAAATTTTAACTGTATTAGTATGTTTCAGATTTTTAATCGAAGATTGTGACCCATTTTTGACATAGTAAACGTTCGAATTGGAAAACGCTATATGAAATAAAGTTGTAACATTTTGAGTTATCTTTCCAATGCACTTTGAATCGTCTCAATCGGATATCAAAAGAAAAGGTTACGATAAAAATATTGAAAGATGTGCAATGCTGATTTTTTACCCAAAATTGGGCGCCGCATTGCCACTCCTTCCGAATTTTCAACAATGAGACACCCTCGTGCCAAAGTCGGTTCAGAGCAATTAAAGATCAATTGGAGTGCATTTGATCAATATGAAGCATTAATAGAGCAATAAGAAGAGATTCACAGCTTTTGAAAGCTAAATAAAACATTTGAAAAGTTTGGAACTTAAAGAACAAAGGCCAAAGGTGAAAATAGAAAGGGACTCAAGATGAACAGTACAAGAAATTTAGCGATCAAGAAGTACACGGAAGCGGACTTGTTCCTTGCAATTGCATGGGTTTACACATCAGATTGTGTATCCTAGTTTAATTCAACTTCTTCTTGGAAAGCAATTAGGGTACGAGTTTTAACTTAATTCTTGGGGCTATAAATCCAATTATCCAAATCTTCATATACATTAAGTCCTTGTTTGGCCCCCATTTTGGGGTGTTGAAAATTTTTGGAATAGTGATTGATGGGAGAATGTATGATAAAAAAGTAATGAAAATTTTTAGATTTTTGTGCAATATTATTTTATTTGATGAATGTGTGGTTGAAACGAAGAGAGAGAAAAAATTAATGTAATGTAATTAAAAAAATGGGGGCCAAACGGGGGATAAGAGACTTTTAGGATATAATAGACTTGTATCATCAAAAGAAGAAGTCTAGAGGAAGCCATTAGATACATAATTACTTATGTCGTGCAAATTTTGTAGAAGCTTTTGACACAAAACATATACTCCACACATATTTTCATACATCTTTGTTTGGATTTGAAAAAGAAGATATTCAAGAAGATAATTCAAAAATCTTCGAAATGATTCAATATCTTCCATATGTCTTCCCAACCTTAAATTCCAGGTGATGTTTTATCGATTCAACTCATTTATTGTAATCACATGATGCTCGGATAATTGTATAGATGCTACAATAACGATGAACCCTATGTTTTGATATTTTGATATTAAATTTTAGATTTTGACATTTTAAATGTTTATTTGGTTTTGAATATTTGTTATGATCTTGATGTTTTTCATTTACTAGATCACTATTTGAATTGATTGTGATTATGCTTTGTATGAATGCTCATATGATTTAAGGTATCATTATATGTTCGCATTCGGGATAGGAATGTTTCGAATCATATGTCAAAATAGATTTAATTCTAATTAGTAGATATTATTAAGTAAAATAATTATGATTGCGTCCAAAGATTGGAAGAATCATGGCATCTCACCATACGACTATCTATAGTGAAGTACTTCAACGGCTCAATCAATTTCTGATTGTCTAGAAATGGATTGGATAACAGAGAAAAATAATGAATCTTATGGGAAACGAAAGTGGAATGGATCTAATAAAGGTAAAGGTTTGGACAATTTAAGAAAGCCGATACAAGATCAAGATCAGGATCGAGATCAAACAAACTAAATAAAGTTACTCCACGATGTCCTAAATGCAATAAGGCCCATTGTGGAGAGTGCTTGTTTGGGAAAAAATGTGTGCTATCGATATGGTCAAGAATGTCATTTCGCCCCGAACTGCAAGGCATACCCACCTAAGAAAGATTATGAGCAGGGCAAGAAAGTGAAAGCCAAAGTCTTTGCTTTAATCCAAGAAGAGGCAACAGAGGATCCGAATGTAATGACAGGTATTCTATCAATATCTGAATTACCTGCATATGTTCTTATAGACTCGGTAGCTACTCATTCATTCATCTCTACCTCATTTATTGCTAAATCATGTATTGCTTGTGAAAAATTCGATAGTGTTCTAGAAATTTCCATCCCAGTCGGTAGAATTTTGAACACCGATTAAATCGCTAGGGCAGTAAAGTTAGAAATGAATGGAAAAGAATTAGAAGCTAATCTATACCTCCTAGACATGAAAGATTTCGATATTATTCAAGGAATGGACTGGTTGGAAAGAACCATGAAACCATTCGATATTTTGAAAAAGAAGTAATTTTTCAGAAGCCTAGGGAGGAAGAGTTTCGATTTTGTGCTATACAAGTTAAGCCTTTACCTCGCCTCGTGTCAGCCATGAAGGCAAAAAAGATGTTAAAAAAGAGATCTTGTCAAGAATTTCTAGTGAGTGTATATGGAACTCACCAATCAGAGCTTACTATTGTAATGTGTCGATTGTACGAGATTTCATTAATGTAATCCCTGATAACTTATCGGCGTACCACCTGATAGGCAATTGGAGTTTACAATTGACCTCGTACCTGGAGCAACTCCAGTGTCCAGAGCTCCATACAGGATGGCGCCAAAAGAACTACAATAATTAAAGATATTGTTGCAGGCATTATTGGATAAATGTTACATTCAACCAAGTACATATACTTGGGGTGCACCAGTTTTGTTTGTGAAGAAAAACGATGGATCAATGAGGTTGTGCATTGATTATAGGGAACTGAATCATTTACTATAAAAAACATATATCCCCTTCCTCAGGTTGAAGACCTCTTAAATCAGCTGAAGGGTGCAACAATATTTTCCAAGATTGATTTGAGGTTAGACTATCATCAGTTGAAAGTGAAGGCAGATGACATTTCAAAGACGGCATTTAGAACTCGCTATGGTCATTACGAGTTCACGGTAATGCCCTTTGGAGTAACAAATGCTCCTGCAGTATTTATAGATTTGATGAATAGGGTATTCCATTAGTATTTAGATCAATTTGTCATTGTCTTCATCGATGAAATTTTGGTGTATTCAAAGAATACGGATCAACATGAAGAACAACTCAAGATAGTGTTGGAGACACTACGAAGGGAGAAATTGTATGCCAAATTCAAGAAATGTGGATTTTGGCTTGATCGTATAGTTTTCCTTGGCCATGTGGTTACAACACAAGGAATTGGAGCAGATCCTACTAAAGTTGAAGCGGTAACCAATTGGTCTAGACTAAAAAATGTAGGTGAAGTTCATAGTTTCTTGGGACTAGCTGATTATTATAGGAGATTTATTGAGAGATTCTCCAAAATAGCTGGGCCGATGACTCAACTAACGAGGAATGACGTAAAATTGCAATGGACTGAAAAGTGTGAGGAGACCTAGATACAACTCCCATTTTAGTTATACCAGAGGGTTCAGATGGATTCGTTATATACAGTGATGCATCCAAACAGGATTTGGGATGTGTACTGATGCAATTTGGGAAGATGATTGCATACGCCTCAAGACAATTAAAACAACATGAGTAAAACTACCTTATTCATGATCTAGAGTTGGTGGCGGTAGTACATGCTCTAAAGATATGATGTCACTATCTTTATGGGAGAAAGTGCGATATTTATACTAATCACAAGAGCTTGAAATATTTTTTCACTCAAAAGGATTTGAATATGAGACAGAGAAGGTTGTTAGAATTAGTTAAGGATTATGACTACACTATCTATTACCATTCCGGTAAGGCTAATGTAGTCGTAGATACTCTTAGTAGGAAGACAGTGGGAAAACTAGCAGTTTTACCCCCAACTCAAGTGCAATTGATAAAGGAGTCCGATAAATTGAATTTAAAAGTTGTAATTCTGCCAGCTCGAGTTACTGCAAGGATTACATCATTAAAGATTCAACATATTCTTAGGGATCGAATAAAAAATGCTCAGGACAATGACCTATTTTTAAGGAAAATTAAGGCAGAAGTTGGTACAAGTAAAAGAAATTTTTTTGCAATGGCAGATGACAATGCTTTAATGTTCAAGAGAAGATTATGTGTCCCAGAGGATGAAGAGATAAGGAAAGAAATATTAGAGGAAGCTCACTATGCCCCGTACGTCGCACATCCCGGTGGTACTAAAATGTATAGAGACCTTCGCGATATATTTTGGTGGAAGAATATGAAAAGAGGGATTGGTCTCTTTGTTGAAAAGTGTATAGTATGTCAATAAGTTAAAGTAGAACATCAAAGGCCATCATGGCCATTAAATCCATTGGAAATTTCGCAGTGGAAATTGGAGCAAATAGCCATGGATTTTGTTGTAGGTTTTTCGAAGTCAACTAAAGGACACAATGTCATCTATGTAATTGTGGATAGGTTGACAAAGTCAGCTCATTTTCTTCCAGTAAGAATGAACTACATTATGGATCAATTTACCCAATTATATGTTAAGGAAATTGTTAGGCTGTATGGAGTTCCAGCATCTATCATCTCAGATTGAGATCCAAGGCTTACTTCCAAATTTTGGAAGAATATGCAAGTAGCTATGGGGACAAGGTTGAATTTCAGCACTGCCTGTCATCCTCAATCTGATGGACAGTCTGAAAGGACTATTCAGGTATTAGAAGATATGCTTCGGGCATTTGTATTGGATTTGGGAGGTAGTTGGGAGTCATACATATCGTTAGTGGAGTTTGCATACAATAATAGTCTTCAGACTACTATTGGCATGGCTCCTTATGAAGTTTTATATGGTAGAAGGTGTAAATCCCCAGTTCATTAGGATGAAGTTGGAGAAAATCGAATTTTAGGTCCAGAAATTATTGTAAGGACAGTGCAAGCAATTGATAAAATTAGAAACATGATCAAGTTAGCACAGGATAGACAGACAAGCTATGCAGATCGACGAAGGAAATTGATAGAATTTGAAGTTGGTGAGAAAGTGTTTCTTAAAGTTGTACCAATAAAAGGAGTTCTTAGATTTAGTAAGAAGGGAAAGTTGAGCCCCCGATTTATAAATCCTTTCGAAATTCTAGACATAATTGGGAATGTGGCATCCCGTCTAGCATTGTCACCTAGACTATCGATAGTACATAATGTATTCTACGTATCAATGCTTAGGAAGTATGTATATGATCTCGAACATGTGATAAGTTACGATTCATTGGAAGTACAGAAAGATCTAGCATTGTCCCTTATTTCTTAATACATGTACTTTCCACATAAGAGATAGAAATTCAAAATTGATGACTTGATGTGATGGATAACGGTCATATTTTTCATTTTTATGGATGAAAAATGAGAAACAAACAGAGGCATAATATATATAAATTTTACTTAAAAAAAAGGAACGTCAATGGTTCATGGATTTCGGTTACATGGGGAAATGAAACGTATTTGAAATTTAAAAGTTTATTCCATTAAACTCATTAATCAAGGATAGTGATATAGTAATTAACCCATTAAACCTTATTAACATCAAAAAACACATTTCAATTCCTAAGGTTACGTGTTCTAGGTGTAAAGTGAATATATAGATATTGAGGTGAGAAGTTTTTCATTTACCCACACAGAAATTGTTGTTTCACACATTTACTCACACTCATACTTTTGAAAAGGAATATCATTTTATTTTACAAGCTATATTTCAGAATTTCTTTGGTGTCAACTGATGTAAGAATACATAGTGCAAAGTGGTAAATTCTTATTTCTTGATATTTATATAAATTGTGGCATGAAATACTAGAAGTCAATTTCTATGCTAAGTCCTTCGGGATTGACCATTGGTCAAATATATAAATCCTACGGGATATAGAAATTCTTAAGAAATTTCTTGAGCTATTGGATATCGCGACCAGTTTGCTCCGAATCTAAGAAAGTTGGTAGTTATGTCATTCTATATTTATTTCATGTTAAATAAAAATATGTACGTATTTTTACTAAGTATTTTCATAATACTCACTCTTATAATATCTTTTCAGATTAGTGCGAGTCATGTGGACGTGTGGAAGATTGACGGAGTGATGCTTATGGGATCGCCAAGTAAAATTTCTAAAAATAATAATTTCAAATTTTTATTTGAAAAACGTTTTTATGTTAAGATTTGTGCATATTATCTTAGTATTTTTTAGTGTTCAAGCAATTGACATTTTATGTTAAATTTTAAATTTATGGTTTGAAATCGTAGTATGTAAATTGTTGGTTTAACATTATCGATTTATCGATCAAATCACAAGATTTGAATAAGGAAATTTTTAGCTTAAATTAGATAAAGAGGATTTTTTTTTGTAACACTTCAAGTCTATTTTTTTAAAATAAAATAAAATAAAATAATAATAATAGAAAAAGAAAAATAGATGTTTGGGCATTTCAAAACGACATTGCAAAACTTATTGAGGACGAATTTAAAGTAAGAGTATGGGTTAAAGGCTTCAAGCCAATGAAAAATGCTTGGTTAGTAGAGAAGATACCTAAACGTGTATAAAAGAAGTGGGGTTTCATTTAAAAGGTCTAGTCAAACCAATTATTAGCTTAAAAAGTCTAGCAACTGCTTTTTTTAGTTAGAAGGTTTAAAGATATTAAAAAAAATGGAAAATACAATTTGTACATGACTAAAATGTCATTACATACAAAAATGCATTATTGCCCTAATTCCCATTTGACCCTAATTGAATTCTAGCTTCTCTTTCTTCCACAAAAATTAGCTCATACTGTTGTATGCAACTCTTTTCATTTTCTTATCATCTTCTCTACTTAATGAAATCATACAATTTACATTCTCATTCCTTTGAATACTCATTTGGTTGAAGTGAGTAATTAAATCTTACAACATTCTTATTGGGCATTTGGAAAGGAAGAGAAGGTATTATAAATTTTCAATATTTGGGCTACTTTCTTTCTACATTTTTTGAATCATTTCTTTCTGTTGTATGTGTGTTTATGGTGTTTATTTGTCAATAATGACTTTGAATTCATTTTATCATTGGATTAGAGCTTTGATATAGGTTACTTCCCAACATTTTTCTTATTATCCCTTATTTGTATAAATTGAAATGAAATATAAGTCGTTAAACACATGTTTGGCTATTATATTATTGTTATACTGTAAAATATACATTGATTTTCTTCCGTACATTATGACTTACATATCATTTTCTATAATCTATAACGACTTACATATCGTTTTCTGCAATCCATAAAGACATACAAATCGTTATTAGTACTATACGAAGTTTGATATTTGATGAAATTTTTATGTTGAATTACAGTTATGGACACCGTAAATGTGGTATGGATATCAGTTTGTTATCCAGTTGAATATAAGCAGTCAGTTGGAGGTGTATGAAAATGTAAATATACAGGGAATGACAAAGGGAAAACAATTCATATTCTTGTTTTGAAAACAATTTCTTATGTGGACTTGTATGATAAAGTCAATGAGGTGTTGAATGTCGATGCAAGGATATACAAAATGGAAATTCCAGCTCTTGTCTATATAATGCCTACGACTTCAGTTGCATCGACCATCATTGATTGTGAAAACAATGTGAAGTGGTTTGTATCTGTTTGTAGAGAAAATTTTGTTTGTGTAATCTTTTCGAATGAAATTGTTGAAAATCAAGAAGAATTTGGTAATGAATAATGTTTATTACTAATAGAAGGTGAAGAACAATTTGGAAATATGGAACGGCAAGGAGGAACATGTTTGAACGGATTATGATGGTAACCATGATATTGGTGATTGAATATTTGTAGATGGTAATGGTTTCGACATAAGTGAAGATAGTCCCTGAAGAGTTGATAACGAAGGTAAGTCTCTTGTAGGAGATGACAATGATGTGGAGTTACACACATATAAACCTTGTAGTAGTCGAAATGTAGCGAATGATAATGATGTTGAATGTAGTCAGATTGTATTTGCACTTGTAAGTTAGATCCATTGTGGGACATCCATAGGAATTTTGAAAAATGATGATGTACAAGTCAATCAGTTGTTTCCATCTAAATATGACCTAATATCAAAATTACAGTTGCTCGTTGTGAAGTGTCACTTTGAATACAAAGTTAAGAAGTCAAATAAGAATACTTATACAATTGCTTGTATTGATGAAAATTGCAGGTGAAGCTTGCGAGCAACTAAGATCAAAGAAAGTCCTATTTTCGAAGTTCGAAAGCAGGATTCTCATTACACTTACTCCATGAGCGTTCGACACAGAGACCATAAGCATGCTTCATATATGATTATTAGAAATCAAACTGAGACCAAGGGACATCATTAATGACATTCACCGAGAGTTTGGCATAATCGTAAGCTATACTAAAGAGTATATGGCTAAACATTTTGCTCGCATACTTATTTGTGGAAAACCTACGTGAGAGTCATGCAAACTTACCAACATATTATCATTTTTTGGAGAAGCAAAATTCTGGTACGCTGACATTCATTTATACTATTGATGATCGGCAATTCAAGTACTTTTTTATGGCCTTGAGACCAAGTATACGTGGATTCCTCAACTCAATGTGAATGGTAATTTCTTTGGATGGTACATTCTTGACATCGAGAATGAAATGTACTTTACTTGTATTACATTGCCAAGATGCAAATTTTTAAATATTTCCACTTGCATGGGGACTAGTTGATTCAGAGAATGATGAATCAGAGACTTGGTTCTTTTAGAAGTTGCAGTTAATAACAGTGGATACATACGAGCTTGTGATTATATCTGATCGTGCAACGTGCATTAAAAATGAAGATAGAAATATTTTTTATTTTGCTCATCATGGTAATTGCACATATCACTCGCACAAGAACTTTAAGACCAATTTTCTACGGAGTGATCTTGTAACTTTGTCTATGGCAGCATCAGAGGCTTATACTATAACAAAATTTGAGTTCCAAAATGACGCTCTATGCAGTAAAAAGAAGAACATCAAAGAGTACCTATTAGAAGAAGATTTCGACTATTGGGCTAGAGCATATTTTACCGAGATACGTTACAATATTTGTAGTCCTTCGAAGACTTATGAGTAGCCCCTCTCACATAATTAGGCAGACTCTTACTAAAATTGTGCTCTTTCTTTGGTTGCAACTTGCCATGTGCATTCAAAACAAGTTTATTGAAGTAAGTGTCCAAGATGCAACAATCTTGCTGGAATAAATTTGGAAATTTTAAAGCCCTTTCTCGTATTTGGTATAGGGCCTCGTTCACAATTGTATAAAGCAACCAATTAATACAAATCGAATTCATTTGTAACATTATTGTAAAATTATTAAAGTTTGATTACTTATGTTGCCAATAAGCTAACTATCCTCATTCAAAAGGTTCGTCAAATTTTTTGCTTGAACATTATAAAAAAGCAAAGGTACAACTTCCTTGCGCATACAACACAATCAACACAAAGTTATAGTTATGTAATAATATCATTACTTTTACATGTACTTGCAACTATATGTATTAATTTACCCATAAGATGCTATTTCCATCCATTTGTCAAGAGCCTCAACCTTCCCGGGATCCACTTCTCGATAAGGATCGTATACGATGATGTCTGACAACTTTCTCCTCTTTGTCGGGTCCATGAAGGGAGAATACAATAAGTCCACTTTTTTCTTTGGACGATACCCCCTCTTTTTGGTGAATTACATCCTCTTCCTCGATTTGTACACTGTCATCTACATGTTGCAAGTACCAACAATTAGAATTCTAAAATTAGTTTAATTTGAAGGTAATGACATAACTTGACTGAATTCATTTGCATCTACCTCAGGTTTCTCCGGAATCATAAAATTATCAAACATCCCTTTCTCCACGTATTCATGCTCTTCCTCTACCATTGTTTCTTTTTCAGCTCCCTTTTCTACAATTGTTTTCCTTTTTATGCTCCTCCATTGCAGCCCCAGATCCAACCTCAGTTCCCTTCCCTTCTACATTATCTTTTCTCACCTCCTTTTCTAACTTTGGGTCTTTTTCAGGCACTTCCACTATCGTTTCATTTATAGGCACATTCGTTACATCATCAAATCCAATCTCTTTTTTCAACCTGCCTTTCAGTTCAGCTTTCGGTACATAAGCTGTTCTACTAGTGACACCATCAAATGTACTGGTCGCTGGATGAAATTGACCCGCCACAACCAATTCAACCAACCTATCAACCTTTTTCTCCACCTGATCAAGCTGAGTTGATAAGACTCCCTGTAGCATTCCCTCGAGTTTTTCCATTTTCGTCCTCACTAAATCTGTTACGTTCATCTCATGAGATACCGGTGGTGGTTGAAAGGCATTAGGAGAGTTTTGGTAGAATGCATGATAGGACTCGGTGTCATACTTAACTGTATCTCCTTCTAAATGGTGTGAATCATTCCCATCTTCTTCTACGATCGGGGTAAACTCTTTCTAATAAACCTCCTCAAGTTTGACTTCTATGGGAATCAATGTTGAATTAATCTCCATCTGCAAATATTAAATTATGCAAGCTAAGAAAATTCCAAAATTTGTCCCCATTAAACTTGAATAAAAAGGCAATTTACCTATTTCGATTCTAACACGTTATCAATTGCGGTAGATAACAACCTCTTCGACATTTTCCAAGCGACCATTCTTGGAATTGCATCCGGATATTTCGTAGCAAACTTCATTCCCAAACTTTGAATTGCTCCGAATGCCCAAATCTATTATAAAACAAATATTATTATCTAACAACTCAAATTGCTAGATAAAAAAATAATACAGAGTCAAGTGTATTGTTTGTTCATATCATTATATTAAGGGAAAATCTGTGCAACGAATACCGACAACATAACTCTCCTCCTACATTTGAAATTTTCAATTTACCCCATGTCACGTTTGAATACGTTCATTGTGTATTCAAATAAAATTTTTCCCCATGGATACTTCTCGAACCTATAGAGTTCATCCACTAAGTCAAACCATCATAAATTGATGTATGGGTTTTCCTCCCTGGCCCATAGGACGAACGCCAAGATGATGATTAGTCCCAACTTGTATTTGTTGCTCTTTTTTTTTCTTGCAACTTACAAATGTATTGTAGGCTTTTCCCTTCATAATCCTCTCCCCACTTTTCTTAAAATATTATTTCACAATCCAACAATCTTTCCCCAATGTCTTATCTACGTTGTTACTATCACCTGCATTTAAGCCCGTCGCTAATACAAATTCTTCCAACCCAAAATCTGCTCGTTTGTCTCTGATCTTAAACCATACTTCTTTTTTGGTGGTCTTCATCTTTTGCAATAGTAATTGATGTACAACTTGTGAAGCCAACTTAATATCCCTCAATTTAAGAAGTGATCCAAAGCAGCTCTTGCGAAGCTGTTCTTGTAATTTGTATCAACTTCTCATAAAACAACTAATGATTAGCAAAGACGTAAATCGCATAAATTAACAAAATAAGTTCTAGTGCATATTAATTGGAGATGCTGATTTTGGAAAAAGAAAACATGTCGGATCAACTTGTTTTCTTATATATATATATATATATATATATATATATATATATATATATATATATATATATATATATATATTAATGTATGAGATCTTCATTTTTATTAGTCTTCTCAAATACATTTATAGAGCGTGTCAGATTAACCTTCGTAGAGCTTTAAAGGACCGACGAACTATAATTTTTGTTCGAATTACCTACTTTCCTCCCTTCTCAATTTGTGATTTACTCAAACCTTTAGAATTGCATCTCAATTGATTTCACTCGAGTAACTTGCACTATCTTATTTCTGCATGCACTTTGATATGGTTTTTGAAAAGGCTATATTCTCTTACTTCAATTCTACTTCTCCCTGTAGACATGAATTAGATTACTAATTTAGGGATATATATATATATATATATATATATATATATATATATAGTCAGAAATGATCTAACGAAAGACCTTTCATCTTATCCTAAACACCGATGAGTTGACACATTAATTCATTGGTGGATTGGAACTCACAAAATCTTTATCCACCAATGAATTAATGTGCCAACTCATCGGTGCTTAGGATAAGATGAGCACCGGTGCTCATCAGATCATTTCTGTATATTTAGTATTCTTGTAGTTATAATCCTGAGCAAAATCAGCCTATTCTGGTAAACATTTTGCTTAGTTTGAGTGACCTTGCAAGGCTCCCAAGTGTTTCTTTCATCTTTTGTAATTTTCGTTCGAAGCCTGCTATCGCTACCAAAAGCCCTAACATTAGTGATGGAAATAATGCCTTGAGAAACTATCAACTTTAGTAATGGATGAACCCTAACATTCAAACAAAATAACCAAAAAAATATAAATAAATGAATAAATAAAATCTACAATCAAATCTATTTCCTGTGAACTTTACATTTCAAAACACGGAAAGCTTACATTGATTTTCCTAAATGGGAGCTTGTAGTTGGTTTGGAAACGAAGAAGACAGATTTTGAACTCAACCCTCCACCGAAGGCGTTGTTCAAGTTCGGGAATTTGAAGGAAAAGACGGTCCGTTTTTGAATTTGAAGTTCCTTTTTCAATTTGCATTACAAGAGAAGGGTAAAGTGGCTTCTCACACTTTTTAATAATTAAATTTTCTTTTATTTTGGAGAATTTGATCAAAGGCCTTTTGGATAAAAACATATCGAGGGATGGCCATCTGAACTCATTCCCAAGAAGTTGTTCCAGGAGAAAAAGTGAAAAAGCTCAAAGAGAGTGCCGTTAAGTGGAAGGAATTGGCTAGAGAGGTCATAGATAAAGGTGGAAGTTCTGCTACCAACGTTAAAGCTTTTAATTTGAAACTTTAGAATTTATAAGCTAGGGTGGAAAATAATTTCAGAATTAAAGGTAACATTTTGAAAGAATTCGAAATAAGCCTGAAAAAGTTAAAAATCTTGCCTGAACTTAGCTCCTGTTTTTTACCTCTTGGCCTGTTAAATTCATATATGCTGATTCCAACATTGGGGCTACAGGTACACGATAACACAGATATGAACAAATTAGCCTACGTCTCTTCGTAATCATCCATTCATTGTACAATGTAAAATGTCTCTTTCTTGATATTTAGTCTCCACATAAATTTAATTTTCCAGTGTATGTCACAACCTATTATTTTCTTTGTTGATATTATGTAAGAAATCTAAAGTGAATTTGCTATGTTTTGAAAATCGGACAAGACCGACAACTTCAACTGAAAAAAACTCGGCAACCAACCCAAAACTCGGACCGACTATAAGCTATAGTGGTAATTGGGGCAAATGGTCCATTTCATAATATAGTTTGAGATTTTAGCCTTTGACCACAATTAATGATTTAAAATAAATATTTTAATTCAAAATTAATAGATTACCTAAATTACCCATATTACATCACAGTGACTTCTTCAACTTTCATACACAATTTAAAACCAACACAAGAAATGACATATCGCCGTTTTTAAACGATCGAATGCCGTTTTAACTAATTTTATGTTTGTATCAATTTAACCAACAAGAAATGACATACTGCCGTTTTAAACGACTGAATGCCGTTTTAACTAATTTTATGTTTGTATCAATTTATGTTTCCTCGTATCCACATAAAAATTAATGAAAACAAGTTTTAACAATATTTTGAGCGAAATTGAAAATTCGTGATCCAAAACGACATGTTGTCGTTACAAACGGTTCGATGACGTTTTAACTAATCTAGCATTCGTTTCACTTTATATTGTCTCGTACCCACATAAAAATAAGCGTAAACAAGTTTTCACGATATTTAGAGTGACATCGAGACCTCGTAACCCAAAATGTCAAGTCAGCTGCTTTAAATGTTTTTATTGCCATTTCAACTAATTTCATATCTCTGCTTCACTTTATTTGCACTCGCTTGCACAAACAAAAGCAAGTTTCATTACATTTGGACATCAATGTCTATACAATTTCACGCGATAATGACCAACACCGTTATTCTCATGAGTAAACTACATTATACTTACTACTTAATAAAGGCAAGTAACCTAAATTCCATATATATCCAATTATACCCTATCAAACAGCAACTTTAACTAGAAACCGGCTCGTTTACCTTCTCCAATTCATTGTCAGGGTCGAGTTTAAAAACTACGTCAATTTGTAAGCATTGAATTCTCCCCATGCCATCTAAAACTGCAGGCTGCAGCCATTCAGTATCTCTCTGCCCTTTGTAACGAGAACAACATTATCCTAAGTACCTCACGTTGGGCAGAAATTATGCCTATTCTGGCCAGTGAAAGACTATATTTAGCAGAAATACAACTGAATCCTTGTTTACACATTCATAAGCCTACAAAATACATGAGAGCAAAGTCCATTCCTCAAGCCAACGTTCAAGGCATGCATCCGGGCATTTATGAGGCCTTGAACTTAATCTCACTATAAATTTTGCGTTTCAGATGGTGTATGAAAAGTAGAACAAAAGTGAGGATTCATGTGAGCCTAATTGGTAAACTCCTATGTGTCAAATTGGATATTTTGGACATTTCAATTGAAGGGTATTTAAGACTTTTAATGTATGATTAAATAGACCAAAGGCTATTAGAACAAAATCTATTGAGATGGACTATTTTACCAATAAGTATTGTTGACTAGGCTTTTTAAGCAAAAACCCCATAAGCTATATATACCCTATCAACTACTTCAATTACTTAACGTCACTTCATTGACACCTAAATTGATGTTTAGCATAATAATGAATATGGTGAGTTCGGAAACGTGATCAATTCAAATATCAATATCCAAATAAGCCATTCAAAAGCATTTTAATTTGTTAATAATCAGGGCTTCTCAAAATTTAACCCCATTTTCTAACCCCCAAATTCTTTTTCAACCACATTCTCTTAATGAATCAATTTTACACATGGACGCGTAACTTTTTCATTTTTTGAACCACAAAAAAAAATATTATCCATGAAATCTCTACCAAGCAGTGGTGGCTTAGTTGTTTCAAATATTCCTCTGTAGTAACAACCGAAGAACATAGTAAAAATATCACTACTAAATCTTAATCAATTCGGAAAAAGCCTTTAACTTGTTGTTGCCTTTAGTATTTTTTTCCAGATTGATCTTTATCAAGGGAGCGTAATCGACATGTTATCTGAGGAGATGAGAAAGAGGCCATAAGCTGGTTAGTTTTACTTCTCATATTTAAAATCAATAACTCATTTTTTTGTAGAATTTGATACCCCTTTTATTTTTTCATATTTATAATTTCTCACGTGCTTGAAACTCGAGAAATACTATGGCTTTCGACATCTTTTCAGACATTTTATTTAGGAATTATCAAATTATTGTCCCCTTAATTGCCATACAAAAGGCCAGGTCCTCCCATACTATGCTAAGTTGGGGAACTTTGTAACTCCCAATGGGTACTACCGTCCAAAATCCATCTCCTCTACACAGAATATTTATATATCACCCTCCCATTCTACCCTGCAAACTGCAAATGAGCATATAACAAGAAAAGAAAAAAGGCACGACAGATAAGAAGAAATGGCTGATAATAAGCCTCATATTCTAGTCCTCCCTTTCCCTGCACAAGGCCACATAAATCCAGCACTGGAGTTCTCCAAATGCCTAGCATCACATGGTCTAAAAGTAACCATCATTTTAACCAGCCGCGTTATAAAATCTGCACAAATTCCATTGAATAGCTCAATTAATGTTGAAACTATCTCTGATGGCTCAGAGGAAGCCAAGGAATCAAAAAGCATCGAAGACTTCTTCAAGCAGTTCAATGCAGCAGTTTCACAGAACTTGACCAAGTTCATTCAAGAACGAAGAGAGACTTGCCCGGCTAAAGTTCTAGTGTATGACTCGATCATTCCATGGGCTTTGGATGTAGCACACCGGGAAGGTCTACTTGGAGCTTCATTTTTCACTCAGGCTAGTTGTGTTTGTGCTATTTACTATCATATACACCAAGGGTTGATAAAATATCCTTATGAAGATTCAGAGATATTTTTGCCTTCCATGACTCCACTTGAGGCCAACGATTTACCTTATTTTTCCTTTATCCCGGATCCAAATAATACTGTCGTGAGGCTTCTTGCTGACCAATTCTCAAATCTGGAGGCAGCCGATTGGATCTTTATCAACACGTTCGACAAGCTGGAAAGTGAGGTAAAGACATTTAAATGTGTACATCATAATAAGAAATTTAAAGCAGACCTATTTGGAGGTCATAGAAAACTGGATGTATATCAATTGAGAACTCATCAATCATATTTAACAGAGTAGATTTTTATAGAATTCACGGTAAAAACAAGTTGAATGTATATGCTTTGAGTAGCTTATTTCAGACAAAGGCCAAGTTAACTGCAGGAAATTAAAAAAAAAAAGGCCTTAGGAAGAAAATTTCAACCCAAACACGAAGTATAAAATCTGTCAGATTAGATAGGGAGTAAAACTTCCATGCTTGTGAAAGGTCAGTTTTGCGTACCTCCTTATAAGTAGTATGGAAAATATACTCTTCTCTTAACTGCTTGCCTAGGTCGGGGTTTGACATGCAACATAAATATTATAGCAGTGCTTTTCTTGGTAAAGCCAGGAAGCACATTGCCCACCTCATTTCCTCTCTATGCTCTATAAGCCATTAGTACCGAGCACAAGTGTATTATGAAATCTTTACGACCTTTTGCTCTCCCAAGGAACTAAGCTTGAAAAACTACATCCTAAATTGTAATGGAATTAAGGAATGTGGAAATTTAATTAGTCAAACAATTGATAAGTTCCCTTGGTTATCTTACAAACTTTGCTATGTTTGTATCAGGTACTTAACTGGATGGTAAGCCGGTGGCCATTTAAGACTGTTGGACCAACTTTTTCATTAACATACTGTGGAAAGAAACTCATGACCGAAAAGAACCATAAGATTAATCTATTTGAACTAAATTATGAAGCAAGCATGACATGGCTAGACTCGAGAGAAACTGGTTCTGTTGTTTATGTCTCATTTGGAAGTGTGGCCAGCCTTAAAGAACAGCAAATGGAAGAACTAGCACAGGGCCTAATAACGAGCAACTGCTACTTCCTATGGGTAGTCAGATCTTCAGAAGAGAATAAACTTCCGCAAAACTTCACTTCCGTGGCTTCAGAGAAAGGTTTAGTGGTGAATTGGTGTCCCCAAACTGAAGTCTTAACTCATCGTGCTGTAGCGTGCTTTATGACACATTGTGGATGGAATTCTACACTTGAGGCATTGAGTTCTGGGGTTCCACTTATAGCCATGCCACAGTGTGTAGATCAAACGACTAATGCGAAACTTATTGAGGATGTATTTAGAGCAGGGATACGCACCAAGGCAGATGAAAATGGGTTAGTTAGAAGAGAAGAAATTGAAATGCGCATAAAACAAGTTATTCAAGGAGAAAAAGGGAAGAAGCTCAAAGAAAGTGCTGGTAAGTGGAAGGAATTGGCTAAAGAGGCCGTGGATAAAGGTGGAAGTTCTGCTACGAACGTTGAAATTTTTGTTTCAAAACTTCTGAATCTGTAACTTGTCCTTGATAGTGGCTAGGACGAATATTATTTCAGAAATAAAGGTAAAAATTTGGAAAGAACTCGAAATAATTGGAGGCCATAAAATCCAAAGATAGCTGGTGTTACTTTGACAAAAAGAGAAGTCTTTTTCCTTTCCTCTTGGACTGATAAAATCAATTTGCTGATGCCAATAGAAAATGTTGTTTGGGAAGCAAATATTTGACAAGTGTGTTTTCCAAGCTTATCTCAACTACAATATTTGTGCATTATTAATTAAATGGACGGATTTCTGCTCATATTTGTAAAGATGGAATTGATGAAGAGCAACCGGGAAGCTTGGGCTAGATTGGAAGCATTGTAAGAGCCAATGGGATGAATTTGCAAGTTTCCAGACCAAATTCAACGTTTGGAAAGTTTGAGAATCAACTTGATCACTCTTGAATGGAAACCACGAACTTGGAACCAAAGCATACAGAAGCTGAAAAGTAGAGGGCGGTCATCCTGGGAGAATTTGGGGGTATATTTGCTGCCCTTGCCCGCCTCAATGCTTGGGGCGGGCAACCCGATGTCCACCAAGCCGAAAAGTCTGATTTTTGGATTTTAAAATAAGAGCACTTGTGTATTCTTCAATGCACGAATTCAAGCAAAACCAAGAACTATATAAAAGGCGAAATTAGGTCAAGAAAACACTACATACCACCGATACTCTTTTGGGCAAGAAAACACAAGGTACACAAGGTTTGGATCACAACCTATTATTTTCTTTGTTAATCCTGAAGTAAAAGATGTAATGTGCTCACCAAGACTTTGCAATGTTTAAAAAACTGGACAAGTCCCCCTTGATGACTTAGAGAAGTTGACAACCTATCCAAGTCTCAGTCTGATTATAAGCTAAATACCATATCATTAAAAATCAGGACCCAATGCTCAGATCAACCAGTAACTTCAACTAGAAACCGTCCCGTTGATCTCCAATTTATTGCCGGGATCGAGTTCAAAAACTACGTTAGTTTGGAAGCATTGTAGATCTAGAAGTCTTCCCATCCCTTATTGTGAGCCTTCCTATGTCATGTATAACCACAGCCATTCAGTATCTGTCCCCTCTAACATAAAACATCGTCCTAAATAACACATGTTCAGCAGAAATGATGCTATCTGTTCAGAAAAAGACAATTAGCAGAAATACAACCGAATCACTGCTATTTTCAACTTGCACAACCCTAAAAAATACGCTCAAGCAGAGTCCATTCCTCTTGCCACTAGACAAGGAGAGCATTTGGCCATATAAGCCTTCATCAGACAGCTAAAATCATTCTCTTCGAATTTTCCTAATGTCTTATAAATACACACATATCTATTTTACATAACAAGATCAGAAGTAATAAACAAATTTAATCAATTCTCTAGTTTTGAAATCTCAGCAATCATGCATCCGCAAATATGTGATTTTCTGTTTTGATGGGCTATAAATGGCATTTGCATAGAACATTGCAAGACAAAGTTCAACAAAATGATGCTCCTAAAACCAGCAGATTACCATATGCTGATTGGCAAAGCCTTTAGTCAGGGAACCCAAATTTTAATCCTATACTTTGCTTAGGCCATGATTTCTCAATTTCAGAAAAAAATAACAAAGAAACACCAGGACATACAAATGAAACAATGCATGCACACTAAAAGTTTTTTCCTTTCTGGCAAAACGATTCCCTGCCTATCAAACTTTTCTATAACAGGGGAAGAGAACAGACCTGTTGTAACGCAGGTGTATTAAGAAATTAGAAGGGAGCTTACTTCCAATAAGATTCTTGAAATATCAGATAAATTATTACAGCATGTCTCACACAAAATGCATCCTCCTTGGCCTATAACAGAAAATATAAAAATTAAATGCCTCCAAAAATCACAACATATATATTCATATATTGGTTAGCAACACAACTAAATATATTCGCCATTAACCATTTCTTCAGATACTGAAGTACTTCAGCCTTGACAGTTCAGATGCATGTATTCTTGTACCTGATTATATACTTCTCTCCAGCATAAAAAATATCATAAATGCATGTTAAAGATGATCTAATCACCTATTAAAAAGCAAACCAAATATTGTACAGTTACATTGCAACTTAAAAATACATGGAATGATCTCAGTAACATAAAAACCAAATCTGGGAAAGTGAAAATTCTAGCATACATGATGCATGAAACAAAGTAGAAAGAAATGTCAACATTCTTCCAAATCCAAGAATGATAGCTACTCCCATCAGTAATGAGCCCCTGGATTGAGATTATGTGATTACATGAGAACCGGTATCACATTCAAAAGAAACGACGACAAAAGAACTAAGAAACCTCAAATAGCTTGAGCAGTAAAATATTAAAAAAAATAGTATATAGGATTGTTTTTAACTGATAATGCCTGAAAAATTCTAGCAACTTCAACATCAAAGCACATGTACATTATTCTGGTCCAGTACATTCCCTTAGAAATGAATTACATACTATTTAACAACACAAACTAAAAATAAAATAGTAAAAGACAATCCCTCCTCATTACATGTTATCTTTACTTCCTTCTCTTAAGTGGGCCAGTTTTGTAACCACCTTTAGTAGGCTTCCCCCAGGGGGTACGTGAGCCCCGACCATGACTCCCACTACTCTTACTCCTTCCTTCACCACCACCATGTGGATGATCAACGGGATTCATAGCCACACCTCTCACCACTGGTCTCCGACCCAACCATCGGCTCTGTCCTGCCTTCCTCAACTTCTTTTTCCCATGCTCCGGGTTCGATACCATCCCTACTGTTGCCCTGCATCTCGTGTCTATAAGTTTCTTGGCTCCTGATGGCAATTTTATCTCGCAGTACCTAAACAAAATCAAAATTTCTCAACTACATAAATAAAAGCACCAATCAGTAGAAACATAATAATAAGAAGCATGATTGCAGAACGAATGTAGACATGGAAATTGAATATTTTTCTCAACAGGCTGCACCTTGCCATGCCCAATCAGTGAATTGCAAAGTACTCATTTTAAAAATTAAGATATGGGGATACGATTAAAAAGAATCCGAATTTTGGATATGGGTCTCCAGTTTTATAATTAATAATACTGAATTTGTGATATTTCAATCACTATTTAAAATATTGACATAAATAAAAATAAAAAAAATAAAAATTTAGTGCATCAAGGAACTCAAATATAAGTATTGGACAACCGTTTTGAATAAAATCAATTTAAATTTCATTTATTTGTAAATAAATTTATGATACTGGCCGTCAAAAAATAAACTCGTAGTTCAATTTGTTTATCATAAAATTCATTTAGGCAATTGAATTAAATTTGAAATTAATTTAAATTTAAAGTCAAAATAATTTTTTTTTTTTTAAAAAAATCAATTTCAATGTCTTATATATTATAAAAAAAATATAACATTAAATTATTTTAATTACCAAATAAAAAGCTCACAAATAAAATATAAGAAATAAAAATTTTAATACAGAAATAAATTTAAATTAAATGGGTTGGATCATACAATTAATCCTAATAAAATAATTGTAATTTTATTAACTCCATTTTTACAAGGCCCATATAATACATTAAAAATTGAGTCCATAACACACATTAAATTAGGGAAAATATCAATCGTCTTCCCCAGCTCCTCCAGTCTTTTTTATTTTTTCTGCAACTCCTCCGCCTTTCCCAACTCCTCTTCTCCCTTTCGCTGTCGTGTCCAAGTGCAAAACAAAGAATCCGATTCATATCCCCTATCAATATCCGTATCATGTCGTGTTGACACGGATACTTCTCCATCTTTGGAGAGTCCGAGCATCATAATCCAAAAGTACTTCCTTGCAAAGAGCAAGGTACAACTATGACGTAAAACTGGCGCAATAAGTAGATTGCCAAGGTACTTTAAAGAGTGCAAACGTACAAAGCTATCAAATTGTTACGAAGCAGGCTGTACAAATACGCAAAGCATACTACTACATAAAGTGAAAAATGCACCTGTTCCACGTACTGCATTGTAAATTTTACTTCATAAATTAAAACTCTTGACACATAAGTTGCATCATCTCTTGTTCTACATTGTATCTCATTTTCCTAAGTATGCAACAACCGAGGCATATCAATGTCCAATAATTAAGTTCCTCGAGCAAGCCAAATCCATTGAAGAATTACATACAGCATCCTTACTTTGCAAAGGTAACAGTATTTATGCGCTATCCATGCTACTTATGTTGTACTGGACACTAATGCCTAGAACAACTTGCCAGAGACCTTATTCTTCATTGCACAAAATCATTACAAAAGCTTGGACACATATTCCCTAAAGCATTTCATTGCTACTCAAATGCATTTGAATCATAATGCAGAAGATTTTACTATTCACTAGTCTTTTAAAGTTGTACCTCTGCCATTGCTCCTGCACCTTTTATCTATTTTTTTCTTCATAAAAAAAAAAAAAATTTACTGCATTTTTGACACATGAAATACCCCTTTCCACATTCGGGCCCTATTTGGTACACATTATTTTTTTCATTCTCATTCTTCTACTCATTTTCAACCACACATTCTTCAATAAAATAATATTTTCCATTACATCAATAACTTTTCCTTCATTTTTAACCACACATTCTCCATCAATCTATTATTCAATAATACATTCTTTCAAAAGAATGTGTCCCAAACACACTCTCGCAGTATTCAAATGTTTACGCACATAGTGCAGCTAAGAAATTGCATAAATGCCATTGCGCACTTAGGAATACATCCCAGTAAAAAAATTAGAAAACTAAAATGAAAAATTGCACCCATAATAAACCATGAATCTTCTTAAAAATCTATCTAAAATAAAGAATTGCATTTAAAAACAGTCTAATTTGCATTAAAAAAAATAAAATGAATCAATAAAATAAGCACATAAAAATTAATAAATTGACAAAGTAGTAATCACTTAACAAAATTACTACTTTACAGCTAGAACTAAAAGTCTAAAAGAAATGACAATATGTCAACTACAAACATTTTGTTTACTTCAACATTAAAAGGAAATAAAACTTTGAGGAAATAGATCAAAAACAGAGAACTAAAAATTAAACGTAGAGATTGAGTTGCAAGCCCCCATCCTCGGTTGTGAAGTGCCAATACATTGCAACTTTACGTTGAGAGATTGCACTCCACTGTTGGATCAAGAGAACTAGGCACACAACTTCTTCAATTTTTCATTTCTTTATATCAAATTCTTTTCAAATTTAGTTCTTAGAGTATGACCGTGTTTAAAACAACCCAAACAATACCTGTTCTAGGATACGAAAAGATCAATAAAAAAAACTTTTAAGATTAAAAAGAAGTCCAGAGGTCAGGAATGACAAATGAATGCTTCTGCCACCTGAGGTTTATACTCTTAGGCGTTCACTCTAATAAGTTAAGGCATAAGCAATGACGAAGGTCACTAAAAGTATAAGCTTTTAGGCTCATAATGATCTACTGGTTTTAATTATATAAGCCTCCGACCCTTTACAAAGCTGCCTGTTTAATGAAGCATCACGCACCAAATCAACGATAGTACGACTCTGATCTAGGACATTTCAGAATTTCCCTTATTTTTCTTCCTTCACCAATAACATGACTCAACTACATTCTTCATCAAAATTCACCTTTCATTACCTGTTCAACCTTCTATATAAGCAAGTGTTTACGCATTTTTTACCAATTCCATTACATTTCTTCCATCATCAGCATTGAACAAGTAATTATGTTCTTCACAACTAAAACTGGCCACCTATTTCCTTGTCCAATCTTTCTCCGCAATGTAAAAGAACTTAACTACATTTTCAACAAATAGATTGTCTCCCATTACCTGGTCGACCTACTGGGCTCAGTGAGGATCTTCGCAGAGGTCCCGGCAGCACGCACCAATTTCCCTCCCTGTCCGGGTCGGATCTCGATATTATGGATATGGGTACCGATTCGCATCATACCCAGTGGCATGCAACTCCCAATTTGAGAGCTGGGGTCCATCGTGAACATCTGGTTCATCATCGATGAAAACTCTCCCGACTCCGCCGACCCAATTGCTCCTGCAAGAGAGTCCACCATATCACACGATAATGAAAATTTTAAAGCATTATATTAACCCAATTCGTGCACAGATATATGTATGTGTGTGAGAGGGGATTACTTGTAGAGAGAAATTGGGAAGGACGGTGCAGGATGGATCGGAACAGTGTAGAGGAAGCTAAGCGGGCTCTAGAGAGAGCCATTTTTCTCAGTTTTTCTGCGTTAGTGTTTAGGGTTTTCGGCGGCCAGATTTTAGGATCCTTGGCTATCAAATCCGAACTGATGGACAGTTGGACACTGAACTTTATTGCATGTTTGGCAAAGTGTAATTTTTTTGAATAATGCTGGGAGTACAGGATGGTTTTACAGGAAGCTCACAGGATTTTAAAAAATTGATGATGTGGCAGTTTCCCAAAAAAATAAAAAAAAATCATTTAGTAAAGTAAAAGGAAAGGAAAGCGAGGGAAAGCTCTTCCTCCCACAATTTCACGCCTCCCACACCTCCATTTTCCCGTTCCAAAACCTTGATTTCAGCGGTTACCGGCTTCGAATCCGGCGTACTTTTAGTTGGTAAACATAAATAGTAACCGGCGGACGCACTCCCAGACCTCCATTATCAGCGTTAAACCTTCATTTTCATTCGTTGCCGGCTCCGAAACAGGCTCTTCCTCCCACAATTTCACGCGTCCCAGACCTCGATTTTCAGCCGGCTCAAAACCTTCACTTTGCAGTGGTTTTCGGCTCCGAATCCGGCGTACCGCCTGAAAATAGAAACCGGCTCTTCATCCCCATTTCGGGCTGGTAAACGGAAATACATCCCGCCTCTTCAACCCGGAAGCGAACCAGAAATTAAAAGCCTTCAGTTGAGGCTATTGAACACAAGGAGAAGGCCGAATTGGAGGGGGGAGAAACAGAGTTTAGAGGCAATATTTTCCAGCAACTTTTTTAATATGTATGTAACCTTTTTTACCGGAACAGAGTAAACCTTTTTCTCTGCACTTACACTTCGACGAAAAGGCCCTTTGAAGTGTTCATTCTATAATTTGTAGTGAGCTTCCAACACAGTGGTCAGAATGCTGATTTCTTGTTTATGAAGTTTTTGTCCATGAAGCTTGCTGCTGTGGATTCTAGAAAAAAATCTGGGCTTGTCAATTTCTATTAGAAGATGTAAGTATTAGCTCGTCAACGTAGATCCTGTTCAATTTCTTCTTTTTTTTTTACGTTGTTTGCTTAAGTGCTAGCTTTGAGCTTCATCGTAGTTCTTTTCTTTGTAGATCCTGACAACCACAAGAAGGAATTGCTTTAAGCAATGTTCTGATTTCAATAGTCTACATCCAGTTTCAAATCACAAGTATGGAAATAGAAGATCCTAGCATAAGAGCCAAATGGATGTCCGATGGTTTTCATTGTCTTCAGTTTTATGCTAATGGAAATATACAATTGAATTTCTATTCAGTGACCCTTTTTGTACTGAGGATTCCATTGTCTTCATTTTATATGTGTTCTATGTATGAGATTATTTTGTATTTCTGTTGAAGGAGAATATGAACGCTTTTACTATCTCCATTTTATGTTGGTATTGAGAGCATAAATCCACAGAAGTAGGTTACTGCATTCAGATTATCTACATTATTTGGCCTACTTCAGTTGGGATGCTGATGGTGCATTATAGTTGCCCCTGGTTTAGTTTACTGATAACATCCCTCTGTTTGTTGAAGGCAATTTGGAGAGTTTACATGCCTCTGTTTGTTCAATGGTTCCAGCTGGAAGTTTAAATGCTTATAGTAGTGTTTGATCCAATTCATATTGCAGGGTCTTTTCCATACATGACAACAGGTTCCTTTTGAGTTAGTTGAACACTACTATAATTTAATGGCTTTGAAAGGGTTATGTTTGAGTTCCTTTACCTACTCCAGATTCAGCTCCGGATTGTGTAGAGTATTTGAATTATTTTTGTAATGAGCTAATGTTGGACGAGGCAGAGAAGTTAGTAGAAAAAATGGAGTGGGAAACAGTGAAGAAAAGTTTATGATATGATTACCATTCACAATTGGAAAGGAACACAATACAAATACCTATTCAACAACTAACACAATACAAGTAACTATTCAACAACTAACAACTAAACATGACAGCAAACAACAATTTCATCTTCCATACTACTCCGCACGTCCTTTTCCCTTGCGAAATGTCAAGTTCAATGAAATCTCGACGTCTCGTTTGTCGGCTATACGAGCAAGAGAGTCAAACATTCTGAGCAAATCTTCAGCTTCCTGAGGTTGAGAACAAACTAATTACAGATAGAAATCACATCAAAATAAACAAGCATACTAACTCCACGTGTTTAACCAAATTTGGATTCAACAAAACCCAACTACCATTTTCCATCACGAATTGGTTTAGATACAAGAAGTCAAGAACCACTACTTCATTTTATTAAGTAGAACCCTTCATACAGGATCTTATTCAACGTCTTCATCCATAGCCTGCATTTTATTTCAAACAAGAACAAAACTGGAAAAAAAGAACACAGAAATGGCAACTTAAAATTGAACAAAACCGAACTCATATCGGATAACATTCAGGTACCCAATATATAGTTTCCTTGTTCTTGACAAACTCATTCGAGACATCAAAATGATTATACTGCCAGAAATATCAAAATGTTGGGACCTTAAAACCCAAGAATTTGGTTTGATTTTTCAATTTATACGGGATTCTTTATTGAAGTTGAAGTCAATCAATGAATAATAGAATATGCTTGTTTATTTTGATGTGATTTTCTACCCTGAAAAATTATCTTTTCTAAGGAACAATCAATCAACAATTTGAACAAAATTGAAAAAAAATTGAACAACATTGGACAGAACCCAACAAAACCAAACTCACTAATTGCACCATTAACCGAGATTCAAACTCAAAAGTGAAAAAAATTGAACGCCAAACTTTCTGAGTCACTATGGAAAAAAAATGTTTCTGTAAAAGTCGGGAAGAAACCTACTGAACTGCTTACCCACCGGTGCTTCAAAGGTCTGGTCGGAGGTTTGTTGTTCAGTGGTGTTTCACGCACTCGCCAGCGAAGGAGCAGCGTTCGAGTTCGGGGTCGACTTCGAAAATGGTCGCCGGATGACAAGCTTTCATAGGCCTGATGTCGACTCCAAGGAATGGTCTCTTGCCGATTTCCAGTCCGCCATGGGCCATGGCCGGAAGATTTTAGGTATCGTCTCTCGTCGACTTCCGGGTAGAAATGGGTCGACTTCAATTTCACGCCTTTTGTCTCTTTTCATTCTCCTTTATTTTATTTTTTTGTTTTTTTATTTGCCACGTCAGCAAATTTCAAATTCCTGTGACACACCTGTGAAACTCCTCCTGTACTCCTAGCAGCACCCAATTTTTTTAGAATTATGTTACATGTATAAAGTTGGTTGTCAAAATAACATTTACATCAATTATTTTAAAAATAAATTTTTAAATCATTTCAAATTAATGGTCTGAATTTTGCCAACACAATTTGTAACCCAACTTTTGTAACTCGACTTTGTACAAATAGCTTTATTATAAATTAACTATATTCTAATCATGACCCGAGTCTATTCCTAATCGAATTATTAGAATACATTAAATTTTAGATTATTTATATGACTGGACATGTGATAAACATTATTCCTAACATCTATTGAACATATGTTAATTTTGCCGCGTCCTGAACTTTTTGTGTGTATGTGGCCAATCAATTAAATAATGCAATAGATACACAAAATTAATAAAAAAACACAAGAAATACTAAACTATAGTCTTGAATTAGAAATAAAAAACAAATATGGTTAATTTTCATCCAATAAAAAAAGAGAGAATCTAGCCTGAATATATAAATTACAAGAAGAATAATTGAAAAATATCATCCGGATCATGAAATAATCCAAAAAAGTGTTGATCTTCAATTCTAAGGTTGAATTCTTCAAAATCTCGATATAATTGATCTTCAATTCCTTGATAAAGTTTGATTTCGTCTTTCAAAATATAGTAATTGGTCATTTGTTCTTGATGAGTTTGATGATAATATTGTATATGAATAGGCAAGAGAGGGTTTTTCAATGCGTAGCACTTGTTCTCTATTTATAAGGGTTGGGAACTATACAAAAATCACGTCCAATTTGAGTTCAAAAAGAGTTTGAATTGTGAAAGGAAATTGTTGATTCATTGTGAAAAATGGCCTGGTCGTGCACACAGGCATACCCATCGCATGTGTGCCATTGAGTAATTTTGTTATCGGGTTGGGAAAGCAATGTCTCGTGCGAGTGCCGAAATTGGTCCTTGCGAGTGTCAGTTTATGCGGTGTTGTCCCTGAGCAGTTGTCGGTATTTTGGTCATAAATTTCTCTATGCATATCCGATTGAGATGATTCAAAGTGTGTTGGAAATTTGACTAAGAGGGCTTCAATTCTTCTAGAATACATTTTTTCTAATTCAAATTTTTGATAACCGAAATATGGGTTTCAAATTGAGACTAAAAATTGATTTGGGAAAATTCTTCAACTATATTTTACTCATTTGACCTCTAATTATATCCAATTGATCATATGTGATCTTCAATCATCATTTTATGGTCCGAATCAACTATTAAATGTTTAAACTTTGGTTCCCAAACTTTGAATTACTTTCGTTTTTGCATTCTTCGTTCATTTTTTCTAATTCCACCAATTTACATTGAGTTCAACCAAACAAATATCATTAATAAATAATTAAGCTATAATTTATCCAAATCACCGGCAAATACTCCAATTTAATGGCTAGATAAGTGTACAAAATAAACTTATCATTATGAACCGATTTTAAGGGGGAAAAAAAACTTATTTCAAGAATATGTTATTCTTTATTCTGGTGAGTTTTCTAGACAAATATTGATAAGCAAGAACTTACAATTATATAAATTTGGTGACGAGTTATATAAAATACAAGAAAATAGAGTTTCAGCTATATTAAAATATTGTGATCATAGACGGAAATTTGTCGCAGAACAGAAATAGCAACTCAGGGATTTTGGGGACATGGTGATGTATTCAAAATTAAAAATAATAATAATAAAAAAAAGACAGGAAAATTATGAGAATTTTGTTTTCTCTAGCCTCAATCATGTGCTCGCAGGTGCATTTGTTTCTCGAGCCAGAACTTACTGATTCCATGTTCTAAATAGCATGAAATTCTTATTCCTCCAAACAGGTTTTGTTTGTCAAAAATAAACAGTAAACATCACCAAATCTAATTTAAATTCACAAACTAAAGCCTATAAATCGCTCTTAAATTCCATCGCATCGCTCATACACAAAATGGCTAGCTTACTGAGTTTTCTTGCTTTCCATTTTTTCATCACTGCATTTCAGTACTCATCACTTGCAGCCAACGTTAATTACAGTGTTCAAACATTGTGAGAAAACCTGACGGAAAAACTGATTCCGCAAAAGCATTCTCGACAGCATGGAACTCAGCCTGTGCCTCTACACAGGCGGACACCATATACGTGCCGCCGGGAAGATACTTTCTCCACACAGCAACTTTTTCCGGCCAGTCATGCAAGAATCAGGCTATAAATATGCGCATTAATGGCACTCTTGTAGCTCCATCTAATTATAACGTTATTGGAAATTCTGGTACCTAGATCAAGTTCGAAAGAGTGACCGGCAGGGGCGGAGTCAGGATTGTAATTCAGGGTGGGCACAATTTATCGATGTTGAACGTCGAGTTTTTGATTATGAATTTAATGATGATAACAATATAAAATAATATTACCGAAATTCATAGGTGCAATTCTATAACAATTTTATAAAGCACATTCAACAAAACACAAATTTCAACAATTCACAAATTTTTGGTTGTAATTGATAGGTACAATTCTATACCAATTCACATAAAAGCACAATAGAGGCAATTTCAACAAAACCCAAATTTCAACAATAAAGAGCTTCAACAAAACCCAAATTTCAACAATAAGAAATCCATATAAAGCTACAAGAGTTTGGTTAGGCACATTTGACATTGCAGTTTGCAGAGGATGCTGCTAGAGCATATGATGAGGGCCATGAGGCTACTTTAAGTTTCAGAGGCAACAAAGCCAAACTAAATTTCCCAGAAAATGTCAGGTTATTGCCATCTTCTTCGTCTACCACGGTGTCCCATTCAAACGGTTTATCATTTATGGAAAAAGCAAAACACAGAGTGCAACATTCTACACAATTGAACCTGAATATGTGCAACTTATAACAATCAAATCACAAATATGTATTCAAAAACACCAAAATCATATAAAACGACCCAAGCTAAAATCAAACAAAAAGGGGAAAAGACCCAAGCTAGTATAATAGAAAAGACCCAAGATAAAATCAAACTTATAGTAGTTTACTGTAGCCGATTTTCGAAGGATGAAGTAGAAAAATCGTTGGGACCGTCGCACGGAGGCGAAGCAGGTAAGAAAACCGCTCTTCTCTCTCTCAACCTATCAAATGCTCCACCATTCTACTCCAATCCAAATCTGAAATCTCCCATGTTTTCTATATTTTCGAGACTCGGACAGAGGCTGCGTGCCGCATGCGAAGTGGAGGCTACGAAGTGGAGGGCTTCAGTTCAGGCTTCAGGCTGCGAAGTGGAACTGTGGAGGCGAAGTGGAGGCTTCAGGCTGCAGAGGATGGAGTTGTGATTTGTGAACGAGGTTTAAATTTTTGGGATTGGGATTTGGCTTGGGCAGTTGGGTATAATATATTGATATTTTGGGCTTTCTCTCTTGGGCTGGGACTTAGCCTATAACTAAAAAAAAAATAAAATTTGAGCCCAGAAGTTCAGGGTGGGCCTGTGCCCACCCTGGGCCTTACTGGGCTTCGCCCCTGGTGACCGGAGTTTCCGTCATTGGTGGAACCCTAGATGGCCATGGGGCTAATTTGTGGGCTTGCAAGAATTCCGGTAAGAGTTGTCCAACCGAAGCAATGGTATGTAAATAAAGAAGAAAGTGGACTTTATCATTTGAAATAGTTTTCTAAGTGGACTTTATCCTTTGAAATAGTTTTCTAAGTGGACTTATCATTTGAAATAGTTTTCTAGTTAGCTTTGCATGTTAGATACATAATTAGTTCATTCTACTTAAGTTAACATGTATAAATGATTGTATAGTAAACTTGCATGAAAATTCTAATGTACTTTTTGCTTGTATCTTCAATACAGACACTGGCATTCTACAATTCAAAAAACATCATGATCAATGGATTATCTTCAATAAATAGCTAGAAGTTCCACATTCTGGTTTATGGAAGCCAAAACGCCAAGCTGGTGGGAATGAAGATTTCAGCGCTAGGAAACAGCCCGAACACGGATGGAATTCATGTGGAGAAATCCACAGGTGTCAAAAATTGGCACCGGCGGTGACTTTGTCTGTGTAGGCCCCGGCACCTCCAACCCGTAGATCGAAAACGTCGCCTGTGGCCTTGGCCATGGAATAAGGTACTTGTTTTTATCACTTCATATATAATATGCATCCTAGTGATTTATTTGCCTACCGAATGTGTGCTATAAATTAAGTACTTATTAATACCTAAGTTGATTAATTTGTGTGATTTTTGCAGCATTGGGAGTCTAGGGTGGCAACTGCAAGAACCTGGAGTGCAAAATGTGACAGTGAAGTCAGCTACATTTGACAGTGAAGTCAGCTACATTTACAGGAAGACAAAATGGGGTGAGGGTGAAGACATGGGCCAGGCCAAGCAAGGGATTTGTTAAATATGCTCTTTTCTAGCATATTGTTATGGTTAACGTCGAAAACCCAATAATTATTGAACAAAATTATTGTCCCGGTGACCACAATTGTCCTCATCAGGTAATAATCTCTTTTATCACATTATAAATTTCATTGTTACTGTTAGAATTTGGGTGTGACCCGAATTCTTTATTGAAATAATTGAAAAATTCCAATTAAAGTGAACGTTATGAAGAATTCAAATTTGGAATACTATTGGAATTCTATGTCAAGTTGAAGTTCTATTTTGAATGCCCATTGGGAATTGAAAATTGGTATTGAAGTTGAAGAAGAGTTGAGAATGGAGAAAAACACTTTGAAACACTTTTGGAAGAAATTTGCCAGATGCAGCTCCCAGGCGCCTGGGTTGTACGGCCCAGGCGCTAGCCCAGTGCCCAGGCGCTCGGGGTGTAGCCCCTAGGCACTACCGCGATGTTTCCATTTTTTCAGTTTTTTTTCTTTTATTTCGTTTAGGACTTGATTTTTTGGCATTCTACTTCATCAACAACTCTATCAAGAGGGTTTGAATGTCCCCTACATGTTTCGTATAAAAACTGTATTCTTCTATACAATTTCATAATGGTGAGAAATTAAATTACTAGAATTATAAGATCCATTGTAATTTTCTCTCTTCTCTATTATTCTTTAGTCAATAAAATCTCTTAATTCCTCTGTTATATTTTGTCTTTATTATTATTTTATTTAGCCCCCGTTTGACACCCATTTTTTTTCTCATTCTCATTCTCATCTTTTTCTCTTTCTTCATTTCAACCACACATTTTATCAATAAAATAATATTACACATAAACCTAAAAATTCTCCTTACTTTTTAACCACACATTCTTCCATCAATCACTATTCAAAAACACATTCTTTCACAAAAATGGGTGTCAAACACCCCCTTAATCATATACTTCATTATTATTTGCAATATAACTTCAACATCTTTATCCGGTGGTTTGTTTCACAACAATTGGTAGCCCATGTTCAGTAGTTTCGCAAGAGCGCAATGTTTGATTTATTCGAGGTTTTATTCGTGATGACTTCCATGAAGTATGACATTTCGCTTTTGGATCGGAGTACTAGATTTTCACTATTGCAAATTAAGATGCATGCAGTACTCACATAGTTGGATTTCGATGATACGTTGCTGGGAATCGACAGAATGCCCGCAACTTTGACTGCGGAGGAGAAATTACGGAAGAATAAGAAAACAGTATCTCACATTCATTTTCATGTATCAAATACTATTCTTCATGACATTTTGAAGGAGAATTCAATAGCTGTTTTATGGTTGAGGTTGGAGCAATTGTGCTTGACTAAAAGTTTGACAAGCAAGTTGAATCCCAAGCAGCGTTTATACTTTCATCGAATGGCAGAAGGAGGATCATTACAAGATCACCTGGCTGTATTTAAGGAGATCGTCGCTGATTTGGAAACTTTGGAAGTAGAGTATGATGAAGAATATTTGGCCTTGATCCTATTGTGTTCGTTGCCTGCTTCGTTTTTTTCATTTAGAGACACGATCTTGTATAGTCGTGATACTCTCACCATATAGGAAGTGTATGATACTTTGTATTCAAAGGAAAAGATGAAGCATCTGATTTCTGAGGCCATAGATGGAGGAGACCTGATTGTTCATGGTGGTTCTGAAAGGGGCAGATCGAAATCTATGTCCAGTAATCAAATTTGTAACTACTGCAAGAAGAAGGGGCACTTAAAGAAGGACTGTTACAAATTGCAGAATAAAGAAAGGATGGATGCAAGTAGATATTCAGATACTTCAGGCGAATCAGATCTCGCGGAGAACGTTGTAAGTGATGGAGATCTCTTAGCTATTTCTGACATTGAGTCTAAACCGGAAGATGATTGGATTCTTGATTCAGTATGTGTGTTTCATATGTGTCCTAATAAGGACTTGTTTACTACATATGAAACGGTTTTCAAAGGTGTCGTGGTCATGGAAAACAACATATCTTGTCGGATTGCTGGAATTGGTACAGACAGATTGAAACTTTTGGAATAGACGTTAGAACACTTGGTCAGGACCAACATGTTCCAGATTTGAAGAAGAATATCATCTCGTTGTCTATCCTTGATTCAAAAGGTTATGAGTTTTTTGGTGGAGGTGGAGTTTTGAATGTTTATAAGGGTGCCCAAGTTGTATTCGAGGGACTGAAAATGTCTCAGTTATACATCTTGTAGGGTCGTTCAGAATGTAGAAGAGTCAATCAGCACAAGTTCAGTACCGTGGTGGACATTCAGTTTGGTACAACACCTTTAGGAGCTCATAAAGGGCTAGATTTGAAGAATACAGTTCAGTGGAGTTTAGGAGATATGAATAATGTCGTTTTTCCACCATCACCTGTAGTGCCATTGTATTCAGTTGTAGAGACGGACCTAGTGGAAATATGCATGTGGATGCTGATTTTCTTGAGCATGTTTTAAGTGGAGTACAATGTGTACAATTTAGCAATGAGCTTTCTATAAAAGCATTTGTTATTGTTTCTACTTTGGGGTGTGTTACACCCTATTTTGATTAATTCAAAATCATTATGATTTTTTGGGAATCTAAGGTATTTCTACATAGTAGTGTTTGAATTCATTGGAAGATGTGGAGTATTGTGTTTTGTTGGAAAAATTAATTTTTTGATTATTATTGAAGAGTCAGTTCATTCCTTGGTGGAATTCATGTCAATGTAGAGATTGTTAGAATTTGAGCGTGACCCAAATTTCTTGTTGAAGTAATTGAAGAATTTTAATTGAAGTGCACGTAATGAAGAATTCAAATTTGGAATACTATTGGAGTCCCATGTCAAGTTGAAGTTCTTTTTTGAATGCCCATTGAAAGTTGAAAATTTGTATTGGACTTCAATAAGAACTCGAAATGGAGAAAAATACTTTGGAACACTTTTGGAAGAAATTTGCTCGAGACACAGCGCTTTGGCGCAAGCTTGTAGTGCCCAGGCGCTACCGCACTGTTTCCGTTTTTCCAGTTTTTTCTCTCCTATTTCATTTAGGACTCGTTTTTTGGCATTCTACATCATTAACAACTTTACTGAAAGGGTTTGGACGTCCCCTGCATGTTTCTATAAATATTAGGCTCTTCTATATAATTTCATAAGGGTGAGAAAATAGATTACTAGAATTATATGATCCATTGTAATTTTCTCTCTTCTCCATTATTTTTAGTCAATAAAATCTCTTAATTTCTCTTTCATATTTCTTGTCTTTATTATTCCTTTGTTTGATCATATACTTCATTATTATTTGCCATATAACTTCAACATCTCAATCCGGTGGTTTATTTCACAACAGTTACTCTTATTTCTCTAAGAAAAATCAAATCCCTACCTCTTCCCACTTACGTATATAGGTTGACATCCGAGTATGTTTGTAGAAAGTCAATAAAAAATTAGAAGATTGAATTGCAAACGAATTCTGAAAAAGATTTTTATTTTTATTTTTCAAGTTTCAAGTGTAAAGATCAGTGACATAATTTATCAAGACATATATGGGAGTTCGACAACCAAAATTGCAATGAAATTTGACTGCAATAAAGGAAATCCATGCAGTGATATTACCTTGGAAGATGTTAAACCTACAAAAATGAACCGGCTTAGTCGTCATGCATTAATGCTGATGGGAAGGCTTCTAGCTTAGTTCAACCCAACAATTGCTTGTATAATTAGAAAATAATTTGGAATGAGTATAGACACAATGTATCCAATACAATAAATAAAGTTCACACGAATGAAAGGGGCCCTTTTTTTTTTTAAAAAAAAATTGAGATTTTCCCAAACATTTTTCAAAACCCTCCATACGCTCCATTCCATTATAATAAAAAATTTAAATCAACGATGGATGATAAGTGTATTTTATGCTCTTATCTTAGGCGTTAAACTAGATTAATTATTTTCATTTTAGATGAATTGATGTTTAATTTTGTATGTATTTCGTTTGATAGGCACAATTTCATGAAAAGCGATGGAATTGGACGAAAGGAGCAAAAAACTAGCTAAAGTTTGAGGAATAAATTGCAAAGTTCAAATTCTTGATTCAGACATAATATTGACAATTGGAGAAAGGGTAGAGTCAATTAGATAGAATTGAAAGATGGAGGATCAAGAAGATATAATAAAAGGACTAAAAGGGATGAAGAATAAACTCTAAGGATCAAAGTGCAACAAATGGAAGAATTTTAAAGGGGAGCACGTGCAACGCCCCATGCCCATCACTTGAGACCAAAAGTTGTCCGTGGTGTGCATGCTTGTGTGCATGCAAGCAGGGAAAAATCTAGAAAAATCGGGCAGACTCCTTATTTGATCAAAATTCTCTTTTGAATGCAATTTTATCATCTATTTAACATTTTGGGGGCGTCATGAACGAGATACCACATAATAAACCATATTTTTCACCACAAGAAAGAAGTTAGCACACATTTCAAAGAGATTGAAAATTCAAAGTTCGAGTAGAAGATTAACAAAAAAGAAATTGATTTTTCAATTTCTAATCATTGTTTTCAATTCAGGGGAGGTTATTCCAATTTTTTTTTTAATTTACATAACAACATACTATGTTAAGTCTTTTTATGCATTGGATGAAGATAAAGCATTTTATTATTTATTATTAATTTAAAACAAGTAGGTAGTTAAATTCTTGTGTTTCTTGATTCATCTTGCATGCTTAATTCGATTATTTAATTTTCTGATTACCAATTAAATATATAGTTTTTTGTTGTAGTGTTGAGAGACTCATAATATGTCTAAAATACTATTTGATTAACATACGTGTAATAAATATTAGGAATACTCTTTATCATGTATATAATTTTTTTGCGATAATCGGGAAATTGAATGTGTTCTATTCATTCGAATTCGGGTTAGAAATAAATTCGGGTTGTGACTAAAATAAATTTAATTTGTCTTGAAAAAGAGAATTAATTACACTAGATTTTTCGATTGTCAAGAATGCATGAATGAAACTAGATACGTAACTAAAAATTAAAATACATAATAATATATGAACTCATAGTCCAATAGATATATATTCAAAATCAAATTTTATAAGATTTCGTAGATTCATTTAAAATAATTACAAAGTCACATTTATTTTATTGTCACAATTTGAATCTAATATGAAACTTGTAAACTTTGATTGAATTTATTCTTTTGGGATGACACACATTATTTATCACGTATTTCTTGTCAACGATTTCATACGCTTGTGAATTTCGCTCGAACAATGGATGTGAATAGTTTAATTTGATGAAATCAATACATTAATGAGTAAAAATGTGATTTACCTTTGTACTTCCGTAAGCTTTATATTAATACTTAGATCATAGTTATAAAACCCGGGCCGGCTCGAACTAGAACTTTGACTGGACGTGACAGATTAATTTGATTGAAATGTACTTGACTCAATCAAAATCAAGTTTTGACCAAGTTAACTGGCGATTTACCTTGACCGGTTGACCGATTTGATTGAGTTTTAAAATCCTCTTACAAAATTTTAGGATCCAAGGGAATTGAACCTTGGATCTTTAAGAAAAATAATGGGTTTCTCACTACTTGAATATAAAGTGCTTTAATATTATTTGTGTGCAATAACTTACATCTATTTAATGAATCATTTATAGTTTCTATAAAAATATTTTTTTAAAAAACGTTGGTCCAACCTTTTACTTTATTTTATAAACCTAAATAATTAGTGAAAAATAAATTAATTAATTTTGCCCCTAAAAAAATTTATATCTTATAATTTTTTTGTAGATTTTTATGCAAGGACCCACTGATTGAACAATCGGGTTACCGGTTAAACTACTAACCCATTGACATGTTGCATTGTTCAGGTCTGTGTCCGAATCGAGTCTGACAACTATGACTTAGATAATATTCTCATAAAAATTACTACAAAATAATTATATCTTCAACGACGAAAATTTATTTCTTGAAAACTTTCTCAACAATCCTTCTTGACGAAACAACCAAACAATTACTTTTTATGACGAAAATTTACATAAAATGTTAAAATTGATATTTTTTTTCGTAGTGAATTAAGAATTAGATTATTCCTTTTCGTGTATCAACCTTCGTCAATATTGTTGTCACCAAGAATTTGATAAAAGTTTGGATTCAGATTGATTCGTCAATGCCTATTCAATTCATCTCCGCGAGGAGAAGACTCCATGAGACATTCGTATTATATTATTATGGCTATTCAAAACATATTAGATTGCGTCCAGTTGGGTAGAGACAACTTTAAACTTTAGGCAGGTGCGACTAACTTTGTTCCATCTACACTAGACGTTGATTTTTAACCTCTTTAGCTCCCAATCTTCTCGGTATTTGGATGGAGGTCACATCTTTTGTCACCTTCAAAGTTTGCATTTCTATTTTCTTGTAATAAATATTCCACAACCGTGGTGTTTTGATTAGGAAAAAAAGATGAATTAAGTGTACAACAAGTTTGACACTCAAATATGTTGCAAAATCTGCGTTATTGATTGTTTAAAATATTTTTAAAATCAATGTATAAAAAACTTTCACTTCACAATGATGTCAAACTTGATGTCAAATTTGATGTACATGTGACATTGAAAAAAGATTGCATAATCACCAAGAAGGCAACATAATAGTTGATAATGTAACCTCTGTTTTGAAAGAAATTATAAACTTTTAGTCCTTGTTTGGTGTAGATTATAAATAATATTTTTAGTAAATTTTGATAAAAGTTAATGAAATGTATAGTTGAAATATTGTGGATCCCATAAAATATGTGGTTAAAATTAATTCTTGATTTTTACTCAAATTAAAATCTACCAAACAAGGGACAATTTATAAATATATAAAAATGGGTGGTGAATAAATTAATAGTTTTTGTAGATAGAGGAGTTGTCACATGACCAAAGCATCTTTCCATGTTCGAGAATCTCTTGACTAGTAAGTCAAGGCACTAATCTCATCAGTGCCTTTTTACCGAATTAAAACTGTCGATGGAAGCCTAACGATTGGTTACAGTGGCGTGGCTAGGTATTTTCAGAGCCCGTTTGGTACACATTAAAATGAGAGAACGCATTTTTTTGAAGTGATGTGATGGAGAATATGTGGTTGAAAAATAAGAAAAAGTTATTGATATGATGGAAAATATTATTTTATTGAAGAATGTGTGGTTGAAAATGAGTAGAAGAATGAAAATGAAAAAAATAATGTGGTCTAAACAGGGGCTCAATCTAGCAGGCTAGCTGCATGTGCAGTTCCTAAATCTTGGACAAAATGAATGGTTAAATATGAAGTTTGATCATCTACAAATGATTTATAAATGGGTAATTATATTCACACCACAATTTTTATTTTTTGCACCACCTTTTAAGTGCACTTAAGATTTTTTTATCTTTGAGGTGGATAAGTCAACTAAAATCGTATCCGTTGCTCCAAGAAGAAAAAACTTTCCTCCGGAGTTTACACAAGAGTGTGGGCCCCAAAGGTCATCCGGTGTGTTCGATAGAATTGTCCCATCAATGTTAAAAAATAGGTCCCAACAACCACCTAACTACGCAAAGCCCACAAGGATATATGCAAAGTCATGAGCCTCTAGAGGTCCCTCCATCTAGAAATATGCGAGAGAGAAAGGACACTGAAAATTTGAGAAACCAAGCTGGCAAATCACACATGCCCCTGTACTAGGCCGATGAAGAAGATTCGAATGGCCATGCAGATCTTTTGAATTGGATGATGATAAGAGTCTCTCATTTTCGGAAGAATTGAGGAACACCCATGTCCCGAATGACTTTGTACCAACAAAAATCTTCAAGTATGAAGGAAAGATCGATCTAGCAAAACATCTTAACAACTACAAGACCAACATATACCAATTGGGATATTGGAGCTGGCCGGATCTCAAAAAGGTCGTCTTGAACCAATATCTATCAAGTAAGGAAGGAGAGACCTCCATTTAACCTCTGCAAGATATAAGGCAACCGAACCTCTATAGACTTCCCTCCCCTTAAAGATAGAGGTAAGGCTCTACTTCAGGTCAAGCTGGGCATACCATTGGCCCTACTTCAGGTCAAGCATTAACTATTACCACTTTAAATGTTGTATCTTCTTTGGCATATGAACAAGTTGGACATGATGTTTAATGACAACCAAATCGTTCAAAAGGCAGAGGCAAGGATAGAAGCAATGAGCCTAGGAATATACCCTATTGTACTTACCACTGAACTTATAGCCATAGCAAGAAAGATTGTATGCCCATGTCCCAACATAAGGAACATAATAATGCACATTCAGGTAGGAGGGATACCCGCCATGTACAATGAAATACACCATAGTCTAGGTATAACCAACAATTTCGACGAGATGAGGTGAAGTGGCATCCTCGGGAAGAATCCCCTAGACATGGAGGGATGGGGGATAGAAACAAGCCTAGAAGTGGCCAAAGACAGAGAAGAGAACCCCCATCAAATGTTGGAAATACCCCATTCAGAGAGATAGATAATAATATTGGAGGTCTGCACGTTAGCAGAGTATCAAGAAATGTATAGAGGAATTACGTAAGGGAAGCCAATGATTCCCCATGACGAGTTACATAGTCAATAGCACCCCTCATGAGACTAGGAGTACACCACCCATTACTTGTACACAATAAGATGCCACGGGTGTACATTATCTCCATTGTGATGCGTTAGTAGTAAGGGTTGTTGTGGCAAAAAATGGTTTGAAGCATATGTTGGTGGATAACGGAAGCTTCGTCAATATCTATTTGGGGCCACTTATGACAAGATGTTGATAGATCATGAGCTTACCCCTATGGCTTCCCCTCTATATGGTTTCATCGGGGATATCATCATTCCTAGAGAAAAAATACTGTTGCAATAGAAATGGGGTCGCCCCCTTGACAGTCCAGCATTTCATGGAGTTTCTTATTGTGGATCATATGTCAGCTTATCATGGTGTATTGGGACAACCCGCATTAAAAGAACTTTGGGTAATTATCTCTATTCACCACTTTTATGCATGAAATTTCCTATCGAACGTGGCATCGCCATAGTTAGATGTGATCAATTGAGATCAAGGGAGTCTTATCTTAATTCCTTGAGGAAAGCTGGACCTTAAAACATTAACATGGTATTGGTTGATACTGAAATGCTTGATGCACCTGGAAAAGGTAGATCCCTAAACAAGGAGGAGATATCAAAATAATAGATACCCTTGTAGAAGGGGTGATCCCTGAAGAAGGGACCATGGATAACGGACTAGATCCTTGAATCATGGAGGCCAATTGTCAAGAGACCCCAAGGGAAGAATTGGAATTCTTCCCATTAGACCCATAAGACCCCACAAAAATGCTTCAAGTAGGAAAGAAGCTGATTGAGAAGACAAGTAGAAGCTAAAGGCTTTCTGCGAAAAAACCTGGATATATTTGATTGGAAGCATGAATACATGGTAGACATTGACCCCAATATCAGCTACTACCACCTCAATATTGATCCAAAGTTCACCCCTCACATACAGATAAGAAGAGCCCTTAACCCAAAAAAATACGAAGCCCTGAAAGAAGAAGTGGAAAAACTGATATCTAATGGATTCATCAGAGAGACCATCTATACAAATAAAAATTTTGATTGCAATATAACCACCCTTTATAAATTTTACCAAATGGAAGGTTAACTAATGTTGGTCCATATTTCCAAGGGTGTTATGGATAATGTACTTCATTTGGAAATATTGTACCCCTTGGACAGCATTGACAAGTAATAAAATAAGAATCAATCATGTAAATAACATCCTTTCTAACCTGCGTTTTTGCTGTTGTACCATGATCTTCTGCCTATATTGGGGTTAATTCAATTTGCTTTGACATAATTTTCATCATTGACGTGTGAACAAATATGCATGAACCAATGTGAAGCTAATGAGCAATTTCTAATGATTCTTCCCCAATAGAGATTTGCTCACGTTTCGGTGATATTTCTACCCACCTTTCAAAATATGCACTTTTCGTAATTGGACTAATTGCTGCCTGTCTTCATAATCTCCACATTTTCCTTCGTTCACACACCTCATCTCCACAATTAGGTTCATCATTGCTTTTATATCACATCAATTAAAATTTAAAATCGTTAATCAAATTAAATTATCTTTATAATTTTTCTTTGACGTAATGCGATGTATATTGAAGACTAGACACAATAATTTAAAAATGAGGGAACGATATTTGACTCAATACATTTTAGTGAAGACTCACAAACATCCACCGATGTATTTTTAGCAATTTACTCGTTGATCCAAACTTGTCGAGATATATTGTGTTTCTTCCTTAATACTACATAATTAGTATATACTTTTTTAATCAAAACACCATCAAAGCCGAGATATAGTTATTAGACCTCCAGCTAGACGACTTTCTATAAATCATTTAACGTACATTAAATATATACGTAGAGGTTAATTATAAAAACAAAAATACAAATTATATACTTTTTACAAATAATTTTTATAAAAAAGTTGGTATCATGATTTTATCTAATAGCAAACTTATCGTACTTTTGAATTTTATGTCCGATTTTATGGCCTATCATTTGGCAACTCTTAACGATATCCCACCTTGGAAAACTATATAATAAATACACGATGTAACAAAGTTATTCTTTAAAATGAAAACTCACGTCTTAATACGACATCAGAGTTCATTAAACTCCATTAATAATTCCATCCGTTTAATACTAAAACGAGCACACAAATTCTAAAATTAGTTGGCTTAGGATATAAGATTAATTTATAATGCGACAAATAATAGAGAGTGCTGCCAAAAAAACACAAGTTGGGAAAATCATTACAATCATGCTACACTACCATCCTGGTTGACATCTTGATTGACATTCTCTAATAAAAAAACACAAATATCATTCTTCTTATTCTTTAGTCAAATCAAGGTTCTCTATTCCTGATATAGGGTAACTTTGATGTATTTCTCCTAATAAATAGAAAAGTCAATTATGCTCGTATTTATCAATATTTTTTTTTATCAAAACAATCATTTAATATTCTAATTTTATTTTCTAATTTATTAATTTCTTTATTAATTCTGACTATATTTTCTGTAAAATATAAAGGCACAGGTATATTTCTACTATTTTTCAAAAAATAATTAAGTACAGTATAAAATGATTTAATTTCTTCTTTTTTCCTTTCGTAGTTAATTTGTAAATACTGAATAATAGTAACTAAAACTTCATAAATAGCATAAGTGCAAATATTAATGCAAGTAATTGACATAAATAAGAAAGATCTTACAGTATTGAAGCAGAAGGTAAATACAGAATAATATCAACGAAATTTCCCTCGAGCTTGCTCCCGTATGTTTGTATACTCAGATATAAGTGATCGATGTTATTTGAGTTTAAGAAAGTGGGTTATGGTCCAACACGATTTCCGCACTCTTATTATTTTTCCCTCAACTCTTTTGCATATCTTACAATGGATCACACGAAATCACAGTTTTCCTTTCAACTCCTTGTTAAAACATCACCTTGAAAGGTAATAGGGTCTTAATGGCTTTCTCTAACAACTCCTCAAACGCCGACACACGGCTAAACGGCAAAAAGATACTTGCACAACCCCCAAGGTTCTCATTGGAGTATAAGTAAGATAAGAGTTTTTGAGAAAACAACAAGAATAGAAAGGCATTATTTTCCAACAAATTTGATTTCATAAAACATCACATTAATATCTCTTACATAAGAGTATACATACATATTTTGGCTACAGTCTTGGTACTTTCTCTAAAGAGATTAGAACTCCATAAAGATTACCTTATTACAAGCTTCAAATGAAAGAGAGAAACTGAAATGGTTACAAGATTCGAAAAACTAGAGAGAAAGATAGTTTTTTGCTCAAAAAGTTCTCCAACCGTCCTCCATTATTGTGGTGTTACTGTGTAAGATAATGAGAATTTTACTGTGGCCTAAAGTTCTTTGTCTTAGCATGGAAAATTATTTGAGGTAAAACCCCACAATTTTTCTTTATCAAAGTAAATCTGATAAAGTAGTGATAAAGGGGGTCCTCTACTTTTCCATATGAGACTCAAACCACTCATTTGGAAATTCAGGACTAGCAGAGAAAAAACCTGATATAAATGTTCTAACTGGAAATAACTTATCTTCTTCATTATCCCATTCAGGACTAGCAGAGAAAAAACCTGATATAAATGTTCTTATATTTAAGAACTTGGCAATACCTTTCAATAGCTCGGACTACTTCTTTTGGTAATAAAGAAATTTCTTTTAAAGATTCCGATGGGTAAATACAAATTATATTTCCCATTTCGTAAAGAGCACGAACCCAATAAGTTGGGGCTCCTGGATAAATGTTAACTTTGTTGTAGGTTCCATATGTCAGCGTTTTCATCCATCCTCCTATACTGGTGAACCAGTAACATGCTAGATTGAACAATACATATGCAAGCATAAAATCGTTTTTATTTTTTATGTCCATAACACCATGGGTGTTATAGGCTTTGATAATATTTGAGCAATCAAGCTCTGGTATGGAGATACTATCATTTGTAAATGTTTCCTCCCGTGAGGGAGACAAAGTAGTATTCTCTTTAACTGAGAGTTTATGAAATTTCAATGCTTCTTGTTCAATATTGGCACAAAGGCCTTCAGAATTATTGGCACTAGGGCCTTCAGATAATATAGCCTTGTTGGCTTTCTCAGATATCGGCTTTACAGCAGCCATTTCCATTAAGGTTATCTTGGACTCTATCGCAGCAATCTTTATGTTCGTCTCGAACTTCAATGCTTCGAGCTCCTTCTTGATTTGCTCCATTCCTGGTTAAGAAATCTGGAATAAAATTGTCTTTTCCTTTAATATGGATAATATCAAATTTAAATAGTGCAAACCACATTTGCATTCTAATAAGTGGTCTTTCAGCTGCACTTGTTCCAAGTTTATTTGTTAATAATGGTTTTACCTGAGTATTATCTGTTCTAATAAGAAATTTTCTAGGTAGTAAGTATGGTTCAAATTTTGCTACTCCTTTCTTAACTGCTAAATATTCTTTATGATTAATATCATACCTGGTTTCAGCATCTTTGAATGTGCCTGAAATATAAGCAACAAGCTCTTCTGGATATTCACACAATGGATTACAAAGAAACTCTTTATGGTTTTCTTTTCTTTTAAGTATTGCTCTCTAATGTAATAGAGAGGCATCCGTTTCTAAAATAAAGAAATCTTCTTCATTTGGAATATTTAATTCAGGTAGATTCTCATATATTTTCTTAATTTTGTTTACCATTTCTACATCTTCTTGTATCCATTCCCATACAACTCTTTTTTTAAGTTTTTTGGTAAAATGGATTTTATATTTAGCACAATTTTTTATAAATTTTTCGGAATAATTTAATAATCCGATAAACCTTTGCAGTTGTTTCTTCTCTCTAATCACTTCTGAAAATCCTATAATTTTCTTATCAATATGAGGTTGTTGAAGTATTTTTGCTTTTGAAAAATATATCTTAAGAATTCAATTTCAGTTTTAGCTATTTCTTCTTTTCTTTCTGATAAGGCTAATCCATACTTATTAGCAATATAATTGAACTTCTTAAAATGTTCAATGTGTTCTTTTAAATTTTTACTATGAATAAGAATATCATCTACATAAACAATGTAGAAATTCTTTATTGGTCTAATAATCTTATCCATTTTTTGTTGGAATATTGCGGGTGCATTCATTAATCCAAATGGCATAATATTTCATTCGAATCATCCTAATGGATCAAGGGTAGTAAAACTAGTTAAAGGTTTTGAGACTTCATCTAATTTTGTTTGCCAATATCCTGATTTACAATCAAATTTAGAATATATTTTACTTTCTTGTATTTGTTTTATTAACAAATCTTTTATTGGTAATTTATAACTATTTGGTATTGTTTTAGAATTTAATTCTCTATAATCAATTACCATTCTAGCTTTTCCTCTTTTGATTTCACTATGATTTCCAACCATAAATGTTGGACTATTATATTGACTAGTTGATTCTCTTATCACTCTTAATTGTAAGAGTTTTTTAATTTGTATTTCAAATTCTTTTTTATCTACTTCGCTATACGGAAATTGTTTTCCTGATATCTTAGCATCTGGATTTTTTAGTTCAATGGTTGCCATATGTTTATCTTTATCCCATTTAGTTAGAGGATGTTCATGATTACATTTTTTTAGCTCTAATATAACATTTTCTAATTCTTCTTCTAAATTTTCAATTCTTAAAACTGAAATTTTTTTTTTGATTAATTTCTGTATAACATCCACCACGATTACCTGCAGAACTCTGATGTCTAAGTCTATGGTGAATAGGTTGATGTGCAATTCCAATAGCTTTATATATTTTTGGTGATTTAATTTTGTGATTACAAGATGTAGTAAATTCAAAACTATCTTTATATTATGTAAAGGGGCTATATGTATAGATAAAATTTTCTCCTAAAAGGATATCACATCCAATTTTATTTGTTACATATATTTTAGGAATAAAACATTCTCTATTTCATATAATGATAGGAACATTTTCTACAAAATCTCTATAAATTTCTACAATATCACTTGCTGTTTGACCATAAGTTGTTTTCTTATAATCTCTTTTATAATAATGTTCTGGAAACACATTTCTTTTACATAGGCAAATACCTGATCCAGTATCAATTATGGCATGAAACTTTATCATACAATAGTCTGGTAAATTGAGAGTTATCTCAATATATGGACTAAGTATACTAGTTTTGATTGATCTGATTTCTTGTATCATATAAATTGGTTCTTTGTTTTTAGTAATTTTAAGAATCATTTTTTATTCGCCTTCTATAGTTATTTGTAGAGTATTCTTTTGTATATGAAATGGTGAGACTTTCTCAAGAAAATTCATTCCAAGTAATATTGGACCAGTATCTTTTCATTTTCTATAATTTTTATGGATTTTAAGATTTAATTTAAATTGTTCTCTTTCTATATCTGTGAAACTTAGTTCGAGATTAACAGATGTTTTAATTTCGTATTTAATTCTGTGATAATTGGTAATAGTTATTCCTTGTGGTAAATTTTTTTCTGTTAAATGTTCTACTAAGTCTGCTCTTATGTGACTAGTACTAGCTCCTGTATTAACAAGGGCTATAATTTCTTCGTATTTATTTTGATTATCGATATATTCTGTTAGGATAATGAAATTATCTTCCTCACACCTTCTGAGGTCAATATCAATACTATTTCTAGGCATTATTGGATAATTTCTACTTGTAGATGGTCTACTAGAGTTTGAGAGTTCTCTAGTACTAATACTTCTTTCTATTCAGCGAGGAATTCTAACAAGAAGTTGTCTAGAGGTATTTAAGGTGACTAATCCTTGATTTCCTACATTATTGTCTATTCTTCTAGATTGCTGATGAAAATCAAGCAATATGTCTTGTGGTAATGAAATGTTATTATTACTTAACATTCTTGGCGGTGTAAATTGCGCTAGATCTTTAAAGTCTTCATGGATTTGTATGAAATCTCCTGAGACTTTATTAATTTCTTTTTGGTGCGTAGTAGTAAAAGCATATAAAGCTTTACAATGTAAAGTTACTGCTTTACTTCTTGGTGGCATAATTAATCTATCAATTTTGTGATATAGATTTAATCCTAGACTTAAATTTTCATCTAATAAAGACATGGCAAATCCAGGTCTTATAGTAAATATAATTTTCTTATATACTAGATTTCCAGATACAACTCCTAATAAAGCATCCATAGGATCATGAAGTATCCTATTATCCATCAAGTACATTTGTATAGGAATATCCATTCATTCTCTAAAGTATCCTTTAATCATTATTTGTACTCCTCCAATCACAATATTTTTTAATCTTTCTCTAGTTGAGGGTTTTATCTTAACTAATTCTTTATTAACCCATTCTCTGGTTATTAGAGGTATAGTAGTATTATCTTTAACATTTTCGATGTTAAGGTACTTCATCATATTTGGCAATATATATGGTTTTGTTAAACCAATGTAGTATTGGTCTTACAAAAACATCTTTATCTTTTAAAGATATTTGTTTTTCTTTTATGGCTCCATATCTTTCTTCATCAAACATAACTGTTTGTGAAGTTCCTTCTTCATTATCTAAAGTATTCTCAATGGTTTCCATAATCTCTTGATTCATGTAAATTTGTTCAAACTCTGGTTTTTCAATTTCTTCTATATCTAATTCATAGATTGAGTCTGTTTCAGATAATTCGTCTAAGTCTTTGATTATTTCATAATTTGAGTCAGATTCTATCTCTTCCATTAGTCTGATGGCTTTAATATTTTCTCTTTTATTTCTATTGGGATAGTTGGGAGATATATGTCCTATTTCATTACATGTAAAACATTTACATTTTTTATAAAATTCTTCTTTAAATTTATTTTGAGGTTTCTTATGTTGGTTATATTCATTTTTCCAAGACTTTTTCTTCTTGAAATATTTCTTGTGACTCTTAAATCCTTTATTTCTCTTCCAAGATTTAAGATATTTCTTAAATTTCTTTTTATAATATGGTTTCCTAGATGGTTTGTGACAATCAAATTGTGGTACTGCTGCTATCTGTCCATAACAACATAAACTTGCTTTCTTACCATGTTTCCTAAATAGGTGTTGGTATATAGATTTTCTACACCATTCTGATATTTTTCTTTTAGCGAATGAAGTTCTCATTCCTAAGGTATCAGCTCTATGATTAGGATCTTCCCATTCAATTTTATTCCAATAAGTTTGGTAATCTTTAAATAATTTCTGACCCCATGGCCAAGGTAGTTTAAGAAAATATCTATTAAGTAGTTTTTTATCTTCTTCTGATAGATTCCATTCTTTTACGAATTTAGATGCTTTGATGTATATCTTTTCGAATTTCTTAGTATATTCGTTTAATTCAGACATATCACAGATTTTTAATAATTCAATTTCTCTTTTTGCTTGTAAGGCTTATTAAGTGATCATATCTATTTTAGTTTCTGGTATAACTTCTCCTAAGAGTAGGGATGGCAACGGGGCGGGTTCGGGGCGGGGCACCCCCCGCCCGCCCGCCCCGCCACGCCATCACCCCACCCCGCCCGTGCCCCGCCCCGCCTTAAACGGGCAAGGGGCGGCGCTTGCCCGTTAAATGACCCGTTTAATTTTTTTTTTTTATTTTTTTATTTTTTTTTTCCTTAAAAAATCCACATATATATTTATTTTTTTTTTTTAAATCTTTCACGGGCCGGGTTCGGGGCGGGGCATCCCCACCCCGCCCCGTGCCCCGCCCCGCGACGGGGCACCCCGCCCCGCCCCGCCCCGCCAACCCCGTCGGGGCGGTTTTTTTCGCCCCATTCGGGGCGGGGCACCGTCGGGGCGGGGCGGGGCGATTTTTTTTGCCATCCCTACCTAAGAGTAAGTGTCTAAAGAAATTTTCCATTCGTTTTAAAATTTCCTTAAAGTTTTAAGCATCTAAACTTTCATTGCTATCTATAGTAGTTGTAAATTTTTCTCCATATTTAATTTGATTTTTAGTTTCTTTAGAAGTTCTTCTCCAGATATTTGAAGTGATTCCTCTAAATGTGTGGATTATAAAGTTGTATACTTGAGTGGTATTCCATTTATGAAAAACAACCGCTAAATCAGTAACTTTTGTCCATGAGTCAATAATTTCACTTTTATTATTGCTATCATCAACATCTAACCATATTCCTGTTGTAGGAATTTGTTCAGTAAATAATTTAACTGGATTATTATCCCTAAGGTGTATAGGCTTGGTTGATGTAGTTTTAACTCATTTTCTAAAATTGTAATTTTCTCGTTCTTCTGTTATTCCATGTTCTTTCATCCATTCAAAATTCCAGTCATCAGACTCGACTTAAGTCCAATCATTAGTTCTACTTGTTTCTCCAACTAATGTTTGTGTTTCGACTTGTTGATTTAAATGTGGAGTATAAATTTCAGTGGTTTCTTCTTTGGGTGGATCATTCATATAAATATTCTCAATTTGAATAGCTAACTGTTTTAGACTCTATTTATAAGTTTCTAATTCTTCCCCTGTGGCTTCATAGAGTTTAGTTTCTAATTCTTCTATAACATATGCCGATAAAGGTGGTTCTATAAATGTATAAGAATATTTAAATTTTGATTCTTTAATTCTTGATTCAATTTGTTTATATAGGATTTTTGGTCCTATTTTAATATTGTCATCAATTTTCAAATTAGACTCAATATTTTTTATATGAGTTAAAACATCTTGGTTTAAAATACCTATTTCTCCTAAATGTTGAGCATAATTATCATATTGTTCTAAAAATTGATTTATAATAATATCTTCTTCTTCATTTTCGGAAAATTCATCAACTAATATTTGTAATCCTTTATTTTTTTCTGCTAATTGTTGAGAACTATTTACTTGTTTTATCTCTTCATTTAGAGATTTTTATTTAATACTTAAATTTGTTGTTAATTCTTGTAATTTAATTCGATTAGTATTAGTTAAAATATTAATATTTTGTAATTCTTCTAAAATAATTTTATCTTTTCTATTCATTTTATTAATTCTAAAAATTTTCTTTAGTTTCATTATGTACACCTTTAGATTTTAAACGCAGGTCCGGAAACTTCAGTTTCTCTACTAAACCTCTGTTTGAACCACATTTTCATTCTTATACTCATTTTCAACCACACATTTTTCAATAAAATAATATTTTTAATCACCTCAATAACCTTTCCTTCTTTTTCAACCACATATTTACCATCACATCACAAAAACAAATACATTTTCTCCTAAAAAATGTGCATCAAACACACTCTAAATTTAGGATTGTGTCCCTTTCATTTGGTCAATCATTACTTCAATCAATATATTTCGATGTATTTATTTCTATTCATCACTCTGTGATGCAATACATAATGTGCAAAAGTATTTTTTTTCTTTGCAGTGAATTAAGTATTTGATTATTCCTTATTACATGTTGCGTTTCGCAATATTGTCGTCACCAAGAATTTGATAGAACTTTGGATTCCGTGCTCCTTAATTCCCAGTCTTCTCGATATTTGGATGAAAGTCTTTTCCTATGTTCCCTCCAAAATTTATACTATATGTTATACCTATAAATTACGTAGCATGCACACAACGGAGAGAATTCCACATATGCCAACTTGGCATTATTTATTCAATTGGATTGGGCATATTTAATTAAGCAACCTTGTCTTGAGCTTGTAACTACACCTTTAACACTACTTGGCTCATTTACATTTTTCTATATATATGTGAGTTTCATTCACAATAACTTTCATTCTAACTCACTACAACAAAATTGTGATTTCGCGACAACAAAATGTTATCGCAAAAATTAAGATTTTGTTGCAAAAGTAATTTAGCGATGGCACTATGTTTGTTGCAGGTATTGTAGCGCTATAAAAGTCACGGAATGCGTTTTGCGACGACTTTCGGCCATTTATCGCATTAACAAAATCGCGACACTATTTGTTTGACGCGGAAAATACGAAAATATGTTTGTCGTGAAATAGGTAATGTTTGTTGTGAAATATGTTTTACAATGTTTTTGATATGTCGCATATTATATTTTAATTTATTCAACATTTGTAGTACAATTTATTATGTAATAAGTGGTGTTTGTAATTAAATTTATTTCGCAACATAAAGAGTTTATCGCATCATCATTTGTGCAACAATGTATAGTTGTTGCCTAATTTATTTCGTGTTTATTTATATATGTCGCATATTTTATTCTACAATATATAAAATTATTACGCAAATTATTTTGCGACGACTATTTATTTGTGTGCTCGTGATTAAATTTATTTCGAAACAAAAAAAAGCTTGTCGCTTCAACGATGTACAATCGTCGCCTAATTTATTCTATTTTTATTTATGTATGTCGGAGATTCTATTTCAAACATTTGATTTTCAATTTCTTTCGTCGCAATAAAATTGTTACTATGGTACACATTTATTTGAAAACGTAACTTCATTAAAATTAACTCGTGGCTTTATGAAAAGAATGCTTCAATATAGAAGTAGAAATATCACAACTATAGAAGAGAAAAAAATGCCATGTCACGAGAAGAAACTAGGTTTTTCATTTCTACTAAACAATAAAAGAATGACTTAACATTTCTGAAAACTTAAACCAATCCACAAACTAGTAAAATTTTCACATGAATTATGCTTATGAACTAAACTAAATTAACTGCCAGAAGCGAAAAAAGTAATCCATAACAAACTATCAAATCAAAAACTAGAAAAAGGAAACTAAAAATTATCTCAAATTGTGCATATCCACACGGGAGCACATAGAAAGCAAGAAAAAAAATGTCAATAAAAATTCTTATCAACCAATAACCAATCAAATATATCTCATTAGTCGGTTATTCTTACCTTAAATGTCAATAGAAATTCTTATCAACTCTCGATAGATGCATCGCCAGTACTTGAATCTACATAGGAAAGGAAAAAATGTAGATAGTCATTAAAAAATAAAATAGAAAAACATTATGAAAAAAATGGGAAAATATCATTGGAGATTTCTAAAAAAATGGGAAGAGCTATTGGAAATTAGCAAGCACGTTTGGCTAGTGAGTGTGGCTACGTCGTTCGATCATTTGCTCCACTCCGTTACAAAAGGTGGATCGACATACCCAATGAAGAAAAAAATAAATTATATGATCGAGTTTTGGTAAGTGATAAACAAATTCACTTTTTATAAAATTTTGTTGAATAGTTATTAGTTTCCCATATTTTTATAAATAATTAATTTATATATATAAATTAATATACACACACTTTTTTTCTTTTTTGGTAGGCAAAATTCAAGCTTGATTTGACAGTTGAGCATGTCCATAAATGTGTGAACGATACTTTAGCGAGAAGATATCGTGATTATAGATGTAGACTCAAAGAGAAATATCTCAATGGAAAAATATTGGATGATACAATAAAGAACTGCCCAACTAACGTAAAGCAAGTTGATTGGGTTTGGCTGTGTCAATATTGGTCTACCCCTGAATTTCAGGTAACTTTTATTAAAAATATTAATACTTGTAAATATTAATAATAACATGATTTCGATGTTATGTTAAAATAAATTATAATAAGGAGTTAATTATATGTATATATAAATTAATTGCAGGCACTATCTACACATAATTTAGCAAGCCACAATTGCATTAAATATAATCATCTTGGTGGATCAAAATCATTTGTTGCAAGTCTTGAAAAAAATGTAATAATTTCTTTTGAATTTATAAAAATATATATATTATGTTACATGATATATATATTATTTCTAACAGAGGTCAATTACTAAAGACGCACAAGGAGAAATTAACATTTATTATGAGACCCATTACAGTGAAAAGAAAGGGTGGGTAAACGATGAAGCACGAACAAGATATGTAAGTATATTAACAATTTATTCATCTTTATTGAATGTTTTTTTATATATTCCGTTATTAATATATATTCAATCTTCTCTCTTTACTCGTATATAGGAGATGATGCTTTAAATTAAAGATCAACCTGTTCCAGAGAGATTAGAGGCCCCCACTGAACTTGAGATTATGTAGAAGGTTTTAGAAAAATCTAGAGGTTACATTAGGAGACTTGGACATGGTCCAAAACCTGCCTCAAGCCACTCTGTTCATTTGACATCGGTTGATACTAAGTCAATAGCCCTTCGAGAGAAAATACAGAAGCAGGAGCAAGAATTATTAGATATACGTGCCAGACGTTCTCAATTTGAGACACTAATGCATAAGTTCGTATCGAGTTAAGTTGTCATGTCTCCACAACAATCTGAACCATCAACATTATTCAGCATGCCACCGCGTGCTGATAATATATGAATTATGATTTGTTTATTTATTTGCTTTTAAGTGTTGAGACATCTATTTTTCTTTATGGATTGGTTCGACCTAGTACTTTTTTTTTGTAAGTTATTATGTGACTGAAAGTTTAATCGTCTAATGATTTCTTTTAATTTTTTTGGAAATAAATTTTTTTCTAGAAATTTTATAAAGCTTTTATTATAAAAATTTTCCTCTAAAAATAATTAAAATTTTAAATAAAATTGTATTACATATTAAAATTTAGCCAGACGAAAAAATAAACACTTGCTATGTGTCCTAAAAGTTTAATCGTCTAACGGAAGAGGTACATTGTACAACAACGTACATTTGAGGGCTTTTGCAACGACCATTGCACGTTGTCGTATCCTTCTAATCTACGACAATATTAGATCTTACATTATACGGGTGAGCATTGTAAAAAACCTATTGCAACATTTTTTGTCCGTTGCAAAATATTATTTTTCTTGTAGCGATTTATTCCTCTAACTATAAAATTTTTAGCAACAAATATTTTTTGTCACAAAAAAGTTGACCATATTGCATCACAAGCAATTTGTTGCAATAAATAAAAGTTTGTTGCCATAAGTTTCCCACCAAAAATATTTTGGCGCCTTACTTGTCTCATATTTTTGGCGACATTTTTTATTATTTGTAACAACTTCTCACATTTCACGACAACTTTTTACGTTGCCTTATATTATTTGGTACTTATTTTTTTCATCACAATCTTCGGGATGAACTTTAAAAATATGCCGCGTTAAGTCACTTATTGCGACAACTTTTTGTATGTCGTGAAAAATCTTGTCACAAAATCACAATTTTGTTGTAGTGACTCTAGCAAAATTCCCTCTCTTGCACTTATATTATCTTTCGTCCGGCCTTTGATTTGACCGTCGAAGTGCAAATGATTGTTGTACCTTTTATTCAACCAATAGCCTTTGCCTCCTAACAGGGGATTCGAGTATGCAGGTCATGCCCATGTGGAGCGGAGGTGGTCGGAATTCTGTTGGTGTATTTTTTGAGGTCAATAGATGGTGCCGTATGTGGGAAATCAATACATTAACCATGTTCTATCATTTCAAAAAAGCAACCGAAAAATATAATTTTCCCAGACAATTTCTCTACCAAAACAGCAACGAAAGTAACAAAAGAAGAAGAAAAAAGCTACTAAAATTGGAGTTTTCAAACGAAAATTTTTTGATGATTTTTTTCGACTTCCATAATAAAGAACTAGCCACAGGAAGAATAACGAGATACTTTTTGAATGAAATTTTTTGTGCCCAGATGGAAGGAATAAAAATAAGAAGAATAGTGATTTGGAAAAGACCATTGGCAGCAACGCTGTGGCATAAGTCTCCGGTCATTGGCATTAAAGCAACCCAGCAATGACAACACAACAAATCACCTCGTAAAAATTATGTTTTAAAATGTTCTCCAAGGTCATCCTAAAATTAGATGCTCGCTAGAGAAGCAATAATTGTTGAAGAGGCAGAAGAGCATGGCTTAGACCACAAAGGCAGCCTTGCATTTCACCACTTTCGGCAAATGTCATTGATGCGGTGGTCGGCACTAGCGGCATCTTAAAATACAACAGTGACCTGCGATGAGTGGGTCTTGCTATTAACCACTGGGTTAACATTATTTTGATGGTGACATGAGGTTGGGGGAGCATGCCGTTCAAACCAAAATATGAACCGTGCTACACGTACAGAAAGAGAACTCAAAGATGTTTCACAGAGCACTCACACATGGGTGGGCCTCACGTATAATTTTTTTTTAATAAATGGTGAATCTCACCCAACCTGGTGAGCCCCGTGAATTAATCCCTTGTACCCAAAATATGCTTTCCGTTTAGCTTTTTGCAGAATGATTTACTAGCATGGATGATATGTTTTTGCAAAATTGTCCTTTTGTTGACTTTTTAGCAACTCAATTTTCGCTGCCCAATCCCATTAACATATGGGCCTCATCTAAGGTATGTCTTAGGCTTACATTTAGTAGTGTATGATTGGACCTGTCATTTGTTTTACTTGGGCCTCAGGACCTCCATTTTATCCAATTCATTTGGGCCATTGGATTGCCCTTGTCATTTTAGCGATCTTGGGCCATTTCAATTTATTTACTCTTCCAAATTTGTGAATTCCATTTGGCTAGTGGTTTCTGTGTGTTCTACGAGTGGAAAAGCCAGTGTCTAGGCTGGACATGAGAACCGAACCAACCCAAAATTTTCGAATATTTAATAAATGGAACTTTCGGGTCCAAATATAATTATGGAATCATTCGGGTTTGGTTCGGTACCATAATTAATATTTTTAACATTTACAGCAACACTACATAACTACAACTAATGACATGTTCATTCATAACTTTACAAGTTAACGTAGCCTAATTTAAAAACATATAAATAACAAGCTGTCCGATCAGATTAATTCAATGTATACACAAACAAAAAAGTAGATACTAATATTAAAACATTAGTGATCCATATCAATAATTCATTTGCTTCAAGCAGTCTGCATAAAGAAAATGAAATGTAAATTAAAAGTTATAAAAATAAAATATATTTAAGTATTGTAATACTTACCAACTATTTGATTTAATTATCAATTGCTTGACTTGTCATGGTAAGAAACTCTACAAGCATAATTGATAAAACACAATTAACAAACACAAATAAATTAAAAATTGTTAGCTAATAAGATTTACTAATTTGTTTAAAAATTTTAATTAATTCAGTATAAGAAATTTAAAAAATTATTTAGATTCGTTTCTTATTCGGTTCTTGGTCCAGAACCGAGAACCGGCCCAAACTCATTGATTCTCGATTCAAATACCCGTTCGGGTATTTAACTTATGAAGAACCGCTTGATTCGAGTTCAGTTTAGGAGTTTTGTCCAGCCCTACCAGTGTCCATGGATTGTCCAAGTTATTATTTAAATGGAAAAGCAACTAAGTCAGCTTTCTTCCATCCCAATTAAAGAGCATCGAATTGAGAACAGTGGTTTTACATGGGTATGCAACACAACTAGTGACAGATCCAGGATTTTGAGTCAGTACAGGTGGCCGTGGATCGTCGATTGTTGTTAGCAATAAAATATTAGGAGTCCCGTTTGAAGCCCATTTTTTTTTTTTTGCAAAAAATGCGTTTTGAAATAGTGACTTATTTGAGAATATGTGATTAAAATAAGAAAAAGTTTTGACTTTGAATGTAATATTATTTTATTGATGTACGGTTGAAAGAAAGAAAAATGTATTTTGAGGGAAAAAAAGAGAGAATCAAAACTAAAATTTAAATATAACAATTATTTTGTTAAAACTGTACAATATAATTTTGTTGTAAAAATTAGCAATACTAATCAAATGATATTGTTGCCAAGTTTTGAAATCAGGTCTTCCTATATGAATATAAGAGCTTTAACCAGCTGAGTTATAAGAAATTTTGACACTATAATATCGTTGAACTATAATATTGCATACGGGCCATTGGATAGAATTTTTTGTAATATAACATAAGCATGTGTGTTTACCTTATTCGGAGGGGCAAAAGAACCCCAATTTATTTTGTATATATGCAGTGAATATATTGTATTGTATTATTGGTTAGCTTATGTTATATTACAAAGGTGATGATGCCGAATTTTCGATAAATTATATGCGGTATCTATCTTTCAAGGCAATTTGTAAGCCTTCACTTATGTAGGCTCGCAAAGATATTTTCGAGGAAGTTTATAAGTTCCCATATATTGGAACAACTTATATTCTCGAGAAAACCAGTAAGTCTTCACCTATTTGGAATCGATGTATATTTTTGAGATAGTTCGTAAGCCCTCACTTATTGGATCTGCTCATATCTTATAGGCCAACTGTAAGCCCTCATATCTCGAAGTCTATTTACAAGTATTCATCTGCTCACGATAGCTCATATTTTCAAGGCAATTCATAAGCCCTCGCCTAGGTGACAACTTATATTTCAGAAACTTATATTTCGAGGTCTGACCCGCAAATGAATGTACAACTCAGATTTGGGGAACAATTGTTATACCTATAAATTACATGGCATGAACATGACAGATGGGGTTCTACATATGTCAACTTGGTTAAGTTGTTCAATTGGATTTGACATATTTAATTAAGCAACCTTGTTTTAGGCTTTGAACGTGGCCCGTTAGCACCATTTGGCCCATTTACGTTTTTCTATATATATATGTAAATTTCATTTACAATAAGGTTCATTCTAACCCTAGTCAAATCCGCTCTCCTCCATTGCACTCATATTATCTTTTGCCCGATCGTTGACTAGATTGTCGGAGTGTAAACAGCTGTCGAAATTTTTTCTAGTTCAAGACATTTGTCTCCTAACGAGGTGTTCGAGTGTACAAGTCATGACTACATGGAGAGGAGGTGGTCGATATTCTGTTGGGGCAATTTTTGAGGTCAACACTATATGTTTCTTATTAATAAATATTCCTTCTTGTTAGTAACTTATGTTTGGCCCTCATTTTTTCAAAAATTCATTTTTTAAAAGTTTATTTTCAACCGCACATTCTCCCATAAAATAACTTTACATGTAAACTGTTAACAATACATTCTCCAACAAAACACTATTTCAAAATGCATTTTAGCCAAAAAAAAAAAAAAATGCAGCTAAAAAAAGGGCTAAATATTCCTCCATGTTTGGAACCAGGGTAGTTTGATCAGAGGGTAAAAAAAATTTGCAGGATCACATTCACACATACACAGAGTTGAAGAAGGCATGCAACATGATAGCTAATAATTTAGCCTCTGTTTAGAAAAATATTATAAAAGATTTAATTTATAAATAGATAAAAAGAAGTGATAAATAAATTAATAAGAGTCAATCATGTAAATAGCGCAGTTTGTAACTTACGTTTTTGCTGCTGCACCATGATCTTCTGCCTAAATAACGGTTAATTCAATTAGCTTTTGCATGTGAACAAATATGCATGAACCAATGTGGAGAGATTAAGGTTAATCCCATTAATTATGACTTTTTTAATGATTCTTTCTGAATATAAATTTGCTCACTTTTCTACCCAACTTTCAAAATCTCAACATTTTTCCTACGTTCACACACCACAATCGGGTTTGCCTAAAATCGTTAATCTTTTTAACTGGTAGAGATACCATTATTGATATCTTTGCAATTTTTCTTTGACGTAATTACAATTTATATTGAAGATTAGATATGATAATTTAAAAATGAGAGCTACTGAGATTTGACTCATTCATGTTAGTTTAGAGGTACGAGTCACAAACAATATCCACCGATCTTTCTTTAAATATTTACTCATTGATCCAAAATAGATTTATAAAGTGATATAAAACTGATTTTTGTCTCCTCCCAGATTTATGCTTCACATATATAAAAATATGGTGGTAGAGATGATTTTATTTATTTGTGTTTGGTATCTAATATTTGAAATTAAAAATAAAAACTACTTCCACCTTTCCATTGTAAAGACATGCTCTTGAATTTTATGTCCGATTTACATTCCTTTGATCGAGGGACTTCTTTTCTTTTTTTCAAAAAGATTTGAATGTAAACTATTCTGTATGGAAACATGGTAATTTCATGACCTAACATTTGGCAACTCTCAAGGTTATCCCACCTTCAAGGAACGAGCTGCGGTCTTGCGGGGGGGGAGGGGGTGACACCCCCCGACAGAATACACACATTGGGGGAGGGGGGCTTTTTTTTTTTCATTTTTTATTTCAGCCGGGCCCCACATCGGTCCAACCCTTTTGTGAGGGTCGGTCACCCAGGTGGGCAGCCCTTTTCTGGCACATTAGCATTTTCCCACCTTCAAAACTATGAAATAAATACACAACATATAATGATTTGAGGAATTACTCATTTTTAACAAGGTTACCCTTTTAAAATGGAATTTCAGATCGTCATACACTATCAGAGTTTATTAAACTCCAATAACAATTTCATCCAATTAAAACTCGTAAGTGTTGATTTATAATAGGACAAATAAGGGAGAGTGCTGTCAAGAAAGAATGGCGTTCTAACAGATTGAGCAAGTGGATTTTTGCTTAATTGTCAACTCAAATGTGCAAATGAACTGAACTTCTGGAAGAAGCAAAATAAATTTTGTAGGCGGACAAGCTGCATGCCAAAACACGAATTTCTTCAAACATGCCTCCATTTTTTACTATATTTTGTTGACAAATTAGACAAATATATATATCCTGAGTACTTCATGTGCGGATCATAAAAGTGTTTTCTCATCGGATCATGACTATAGTGAAAATTTTGCAAGTTAATAAGATGTTGACGTAGAGCGAAACAAGGAATTCAAACAAAAATTTTAAGAATAAAACAATAAATTAATCCTTTATTTATAGGGATTTAAACAAAAACCTAGCCTAAACGAACTAGAATTGTAAAGAAATCGAAATAATCTAAATGACAAAAATAATACTAAAACTTTAAAAGTAATTTTCGAGTCCTAAACGAACTTGGATGGTTAAAATTCATACATTAGAAAAGCAGTGAGTTGAGTTCAAATCTGCAAATTACTTTAAAAGTAATTTTCCATCTGTTCTACTTCATATGTGTTATGGTCTTAAGTCGTAATTGCTTTGAATGCATGCAACGGAAAATATTCACATTTCACACTGATTTTTTTAAGAATAAAATTATAATAAATTGTTTCATTGCATTTAATTTTTATTTATAATTGAAAAATCATGGATCTAATAATGTGAAATTTCAACCATTGATGAAACAATAACAAAATGAGTTGAAAATAAAGAAGACAGAGTATTTGTAACTTAAATGAGAAATGAGTGAATTTGGCAACATTCTCGCCGGAAATTAATTTTCAATTTGTATTATGAACAGAGAGAATGGCGTGTAGGTCAAGTAATTAATAACCGCCTTAATTTTGTCTCTATTCATCATTAGTTCGTTGGCTATCAATTTCTATATATTTCTCGTACCCCATATGTTTAAATATAATTAATTTCGCAATTTTGATGTAATTTAAAACCAGTTTATTAAGGACTCTAATAATAATTTGGGTTGGTTGAAGCACCAAAGCTCGGTCTACCTTTTTAATTTTATGCCTCAATTGAAAATCGAATGGATCCCTACCTCGTGCGTAGATGATAATTTGGACTATGAGGAAGAACGCCTTACCTTTGTAAAGTTAGACTATTTTGAAGTTGTATAACATCTTAAGAACATAACACAGAGCTTCAATGATAACACAGCCCTAGTTTTGAAAATCGGTGCACATTTTGGGTAGAATAATGCATTTTTTTGATGTGATGGATGAGGAATATGTGGTTGAAAAAGAAGAAAAAATTATTTTATTGAATAATATGTGGTTAAAAATAAATAGAAGAATGAGAATGAAAATATTAATGTAGACCAAACAGGGGCTTATAAAATAAAATTTTCGATTAAAAGATGACTGTTAAAAAATAGAATATTCAATATTTTGGTCAGTTTAATTTATTTTTCAAACTCTGGACTAAATTGATAAGCAAGAAATTTGAGTTGTAACTAATATTTTTAAACAAATGGATATTTGTTCAATTTCTTAGCCAAAACATGGAAACCAATGATTTAGTTGTTGGAAGGAGTCCAATATATGAATTTCTTGAAAATTGTCGCCATACTTTACAATTGGGATGATGATGCAAAAGAAACGTGCGAAATATCTTTTTTCCATTAAAAATTGTATTCAATACGTCCTTTGTGTAGCGATGAATCCATTATTCGTCAAAAGTTTGATATATGGGCAAAAAATAATAAAAATAATAATAAAAAATGGCAAACTCTATAATAATTCTTTCGCTTTCATGATAGAAAATTGAAAAGGAATAACGAACTTTATTCAAAACCTTTTCACATAAAACCCTAGATCCATATCCATATTGAAATCTGAAAAATGAACATAAACATAAAACATACCTGAATCCATGATAATTAGATTGTTAGCCTGAAAGGATCACGATCTTGATTGTTAGCCTGAAAGGATCACGATCTTCCAATTTGATTTGTGAACTTCACTTCAATCTTGATTTTTATGGATGGGGATGTAGAAACCTTGAAGAACACACTCAAATGGGGACCATAACCCATATATAAGATAATGACCATTCATTATCTTTCATTTGTTTTAAATCGGCCCCTCAACAATTTAGAACAAACTTTCGGTCTCTACACTTTAATTCCACGAAATTCAATACCCATTAGTCAAACTTTATCTTTAGTGGATCACTCTAATGACTAATTTACTTTAGATAATAGCACACACATTTTTAATATGTTACATGTGGCCCCAAATTGCTAAAATATTCCAACAATCTCCCACTGGGCCATATGTGTAACCTTTCAAATGTGCACAACCTTTATGAGCTCAAAATTTTTGCTATTATTATTATTATGGGTATTTCAAACAATCTCGTCCATTAGTCACATCGATGTAGGATTAAAGCGATTTTCGTCACATTTAACGTGACTAAATCCATCAATGGTCACGTACACCCATATAACCAAATGACATAGATCAATCATGGAGTGTAGCACGAAAATTACATGTTATGTGACCCAAACATGTCTATTTCCAACTGGTCCAACCTTATTTCTTAAGTGAGATCGATACTGAATATAATAACAGAGTGTAATAAACTGAAAACTTTATTTCTGTACAGAACAATATCCAAATACACAAATGTGTACAAAACATAAAGCAATGAAAATACAAACTCCCACTAAAACTTGATATCCTCATGATATACAACACCCATATGAGCAATGTGCTCATGAAAGACTTTGGGTGTCAATCCCTTAGTAAGCGGATCCGCAATCATGGAGTTTGTCCCAATATGCTCTATGGAAATCATCCACTCTGTACTCTTTCCTTCACAACCAGGAACTTGATGTCAATGTGTTTTGACTTAGATGAACTCCTGTTGCTATTAGAATATAGAACTGCGAGTTATTGTCACAATATAACTTTAGCGGCCTTTCTACGCCATTCGAATACGCAGCCTAGTGACAAAATTTCAGACCATATTCCATGATTAGATGCCTCATAGCAAGCTACAAATTCTCTTTGCCATGGTAGAAGAAGCTATGAGTGTCTCGCTTAGCAATCCTCCAGAAATAGCTCCTCCAACGGTAACGAGATAAATATAGCCTGATGTGGATCTCCTACGTCTTGGCATCCAAAGAAATCGAATCGGAGTATCCTATGATCTCTAACTGATCCGATCCGATATAGGTGAGCATGTAATCCTTTGTTCTCTTCAAATATCTCATAACCCTTTTGGTCGCTATCCAATGATCCATTCCAGGGTTGCTTACATATCCGCCTAGCATTCCAACAATGAATGCTATATCTCGGACGTGTACAAACTTGAGCATACATAAGACTCCCAACAATTTGAAGCATAGGGAATCTTCTGCATTTCCTTAACTTCAAGGTTATTTTTCGGGCATTGTTCGAGACTAAATTTTTCTCCCGACAGGGGTGTCACCTGATTTACAGTCCTGCATGCCAAATCTCTTAAGTACTTTATCGATATAGCTCTTTTGTGACAATCCAAGAATACCTCGAGAGCGATCTCGATGTACCTGAATCCCTAATACAAAAGAGGCGTTATCAAGATCTTTCGTCTCAAAATTCCTTCATAAAAAACTCTTTGTTTCGTGCAACATGCCTATATCATTAGTGGCAAGCAGTATGTCATCAACATACAAAACCAAGAAAATATACTTACTCCCACTGAACTTGTGATACACACAATCATCAACGGCATTTGTCTCAAAACTAAACGAGATAATTAATTGATGAAATTTGTAATACCATTGACGGGAAGCTTGCTTGAGCCTATAGATGAATTTCTTTAATTTGCAAACCATATTCTTCGGGTCTCCTGACACAAAGTTTTCTAGTTGCACCATATAGATCGTCTCATCAATGTCGTCATTGAGAAAGCCGTCTTAACATCCATCCGATGTAACTCAAGGTCAAAGTGCACAACAAGTGCCATAATTATCCTGAAATAGTCTTTCGTTGAAACTGGAGAGAAAGTCTCTTTGAAGTCAATACCTTCTTTTTGGGTAAAACCTTTAACTACAAGACGAGCTTTATATCTTTCCACATTACCTTTCGAATCCCTCTTGATTTTAAAAATCCATTTGCAACCAATGGACTTCGTACCTTCTGGTAAGGTAACAAGATCCCAAAATTTATTGTCTTGCATAGACTTATACTCCTCATTCATGGCATCAATCCACTTTTGAGAGTTAGAACCCTGCATGGCCTGACGTAAGTTAATTGGATCATCTTCCATCAATCCATTATTTTCCTCATGTTCTTGGAGAAATACTATAAAATCGTCCGAAATAGCATTTTTCCTTTCTCTCGTGGATCTCCTTAAAGGTATTGGTTCTTGAGGTTGTTGAGTTTGAACTTCTGGAATATTTACCTCATTTTGGATGGGAGGTTCTTCAACATTATCTTGTTGAGGTTCTGGATATGCTTCTTGACCAATGACAGGTATAGGGACTTGTTCATTGTCAAAAGTAATAGTATCCTCAACCTCAACTTCTTCCTCAAAGACAATGTCTCTAACCTTATTTCTCCCCCCAAACTCAACATCCTCAAAAAATGTTGCAGTTCCCGTTTCAAAAATTGACTTAGTTGTGGGATCATAAAATTTATAGCCCCTTGATCGCTCAGAATAGCTAATAAAGTAGCTGCTTACCGTTTTGGAGTCCAATTTCTTTTCATATGGCCTATAAGGCCTAGCCTCAGCTGGACATCCCCAAATATGAAAATGCTTTAGACTAGGCTTTTTACCTATCCAAAGTTCATATGGAGTTTTGGCGTGACCTTAGTTGGCACTCTATTCGAGAATATAAGTCGCGATCTTTAATGCTTCTCCCCGGAGTGATTTTGGTAAAGTAGAATGACTAATCATACTCCTTACCATATCCTTAAGCGTCCTGTTTCGTCTTTCAGCTACACCATTCATGCTAGGCGTCCCTGGCATAGTGTATTGTGGGACGATTCCACATTCCTCTAGGTATTTAGCAAATGGTCCTGGACATTGTTCACCTGAACCGTCATTTCTGCCGTAGTACTCACCACCACGGTCAGACCTAACGCTTTTTATTCTTTTGTTGAGTTGATTCTCAACCTCTGTTTTAAACACTTTGAACATGTCCAGTGACTCAGACTTTTCATGAATAAGATATATGTACCCATAACGTGAGTAATCGTCTATGAATGATATAAAATATTGTTGACCATTCCAAGAAGCCGTAGGGAATGGTCCACAAATATCTGTATGTATCAATTCTAAGACATCCGAAGTTCTGTTAGCACCTAATCCTTTTGTTTTGGTCTGTTTTCCCTTGATACATTCAATACATACATCAAAATCAGAAGTCAAGGAGTCTAAAATACCATTTGACACAAGCCGTACAACTCTAGATTTAGAGATGTGACCTAAGCGCTTATGCCATAATTTTGCTGAATTTTCTTTATGTAATTTGCGTTTAGTACCACGTGTTTCCACATGCAGGTTTTCATTATATGATGTAACAAGATCAAGCAAGTATAGATTATCAAATGTAGATAATAAACCGGTACCAATAATATTAGAATTTAAAGAAAGACTAAATCGATTGTTTCCAAATGAACAATAATAACCAAATTTGTCCAACAAAGAAACAGAAACCAAATTCCGTCTAAAAGACGGTACAACTTTAGTGTCTTTCAAATCCAAATAATGACCAGTTCCCAACAATAACCTAAAAGTGCCTATTACATCAACTTCCACCGACTTGCCATCACCAACATAGATGTATCTTTCACCATCACTTGGCTTTCGGTAGCTCAGCAAATTTCGCATAGAAATACTTATATGAGTAGTAGCACCGTAATCTAACCACCAAGTATTTCTAGGTACCGAAGCTAAATTAACCTCGGAAACGAGACCAAAGTAAGATTTGTACCTTTCTTTGCACGCCACGCGAGATATTTAGTACAATTCTTCTTCACATGTCCAGTGTTTTTGCAAAAGAAACATGCTTCTTTGTTGTCCTCTTCTTTGTTTCTTTTGTCTTTGGACCCTTAGGAGCAGCTTGAAATTCCTTCTTTCTTTTCTTGCCCTTATCTTTAGAAGTGCTTGCCAAGTGAACATTGTCAGTTCTATCTTGCTTCAACCTTTCTTCCTCTTGCACACAATATGAAATGAGCTCATTTAGAGACCATTTCTCCTTTTGGTAGTTATAACTGACCTTAAATTGACTGAACTATGCAGGAAGCGATATCAATATCAAATGGACGAGCAAGTCATCAGACAGCTCGAGCTTTAGTGCCTTTAGTTTTGAAGCAATGTGAGACATCTCCATGATGTACTCCCTTATGTTTCCTTTACCTTTATACTTTATTGAAATCAAGCTTTGCAAAAGCGTGCTTGTTTCAGCCTTATCGTTTTTCGCAAAACGTTTCTCAATTTCGGTAAGGAAATCCTTAGCATTAGTCACTTCTTCAGATACTGCGCCTCGAAAGGCTTCCGGAATGCCGCGCTTAATGATCATCAGACTCATGCGATTAGAGCGTTCCCACTTCTCAAAGTTCGTCCTTTCATCAGGTGAACTTTCATCCGTCAGAGGAGTGGGTTGCTCAATCCGGAACGCAAGGTCTAGATCCATGCAGTCGAGAACAATTAATACGCTCTCTTTCCAATCCTTGAAGTTTGTCCCATTGAGCTTGGGAATAGAGTTGATATTAGCAGATATGGCGAGCGTATGAATTAGCTGTAGAGAGAAAATGGAAGAATTATGCTCACATCAATATTAAGATTCAATAATCAATTAATCAAATCATGGTAAATCCCATCTCAAGATACCTAGCACATCATTAATATCAAGTCTTTGGACAGTAATATTAACTGTAAGTGGTACTCTTGGTGTAGTGATCAAACATTGACAATAAATCCTGTCAAATAATAAACCCATCTTTGGATTGATTTATTATTCACATGGAAACCTTATAATTGACACACATTTACCACCACAAGTGTGCATACAATTCGGCCAAATATTAACCTTCCTTTGGGCCGGCTAATATCCGCATGAACAAGCATACACACGAATTCCTTCTAATATTCTAAGTTAATTAATTTCCACAAGAGAGGTTGCTTTGGCAACATATTGCTTCAATCAATTCACTTTTGAATATTATAAAACCAATTGAGTCCTTTATACCATAATTTGAAAATTAGAATGCTTAATTTTATTCATTATGAAACTTTAAGGGCCTAAGGGTTAATAATTCAATACTTTAGGGGTTGAAATTAATTAATTCAAAACTTTTATGGGTCAAAAAATTAATTATTGAAAACTTTAGAGACCCCAAAAATAATTATTTAAAACTTTAGGGGCTAAATGTTAATAATTTGAAAGTTTAGGATTCAAAAATCAATTATGCGGAACTTTAGGGGCCAAACTAAACCAATTATGAACATTCAGGGACTTAATAATTAAATTCAGAACTTAAATGGCCCAAATTAATTAATTTCAGAACTTCAGGGGCTGAATTATAAAAACCCGTAACCTTAAGGCCCAATTAGGATTAACTTTAAACCTTAGGGACTGATATATAAATATTAACCCTAATTTTAAATTGCAAGCAGGGGCTTAAGAAACTCTAATTTACAACTCATGCCCCCGCCCCCAAATCTTCCATAACTCCAAAAACCTTCAAATTAATTCCCAAATTAATACCTCTTTCAACTCCATAACCGAAAGCATTAATTATGAATTAAATTATTTCCCTTCACCGGCGCCCCGAGAAGGCGCCGGCGAGCCTCATGCAACAAGCAATGGCGTTTAAGGTCGCCAAAGAAATTTGGCAGAATAAAGACACAATGCCAAGCCGTGGTAATGTTCACCACTGTCCATTATTATAAAGCAATGCTGCTTCTCATCAAGAATGACCAGCTGCCTTAAAAAATTTTTTTTTTATTTTTTTATTTTTTAATCTGAAATCCAAAAAATTCCAATTTCAAAATTCGAATTTTGAAGAAAATCATAGATCCTTATTATTTCATGCTATATCCATAGAATAAATCCAAAAAATCATATTATTACATGCTCAAATTCTAAATCCAAAGCATAATATGAAAAATTTGATAATATAACATGAAAATTAAATAACAATATTATAACATGCTCAAATTCTACATGTATAACATAAAATGTTAGAATTCTATAATATAACATGCTATAATTCTTGATAACATAGTGATCCAATAATTCATAGAATTTAGAATCTTAAAATTCCATTTCTCATGATTTCAATTATGGATGGCTCTGATACCACTTGATAGAAAATTGAAAAGGAATAACGAACTTTATTCAAAACCTTTTCACATAAAACCCTAGATCCATATCCATATTGAAATCTGAAAAAATGAACATAAACATAAAACATACCTGAATCCATGATAATTAGATTGTTAGCCTGAAAGGATCACGATCTTGATTGTTAGCCTGAAAGGATCACGATCTTCCAATTTGATTTGTGAACTTCACTTCAATCTTGATTTCTATGGATGGGGATGTAGAAACCTTGAAAAACACACTCAAATGGGGACCATAACCCATATATAAGATAATGACCATTCATTATCTTTTATTTGTTTTAAATCGGCCCCTCAACAATTTAGAACAAACTTCCGGTCTCCACACTTTAATTCCACGAAATTCAATACCCATTAGTCAAACTTTATCTTTAGTGGATCACTCTAATGACTAATTTACTTTAGATAATAGCACACACATTTTTAATATGTTACATGTGGCCCCAAATTGCTAAAATATTCCAACATTTCATAAATGCAGTTTAAGTTTGGGCATTTTATATATATATTTGATTTATTAATTTATCATACATTTTTCTGAAAATCACTATTTAAAACTCTATTTATCACAAATAATGATTATCAAATAAGTTGAAATTCTTATTTGTCCAAACAAACATTCAACCATGTTTCTGTATGTTGTATCTTCAGCCACAATTTAATTAACATGTTCTTTATTCTATGCCAAATCCACGTTAAGTTTTTGTTTAAAAATTAGTTTACATAAAAACTAATTACAGTAGCGGTACAAAACCTTTCATTTAGTTGTAGACTTTGTCAAATCCTTTAAATTGTGTCACTTACGGTATCAAACATTTCATTTGTACCATCCACGGTACCAAACATTTTCAAAATGTCGCATCTGAAGTACAAATGGATGGTTTATGTTAATTTGACAGTTAGTTGATCAAATAATTGACGTTGACAATAATTTTGACTAATTTTAAAAGGTCAAAATGATAACTTTATATTTTTTTTATAGCAAAATAACTAAAATCAAATAATTAAAATTAAAAACCAAATAATTAATTTCATCTTCTTTTTGAAATCAATTTTTTGTTCTCTGTACAAAAAAAACAAGATTCCTTGAATGTATACATATTTTCTCATTGCACTAAAGTCCAAACAATTTTTCTTCGTGGTGGGGTACGTAAACAGTGATAGTGACCAAATTGAGCATTATTATCTAATAATAATTTTCTCCAAAACTCCGACTTCGGCCGTCACTGTTTTGATTTGCACTCAACTTATAGCCTATAAATACCTCTTATAACTGCTTCACGTCCTCATCCCTTCCCTATTTCTCTATAATACACACACGAACAAAAGGAATGGCCTGCATAAGTTATTGTTTCGCGCGGTTACTCGCTAACAATTAAAAGAGGATCAGACAATTATATAAGGAACAAATCTCTTGGAACAAAGTCCCAAAAATGGTTGTTTATCGAATATGAAGATTACAGTTTGGATATGAACAAGATGCCTCCAAGAGCGCAAGTACACAAGTACAAGAAGATTGAAGTAATTAAAATTAATTTAAGAAAAAGTAAATTACATATTCTCTGTTTGAGAGTGAATTTTGTCGGGGTTTTCTTCATTGCTTTCCTCTTCCTTTTATACTCTTTGGGCGGTTCTCAACCGTTTAGACTCTACTCGTAACTACCCATTTCTTTCATAGTGGCTGACTGGTCAATAACTACCATTTGAAACTCCTACCACTACGTTTTCTTCATAACCGCTTGTCATTAATTTTCTCAAATCGTGGGATCTAATCGTGATGTGCTCAAACCGCCTCAAATCGTGATTTTTAAATAACAACAAGGTTTAGTCATCGCTAGGATTTTGGGCGATCCATCAATTTGGACGACGACGACTTCGCTCTGGGCGTCCATAAGGTATTTTATTCGCTTAACATCTGGGTGTTCTGCAAGCTTGGACAACGATGTTCCTTTGTTTGTGGGCTTTTTACCCTTTTCTTGGGCTTTCATCTTAGATTCTCAACTGGGCTTCGCTTTTTGGGCCATTTAATTTGGGCTGCACTTTTAGTGTGTCAACAATTACCCCCCAATATGACAGAATTAATATTCAATAATTAATTTTTGCCATATTCACTTCGTATTGTCCAGCAACACTTGAAATTCTCAAGAATTTCAATCATCACTTTCTTCTACACTTAAAAAGGTGTGACTTTAGAAAACCCTTATAAATCCGAAGGACACGCCATTTCGTCGTACCATTAACCCACATTTCAGCATTTCGCGCTTCGTCTTTTCTATATTTACTGTTCATCTTCTTACTTCCTTGCTACACTTCTCAGGCAAACTCCAGCGAACTTGTCTTTCTATTCCAATGGCCACTTCACAAACTTAGTCTGATACTCTATTCAGTTTTGAGGACTTTCAAAACCTCCTCACTAGACCATACGTAAATCCATCCCATCTTTCTCAAGCCAATCCAGATTTGAATGAGGGAAAAACAAAGGTATTATACTCAGAAGACCAAAAACTCAGCGCGATGGGGAAAAGCGTTGAATCATAAATTGGGGAGTTGAGCGTAATTTCTAAAGGTCCGAAATTCTTGCATGATCAAAAAGGGCTTTAGTGGAGCCATGTTTCATTAAACATGCATGCCAAAAATGGAAAGTAGAATCAGCTTTAGGCTAAGTACGAATACCTCGTTCTTGGATTGATTCCAATGGTAGCGAGTTCAGGAAGGGAAGGTCCTCAATCTAGGGAAACAGTTGACCGACCGCCGTTTTCCCACCGATTCGGCATCTTTAAATTATGGACGTCCAATGTCTGTTACTTTGAGGGATGTAGTGGCTTTATTAAACCTTTCCCCTTTGGGCGACACTATATCCCCTTGCCTCTTAGTCACTGGTACTGCCCCAAAGTTCGATAAGAAGATCACTGAATCTTATTCGAGCTTGCAACATCCTTACGCTACCTCCACTTCTGAACCCAGCCATGCTGAATGTGTAGCTTTCCTTCAGGTCTGGCTTTGTAAATATGTCCTTTGTGTCCCCAGCCTGAAACCTTCTGCGAGCTCTCTGCCTATATCACACAAACTGGCACGTGGCCGATCCTTGAATTTATGTTCATTCTTTTTAGCTGCCTTTTATAGAGGCATGACTTCCTTCCAATTCCAACTGAAGAGTGGTGCCTCCCCTACAGGCAGCGGGCCTATTTGGTTAGCCCAATTATGGTTGAGGACGTATGTCCCACAACTTGGTGCTGTACCTTCTCCTCCTAGGTCGGTTGCCTGCTGTGGGTTATTCATTCATCAATTGAACCCTGTAAATATGTTCGCCAGGGATGTTTTCACTTTCTTTTATACTTTGAATTCAATCCCTTCATTCTTTCCTTTTCCTGCTCATCAGATTCCCATTTTTGTTCGTCCTCCTTCCACCATGGATGAAGTAGGTTCATCTTTGCCCGTCTGGGTTCAATTTCTAGTCGGGAGGGAATTGTTCATGATATTTTGACCGGAACAAACGCTAAGGTTGGGGTTGAAATATATGCCCCCAATTCTTTGCCCGTCAACTTGGATTCGGCCAAACATGGCCTGTTCCTCCCTGCTATTCCAAGAATTTGACAGAGCGTTTCTATCTTATAAATAAAACCGAGGCTGAAAGCATCGATGCTCATAATAAGCTCTTAGCCCACGGCTTTTCTTTTGCTCCTTTCAATTCTACGATTGTCACACATCCACTTTTTTATCAACTCTGGCCATCTGTGAAACGTAGGCTATTTGCAGTTAATGCCAATCATGCCTTTCACCTATTGGATCGGTCAGAGACCTCTTCTACTTCTCCCACTCTCATCATCCCTTTGTCTATTAGGAGTCCTTTTTCGTCGTCCTCAATTCGTACGAAGCGTTCAAGCCTTCCCCCTGCTTCTTCACATGCCAAGCCAGCTGCAACCAAAGGTACTTCCAGCCGTAAGGGATCAGCTACCGCTTTCCCAGTTTTGCAAGATGATGCTGAGGGCGATGATGATGATGATGTGCCTCTTATCCACAAGAAAAAGGTAACTGGATTCGTTTATTCTATGAAATACTGTCTTTCATGTATTAACGTTTCTCTCGAATTTTCAGAAAAGTTTGGCTTCTCCTTCAAAGGCTTTAACCTCAACATCTCTTGCTCCAGTTCCTACTGTTGTAACCGTTTCAACTAGATCATCTGAGGAAGGGGTTTCTCTTTGCAAGCGTTTCCACGAACCTACCCGTTGTGGTAAGGTCGACTTACTCAGAGAAAGGGAAGTCTTCGCGGATGGTGGAGCCGATTGAGGATGAACATACGAAGGTCGCTGATGAGGTATCTCATATTCCTCTTTCGTTCTTTGCCTTACTTTTAGTAGTGACAGTTTTAACACCGACATTTTCTTTTAGTGCACTAATGTCGTTGTGCACTCTATCCAAGACTTACTTTCTTCTTGGGAATGAGTGAAGACGTCCTATCCTTCTTTCAGCCATCTTTCTGACTCCTCAAAAGCAAACATGGAGATCCTCAAACAATCGATGCTTGAGTATGTTGCCTTCATGAACATGGATGTTCATATGGCCAGTGTTGCCAAACACAAGGAGAAATATGATCTTTTGAGCACGAAGTTGGCACAAGCACTTACGCTTCCATCGCTCAATGTTTCTTCTAACTTCAAGGCGACACTGAAGGTCATTCACTCTGAAATTCTTTCCTTGCTGGCTAGAAATGTCGAGTTGAAGGCTAAAAGTCAGTGTCTTCGTGTCTCCTCTAAGAAGGAATCTCTGCTTCAGGTAATTAACAATGTCGAGGCTAAATTGATTGAAGTCTCCTCTGAAATTAAGGCTGAAGAGTTTTTAATGATGAACTTGGCTGTAGAGATGAAAGAACTTCAAGCAAGGATGGATGATTGTAAGGCTAGGATGGCTGCTAAAGAACGTAATGCTTCCCAAGAAGTAGAGTGAACCAAGTCTTTGGTTGAATGTTACCAACAGTTGGAGGTTGATGACGAAGTTATAGTTGAGATAAATGCCGCTTCTTCAAGGCAGGACGAGGTTTGGGCGAAGCTTAGGGAACAACTGAGGTCTGCTTGGGGCGAATTGTAATTGAGACGTTTTGATGTCCTAACTTTCTTTTGTAATTAATTGCCATGAATAAACTTGGCTGTAACAACAGTATTTCTTTTATCTCCTCGTGAATTAATTGACATTCTTTTCCTTAATTGTCAACCCCCCAAGTATTTTGTTATCTTGTATTCGAGTCCATGTACCTGGCCCTTTAATATCCTTTTCCCAAGACTTTAGGCCATTTAATGCATGTATGTGGCCTTTCGCATTCTGTCTTTTCATCTCCATGCTCTTATAAATATACATTTTTGCACTCATCATCTTCATCCTCGTTCCTAATCCTTTTTCTAGGAATTATCTTGCTGCCATCGTTTAGCATCTTGATAATTCATCTCTAGTTTCGTCTTCTGTAGAAATGGGTCAGTTGATCCATCCTATTTGTTGTCTACTTTGATGCGCCTGTCGGTATGGGAGATATAGGAAATGTTTCTTGGCCAGTAACAAAATTCTTTCCATCCATCAATAGTGGAAGGGAATACTTCTGGGCCACTTTGTTTGTTGAGAATGCTTCTCAGCCTTTTTGTTCGCCATTGCAGCGACGCATTTAGGAAGGCGGCTGGTCCCAGTCCACAATTTTCACCGTTGCTGCCAAAAAGACCATAATTGTTTATCCCTAGTTGTAACTCGTAGGAGGTTTTATACTTTTGCTCATTGGAGACTTGCACTCTTGTATTCCATGGATGTAACCAACATTTACTTAATAAAAGCTTTGTTTTAACATATTTCGTTCTTTATTTTATTTGGTTATCATCGCTCAATAGAACTTACATGCTTGAGTCTTTATTTGTTCGTTTTTCCATAAGGACGAAACATATTTCTTCAAATATTTGCCATTGATGAACCTCACGTGATTAGTATCATCTAAATTTTCTAAATGGTAGGCTCCATTAGGCAACACACTTCTCACCTTGTATGGTCCTTCCCAATTTGGTGACCATTTACCGTACTTTGGGTCTTTGCTATCCAAAGGGAGTGTTGTTTCCCAAACCAAATCGCCCGAACTGAAGGACTTGGCTATGACCTTTTTGTTGTAAAACTTAGCCATTTTTTGTTTCTGGACTTGCAATCTATCCAGGACGTCTAACCTGAATTCGTCCAATTCCAATAAGTTTTGGACGAGTAACTCTACGCGTTCGTTGTCGCCCAGGTTGTTTTGTGAACATACTCTCATTGACTGCACGTTGATTTCCATGGGCAGTACTAACGTCTTGTCCGTTTGTTAGCTGAAAAGGGGTAACTTTAGTGCTTGTGCGTGGCGACGTTCTGTAGGCCCACAAAGCTTTATTCAAACACTCGTGCCAATCTCTGGCGTTTTCACTTATCATCTTTCTTACGATGTTCTTCAGAATCTTGTTAGAGGATTCAGCCTGACCATTGGATTGAGCGTAATAAGGCGTGGAATTTACCAACTTGACCCCAAATTCACTAAAAAATTCCTTCACTTGATCCCCATTCAAGGAAGTCCTATAATCCACCATCAGAGTTTATGGGATCCCAAACCTATAAATGATATGATCGCGAATGAACTCTATAACATTCTTCTGAGATATCTCTTTTAGAGGTATTGCCTCTACCCATTTGGTGAATAAATCTGTCGCCACTATAATGAACGTATGTTGTTTGGACGATGGTGGATAAATCTTCCCTATTAAGTCTATCGTCCAACCTCTAAACGGCTATAGCTTAATGATAGGTGCCATTTCTCTAGCTGGTGCTCTTTGGATTGGTTCATGTTTTTGACATGCCGACAACGTTTTGCTATTGGACACACATTTCTCCCATCTTAGGCCAAAAATATCAATTCCTAATAATTAACCATCTCATCCTTTGGCCAACTTGGTGGGCTCCACAAATTCATTCATGTATTTCAGCCATGATTACCTTAGCTTCTTGTAAGTTTACACATTTCAACAATACCCCATCTTGGCGTTTCTTAAGCAATTCGCCTTCAATCAATGTGTAATTCAACTATCGTAGCCTTATCTTTCTACTGTTCTTTTTATTTGGTTATTTCAAAAACTCTTTTATCTCTACCCTCTAATCCATTGCGTCTCCTTCTTGTATGCAATGAATTTCAATCCTATTTGCCCTCCTTTGTACAACGGGCAATATTGTTCCACATTCACAAGTGGGTTCCATATCTAGAATTTTTAAGTAACCTGAGGCCGTTTGGGATAGTTCGTTCGCTATGTCATTGTACATTCTATTGACATATTGAAGTTCCACATGGTCGAACTCCTCTAGTAATTCTTGGGCGATTTCATACTGACTCATGACGGAATCACTTTGACATTTAAAATCGCCAGTGATTTGGTAGATCACAAACTGGGAATCGCCCTAACAATCACGTTTTTTACTTCCATTTCGATCAGTAACTCTAAGCCGACAATCAATGTTTCGTATTCGGCCTGGTTATTGGTGCACATTTTATCTAATATGAAGGCAAATTTATAACAAACTCCTAGAGGATTTATTAAGGCTATCCCTACCCCTGCACCTTTGAAAGTTTTTGATCCGTCGAAATATGAGATCCATGGTTTCAACTCGAATGAGTCTATTTCCAATTTAATTTCTTCAGGCATATCAAGGCACGGGTGATCGGCCAAGAAATTAGTCAATGCTTGATTTTTCACTGCCTTCTGTGGTACATATTGTATTTTAAACTCGGATAATGCCAAAGTCCAAAGGTCTATCATTTGGTGTAAAACAGGGCGAGAAAACATGTACTTCACTAGATTCACTTTAGAAATTAGATAAACTGTTACAGACCGTAAATAAGCCCTTAACTTAGTACATGTTAAATAAAAAGCGAGACATAGTTTCTTGATGGCAGAATAATTACATTCGCATTTTGTCAAACGTCTAAACTTGGCCGTGATAATCGACTGACTGTGAAGTCAGGAACAATCACTAAGCACACTGCTGGTTCAACCACAATTGCTGCTCACAAGATGAGGCTGGTAATGATTAACTTTTATGACGAAATTTCATAGATGATTAACATGTTATACATAAGCATCTTATTCTATATATTATGTTCATTTTTACCAAAATTTCATTCATTAGAAGAGCTTTTTCTATCCATTTTATGTTAGATGGAGGAAAAATCAGCATGCTGTCTGAATTTCATTTGGGAAAAATCAGCATGTGATGTCTTTATTTTTAGCTTGCTCTGGCTGAAATCAATCAGGGAAAATCATCATGTTTTGACTTCAATACGAGGAATTATATACATTATGCATGACACGCTATTTGATTTATTTCTAATCAAGAATCTTTTAAACTAAACTCTTCATTTATTGATTGTTTTCGGTATGAGAAATTAGGCAAGCCACCTATTGCTTCACAGTTATTCGAACGTGTACACCGTCAAAACAAAGGAGAAGGAGACTTCGTAGACAACAAGTCACGAATTGTGTGGGTAAGTAGAAATAAATTCAATTTTGATTAGACTCTACACTCTAAATTTCATGTTATTAGCTAACTAGTCCTAGACACTAAATGGGGGTTGGATAATTACCTTCTTGGAGTTTTCATGGACTCCTTATTTGCTCATGTACAGTAAGTTACTCAGGAACTTCGTAGAAGTAATAGCGTCACCACTTCATTTGTCCCATCATGTTTCTATATATTGTTGGTTTACTTATAATAAAGAAATTATGTCTTCCAGAAGTTATATATTGTGGTAGCACTAAATAACTTTTAATTCATTCTGACTTTGGGTCTAAACAAATTTGGTCGATTTGTTGATAGCATTGTTTAGTCCATTATAATACCTTGTCATTGATATTTGATGCAAATCAGCATTTATCTAGAACAGATTGGTGATACACAAAACATGTTTTTATGGTTTTGGCTTGAATGACCTTTCATTTTATTTTATGGTTTTGGCTTGTTTGCATTTTGCCCATTGGCAACGTTTAGATTCACTTGTAATATAATTCATGCCTTTTTTCCTTTTATAAAGTGTAGTTGCTTCTCGTTTTATAGGAAAAATATGACACTGCAATTCATGAAAAATACGGTTCAAATGGGTCACAACCTTAGATTGACATTGAAGCATGGTGTGAAACAACTCAAGGTCTTTGTAAGGGTGGTCGCTTGTATGGCCTTGGTATTGAACGAAAATCTCTGCACAAAGATTTCACCTCCTCTGATTCACCTAATGTTTCATATGATGGACACGCTAATTTCATCACTTTACAAGAGGGATTTTGTTCTGCTTGTGAGAAGGTAGTCAACTTACAAGGGAAAATAATAAATTACTTCAAAAAATGAGAGATGGTAGGCGAGAAGAAGAGAAGAAGCGCATTGAATTCGAACAAAGCATACTTCAAATGTTGGGAAAAAGGAATGGATCACGAGATTAGTCATTTGAGCACAATGATCTTCAATGGTTGGGCATAGTAAATGTTTAATTGATCAAGTGTATAATTTTGGTATTGACTTTTGAAATGGAAGCAAAATTGATCGTATTTTGTGTAACTTTGAATCTTGAATTTTGGAATGAAAATATTTGTATTTCATGTTTTTTATTTTTAACTTTTTGTAAATAGTTTTATTCACAATAGAAATTTTTTAATATAATAAGTAATGATTTTTTTTTAAATATCATCCAAATTTTTGACGAAAATAAAAAATGGAAGATTCGTAGTTATTTAGGAACAAATAGTTCCGTATGAAATATGTTGGTAGTTAGTGACGGAAACAAAAAAGAAATATTTGTAGCTATTTAGGAACAATTATTTCCACAGGAAAATATGTTGGTAATTAGCGATGGGGAAAAAACGGAAGATTTGTAACTATTTAGGAACAATTAGTACCGTAGGAAAATATGTTGGTGCTTGGGGACAGAAACAAGAACAGGAGATGCTTAGCTATTTTAAGAACAAGTAATTAAACCGTCGTCAATCACAAACAAATCAGCGACTAAATTTTCATCACCAATTAGCTACGACAGCGACACCTTATTTTCGTCACTATTACTGATGGCTAATATAAATTTGTTGCTCATTTTACTGGCGGGGTGTTTACTGTCGGATTTATCGACTGATGAATTCTGTCTCTAAAGGTTATTGCCAACGGATTTCGGGGCTTCAGCGACACATAATTCCGTCTTTGAAAATAATTTTTTTTTGGTATTTTCGGACTTTAATCAGTTTATGTTAGTATCAATTGGTGTCTAGTCCCCAACACGCACAAATATATTTGTCATCTAAGTGATTTATATTTTTAACTATACTTTTATTCATTCCCTTGGAATATTCTTTCAATAATATATAAATTAGATTTTTGTATTGTTTCCCTCCGAACTTTACATCTGCCCCTAGTTGAGCTTTATCTCTGATTTTTTTATAATGCAAAAGGGAATGCTACTTTCGCCTCTAAAGTTTTTATTTTATTTTGAACCCAAACTTTTCCTAATTTTTCGAAAAGAAAATATCAGATCTCCACATTTTGATCAAAAAATTGATCAACCGATACAAATGTTGGGTGTATTACTGGCTCCATAATATGCATTTACACGCTGTAAAAAAAAGTTAAAAGTATTTACGACGTACTTTTGGAGGTTGTAAAAAGTTCCTTGAAGGCATGCTTTCCTTTTTCCCCCTGTTCTTTTTTTTTTCTACGGCATGTAATGCATGTCGTAAGAAGATGTGATATTTACCATATAACTTTATACTTTATATTCATATGTACGCCGTAAAAAGTAAACTTTATTGTAATGCTTTATGCTTTGGATCATCTATGAATGTTCTTGTGATTTAATGCATTTCATATACTCGCATCATTAATAGAGATATAATAGGGTCATATGTAAGGATATATTTAATTCTACTCGAGAGTGATTATTGAATAAATTAGGAACATTGATTTTCAAGTCCGAATAAGTGTTGTCAAAGTCTTAAATTGATATTAAATAGAGATATAATAGGGTCTTAGTTTTTACAATAATTGAGTTTCAAGGAGGCCGGACATTTGAGCAATGGTGGAAAGTACAATTTACTACTAAAATGGAGATTACTGAGTTCACTCTGAGTGAATGGCAAACACCAAAAGCAAAAAAAAAAAAAAAAAAAAAAAAAGGTAACTTGGTGGCCTCCACTACTATATGACAAGGAATTATAATTTTAGCTTTATTAGTACTACGTTTTGACTTGCATTGTGAACGATTGTTTCTCAAAGTAGGGGATAGTTGGCATGTGCCCGATGATCTCTTTATAGTGCAATCCAATTTTCATAAAAGAAATTATTAATGCATTTGTTCATTGTCAGTCAATAAATTCTTAATGACATTTAGGAACATGTTTTTTAGATAATACAATTCTATCTATTTTGATATTGAAAATCAGATATTTGAAATTGACAATGATCATAGAAAGTTCTTTTTATAGTTATCGAAATTCTAATTATTTGAATAATGGATCTAACTTACCAAATATACCTAATATGTGTGATGACCTAAGCTGTTAAGCTAACAGATCTGCTATATGAACATGGTCAATAATAAAATTTTATACAGTTGACAAAATTTCATTGACAATTAAAAATAAATAAAGAAAAAATTGTCAATCAAAATATGTCATTTCAACACCCGAAATAGCCCTTGTCGTTAGCCCTGTTTAATCCATTAAGCTAATAACTATGAATCTCAAGTGCATTTCTCGAAAGTTGTGTAAAAGGTCAATGGATTTTTTGAAGTGGATGAAAATTATGCCTAATTCGCTAACTGAATATAGGAAGAAGAAGACTTTAATTCTTATTTTATTAGGTGCGCAAAAGTCTAAAAGACAAATACATAATGATAAGCTATCATTTGTCAACTTTGTCCATAATTCTTATTTACTTGGTTTTGAGATTGGCTATAAATTGCCAACATTCATTGCCAAATGGTAGGCCATGTAATTAGTATAGTTTATGTAGAGGTCAAATTAATCACATGCATTGCTCTTGCAAAAAAGAAAAGAGTGACTGAAACAGGAAATGAGCCCTCAAATAATGGATAATTATCGTCATAATTTTACTTCATGGTTTTATGATATGTATCATGTTGTTGTTAGCATCATCGGTTACAATTTGAATTGATGAAGTTTTGAAAGGCTCTGATACAAATCCACGTAACAATGGTAGTTATGAAACCAACACAAGATTGATTCAACCTAAGAAAGCAAAAAAATCAATGTTTTAAGCTTGATTAAAAAATGGTGAATCAATGAACCAACACAATCGCTGACAATATGTTGACCCTCTAATTACAAGATTCAAAAATCTCACTCGATTTTTGTTTGAACGTCACAAGAAAATATTCTTAATAAGTTCACAATTAGCTCGATAAAGAACAAGAAGAAAGCAATTTGCCTCTCAATTAATCTCTTAATAAATTGCTTGTTACAATGAATATAATGAATCCTATTTATAGGGAGCTCATAAAACCTAACTAGAAACGGAATTAAGCTTAAAAAAATAGCAAAAGATGACAAAAAATAGAGTTTTAACTTAAATAGAAGATTACACGAAATTTGGAAGTTTTGTGTCACGTATTATACTATGCGACCACATAGTTCAAGCCTATGTGGTCGTATATACCATTTCTGGCCCTCCGTAGATTCGGAAAAAGGGCATGCTTAACAACTATGTGGTCACATAGTTGTTACATCCGGCTTCCTCGTCCGCTACTTGAACCAAGTTGATCCATCTCGTTTCTTCTTCCAAACTCGACATGAAATTTGATCATTTGCATGTTATGTCCGATGTTTCGTCCACCGTAGATTGAACAAACAATCTCATAACTTCCTTGACTCGCTTCGCTCGCGACCTAGTCATCGGTCCGCCCTCAATGATCAATGAATTCTTGCCCGAACTTGCTCTCGTATCTTGGATCACATCAGGTACAGTAAATTTGTATCTTGGCCCTATTGAGCTTTGTAATATGTTAGTTTGTACAGGGTTACTTTAGTCTTTTACCATTTACTCTTTTTTTGTATATATATCAGAAGTCTGTAACTTCAATTTTCAATTCGATAGAATTCAGCTGAGTATTACCAGCATTTCCCACCTTTTTCCTCCTCTTCCAGATCTCAATTTCTCTGCTCTAAACTTTACATGGTATCAGAGCAATAAATCCTTCCGCAATGGAAAATGAATCAGATCCTCAAACTGAGAATCAACACCAGATTAATCAGGCGGATTCACCTGTTGATCCGTCTTTTGCAGAGACAATGGTTGGAGGCGTGGCGTCGATTGTCAATCGTTTGATTAGCGATCCTAGCAGTCCGTATTATCTTCACTATGGTGATAATACTGGAATGCAATTGATTTCAGTTGTCCTCACTGAAGAAAATTATGCTACCTGGAGTAGAGCTGTAATTATGGCTCTAAGTGTGAAGAACAAAGAGGGATTTATTGATGGATCCATTACTAAACCTTCATCAGACGATCATCTCTATAGTTCGTGGAGAAGATGCAATCATGTTGTGTCTTCATGGATCATTAACTCGATTCCTAAGGAGTTATATCCTAGCGTGATGCATAAGGACTCAACCAGGCAGATCTGGATCGAGCTCAGGGATAGATATAATCAAAGCAATGGTCCTCGAATTTATGAACTCAAGAAGCAAATTGCTTCGATTTCTCAGGGAAATAATTCTATTAATTCCTATTTTAATAGATTCAAAGGGTTTTTGGAAGAATTGGAGAATTACAGACCTGAAATCAGCAATAACAGTTACAAATCTGAGGATCAGACCATGCAGTTTTTGATGGGATTAGACGACCAATTTTCTAGTGTGAGAAGTCAGATTTTATTAATGGATCCTATACCTCCTCTTAATAGAGTTTTTGCTCTAGTGTTGCAGGAAGAAAGGCAAAGGGAAATTGTAAGCAAAAAGCAAGTTAGCATTACTGATGCTGCTGCTTTCACCAGCAGGTTGATGCCTAAATTTTTAGGCAATCGTGAGAACTCCTTTTCAGAATCAGCCACAACGAAGGGAAAGGATTGTTTGTAGTTATTGTGGAATGCCTGGGCATATTAAGGGAAAATGCTACAAGTTAATTGGATATCCTCCTGGTCACAGATTTGCCAAAGACAGAAATCCAGTTGCTAATGCTGCTAGTCAGGCATCTTGTGTTATGGATTCTGACATAACAAATTCATTATCAAATGTTACTATCACTTCAGAGCAATGTCAAAAAATCATTGCACTATTGGCACCACAGCTCCAAGCACAGTTTCAGATCTAATCAATGTTTCAAGGATGTAGTTTCTACCTCATCTTCTACATCTGATGCTTTTGCTTTATCAGGTAATCGTACCACACCTGCAGGCACATGGATAATTGACACTGGTGCCTCTGAGCATATGGTTTGTTCTATCAAACATTTAACCAAAATTACTGGAGTTAGTAATGCATCAGTTCGTTTACCTGATGGTAGTTTGGCTGCTATGACACATATTGGCAATGTGAACATATCGTCTAATCTCACTTTGACTGATGTTTTAGTTGTACTAAGTTTTAAGTTCAATTTGATTTCTGCTAGCAAATTGATAATTAAGCATCAGTGTTGTCTGATATTTCTTCATAACTGTTGTTTTGTTCAGGCTCTTTCAACGTGGATGACGATTGGGGTAGGCAAGCTTGAAGGTGGTTTATACCATTTTCAACATCCTGAACACCAGTGCAATGGTCAATCTCTAAAGTCTTCAAGCTCTCCTTCCAGTTCTGCCTCTGCTCATAGTTTAAATAATCGTTTCATATCATTTCAAAATTGTAATAATCTGGATTCTGTTGCTTGTACCTCTGTTAACAATTTGGCCAATATGAATATAGACATTTGGCATTATAGGAGGGTCATATCCTAGTATCTCAGTTATCCTTTTTACATAAATCAAATCCTACTATTACCTTTAATGAACACTTGCATTGTTCAGTTTGCCCCATGGCTAAGCAACATAGGTTGCCATTTCAAATTAGTAAAACGAAATCCTCCAGGGTATTTGAACTCATTCACTGTGACATATGGGGTCCATTCTTTGTTCCTGCCATTGATGGTTCTAAGTATTTTTTAACCATCGTTGATGATTATAGCCGTATGACTTGGACCTATCTTATGAAAGACAAATCCCAAACCAGGCCAATCATTCATTCATTTTTTCAGCTAGCTCAAACACATTTCAATTACAAAATCAAGTTCCTCAGATCAGATAATGGATCTGAGTTCCTTATGAATGACTTTTATCAAAACAATGGTGTCATTCATCAAATGAGTTGTGTCGAAACCCCACAGCAGAATTGGGTGGTTGAAAGGAAGCACCAACATATTCTCAACATAGCTAGGGCCATCAAATTTCAAGCAAAATTGCCTCACAAATTCTGGGGAGACTGTATATTGACTGCCACACATATCATAAATAGAACTCCCACCAAAATCCTCAATAACAGGTCACCATTTGAGATATTATATCAGACAAAAGCATCTTATGCTCATCTTAGAGTGTTTGGGTGCTTATGTTATGCCTCAACACTTAAACGAAACCGTTCAAAATTTGATCCAAGAGCTATCCCCTGTGTCTTCCTTGGCTACCCTTATGGCATGAAGGCCTATAAATTGTACAATATTCAGACCAATTCCACTTTCATTTCTAGGGATGTTATATTTCATGAAAACATTTTTCCTTTTCATCATCCTTCCTTCTTGAAATCTGTTCTCTCCTTCAGTGATTCTACATTTCAGAATCATTCTCTCTTTCCTAGTCCTTCTCATCAATTCATCGATATACCCTCATACATTCCTTCTCACCCTGACTCTTACACTCCTCTGTCATCCAATTCTCATCCTTCAGATCCTCTTTCATTTCCATTGTCATTCCCTCAGAGTGAGGAATCTCATTCATCTGAGTTTATATCCACAGATATACCTGTTGTCACCACTTCTGAAAATACTACACCTATACTTCACTCATCAGCTATTCCTACCAGAAAGTCTGATAGACCAAAAAGAGTCCCTTCTTATCTTCATGATTACCATTGTAACTTGGTGACTCAGATTCCTACTTCCCAGTCAGATTCCATGAAGAAAGGGGTTGATTCTGGAACTCAATATCCTATCTCAGATTGGCTGGATTATAGTCAGTTATCTCCTGCACAGAGAACTTATGCTTTGGTCTTATCCACTATCTCTGAGCCTAAGTCTTTTGCTGAGGCTTCTCACTCTCCAGATTGGTGTAAAGCCATGGATGCAGAGTTTTAGGCATTGGTATCCAATAATACATGGTCTGTTACTGAGCTTCCACCTTGCAAGAAACCTGTCGATTGTAAGTGGGTTTTCAAAGTAAAGTTGAAGTCAGATGGCACAGAGGAAAGGAAGAAAGCAAGGTTGGTAGCTAAAGGCTTCACTCAGCAGGCCGGTTTGGATTATGAGGAAACCTTTTCTCCCGTTGCAAAATTAGCCACCGTTAAGACTCTTCTTGCGGTTGCTGCTCATCGTCAATGGCATCTTCACCAACTGGACATCAATAATGCCTTTCTTCATGGAGATTTGGAAGAGGAAGTCTATATGAATATGCCTCCGGGTTATGAACAGCAGGGGAAGAAAGGAAAGAGGCTTGATTGCAGATTGAACAAGTCAATTTACGGACTTAAACAAGCATCAAGGCAATGGAATACTAAGCTTACTGCCTATATTGTCTCACAGGGATTTCAACAATCGAAGTCTGACTATTCTTTTTTTAGCAAACAAAGTGGCTGTTCATTTACCATCCTACTTATCTACGTGGATGATATCATTATAGGAGGCAATGATTTGTCTTACATTAACAGCTTCAAGGAGAGTTTGAATAATCAGTTCAAGCTTAAGGATTTGGGTGTTCTGAAATACTTTTTGGGACTTGAGGTTGCAAGGACCTCACAGGGAATATCGATCTGCCAACGAAAATATGCATTAGAAATTCTTATGGATTCTGGCTTCCTTGGAGCGAAACCTGCTAAAAGTCCTTTGACTCATAGTATTAAATTGAGCAAAAATACAGGAGAAGACATCAGTGAGCCAAGTATGTATATAAGGCTCGTAGGTAGGTTGTTATATTTGACCATTACAAGGCCTGACCTTTCTTATCCAGTACAAGTTCTGAGCCAGTATCTTGAGTCACCAAAACGTCCTCATTTGGATGCTGCTCATCATGTTCTACGATACTTGAAAGGAACAGCTAGGCAAGGATTGTTTTTTGATGCAAAATCTGATCTACAACTTAAAGGATTTTGTGATGCAGACTGGGCTGCTTGTCCGGATACGAGGCGTTCAGTCACTGGCTACTGCATTTTTCTTGGAGATTCACTAGTGTCCTGGAAATCCAAGAAACAACACACTGTGTCGAGATCATCAGCTGAGGGAGAATACAGGTCAATGGCTGCTGCAGTTTGTGAAATCAGTTGGTTAAAGAATATCCTTACAGATTTAGGGGTTCAACATATTAAGGCTGCTCTACTTTTTTGTGATAATCAATCAGCTATCCATATAGCCAACAATCCGGTGTTCCATGAGAGGACCAAGCACATAGAAATTGATTGCCATCTTGTAAGGGATAAAGTGCAAGATGGAGAGGTGAAGATGCTGCATACTTCATCACAGAATCAGTTAGCTGATTTGCTAACTAAACCATTGGCTGGTGTTAGGTTCAAATCTTTACTTGGCAAGATGGGAATCCTCAATATATACTCTCCATCTTGAGGGGGAGTATTGAGCTTTGTAATATGTTAGTTTGTACAGGGTTACTTTAGTCTTTTACCATTTACTCTTTTTTTGTATATATATCAGAAGTCTGTAACTTCAATTTTCAATTCGATAGAATTCAGCTGAGTATTACCAGCATTTCCCACCTTTTTCCTCCTCTTCCAGATCTCAATTTCTCTGCTCTAAACTTTACAGGCCCCCTCCTAAGAGCTAAATCATTGGCGAGTTTGTCTGCCTATAAACTTAAGTTGCTTGTTCCAAAAGTCCATTCTTTTTTATAGTTGAGAATCCATTTGTTCGAGAATATTTATTACAAACCAATCTTACTATTAAAATTAATATTATTTTAAGTTATAAAAAAACTATTTTGTACCTCCCAAAATTTCATTACAACACTTCTTAATTCATGAATTTATATGTCTGAATGGTATGCATGTTCTATCATCTTTTTATCAAATTATAAAAGAATAAAAATTAAGAAATGTTGGCATAGGCATGTTCTTCCTTGAATTCATGCAGTGTTTTCGGCAGGTGATTTCTTGTCGACAATAAAAGGTTTATCTTATATCAGAATGCAATACCATTTCTTTATGCAAAAAAAAAAAAAACTGAATTAGGCGATTGTTTGTTTGTTCTCCCCATATAAATGAATTAGATCCGTGATGTTTTCAATTTTAATTAAAAAATCAACACAATAGATTAAAACTTTTTATTACAAACCAATTGCTGGTCATTAACCTGCAAGTTGGTTCTTGAATTTCGAATATTATCTTCTTGAACCCCAATTTTTCTCTCTCGTAGAAGACCATTTGGTAAGACCCTACTTCACTGTGCTAAATTTAATGGTCAAGTATGTTTAAAAACTTTAAATCTTCTGGATTTTACATGTATTGGTTTGGATTTAGAGTTGAGCCATTTTACCAAAAAATGTTGCCCACCTAGTTGACGGATGCAGCGTTGGCAGCGTACGATTGGATGTAAATATTTATTGTTTTTTAAACAGTTCAATGACAAAATGGAGATGCCATCTGACATTTGTCAATGAATGTGGCAAAAATTTTCTGGCAACGTAGCAAGATTGTTGGATTTAGAAATTGTAATTTGGGAAAAAATATTTTGAAACAAAATTTGCCTATTAAAACCCACATTTTATTCATTTTAGAAATGTGGAAAATATTTTGTTTTGAATACGACACTATACTATTGGTAGAAAATAGTTTTCCTACTTTAAGTCCAAAATTCTGGCGCCGTCCTTCACCATATTATCAAGACTTATATATTCAGTTAGGCCGCTTGTAAAATAGTTAATCATTACATCGTCATTTACCGTTTATATTCTTCTTATTTGGCAACTCAAAACATGATTACAATTTCCACTCAACAGCAAAAATTAGTCCACCTTTTCTAATAGAATATTTTTCGAATAAAATATATTTTCTTTTAAGGGTAATTATTGGAATTAACCTTAATCTCTTCAAATTGGTTCTTGCACTTCTTAGCGTAATATATACCGTAATCCAGGCAGAGGATTGCGGTCCAAACGCATGTTATTACATCAATATTTATTCTTATTTTATTAATAGGTTGTCATTACTGTTGCTAATTATATCGAAATCTTGTCCTTGAAAATTATTGTCCTTAAAAATCAAATTTACTTGTAGTAATTAATATTTATAGAGTAATTGGATATCAAGTAACAACGAGTATAAGATTTATAAGTTCTTCACTTTTATTAATATGAAAACTTTAGATCCTTTTTTCGTATACTCATTCTTTCGTATAAGATTTTCCATATATAATTTATCTTCGTACTGAAGTACGAGTCCTCTAAATAATTTTCTAATTATACAAGCAGCTATTTGGTTGAACCAAACCGGAAGACTTCCCATCGGCATTAATGCATGACGACTGAGCTGGTTTATTGTTGTAAGTCAGGTTAACGTCTTCCAATGTAATATCACTGCATGGATATTGTTTACTACAATCGAATTTCATTGCAATTTCTGTTGACGAACTTCCATGTATGTCTTGATATGTTATATCACTAATCTTCACACCTGAAACCTGAAAAAGAAATAATAATAAAATAAATTAAGACCCTTTTTCAGAAGTAATTTGCTAGTTAATTGTGTACATGCATTGAGATTTTTTTGGGAACGAGTTCCCTCCGATTTATCCCAATAGCAAAGAGTAACTAACCTGATCAGGGCATTTGTGGTCGTCAGGGCAGTAATTTTGGTCAATAATTATTGGGTTTTCAACGTTAACCATGACAACATCCTGGAAAAGAACATATTTAACAAATCCATTGCTTGGCCTCGCCCATGTCTTCACTCTCACCCCATTTTGAGTTCCTGTAAATGTAACTGTTTTAACTGTCACATTTTGCACTCCAGGTTCTTGCAAATCCCAGCCAAGACTCCCAATGCTGCAAAATTTCACAAATATTCAATAACTCAGGATACATATTATATAATTATATACATCCATTGTTGGATATATATGTAATAAAAAATTAGTTTTTTCTTTAGTACCTCATCCCATGACCGGGGCCGCAGGAGACGTTCTCGATCCACAGGTTGGAAGTGCCAGGGCCTATAGATACACAATCATCTCCTGTGCCAATTTTAGAGTTCATAAGTGTGACTC